>CM035840.1:352338558-353678718 GCA_020510985.1 Pholidichthys leucotaenia
AGAAAGAGAGATCATATCTCTCCGGTTCTGGCCTCCCTTCATTGGCTTCCCATATGGCTTAGAATTAAGTTTAAAATCCTTCTTCTCACTTTCAAAGCTCTAAACAATCAGGCCTCTTTTTATTTAAAAGATCTGATACTACCCTATTATCCTAACAGAGCACTACGCTCCCAAAATGCAGGATTACTTGTAATACCTAGAATCTCCAAAAGTACAATGGGGGGCAGAGCCTTCAGTTATCAAGCTCCTCTCTTGTGGAACCAGCTGCCAATCTGGATTCGGGAGTCAGACTCGATCTCTGTTTTTAAGATTAGGTTTAAAACCTTCCTTTTTGATATAGCCTACAATTAGGGAGGGTCGTGTGTCTCTGAACCCTCCCTTAGTTATGCTGCTAATAGGTTTAGACTGCCAGGGGACCTCCAATAATTGCACTGGGCTTCACTCTTTTCTTCACTCTCAATGATTTTTTTTTTTTTTTTTTTTTTTTTTGCTGGTCATTAACATCTGTTTGTTCTCTCCCATAGATTGAGTCCCCATTGCGCTGTTTGCTCTCTACATGTCTGTTCTTTTCATCTTCTCTATCCCCTCACCCCCCAGCCAGTTGCAGCAGATGACTGCCCCTCCCTGAGCCTGGTTCTGCTGGAGGTTTCTTCCTGTTAAAAGGGAGTTTTTCCTCTCCACCGTCGCCAAGCGCTTGCTCACAGAGGATCACCTGATTGCTGGGGCCTTTCTGCAATTGTGGGGGTCCCCCTACAGTTGAAAGTGCTATGAGATGACTGTTGTTGTGAAATGGCGCTATGTAAATAAAATTGAATTGAATTGAATTGAATTTTTCCTAAAACTTCTAAACACAATAACTACTGAAAGAAATTATGTAGGCTTTACAAATCAATACAGTAGTTGTATCTAATACACATCTTGGATGACTTAGACCCTGACCTAACTATGGATTTGGGGTCAAGGGGGTCAAAGGTCAAAGTTAACACTGCAGTTGCACTACGGTAAATGCTACATTTACTATTACTATAAAAGGAGTAAAGCTAGGGCCACCAAACGTGATACACAGGTTCACCCTGTGACCCTGAAGTGTGACTGTGGTTTTGGAATTGTAAGGTCAAAGGTCAACATCAAAATAGCTTATAAACTATATCTCAACAACTAAGAAAGCTAGGGTCACCAAACCTGGTACACAGGCTCACTCTTAGACCATAACCTTTGACTACAGGTTTGGGGTCAAAGGTCACAGGTCAAGGTTGACACTCCCTATGCTCTCTTACTATAGAACGTGTAAAGCTCTCTAGGGTCACCAACTTGCTGCATAGGTTTACCTCGGGATCTTGCCCTAAAACTATGGGTCGTATACTTTGTTGTATACAGTCATGTGAAAAAATTAGGACACCTTGTATAAGCCTGTGTGTTTTTGTAACATGTTTGGACATATGGATATTTAGGGCGCATTCACACAGCCACTGTTTCGTCCAGACTAAAGGACCAAAGTGTGTATTCCATGGATAGTTCAGTTCGTTTGGTGCCGTCTGATTGCGCCTGGAACTCTGGTTCTGCACCAAACAAGCGAACTCTGGTCCCCTGAAAAGAGGGGAGGGGGCTCGGTTCACTTGCAAATGCAGTCTGGTGTGCTTCGCTTGCCGTGCAAATGCAAACGGAGTATCCAGCAGACCAAAGGGCGAACGTGCCCCTCTGCGTTTGTGTAACCACAGCAACACACAGTGAGAAGACAAAGTGGCATTTATTGTAAAGGTGCCTTCACATCAAACACGAACAGGCAAATTTTTCAAGCAGCACGATTACATTATAACTCAATGTGAATACATGAAAAGACATTAATTCACCGTCTGGGTGAGATGCAGACAGGCGAAGTTCCCACTCACCTGAAAACGTTGTCCCTTTTGAAAACTTGATGTGTGATTCCTGGCAGCACGTCTGTGGTAGGAATCCATGGATAAATAAATCCAACATCCCGATTCAACTGAAGAGCTCCTGGTTCTTCAGCCTCCATTCTGGGTAGAAAATAACAATAAAGTCAACCGATCCAAGAAATACTTTTACTGGAGAAAACTGAGGAGGAAAGTTTTAAAAAAATGTCTCTTGGACTTGAAGTAGTGAGGAGTGAGGAGTGAGATGCAGGCTCTGACAGATATCTGGTCTGAGAACCAGATTTCTCAGCTGCTTGTGGCTACACGCAACAGTACCGATGTTTTTAAAACATTTAGTGACATGATGGCTGCACGGGGGGTTTATACAGACAGCAATCCCAGCTCCCGACCAACAGTGATCTGTGTGGAGTTTTCATGTTCTCCCCGTGTCTGCGTGGGTTTACTCCGGGATTTCTCCGGTTTCCTCCCACATGCCAAAAACATGCAAGTTAGGTTAATTGGCATCAAACTGGGGATTCTAAATTGTCTTTAGGTATGACTATGAGAGTGAATGGTTGTCTGTCTCTCTGTGTTGGCTCTGCGATGGACTGGCGATCTGTCCAGGGTGTACCCCGCCTCTCGCCCAAAGATGCTGGGATAGGCTTCAGCGCCCCCGCGACCCGAAAAGGATTAAGCGGAAGAAGATGAATGGATGGATGGATGGATAGTCTGTAACGCATAAACATCTTACTGAAGGGAATGCTGAGAATTGCTCGCTTGCCGAGAATTGCATCCCATCCATCCATCCATCCATCCATCCATCCATCCATCCGTCCGTCTTTTTCCGCTTAATCCTTTTCGGGTCGCAGGGGGGCTGGAGCCTATCCCAGCATCTTTGGGCGAGAGGCAGGGTACACCCTGGACAGATCACCAGTCCATCGAAGAGCCACCACAGAGAGACAGACAACCATTCACTCTCACAGTCATACCTAAGGACAATTTAGAATCCCCAGTTTGATGCCAATTAACCTAACTTGCATGTTTTTGGCATGTTGGAGGAAACCGGAGAAATCCCAGAGTAAACCCCCACAGACAGAGGGAGAACATGCAAATGCCACACAGATCACTGTTGGTTGGGGGCTGGGATCGAACCCAGGATCCTCCGGCCAAGGTGGGTTGCTGTGCTGCCGCAAATCCCATCGTCGAATAAACATAATTTAAAGATAATTTACAAGAGGTAATAATTTTTACTTCAAAAAATGTATAATGGGTACTTCTAAAAATGCACGAATGGTTACAAGCCTGGCTGTAGTGTTACGTATATTTTATAGTTTTGGTGCATGGGATGCAGTTCTTGGCAAGCGAGCAATTCTCGGCATAACACCGGTCCTGGCCAATCGATAAGCCGGATTTCTCTTCTTCGCCGAGATTTTTTCTTCCTGGTCAGTGGTGGCTTTGGCTACAGCGCCACAAACGAGCAGCTGTTGTAACTGCGTGACGTTGTCGAAGCAGTTTGGTCTGCTTGAGTGAAGTGCTGTGTGAATGTGAATACAGCCTTAATATCAATGTTAAAAATACTGGGAGATTCACGTAGTACAACTAAACAATTAAAAATTAATTAAAGACTTTTTTTCAAATTTTCTGTAAAATGTAATTCTAAACAAATAGTGAGGAATAAATTAAGACACCCCCCCATCTTTTGTAGGACACCCCCACATTCATTCCCACATACAATGGCTAAAATAAATTTTAAAAATGCAAATATAAACAAAAACAAGGTTAGACATTGATATGTGAACATTTCTTAAAAAAAACTGAATATTTAAAGGGGTGTCCAATTTTTTTTCATATGACTGTATTTGTGGATGATGGTGATGATGATTATAAAGAAAACAGAGACAGGGGATATTGCACTCGCTTCAGAGTGCTTTTGTTTTTAAAGGGGATTTATATCCACCAGAGTGTGTCTTTAAAATGGCCTAAAATATACTTTATACAGTAATAACTTGTTACTAAAGCTTTAGACATTTTAGTGAATTTGTAATTTTTTATCATTAAAATCAGACTCTAAATCATTGTTCTTCAGTTCTGGTTTAGCTGTAAAGAAATTAGAAAAAGTAAAAGGTTGTAAATTTATGAGAATATAGTCTCAAATTTATAAGGAAAAAGTTGCAATTTTACACTGGGAAAAAAAATCACACTTTTATGGCAAAAAAATATAGGAAAGTTGTGCTGAATTTATTGTGTAAAATGCATGTTTGAGAAAAAAGTGATAAATATACAACAAAATGTTTCAAATTTATAAGAAATAACTTGCAAATTCATATGAAAAAGTTTCAATTTTGCAACATAGCAATAAATTTACAAGAAAAAAATCACAAAATTATTAGGGAAAACTGAATTTTATGAGTAAGTACTCACAAAAAATAAATAGAGAAAGCTACCTAATTGGCAAAGTCATTACTACTTAAATAACCTTTTGGTACAGTATTTTTGGGACTATAAGGCGCACCGGATTATAAGGCGCACTATCAATGAACGGTCTATTTGATGGTCTAATTTCATACATAAGGCGCACCGGATTATAAGGCACATTAAAGCGAGGTAGTCGGAGCCAGGAAAAAAAAAAAAAATTGCGTGCATGGAAAGAAAATCCTATCAATAGTCATTATAGACACATATAGCGCGATTGTCTGCGAGTGTGAATGACCTGTTCCATGAGCAGGCAGAACATTTTTAGTCCATGGCTGTTTACATCGCCATATTGGCCAGAATACTCGTTCGGTACTCGCTCGGTAAACGATACGGCTCGCTCTCCAGCTTTACAGCCGTAAATACGTATTTACAGCTGTATTTACTGCTCCCGTTCACAGCTAAACGGGAGCAGTTTCGATGCCAAAATTTCACATACAAATCCTAATATACGTGTTCTATACGTCATCGGCTTTTGGGTATCGACTACCTCGCGAGGTAGTCGGATCTGGGAATTTTTTTTTTTTTTTTTTGCATGCATGGAAAGAAAATCCTATCTATAGATGAGATGAGATGAGATGAGATGAGATTCAACTTTATTGTCATTACACATGTATGAATACAAGGTAACGAAACGTGACTTGGCATTTGGGCACACTCTGCAGAGCGCATCCAAGGCCGGGGCAGCCGCTAGGCGCCAGTCATAAAGAAGAAAGGAAAAAAAAAAGAAAAGAGAGGATATGACACAATAGGCGAGAGAAAAAAACATGTTTTATCAAATTGACGCTTAATGAGTAAGCGAAATTTTGATTGCAGGCAAAAAAACCCTCAATGCATATTTAGCAGACATTTAGTAGACAAATCACACGCAGAAGGAGAGCAGTGTGTGTATATCGTATGCATGTAGTGTTGTATGCATTGTGTAGTGTAAATGTAACAGTTGTTAGTGAGCAGCAGAGGGCGCCTCCTGGCAGTGGATAGATGTTATAATCATGTGACTTATAAACAAGTCCAGAGTCCAGAGTCTCTCTCTCTCTCTCTCTCTCTCTCTCTTGCTTGCAGAAGGCACATGGGCATTGTCCTCGGGGGTCCAATCCGCTGACGACAAACAACTGATTGTTGATTGTTTGGGTAGACATGAGCCGATCCTTCCACTTATCTCAGTCAGGAGGAATGTAAACACGGGGCAAACAAGGTCAAATCAAATCAAATCAGCACAGTGCACTCAGAGAATAGAATTTGTCCTCATCCGTGTAGTTCTGTGCTTTCATTATATATGCAGGCTTAAACTGTTTTTCCATAGAGAGCACAGGGCTTCAGATGTATTCCTTCACTGAATCACTGTCATTCAGTTCACCGTTGCCGCTACTCATGCCCTCCCCAACTGGTCGAATTTGATGAAGGAGCTTGCTGGGTCCGCTTGAACAGCTCTCTCACTTTCCTTCAATTTCTGATGCATCAGGGAACTCCACAGCCAAAATAGAAGTCCTGAGATCATAACCAATAATGTTTCCATAGACGCATGAATTCCAATGTCCATGAGTCTCCTCGTAGGTTCCAATTCTTGGGCTCCCCCTTGGCCCAATTCTTGTTGAAAAAATAGTGACAATAGCACATTTAAGCCGCTTCCAAATCCATAATTTCCATTTAGATTAAGATTCAGCAGAAGAAGAGCGACTAAACACAGACAAAAACACAACATTGCAAAAGCTGGGAATAGATCAGGAAGGCAGGGGAGGAGGGAAGAAAAATGCGACTGCTCTCTCTCAAGGCAAGATGGGAAAAAAAAAAATATATGTCTATAGTCATTATAGACACATATAGCGCGATTGTCTGCAAGTGTGAATGATCTGTTCCATGAGCAGGCGGAACGTTTTTAGTCCGTGGCTGTTTACATCGCCATATTGGCCAGAATACTCATTCGCTACTCGCTCGGTAATCGATACGGCTCGCTCTCGAGCCGTATTTACAGCCGTATTTACTGCTCCGGGAGCAGTTTTGATGCCGAAATTTCACATACAAATCCTAATATACGTGTTCTATACACCATCGGCTTTTGGGTATCGACTACCTCGCGAGGTAGTCGGATCTGGGAATTTATTTTTTTTTTTTTTGCGTGCATGGAAAGAAAATTCTATCTATAGTCATTATAGACACATATAGCACTATTGTCTGTGAGTGTGAATGACCTGTTCCATGAGTAAATGTACGTTTTTGGTCCGTGGCTGTTTACATCGCCAGGATACTCGCTCAGTAATCGATATGGCTCGCTCTCCGGCGGCAGCCCCGAGAAGTAAACAATGCAAACAAATGCCGGGACGCTTGAATTCTTTCGTCCCGAAAATATCATTTTTGAATATTAATTACAGCTAAACAGGAGCAGTTTCGATCCACGATGCATTGGCAGATAGTGGCGTAACTCGCTAGCAATTTAACTTTGAACGACCTGTTGACACCAATATAGCGGTTGGAGTTCTTTGATTAATCCACTCGTAATGATGGCAAGCTCCGAATTAGTTTGCTTCACTTGGGTTTTGACTGTATCGGTGAGATGGGCGCGCATGGAGTGGCAGATCAATAGGGATGGAGATTTGTGGAAAAAGCCATCCGGCCATTATGTTGCAGCACATATTACTCCGCAAGGCTCCTGACTACCGTAATGCTCCGACAATCCATCAAGCGGTTCGGCTTCGTAACTTACCAAAGTCGTACTAAAACATTTTTGACAGATTTTTGAGCGCCGTGTACCACATAAAATCGGTTCGAGGTCAGTAAGCACAACCAGAATTAATACATAAGGCGCACCGGATTATAAAGCGCACTGTCGATTTTTGAGAAAATTAAAGGATTTTAAGTGCACCTTATAGTCCAAAAAATACGGTACTTACTTTCTTATTCCTACTCAAGTAATTTTTGGGGGTGTCTACTCTTATTTGTACTTGAGTAATTGTTTTCATATGGTGACATTACTTTTTTTTTAACTTAAGTACAATTTCTGGCCGTATTTTGATTCAAATCTGGGTCTGTACCTCCCACAAAGTGCTACCGCAGTTTATTTCCCCTCTCTTTGGTCAAAATGTCAGAACCTTTCTAAAAATTGCTTTCACACTCGAAACAAATCAGACCATGGTTCAGTTTGAGTCAGACTGCGACACCTGTTTTTCTCAGACCAAATTTTGGCTTTTGTTGTGGATGGTGGTGGGGAGGATAGTCACCTACAATTTTAAAACCATAAAAAGAACATTGAAAGGTAAAAGCAAAGTTTATAATCACCCAATCTACGGTAAATCAAAACTTTGTCACCATGTTCTTATAAAACACTGTAAAATGAAAATGTTAAATACAGTGGCCCGAGAACATTTGTCTGTGTTGTATTTAAATCTGAAATAAGCAAGTAAAAGCACATCTATAAGGATTGCAAGGCTGCACACCTTGCAGGTACTCTCTCTCCCCATTAATTGGCTTCCTCCCTGCAGCCACACACACCATCTGTGACATAACGCACGGCTCAGGAGACGCACACACACAGGCTTAGAGTAGTTCAAAGAGTTTATTAACAGCAGGAGTGAATGAGTGCGTGTCTGCGGGATGTAAATGTGTTGGTGATGGTGTCTGCTCCAGGCACAGAGGCAGGTGACCGTACAGCCGAGCAACCCTATGGAGAGAGCACAGGGAGAGGGTGACGGGCATACACCAACACAGGAGGGATTTATGGCGAGAGAAGGACTTACTTGGTGGGTCAGGACAGCTGGCACAACAAGGGGGCGAAGCCCGGAAGACAGCCACCTGGAGAGCTCCGTACAGCAGCGAGGATTGGGCGATGGAGTGGAGATGTCCGCCGCTGGGGAATCCACCTGTGCACAGGGGAGAAGACTGAAGAAGAGAGGTAAGCGATCTTCTTACCAAAAAGGTGATGCTGAAGAGAAGTATGCTCACAACGGTGAGGGACGAAGTCTGACGGCTTCAGGCCGAGCCTCCGGGCGAGACGGCTTTTATCCCTCGCCGCTGATGATTGTCAGGTGCGTGAGCAGGTGGCGCCGCTGATGAATGGCGCGGCGTGACAGTACTCCCCCCTCTAGCAGCGCCTCCTGGCGATGGCTTATCCGGGTGCACTCGGTGGAAGTCCGCGATGAGCGATGGGTCCAACACAAACGACGGGGGCACCCATTGTCGATGCTCGGGCCCATAGCCCTCCCAGTCCACCAGGTATTGCAACCCACGACCTCGGCGCCGGGAGTCCAGGATGGAGGAGACGGACCAGGCCGGATGGCCACCAATCATCCGGGGCGCGGGTTGCGCTGCAGGAGGAGGGCAAAGGGGGTCAGTGACTGCCAGTTTCACCTTCGACACATGGAAAGTGGAATGGATGCGGAGGGAGGGGGGAATAGCCACGCGCACAGCCACCGGGTTGATGATCCGGGTGATGGGAAAGGGACCCATGAATCGCTGTGCCAGCTTCCTCCTCTCGCCTTTTAATGTGACGTCCTGGGTAGACACATACACGAGTTGCCCAACTCTGTACGCCGGGGCAGGTCTTCTGTGCCGGTCCGCCACGGTCCTGTTGCGCTCCGCTGTGCGTAAAAGCGCATGACGCGCGGCAGCCCAGGTGGAGCGGAACTGCCCAAGGTGCGCCCTAACAGAGGGGACAGTTACCTCGTTCTCCTGCGCTGGAAACAGCGGGGGGTCGTAACCCAGGGACGCCTTGAAGGGGGACATCCCCGTTGCAGAAGAGCGGGCGGTGTTGTGGGCATACTCCACCCAGGCGAGATGGTTGCTCCAGGACGTCGGCTTGGATCTAGTAACACAGCGGAGCGCAGCCTCCAGCTCCTGATTGGTCCTCTCACACTGCCCGTTAGACTGGGGGTGATGGCCGGAGGAGAGGCTCACCTTGGCTCCGGTGGCGTTACAAAAGGATCTCCAAACCTCGGATGAAAATTGGGGACCCCGGTCCGAGACCACGTCCACCGGAATCCCGTGCAGCCTGACCACGTGTTGGACGAGGAGGCCCGCCGTCTCCAGGGCAGTAGGGAGACCTCGCAGGGGGATGAAGTGCGCCGCCTTGGAGAAACGGTCCACGATGGTCAGGACGGTGTCAAAGGAGTTGGAAACGGGGAGTCCGGTGACGAAGTCCAGTGCGATGTGCGACCAGGGCCTGCCGGGGACGGGCAGAGGCTGGAGCAGACCCGCTGGGGGGGCATTTCCCGACTTGCTAGTGGCACAGATTGGGCAAGCCCGGGCGTAGCGGGCTGCATCCCTCCGCAGGCCTGGCCACCAAAAGGACCGTTGGAGGAGGCTGATCATCCGAGAGGTGCCGGGATGACAGGTGAGCCGGGAGGTGTGGAGCCAGTGGATGACCTCTCCTCGGACCGCAGATGGGACGAACAGTCTTCCCTCCGGTCCACCGCCAGGATCAGGTTCCACCTCCTGCGCCTTCCGGATCTTGTCTTCAATGTCCCAAGAGATGGCACCGAGGACGCACGACCTGGGCAGGATAGTGTGGGGCGTCTCCTCAGCCTCCACGGGGGTGAACTGCCTAGAGAGGGCGTCAGGCAGGCCGTTTTTGGAGCCCGGCCTGAAGGTGATTGAGAAGCGGAACCTGGCGAAGAACAAAGACCAGCGCGCCTGGCGGGCATTCAGGCGCTTGGCAGATCGTAAGTACTCTAAGTTCTTGTGGTCCGTCAGGACCACAAACGGCAGGTCCGCCCCCTCTAGCCAGTGGCGCCACTCCTGTAAGGCGAGTTTAATGGCCAGGAGCTCTCTGTCCCCCACATCGTAGTTTCTCTCCGCCGGGGACAGGCGCCGGGAGAAGAAGGCGCACGGCCGTTTGGCGCCATCGTCAGGTGACCGCTGGGATAACACTGCTCCCACTCCCGTGTCCGATGCGTCCACCTCCACAATGCACTGCAGCGCGGGGTCGACCTGGCGAAGGACCCGGGAGGAGGAGAACTCCGCCTTCAGCGCCCTAAAGGCAGCAGCGACCTCTTCAGTCCACCGGAACGGGACCTTCGGGGACGTGAGGCGGGTCAGCGGTCCGACGATCGAGCTGAAATTTGGGACAAAGCGGCGGTAAAAATTGGCGAAGCCAACAAACTGTTGCACCTGCTTCCGGGATGCGGGAGTAGGCCACTCCACCACCGCCTTCACCTTCTCTGGGTCTGGGAGCACCTGATCTTGAGCGATGATGAATCCCAGGAAGGATGTGGTCCTAGCGTAGAATTCGCATTTCTCAGCCTTCACGTACAGACGATTCTCCAGCAGTCTTTGGAGGACCCGCCTCACATGGACCTGGTGCTCGTCCCTGGACCTGGAGAAGATAAGGATGTCATCCAGGTAGACGAACACAAAAAGGCCGATGAAATCCCGGAGGACGTCATTAATGAGGCGCTGAAAGACGGCAGGAGCGTTGGTCAGCCCGAACGGCATGACGAGATACTCAAAGTGGCCGTTCGGGGTACGGAAGGCTGTCTTCCATTCATCTCCCTCCCGGATCCGGACGAGGTGGTAAGCGCTGCGTAAATCCAGCTTGGTAAACCAGGTCGCCCCCTGGAGAGAGTGAAAGGCAGTGTCCATGAGGGGCAGGGTGTAACGGTCCCTCTCAGTGATGTCATTTAGCGCTCGGTAGTCTATGCAGGGGCGGAGGGATCCGTCCTTTTTCCCGACAAAGAAAAACCCTGCCCCCACGGGTGACGACGATGGGCGAATAATCCCAGCGCTCAGTGATTCCTTCAGGTATGTATTCATGGTCTCCTTCTCCGGCACCGACAGGCTGTAGAGCCGACCAGATGGCAGGGGAGCCCCCTGGCGGAGATTGATGGCACAGTCATATGGTCGATGCGGGGGAAGAGACATAGCTTTCGATTTACTAAATACCATACCCAGGTCGTGAAATTCTGGAGGCACCAGTGACAGGTCCGGAGGTGCTGTATCCGCCACAGGGGGAGCCGCGGATGGGGAGCAGGCAGCGGACTGAAGGCAGGTGCCCATACAGAAGGTACTCCATGCCGATACCCCAGCGGACCTCCAGTCCAGGACAGGGTTGTGGAGGCGTAGCCAGGGATACCCCAGGATGACGGGCGACACAGAGTTGGGCAGGACGTAAAATACCATCTCCTCCCGGTGGTTCCCTGAGATGATGACTGGGACAGGCATGGTTTGGTGAGAAACTCTCCCAAGGGAGGCACGGGAGAGATGGACCAGGGAGATGGGGTGTTTTAATGCCTGACAGCGGATGCCCAATCGGGTTGCCAGGCCTTGTGAAATGAAGCTGCCCTCTGCGCCCGAATCCACCAGTGCGTGGGTGAGGTGCCCAGTGGGATTGTGGCAAAAACGGATGGGCAGCTTCAATTGAGTGAGAGTGTCTAACCGGTTGGGATCCGCGAGGCTCCCTACAGCGATTCGCGGACCCCGCCGACTGGCTTTCCGCGGGCAACGCTCCACAGTGTGTTGGTCACCTCCGCAATACATGCAGAGGCCCAACTCACGGCGGCGTTGTTTCTCCGCAGGGGAAAGCTTGGTCCAGCCCGTCACCATCGGCTCCCACTCCTCGGGGCACGATGCTGGCGGCGCCGCCAGGGGGCGAGCTTGGAACAGGTGCGGCAAGACTCCACGAGGGCGAGAAGAAGAAGACTTCCGCCCCGAGGAACGCTCGCGCAACCTGTTATCCAAACTTATCGCTAAGGATGTCAGCTCCGCTAGCGTCCCAGGGATATCCCGTCCAGCCAGTTCATCCCTCAGATCACTATTGAGGCTGCGGAGGAACAGGCCACAGAGGGAGCGTTCCTCCCAGCCCAATTCCTCCGCCGCTACCCGGAAGTCGACCGAGTAGTCCGCTGCCGACCGGCCTCCCTGCTGGAGAGCGAGAAGCCGATCGACCTGGACCGTCTCGGTTTGGGAATGGTCAAAGACCTCCAGAAAGCGCCTCACGAACTGGTCATAGGTGAGGGTGGCATAACTGGGCCTCGCCATTACGGCGTAGGTCCAAGTTAACGCACGCCCCTCCAGAAGATTCCCTATGTAACCAATCCGACTGTGATCCGAGGGAAAATCTCCGGGCACACGGTGGAACACGGACTCACACTGCATAATGAACCCCCGCGCTCCGCCGAGCTTACCGCTAAAGCGGGCGGGGGTCGGAATCGGTGTGAGCCGAACCGGTACCACTGGAGCCGGCTGGACGGCCGCTGGAACAGCAGGAGCCGCGCCACCCTGACGAGCCGGGGGGAACGGCTGTTGAGGATCTAAGCGGCCCAACCGGTTAGTTAAGTTTAATAATTGATTTAGGATAACCTGCTGTTGATAAGCAATCTGATCCACTCTAGCCTCGAGAGTGGTAAACCGGTGTGCGAGCCCGCCGTCCGCCGAGCCGCTCTGCTGAAGCCGTACTGACATAACGCACGGCTCAGGAGACGCACACACACAGGCTTAGAGTAGTTCAAAGAGTTTATTAACAGCAGGAGTGAATGAGTGCGTGTCTGCGGGATGTAAATGTGTTGGTGATGGTGTCTGCTCCAGGCACAGAGGCAGGTGACCGTACAGCCGAGCAACCCTATGGAGAGAGCACAGGGAGAGGGTGACGGGCATACACCAACACAGGAGGGATTTATGGCGAGAGAAGGACTTACTTGGTGGGTCAGGACAGCTGGCACAACAAGGGGGCGAAGCCCGGAAGACAGCCACCTGGAGAGCTCCGTACAGCAGCGAGGATTGGGCGATGGAGTGGAGATGTCCGCCGCTGGGGAATCCACCTGTGCACAGGGGAGAAGACTGAAGAAGAGAGGTAAGCGATCTTCTTACCAAAAAGGTGATGCTGAAGAGAAGTATGCTCACAACGGTGAGGGACGAAGTCTGACAGCTTCAGGCCGAGCCTCCGGGCGAGACGGCCTTTATCCCTCGCCGCTGATGATTGTCAGGTGCGTGAGCAGGTGGCGCCGCTGATGAATGGCGCGGCGTGACAATCTGTTGTCAATTAGGGAGGACCTTTAAAAGGGACGCTCTCCTGCTACTCGACCTGGGCACATCGTGTCAGCTCCTGCCAAGCCTGCTTCACCTCAGCCTGTGTGCAGCCTGGAAATTAACCTGCCTTGCCTTGTATATAGTTTGGACTGTTTTCATCCTTTACGTGTGCTCTCCCCAGGAATATCTCCTTGTGTTGCGGACTGGATTCCTGACAGATCAGTCACCAGCACCAAATGTAAGTCAACTTAACACTGTTCACAGTGCACCATTTCTCACCCCTTTTCCCCTTACTGTTCAGGCCTGGCCAGCCTGCTCTGCACCATCTTTGACCTTCCTTGGGCCACCGCAGTAGAGACAACTGGGAAGATCTGCAGCCGAGTCGTCTGCTTCCCCACCTGCAGACTGGAGTTTGGTGCTACCATCTCCAGTCCTATCAGTAAGAAACCCATATAAGAAATTAACCTCTTAACCGACCCAGGCGCAAAGTTGCGATTTATTCCCCTAGTGGTCAAGATTTTTTTCAAGAAAATATCTCGCCCAAAGATGCTGGGATAGGCTCCAGCGCCCCCGCGACCCGAAAAGGATTAAGCGGAAGAAGATGGATGAATGAATGAATTCAGTTCGGATGTCAGATTTCCAAAGCTATAACTTGAAAGTGGTAAGAGATAATGGCTTACTGTCAAATAGAAAGATGTAGAATATGATCCAAAGTTTGAGATAGGAGTAAATTTACGCATCTAATTTGGCTAATGTCTTCGCACCCTTATCAAATTACATAACTGTCAGTCAAAAGTGGACTTTGGACATATTAACACAAAGAATGGTTCTGCTTTTTGTCACCTTTTCTTGTTTTGGGCATTTTGTTATCTCATCTTAAAATTATATGACCAGAAAATCAGTGCAATGTAAACAAAGAAATTTGTCACTTACTGCCAGCGAAAGTGGCTCACTTTCTTTGTCCTTTTGCGGCATCCTGGCCGGTATTTTCTCTTCTGTCGGTCATTTTATTTTCCCCCCTCACATCCAGAGACTGTTATGATTATTCCACCTCAATTTCGCTTTTATTTCGCAGCAATTTATCTTATATGACGACATGCAACCATTGTTTTGCCATTATTCTCCAGTCACATGGCGCTGGGGAGCGGCAGCAGGTGAAGACCAGGCAGCTTCGCCCACCCTCTGTTATAACAAAATGTAAACATTTATCTTCATAAGCTAAATAATCTCTTTTTAGAATCATAGTTGGCAAATTCGTGAGAAAATGCACCTCCGCCTGCGACTGAATACGTCCACAACGATCGGTAACGTCCATATGTCTTCGTCTAAAAACTTTTTCCTCTTTGGTGTAAAGAAGGATGCTTCTATGTCCGCCATAAGTCCTCCAAGGCAAGCGCAGTAAGTTATACGTGCCTGCCACCTTGTGAGATGGAATTCTTAGTACAACTTAAATCAACTGGGGAGTTTTTTGGCACGTCATTTAACATCATTTGATAGGTGCAGTGCTGCACTGTGCTGCTACGGGCGCGATCTGTCCATGAAATCTTGCCGGTTTAAGGGTTAACATTTTCAGTCATACTCTTCTTACCATTACTTATCCCCTGATCTATCATCTCAGGACTGCCTGACTCTCCCACCACCTCCTGCAAAAACAATTACACAACATAACAAAAATAATTTTTTTTGTAAGTTGTCTGTGTTTTTTCAACTGATTTAACACAATTTTGCACCACTGAATCCGAAAATGACATCTATTTCTCTCGATCAGGTCAGGTTTTTATGCTAAGTTGTAAGCAGTTGTACAGCAGTTGTACAGTTGTACTGTAAATTGAATTGTAGACATTGATAAAGGAAAGTACGTGTAAATTGAATGTTATGTCATCATTTTTCAAAATTCAGAGAATTTCAAGAAATAAAAAAGAATTTTGCATCATATAAAGCGAAAATACCCATACATGTAAACCCGTACATGTAAACAAAAATGTAAAAAACATGTGGCCATAGTTCAAAAAGTTGACCTGATTGAGCAAAACCAATGTGATTTTTGGATTCGGCACATCAAAATTGTCCTAAATCAGCTAAAAAGAAACTTAGACAATGCATTTGGTGTTGACCAGTGTTATTGTTTAACCCTCAAGCGACCGAGTGGGGTCATTTACGACCCCAGCCATATAATTTAATGTGCCGTCTCTTTATTTTTTATCCAAATTTTCTTTCCTAGCATGAATTTGTCAGTCTACTAATCCTACACACTTTCATAGTTTTTTGCAGGGATCAACCAATTGGTGTGGCGTAGACATCGCAAACTCTTGTGGGGTCTTTTATGACCCCGAAGAGAAGCACTGGTTTTTAAACATTGGTTTTATAAATTTTATTCAAATGTTCCACTTCTAATAGTTAGTTAGTTAATCCCTTCACACCTGAAGGTGTATATGGGCGGCGCCTATCTCCGTTTCTCTGACCCTAGGCCACACAGCTACTGTAAGTAGTGAAAGCTACAGCGGGGGGTCAGTCCTCTGGTAGCTCTGTGTGTAACTTTACTTTCCCCATTCCATTGTGCGGAGCACCATGCTAGAAGGCAGAAGGCACCATTTTTATATGGTCTTTGGTATGGCCCGGCCGGGATTTGAACCCCTGCCTCCCGGGTGTGGGGCGGATGCTCTACCAACTGAGCCACCACTCCGGTTTCCACTTCTAATCAGTACTTTATATTGTATTGCAGTGAACCATGGCTAACAGACCTAGGATAGCAAGATTTACATTTGTCTGTTTGTCTGGATTTGTCTGTTTGTTTGTCTGTTTGTTAGCAAGATAACTCAAAAAGTTATGGACGGATTTTCATGAAATTTTCACAGATTGTCAGAAATGGGGTATCCTACAGATGATTAGATTTTGGTGGTGATCCGGATCACCGTCCACAAGAAAACTGCCATTACGCAAAATGCCATAATAGGTATCATGATCATCATCGTAACTACAATAATAGGTATCATCATCATCGTGATGATGATATGATGACTATGATAATGATGATGATGATGATGATGATGTTCCAAGAGTGAACTGACAAGGACTGTCTAAATAAATGTAATGTTGTTCTTACAGTCTGCGTTTTGGTTATTTCTTGCAATAAAAGTATTATTAGCAAACACATTTTACATTAGATCATTATAAAATACCTGTCTTAAATACAGGGAGTAGTTTTGGTATGATAAACCTCCAACCAGCCATTTATAATAAGGATCCCTGTACAGATCACAATGGGGTCATAAATGACCCCACTTGGTCATTTCAGTCCGTAAAATAGCTTGGTCGCTTGAGGGTTAAATAAAATCATTGTTAAACTTCTGTTTGTGTTTCAGCCCATGTCTGCTTTTGGGTCTGGTAACACCAGCCTTGTCAACTTCATAATTAGAAACAAGTAAACAAAATTGCCAAGGCATTTTCAGACACTTCTAATGAGGGGTTCCATGTATTTTGGGGAGGGGTCTTTTTATGTTGTTGGAACTTTAGTGTCTATATTTCTGTTCAGATTCACTCCAAATTTATACTTAACCTTTAAGGGTAATAGCCCACGGAGTTGCAAATGTTGATGAACGTGGCGATTTTTGGTGGCGATTTTTGGGTTCGCCAACATTTCTGTCGAACGTCGGTAAAATTCAAGCTAGAGTCTCATGGAGCAGCGAAAGTACAAGAATGCTGTGCTTTTTGGGTTTCGTCTGTTTGTAAAAAGTTGTTAAACAGTTTGCACAAAATTTTTAAAGGTTGCCAACAGTTTTGTCATAAAGAGTCTTAGCCAGGATTTCCATCGACTCCAGATACAGTTCGTTTCGACTGTGATCCGTTCTCTGCAGAAAATAGTTAAATTTCTAGTTGTATGTTCTATTCCCCACCTGGTCTAGACCTTTGTGGAACAAACCTGGCTTGTCGGATTCACATTGCTAGAAATATGCAACAAGTCTATTTTTGATGGATGCCGGATCCAGTCTGCAAGGAAATCCACCGGTATCTACTGTATTAAAAAACTGTTCGTTCATTAAAAACTATTTAAGGATCACTCGTTATTTTCTGAGGTCTCCTCCACCACTGTGTCAGAGAAGATAAAAATTTTGACATAACATACAAACACTCCACAGAATTAAAATTATTGGACTACTTACATATTATTAGAGCACAAAATGTCACAGTCGGGTGTAGAGAGACTGAACCCAATCACTGTACGTACGTTTTAACAATTTTATTAAGAGCTGGTCACCCAGACACAGCTTGAGGGCTTAACAGAAATTAATACGGAAGCAGCAACAAAAGATTAAGGCAAAAACAGAACAGAAACAGTCAGCAGGAGCGTGTTGTTAACACCATATCACTGACAATAAGAACCCAGGCAGAACAGAAGTGAAACAGAACTTAAATAATCAAGGGGACAATCAAGACAACATGGCACAGGTGGAGAGACCAACAATGACTGACAGCTGACACATGAAGAAAACAGAGATGACAAGACAGGCGGGGCTGCACACACGCAATCACAAACAGAGGGAGACACAGAACATGAGCAGAGGATCAGGGGAGGCAAGACCATGACAATAGTAATGCAAATAATGACTAAATTAAAATTAAATTAAATCACCCGTTATTGTCATTCAACTGTACAACTAATCATGTACAGTAGAACGAGATTGTGTTTTACCTATCTACTGTGTCAATCACACACACCCCAGTGTAGAATCTGAGGGCCGCTGCCATGCAAGGCGCCGCCACAAATTTCCCTCCTCCATTCCATTATTGCTGAGCACCAAGCTGGATGGCAGGAAGTTCCACTTTTATATGGTCTTTGGCATGACCCGGCCGGGATTTGAACCCCTGCCTCCCGGGTGTGGGGCGGATGCTCTACCAACTGAGCCACCACTCCGGTTGAACTCTGATCATAATAATCATAATGATAACAATACCCACAGAACTATGAGAATCATGAATCTAACAAATAATAAATGCAGAAAATTCAAAGAAGTAAGTCAAGGCGAGGACATGGATTGGAGTCCATGTGCTAAAGAAATACAAACTATACATCAAGATGAAGATATGGGACCCAACCCATGCCCTAACAGTGCCCCTCTATTAAGGGTCGGCTTCCAGATGACCCCCAAAGTACCACCAACAAAAAAAACAAAACCCAAGGAACACCCCCTCCCCCCCAGGGTGGGTGATGGGGGTTCAAGGGCAGGTGGGCCAAAACAAACTTGTTCCCTCCACAGAGTCCAAAATCAAACATCACCACGGTAAACTAAGTCCATGACACCCAAGTTCAACACAGAACAGGTGGTCTTCCTGAGTCCCAGGGCCACCACCAGACCGGAGAGTAAGGTGGGTCAGGCGGTGTATCCAAGTCCATGGCACCCCAGACCAGAGCACAGAGCAAGTCGGTGGTCTACCAGAGTCCCTAGACCACCAGACCAGAGAACAAAGCAGGTCAGGAGGCCTAATCCAGTTCATGGGTTCCAAATCTCAAAACATAACCAGTCGGGTGGTCTCACAGAGTCCCTGGACCACCAAACCGGAGAGCAGTACAGGTTCAGAGATAACTGTAGGGGTGCTTTAAACTCAGGTGAAAATGACATGGAAATTTTAAACTGAGGAACAAAGAACCCTTAAACTCAGGAGATGATTACATGAAAACTTTAAATTCAGGAGATGACACAGGAGCTTTAAGCTTTAGTGAAAGTAACATGAGAGCCTTTTGTTCTAAACCCGGTGACTGAGGAGCGCTAACCATAGTAGCAGATGACAGGTGTGCGCTAGCCTCAGGGACACATGATGGAGGTTCTCCAACCACAGGAACATGTGACCGAGAGTCCTCGGCCTCCGGAACAGCTGAAGCGAGCTGACCATCAGCCAAGCCAGACGATAAGGGCTGAAGGTCCTCAAGTCCTGACATCTGGGAATCCATCCTCGAAAGAGCCACCTCAGATGGGGAGGAAAACCCAACACCTGGGTCACCGCAACAAGCAGCAGTGGAGCTCAGCAGAGGAAGCCCAGAAGCAGATGATAGCTGCAACCAGGACCCCTCACTAAAAGCTAGGCAAAATCTATCTAAAACTGATGTTAAAAATACAAAGAAGAGGACTTGAGCTCTTGCTCCACTGCACATGAGGACCCCGGTGAGTCTGCTGTTGCAGTCCACCCAGCAGGCATGGTGGCAGATGAGGCAGGGGTGATGACAGGCTGAGCAGGAACAGGCGCGTGCACTTCGGGCAAAGAAGAAACAGGAGCGTGCACCTCGGGCTGAGCAGGAACAGGAACTGGAGAATGACGTGGAGCAGGTACTCGAGCGGGGGAGCGATGTGAAGCAGGTACTAGAGCTAGGGAGCGACAGGGAGCAGGTACTAGAGCTAGGGAGCGACATGGAGCAGGTACTGGAGCTAGGGAGCAATGTGGAACAGGCACTGGAGCTATGGAGGGACATGTAGTAGTAGTAGTAGATTAGTTTATTTGACAGGGACAGTGCAATAAACATAGACAATTAATCAAAGACAATCAATCTGATGTGTTGCACATAGAGTGTATAACTATTAGCTAATTTGCAACTCTTGTCCCTGGATGGGCTTTAGAAAAAAGAATCAAGATAAAAAATATACACAATAACCACATACATCAATGCAGAAAAATTATAAATACACAATTATAAATATTATAAATATTATAAATACACAAATATAACAGCCTGACTCACATTTAACATAAATATTATAAATATTATAAATACACAAATATAACAGCCTGACTCACATTTAACACATATAACATAACTCACATTTGCCTATTTCAGGCCTTCCTCCCTCCGTCACTCACTATAAACAAACACATTTATTCCTTCCCTTCATTCACTCTCACTTTGCAGACAATTAATTCATACATGAGTACATTCTTGTTTATTTTTCAGCCAGTTTTTAACATTTTTAGTGAATGTTTTAAAGTCCGTTATTATTTTAATTTCATTTGGCATTGTGTTCCAGATGTGACTGCCCTTTATAGAGAAAGCTGTTTGTCCAAATGCGGTTCTGCGGTGGAATATTTTACAGTTATTGTTAACAGAACTCCTGGTGGCTCTGCTGCTGTCCTGTCTTTGGACAAAACCAGCAAGTGGCTCGGGTGCTGATTTATGGAAACATTTGAACGTTAATTTCAGAAGACAGAGGTCAATGAAGCTCTCAAAACTCAATAGGTTGTATTTTTTTAAAACATTACAGTGATGCCACCTAATGGGCTTTTTGTCCAAGATTTTTAGGGTTTGATTATATAATGAACCTATATGTCTTATTGTGGAAGGGGCTGCTTGAGCCCAGACTGTCAAACAGTATGATATATGAGAAAAAACCATAGAATGCATATACAGTGCAGCTGCTTCGTAAGGTATGTAATATCTAATTAATTTAAAGCAGTTCAGTTTTTTTTTACTGTTTTTGAAATTTTCTTTATATGAAGATTAAATTTGAGTTGAGGATCTAGTACAATGCCAAGGTATTTGAATTCTGTAGCTAAACTGATGTCATGATCATGTATATTAACTTTAAAATGTTGCAGGTTACATTTTTTGATTGAAAAGCACATTGAGACTGTTTTCTGAAGGTTCAGCAATAGATGGTTCTTGAGGAGCCACTCTTGGACATCAACCATACTTGTAGACAGTACATCTGCAGCCTGTGCTGGAGTCTTGGCAGCTGTGTAAATAACTGCATCATCTGCATAAAGTTGGCATGTTGCAGCTGAGCAGTGTAACGGCAAGTCATTAATAAAAATGCTGAAAAGTAAAGGACCAAGAATGGACCCTTGTGGGATACCCATGCGGTTGTTTAAAAATGAGGATTTATCCTGGTGAACTTTTACACACTGTTCTCTATTCTGGAGATAAGATGGAGCAGGGACTGGAGCTAGGGAGTGACATGAAGCAGATACTGGAGCTGAAGGTGCTGGGGAGGGGCAAGGAGCTGGTACTGGATAATCCTCACGCAGACCAGGCACAGCAACAGGGACAGCAGGCTCATCCCAGACCAGTAGATTGCCTCCCAGTATGGCCAGTTCTTCACAAAAAACAGAACTGGAAACTGGAGTAGAAGTGGATGAATGGATGGAAGCGACAGCAAAAATGACAGCAGAGATTGGTGGAGAGAGCTCAGTGGTGGTAGGTGGCTGACACTGAGCCCCCTCACCAGAAACAGGACAAGGACTTTCATTTAATGGTGTTAAAAAATGAAAAGGTACTTGCCTCTGTTCCTGCTCTGCTGCTGCTGAAGAGTCAGACGTTCCCTCCCGGGATATGACAGGATTCACCTGTCGAGGAGCCATTGCACAGTGGTGTGGTGCTGTGTCGAGGGAGGAGGAAATGGAGATCTGGAACCGCTCCGTGGAAGAAGAAGGGCCAGAGTGCTGTGCTTGCCGACGCCGGCGTGAGCCGCGTCTCCTGATGGCTTGCTGTGGCTTCTCCTCCTTCTGCTCCTCCCCAGCCGCCAGCGACGTCTCTGCCAGTGCCCTGCCCATCCACAGCAGGGATGGGACCAAATGCAGGAGTTCGATGAGCTTGGGATAATGTTGCAGCGTGGGAAAAGCCTCAATCACCTTGGCGGCACCGCCGAGGTATCTTATGGCTTTCTCCTGCCTATCGGCAGCATAGGCATCCTTGACTAGGGCCTCGATGCGGGAAGCAGCCCAAACTTCCTCCTGGTCAAGACCCATAAGAAAAAACTTACGGTCCACTGGGTCCATACTGTTGGGTTCTTTCTGTCACAGTTGGGTGTAGAGAGACCAGACCCAATTGCTGGACGTAAGTTTTAACAATTTTATTAAGAGCTGGTCACCCAAACACAGCTTGAGGGCTTAACAGAAATTAATACAGTGGCTCGGAAGCAGCAACAAAAGACTAAAGCAAAAACAGAACAGAAACAGTCAGGCAGGAGCGTGTTCACACTATATCATTGACAATAAGAACCCGAGCAGAACAGAAGTGGAACAGAACTTAAATAATCAAGGGGACAATGAAGACAACGATGACAGGATGGGGGGGCTGCACACACACAATCACAGAGGGAGACACAGAACATGAGCAGAGGATCAGGGGACACAAGACCATGACAATCATAATGCAAATAATGATTAATGATCATAATAATCATAATAATAATAATACTCACAGAACTAAGAGAATCATAAATCTAACAAATAATAAATGCAGAAAATTCAAAGAAGTAAGTCAAGGCGAGGAAATAGATTGCAGTCCATGCTCTAAAGAAAAACAAACTATACATCAAGATGAAGACATGGGACCCAATCCACGCCCTGACACAAATATCCAGGTGGAGAGCCAGTACATCCCGCTTCCTTGTAATCATGTGATTGCAATCTGTCCTCCTTGGTTTTTGTCAAGCTCTTGCGTGATCTTGTAATTCAAACTCTGTTCTTATCCGTGCCGCTTCAAAACATCAATGGAGCTGGTGGGGATGGTCGCAAGGCTCCATCCACACTGCTTCTGCAATGGACCGCATCCAAAGTCAGTGGCAACCCTGGGTTAAACAGCTCCTGGTGTTTACTACTAGGTGAACCTAAAAAAGAACTTTAGAGATATGCTGTACAACTGTTTGCAAACGTCTTACAACTGTTACAGCTGTTTACAGAAAAATACATTCGCGGAAAAAAAAAAAATCAAATGTTTTCAAAATTTCCAGGCAACAAGAAAAACTGTTTAGGATCTTGAAAACTTTACAAATCCTGAAGAAACCAAAAAATCCCTTCGTTCACCAATATTCACTGTTTCGTGAGATACAGGGGTAACATCAATGTGTTGGACACATTTGATTTTCAGACACATCTGTTGAGGGGTTCCATGTATTTTGGGAGAGGTCCTTTTATGTTGTCGCCTCTATAGCTTCTACATTTCTGATTGGACTCGCTTCAAATTTATACAGAACCAGTAAGTCCCCAGAAGCTTGGATGCATTAGATTTTCACACACATCTAATGAGGGGTTCTGTTTATTTTGGAGAGGTTGTTTTTTTTCTTTTTTTTTAATTTATGTTGCTGTCACAATAGCGCCTACATTTCTGATTAGATTCAATTCAAATTTATAGAGAAGCTTTGACTGAAATGAGGGGTTCCATTTTTGGGGAGGGGACTTATTTTTTTCCCATGCATTTTATGTTGAGCACAGTTCTGAGTAGGGGCATCTGATATACAGATGTGTGGAGCACGTGAGTTTCCTCATTAAGGTTCTTTCATTAAATATAATCTATTTCCTACAATATCTGCTAATTTGCAGCTAAATCTATGCATGTCCAGAATGGATATTTTAGCTATTTAAACAACAAACGTGGAGAAGACAGAGGTGGAAACCATTTGGACTTTGGATTTAGGTGTTAGTGGCTACATCATTGCACAACTTCCATTGATGGGTACAAATCATAGATTCTGGTTGACAAAGCTGTAGTGCCGGTATGGTTTGTGGCAAGTACAAAGCCCACACCTGGCCCCAGAGTGAAATCAAATCTGTCCTGAACGCTCTCTCTGCTCTCATTTTGCTTAAGTACTTTTCCTTGCGCTCGGTTCCAGATCAGGAGGTAGGAGGAGTGATTTGAGCTCAGGTCAAACATACGGACAGCTTCACACAACAATATGTTTCAAAACTATTGCGTCACTCTGATAAAAAGGAATAACCTTAAAATAAATGCAGCTGCTGCAGTCGTTTAATACGTTACACCTTGTAAATTATTTACAGTTCTAAAGAGTGGACCTTCACTGGTAATGGGCTGTAATCACTGCCCATTAAAACCCATTACTGGATTTTAACACCCACTGTGTCCTTTGTGTTTTTTTATGGGGATCAATAAACCAATTCCTCTTGGTTATGTTTTCCTTGTCCACGGCAATTAGTTTGGTGCTGATTAAATCACAGCACATTATCTCCCTGGGATTTATCTTGCCTAAATTGAGTTTCTTTCACCCTCCTGGCCACAGGAGAGTGGGCAATGCCTGCTGGGAGACAGAAATAATCATTCATTAACCTCTGACCTGAAGGGAGTGTCAGCTGAATCACCCGACTGTGTCTCTGGTCCCTGCGTCCCCCAAGCGCCCAGCAAAAGCAAATTGACTATTTACACACTGCAGCCCAAACTTTATTAACCTGTACTGCGGTTTGATGCAGTCACTTGATCAAGTGGTAAAGATCGACTCAGATATGAATTACACAAGTTTTTTTTTTGTTTTTTGTTTTTTTGTTTTTTTGGGGGGGGGGGGGCTTGATTTTTAGCGTGTTGTGGAAACAGCCCAATGAAAGCAGTGGATAAGTAGTGAAATTTCATGTGAATACAAGTCGAGCTTAATTTATGGGGTGTAACGATCTCAAACAAGATGGCGATATGTAGATAGTCTCATCTGTCATTGTGGTTCTCAGTCAGCTATCTTTCTTTTGCGGCGTTGCATAGCTGCTGGATTGGTGTGATGTCTTAAGCCTCAGTAGGGTTTGATGTCTTCATACGGTCAGAGTGGGTGATAAATTACAAAACACCATTTTTTTTCTGTTCACCATATGGATGGCCTCATGTGTAGGCACGCATTTCATTCAAAAATGTGTTCCCTGTTTTTAAAAGTGTGCCGTCACAAATCATTCTGAATCTCTCTTTTGCCATGGTATTGGCAAAGAAATAAATTAATAGTAAGAAAGTGAGAATAATTAAATTAAAGACAATACATGTGATGTGCTTTGTCCAGGCAACAATCTTTGATGGTAAAACAGAAAAGTCATAAAACCTGCAGTTTTTCCAACTGCTCCTTGGCTGTAAAAGTGAGTCAATAGACATCCAAAGTATCTGTGAACATGTATGCATCCTAGTAGAAACTACTTTTATAGCCTCTACAGCCACATTTTTCCCTTCCCAGCAATGATATAACGGGAACAGCTCAAAGCTCTGCTACAGCCTCCTACAACCATTAAAAGATGGAGCTACTCCTGACTGGACGATACCTGTATTCATGGGCGAGGGCACCTTGATTTTTTTTTTAACAGGTCCAACATGGCAACTTAGCAGCAAACTTTCGTTGATACTTTGAAAGCAAAAATGACAAAAAAAAAACTGTTTCTGAAAACATTTAAGAGGAAAATCTGTATTTTATATCAACAACAGTTTGTATAAATGTTTAGCAAATTGCTCCCGAAAGTATTCACAGCGCTTCACTTTTTCCACAAATTTTATTATGTTACAGCCTTATTCCAAAATGGAATAAATTAATTTTTTCCTCAAAATTCTACACACAATACCCCATAATGACAATGTGAAAAAAGTTTTTTTTTAGATTTTTGCAAATTTATTAAAATAAAAAAAACTAGGAAATTACATGTACACACGTATTCACAGCCTTTGCTCAATACTTTGTCGATGCATCTTTGGCAGCAATTACAGCCTCAAGTCTTTTTGAAGATGATGCCACAAGCTTGACACACCTATCTTTAGGCAGTTTCACCCATTCCTCTTTGCAGCACCTCTCAAGCTTCATCTGGTTGGATGGGAAGCATCGACGCACAATCATTTTCAGATCTCTCCAGAGATGTTGAATTGGATTCAAGTCTGGGCTCTGGCTGGGCCACTCAAGGACATTCACAGAGTTGTCCTGAAGCCACTCCTTTGATATCTTGGCTGTGTCCTTAGGGTCGTTGTCCTGCTGAAGGATGACCCGTCGCCCCAGTCTGAGGTCAGAAGCACTCTGGAGCAGGTTTTCATCCAGGATGTCTCTGTACATTGCAGCATTCATCTTTCCCTCTATCCTAACTAGTCTCCCAGTTCCTGCGGCTGGAAAACATCTCCACAGCATGATGACACCACGCTTCTCTCCTAAGGCCCTTCTCCCCCACTCGCTCAGTTTAGACGGCTGGCCAGCTCTCGGAAGAGTCCTGATGGTTCCCAACTTCTTCCATTAATGGATGATGGAGGCCACTGTGCTCATGGGACCTTCAAAGCAGCAGAAATTCTTCTCTACCCTTCCCCAGATTTATGCCTCAAGCCAATCCTGTCTCAGAGGTTTACAGACAATTCCTTTGACTTCATGCTTGGTTTGTGCTCTGACATGCACTGTCAACTGTGGGACATTATATACACAGGTGTGTGGCTTGCCAAATCATGTCCAATCAACTGAATTTACCACAGGTGGACTCCAATTAAGCTGTAGAAACATCTCAAGGATGATCAGTGGAAACCGGATGCACGTGAGCTCAATTTTGAGCTTCATGGAAAAGGCTGTGAATACTTATGTACATGTGACTTCTGTATGGAGTGTCAGGGAGGGATAGTACCTCTGACAGGGCAACAGTCACACCTCCAGATGGTCGGTCCGCTTTGGTTCCCACTTGGCACTCAACTCTCACCTGTGGCTCCAAGTAGCTGTTTGCATGCAACAGTGGCCACACCCCGGTAAACCGCTTCGACTGGTAGGCAAAACCAAGTGAGGGTAGCCAGTGAGTTTGAAACCCTCGGTGAGGTAGGGCTTGTCTACCTATGCATGCGTAGACTGGACCCAGCGGACTGCACGGAGGAAACCATCAGATTGGCTCAACGGGCAGGAAGGCAGTCCCAGCAAAGCATTGTGGAGAGCAACTAGGGCACAGTGAGACACATAGGACACTGCTGGCCATCCACTGCATCCTAACCTATCTCCAGCCGTCTTTACATCTTGCCACTGGGCCCAGATAGACTGGGACAAAAGAGTGAGGCTGCCGACCCTAAGCAACTCTCCCTCACTTAAATCAAATTCACGTGCAAGTCAAGACATCACCCCCCCCACATTTCCTTCTCACCCTCCCTCCAAGTCCTGTAGCGATGGGCAAGTGACGAAGTGCGGATACACTGGAAGCTGTAACCACAATCCCACACACAGGCGGCCCAGGGCATAGGGTTGCTCGCCACTGGACTGAAGCAGCAATGGAGTTCGGCAGCCCTCTGGGTGTCTGAGCAGCCCTCTTTAGGATTCACTCTGCTCACCTCCATGGCCTGATGAAGGGGCTAGAAAAGGTGCCCTAAAAATAGCCTGCTTCGTTACACCCTGGCCAGCAAGCCACGGCTGGCAGGGATCCCACTGTTAGAAAAATACCTGATTCTTTGATTGGAAGATCCAAGAACAAGCTGGAGATTTCTTCAATTTAAAGGCCAAATGTCACGTAACAGGGTCCTTAAAATGTCTTGAAACTAGATATAAAAGGGAACCGATCTGTTCGGGTCTTGGTGCATATGCTTCAGTAACGCCGGAACATTCGTTAATTTAAAACTGCCGCGCTTGGCCTGACGTTACCACTCAGGGCCCCCGGAATCGCCTGGGGAAGAAGGCGGAAGTGACGAAACAGATTGTACCCTAGTTTGATGCTTGGGGTATCCCGATTGATTGTTTATATGGAGACTGGAAGATTGAAGTGAGCAGCAAGAAAGAAAAAATTGGATATTTCACCCATACCGTAAAATGGGGCTATAAGGGACAGCTGGGTAATAAGGGACACTTTTCTGGGAAATGTTTTCATACCTGTCAAGTGATACGTTTTCGCCGTATTTGTACAGGGAAAATGCAATTTTAGCAAATACGGGCGTATTGCTATTTCTGTACGCCCAAAAGAAAAATATACGGGAAAAAAAATTAGTGAGTGTGTTGAGGAACACATCGTGTGTATGACCCCCACAGCTAGGGGGCTGGCAGAGCGCTCAGCGTGAGCTATTATCACTACAGTTAGAAGTGTGGACTCAATCATTAGGCTGATGGCCGGGGCGGGCAGAGCGCTCAGCGTGAGCTATTCTCACTACAGTGAGAAGTGTGGACTCAATCATTAGGCTGATGGCCTCACACTTTCTACTGTCTTGCGGCTCCGGAACAGAGAGGAATCGCCTTCCAAATCCAATGCATCACTAGCAAAAGTGATGGTTTGTCATTTTTTTGTGGCAGGGCACAATCTACCCCCATTGGTGGCAGATCACTTCTGATCTGCCACCTGATCTGATCTGCCACTTCAGAAATGCTAGAGTCAGCAAAAGCTGCTACTTGGAACTATAACAAGCAGCATCAGTGAACATTTTCTTGTTTCAAGTTCATCCAAGTGCATTAGTGTAACAAAGCTGACAAAAACTCTTTAATTCCAAGTGTATATACAGTATCTAGCTGACAATTAAGAACTATATTCAGAATAATTCTTATTGTGTACTTTCAAATTAAGCAATCTACCTTGTGCTAATGTAAATTTGAAAAATATTTTTGTATTTTTTTTTTGTATTTTTTTTTTTTGTGCTACTTGGCTTATTATTTTCACATTACCAAAAAGTTGTGGCTCAAGATTGTGTCCATAAAAGTGTACATTTGAATAAATATGTTTGAAATAGGTCATGTTGCAGTTTGTTTGTTTTTTTTGGGGGGGGGTCAGTTTTCGTTCATCTGCCGATAAATACAGTTTTTAAGTACTCAGTACAGGTGTGAAAGCCCCCCAATAAGGGAGGCATGAGGTATGCCTTGACAGGTATGTGTTTTAAGTGTAATTCTGCTTTTTTTATTTTGAGCAGGACGCAGAAAAGTGTCCCTTATTACCCAGGGTTATGGCCCTATACACACGATCCTGGGGATTTTAATACAAGTCATTTTCCACAATTACTTCCATTTCATCCTTGATTTTGTTGCTACAACTGAATGAGGAAAGAAAGGGTTCTACTGTAAGCTAGCGCCCCACTGTATCGTCATAATAATGGCTTCCGAAAAATCGATATTTATGGGGCGCCCTCAACAGACCCCCTTCGGCTTCCCAATTTTGCCGGTGGTTATAATTAATTTAAACATCACAGATTTCTTTTGGCTTACCATTCAACATTCTGGAGGCGATTAATGTCCAATTCAATGACATTTTCCACTGGTTCTGCTCTCTGGTCATCGTCGGAACTGTTGTCATCAGACAAAGCATCTGATTCCGTCTCGGACGGCTCGAACCTGTAAGGTTCTATGCCTCTGTCACTGTCTGAACCACTGTCATCAGTATCTGGGGTGTCGTCTTCCCTGAATTCCAAGTCCAATTCACCAGAGGACAAAACTAAACTAATTTGTTCACAATCGCTGTCACTTTCCGTCATGATTGTCCAATGTTGATAAGTGTGAATGTGGATAGGCAGGGCAGCCAGGGTGAAATTTGGGACGTCAACAACATGGCCGCGGTCTGGATTGGCTGTCACACACTGACAGCCGCTAGGGGGGCCTTCGCCTGGTGTATTTTGTGCAATTATGTAAATACGGGTGGGTGATATGGTCTCCGGTATGAATATTTGGTTTAAGCTATGTGTATTTTATCAAAATTCGTTGGCATTTGGAAAAAAAATTACGTGACATTTGGCCTTTAAAGATGGAACATTTATTTAGAAGTCACATGTAAAGCAAGCAGCGCTGGGTGCAACGTGATGCAGCTCCCTCTGGAGGGTCGCCACAATGACCCCGACTTCCGGGTGCAACTTACAGTTATCTTCTTGGGTTGGTTGGGCCAACCCCCGTACAATAGGATGGGCTTGTACGTGACTGTCTGATTGGTCAATTTAACTCTGACGTGAACAGGCCATCCACTGATCACGCCACTGTTAGTTCTGCCATTGGTTCTGCTACCGTTGCCTTCCCCCTTGTGGACACCCTAGCATGGTGCAGCGATGTCTAAGAGGGCCTTGTCCAGATGAACTGTCAATCCACGACGCCCACAAAACCTTTGTCCACCGGTTGACCCTTGCCAGGGCTCGCATCATTCGGCTGCCGTCATCACACGGTTGCGACAGAAGTTTGACCTTCCTCTGTGTCTGCTTCCTGTATCCGCAGCTGTGGAGCACAATCCCATCTCGTTTACACACACTGGTACCATTCGAAACAACTGTGTGCCTACGCTCTCAGAGGCACACTTGGTCCCATGAGGTCTATAGGACAGGCTGGTGGGTGCAGCAGAGGATAGATAACATCCAGTCCAGCCAGTGAACAGTTCAGTGATGCTACCCTCTTGTCGCTGGACAGAGGTAGAGATGCTGGTGTTGGTAAGGCTCGAGCTCCTGGCTCCACCCCAGATGCTGGAGGTGCGGTGGATGCGCTGGGGTCCTAGACCATTCTTCTTCTAGGGACTGAAGTCGTACAGTCACTCGCCCTACGACCTTTTTCTACATCGCAGGCACACGTCGTGATGGTCTGGTGCCCTCCGGCATGCATCTTCCCTGTACTCTACACCTTTGCTCGAGTGCCGATACAAAGGGCTCAGCCAGGGCAGGACCAATAATGGCCTGAGGGGTTGCCATCACAATGGCTGGAGCCTGTACCGTTTTATCCTTATTCACTACATCTGTGGTTGACTATGTGCAGTTGTAAGTTGTCTCCCATTAGCCTTGAGCGTGCGATTGTTGACCATATGAAATCTGCAAGCAGTGGTTGTGTTGTGATGAGTGTGTTGGGTGATGGGACCTATATGTTCAGCAGTGGGTGTGTTATAAGTAAGCTGGATGAGAGACCTATGTATTGTACTGTGAGTAGGTAGCAGACAAAATTGTTCAAAGTCAGGAGACATCCTTATCCATCCTACCTAACCATAATTGGCATGATGGAAACAAACACGCAAGAGTACTATAAGTCTCACACCCGTACCTATGTGTGGTGAGCTATGTATGATTTATGTATTATCAGTAGCACACTGTGTTTACAAATAATCTGTGATGGCAGAATGGTCTTCCTCATCATCATCCTCCATCTTGGGGTCCTCAGCTCTTCCTCTCAACCCAGCAATTGGTCTAAGATTTGCTGATGACTCCCACTGTGGAAAATTGCATTTGTTAACACCCTTCTGGATCACCAGGCTAACCCTGGTTCCCTTAATTTGAGGAGACAAACATGGTTGATTCCGTTGTTCCCTAAGTGTTTTATTTCGGCACAGACTGCAACCGAAATTACCGGCACCAGGCTAATCCTGGTTCTCTTATTTTGGGAGATGAACACAGGTGATCGCTGATCACCACTGTTCTCTAGGTCTCGTAATTATTCCGGAACAGACTGCTCCAAAATACTTCACCCACGTGGCATCGCTCCTTAACGGCATCGGGTGGGACACTTAAATCCCCCCCAGCAACAGGCTAATCCTGGTTATTTTAATTTGGAAGAAAGGCACGGCCGTTGCCTCCTATATCTTATTAAGTTCTGGGTACAGACTGCATCCCAAAACCTCATCGATCCGTTTAACTTTTGTTAGACAGAGGGCATTTTCACTGGGGCCTCGTCAGGCCCCCAGTACAAGAGGTGCCGTGTCTACAGCAGATTTAAACGATCGTGGCTTTGCTTTACTGCGGCATTGGGTCGAACACTGTAAATGGCTCCCCCCGGCATCAGGACACTAACCCTGGCTCTTTTCATTTGAGGAGATGAACCTGGGTGATTATTAGTCACCCTGGCATCCTAAGTCTCATTATTTTGGTTCAGACTGACTCCAAAATGTTTTATTTGATAGACCATACACCCGTGAATTGTATGTCCATGATCGCGACCGTTCTACCTCAGACTGAGAATAGAACATGTGCACTTCCCTTTTAACTTTTTAAACTATTTGACTATTTGTTTAGACTTTACATGTGACTCCCAACTAAATTATAAAATTTGGGGATCGGATATACCCCTTAATCAGACAACTGTAAATTTAGTATGGCCAAAGTGCAGAAATTTGTGTAAAAAAGTTTTCTGCTTACCTTTTTTGTTCAGGCCCCACGGTTGTCTGAATGGGTCCTTCCGATGTGGTGTGTTCAGGCTCGCCTCGGAATAATTTCATCCGGATCACCGGCACCAGATTGTTAGAAAAATACCCAATTCTTTGATTGAAAGATCCAAGAACAAGCTGGAGATTTCTTCAATGTAAAGATGGAACATTTATTTAGAAGTCACATGTAAAGCAAGCAGCGCTGGGTGCAGCACGACTCAGCTCCCTCTGGAGCGTCACCACAGTGACCCCGACTTCCGGGTGCCACTTACAGTTATCTTCTCGGGTTGGTTGGGCCAACCCCCATACAATAGGATGGGCTTGTACATGACTGTCTGATTGGCCAATTTAACTCTGACATGAACAGGCCATCCACTGATCACACCGCTGTTTCTAGAATGTACAATCAACAGTGTACTTGAGTGTTGGATCCAGGTGTGTTTCTAATGTGATAGACCTGACTATAAAAAGAGAGCGAGAGAGAGCTATATAGCTCTGCCTAATTCAAGTTTAACACAACATATTTGTTCATAAGAATTCAAACAGAATATGTATGGAATATATGTAGAGCATAAAGGGAGATTACCTACAGAATTATTATTTTGGTACTCTAACTTTCCATTAACCCTTTCACCACCCTAGCAGTCAAAATTCTCAGAAGAAATCAACTAAGGTGACATCACTCACCATTGGCACTTGGAATGTTCAAACGCTCATGGACAGCTCCAAAGCGGACAGACCTGAGAGATGGACAGCACTTGTCACAAGAGAACTCAGCAGGTACAACATCCACATCGCAGCTCTGAGCGAGACCAGGTTTGCAGACGAAGGTCAGCTGACAGAAGTCAAAGCCAGCTACACCTTTTTCTGGAGCAGCTGAGGCAGCGAAGAATGCCGTGAAGCAGGAGTGGGTTTCACGATCAGATCCAATCGGATCAGCAAGCTTACCAGCCTCCCCAAAGGAACCAACGACCGCATCATGACCCTGTGGCTCCCCCTCCGAGGAAAATGCCAAGCCACATTCATCAGTGCATATGCCCCCACCATGGCGAACCCAGATGAGATCAAAGACAAGTTTTATGAGGACTTAGAGACGCTCATTGAGGGCATACCGAAGGAGGACAAACTCATTGTTCTTGGAGACTTTAATGCCAGAGTTGGTAGACTACCAGACATGGGAGGCAGTCCTTGGGAGAAGTGGAGGTGGAAAGTGCAACAGCAACGGTCTTCTCTTGTTGAAGACGTGCGCCTCTCATGACCTTCTGATCACTAATACTGTCTACCGCTTGCCAAATTGCAACAAGACCTCCTGGATGCATCCACACAGCAAGCATTGGCATTTGATCGATTACATCATTGTAAGAAGGAGAGGCAGGCAGGACTTTAGAGTGACGAAGGCGATGTGTGGCGCAGACTGCTGGACTGGTCACAGATTCATTCTCTCAAAGCTCAACATGCACATCCAGCCCAAACGGAATCCACAGAGGAAAAAGGCAAACAATTGACTCAATGTCAGCAAGCCGGAACAGCATTCTGTGCGACAGAACCTCAGTGAGGACCTGGACAGCAAGCTTAGTCAGCCCGGCCTCGGGGCGTAGGGAGCAGAAGAAGACTGGGCAGCTTTCAGAGACATGGTGTACGACACCCCACTCACTCATCTGGGCCAGAATACACACAAACATCAAGACTGGTTCGATGAAAACGATGAGGACATCCAAAAGCTGCTTGACAAGAAGCATGAAGCCCACAGAGTGTACCAGCAAGACAGCAGATCTGTCTCTAAGAAGGCAACCTTCAACTCCATCAAAGGAAAGATGCAGGCAAAGCTCAGAGAAATGCAGGACTTTTGGCTCAGCAAAAAAGCAGATGAAATAAAGCAGTACGCTGACAGCAACAACTCCAAATGCTTCTACGATGCCCCTAAGACCATCTACAGGCCTCAGTCTTCTGGAACATCACCACTGCTCAGTGCTGACGGGTCCACTCTCCTCACCGACAAGAATGCAATCTCGGAAAGATGGGCAGAACATTTCAGCATCGTCCTGAACAGATCTCCGTCCATCAATGCAGAGGCCATCACTCGCATGCCCCAAGTAGAGGTGACCACATCTCTGGCAGGACCTCCAACGGAATCAGAAGTCCAAAAAGCGATCAAACTCCTTTCGAATGGCACAGTACCAAGCTCTGACTCCATCCCAGCTGAAATCTACAAAGCAGGAGGACCAGTTCTAATACAGAAACTCACCAAACTCTTTCAGACCATGTGGCAGCAGGAAGTTATCCCCCAGGAGCTCAAGGACGCCTCCATTGTCTATCTCTACAAGAGAAAAGGAAACAGGCAGTCCTGCGACAACCACCGTGGGATCTCTCTCCTCACCATCGCCGGCAAGATCCTCACAAGAGTCCTTCTCAACTGCCTCATTTAGCACATGGAAGGCTGCTGGAGAGCCAGTGTGGCTTCAGAGAGGATCATGGAACTGTTGACATGATCTTCGCCAAACGCCAACTTCAGGAGAAGTGTCAAGAGCAGAACAGGGATCTCTACACAACATCTGTAGATCTGACCAAGGCTTTTGATACCGTCAGTCTTGAGGGGCTGTGGAAGATCATGGCAAAGTTCAGCTGCCCGGACAAGTTCATCAGCATGGTGGGCCAGTTCCACAACGGCATGCTTGCTCAAGTACTGGAGGATGGAGACTCCTCCGAAGCTTTCCCAGTCATCAACAGGGTCAAGCAGGGCTGTGTACTCGCGCCCACACTTTTCAGCATGATGTTCACAGCCATGCTGTCTGATTCCTTCTGCGATGAGGAAGAAAGCACTATCAGGATCAGGTACAGGATGGACGGCGGGCTCTTCAACCTGCTGAGGCTCTGAGCAAAAACTAAGGTGGAAGGGGACTCAGTGCACGACTTCCTGTTCGCAGACAACTGCACACTCAACGCCACTACAGAGGCCCAGATGCAGCAGAGCATGAACTGCTTCTCCACTGCTTGCGACAACTTTGGGCTCACAATCCGTACGAAGAAAACCGAGGTCCTGCACCAACCTGCACCACAGAAGACTTATGTGGAACCAGCCATCACTGACAATGGGAAGACCCTCAAGGCTGTTGACAAGTTCACGTACCACAGCAGCACACTCTCCAGGTCTGTCAACATCGACGATGAGGTTGATTCACGCATTGCCAAGGCAAGCTCAGCATTCAGACAGCTACGTGCAACAGTATGGGAAAGGAGAGGCATCAAGCTGACCACAAAACTGAAGGTGTACAAGGCAGTTGTCCTGCCTTCCCTACTGTATGCCTGCGAGACTTGGACAGTCTATGAGCGCCATGCCAGAAAGCTAAACTGCTTCCACCTGAACTGCCTCAGAAAGCTCCTGAAGATCACCTGGCAGGACAAAATCCCTGACACAGAGGTCCTCTCCCGAGCTGAGTTGCCTAGCATCCACACCCTGCTCAAGAGAACCAAGATTAGGTGGGCTGGCCACCTTGTTCATATGACTGACTCATGCCTACCACAGGGACTGTTCTACGACAAACTAGCAGGGGGCAAATGCTCAAAAGGTGGTCAGAAGAAGAGCTACAAAGACACTCTTCAGGCCTCCCTGAAGAGCTTTGACATCAGTCCTGACACCTGGGAGACCCTAGCACTAGACCAACCAGACTGGCATAGCTGTACCAGCAAAGGTGCTGCCTCCTTTGAGCTGAACAGGATTGCCAGGGCTCAGAGAAAATGTGAGCTTCGCAAGTCCAGAGCAAGCCTTGAATTGTGTGACAGCAGGCATTTCTCTGTGACACAGGAGGACGTTGAAAGATCCTTTCGTTCCACAAAAGTCAACAAAAGTCCAGGACCTGCCATTTGTGGTCGGTTGATCAAAACCTGTGCAAAAGAACTGAGTCCAGTCTTTCATAAGATATTCATCAGATCCTTGGAAACACAGCATGTCCCCAGGATTTGGAAGGATGCTGTCGTGGTCCCGGTTCCTAAATCTAGTCGCCCCACAACACTAAATGATTTTAGACCAGTGGCTCTGACTTCTATAATTATGAAAATCTTGGAAAAACTGGTTCATTCAGAAATTCTTAAAAATACAGAGAATGTACTTGATCCTTTGCAGTTTGCCTATAGGCCTAAGAGGGGAGTAGAGGACGCGACTCTTACTCTCCTTAACCTGATTTTTAAACATCTGGAGGGGAGTGGGGCTCATGCACGGCTTTTATTCATTGACTTTTCGTCTGCTTTTAATACAATTCAGCCACACATTTTAACTTGGAGACTTTTAGAGCATTTTAATCTAAGTAATAATATTGTGGGCTGGATTTTAAACTTTTTAACAGACAGGACGCAGAGGGTTAAAATTAATGGCTTTTTATCAGACAAGGTGTGTTCCTCCACTGGGTCACCACAAGGGTGTGTGCTTTCACCCTTGTTATTTATTCTGTATACTAATATGTGTCAGAGTGCTTTTAAAAATAGACTTATTTTAAAATATGCAGATGACTCTGTGATCATGAGCCTGCTCCAAGGGACTGAAAACAGTCATGGCCCGATCACAGAGGACTTTGTCCAATGGTGTGAGGACTCGCACCTACAACTGAATATAGGCAAGACTAAAGACATGGTCATTGATTTTAGGCGAAATGCCAACACACCTGAACCGACTAAGATTAAGGGACAAATAGTGGAACAAGTCACATTTTATAAATATCTGGGTACAATTATTGATAATACTTTGAATTTTAAATTGAATTGTGAGGCCATAAACAGGAAGGGACACCAGTGCCTGTTTTGTTTGAGGAGGTTGTCCCATTTCCATGTAGATAGGACTATCATGACACTTTTTTATCGTGCTTTTATTGAATCAGTTTTATCTTTCTCGTTAGTGTCATGGTTTAGAAACCTGCCCCTCAAAGATAGAAACTCACTGGCCCAGATCATTAAATGGTCCAGTCGTCTCATTGGGGGGGAGTCACAGCTGAGTCTGGAGGCCCTGTACACCAGGCAGGTACAGCGGCTGGCCACCTCTATCACAGCTGATGACTCCCATCCCTTGGCCAGTGAGTTCCAACTTTTACCCTCTGGACGGAGGTTCAAAGTCCCCAGATGCAGAACCACACGGTACAGGAACAAGGTGGAGGGAATTATGAACAGCTCCAAATACCAGTCAGTGTTGGCACAAAACCTTCAGGCTTCTGCTAGAAGGCTGAAGATGAAGAGGAACTTCATCTTTCAGTATGACAATGACCCAAAGCACACATCCAAATCAACAAAAGAATGGCTTCACCAGAAGAAGATTAAGGTTTTGGAATGGCCCAGCCAGAGTCCAGACCTGAATCCAATCGAACATCTGTGAGGTGATCTGAAGAGGGCTGTGCACAGGAGATGTCCTCGCAATCTGACAGATTGGGAGCATTTTTGCAAAGAAGAGTGGGCAAATATTGCCACATCAAGATGTGCCACGCTGATAGACTCCTACTCAAAAAGACTGAGTGCTGTAATAAAAGCCAAAGGTGCTGCAACAAAATGTTAGTTTAAGGGTGGCATATTTTAGTTTTTTTTATTTTTTATTTTTCCTCTTAAAAGATTTCAGTTTGTTTTTCAATTAGGTTGTACAGGTTATAGGTCACATTAATGTTGGAAAAAGTTTTGAAATGATTTATCTTACATCACAAAAACCTTGCATTTGAACAGGGGTGTGTAGATTTTTTTATATCCACTGTATTTGTTTTTTTATATTGTATTTGTTATTTTATATTGTATTTGTATTTGTATTTAATGAACAATGACATTTGGGGGGGTTGTCAGGGTTCGTAAAAGGTTGCACAACCACAAAGACTTTGCAACAAGTTAGACTGTTTGCGACTGTAAAAACTGTTAGCAAACTTTTGTGCTGTGGAGAAAGGATGCAGGCAAGGCAACGAGCTGCACGACACAAGACTTTATTCTTTCTCCAACAAACAGTATAGCAAACGCTGATCCCGAGTCTCTGTGTATCCCTTTTTTATATCTTTATTTCCATGCATCGAGACCCAGAACTTTCGACCATAACACATTATGTTTAGATCAAAGCCTGTGTGGCACATTAACATGACATAATGCTGGCGCCGCTCTCACACCATTTTCCCAGCAGCCTGGCATTTACTCCTCTCCCCAGGGGGCGCATAGTCCTTACTGTCCTGTCTGAACCAACCCGGTGACACCTCCTCTTTTGGTCCATTGTTCCCTGGGTGGAGAAGTCCAACACCGTGCCCCCACACAGCTCCCGCCCCCCCCCCCGAACACACAGAAAGGGCCTTACCCCCCACCCCACCCCCTCCCCGTCCTTTGGGCTTGACCTGGCACCCATAGCGGCTGTAGTGGGGGGTCACCGATCCAGTCGAACCGCCCTGCTGGCAGAGTGTACAGGAGGGCACGTCAGTCTTGGAGGGAAAAAGTGAGGTGGAGAAAACACATCAGCTTTGCGAGCTCCGATCCGGGCTGAAGAATCACCAACCTGCGGAGCCACCAACGGTGAGTGTCCGCGCCTGGGAGCTTGAGCCAACACCACCTGCTTGTCTGCCAACACAAAAGTGGGCTTCAGTCCGTTGATGCAGATGGTCTCCCTACATCCCCCCAAGTCTAACCCAAAATGCTTTACCCCAGGTTCCAACACCCTGAACGGTCCGTCGTACAGTGGGCGCAGCAGGGTCCGGTGCACATTGTGCCTGACAAAAACAAAAGTGTCATTCTGCAAGCTTTTTGGGACAAATGTGCAGGGAAAACAATTGTGGGCTGGGCCCGGTATGCTCACAGTCTTCATACTGTGTAAAACTTGCATGGTCGGATCAGCCTCGGGCGCGGGGTTTTCTGGTAAAAACTCTCCGGGGATCCGCAGTGGCTGAGAAAAAAGGAGTTCTGCCGGGGAGGCTGCCAAATCCTCCTTTTGTGCGGAGCACAACCATAAAAGAACCCAAGGAAGGAAGTCGACCCAATTTGTGTCTGTGAACGAAGCTCTGAGCACTGCTTTAAGCGACCTATGAAAAGGCTCGCATAACCCGTTAGCCTGGGGGTTGTACGTGGTAGTGCGGTGAATTTTGACCCCCAGGCTCTGGGCCATCGTGGACCAGAGTTCTGAAAGGAATTGTGGACCCCTGTCAGACATGATGTCCAATGGAGCTCTGAAACGTGCAACCCAAGCCGACAAAAAAGCGCGAGCCACTTCCGCGGACGTTGTAGAAGCCAGCAGGACCACTTCAGGCCAGTGCATGGTGCGGTCCATGACTGTCAAAAGGTGTGTGAAACCTTGCGACAGCAGGAGGGGTCCCACCAAATCCACGTGGACATGGTCAAACCTTCTAGCCGGGATTTGGAACAGCTCGAGGGGAGCTCTGGTGTGCTTGTGCACTTTGGCCCGCTGGCACACGACACAAGCTGCAGCCCACTCTTTCACGTCCTTGTGCAAGCGCAGCCAGATGAATTTCGCCCCCACTAGCTTCACTGATGTGCGCACTCCTGGGTGCAAAAGGGAGTGGAATGACTTGAAAACGCGATGGCGCCAAGAGCTCGGAACCACCAGGTGCGGGTGGCTGGTGGAGACATCGCAGAGCAAGGGAGGGCACCCTTTTTGCACCACCCTGTTCTCCAGCTTTAACCCAGTTGGCGGAGACTGGAGCGCGCAAATGTCCGCGTCCCTGGTTTGCTCCGCAGCCATGGCAGGGAAATCTATTCCCATGTAGACCGGGGTGATTAACTCACGTGACAGGCAATCGGCCATGACGTTGAGCTTACTGACAACATGTTCAATGTCTGTAGTAAACTCCGAAATTGCAGCCAACTGCCGTTGCTGCCAGGCCAACCACAGTTCCGATACTTTGGACATGCTGTAACGTCAGCGGTTTATGGTCTACAAACGCAGTGAACTCGCGCCCCTCCAGCCAGAACTGGAAATGACGCATTGCCATGTGGAGAACCAGCAATTCTCTATCAAATGTGCTGTATTTGTTTCGTTGACACGCAAAGTTCTGCTGAAAAATGCAACCGTCTGTCACGAACCTGAGATGCACTGCTCCACCACTGCCCCTATGGCAACATCAGACGCATCTATAGTGAGCGCTATCTGTGCAGACAGAACCGGGTGGGCTAGCAACGCGGCATCCGCCAGCGCTGTTTTGGCGTTTGTAAAATCCTGGTCTCGCTCGGGAGTCCAGTCAATGTTTTCCGCAGGCTTCTTTTTTTAAGTGCGGCATACAACAGCTGCATCAGCTGGGCTGCCCAGGGAAGGAAACGGTTATAAAAATTAACCATTCCCACAAACTCCTGTAGTGCCCTCACGGTCTGTAGACGCAGAAAGTCCGACACAGCGCGCACCTTGTCTGGTAACGGGATCGTGCCCTCCGGCGAAATGCGGTGGCCCAAAAACTCAATCACTGGCACACCGAACTGGCAGTTCGCCAGGCTAACTATCAGCCCGTGTGCTTCCAACCTCTGGAAAACTGTCTTGAGATGGGCGATGTGCTCCTCAGACGTGCTGGCTACCAGAATGTCATCTAAGTAGACAAAAACGAAGGACAAGTCGTGAAGCAATGCATCCATCATCCTCTGGAAGGTCTGCACCGTGCCTTTTAATCCGAATGGTGTCACGCCGCGCCATTCATCAGCGGCGCCACCTGCTCACGCACCTGACAATCATCAGCGGCGAGGGATAAAGGCCGTCTCGCCCGGAGGCTCGGCCTGAAGCCGTCAGACTTCGTCCCTCACCGTTGTGAGCATACCTCTCTTCAGCATCACTATTTTGGTAAGAAGATCGCTTACCTGTCTTCTTCAGTCTTCTCCCCTGTGCACAGGTGGATTCCCCAGCGGCGGACATCTCCTCTCCATCGCCCAATCCTCGCTGCTGTACGGAGCTCTCCAGGTGGCTGTCTTCCGGGCTTCGCCCCCTTGTTGTGCCAGCTGTCCTGACCCACCAAGTAAGTCCTTCTCTCGCCATAAATCCCTCCTGTGTTGGTGTATGCCCGTCACCCTCTCCCTGTGCTCTCTCCATAGGGTTGCTCGGCTGTACGGTCACCTGCCTCTGTGCCTGGAGCAGACACCATCACCAACACATTTACTTCCCGCAGACACGCACTCATTCACCCCTGCTGTTAATAAACTCTTTGAACTACTCTAAGCCTGTGTGTGTGCGTCTCCTGAGCCGTGCATTATGTCAAATGGCATGCGTAAAAACTCGAAAAGGCCAAAATGAGTTATTAAAGCTGTTTTTGGAACGTCTTCCACGCACGCCGGGACCTAGTGGTAACCCCGGACCAGATCCACTTTGGAAAAAACACGCGCCCCGGCCAGTTGTACGGAAAAATCCTGGACGTGTGGAAGAGGATAGCAATCGTGTTCCGTAGCGATGTTCAAGCGCCGGAAATCGCCGCATGGTCACCACGACCCGTCGGCTTTAGGCACCATGTGTAGTAGTGATGCCCACAGGCTGTTGGAGCACCTGATGATGCCCAACTGTTACAAGTTGGTGAACTCCTCACGCTCACTGGCCAGTTTAGCTACATCCAGGCACCGAGGTCACGCGAATACCGGCGGCCCTTTTGTAGTTATGAAATGTTCGACCCCGTGCTTCGTTATCGTAGCCGAAAACGTCGGGACTGTGAGTGCTGGGAACTGTGTGAGTAACTGTTGGTACTTACCCTCTGGAGCTTTAACATTGGCCAGTGTTTGGTCGACCCAACTCCCCGAGCTGTACAGGGCAAAGTGACAAAAGAGAGAGCTTCCACTAATTTCCTATTAGCAACGTCAACTAATAACCCATAAGCACATAAAAATTTGTGCCTAAAATGGGGGCGGAACATGCAACTATCACAAAGTTCCACTGAAAGTTGCGTCCGTGTAAGCATATTGTCAGTGTCCGCTCACCAAATGTCCTGATCTTGGATCCGTTGGCGGCCGTAAGCTTGGGACTGCTGCCCCCTGCCACCCTGTCGGCAGGATGAGGCTCTTCTGGGAGCCGGAGTCCACCAGAAACTGTCTCCCCAAATGTGTGTCTGTGACATACAGCAGCTTGTTTTTGTCGCCAGCGGTCGCAGCTGCTACTGACTGCTCACCATGCTGTTTCCCAACTTCTTGAATTGGCATGGCGGCACACATGGTGGCACGCACGGCGGCACGCATCGCTGGGCATTTGAGCCAAAACAGCTCAAACACCCGATAGATACACTACCGTTCAAAAGTTTGGGGTCACTTAGAAATTTCCTTATTTTTGAAAGAAAATAACTTTTTTTCAATGAAGATAACTTTAAACTAATCAGAAATACACTCTATACATTGCTAATGTGGTAAATGACTATTCTAGCTGCAAATGTCTGGTTTTTGATGCAATATCTACATAGGTGTATAGAGGCCCATTTCCAGCAACTATCACTCCGGTGTTCAAATGGTACAATGTGTTTGCCCATTGTGTCAGAAGGCTAATGGATGATTAGAAAACCCTTGTGCAATCATGTTAGGTCTGCAATGCTGTAATTGCTGCAAATGGAGGATTCTTTGATGAAAGCAAAGTTTGAAGGAAAAAAATTATTATTTCAAATACATATCATTATTTCTAACATTGTCAATGTCTTGACTATATTTTCTATTCATTTTACAACTCATGGTGGTAAATAAGTGTGACTTTTCATGGAAAACACAAAATAATTGTCTGGGTGACCCCAAACTTTTGAATGGTAGTGTACGTCATAGATAGAAGCAGATCACCCCGTTCCTGTCTCCTGGCGTCTGCTACGGCTACCACCAATGGCTCTTCGATCTTGCTGGAATCCCTCCTGGACATCGGTGCCGCTGCATTCACGTTGAGCATTCTGGTTGCTAAAATGATGCGATCGTAGTTCGTCATCAGCAGAGCTTGACTGAAACAGCACACGCGGTGTTGGTGCTCTCCTTCCAGGTAGTCTCCAGGGCGGTGCTTGTCTCACTCTCCATGGCACGTCTTGGGGTCACCAGTGTAGAGAAAGGATGCAGGCGAGACAACGAGCTGCACGACACAAGACTTTATTCTTTCTCCAACAAACAGTATAGCAAAAACTAATCCCAGGTCTCTGTGCATCCCTCTTTTATATCTTTATTTCCATGCATCGAGACCCAGAACTTCCGACCATAACACATTATGTTTAGAACAAAGCCTGTGTGGCACATTAACATAACATAATGCTGGCACCGCTCTCACACCATTCTCCCAGCGGCTCAGCATTAACTCCTCTCCCCGGAGGGCGCATAGCCCTTACTGTCCAGTCTGAACCCCCCGGTGACACCTCCTCTTTTGGTCCATTGTTCCCTGGGTGGAGAAGTCCAACACCGTGCCCCCACAGTGCAACCTTTTTGCAAACCCTGATGAAGCCCCAAAAATTGCAAAATTCATCAGGATTCACTGCTGCATGAGATACATGTGCATGCTTTAGTGGCATAAACAGTCATTTTGAAAAAAAAAATCATAAAAATGCAAAAACTTACCAGATATTTTCTGAGGCAGTATGACAGAGAATATATGAAAAGCTGGCCCATCAGTGCCACCAGAAGATCATCACAGCTGACAAGGATGACAAATGTTCTTTTAAATGAAGGTCTGGATAATATTCTAGCCTCACTGAACAAGCTCACATCCTAATGTGGCGGAGTCTTCCCTAATTTCAACTTAAAGTGTGGTTACTGATGTGCCCAGTGCTGCAAAAAAACTCCTCAGAGCATGAGTAGCATGTTTGCTAACTGCTGCAGCCACTGCTAACTGCACAAACGTCACCATGACAACAGGAAGTAGGTGCAGGTTTTGGAATGGCTCAGCCAGAGTCCAGACCTGAATCCAATCGAACATCTGTGGGGTGATCTGAAGAGGACTGTGCACAGGAGATGCCCTCACAGTCTGACAGATTTGGAACATTTTTGCATAGAAGATTGGGAAATATTGCCACATCAAGATGTGCCACGTTGACAGACTCCTACCTAAAAAGACTGAGTGCTGTAATAAAAGCAAAAGGTGCTGCAACAAAGTATTAGTTTAAGGGTGTGCATATTTATGCAGCCAGGTTATTGTAAGTTTTTTATTTTTCCCCTTAAAAGATTTCAGTTTGTTTTTCAATTGGGTTGTACAGGTTATAGGTCGCATTAATGGTGGAAAAAGTTTTGAAATGATTTAACTTGGTCTCATTTTTTTCACATCACAAAAACTTGGCATTTGAACAGGGGTGTGTAGACTTTTTATATTCACTGTATGCAATGTAACAAAAAACACAAACCTTGACCCGGACCTTGGTGCGGACTTTAAGGTGAGAAAACGCCCTTAATTTGGCAGACTATAGCATCTTTTATTAACAATGATAGACCAATCATCATAAGACAGAAATAGAAGTGTGAGCCAGAAAAGGTATTTCCTCTGACATTAAAAGTGTTACCTTAAATATTGACTGTTTTGCCAATGGTAGTCTGGAGATGTGAATCATAATGCCATTTCTGCTGCTGCACGGTAGCAATAAACACAACTAAGCTGCCCCAAGATCTTTCCCTCTGACATTATTAGGAGCTACAACTGTGTGAGACCCAACATGGTGTAAAAACAAACCAAATGTCAGCACTGTTGCCCAAGCGCCTCTGCTATGGACAACAGCAAATGTAATGAAAGCTTGGAAGGGTCTGTTAGTACGCCGCTGACCTTTTATACATTTATTGTTCTCCTGACATTTCTCCAAGATGGAGGAGGTGAAAAACAGAATGAGGTGCTAAAGCAGGAATCGGGATTTTAAACTTCAATCTCCTCCCCGTTAAAGAACGACTTTCATCGATCCAAACTCTTGGACTTTGCAGAGGGTCGATGCTCTGTGATTGCCAACACTAACTAACTCGCTGCAGCCCTCTCTGTGGACATGATACAGTTTTTATTAGCTTTTGTGTCACTAGTGTTACTGGAAAGTGAAAAGGGGGGAAAAAGGGGGTCCTGACCACTGGGCCATTTTTATTTCCTCTGAAACTAAATAGTGAACTTTAAACTGGATGGTGGTTTTCTAAGATTTCACACAGCCCGACTGACATCACTATTGAATGGGTTTAGAAGAAAAACATGCTAAGCAAACAATTACTTTCCCTTGCAAATCCTTTTGGGTCCTGAGTTCTTATTGATAGCTATTTTCTGTGGGACATGCTTTGTGAAGCCAAGCACTTGTACAGATTTTTCTTTCTAAAGATCTGATGTTTTAATTTAAAATTGATTTAAATATACAGTATATATTACCAATACAAAATGCATCCCTTGCTAACATAAAATAATGATTTGAAAGGGGCATTTGATGGGGAAAAAATGGACACTGCAGTGAAAACACTGAGCTACGGTACATTCACAGACTGTTTCAGCTTTAACCATCAAAATCTATTTCATTCTCTGAATGTCTTCATATTCCAAAGTTAGAGCTGTCAGGCAATTAATGGAGGTCATCTGTTCTAGAAAAGCTAAAAACACATCTTTTAACTGCATATTTAGTAGATAAAACCACATTAGGAATACATTAGGAAGTCTATCATACTTCGCTTACAAGGCATTGTTTAAATGTCTTAAGGGTTTCTTTACACAGATGGAGCTCATTAGGTGACCACTGAGAGATCAAAAATTGACCTGATCTCTCAACCGTCTCCCAAAGCCTGAAAAAAGCTCTTTCTGTGTAAATGTTTTGGACATCACTGTGTGATTTTCATAGCACTCTATAGAGATCTTTGACCAATCCTTGAGGGATCACTGAGAGACTAGTAGAGATCGCTGAGAGCAGGAGAGATTGCTAAGGCATCATTGAGAGTTTGTTGAGCAACCAAAAAGGTATATACTATATATATATCTGAGAGGTTTCTAGTGTTCTTCTAGCCCCTTTACGCAGGGGTGGAGATCATTGAGGGATCGTTGAAAGATGAAAAAATGGCCAGATCTCTAAATGATCTTCCAATGATCTCCACAGTCTCCACAGTTGAGAGATTGTCATGACTCAGTCCAAAACAATCTTTCAATGATCACCAAAGGAAAGCAAGTGCTCAACAAACTCTCAATGTACTCTCAATGATCTTTCAATGAACTCTACTGGTCTTTCATCAAATGCACAGGGATTCCTCACTGATCTCTCAGTCATCTCAACCTTCATCAAAACTTTGAGGACCGTGGAAATCACTGAAGATCATTGACAGATCTTTGAGAGATCTGGCCATTTTGCCATCACTCAACAATCTCCACCCCTGTGTAAAAAGGGTTTAAATGACCAGTGAATTTTTACTTTTATCTTTGCTCAATGTCATTATACTGCTCTCATTTCTTGGAATTTTGTGTCCAACTGCTGATAGTTGCTGTTGTGATAAACTGCGGCTAGTTTATCATCCTGTCTTGACATACTGGAAGCCTCTTTAGAATTGATCTGTCCTGATATTAAAGGTCTTGGTCACTGGGCCTCTTTTGTTGTTTTTTTTCTCAACCAAAAACAAAGGGACTACAGCCTAGCTCAGCATTCAAAAATCAAGATTACAAGTCCTCTGCAGGATCAGTACTGAGATGCAAACAAATACCACATCCCAGACAATTTTGGTGTCACCAATTATCTGAAAATGTGTATCTTTGGACTGTGGGAGGAAACCTGAGCACCCACAAAAACCCATTCAAATACAGGAAGAAAAATACCTCCACACTGCCAACTAGCTTAGCAAATAACTTTGGCATCATTGTACATTTGCTGAGTTAGAAACACTCTCCACCTTATTCTTGAGGGTGCTGCTGTAGAAACGATTATGGGTGCAACTTCTGCTTCCGGGCGAAAGTAGTGTTAAGTCAGTCAGCACTAGTGGAATTGTGAGGTATTTAAAATACATTCATTCATTCATTCATTCATCTTCTTCCGCTTAATCCTTTTCGGGTCGCGGGGGGGCTGGAGCCTATCCCAGCATCTTTGGGCGAGAGGCAGGGTACACCCTGGACAGTTCGCCAGTCCATCACAGGGCCAACACAGAGAGACAGACAACCATTCACTCTCACATTCATACCTAAGGACAATTTAGAATCCCCAGTTTTGATGCCAATTAACCTAACTTGCATGTTTTTGGCATGTGGGAGGAAACCGGAGAAATCCCGGAGTAAACCCACGCAGACACGGGGAGAACATGCAAACTCCACACAGATCACTGTATAGTCCACATATGTGTTTAGCCATCAAGTGGAAGCTAATGTCCGCACTTGTCCTTTTTGTATTTTTGAATATTTTTGCGTGGTTCTGGTACTTGTTGCTGCTGTTCATGGTTGTGCCATAGACTATAAATGGAGGCACATGACAACCAAGTGCAGCTAAATCTGTGGCTTCAACAACAACGTGTTGGTGATACAACAAAAACTAAAGAGGACTGTTAATGTCATCAGTGGTACAGACACAGGACAGACACTTGTATGAATGTCACAGATCTGATGTTTATGTGTCATATATGGATATACTGTGTGTCGCCAAGTGCAGGGTTGCATGAAGTAAAATAATCAATAAATAATAATAGTCACTAGTTTGCTTCCTAAGGCTACTGATTTTTGAAAAATATTAAGCAGTTTTTTTGTGTGACACATATTGTTATATTTTTTAATTTGATATTTAATCTGTAAACTTTTCAAATTAACTTGCAAATAACAGTGAAATCTGTTAAAGACTGAGCTCAAAGTCCTTCATGTAAAATAAAGTGTGATGGATCATTTTCTATTGTATAATGTCATCAGTTTATCAACTGCTCTACATTGCAGTGCAGCGTCTTGATGTTAGCTGTTACAGCATGCATTAATTAACTTTTAAATTATCACAAAATATAGATGAATAAAATTTTGAACAATTCTCAGAAAAAGTCTGTACATGTGAAGTTAAATATCAAGCATTCATGGCATGACAGCAGCATGAGCATTTTAATGTCGGGGCAAATACAGACCCGACATTAAAACAGGGTTTAGTGTCATGGTTCTCTGTGGGTCTGACTAGATTCTGCATCTGCTCTAAAATTGTCATGGATGGCCCTCACTAGCAATAAGACACCACTCAGTCGGTGAGTTTGCACAGTTTATTAAAGGAACAAAAGATGACAAAATAACAAGCCACAGGGGGCTAAAACACACTATGACAATAACTCAGACAATGACAAGGAAGAACAGATTCATAACGAAATACACTTACGATAGTAGATGAACGGTAGTAAACGTCTGACCAGAGGGATGCTCGTTGATGTCAGACAAGGAGTTCCGACGAGACTGCCGCACATTTCACCCTCAGCTGCCCTCTTAAGTAGGGAACCGCTGATGAGGCGAAATGCAGCTCAGCTGTCAGGGCCTCAGCTCTGACAGCCAGAAGCCCCTCCGAGCGCTGTCACAATAAAAGCTCGGAGAGCCATAGGAAACACACACATCAGCTGAGAGGAAAATACTGCATGGCCCAAGCGCGGACGAGATCGGCGCTCGAACCACAACAGTACCTCCCCCTGAGGCGGCGAACTCTGGGCGCCGTATGACACCCAAGCCCCCACCCCACCCCACCCCCACCCCACCCAGGGTGGGAGGATGGGGGAAAGGCCTGGAGGGTGAGAACCAAAAAAGACAAAAAACGCCAAGATGATGACAGGGAACAAACGAAGCAATTACAGAGTACGGTAGGGGGAAAAAACACAAAACTCCATAAAGTGTGGATGATACATAAACAGGACCCAAAAAATGCAACAACAGAAGGAGGCCTATAACTAAAACACACAGGCCCATAAGACAAAATGTGGCAGATACAAATCATCCCTCAGACAGGGGAGAAAAAAACAAAAAAACACGCTAAACAGCGGTGAATACACAGATCAGAATAGAGCAAATAACACACCAGAGTGACCTTTATATGTCAGTGGAGCTAAGAAACACACGTGGATGACGGCAGGCAGAGACCAATGAGACAGGAACAGTTCTGGTGGTCTCCCTGCGTCCAATGTCCAGATCGCCAATAAGGGGAACAGGGAACGTTCAGGCGGCCTACCCAAGTCCCAGGCCCGGAAAGACAGAACCTCCGGCGGCCGAACCAGGTCGCCCAGTAGGAAGGACAGTACGTCGGGTGGCCGACCCAGAACGCCAAACCGGAGAACAAGCTCACCAGGCAGCCGACCCGCATCACTCAGCCACCAGGACCACAGGGGAAAAATGGAAGATGGCCTCCCTGGAGAGGGGGAAGACGAGGGAGAGCCGGGCCGAATATTGAGAACCCCAACGGCCCCCGGTGGAGATGAGCTGGGATGATGATGATGATGATGATGATGATGATGATGATGATGATGATGACGATGATGATGATGACGATGAGCCAGTCCAGCGTCAGGCGGCAGAGGATCTGCAGCTCCCTCACCGACCTTGAACTGAACCGGCGCTGCGCCCCTGCTGGACCCCAATCAGATCGGCGCGGCACCCACGATGGACCCCGATTGGGTCTCGGCTGCACCCACGTCGGTCCCCGATTGGGTCTCGGCTGCACCCACGTTGGACCCCGATTGGGTCGGCGCAGCACCAGGAACGACCTCCAACCCTGAACCCGGAACCTCCAGCACAGCGACCGGGATCGACTCCACACCGGTGACCCTGGGAGAAGGCTCAGGAGAAGGAAAAGAACTGGAATCAGGATCACCGGTAGCGACAGAGCCCAGTGAGACGAGCTCGGATGCAGCGGACAGCTGCACCTGGCTCGTCTCCCCGAGAGACAGGCAAAAATGCTCTAGAATAGATAGAAGGAAGACAAAATAGAGCACTTGCTTGCACTGGAGTTCTGTCGCCGTCCAGGACTTCAACGATCCGGGTTCCGAAGGCAGAAGGACGTCGTCTGGCTCCCACTCGGCTACGGCGGGCTCCGCAGCAGGCATGATGTTTTCCACAGTCTGAGGACCCTCCTATGCTGACGTCCACACCAACGACCCGCACGGCGTGGTGGCAGGAGATCCTTGACCCGCTGGATCAAACCGCTCCGAGCGCAGACAAGATCGGCACTCAAACCACGACAAAAATTAGATGATGTCCAATATCTTTTAACAAAATGCGAATGACTTTAGTGTGGTGGAGCTATTGATATGTCTCAGAGTTTTTATTTGTTTACAGCGTTACTATCTTAGCAACAGAGCTAACTAATCCTGTCTCCTGTCTCCTATTACAGACTCCTGTCTGTAATATGAGGCCACTTTTTTCCCATCCCCCAATAGTCGTGAGAAGTGGTATGATTATATTACTCTTTTTGATGTACAAAACACCATGTTCCCACATTTTTGATGTCGAAGTCATTGTTTTTAAATAAGGAAAAGCATCCCACTTCCATAACAACTCCATGTTTCAAAATAGTAGCCTATCTGCAAGCCCATCTGCACCTGGATGGCGGAGGAGACGCTGTGAGAATCACATTCTTTGATTTTTCTAGTGTCTTCAACACCATCCAGCCACTGCTGCTGGGTGAGAAGCTGTGGGTGATGGGGGTCAACAGGTCTGTGATATTATGGATTACTGACTATATGATAGGCAGGCCACAGTTTGTCCGGCTGGACAGTGTTTTGTCTGATGTGGTGGTTAGTGATATGGGAGCTCCACAGGTAACTGTGCTCTCTCCTTTTCTCTTCACCTTATACACCACCGACTTTCAGTACAACACCGAGTCATGCCACCCGCAGAAATTCTCTGATGACTCAGCTGTTGTTGGGTGTATAAGAGGGAGAAGGGAGGGGGAGTACAGGGCACTGGTAGACAGATTTGTGGAGTAGACAAAGCAGAATCACCTGAGGCTGAACGTCAGCAAGACCAGAGAGATGGTGATTGACTTCAGGAAGAAGAGGACGCCTTCACAACCATTGCAGATTAGGGGGGAGGATGTGGAGGCAGCTGAGGACTACAAATACCTGGGTGTCATGATCAGCAATGGACTGGACTGGAGATCCAACACCGATGCTGCGCACAAGAAGGGGATGAGCAGACTCTACTTCCTGAGAAAGCTGAGATCCTTCAATGTGTGCAACAGGATGCTGGAGCTTTTCTTCCAGGCCATTGTTGCTAGCGCCATCTTCTTTGCTGCTGTCTGTTGGGGTAGCAGTATCAGGGCCAGCGACACCAACAGACTTGACAAAATTACAAGAGGGCTGGCTCTGTAATTGGTCTCATGCTGGAGACCTTTGCGACAGTGGTGGAGAAGAGAACACTAAATAAACTGCAATCCATCATGGGCAATCCTGATCACCCTTTCCACCACACACTGGACAGACAGCGGAGCACTTTCTCCAGCAGACTACTACAGCTTTGCTGCCGAACGGTTAGGTACAGGAAATCTTTCCTGCCACATGCCATTTCACTGTACAATAACTCACTCTAATGTTGTATTCTGGTCATAACTATGCTACCATACTGCACCTTACAGTCTAAATGGTGCCTCACATTTCACTCTGCACCTGATAGTCCTGCATTGTTCAGCGGGTACAATTCATGTATCTATATGGGTCATCACCTATTCATCTATGATATATATAAGTTTTTTTTAGCAGTTTTACTTTCCATGGGTAATCCCTTTGTCTATTATGCTGTGTGTGTTTCTGTCGTTTGGTTGTCTACTGTCATGCTGCTGTTACACTGTAATTTCCCAGTTTGGGATGAATGAAGTACATCTATCTATCTATCTAGCTATCTATCTAGCTATCTATCTAGCTATCTATCCAGTACCAGAAGATGCACCCATAATTCACAGAAGGCATCATGGGGCCGAGGAATAAGGTGGCTTAACAACTGCATTTATTTTTCAAAATTGTAAATTACTGCACCATTACTCTATATATAATTCAAGAAAATCTGTGTGTCTGTCTGTGTGTCACGAGCATAGGATTTTGTGAGTGTGTGTCACGATCATAGGACTCCTTATGACATCATCAAAGATCAAAGGCAGGCATCACTGAACGAGTGGTGACGTCAAAGATCAAAGGCAGGTTTCACCATGGTTGCTGTTACCATGGTAACCATGTCAAAGATCAAAGGCAGGCATGCAGAAATGCTTGCTTACACTTGCTTTCTACGAGCATGCAGAAATACTTGCTTACACTTGGTTTCTATGGGCATGTACGGGTCAAAGATCAAAGGCAGACATCATTGAATGAGTGGTGACGTCAAAGATCAAAGGCAGGCATCACCATGGTTACTGTTGGCATGGTAACAGTAACTTTCTCTGGGCATGCAGAAATGCTTGCTTATTCTTGGTTTCTATGGGCATGCACAGGTATGCACTAGTTATTAAGAATAAATAAATGGAAAAAAGATTAATATTAAAGGGTAGAAATTATGTTTGAGAGTTTACAACAATTTAATCATATTTGGACTTTGTTAATTCTAAGGCTGTTAAAAAATGTGCTATATTTTACATAGGAGGCTTCTGTCGGAATGTTATCTTCCAATTTATGACAACTGGGCAGTTGGTCCTACAGAGGAAGTGATCTAGGAGCAAAAGGGAAGAAACAACTGCTGAATAATTCAGGATGCTGAGATTAAAAAGTGTTTTCCGGGCACGTTATTAAAAGGCAAAGTAATTACTTCAGAATTCTGTGTCACTGCTTCAGTAAGAGGATCCTAATTTGGTTAAAATTACTTGAAGTATAATTGCTGAAGATGAATAATGGCCTCAGCAGCAAAAGAGGCTGAATTACAAAAAGTCATACCTCATTCAAAGAATCCTAGAAAGAAAACAGGGATTTTGCACATTTTTTTGTTAGAGCCATGCGCATATGCTTTTGTAAGATCAGTTTTCAATCATTCAACAACAGCATTTATATATGTTTTGATTTGATTTTTTGATTTTGTATACTTCATTGATCCCCAGAGGGGAAATTGAGGGCATCCACCTGGATGGATGAAGCAGCCGCGGTACGGCGCTATCCCTTAACCATTCACACCTAGGGCCACTTTTCTCCAATTAACCTAACTTGCATGTTTTTGGCATGTGGGAGGAAACCGGAGAAATCCCGGAGTAAACCCACGCAGACACGGGAGAACATGCAAACTCCATACAGATCACTGTTGGTCGGGGGCTGGGATCGAACCCAGGATCCCCCAGCCAAGGGTGAGTTGCTGTGCTGCCGCAGTGCTAACCACTCCGCCACCGCACTGGCCAATAATGCAACAGTTTTCCATCCTCGAGGATAGAAAAAAAACAGCATGATATCTATGTGGTTTCCCCTTTAACTTCTTATTTTATGTGTTTTATTTTAATAATGCAACAGTAAGTTAAAATAAAACACATAAAATAAGAAGATAAAGGGGAAACCACATAGATATCATGTTGTTTTTTTCCATCCTCGAGCAATGTTAGTACAATACAGAAGAAATGGCTACCACTAGCATGTACCGCCATACAAACCCGAGGCAGAAACAAGAAGACAAGGTGCATGTGGATGCTGCCCTGAGAACGAACTGGCGCCAGAGGCTTGCATGCTTTGCACATACCTTGCAACTTGTTGTTGGAGACGGCCTGAAGGAGATGAAATGTGTTGGCTGGGTAATAGCAAAAGTCACAAAGATTTCTACACTGCTACACAAGAGTGTATTGTTCAAGGAAAGGTAACTTTGTGGGGGCATGGTGTGGGGGTTTCTCCACCCAGAGAAGGCAGGAGGGAGGAGAGAACAATGAACTGAAGGAGCCGGGGGTATCAGCCGGGGGTATCAGACAGGACTGTTGGGTCTATGCGCCCCCCTGGGAGAGTAAGAGCTGCCGGAGCCGATGAGAGAAGAAGGGTGTGGGAGTGGTGCTGGCGTTATGTCATGTTAGTGTGCCACACATTTCTTTGTTCAAACAATAATGTATTATGGTCAGAAGTTTCGGGTCTTGATGCATGGAAATAAAGATATAAAAGAGGAATGCACAGACTCCCGGGATGCTCTTTTGCTGTACTGTATGCTGGAGAAAGAATAAAGTTCTTGTGTCATTCAGCTCGTTGCCTCACCTGCATCCTTTCTCCACACTGATGACCCTAAGACATACCATGGACAGCGAGACGAGCACCGCCCCGGAGACTACCTGGAGGGAGAGCACCAACGCCATGTGCGCTGTTTCAGTTAAGCTCCTGGACTTCTGGCTTCACGACCCGACAGCTTGGTTCTTGCAAATAGAAGCCCAGTTCTCACTCCGCGGGATAACAACGGACGATACCAAGTACTACTACGTGGTCGTTGCACTAAATGCGTGCGCCATGTACACCAGGTGACGAGCCTGCTCCAGAAGCTGCCGGCCCAAGGAAAATATGAAGCACTCAAGAGGATGCTTCTCCAGCGCTATACCCTTTCTGACAGTGAGAGGGCAGAGAGACTCCTAACATGTTTGGAGTTAGAGGACAGATCAGCAGTGGAGCTCATGGAGAGCATGTTGGCGGTGAGGGGGAAGGACGACGAATCTTTCCTGTTTGTCCACTTGTTCCTCAGGAACCTACCAGCTACAGTGAGGGCAATCCTGGCCAACTCGCCACGGCTGGTTGCTAAGAACTACTGTGCCCTGGCGCAGGAAGCAAACCGCATCATTTTGGCGACCAGAACTCTCAGTGTGCAGATGGTGGCACCAGCATCCATGAGGGACTCCAGTGAGGTCGAGGAGCCATTCGTGCTAGCTGGGACGGACACCAGGAGACGAAGGAACAGGGCAATCTCTTTTTATCATCGCCGTTTTGGCTCGAATGCCCAATGCTGCCTGTTACCATACCAATTCAAGAAGCTGGGTAGACAGCACGTTCGGAATTCAGTGGCAGCTGCAACCGATGGCGACAGGAACAGACTGCTTTATGTCACAGACACATGTTCGGGGAGACAGTTTTTGGTGGACTCCGGCTCCCAGAAGAGCCTCATCCTGCCGGTCAACGCAGACAAAGGTGGCAGGACGCAGCCGTGCCGAGCTCACAGCCACCAACGGATCCAAGATCAGGACATTTGGCGAGCGGACACTGACGATATGCTTACACAGACACAACTTTCAGTGGGACTTTGTGATAGCTGCATGTTCCGGCCCCATTTTAGGTGCAGATTTTTTATGTGCTTATGGGTTGTTAGTCGATGTTCCTAATAGGAGATTAGTGGACGCTGTCTCTTTTACCTCACTGCCCTGTACAGCTCGGGGAGCTGGGTCGACAACACTGGCTAACGTTATAGCTCCAGGGGGTAAGTACCAACATTTGGTCACACAGTTCCCAGCACTCACGGTCCCGACTTTTTTGGCTACGGTAACAAAACACAGGGTCGAACACTTTATAACAGCAAAAGGCCTGCTGATGTTTGCACGACCTCGGTGTTTGGACACAGCTAAACTGGCCAGCGTGCGAGAGGAGTTTGCCAACTTAGAGCAGTTGGACATCGTCAGGTGCTCCAACAGCCCATGGGCATCGCCGCTACACATGGTGCCTAAAGCCGACGGGTCGTGGCGACCATGCAGCGATTTCCAGCGCTTGAACAACGCTACGGAACACAATCGCTATCCTATTCCATACATCCAGGATTTTTCCATGCACCTGGCCGGGGAACGTGTTTTTTCCAAAGTGGATTTGGTCCGGGGTTACCACCAGGTCCCAGTGCATGTGGAAGATGTTCCAAAAACAGCGGTGATAACTCCTTTCGGCCTTTTCGAGTTTTTACGCATGCCATTCGGATTAAAAGGCACGGCGCAGACCTTCCAGAGGATGATGGATGCAGTGCTTCATGACTTGTCCTTCGTTTTTGTTTACTTAGACAACATTCTGGTAGCCAGCACATCTGAGGAGGAGCACATCTCCAATCTCAAGACAGTTTTCCAGAGGTTGGAAGCGCATGGGCTGATAGTTAGCCCGGCGAAGTGCCAGTTCAGTGTGCCAGTGATTGAGTTTTTGGGCCACCGCATTTCGCTGGAGGGCACGATCCTGTTACCGGATAAGGTGCACACTGTGTCGGACTTTCTGCGTCTGCATCCAGGAGTGCACGCATCAGTGAAGCTAGTGGGGATGAAATTCGTCTGGCCGTGTTTGCATAAGGATGTGAAAGAGTGGGCTGCAGCTTGTGTCGCGTGCCAGTGGGCCAAAGTGGCGGCAGACCAAACTCTCACAATGATCATATAGAGACCAGATAGCTCGTAACAATAAGCCCAATACCCCATACTCCCAAAGCACCCCCACAAAAAACCATGATGGATGCAGTCGAATGCCTTCGCCAACTCCACAAAACACATGTAAACAAGCAAACTCCCATGAATCCTCGAGGATTCTTGAGAGGGTAAAGAGCTAATCCAGTGTGCCAAGGCCAGGCCAAAAACCACAGTGCTCCTCCTGAATCCGAGGTTCGACCAATGGGCGGACTTTGCTCTCCAGTACCTTGGCATAGACCTTCCCAGGGAGACTGAGGAGTGTGATCCCTCTAAACTTGGAACACACCCTCCGGTCCCCCTTCTTGAAGAGAGGAACCACCACCCCAGTTTGCCATGCCAAAGGCACTGTCCCCAACCTCCATGCAATGTTGCAGAAGCATGTCAAGCATAACAGCCCTATAACATCCAGGGCCTTGAGGTACTCAGGGCAAATATCATCCACCCCTGGGGCCCATCCACTGAAGAGTTTTTAAACCACTTCATTGACCTCAGCCCTGTGATAGGCGAGTTGTCCCCCTCATCCACAAGCCCTGCTTCCTCTGTGGAAGGCATGTCATTGGGATTGAGGAGATCCTCGAAGTATTCCTTCCACCACCTCACGATATCCCCAGTCGAAGTCAGCAGCGCCCCCTCCGCACCATACACAGTGTGGACAGGGAGCTGCTTCCCCCTCCTGAACCGCCAGACAGTTTGCCACAATCTCTTCGAGGCCGACCGAAAGTCTTGTTCCATGGCCTCATCGAACTCCTCCCGCACCCGAGTTTTTCCTTCAGCAACCACCCGAGCTGCACTCTGTTTGGCCTGCAGGTGCACCTTGGGCATAGGGGGCTCTGGATAGAGGTAGTACTTTTGTTGACTAGCATGATGTGCCTTTGGGCGGACGGGCATCACTGGTCCTCATCCATCTCCTTATCTCTCACTGGTCCTCATCCATCTCCTAATCGCTCTCATGATGGTTCCAAGTTGCCATGCCCTGGTAAACCACTTCAGCTGGCAGGCTAAACTCACGTGGGGGGGTGGTGTTAACACGGCACCCCTGGGCGAAGGACCTCCTGGACGTAGGTCACCAGCCAGGGCTGAAAGTTCCCAGAGCAACAATAGCCACGTGTTTGTGACCAAGGCGAGCCACCTGATTGGAGATCGGCTGTGCTCATGCTTGGAGAGGAGATGGGCACTGCTAAGCATCAATGCCCACTGAAATACCAGAATGGATAGAGCTACAGATAGACCATCCACTACTCCATCCATCTGGACCATCCAGGGTTGCACGACACTCATCAGTAAACAAGACTGTTTGAAAATTAGTCTTCATGTATTTCTGGGCCCATTGCAACCATTTCTGCTTGTGAGCATTGGTCAGGGTTTGATGAATAGTAGGTTTATGCATAACTTGCAAGCCTCGGGAGGATCTTACACCTTGACGTTTGTGGGATTCCAGAGGCACCAGCAGCTTCAAATACCAGTTTGCTGCTTTGGTCATGGCATTTTAACCACTGCTCTCTTAATCCGATGAATTTGACTGGCAGAAACCTTCCTCATTATGCCTTTATCTGCACAAACCTGTCTGTGTTCTAAATCAGTCACAAATTTCTTCACAGTACGATGATCACGTTTAAGTTTTCGTGAAATGTCTAATGTTTTCATACCTTGTCGAAGGCATTGCACTATTTGATGCTTTTCATCAGCAGAGAGATCCTTCTTCTTTCCCATATTGCTTGAAACCTGTGGCATGCTTAATAATGTGGAACATCCTTCTGAAGTAATTTTCCTTTAATTGGGCTCACTTGGCAAACTAATTGTGACAGGTGTCTGAGATTGATATCAGTGATCCAAAGAGCCCTGAGACATAATACCATCCATGAGTTTAACTGAAAAACAAAAAAATTGAATGTTTATGAAACTCAAATCCTATTTGCATAATAATTTAGAATGCGGTGTATATTTTTAATTCAATAAGGTTTGAGTTTCAACACACCATTGTCCTGTTAACAGTCCAACTGGATAGTAAGGACAAAACAATCCAATTGTAATAAACATCTCATCCTGCATGTTTGTGTGCTTATCATGTTATGATAGCAATGAACAATCATCAAAATTTTGTTTTGCTCTGAATATTAGCTTATGCGAATTGCGACATTCAGGTTGTATACTTTTCTTCTGCTTGACCCTGCCAAACTGACAGTAAAGACATGTCTACATCCATATTGGGACTGGATTCCTTCTCTCCACAGGCACTCCATCACTAAATAGAGGGAGTTGCTACCAGATGGTTAAATAAACACATCGTCCAACTGCCCATAACTCAAATCCACTTAGCACCCTCTTGTCAACATGTCTCTCATGTGTTCACTACGTCTACTGTCCTCATCCTGAATATCCTGAAGAATGGAGAAAAAAAGAGAGGGAGGAAAAAATAATGCGGAAATAATGAGAATCAGCAAGAAATTCCTGGGGGGGCTGTTTAATCTTAATCACCAAGACGATCCATCCTTAATGGCTCCCACATTCTCCCCACCCCTCCCTCCCTCCTGAAGGTGTAATGAAATGAACGGAACAGCGAGCACCTGGGGTGACAGCACGTGTAAAGGGTCACAGAGACAAAGACCAAAAGAGATGTTTGACTCACGATTTTTTTAAGAGTTTCACGGAGAGGAGCCCAGGATTCAGGCCAGGGGTTAAGAGTTTGTAGGTCATCAGGTCAGGCAATTTTCCCTTTTTGCTCTACTTCAACTCTGTGATTAAACCCTCAGTGGTGTACTTGAGGGAGTAATTTATTATCCTGAATGCTCTCCAGCTTGGACAACAATTTGGAGACTAAGAACTGAAGTTTGCACTCTTTTTTTAACAAGTCTAAAATTTCTAAACACAGATCATTAAGACTCAACTTGGCTCCTTTGTGTTATTTTCACCCTAGAGGTTATCTTGAAAAGATTTATATTTGCTTTGTTATTTTACTTGATTTAAGGAAACTTTGCTTTGTTTAATCTGTTTTTCAAACAGACTTTCTACCATAGTGCCTTCCTCCTCCATTAACAGTGCATGATTAGATCCCATTTCAGTCTTGTCAAAATTTCTCTCTTCTAATGTGAAGCAGTAGTTTTAGTTTTCTTCAGCTTTATCTCATAAATGCCATTCCAACAAGTGGTCTGACTAAGTGCTAGACTGAGGTATTCTGTATGGTATCTTCACAGTGTTTATGGTGCAAACTTGCAGTGCTTCAGTGCAGGTGAAAAGGTGAAAAGATAAGTGTTATCTTGGACATATTATTGCCAAGGCCATGGATAACTGACATGCATGCCATGATGTCCAAAAAAGTAGGCGTTCTGATGACAGCCAAACTGCATTTGGCCCCTGGAATGTGCAGGGGCCGCTCTCAAACATCTGAACATCAAACGGCGCTCAGTTCTGTCAATCTAATAGCTCTGGATGTGAGATTTATTGGCTCTCACAGGCCAAAAGAGAAGCGAGGGGTGAAAGCAAAACCAGATTTTCTCTCCCACATCAGTTTCTCCTCTGTCAGTCACGCTCTCATCAGAGAGGTCGGGAAACAATGCGAGTGATATTACTAATCATGATTAACTAGATTTAAATAAGGTCTAAAGAGCATGGAAAATAAAATAGGATCAGTTAAAGATTTAAAATAATGTATCATTTTATGAAGACACATTTTGTCACTGTTAAACAAAACCGTTTTAGCAATCAAAAGAAATGTTTCAGGCTATAAGGATCACTGTAAAAAAAAAAAAAACAGGTGTGAAAAAAATTCTTTTATCTAGGCTTTTATAAATACATATATATTTGCCCTGTAAATATCCTATATGGAGCTTCTTAAAACTGAGAGTTTAGTGACAGTTTTTATCATTTGGTGTTTGGTGAGGTCCACAGCATTCTCCATCATGACATATGGGGGCAAATCCTGGACCATTTCAATTAAGGTGGAGAAAAACGCGACCCGAAAAGGATTAAGCGGCAGAAGATGAATGAATGAATGAATGAAAAGCTGAATACTTTTGAAATGTGAACCTATCAGCGGCTACTGCGAATCTCATGGAGAGACAAAAGAACCAACTAATGGGTGCCTGAGAAGCTTAACACAAAGCCAATGCTTCATGAACAGGTTAGGAGAAGGAAACTCCCTTTCTTTGGCCGTGCAGTGAGTCATGACAGGGTGGAAAAGCCTATAATCCAAGGCAAAGTTGAGGGTAGCATGGCAGGGGACGATTGCAGAAAGCTTGGCATTCTGACATTGAAGAATGGTTAGGATGCAATCTGTCTAGAGCATCACATTTGGCAGAAAATTGCGAAGCCTGGAAAATCTCCAGGAGGGCCACAGCAGCTCACCAACGAGCCAACTGGCTTAGAAAGACAGTGAGACCTGCAGTCCTATTAACTCCTCTGAGGAGGAATTTGGAAATAGGACTTCTAGTTATAGTCACTGTAAGAACTAGAGTCTGTGAGGTTGCAGCTCACTTAAAGACCGCGGGGTGCCAACCAATTTTCCAGAAGCTCCCTACAATCCTCTTCCTTACTCTTATTACTAAATATACTCCAAATATTTCCTTTTCAGCTTAATACCCATTGAATGGTTGTAGTTTTGCCTGAAAATAGCTCCACAATCAAAGTTGTGAAACCATCACACCATAATCTGAACATCTGCTTCATGTTGCTTTTAGACATTCTAGAAATTCTGAGTTCATGTTATGTGTTATCAGTCATTATACTAAGTACTAATAATTCTCACTTTTAGAGTGAAGAAATCCATCAAAAGAAGAAGCTGAACTCACAAGATCTGCCCTTAGAGACTATTAAACATCATTTTGAGCTAGCTGAGTAACACAGACTTTATTGGTATGTCAATGATCAGGAAATGAACATGAATGTCGAGATGCATGAGACAGAATTGCATGTAAATAATATATATATAATAATGTTTTTGTCTTATGTAAATAGCAGTTTCCACTTCCATATATCTTTATAAAATATTATCAACCAATTTTTTAAGATTTTTTTCTCAGCATTTATTGTATTTGTTAGATACAGTGATGATAAACAGGAAGTGATGTGGAGAGAGATGCAGGAAAGGTTACGCAGGACATGAACCCATCTGTGTGAGCAGCATGCACCATAGACCGCTAGGCCACGGAATGCCCTGTCCATCAAATTTTATATATATTTTTTTTTCCTATAGCAAATAACCCTGGATAGGCTCCAATTACAAAAATGGACGACTATTTATTGTTATATTCATTTAATTTTTTTTTTTCTTTTTAACATTTAAAGTAAGACTTCTAAAGGTGTGTTCACACCAAAAAGGAAAAGTGCAAATTTTTTGCATTGAGGGATTACATGGAAACTCATTGCAAAGATGCAAACAGACATGAATTCAAGTCAGAGCCAGTTGTAGAGGGGCAGGGTTGCCTTCATAACAGCTGCTTTCTATGTGCTGCAGAAATCTCTCAAAATTCCATCATGTTTAGGTTTATGTTATTCGGTGGGGCACACAGCTAGGAAACTGTCCCTACCTCTTCCAGAAACTGCACCTTGATGATTGTTATTTGCACTGCTAGCCTGCTAGCCCTCGTTAGCACATCTGTAACAGGAGTGCGTGGGTGGAAAAAATCCCGGCACTCCGTATCACCTGCAGAGCTCCCGGTCAATCTGTCTGCAAGTGAGGGACAATCTTATTTTGAAACTAGTTTATTCTCCAGTGTTGATACTTTTACTCCGGTGATGGTGCAGTCTCAAGGCTGATTAGCTATAACTACAAACTGCCTCAGATACAAATTTTTGTGTATTCACATGTTTGTATTGAGTTAGCATGTAATTGCACCGTGTGAAAAATTCACTTTGTGTTTGGAGCGCACCATATTCAAGTGTGGGTCATACTTGATCACTGTTGTACATGGAAGTAATTTCCTCATCTGTCCATCTATGGCGGGTTTTTGCTATTATGCCGCAACCAGTCTTGACTTGGGAAAGGGTGTTGATTTTCTATCTACACTGCTGGTCAAAAGTTTTAGAACATCCCAATTTTTCCAGTATTTTACTGAAATTCAAGCAGTTCAAATCCAATCAATAGCTTGAAATGGTACCAAGGTAAGTGCTGAAATGCCAGGAGTTAAAACAAAAGGTAAGGTTACCCAAAAATTAAAAAAAAAAAAATGTACATTTCAAAATTATACATAAAGGCCTTTTTCAGGGAACAAGAAGTAGGTTAAAAAGCTAAAGCTGTGTTGCAACAGTGGAGGTTGATCAAGCCTTCAAAAGTGATGCTACCAATTCCTACAGGTGTCCCGGCTTTTCTTGATTACTTACAGGTCTCTATCTGCATAAAAGTAGTGTTGGAACACACTGTATAAATTTCAATAAAAACTTGAAAAATTGGGGTGTTCTAAAACTTTTGACTGGTAGTGTATGTCAATTGGTAGAAAATGCCTCCAAGTGAACTAAAATATGTTCATTTAGGGTGTATAAATACAGGGCATCCAGAAAGTGTTCACAGCGCTTCAATTTTTCCACATTTTTTTATGTTACACCCAAAATGGAAAAAAAATATTTTTTCCTCAAAATTCTACACATAATACCCCATAATAACAACATGAAAAAAGTTTTTGAGATTTTTACAAATTTATTAAAAATAAAAAAATAAGAAATCACATGTACATAAGTATTCACAGCCTTTGCTGTGGCTGGGCCACTCAAGGACATTCACAGAGTTGTCCTGAAGTCACTCCTTTGATATCTTGGCTGTGTGCTTAGGGTCGTTGTCCTGCTGAAAGATGAACAGTCGCCCCAGTCTGAGGTCAAGAGCACTGTGGAGCAGGTTATCATCCAGGATGTCTCTGTATATTGTTGCATTCATCTTCCCCTCTATCCTGAGTAGTCTCCCAGTTACTGCCACTGAAAAACATCCCCACAACATGATGCCGCCGCCAACATGCTTTACTGGAAGGATGGTATTGGCCTGGTGATGAGCGGTGCCTGGTTTCCTCCAAACATGACACCTGGCATTCACCAAAGAGTTCAATCTTTGTCTCATCAGACCAGAGAATTTTGTTTCTCATCATCTGAGAGTCCTTCAGGTGCCTTTTGGCAAACTCCTGGAGGGCTGCCATGTGCCTTTTACTAAGGAGTGGGTTCCGTCTGGCCACTCTACCATATAGGCCTGATTGGTGGATTGCTGTAGAGATGGTTGTCCTTCTGAAAGGTTTGCCTCTCTCCACAGAGGAACGCTGGAGCTCTGACACAGTGACCATCAGGTTCTTTGTCACCTCCCTGACTAAAACCAATCTCCCCCGATTGCTCAGTTTAGACGGCCAGCCAGCTCTCGGAAGAGCCCTGGTGGTTCTGAACTTCTTCCATTTACGGATGATGGAGGTCTGTGTGGAGTTTGCATGTTCTTCCCGTGTCTGCGTGGGTTTACTCAAGGATTTCTCCGGTTTCCTCCCACATGCCAAAACATGCAAGTTAGGTTAATTGGCATCAAACTGGGGATTCTAAATTGTCCTTAGGTATGACTGTGAGAGTGAATGGTTGTCTGTCTCTCTGTGTTGGCCCTGCGATGGACTGGCAATCTGTCCAGGGTGTACCCAGCCTCTCGCCCAAAGATGCTGAGATAGGCTCCAGCCCCCCCGCGACCCAAAAAGGATTAAGTGGAAGAAGATGGATGGATGGATGGATGGATGGATGGATGGATGGATGGATGGAGGTCACTGTGCTTATTGGGACCTTCAAAGTAGCAATTTTTTATGTACCCTTCCCCAGATTTGTGCCTCAAACCAATCTTGTCTCGGAAGTCTACAAACAATTCCTTTGACTTCGTGCTTGGTTTGTTCTCTGACATGCACTGTTAACTGTGGGACCTTATATAGACAGGTGTATGCCTTTCCAGATCATGTCCAGTCAATTGAATTTACCACAGGTGGACTCCAGTTAAGCTGTAGAAACATCTCAAGGATGATCAGTGGAAACAGGATGCTCCTGAGCTCAGTTTTGAACTTCATAGCAATGGCTGTGAATACTTAAGTATGTACATGTGATTTCTTAGTTTTTTTTATTTTTAATGAATTTGCAAAAATCTCAAAAAAAAGTTTTGCACATTGTTATTATGGGGTATCGTGTGTATAATTTTGAGGACAAAAATGAATTTAATCCATTTGGGAAAAAGGCTGTAACATAAAATGTGGAAAAAGTGGAGCGGTGTGAATACTTTCCGGATGCACTGTACATAGAGATTTTTTCCATTTCAGTGGAACTCTTGAGTTTTTTTCGCTACTGCAGCGGTTTGCTTTGTTCAGTATGGAGACAGTAAATGCACTCATATGAGAACCAAAACAACCAGACCTAGGCCAGCAAAGAGGTGGTCTCTGTCTGTCAAATTCTGATCTGGTGTAGTCCTCCTGGTGAGAAAGCATACAGAAGCAAAACATGGGTCACTTAGTTTGAGGGTATTTGAATACAATTAGAGTCTAAATTTTTTAATTTGTATACCAAAACATGTGGCAGGACGAATTGTGCCCAACTATAAAAAATTTCAAAGATCTGCTGCATAGCGTCTTTGCATGAAATGCACCAAGGCTGTTTCACACAAAGTGCAGATTTTCGTCCAAGAAAATGACCGTTAAATTATATGAACAGCTTAAGCCACGGTCACAAAGATTGTTACGAATGATGGGCTCGTAAGAATCTCCCAGTTTGTACAAATTCTGGAGTTCGCAGGCATTCGTGGAGGGGGGTTTAGTGTCTTACGGCTGCCGTTCAATTCGCAAGAACAACTTGAGGCATTCTTAAGGAATGAGGTGCTTTTTTTAACCTTTATTTATACAGGGTAGTTCCATTGAGAGGCAATCTCTCTTTTTCAAGGATGCCCTGTTCACACTCACACCAGGAAGCTGCCCAGTATAACCACAGACTGACCTGTGGCCACTGAGCAAGTCCACTGAAGCAGTTGGGGTTAAGGGTCTTGCTCAAGGGCACCACAGTGGGGGTTAAGGAGGGTGGGACAAACACTGTTATGTCATCTGTCCCACCCAGATCTGATCCTGCCAGTCCTGGAATTGAACCAGCGACCTTCCACTCACCAGTCCACATTCCTAACCATTAGGCCACCACTGTCGTACGATGGCTTTAGAGTGCTTATATTCTTACTTACTACCGCCTCACTACCACCTTGTGCACAGTATACGAATCTCCACTGTAAGGGGCCCTCAAGAACAACTTAAGGTATTCTCATGAACACTTTAAGGTGTTGAGGCATACTTACAGCCAACATCTTGCATAGTTCTTACATTGTTCCTATGGCATTTGTATGGCCGCCCTACAATAAGGGGTTTACATGGGATGTTCCTAGAAAGTCTTGGACAAAATCATTGACTTGGCCATGAACTTACGAACAGTCTATGAATGTTGGCTTCTCCTACAGCTGCCTTAAGAAGGCCATACAAAATGGTCCAAAAACTGTTCAGTAGGTGTTCGCAGCCGTTCGTAAGCGACGTGACCGTAGCTTTGAATTGGTTCTTTATAGCCCTTTCACACTACTGTACAACATTCATGCAGGTGAAAGAATATCCAAATGGAACTTGATCCCAGCAGACTCTACTTATGAGTCTACTTTATTTCAGGTGACATCACTTCTGTCATGGATAGCCCCTTTGGGGCAGAAAGACAGACCCAGGCGCTGGACTGTGAGCTTGTGAGATTGTGAGACGAAGAAAGGCTGGGATTAAACGCCTGATGAGTCAAGGCAGCAGCAAAAACAGAGTGAGAGAAAAACCCTTAAATAGGGATCAAGACCAATCACATAATAGACAACAGGTGTGAGCACCTGAATGGGGAGGAGAAGGTAATGATACGAAATGGGAATCATCTGTGGCAATGAGAGGGAGGCAAACCCAACTGACAGCTGACAGGGCACGCCCACAAAGGCGACGAGCCCCTGACAGCTGTCAACAGAAAAAACACTTGCAAAATACAGAATAAAATAACATGCTAACTAACTAAATATAAATACAGAATAAAAATATGACACTAACACAAACAGGGAAATGACAAGTAGACACAAAAACACAAACCCAAAAGGACATAAATAGCAGTAAATAAGTAGAAAAAGCCATAAGGCTGAGTCTGGAGCAAAATTTCCAGCACTCGGCTCATGACATCTTCCAGGTCAAAATTGGAGAGAGGATACTTGAATTATCAGATCAAGGACAACATGCAGCTCAATATCATAAAGAAGCTGCACTATGATGAGAGTATACGCAGCTTATAACTGCTTTTAAATGCTATATGTTGATCAGAAATCAGTTAAATTTAGCCACAACAGTTAACAAAACTTGAGGCTAGCATGCCCAAACTGTTCACAACAGTTAACAAAAGCTTGAGGCTAGCATGCCCAAACTGTTCTACTGTCAGCCAAAAACATTGTTTGAAGGATGCCACTTATTTGCATCACAGCAGTGTAAAAACAGCCTTAAAATAGGGGTTTGAGTAAGTAAAAGCACAACACAATACTTCCTGTATTTACCTGTTCTTGTTCCTGTGGCAGACACATCTGACCAATAAGTGGACAAGACGTCTTTGCCTGATATGAAATGAGGCATTCTGATACACAGAGATTTTTCTCTAAAAGAAACTGAACCAATGCAGAAAATACAATTAGTTTAAAATTTTATGAAGTGATTCGGACCAGGCCAAAAGAACAAAGTTGTGAAAACATCAAGGCGCCGTTAGATGACAAATAAGTGTGCTATAAGAATAGGTTGATTTGCAAACTATCGTCAATAGTTTTAGTGGCTCTTCTGTGTTACTATTGTAAACAACAGAAATCAGCTTCACATAAGCTGTGCTTAAAGTGGAATAACAAAGACGTTCCTAATCAAAACAAACCACTGACAGGAGGCAGAAGTTGAAGATCTGAGTCAGGCTCTTTGCCTTCCAGCCTTGATAAACATAATGTTCTCACAGAGGATGGAAGTAAGAAAAGTTCTATTAATCTCTGTTAGCCCTGTAAAAAAAACTCTGTCCCTGCTTAGATAGCCCTGCCAATTTGCAGTGATGTCATCCCCCTAGTGTGCAGTGATTGATGCATCCTGGCTGTCAGCTCAGTACGAGTTGGAGGCTGGGGAGAGGGGATAGGCAGTCAAGCCAGGAAAGGGGTGAATTTTCCAGAGATAGAGACATCCAAATGTGAACAGAGCCCAGCATGGGGTCAGTTCACAACTCAGGCCAATGTGCCACATATCTGCAGTACAGTGAGTGTGCCGGTTGTAATATCGTGGCTCTCTACAGTCAGTCAGTTTTAATGTTTCAAAGGTGTTCACAAGCAGGGAACACTGCTGATGGGCTTCCTCACTGGTTTGAAGGAGACTCTATGGCGGGGGGTGGTCAGGCTCTGATTCTGTGCGTCCACTCCATCTTCCCTCTGAGTTCTGTTACATGTCAAGGGAATGGAAGAAGGGAGGGAGAAGAAAGATGGAAGGGGATACTGGGCTGACAAGCGAGTGTTTCACAGATATCCATGGATGCACGCTGGGATGAACACAGCATGGAGTCCCCTTCCTCCTGTCAGCAAGCCAAGTTCTGGTTCTTTTATGGCTCTATCAAACGACATTTCATCCTATTTTATCGATTTTTTTCACATATCCATAGGGAGAACTTTTTTGTTTGCATGAAACATTCTCATCCTCGAGCATTTGTTATAGATAGCGTCTCTGTTCTTGTACAGGTAAACATATGGTGTCCACTGATGTTTGGAAGAGCTCATCAATCAGGGTAGTATTGGTTGATGAGAGTAGTTAATATTTCTGATATAAAGTGCTAAAAAACTTAATTTTGTAAAAAATTAATTCTACATGAGTGGTGGGTGGAAGATGTATAAAGTTGCAAGTTTGTTTGCCAAGAGGCTGTGATTTATTTCAGTTTTTATACTTTCTGAAAGGTTTGTTTGTGTTGACTTTTTAGTTTGGCTTTTTCTCATGATCTCTCAAGGCTGAAGGCTGTAAGATATCCTGAACAAACTCATCAGAACATAGACCAGAAGAGTTATATTGTTTACATATAATGGGTTTCTGATAACTTTTTGTATTTTAAATAATTTTTTTTGATAATTTGATTAAATGATTATTTTTAAAATGATGATTCCATCAGTAATGTTATATAACTGTATAATAATTGTTATACTTTTTGTATGAGGAGGACCTTATATTTATATGTCCATGATCACCACCAGGCATTTTGAACAAGGGAGTGCAGAAGATTGGATCATTTTGGCAAAAGGGTGTGACCATTTGGAAATGTCCACAGACACTTTTTGGGAGTTGTGTGCAATCATTAGGCTTTCCATTTAGCAGCATGTTTTACCAATCTCCTGTGCCAACATGTTGGTGATTTCCTATTGCGCTCTATGAGTTTGAAACTTATGTCAAGTACCTGGTGGCAAACAAGATGCTTGAACCACGTTTAATGTTGACTCATCTATAGAGGACTGATGGGCTGTTGTATGGAGCTGTGGAGTGGCAGTTGCACAGTACATAATGCTCAGTCATTCTTATACCCACTTCTTCCTATTTGCATTGTGGGGTACTGGAGCGTATTCTAGCTTCTTTTGAAGAAAGGTACGGTGTATCCTCCCAACACAAAGACACAACCACACACTCTTACATTCACACCTGCCGATATGGAATCCCGATTGGATGCTAGACTATTTGAGCCAGTCTGGCTTTGGTTTTCACACCATCAGATGAAAACAATACTAGATCATGTACTTTATTCTCAGTCATTAACTGTCATGATTAATAGACAGAAAAGATAAAGGCAAATTATCTTTTTGCATTTAAAATAAGGAATATACATAATATTTACAACACAAAGCAGTAGTAATTTCACCTCAGTACAGTTTTAGAAATAATTGTTTTTTTGAGTACTTTATGCTTTTTTAAATGCAAATATTACAAACACAAATAAAATCATTTGTTCATAATGTGTATGTGACTTTATCAAATTATAGTTGATTATGGCATTTGACACACAAATAATGACAGACGTTGATAATTTATGGATCATTGACATGCTGTACTCATTGTAAATATTGTGTATATTCCTTATTTTAAATAAAAAATAACAATTTTGGTAAATGTGAAAATATCCATTTAGATTAACCCATGGTCTTAAATGGAAATTCACAGAAGTAACACATTTTTGAGAAAGAAATGAGGTGTGAAAATCATTATTGTTTGTATATTGTCACATTTTACTAAAACGATTCAAAAAAGGCAGGAAAACTCCTCGTCAATGTGACTTTTTTATGGCCCATTTCCCAGAGGTGGTCATTATTACCTCTGGATCAATATCATTTAAAAATGAACATCTTTGCTGACACAAAGTCAATGATCCTTCACTCAATGTGTAAATGAGTAAACAACACAAACATCACACTTTTCAACTTGGTATTGACAGATTCACAATTAATTAGAGAGCATTTTCTGTTCTTCACATCCAAAAACTACAGAGGATTTAAAGTGGGACATATTTAAACCTCTAACACATCTAATTTACTTCGGGCTGATTATCATGTCTAGTAAAGTGTTCTGTGTTATAGAGAGCCTAAGTCATGCCCCCTCTACTTCCACATATGGGAACTTAAATCGAAAAAATTCTCCACTGAAATGAATAGCAACAGCAAAATTATCTTTTGAGCCCAATCAAATTTTGCCACGAGTTACACATATGTATTGTCGGCCTCCGTCGATCTATGATGACCATGGAAGAGAATCCTAAACGTCTACTCTGCTGGAACAGCACCGCCTGTGGCTGAACAGGCCGATGCGCGAATGGCAGTCCCTGTCACACAGGTCGCACTTGTGGGTGGTCTCCGTGCTGCTGGGTCTGTGGCGGTTCTTCCTGCGGGTCCTATTTTCATCTGCTGCAGCAGTCAGTCTCTCTTCACCCGCCTTGAGCTGTCTGGTCAGGGTGCCTCTCCATTTGGAGCGGTCCGTTGCAAGGTCCTCCCAGTGCTCTGTGTTGATCTCCAGGGCCTTCATATCTCTCTTGCAGACGTCTCTAAAGCGCAGCTGTGGGTGGCCAACGTCTCTCCTGCCAGTCGCCAGTTCTCTGTAGAGGACGTCTTTGGGGATTCTGCCATCCTCCATACGGTGAACGTGGCCTAGCCAGTGGAGCCTGCGCTGCCTGAGTAGAGTGAACATGGAGGGAAGGTCGGCACGGGACAGAACTTCTGTGTTGGGCACTTTGTCCTGCCAGGATATGTCCAGGATGTGGCAAATGCAGCGCAAGTGGAAGGAGTTCAGTCTGTTTTCCTGCCGGGCGTATGTTGTCCGCGTCTCATTCCCATAGAGCAGTGTGCTGATGACGCAGGCATTGTACACTGCCATCTTCGTCTTGACAGAGAGTTTGGGATTCTCCCACACTCGTGTGGTGAGGCGAGAGAGTGTGAAGGCTGATTTTCCAATCCTCTTGTCGATCTCTGTATGAAGGGAGAGGTTGTTGCTGATCGTGGACCCCAGGTACGTGAACTGATTCACGACCTCCAGCTCATAGTTGTCGATGGTGATGGTTGGTGGTGCTTCCGTGCCTTGCGCCAAGACATTAGTCTTCTTCAGGCTGATGGTAAGCCCGAAGTCCTTGCATGCCTGGGACAAGCGGTCCATCAGGGTCTGAAGCTCCTGCTGTGTGTGGGTTGCGACTGCAGCGTCGTCTGCGAACAGTATGTCTCTGATTAGAGCCTCGCGTACTTTGGTTCTGGCTTTCAGGCGGGCGAGGTTGAAAAGCCTGCCGTCAGATCTTTTGTGCAGGTAGATTCCCTCTGTTGCTGTGCTGAAGGCATGCCTCAGGAGCATAGCAAAGAAAATCCCAAAGAGGGTTGGTGCAAGTACACAGCCCTGTTTCACTCCGCTGCATATGTTGAATGGCTCTGAGACGTTGCCGTCGTGCTGCACTATCCCCTGCATGTTGGTATGAAACAATTCGATGAGGCTTTGCAACTTTGGTGGGCATCCTATCTTTGGCAGAATCTTGAAAAGGCCCTCTCTGCTGACCAGATCGAACGCTTTGGTGAGGTCGATGAAGGCGACGTACAGGGGCATGTTCTGTTCTCTGCATTTCTCCTGGAGTTGGCGGATGGAAATATCAGTCTACCCGTCCGATCGCTCAGCGCGGAAGCCACACTGAGACTCGGGGTAGACAAGTTTCAGCAAGCTTCTGTAGACGAACGAGACAACTCGTGCATAGACTTTGCCAACAACGCTGAGGAGGAGATGCCCCTGTAGTTGTTGCAGTCGCTTCTCTCCCCTTGTTTTTTGTAGAGGGTGATGATCTTGGCATCCCTCATGTCCTGTGGTACGGCACCTTCCTTCCAGCACTGGCAGAGGACGTCATGCAATGGCAGCAGTAGGGCGGTCTTGCAGTGCTTGATCAGGTTGGGGGTATGCCGTTGTTGCCGGGTGCCTTGCCAGCGGCCAAGCTATCAATGGCCTTGCTGAGTTCGTCGATGGTTGGCTCGGCGTCAAGTTCGTCCATGGATGGCAGGCAGTCGATGGCATCAAGGGCTGCGGTGTCACGGTGTCCTGTCTGGATAGAGGTCGGAGTAGTGTTCCACCCATCTCTCCATCTGCTTGTTCTTTTCTGTGATCATCTCCCCGTGGAGGATTGGAGGGGGGCCGTCTTGCTCTGAGCCGGACCAAGTGCTTTCTTGAGTGCCATCGTACATACACGGATGTTCCCTGTTATGGCAGCGGGTTTGAATTCTTGGCTGAGCTGAGTCCAGTACTCGTTGGCACAGTGCCGAGCCGTCTGCTGAACTTTGCTTCTCGCAGCCCTGAGAATCTGGAGATTCTTCTCGTTTGGGTACTTCTTGTACTCAGCAAGTGCTGAGCGCTTGGCTTCAATGACGGGGGTCATCTCGGTCACTTGGCATCAAACCAGTCCTGTGACTTCGAGGTCTTCCTCCCAAAGGTAGCCAAGGCTGTGCGGTGGATGGTGTTTCGCAGCTCTTCCCACTTCTGCTTTGCAGATTCTCCTTCTTGTGGTACACCGAGTTCCTTCTCAAAGGTGGAGGCAAACTGCTCAACAAGTTCTGGTTGGGCCATCTTGCTGGTGTCAATCCGTGCCTTTCCAGGCTGTCTAGCATGATGGAATTTCTTCAGCTGCAGCTTGACCTTGCAACACACCAATGAATGGTCTGTGTCGCAATCTGCACTCTGGAACGAACGGGTGATTAGCACGTTCTTCAGTGAGGTGCGCCTGGTCAGGATCAAGTCCAGCTGGTGCCAGTGCTTTGAGCGCGGATGTCGCCAGGAAACCTTGTGTTGGGGCTTGGTCTTGAAGAACAAGTTTGTGATGCACAGATCGTGATATGTGCAGAACTCGAGCAGCCGCTGTCCGTTGTCGTTCATTCTGCCCACGCCAAATGGTCCAAGACAGGAGGGCCAGGAGTCGTGGTCAGCACCCACTCTGGCATTGAAGTCTCCAAGGAGAATGAGTTGTTCAGAGTTGGGGATGATCCTGACAGTTGTTGTGAGATTCTCGTAGCACTCGTCTTTTGCCTCTGGTGTGGCTGTCAGTGTTGGGGCATACACACTGACAAGGGTGACTGGGCCTTGAGTGGTGTTCAGGCGGAGGGTGAGGAGTTGTGCAGAGCCATTGCTGCCCGGTTCCACCATCTTCAGCAAGGTGTTCTTCACTGCGAAGCCCACTCCGTGTTCCCTGTGTTCGTCACTGCCCTTTCCCTGCCAGTAGAACGTGTAGTCCTTCTCTCTCAGTGTGCTTGCGTCAGCCAACCGTGTTTCCTGGAGAGTGGCGATATCCACTTCCAGTCTCTTCAGCTCATTATTGATGATGGCAGTCTTCCTGGTGTCGTTGATGTCCTTGAGGTTAGCAGCAAGTCCTGTCATCATAGTGCGGACATTCCAAGTTCCCAGTTTTAGAGCTGGTCTCTTTTGTTTTTTGTCTTGCCTGATGCGAAGGTTCTCAGCCTGCCGTTTGGACTTCTCCTCATCCCCATGCACCCAATGAGGAAAGCAAGCTGTGGCGGGACAACACCTTATTGGCTGGGGGCTGCCCAGCTTGAGGCGGGCGATAGCTGTCCAGTGAGATCCGATGATCCCTCCCACCATCGGGAACAACCCCTGGCGCCGCGCTCTACACCAATTGAGCGGTGGCTTATAACCGGTAGCTGTCATTCCCCGTGTTTTGTCTACACCAAAGGCGAAGCTGGAGTGTCCTCTCCAGTGAGCCGGTGTTCTACCTTCCAGCGTTGGGCGTTGGTAGGATTCAAGCCTGGGCAGGAAGATATGGAGGACAAGATGTTGCCCATGCAGCATGTCCCCCCTCTCCACATCACTGATGAATCCAAAGGAACAGCAGGGCTGCTACAGTTTGGCACCAGCGCCGTCGCAGGAGCTGCCAGAATGATGTTGAGCACAACAGAGAACTGCCTTAGGGACTCCGACTCTGGATTTTTCCTCAGGGTTGACTCCCGAAGCCTTTCCCGTGACCGGGTATGCCGCAAGGCAGCGGAGGTTTGAAATCAGGGTTTACCTTCCCCTAGATGGGCTACCTTCCCAGGTTGACGAGCCACCATCTACCCGAAGCATCTGGTTTTAAGGCGCCAGAGATCCGCCCTCGCCCCTTCTCCTATTAGTAAAAGCAGTTCCGCCGGGCTTAGAGACTAAACCACACGGGCAGGCTAGGAGTTGGACTTAGTTGTCAGAGGCTTTTCGAGACGCACGCCATAAGGAGCATTTTATGAGCACTGGGAGCTTAACCCTAGTGCCACTCCTGGCTATGACAACCTTGGAACCAAAAGTTGCCAATATTCTGCCATTAGGACATATTATTGTGTGACATGGGTGACAGCTCCACCTTTCCGGTTCCGCCGCCACTAAGAGGGCTGTGCGGAAAAGGGGCAGTCTCTTTGAACTCACCTCTGCCTAATGGGAGCGCTGATATTATAACTGTGAGTCAACAATAAAGTCCTGTTCTGTTCTGCATCCAGCCTCATCCTTGGTTCTTGTTTACAGACATAACGTTTGGCGACGAGGATAACAGTATGGACGCGGGAGTTGCCAATATTCTGCCATTTTTGGAGGTTCCTGGTGAGCCGCCAGTCCCTTGGGTGAAGTGGTTCGCCAAATTCCAGAACTATCTGGTGGCGTTGAACCTTGGTAAACTGGAGAAGTTACAGGCACGGGCAGTGTTGGTCCACAATTTGGGTGTGGAGGGACAACGCATCCTTAGTACCTTGGGTGATAGCGATAGCTTTGAGGATGTGGTTGAGCTAATGGCGCATCATTTTCCTGCCCCGGAAAACATCATTGTCCGGAGGATTCAGTTTCAGCAGCACAGCCAGCGGACCAGCGAGTCAGTACAATGGTATGTTGCGGACCTACGTCAGCTGGCCAGGGACTGCTAGTTTGGAGCATTGGAGGAAGAAATGGTCCGCGACCAGTTGACGGAGCACACTCTTTGCTCAGCGGCGCGGTCAAGGCCCCTCACACACTTGGGCGAGTTGACGTTATCCATGGCCGTCGAGTTAGCTCAGCAGTGTGAAGCAGCAGAAAAGCTATCACAGGACCTCGGTGACAGAGCTACACTCCGCCAATTTGAATCACAGTCAACAGTGCAAGCAGTGGACCCGGACAGCAATAACAACGTGGAGGATAAGAAGGAGTATGCTACTGCTGTAAAGATAAGGTCCTCCCCAGGATCACCAAGGTGTTTGGGTTGTGGGTCCACCAAGCACCATTATAAGGCTAGAGAGTGTCCAGCAAGAGGAAAACGCTGCGGCAAGTGCAGACTTCTGCATCATTTTGCCAGGGCATGTAAAAGGTTCAAGCGAGGGGACCAGCGACGCAAAGTAGACCCCCCACTCCAACTCCCACGGTCATTCACACTGTTTCCCCGAGCACCAATGGTCGTACATACTGTATGGTGGAATTGGACAGGGTGGCGGTGCCGCTGCTGACTGACATGGGCGCAGTGAGGTCCGTGTTGAATTGGCGCACCGTGAGGAGTTTCTTCCCATATTACCAAGTGAGAGGTCATTCAGTGCCGCTGTGTAGGTATGGCGGAAAAAGTTTGGCCACAGTTGGTTTGGTAGAAGTGATGGCTCGGTACAACCTGAAGTTTGTGGTGACTGCCTGCGGCGAGAATGTTATGGGCAGTGACCTTTTATATGGACTGGGCTTCACCATCACCAGTGGCGTTGGAGAGGAGTGGGCGGGCCATGGTTTGTGGGACCGGCCGGTTCCGCGAGTGGTGGATGATGCTGCATGGGACAAACCTTGGTCTAGTATTCTGGAAGATGAGCAGGGCCAACCCCACGCAGGGCCATTGCGGGAGAGTCCCGGTGCCAGAGCCCAAGTAACCCTAGCTGAGGGAACTGGGCGGCGCAGTGGGATGCCCGTGACGGCGGGTGGAGCCGAGTGGATGGCCCATTCTGCTTCCGGAGTTCGGCTGGAAGGTACCGAGCAGCGAGGGGTCACAGCGGCTTCGCCGGCATCGAAAATGAAAGCGAGCGGGGCAGGACCAGCTGGCATGGTGAAACGACGTGGCACTCCGGGACACTGGAAGCCGAGTCGGGCTCCTCTGGGGGTTGCTGATGTGGTCCGACCCAGAAAGGAGGCCCGGTCAAGAGGGGTTTGAGGCAAGCGCAAACGACAGGAGGACTAGGGGTGGCTGCAAGTGGTGGCTGCTCGGGAGGATGGCTACCTTCAGCTGTCTGACGGCTCATAGAGACATCCCAACGAGCTGTGGCACACCAAAGATAAGAAGGAGGTGTTTGAGCTTCGATGTGGGCCATCCCCGAGCGCAAAGAAAAGAAGGTAGGTAGGAAGGTGTATATATATACACATGTTTGTGTGTGTGTGTCTGTAAAGGGGATTGTTTTATGTTATTTATTTTAGTAGCATGGCGATTTTATGTTTAAAGGACTGCGTTTTAACAAAGATGGCAGAATAATCCATCTGGCCATGTGGGGGTGAAATGGCAGTCCACCTGTTCCCCCCTAGCTTTAGTTGTGTGTGTGTGTGTGTGTGTGTCATAGGCCTTATACTATTGCTGTTTAGTTTTAGTGCATGATTCGGGTTCCAAATTGGGGAGGGTCTCGATTGTATGTATGTGTGTGTTTAGACCATTTTTTGAAGTGTGGGGGGGGGGGTTATGTTGTTATTAGGACATATTATTGTGTGACACGGGTGACGGCTCCACCTTTCCGGTTCCGCCGCCACTTGGGGTATAAGAGGGCTGTGCGGAGGATGGGCAGTCTCGTTGACCTCACCTCTGCCTAACGGCAGTGCTGATATTATAACTGTGTGTCATGAGTCTGGGCACAGTGTTTCCTCAGAGCCCAGACTCTATTTCTGAGTATTGTATGTCTGTGAGTATTATTTTGTCTCTTTCTGTGTATATATATTTTGGTTTGTTGACACAAGTGCCCTCCTCTTGCTCACCGTCTGTTCCCCAGCCACCTCTGCTGTGAGCAGCTGTGTAATTTGGTCACCTGCTTGCTCAGCTGCCCACACCTGCCGCTCATTTGTCTGTCTACTGTTTAAGGACTGTCAGTATATTCTCTCACTGCGGCAGTCTTGTTGGGATTTGAATGGACTCTATTCCTCCGTGTTATATCCTCATCTCCTCCTGAGCTATTCCACCTCTGGAGTGCCTTCTTTGTAAGTTACTCTTGTTTGTATTTTTGTATTGTCTGCACAGTTTGGGAATTTTCATTATTAAATGTCACTACTGCAGTTCAGCGCCTGGGTCTGTCCTTCTGCCCCAGAGGAGCCATTCATGACACTATGAGTAAAGTCCTGTTTTGTTCTGCATCCAGCCTCATCCTTGGTTCTTGTTTACCGACATAACAATATGATGTTTGTCAATTTAAAAGATAATTTTCCACATAATTAAAGTTGTCAGCTGTTGTATCCACCTTATTCCTAGGACCCAGGATGCCTTGCGTGAATTATGGTAGTGTGGCGGATGGTAAAATAAGGCACGGCGAACTGAGGTTTAAAAGGGGTGTTTTATTCATCGCCATCACGGAACTCACTCCAGCACTGTATAAGCATGCTGGAGCGAGCTCTCAGGCTCTCGTCAGCAGAAAGGCAATGCGTGTAGTCAGATGAGCAGTAGTCAGAGAGAAAGGGTAAGCGATATACAGTTGCTTATATACCCAGCTACAGACAATACATGCACAGCAGTAAGCATGGACATTTGCATTTGAGAGTCACACACATCAGTAGGATTACTGACAGGAAGACATTTGCATTTGAGAGTCACACATAACAATAGCAGGATTACTGGCCGGAATTCCTCTCCACCTATTGATAACAGTCCATACATCTCACTGTTCTGTTAATTGCTCCAGCTGAGCGCTCTGCTTGTCTGTAGGCTGTGGGGGTGACCCACAGTAGCGCCTTAAGTTACTAGTTTAGAACGTATGGTTGTCACTGAAATGGGACACTTTTCCTTGTTAAAAAACAATGACTTTGGCATCAGAAATGCAGGAACACGGCCTTTTGCACCTCAAAAACAGTAATATAATCAAACCACTTCAAACGACTATCTAGGGATGGGAAGATGACCTTATCAAGTGGCTTTGCAGGCAGTAGCTCCGTTTATTAGCACCGCTGCTAAGATGCTAACGCTGTAAACAAGTAAAAGCTCTGAGATATGTCGATGTTTCCACCACAATAAAGTCGATTGCATTTTGTTGAAATATGTTGGACATAATCAAATTTACCTCAGAGCAGATGTAGTTTAATCAAAGCCACAAGGAACCACAACACCGTACTTGGGCATTTTAAATTTGGGATAAAACGTCACATCTGTGACATTCATACAAGTGAAAACATACCTGGTGCTACTGTGTCTGTACCACCAATCACACGAACAATCCTCTAGTTTTCAGTGCATGATCTACTCATTGCTGTTGAAGCCACAGATCTAGCTGTGCTTGTGAGGAGCCTCACACCACAAACAGCAGCAAGAACCAGAACTACGCAAAAACATTCAAAAAGACAAAATCTACAAGTGCTGAAATTAGCTGTCACTTGAGTGCAAAACACGTACTGTATGTGGACTATACATTAAAATGAATTTGAAAAACTTATAAAAAACGCTATTTTAAATGCCCCTGCTACTCCTCTTACTGACTGATTTAAGACTACATATGCTGAAATTGGAAGCTCCGCCCATAATAAAACATAATAAAATGTTTGTCGTGCGCTGTGTGCGGGGCAGTACCATGCCATGTACCCTGGCTCTGTGCAGCGGAAGCCTTCCTTCCTCGCGTCGCCACGGCTGTTTCCTTCGTGTACGCGCTGCTGTGATCTGCCGTAGCTCCTCCTCCACTCGCTCTCAGCATGATGGTTTCCTCTGATGATCAGCGCGGCAGCCAACTCGACCTGGGCCAGGCAGTCATCCAACAGGTTCTCGCCGTTGTAGCGGGGAATCTTGGCCCGCTGCTGGATGGATGAGACTGTCATCTCCCGGTCGATTGCCGCTTCTAATCGCTCTGGAATCGCCAGCCCGTCCTGCCCTGAAAAGGGCGGGAAACGGGGCTGGTTTGCTCTGCTCCGTCCATCGCGGCGAAGCTCTCCAGGGGCCGGCGTCTCAGCTCTACACTCCGTTGCCGGCTGAGCGATGAATCGCTCCGGCCGCTGTACCTCCGCCTGGATCCTCATCTTGCTCCATATCCCACTCCTGACACCAGTGTGACGTTTGCAGGGTTCACACAAAAAGACAATGGAGCAGATGGCTGTGATCAACCTGATTTATTTTTCACACATCCCGACCCCCAACCTGAGCGGCCAACCGCCCATAATAAATGCCCAATAAAACACTGGATTTGTTCTACGCAAACACTAAGGAGGCGTACACCTCATCACAACTCCCCCCACTTGGGAGATCGGATCACAACTTGGTTCATCTCCGACCGGTGTACAAACCCCTAGTGCACAGACAACCTCCAGCCATGCACACTGTGGAGTTATGGTCTGAGGAGACAATGGACACTCTAAAGGACTGTTTTGAAGCCACTGCCTGGAAGCAGCTCTGCGATCCACATGGTGAGGACATCGATGGCCTCATTCACACCTTCACGGGCTACCTCAGCTTCTGTGTGGACAAATCCGTTCCCACCAAGACCATACGGCGTCACTCAAACAACAAACCCTGGATCAACCCTGAGATAAAAACACTTCTGAGAGAGAAGAAGAGGATCTTCAGGTCGGGGAACAGGGAGATGCTGAAGTCCGTACAGAGGGAGCTGAGGAGAAAGATCAGAGAAGGCAAGGACAGCTTCAGGAAGAAGATGGAGGACAAGCTGCAACAGAGCGACATCAGCGGGGTCTGGAGAAACCTCAAAACCATCTCGGGGCTCCAGAATACCTCCCCCCAGGCCACGGGGGGCAGGGAGTGGGCGAACAACCTGAATCTGTTTTTTCAATAGATTTGACCAACCGCCCTCCCCCCTGTCTGCACAACAACCACTGCTGCCTCTAAGAAATCAAGTCCTGCTGCCCACTCCCCACTCCACCGACACCCCCCCCACTCCCAACACACAGCCCCCCATCCTGACCCTGACCAAGACCCAGGTGAGGACGGAGCTGAGGAAGATCAAGGCGAGGAAGGCGTCGGGACCGGACGGCATCAGCGCAAAGCTCCTCAAGTCCTGTGCAGACCAGCTGTGTGGGATTGTGACGTATATCTTCAACATGAGCCTGAAACTGGGGAGGGTACCACAGCTGTGGAAAACATCTTGTGTGGTACCTGTACCAAAAACTTCCCACCCCAAAGACCTGAACAGCTACAGACCGGTGGCCTTGACGTCCCACTTGATGAAGACCCTGGAGAGACTGCTCCTTGCTCATCTCCGCCCCTGGTGGAACCAGCGATGGATCCACTCCAGTTCGCCTACCAGCATGGCATTGGGGTGGAGGATGCGGTGATCTTCCTCCTTCACCGTTCTCTGTCCCACCTGGAGAAGCCCGGGAATATGGTGAGGATCATGTTCTTTGACTTCTCCAGTGCTTTCAACACCATCCAACCGATGATCCTGAAGGACAAGCTGCTGCGCGCAGGGGTGGACCAGCACCTGTCATCATGGATCCTGGACTACCTCACGAACCGGCCTCAGTTTGTGAGAACCCGGGACTGTGTTTCCGACACGATCATCAGTAGCACGGGGGCCCCCCAGGGAACGGTGCTGGCTCCCTTCCTGTTCACTCTTTATACTGCGGACTTCTCACACAACACAACACATTGCCATCTACAGAAGTTCTCTGATGACTCTGCGATCGTTGGTCTCATCTTCAACGGAGATGAAGCTGAGTACAGAGGGCTTATCCAGGACTTTGTGGACTGGTGCCATCGGAACTGCCTCCAGATCAACGCGAGGAAAACTAAGGAGCTGGTGGTGGACTGCCGCAGGCATGGGCAGCCCCTCACAGCACCAGTAAATATACAGGGAACAGACATCGAGATGGTGACATCCTATAAGTACCTGGGTATTCATCTGAACAATAAACTAGACTGGTCACACAATACTGACGCACTCTACAAGAAGGGACAGCGCAGGCTGTTCCTGCTGAGGAGACTCAGGTCTTTTGGTGTACAAGGGGCGCTGCTGAAGTCATTCTATGACACGGTGGTGGCATCAGCCATCACTTTTGGAGTGGTCTGCTGGGGCAGTGGCATTACTGCAGCCGATAGGAAGAGACTGAACAAACTGATTAAGAAAGCTAGCTCTGTCCTGGGGCAGCGCCTTGATCCGATGGAGGAGATAGGAGAGAGAAGGACGGTGGCTAAACTGTCATCTCTGCTGGAGTCCGAGTTCCACCCTATGCAGGACATACTGGATGCACTGAGGAGCTCATTTAGCAGCAGACTACATCATCCCAGGTGCACAACCGAGAGGTTTCGTAGGTCCTTCCTACCAACGGCTGTCAGACTGTACAACCTAAGCAGGGCTGCTCGCAGAGATAGCAAAAAGACGTAACAAACTAATAGTTTTTTTGAATGCAAAAGATGCAATAGACTTACACAATGGTCCTCTCCGGCATACAACTAGGAACATACCGGTCGCTATGGAGGGTGAGAATATGTATGGGCACATAATCATACCATGTAGGATAACTAAATAGACGGTTATGCTGTTTCATCCCACCTAGCAACAATGCTCTGCACTGTGTGTGTTTATATATTTACATATTTATTCCATCTAGCTACAATGCTCAGCACTGGGTGTGTTTATATTTATATATCTATATATTTATTCCATCTAGCTACAATGCTCCGCACTGTGTTTTTATATATCTACATATTATTTCATCTAGCTACATTGCTCCGCACTGTGTGTGTTTATATACTTGCATATTTATTCCACCTAGCTGCAATGCTCCGTACTGTGGGTGTTTATATATTTACATATTTATTCCATCTAGCTACAATGCTCTGCACTGTGTGTTCATATATTCATATATTTATTCCATCCAGCTACAATGCTCTGCACTGTGTGTCTGTGTGTGTGTGTGTATATATATATTTTATAGTAATATGTACATATGTATATTAGCTGCTCTTGCTTGCTTGTTTTTTTTCTTGCCTTCTGATTGTTGCTCTGAGTGTTGCTATCCCTGTGCTGTTGCAATCCTGGAATTTCCCCGTTGTGGGACTAATAAAGGCTTATCTTATCTTATCTTATCTTATCTTATAATTATTCCTACAGCAGCACCCCCAGGAATAAGGTGTTGTATAATAATAGAGTAATATTTAGTTTTTGTTTCAATGATTAGCGGACAACAACTCCCATCATCCCACATCACTAAACACAAGCATGGCGGGAGATTACTAAAACCTCACCTCCCGTTTCCTGACCTATGAATAAAGGATCCAATGAGGAGAAAAACAACACAATGGTATCCACCTTATTCCTAGGCCCCATGATGCCTTGCGTGAATTATGGTAGTAACTTCCGATACCAGTTTAGAACATATGGTTCTCATTGAAACAGGACACTTTTCCTTGTTCAAAAACAATGACTTCGGCATCAGAAATTCGGGAACACAGCCTCTTGCACCTCAAAGCAGTAACATATTCATACCACTTCCCACGACTATCGAGGAATGGGAAGATGACCTTAAAAAGTGGCTTCGTAGATAGTAGCTCCGTTAGTTAGCGCCACTGCTAAGATGCTAACGCTGTAAATACATGACCCTTGCTTGCAAAATGAGTCACTTTGAGGATATTTTCAAAACTGATGTAATGTGGGGCGACCCCCACAGCCTACGGACAAGCAGAGCACTCAGCTGGAGCAATTAGCAGAACAGTGAGATGTATGGACTGATATCATTATGTAGATGGGGCTGCACGGTGGCGCAGTGGTTAGCACTGCGGCAGCACAGGTTACCCTTGTCCGGGGGATTGTGGGGATCGTGGGATCGTGGGTTCGATCCCAGCCCCCGACCAACAGTGATCTGTGTGGAGTTTGCATGTTCTCCCCGTGTTGCGTGGGTTTACTCCGGGATTTCTCCGGTTTCCTCCCACATGCCAAAAACATGCATGTTAGGTTAATTGGCTGTTCTAAATTGTCCCTAGATATTTGTTTCCTATAGGCCCTTAGAATAGAGGGTTAGTATTAATGAAAGCGCTTTGAGTGGTCTTTGTGACTAGAAAAGCGCTATATAAGTGCAGGTTAGTTAGTTAGTTAGTTAGATGTGCCTTGCAACCTCTTTTGTCCTACAGCTCCAGAGCAGAGAGGAATTCCGGTGCCAGTAATCCTGCTATTGATATGTGTGACTCTCATGTAAATGTCCCATGCATTCCTGCTGTTCTGTGATGCTAATGTGCCATGCATGCATTGTCTAGCTGGGTATATAAGTGAACTGAATATCGCTTGCTCTCACTCTTACTTGCTTTTTGATCACTCGCATTGCCTGTTTGCTGACTAGAGACACTGGACTCGCTCTAGCGCGCACCCACAGCGCTGGAGCGAGTCTCGTGATGGTGGATGGATAAAACACCCTTTTAAACTTCAGTTCGCCATGTCCTGCCTGCACTTATTCCGTGCCTCCACTCCGGGTACCCCTTATTCCATCTGCCACACTGGTGACCCCGAATACAAGAACACGCTGACGACGAACGAACGCAGCCCCCGGCGGTGACTCCGACGACAAGCGAACGCAGCTGCCTGACGCAAATGGACTGCCCTCCCTTCTGCCACACGGGAGACCTCGACGCAGAACCGACACTAGACGAACTCCCTCGGAGATCATCCACGACCGGGAAGGCTGCAGAAAGCATCATGGTGCGACCCTCGCCTGAGATCGGGACATTCAAGCTGGGACCGGCCGAGGGACAAAGAGCGTCTACTCCCTCTCACCGCTCCTCTGCATCCACACGAGCGCGCATGCACCTCGTCCCTCCTCCACGATGGCGACCTTCAGGGTCGGACGGAGATCGCAGCGCTTGGACCAGAGCGCACCATGACCCGGCACGAGCGAATGACAGCAACAGCCCGAACAGGGAGGACCATCGGCGCCGATGACGCTGATCTCCAGCAAGCTCCCTGACCCTGACTCACCTCTCGACAGTGGACCACCCACGCACCGAACCCGCACGCACACCGGGGGGTTACGAGGACAGCGCACCACGCACGGGACAATACCGGCTCCACCGACTGCCATCATCCTCCGCCGCTGCACACACCCGAGAAACACGGCCGATCGCCATCCTCGGAACCTTCAGGGCTGCTCACACACCTGAAGCAGACACGCAGCACACAGGACTTTGTATGGGTCTCAGCCTCGGCGCACAATGGGAATTCAGCCGTCAGCTGTCCCCGAGGGCTTTAGGGCTGCGCCCGCACCTAAAGCCAACACGCCAAGTCCCTCACACAGCTTCAGCTCCTGTTTTTCTTCATAGCCGTGAGAGGAGTCAGAGACAAATTTTTCTTCTCACAGCCGCTGTGGATCTCCGCACATTCAACGGGAAAGCCCCTCAACATCGTGGATCCACATGCAATTTTTGCGCGGCCCAGACAACTTCGCCATCCCGGGCCGGCACTTGCTACCCCCACCCCCCCTCCCTCCACCTCCGCCTGCACAGAGCTTTTCCCGCAGCTCGCTACCAAAGCCGGACGATCGAGGCCTCAGCCCCCTGCTGAGCCCTCTTGGGGGGAGTGGTGTGGGGCGACCCCCACAGCCTACGGACAAGCAGAGCGCTCAGCTGGAGCAATTAGCAGAACAGTGAGATGTATGGACTGATATCAATATGTAGATGTGCCTTGCAACCTCTTTTGTCCTACAGCTCCATACCACTTCCCACGACTATCGAGGAATGGGAAGATGACCTTAAAAAGTGGCTTCGTAGATAGTAGCTCCGTTAGTTAGCGCCACTGCTAAGATGCTAACGCTGTAAATACATGACCCTTGCTTGCAAAATGAGTCACTTTGAGGATATTTTCAAAACTGATGTAATGTGGGGCGACCCCCACAGCCTACGGACAAGCAGAGCACTCAGCTGGAGCAATTAGCAGAACAGTGAGATGTATGGACTGATATCATTATGTAGATGTGCCTTGCAACCTCTTTTGTCCTACAGCTCCAGAGCAGAGAGGAATTCCGGCGCCAGTAATCCTGCTATTGATATGTGTGACTCTCATGTAAATGTCCCATGCATTCCTGCTGTACTGTGATGCTAATGTGCCATGCATGCATTGTCTAGCTGGGTATATAAGTGAACTGAATATCGCTTGCTCTCACTCTTACTTGCTTTTTGATCACTCGCATTGCCTGTTTGCTGACCAGAGACACTGGGCTCGCTCCAGCGCGCACCCACAGCACTGGAGCGAGTCTCGTGATGGTGGATGAATAAAACACCCTTTTAAACTTCAGTTCGCCGTGTCCTGCCTGCACTTATTCCGTGCCTCCACTCCGGGTACCCCTTATTCCATCCGCCACAGTAACTTTATTTCCATATTCTGTATTGAGAGACCTTCAAAATGATATTTAATTTGTAGGAAGTGCACGAAAACTGACCCAGAAAAAGATGATTTGTTTATATTTTAGTTAGGTTGAAAACTTGCGTTTGATAGGTCGGGAGTTACATCTTCCGCAAAAACATAGGTGTTTTTAGAAAGTATGATTTCTCATATTTCCAATGATTCCAGGCACTCATGGGGTTTCCCCAGGACTTTGCCGCTACCAAACAAAGAAAGAGTCATGATTTGTGACTTCTCGTTGCCTGTACTCATAATGATGCGGTGCGCATTCAGACCAGCACGTCTCCATCGCAATAAAGTCGGCTGCATTTTGTTAAAATATGTTGGACATAATCAAATTTCCACCAGTGTGGAGGAACAAAATAAGTTCAGGCGAGACACGGCGAGCTGAAGGTTTAAGAGTTTTATTCCTCCATCATCATGAGACGCTGCAGCACTGTGTGCTGTGTATGAGCTCTGAGTGCATTAGTCAGGCATGTAAAGTCAGCTGTTTTATACAGTGATACAGACAGAGAATGCATGGCACATTAGCATATCAATTGTCATCCAATACACATCGGTCAATACACATGATTAGCATGACATTGGTTGGCACAAAAGATGCATGCATTCAGTCCTGTCTGACTGTCTCCTGTGGTTCTTTTGGTCGTATGCAAATCCCTGCTGAGCGTGAATATTATCAGTCTGCATTGTGCTGGGTGCCCACACGTGTGCTGGGTGCCCACACCGCTCCCCCAGAACGGTCAGAAGGGTTTGTGACACACACACCCCCCCCACCGTTGTTTGGCTCCAGCTCCGGTACAACTGTCGGAGGACATGTCAGTCCGTGAGGGGGACGGGGGAGGGGTGGAAAGGGCAGTGTGCCCGCTCCGAGTTCCAGAGGTGCGGGAAAAGCTTCTGTACAGGAGGAGATTGAAGGGGTGGGAATAAGCAAATGCCGGCCCAGGACGTGGTGTCTGGGCCGCGCAAAAATTGCATGTGGATCCGCGATGGTGAGGAACTTTTCCCGTTAAACGTGGCAGAGATCCACAGCGGGGGGTCTCCCGATGACCCCCCAGCTCTTGCGGGGATGGTTTGCCGCTGAGTGTGAAGCGGCTGGGATGAGAATCAGCACCTCCAAGTCCGAGTCCATGGTCCTCAGCTGGAAAAAGGTGGATTGTCCTCTCTGGGTTGGGGACAGGCTCCTGCCCCAAGTGGAGGAGTTTAAGTATCTTGGGGTCTTATTCACGAGTGTGGGGAAAATGGAGCAAGAGATTGACAGACGGATTGGACCAGCATCTGCAGTGATGCAGACGTTGTACCAGTCTGTTGTGGTGAAGAGAGAGCTTAGTTCTAAGGCAAAGCTGTCGATTTACCAGTCAATCTACGTTCCTACTCTCACCTATGGTCACGAGCTTTGGATAATGACCGAAAGAACGAGATCGCGGATACAAGCGGCTGAAATGAGCTTTCTTCATAGGATTGCTGGACTCACCCTCAGAGATAGGGTGAGGAGCTCAGTCATCCGGGAGAGGCTCCGAGTAGAACCGCTGCTCCTCCACATTGAAAGGAGTCAGTTGAGGTGGTATGGGCATCTGATTAGGATGCCTCCTGGACGCCTCCCACTTGAGGTCTTTTGGGCACGTCCCACTGGAAGGAGACCCTGGGGCAGACCCAGGACTCGGTGGAGAGACTGTGTCTCCCAGCTGGTCTGTGAAAGCCTTGGTATCCTCTCTGAAGAGCTGGAGCAGGTGGCTGGGGAGAGGGAAGTCTGGGCTTCTCTGCTTGAACTGCTGCCTCCGCGACCCGGACCTCCGGAAAAGCAGTAGAAGATGGATGGATGGATGGATGGATAGATAATCAAATTTACCTTAGAGCAGACGTACGCCACAACACCATGCTTGGATGTTGTCTGCCACCGTGTGGTGAGAAGCCTCCATTTATTCAGTCTATTGGCACAACCACGAACACCAGCAAGTGCCAGATCTACACCAAAACATTCAAAAAATGCAAAAACTAGAAGAGCTGAAATTAGCTGTCACTTGAGTGCAAAACACGTATGTGGACTATACATTAAAATTAATTTGAAAATTTTTTAAAAACATAATTTTAAATGCCCCTGCTACTCCACTCTTACTGATTTAACACTAGGTCAGCTGAAACCGGAAGCTCCACCCACAATCGTTCCTACAGCGGCACCCCCAGGAATAAGGTGGATTGTTTTGTATTCTGAGAGCTGCAGCTGATCCAGAGCACTGTTATCCTGGGCGCGCTTTGAACACGTGCGCGCTTTGAACACGTGACGTCAGATACCTGCCTCTGTGTTTGGTGTCTTTTAATTAACGTATTTTCACAACCTTATACCTTAACAGTTAGACAACAACCTACACCGTTATTTACGTGGAAAATTACCTTTTAAATTGACAAACATCATATGTGTAACTCATGGCAAAATTTGATTGGGATCAAAAGATAATTTCTCTCTTGCCATTCATTTCAATGGAGAATTTTTCTAATTTAAGGTCCCATATGCAGAAGTAGAGGGGATGAGACTTAGACTCTCTATTCCTTGCACATTTTAACCAGATGCTGCAAAAAACAAAACAAAAAAAAAACAAGTGGCATGAGCTGTTGTACACTGAGATTGTGTCATTAATATGTTCAGGGTGGCATCAACAGTTCATACTCTGCAGAACTCCAGTTTTTCCCATTTTTTGCCAAATGAATGCCGTGAATAAAATGGTACCACTGATATTAATCAGACATGCTGCAGCAACTTCTGAAATCACCTGATATGAATCACCTCATCCAATAAATGGAAATAATATTTGACAATAACTAGGTCTTTGTCCGAGAAAAAAATAATTACAGAATAGCAGACACAAAGAGTGCATACCTCCACCAAGGCTGGTTGTCCACCAATTAAAATGTGATTATTAAAGCTGCAAGCAGCATTTAATGCCCTAGCACTCATTGCTATGTCATAGTCGGGGGCTGTGATTGCATCGCATTGGTGCCTTTAGGCCCAGGCTCATCTCTGATGTTGTTTGAAGGATGAACAGACAGCTTCCTCATGAAAAAAATGTGGTGTCATAGAACACGTAAGTAATGACATCTCATGTCGCTTCTGATCCTGTGTACAACATCCCACGTGAGTTTCATAGAAATCACAGTATTTGTGGCATCAGCCTGAATTTCTGTAGCCACTAGATGGTGCAGTGACTATGAGATAGTACTGACATGCAGATGTGTTTAGGCCAGGACTGTTATCTTTAATTTTAAACCAGGAAAAGACTCATTGAGATTAAGAATCTCTTTTACAAGTGTCCTGGCCAAGACAGGCAGCAGCACAATTTACACTGACTTTTTACAGGAAGCCATTGGCGCTAACATGACAATCTGTAAAATGAGGCCTCATCATAACATTCAATGTGTTGTGAGCATGTTTGAAGTTACCATGTGGGCCTGGCTTGGAATGGTAAAGTGTACATTGTGGTATCAGGGTTTTAGTCTGAAGTGCGGTGTGATGATGCTGCCTTCCGGTTGCGTCATCACACCGCCATATAATAGGAGCGTCCACCATTTGGGGCTGTCTTGCCCGGATGACTCCACATGTGGCTGCATAACATGTACTGTACATAGTTCCTTAATAAAGCCGAGTTCCAGTGCAACCTCCTCATCTGTCTCCTTCTAGGTTTGCGGACATGACATTTGGTGACTGAGGATTAATTCATGGAGGCGTGTGGAACACCACTATGGCCGTTTCTGGAGTACCCAGGAGAACCAGCAGTATTGACCGACACGAACATCGGTAGCACGGGGGCCCCCAGGGAATGGTTTTGGCTCCCTTCCTGTTTACCCTTTATACTGCGGACTTCTCACACAACACAACACACTGCCATCTACAGAAGTTCTCTGACGACTCTGCAATCGTTGGCCTCATCTCCAACGGAGATGAAGCTGAGTACAGAGAGCTTATCCAGGATTTTGTGGACTGGTGCCATCGGAACTGCCTCCAGATCAACGCAAGAAAAACTAAGGAGCTGGTGGTGGACTTCCGCAGGCAAGGACAACCCCTCACAGCACCAGTAAATATACAGGGAACAGACATCGAGATGGTGACATCCTATAAGTACCTGGGTGTTCATCTGAACAATAAACTAGACTGGTCACACAATACTGACACACTCTACAAGAAGGGACAGCGCAGGCTGTTCCTACTGAGGAGACTCAGGTCTTTTGGTGTACAAGGGGCACTGCTGAAGACATTCTATGACACGGTGGTGGCATCAGCCATCACTTTTGGAGTGGTCTGCTGGGGCAGTGGCATTACGGCAGCCGATAGGAAGAGACTGAACAAACTGATCAAGAAAGCTAGCTCTGTCCTGGGGCAGCGCCTTGACCCAGTGGAGGAGATGGGAGAGAGAAGGATGGTGGCTAAACTGTCATCTCTGCTGGAGTCCGAGTTCCACCCTATGCAGGACATACTGAATGCACTGAGGAGCTCATTTAGCAGCAGACTACATCATCCTAGGTGCGCAACCGAGAGGTTTCGCAGGTCCTTCCTACCTACGGCTGTCAGACTGTACAACCTAAGCAGGGCTGCTCGCAGAGATAGCAAAAAGACGTGACAGCCTAATAGTATTGAATGCAAAAGATGCAATAGACTTACACAATGGTCCCCTCCAGTATACAACTAGGAAAATACCGGTCGCTATGAAGGGTGAGAATATGTATGGGTACATAATCATACCATGTAGGATAACTAAGTAGACGGTTATGCTGTTTCATTCCATCTAGCTACAATGCTCCACACTGTGTGTGTTTATATATTTACATATTTATTCCATCTAGCTACAATGCTCCGCACTGTGTGTTTATATATTTACATATTTATTCCATCTAGCTACAATGCTCCGCACTGTGTGTGTTTATATATGTGGTAGACTGCAAGTCTAATTTAAAACATTACTGGCACATGCCTCTAGGGGGAACTACCTGTATTGTTCAGCACTACTATTAAGGGGACACATTAGAACAAGAGTGTGAAAACCCCGCGCAGAATCCATGTTCAGTCATATTATGTGTGTTGCAGAATAAACGGCAGAGTTAGCCAAAGAAATAACTCAAGTGTGATCATTGCTACACGGTAGGATATCACACAATTGGCGACGAGGATTAAAAGAAAAAAATCAGCGGCGAGAAACAGAGAACATTGCAAGTGTGGCGAACTCAAGTGACTCCAGTAGTTCGAGTGCAAGTTCAGAGGAGGAAAAACGAGGTTTCCCCACCACGACGAGCAATGGCGGCTGTAATCGGAACGGTAACCCCTTTTGATAACTCGACTCAGTCATGGGAAGAATATAGTGAAATGTTGGACTTTTTCTTCCAAGCTAATGATATTGAGGAGCCAGACAAAAGGAAGGCTGTACTGTTGAGTGGAGTTGGTGCAACTACTTACAGCTTGTTGAGAAATTTAATAAGCCCTGCATTACCAAAAGATAAAACGTACGACCAGCTTACTGCTGAGCTTCAGAAGCACTTCAGCCCCAAACCGAGTGAAATCGTGCAACGATTCAAATTTAATTCACGCATAAGGAGGAACACTGAGTCCATAGCAGAGTATGTGGCAGAACTGAAGAAATTAACACTGCACTGTGATTACAAAGACTCATTGGAAGAAATGTTAAGAGACAGACTTGTGTGTGGAGTGAATGATGACCGAATGCAACGGCGACTTTTATCTGAAACAAAACTCACTTTTGCGAAGGCTTTGGAATTATGCCAAGCGATGGAAACAGCATCTAAAGATGTGAGAGAGATGCAAGGGAAGCTAACAGAGGACACAGCAACGCATGTTCGTGTGCCTAAGACCCAAGTAGGTGTCCACAAAGTGTTGACTGACAAAAATCAGCACAAATTCCCCAGTTGTTATCGCTGCAAAGGCCAGCACAATGCCGCCGAGTGCAAATTTGCCACTGAGCTGTGTCATAATTGTGGCAAGCGAGGGCACATTAAGAAAGCATGTAGAATAAAGGTGGACAGCGCACAGGTGCTGAAAGCGACAGTTAATGGGCAAAAGTATGAAAACAAGGGCCCAGGAAAGGAACAGCGAGCGAATCAACTGAGAGGGGAGGGAGAAAGTGATACAGAAGACATGGATTTTCACACAATTTACAACACGTCAGAGGAGCTGACCAAGGTAGCGCCCATCACGCGTACCATGAATGTTAATGGAATGAAAGTAACATTTGAAGTTGATACAGGCTGTGGAGTAACCATATTAAGTAAACAGCAATATACACAACTGTGGAAGAAAACAGACACAGCAGAATTAAATCCCTGTTCATTAAAATTAAAAACATACACAGGAGAGAAGCTAGACGTGCTAGGCATGGCACAAGTGAAGGTGCAACACGAAAACAAAGAAAAGGACTTACCTGTAGTAGTAGTTGGGAGCGAAGGACCAAATCTACTAGGGCGAAGTTGGCTACAAGAACTGGCCATGATTGATCAGTTGGTGAATAAGGTGGAATCTCAGCCCAAATTGCAGCTGGAGGAGATCCTCGAAAGACACGCTGAGGTGTTCAAAGAAGGCTTGGGACAGCTAAAAGGTGTCACTGCAAAGATTAATGTGGACAAGGAGGCCCAACCACGATTCTGCAAACCCCGACCGGTACCCTATGCAGTCAAGCCACTGGTTGAAAGCGAGCTACAGAGGCTGCTGGATGACAAGATCATTGAGCCAGTGCAGGTTGCAGAATGGGCGGCGCCCATAGTCCCAGTGAGAAAGCCGGATGGCTCCATTAGAATATGTGGAGATTACAAACTCACTGTCAATCGAGCATCACGGGTGGATCAGTATCCAATTCCTAAAGTGGAGGACCTCTTCGCACAGCTGAATGGCGGCCGACACTTCACGAAATTAGACATGAGTCACGCCTACCAACAAGTAGTCCTGGAAGAAGAATCAAGAAAGTATGTAACCATCAATACACACAAAGGCTTATATACCTACACACGCTTACCATTTGGAGTAGCTTCCAGTCCTGCTATATTCCAGAGAACTATGGAGGGCATCCTAGGTGGAATTCCGAATGTTACCATTTATTTGGATGACATCCTTTGTACAGGACCAAATGAACAAGAACATCTGAAAACGCTGAAGGAAGTGCTTCAACGGTTGGAGAAAAGCGGTCTGAGGTTGAAAAGAAGCAAGTGTGAGTTCATGGGAAAAGAGGTGGTGTTCCTAGGCCACAAGATCAACGCCAGTGGTCTACACCCTCTAACAGACAAAGTGGAAGCCATTGCGGAGGCGCCTGAGCCACAACATGTTACTGAGTTAAAAGCCTACCTGGGCTTGTTGAACTATTACCATAGGTTCCTCCCAAAGCTCTCCACGCTGCTGGCACCACTACATACCTTACTTAAGAAGGAAGAAAAATGGTCATGGGGGGTCAAGCAGCAGAAGGCGTTTGAAGAGTCCAAAGCGCTACTTCAGTCCTGTAGTGTGTTAGTGCACTATGATTCAAACAAACCACTCATCCTGGCGTGTGACGCATCACCCTACGGTGTGGGTGCTGTACTCTCTCATCGTATGGAGGATGGCTCAGAGAGACCCATAGGGTTCGTCTCAAGAACTCTTAGTGCAACTGAGAAAAACTACTCCCAGCTAGACAAGGAGGGCCTTGCAGTAGTATTTGGTGTAAAAAAGTTCCACAAATACCTGTATGGGAGACAGTTCGCTATAGTGACTGACCACAAGCCACTAATTTCACTGTTCAGTGAAATGAGAGCCATACCCCAGATGACATCTCAGAGAATTCAGAGATGGGCCGTTACATTAGCAGCGTATGAGTACACCATCGTTTACAAAGCCGGACGGGACCATACGAATGCTGACGCGATGAGTAGGCTACCCTTGGATGGAGGAAGAGACAGCACGCCTGAGGAGGAGGAGAGAGTGCTATTGTTTGAAGATATCGGCGTGCCCCTGGTGAACGCACAACAAATAAAGAAGTGGACAGACAAAGACCCTGTTCTAGCAAGAGTGCGAGAATACATCTTGCGAGGATGGCCGAAGATGAACAGTCCTGAGTTCATTCCCTATGCCCGACGACAGGATGAGCTCAGCACCCAGGAAGGTTGTATTCTGTGGGGAGGACGCGTGGTTGTTCCACCACCTGGTAGGAATGCCTTACTGCAACAACTACACCAAGCACACCCTGGCATCACTCGCATGAAAGCGTTGGCGAGGAGTTACATGTGGTGGCCCAACATGGATGCAGAGGTGGAGGCGCTTGTGAAGTCATGTGCGGCATGCCAGGAGAACAGGAACAGTCCTCCAGCAGCCCCACTACATCCCTGGGAAGTTCCAGATAAACCATGGAGAAGAATTCACATTGACTACGCAGGTCCATGGATGGGAAGAAAGTTGAGGTCAACATTTGACTTAATACATCCAGACTTCAGAAACAAAGTGCATGACAAACAAGAGAAACAAAAAGGTTATCATGACATGCATGCTAGAGAGAGAATACTGAGAGAAGGAGACGTGGTCTACACCCGCAACTTTGGCTCAGGACCAGCCTGGGTACCAGGAGAAATAACAGAAAAGACAGGCCCTGTGTCATTCAAGGTGACATTAGGCCATGGACAAATGGTGAGGCGACACATCGACCAAGTTCATGGTAGGAGCTCCATTCCCCTGCCGATGGCACCAGAGGTGTTGTCTGACACCCATCCTGAGGAGAGCATCAACGAACCACCACTTCAGGTGAAACCTGAGGTAACCGTCTCTGCAGATTCTACGGGCAGCACTGCAGCAGCCGAAACAGTGGAGCAGTCTGAGTCTTCACCTGCAGTTGGCTCACCCGCCGTGAGAAGATCTCAGCGAGCTAGGAAAGCTCCAGACTACTTGAAGGACTATACTTAGTCAGTAGTGAGTTCCCCAGCCACAGGACAAGAATGCGTCCTGGAACCTCACTGGGATGCGGTAGTCAAACCAATTCCCCAGTTAGACTGTTCTGTGTGTTATACATGTAAAAAAAAAAAAAAAGAGAAAGAAATTATGTGTATGGCACATGTGTTTAAGAAGTTAAAAGTAGCTGTGATTGTTTAGGGTTAAATGGGAGTTCCAGGATGTCTAGCATAATTGGCTAGTGTAATTAAAAGTAGTTTAATCTAGAGGGGAGGGATGTGGTAGACTGCAAGTCTAATTTAAAACATTACTGGCACATGCCTCTAGGGGGAACTACCTGTATTGTTCAGCACTACTATTAAGGGGACACATTAGAACAAGAGTGTGAAAACCCCGCGCAGAATCCATGTTCAGTCATATTATGTGTGTTGCAGAATAAACGGCAGAGTTAGCCAAAGAAATAACTCAAGTGTGATCATTGCTACACGGTAGGATATCACAATATATTTATATATTTATTCCATCTAGCAACAATGCTCCACACTGTGTGTTTATATATTTACATATTTATTCCATCTAGCTACAATGCTCCGCACTGTGTGTGTTTATATATCTACATATTTATTCCATCTAGCTACAATACTCCGCACTGTGTGTTTATATACTCATATATTTATTCCATCCAGCTACAATGCTCCGCACTGTGTTTATATATTTATATATCTATTCCATCTAGCTACAATGCTCCGTACTGTGTGTCTATATATATATATATATTTATATTTATATGTACATATGTATACTCGCTGTTCTTGTTTTTCTCTTGCCTTCTGATTGTTGCTCTGAGTGTTGCTATCCCTGTGCTGTTGCAATCCTGGAATTTCCCCATTGTGGGACTAATAAAGGCTTATCTTATCTTATCTTATTGTGGCTTCGTTGGCTGGCCGTGTTCCAGACATACATTACAGAGTTGGGGCTGTGTAAACTCCTGCGGAGTAAGGAAACGAGCACTTCTGGTTTGCAAACTCAGCGTAGAAGGTCACAGAAGTTTCCACACGTTAGGGGAGACAGTGTCATATGCAGGTGCTGTCGAGCTTCTTGCTAGCTATTTTGCCAAACACACACATAGCACGAAGCTGTGGGTTGAGATGCTAATGGCGCCAAAAGGCACAAAGCTAGCTAGCTCAGGGGAGCTAACATCCCAGCTAGTAGCAAAGGAGAAATTAGCCATGGGGCTAAATGGGCTTCAAACACAGAATCTACACACTACAAGCTACATGCTAGCTAGCACGGTGAGCACATAGAGTGGCCACAGCACTGTGGGTGAGCACGGTGCGGAGAGCGAAGATGGCACGGAGGGAGAACAGCAATCAAACTCGGCCCCGTTTTCCCCGCAGGCAGAGTCAGAGCCGTGGGAAGGGGAGCACGAGCATGCTGAGAGCCCCAAAAGCGCAAAGGCTAACCGGTCAGTCAACACCAGCTAACGCAGTGGATTTGGAGGATGACGAGAGCATGGCAGAGGAATACAAGGCTAATGCAGTGAGCTGGAGGTCTGCTCCAAGAGGCCCCGTCTGCGGAGGTTGTGGGTCCCCGACGCATCGGGATGGAGTACATGTTTGCCCAGCAAGAAGTAAATAGTGTAACAAATGCAGGCGTCTGAACTATTTCGCCAGAGTATGCCGGTTGTCAGCACCATGGGGCCCGCCAGGAGAGCCCGCCCGCCCGCCCGCCCGCCAACAACGACCATTCATCTGGTAAGCTCCGGCATCAGTGGTTATCCATACAGCATGGTTGAATTAGACGGGGTAGCTGTACCACTTCTGCTTGACACGGCGGCAGTGCAGTCGATGTTAAACTGGGCCACGGTGAAAAACTTTTTCCCCAACCACAAAATCAAGAAGAACCCAACACTGCTGTATGGTTATGGTGGTCACAGACTGTGCAATGTTGGAACAGTGAAATTGAATGTTTGCTGCAAAACCAAAATTGGGGACGACTGCACATTCCAGGTGACAGCACAAGTTGACAACATTATGGGATGTGACCTTTTCTAAAGACTGGGTTTCACTATCAGAGACACCGCTGGGTTTGAATGGTCCGGGTGCGGCAGTTGGGGCAGAGCGGACATGGATAATGATGTTGTGGTGTGGGATGAGGCAATACGGAACAGCACCAGCAATGTTTCATCCACCCCGGGCACTCAGGAGGAGAGGGAGTCTGTCCCCATCGGGAACGACACCAACAAGGTAATTATAAATGGCGCCGACAGCAAAGCGCACACTCCACACTGTCAGGAGGAGAGCCGCACAGAGAGGGAGCCTGAGCATGCAGATTTCCGCGAAGAATGGCAGCAGTGGCCGGGCACAGCCACAACGCATGGCGCAACACAGCGGAGCAATTCAGATGACAAAGAGGAGGAACAGAACTGCTCCAGTGCCCTCGCCCAGCAAGCTACAGAGGTTACGACTGAGCGGACGGGTGAGGAGTCCGTTTCAACAAGCGACACCGGAGAGGCTCCGGACACCTTCCGTAACTACAACGAGCCTCAGCCGACGACGAAGACAGAGGGTGAAGGGTCCACAGTGAACACAATGACAATGGAACCACCACAGCACGGCGGAGGTCCTGAGCCAAACGAGCACGCAGATCCACCGGGAGCACAACAACAACGCATTAAAACGTGTAAGGTGCTGCTCCAAGTCATGGACAAGGTTCGGGTTTGCGCCAGCGGGAGACCGGGACGGTGACTGACCGGGCCACAGCCAGTGCCACTGAGGATCATGGCAAAGCTGGGAACAGCGTGTTCTCGGTGGACAGACGATTCAGTTCAGCATGCGAACAGACTATGGCGTGTCCAGGTGGTGACTCCAGACGGTGGGGCTCTGTGGGAGTCGGCTACCGCAGTATGGGACCCAGGCCCCAGCGTCATGAAGATTGGCCCAGGGGGGCTGATGGCTCCAGGGGGGCGGCCACCATGAGCGCATTTCAAGGCTCCGGGGAGGAGGCTGCCACGAGGCCGTTTCAAAGCTCCGGGGGAAGGGGGGGCACCACAAGCCTGCTTCATAGCTCCAGGGAGGAGGCCACCACGGGGCCACCTCAGAGCCCCTCAGACTGAACTGTTTCCCCACCTGACCCACCCTTACCATGGGAGACAGTAAAGGAACGACAGGGGACTTTTTTAGTTAGAAGCACGGCTGGACTATTAAAAAAAAAAAAAAAGAAAAGTGGCAGAATAAACCACTTTGCCGTGTGTGTTGTGTGGGGATTTATTGTGAAGTGCGGTTTGATGATGCTGCCTTCCTATTGCATCATCACACCGCCCTATATTAAGGCCGCCATGAGGACTTCCACTTTTGCCGGATGACCCCGCTGGGTGCATTCCATGTCCATGTTCCTAAACCTTCAATAAAGACACGTTCAGTGCTACGTCTCTGTCGGCCTCATTCATCACCAGGTTTGTGGACATAACATTTAGCGACTGAGGATTAACGTATGGAGGCGTGCGTCGCACCATTCCGTCCCTTCACTTGAGCTCCCGGGCAAGCCACTGGTGCCATGGCCCTGTTGGCTGGAGGCCTTTCAAATGTACATCACGGTGCTGGACCTCGGGAAGCTTGATAAGGTGAGGGCACATGCACTCCTTGTCCACAACCTGGGTATTGAGGGCCAGAGAATCCTGTGGACGCTCAGCACGTCTGACTCGTACGAGGACATCATGGAGTTGCTAGCTAACCATTTCACCACCCAGACAGTGTGACTGTACAGAGAATTCGTTTTCACCAGAGACGCCAACTTGTCGGCGAGCCCATCCATCAGTATGTCGCTGACTTGAGGCAACTGGCTAGCGAGTGCCGTTTTGGGCCGCTGGAAGGTGAGATGGTGCGAGACCAATTGGCTGAGCACACATGCAATGCTGGACTGCGTGCTAGGCTATTGACGGCACCTAATGACTTGACGCTAGCTAGGGCTGTCAAACTAGCACTCCAGTTGGAGACCGCCAATAAGGTAGCTTCGGAGCTAAACTTGTGCCAGTCACAGAAGCTGCCAGAGCCGTCCGCCTCAACTAATGTCATGGACCCTGATAGTGAAGATAGCATGGATGAAGATTATGAAATCAATGATGCTCGCCGAAGGTCTGCCCTGGGAAACCCCGTTTGCAGGGGTTGTGGGTCTGCGATGCACCGCCATAAAATGAGAGAGTGCCCGGCAAGAGGGAAACGATGCAGCAAATGTGGACACTTGAATCATTACACCAGGATGTGCTGTTTATCTGAACTAGGGAGCCCACCGAAGAAATCACCCCGCCTGCCCCCGACAACTATCCACTCGCTGAGTCCCAACACCAACGGGTATTTGTATTGTAAGGTGGAGTTAGACGGTGTTGAGGTGCCTTTATTGCTCGACACGGCGGCGGTGCAGTAGATGCTGAATTGGGCCACGGTGAAGAAGCTTTTCCCCTACCACAGGATTAGAAGTAACCCAGCACCGTTGTATGGCTACAGTGGTAGCAGACTCTGCGCTGTCGGAACTGTGGAGTTGACTGTCTGCCACAAGTCTGAAGCAATGCAGTGATAACATCATGGGGTGTGACCTGTTCTACAGACTGGGTTTTGCCATCAAAGACTGCAGGGGACGAATGGTCTGGTTATGGTGGCTGGGGCTCGCAGACCCCGGTGAGCGAAGAGGACGTGGTTTGGGATGAAGAGCTAATGAGCAGCCCTGCTTTCAAGTTGGCCAGTTACAGTTCAGTGTCGGAGCTGGAAAGTTTCAGTGCCTGTGCTCGGTGGGAGGTAGTTGAGGGGGCTGAGCGTGACGGTGGGACACCCGTTCCAACAAGCGGCATGATGAAAGCACCTTCAGTACTTGGCCATAGTTGGGTGAACCACTGCATCGTTCTTAGAAGAGGGTGGGGCATGACCACAGAGCATGAAGTTACCGCATGCTGAGCAGTACGTCAGGCCAAGTAAGGTCCAACTTCAGGTCATGGACTGGGCTCAGGTTGATCGACCAAGGCAAAGTTGGGCCAGACGACAGCTGGCAAAACACCGGGCACGCCTGAGAATAGTAGTGAAGTTAGGACGGCATGCTTCCAGTTCTCTGACGGCTTGATGAGGCACGCTAATCAGCTGCGGCATGTCCAGGAGGACGTTTCAGGTGGTGAGGCTGGACAGGAGTCAGTGAAGGTGGTTTGGGATCTGGGTTCCAACGTTCTGAAGATCGGTCTTTGCCCTGGGGGCCTGTCGCCTCCAGGGGCGCGTCTGCTGCGGGGCTGCCCAGGGCCTCCCCTCCCCCTGCCTGACCCACCATTCACTTGAATGACTGTGTTGACAGACTTTGTTATGTTTATAGTTCAGTTTTGGATGTTAATTTGGGAGCATGGCAGTTTTCAGTTTGTTCAATAAAGACTGTAATAGTATCAGTGGCAGAATAATCCACTGCGCCGTGCAGGCCGTGTGATAGTCCACCCACTGGCCCTTTTTTTTGGGGGGGGGGGTGTTATGTGTGGGGGTGTTTTAGGCTTTAGTTTTGCCTTTAGTTTAGTGTGTGTTGTGTGATTGTGGTTCTAAATTAGGGTGGGTTCAATTTGGTGTGTGTGGTTTTGGACTTTGTAAAGACGGGGTTGTGTGGTGATTTATTGTGAAGCACGGTGTGATGACGCCGCCTTCCTGTTCCGTCATCACACTGCCCTATATTAGGGGGCAGCCCCCATGAGGACTTCCTCTTGTGCCGGATGACTCCGCTGGGTGCATTCCATGTACGGTGTTCCTAAACCTTTAATAAAGACATGTTCAATGCTTCATCACCAGGTTTGTGGACATAACAGTGCGGACCATGTGGCAGTCTACCCGCCGGTCCTAGCTTTAGTTTGATTTTATGTTTGCTTTAATTTGATCCATCTTCTTCCACTTTATCCTTTTCAGGTCACGGTGGTGGTGGTGGGGGGGGGGGGCTGGAGCCTATCCCAGCATCTTTTGGGCAAGAGGCAGGGTACACCCTGGACAGATCACCAGTCCATCGCAGGGCCAACACAGAGAGACAGACAATCATTCACTCTCACAGTCATACCTAAGGACAATTTAGAATCCCCAGTTCAATGCCAATTAACCTAACTTGCATGTTTTTGGCATGTGGGAAGAAACCAGAGAAATCCCAGAGTAAACCCACACAGACACGGGGAGAACATGCAAACTCCACACAGATCACTGTTGGTCAGGGGCTGGGATCAAACCCAGGATCCCCTGGCCAAAGGTGAGTTGCTGTGCTGCCTCAGGTTTGTGTTTCCAAATTTGGGTGGGTTCTAATAAGGTGTGTTTCGTAAAGTGGGGGGGGGGGTAGAATGTGGTATCGGGATTTTAGTGTGAAGTGTCACACTAAATAGGAGCGTCATATAATAATAGGAGCGTCCGCCATTTGGGGCTCTCTTGCCCGGACAACTACACATGTGGCTGCATAACATGTACTGTACATAGTTCCTTAATAAAGCCGAGTTCCAGTGCAACCTCCTCATCTGTCTCCTTCTGTACCAGGTTTGTGGACATAACATACATATCACTTCCTCTTGTCAGTAGTTGGGCTATAGTGGATAGAATATTGACATGTAGATGTGTTCAGAAGGGAACTGTCATTAGGGCTGGGCAATAAACCGAATACAACTGAAAACCACCGTTTGGGATGCAAACCGTCCTAATCTTGTTCATGTCTGGTTTTTTTTTTCAGGTTTTCCCCTTGTTGTGTGCATGTGTATGGAGAGCTTTTCATGTACTTCCCCTTTAAGGTGTACCCACAGAGTTATGTGCGCAAGTACATACCGCCACACTCCGGAAACAGAAAAAAAGTAAAATAGCTTGTAATGAAAGTAAATGTGGTCTCCGTCCACATAGTATGTGATGATGATTGACTCGATCTTTCATCGGAAGATGCCAAGAAAAGCAAGCTTCATATTCATCCTGAATGGGATTGAGCACACTGTGCTTGGGAGTCAGCCTAACCGTGTATGGGAATGCTGAAGAACATTCATGAACATTGCATTTCACCAACAGGTGATTTGCTAAAACAGTTCACAAACAGTTTTTAAGGTCACCAACTACTTTTCTTGTTGTCAAAAAAATTTGAAATTTTTTTGTGGTGTAGCGGTTTGATTCAACCCCCACAACACACAGACAGAACACAGAGACAGTCAGCTCGCACTCCTGGGTTTTTCCGCTGCATGCTGCGTTTACAGCCGTGAAGTTAAAGTGTTCATGCGTCTTGTCCTTACTGTGCTTCTTCTGAGCATCTTACATATGTAGATGTGCTTTGGTGTAAATCCCCACAAACAGACTGGTCAAACACAGTGCTCGGCTAGAGCAAATAACAGAACAGTGAAATGTGTATTAATGTCTACAGGCAGCCCCGTTTCGTCTGGCTCACTTCTGTGATGTTGATTGTTGCCTTTCATGCAAATGTCTCATGCCTGTCCTGTATCTGTTTGATCAGACCAACTGCTGTGAATGCTTTGATGTATTGTTGTAGTTGGGTGTATATATACTGCATTGTAACCATGCTCTCTCACTCTCACTTCAACCTCTGCTGCAGGACACAGACTTTGTGTCCCTCCTTCTCTGAGAGCCGTGGGCTCGCTCTCGCCGCTCATGCACGGCGCCGGGAGCGGAGCTTGTGACGGCGGTATGGTAATAAAATTCTACTTAAAACCTCCAACAACGCCGCTTTATTTCTTGCCGCCGCACTGGTGACCCCTTGAAGACACACACGCTTTGTGCGAAGCAGCCTTCTGATTTGGACGGCCACGCTGGCGAACCGACGCTGAAAGAAACACGCTGCCAGTGAACACAGCACACTGACGCAAACAAGCTGTTCTCCGGACATCACCCACGACCGGGAAAATCTGCAGAAAACGTCATGGCGTGACCCTTGCCTGAGATCGGGACGTCCACGCTGGACCAGCCGAGGGACACAGAACGTTTTCCCCCTCTCACCGCTACTCCTCCCGCTCAGCGAGCCTTCTCATCTACCCGAGCCTGAGGAACGAAGATCATCTATTCCCTCCCACCGCTCCAACGCATCTGCACGAGCCTGAGGGACAAAAGATCGTCTATTTCCTCTCACCGCTCCAACGCACCATGGCCAATCTGCAGCCACAGCTCAACCTGGATTTTATCGGCGCCGTCTGCGCCGATCTCCACCAAGATTCTGCACCCTGGTTCTCCTCTCCAGCTGGCCCACCCACGCACGAGCCCCGGCGCAAGCACCGGGGAGTTACGAGGACGGCGCATCATGCACGGGACAAATAACGGCTCCAGAGACCGCCATCGCCCTCCGCCGCTGCTCACAGAACCCTCAGGGCTGCTCGTTCACCTGAAGCAAGCACGCAGCTCGCTACTGGATTTTTTTTTTTTTTAATGGTCTCAGCCACAGCACATAAGGGATTTCAGCCGTCAGCTGTTCCCGGGGGGTTTTAGGGTTGCTCCTGCACCTAAAGCCAACAAGCCGAGTCCCTCTGCTGAGACAGTCAGCTCGCACTCCTGGGTTTTTTCATGGCCACGAGAGGAGCCAGAGACTAATTTTTCTTCTTCTGATCTCTGCATGTTCAGACGGGACATCGCAGAGCAGCAAACACTTTTGGCGGGACTCGAACGATTTTCCCGCGCCCGATCAGCATGTACTACCCCCCCCCCTCCTCCTGCACAGAGCTTTTCCCTGCTCGCTGCCCAGACTGCAACATCGAGGTCACGGTCCCCTACCGTTCCCTCTGGGGGGGGAGCAGTGTAGCGGTTTGATTCAACCCCCACAACACACAGACAGAACACAGAGACAGTCAGCTCGCACTCCTGGGTTTTTCCGCTGCATGCTGCGTTTACAGCCGTGAAGTTAAAGTGTTCATGTGTCTTGTCCTTACTGTGCTTCTTCTGAGCATCTTACATATGTAGATGTGCTTTGGTGTAAATCCCCACAAACAGACTGGTCAAACACAGCGCTCGGCTAGAGCAAATAACAGAACAGTGAAATGTGTATTAATGTCTACAGGCAGCCCCGTTTCGTCTGGCTCACTTCTGTGATGTTGATTGTTGCCTTTCATGCAAATGTCTCATGCCTGTCCTGTATCTGTTTGATCAGACCAACTGCTGTGAATGCTTTGATGTATTGTTGTAGTTAGGTGTATATATACAGTACTGCATTGTAACCATGCTCTCTCACTCTCACTTCAACCTCTGCTGCAGGACACAGACTTTGTGTCCCTCCTTCTCTGAGAGCCATGGGCTCGCTCTCGGTGCTCATGCACGGCGCCGGGAGCGGAGCTTGTGACGGCGGTATGGTAATAAAATTCTACTTAAAACCTCCAACAACGCCGCTTTATTTCTTGCCGCCGCAGTGGTGCATTTTTCCACTAACAGTTACAAAATTGTTACAAGCATTTGCCACTGGTTGAAACACATTTGCGAATGTGTGTGTGAATGATAAAGGGATTGGCGCCACACCGTGGCTGCCTCATCCATCTACATGGATGCCCTGAATTTCCCTCTGGGATTAATATAGAAAATAAATTTTAAAAAATTTTTAAAAAACGGTTGTAAATGCTGAAGTTCTTTTTGCTTTGCCTAGTAATGAAGCTAGCAGCTGTTTAAGATCCTTCATGACAAAACTGTTGGCCACCTTAAAAACTGCGTGAGCATTTTTGCAACCTTTTAGAACCGTAAAGAGACCCAAAAAGTGTAGCGTTCATGAACGTTCCTCAGCATTCACTGATACGACATACTACCTCAAGCAAAAAAGTACATATTATATACAGTAGAAGAAAATAAAGCACCTGAAATTACATAAACACATACCAAACATACTACAGCGGGGAAAATAAGTATTGAACACCGTGTGGTGACCCAGCACAATGCAGACTGATACTATTTCACGCTCAGCAGGGCTGGAGGAAACGGGGGACAATTTGCATACAACAGAGAGCCCCTGGGGGCAATCAGAACAATGGACTGTTGTATATACATCCCCTGGATGAGGGAGCGGACATCTGGGCGCCAGTTGGTCACGCGAATGATATGTATTGACTGATATGTATATCAATATGCTAATGTGCCATGCATTCTCTATGTTTGTATAACATTTATAAAAGAGCTTACAATACATGCCTCAGCAGCACAGTAGAGCACAGTAGCGCACTGAGCAACAAAGTGTGTCTCATTATGTTGGAGGAAAATAAAGCTCTGCAACCTTCCAGCTCATCCCATCTCGCCTGATCTTATTCCTCCACACTGGTGACCCCGACGTGATCTTTTACCTCCACACTGGTGAACCCGACGTGTCATGGTGCACCCCTCGCCTGATCCTTTCCCCCCACACTGGTGACCTGACGAGAGAACAATGACCGTCTGCTCCCTCTCACCGCGCTGTGGACTCCAGAGGACCAGCGAATGCCTGCAACCTCTTCATCCACACCCACGAGGATCAGCAGCAGCGCTGGGATCGACACGCACCATGAACGGCGACACGAGCGAACCGAAGGAAGCAGCCTGAACGGGGAAAGTCATCAGCACTGTTTCCATTGATTTCCACCAAGCTCCCCAACCCTGACTCACCTCACGACAGCGGACCTCCTGCGCACAGAAGCCCCACAGGCACACCGCAGGATTACGGGGACAGTGCAACTGTTAGCTATGTGGTCACTGCGCCAAGTGCGCGCCATGCACAGGGACAAGCTGGCTCCACAGACTGATACAGCATCCTCCGCCACTGCACATGCCCAAGAAACACGGCCGATCACCATCCTTGGAACCTTCAGGGCTGCTCACGCACCTGAAGCAGACATGCAGCCCGCACACAGGACTTTGTATGGATTTCTCAGCCATGGCGCACAACAGGAGTCTAGCCGACTGCTGTCCCCGAGGGCTTTAGGGCTGCGTCCACCCCTAAAGCCACATTGCCAAGTCCCTCACACAGCTGCAGTTGTTTCACAGCCGCTACGCATCCTCGGGGAATTTGGCCGTCACCTTCCCCACATCCTCGCTGGACCGAGCCGCGAGAGGAGTCAGAGACTTATTTTTTTTTTCACAGCCGCTGCGGATCACTGCCCCTGGTTTACCGGGAAAGTCCCTCACCATCGCGGATCCACATGCAATTTTTGTGTGGCCCAGACACCTTTGACGTCCCGGGCCGGCACTCACTATAAAACTCTGCAACCTTCCAGCTCGTCCCATCGTCCCATCGTCCCATATGACTGGCGCCTAGCGGCTGCCCCGGCCTTGGATGCGCTCTGCAGAGCGTGCCCAAATGCCAAGTCACGTTTCGTTACCTTGTATTCATACATGTGTAATGACAATAAAGTTGAATCTCAATCTCAATCTCAATCTCACTTAGGAATAAGATGTTGTGGAGGAATAAGATCACTCTGATCTTATTCCTCCACAACATCAACATTTTTCTTATTAAACATACTAGTACATACCCGTGCATGGGCGTGCATACCCGTGCATGCCCATAGAAACCAAGTATAAGCAAGTACTTCTGCATGCCCATAGAAAGCAGGTGTAAGCAAGGGTGTAAGCAAGCACGTCAGCACTCATTAAGTGATGCCTGCCTTTGATTTTTGATGGTGTCATAGTGAGTCCTATGATCTTTGATGATGTCATAGGAAGTCATGATTGTGAGTCATCCTGCGTTTGCTCTTGGAAGCTGTCCTATGTCCTATGATCTTTGATGATGGCATAGCGAGTCCTATGATGCCTGCATTTGATCCTGGTTTAAATTAGTGTGTCCTATTCTTAATCGGGTGATAAGTATCTCTTCTTTCCTGTTTCTGGCAACTCCCATTTGGTTTCAAGTGTTGTGTCCTATTGGTAATCGGGTGATGAGTATCTCTTCTTTGGTGAGTGATGGTGTATATGGCATCATAAAGACATGAAGGCAGGCATTGTGAGTGATGGTCTATATGAAATCATAAAGACATCAAGGCAGGCATCATAGGACCTCATGCCTACATCATAGGTAGCCAGTCCTATTGTGTATATATGACAGCATCGCGAGTCCTATGTTGCCTGATATCATAGGATCATCATAGGACATCATGCAGACATCATAGGCCGTCCTATGATGTGCTCTGATCGATACGCCATCCTATGATGTCCTATGATCGTGACACACAGACAGACAGACAGACACACCAAGATTTCTTGAATTTATAGAGTGATTTCTGATGGAGCCATTGACCTGAGATTTTCACCAGATATCAGTAACAATCCAAGTAATCCATACATACAAAGAAATCAAGGCAACTGTGTTCACAAAACAAGTTATGTTTAATAAAGTGGAATGACTAAGGAAATAAGTTTTGAACACATGAAGAAAATGTGGTGTAAAATGGCATAGAAAGCCAAGAAACCAGCTGAAATCCATCAGAATTTAGGAAGCCATCCCATCCCCCATCAGTGCAAATTAATTTCAGCAAAATTAATTTTCAGCCTTTAACCTTTTAACTGCCCAGATTTCATGAACAGGTAGAGCGTCCCTAGTGGCACAGCACAGCACTGCGCCTGTCAAGTGATATGACTTGCAGAAACATTGCCCAGCTGTACTGAGGATTTGTACTGATTATGCCTGTTCACAAGGTGGCAGACACATGTTGGAGGAATTATGGCTGACTCTGAATACACCACAGAAGAAGAAATTCTTCTTCTTCTTCTTCTTCTTCTTCTTCTTCCTCGTCTTCTTCTTCTTCTTCTTCTTCTTCTTTGAGAAACCAAGAGTAGAAGAAGAAGACAATCCAATATGGACGCTACCAATCACTGTCGATGGACTGAAATTGATTTGATCGGGAATTTGCCAACTATGATTCAAAAAAGAGATTATTTAGCTTATGAAGGTAAATCTTTACATGTTGTTACAACAGAGGGAGCGCAATGCTGCCTGTATTCACCTGCTGCAGCTCCGCAGTGCCATGTGACTACAGAACAATCACCCGGTTGCATTATCATGTAGAAGGCGTCATACAAGATAAATTGCTGCGGAATATAAGTGAAATTGAGATGGGAAGTACATGGTGGGGTAGGCTGGTCCTCTTGGCCGTGGCATTTGCCACGGCCAAGATGTGTAGTGACAATATATAGTGAAGTGATAATATAGAGTATAAATACGAGGAGACAAAGAAGAGTGATATCTGAAGATAGAGTTGAAGTTCGATTGGACACAGCAATGACCAGATAGAATGATGATATAGAGTGAAGTACGTGGTGGTAATGCACCTGTAAGCTGGTTGCCAACCGCCAATCAAATCTAAAAGAAGAAGAAGAAGATACAGTATGTAGAGTGATGATATAGAGTGAAGTATGTGGTGGTAATGCACCTGTAAGCTGGTTGCCAACCACCAATAAAATCTAAAAGAAGAAGAAGAAGATAATTATAAAGAGTATCTGTATGTGGGAGAGAAACCGCAATTGACCGACAGAAGGCAAAATAACGACCAGGATGGACAGAATTGGACGAAGCTAGGAGCTGCCTTTGCCAACTGTAAGTGATGAATTTCTTGGTTTCTTTACATTGTACTGATTTTCTGGTTCATATACTTTGAAGATAAGTTAACAAAATGCCCCAAACAAGAAACCATGACAAATAGCAGAACCATTCTTTGTGTAAATATGTCCAAAGTCCACTTTTGACTGACAGTTATGTTATTCGATATGGGTGCCATGGCATTATGCAAATTAGATGTGTAAATTTACTCCTATCTCAAACTTTGGATCATATTCTACATCTTTCTAATTGACAGCCATTATTTCTGACCACTTTCAAGTTAAAGCCTTGGAAATTTCTGATACGGCTGCCGTGGCATTATGCATGTCATTATGCAAATTAGATTCATAAATTTACTCCTGTGTCAAACTTTGGATCATATTCTACATCTTTATAATTGACAATAAACCATTATCTCTTCCCACTTGCAAGTTATAGCCTTGAAAATCTCTGACATCTGATCTGAATATTTTCTTGACAAAAATCTTTACCTCTCTTGACCACTAGGGGTTTCGGCAACATTTGGCACCTGTGACAGTACCCTGCTTCTCACCCAAAGATGCTGGGATAGGCTCCAGCCCCCCCCCCCCCCCCCACGACACGAAAAGGATTAAGCGGAAGAAGATGGATGGATGGATGGACAGTTAAAAGGTCTATGAACATCAGATTGTTACACCACAAGGAACTCATGATGGGTAGAAGCAAAGAGCTCTCTCTAGACCTTTGCAACCTTATTGTTGCAAAACAATGGTGCCATTGGTTACAGGTGCATTTCTAAACTGCTGAATGTTCCAGTGAGCACTGTTGGAGCCGTCATTCAGAAGCGGAAAAGACATCCTTTCATCAATAACCAGCCACATCCAGGAGCTCCTCACAAGATTTCTGACAAGTGAGTCAAAATAATTATCAGAAGAGTTACCCAAGCGCCAAAGACCACTCATGGAGAGCTCCAGAAAGACCTGGAGTTAGCAGGTATTGCTGTTTCAAAGAAAACAATAAGTAGTGCACTCAACCGACATGGGCTCTATACCCGCTCACCTTGCAAGACGCCATTGCTGAAGAAAAAGCATGTTGAAGCTTGTTCAAAGTTTGCTGCAAAACATTTGAGCAAGCCAGTAAAATACTGGGAGAATATAATCTGGTCAGACAAGACCAAAACTGAACGTTTTGGATGTAACGACACACAGCATGTTTCAGGTTCAGGTTCAGGTTCAGGTTACTTTATTTGTACCCGTAGGTAGATTTGTTTTGCAGTCTGCTGACATCCATATTTACAAGCCACAATTACATTCAACATAAATACAAACACAGGCACACATGAAGCTGACTATAAACATGATAAAAATACTCAAGGCTCCATCAATCAGGGTATAAAGACAAAGAGATGAGAGAAAAACCAGAGGTAAGAGAGAAGGGTCATATTAAAAAGTTAAAAACTAGTCAAAGAGGTTAAAAACTCAAAGGTCTGTTTGGAGGAGATATGGCACTGCACATCCCATCATGGTGTGGAGGTGTTTTTCAGCACATTGTACAAGCAGACTTCATATAATTGAAGGAAAGATGAATGGAAAAATGTACAGAGACATTCTTGATAAGAACCTGCTGCCATCTGCCAAGATATTGAAGATGAAACAAGGGTGGACATTTCAGCAAGACAATGATCCCAAACATACAGCCAAGGAAACTCTCAACTGGCTCCAGAGAAGGAAAATAAAGCTGCTAGAATGGCCCAGTCAGTCACCTGACCTGAATCCAATTGAAAAATCTATGGAACAAACTGAAGATCAGAGTTCATAGAAGACACCCACGGAACCTTGAAGATTTGAAGACAGTTTGTGTGGAAGAATGGGCTAAAATCACTCCTGAGCAATGCCTGCGCTTAGTTTCGCCACACAGGAGGCGTCTGGAAGCTGTTATTACCAACAAAGGCTTTCCTACTAAATATTAAATGAATTTTAACAAGTGTGTTCAATTCTTATTCCCTGTGTCATTCCACTTTACTAAATATAACTTGTTTTGTGAACACTGCTGCCTTGATTTCTTTCTATGTATGGATTACTTGGGTTGTTACTGATATCTGGTGAAAATCTCAGGTCAGTGGCTCCATCAGAAATATGTTCAATGAGAAAAATGTTGATATGTTCAATACTTATTTTCCCCACTGTATAAATCTTAAAGGAACAAACTCACAAGGTTGTTCTGTACTATCATAATGACCAGAGGCAGACTTACCATTAGGCAAAGGTAGGCGACTGCCTTAGGCCCCAATCTTCTAGGAGCCCCATATATTTCTTTTAAATGTTTAGCATATTTAGCATGATGTCCGACAAAATAAAGAAACACAAATATTTATATGAATGGCAAATCAAATCACCAACATAACATCTTCTTCCCTTCTCCTCAGCCTGTTGGACTCTTCCATGTTGTTTCCGAAACATGTGCATGTATGTATCTTTGGTTACATTGTAAACAAACTGTACAGCGTGTAGAATAGTGGCAAAATGAATTGAAGTTATCCAAGTGGTGCAGAGAAATAGAGAAAAAGGGAAGAGCAAGGAAATGTTTTATCACAACAACCTGTTTCACTTCAACCTGGGAGGAGGCTAACCCTCCCGAGGAGCAGATAGCAATGCTGCTTGTACGAGTACACATGATGCTAATGACGAGCACCTGTTGTTATTGAGGAGGCAGCGGTGATGCTGGTTGCTGACAGTAAGGTAAACAACAATTTTTTTTTACTATTTTTTTCTAATTGCAAGATTTGCAGAGGCCAAGGCTCACAAGATTAAATTTAAATATGACCAACTGTGTTCCCCAGGCCTGCAGAGGATATCTGCAGCCTCACAGAAGATGACATTACTTGAGATTAAATATAATTTTTTTTGTTTGTTTTATTAAAATCCCCATTAGCACTTGTATAAAATATTGGCTATTCTTCCTGGGGTCTAATATATATATACTCCCTTGTGTCTACGTTGTACAGAGGAGGGAGCACAATAGATGCATCTGCAAAATGGACCAGTCAGCAGACCATGAACAGGACCCAGCTGGCAAATGTGGGTAAGTCAGTCCCTCCAGGATTTCACAGGATGTTTTTATGATTGTTGTGTGGAGTTTGCATGTTCTCCCCGTGTCTGCGTGGGTTTACTCCGGGATTTCTCCGGTTTCCTTCCACATGCCAAAAACATGCAAGTTAGGTTAATTGGCATCAAACTGGGGATTCTAAATTGTCCTTAGGTATGACTGTGAGAGTGAATGGTTGTCTGTCTCTCTGTGTTGGCCCTGCGATGGACTGGCGATCTGTCCAGGGTGTACCCTGCCTCTCGCACAAAGATGCTGGGATAGGCTCCAGCCCCCCCGCGACCTGAAACGGATTAAGCGGAAGAAGATGAATGAATTTTTTAAAAAGTTGCAAAAAAAAGTTGTGATGCTTTGAGAGTTGTTTTTTTGTTTTTTGTTTTTTGCATTAAACGTTGTGGGAATAATTACAAATTTTAAAGCAGATACTTTTTTTCATAGTTTACTGTTGTAGTGATCTGAGCTGTGTGTTGTTTTTCTCCTCTTTTACTAATTATGTTTCACAGCTGCGGTTCCACTCACACCTGCGCTCCCTAATCAGGCAGCCTTTATAAGGAGTGGGGCCCTCCACTCCTGCATGGAGACGTCAACGCTCCAACTCTGTGAAAGAGCTTCACGGCACTGATCTACTCTTCTCCTCGTCAGCTGGGAGTTTCGCCTCCCTCTCTACTAACCGTAAGCAGCCTGTTAACCTGTTCTCATCAACCTGCATCATCCTGTCCTTGTCCTTTAAACCTGTGCACAGGTGGACTGTCCTGTGTCCAGTAAGACTGAATTTTCCCCTTCCCTCCTCAGCTGAGGAATCCTCTGCACTGAACACTGTACATATCTGCACTGGCACTTCCTCACCGTTGCAGGACTACAGAGACCTAGAGAAGAACAAGGCTTCAAGTAGTTTCACTCCTACCCTTCCTTGCTCCGTAAGATTATTATTTATTTCACTAATTCATCCGTGTGTTACAAGATTACTCAGATCTCCTTCTCTTTCCTGTTTGCAGGGTTGCCAGACTCCTCCCACTCTGCACTCATTCACACACACACTCACGTTCAATAAAGATCATTGTATTTCTAACCGAGTCTGTTGTCTGCTCCTGGGTTTAAGCCTTAAATCAAGTCAGTACGTCTCCGTCAGCCAGACCCAGCAGACGGTGCTACCCTACAAAGACTAAACATCATGGAGGCTCAGTTAGACCAGCTCACATACCAACAACAAGTGATCTTGAATCAGTTAACCCAGATAAATTCTCAGCTCGATCAGCTTATCTTAGCACTGCCCTCTCAAACTGCTTGCGGGAGTTCAGCCGTACCGCTGCCTTCATCCTCCCCTTCAGTGCGGCATCCTCGGTTAACACCAGTTCCCACACCAACCCATTTTAGCGGCAGACAGGGGGAGGCTCGGGGGTTCCTCCTCCAGTGTAGTTTAGTTTTTCAGTGGGTACTGGAGGATTTTCCCACCAGTCATAGCCAAATTAGCTACGTGGTGAACCTGCTGGAGGGGCGGGCTTTAGCCTGGGCTTACGCTATAATGGATCACCCCAACTATCCCAACTACACCTATGACCGATTTGCTTCCGAATTCACCCAAGTTTTTGATCATTCTGACCGGGACTGAGGTGGGATGGGAGGATGCTTCACTCTGCAGTATTTTCACACACAGCCTTAGTCCTAGTCTTCGGGATGAGTTGGCCCGTTTAGATAAACCCTCCTCATTACACAAGTTAATCTCTCTAGCCATCAATATTGATAACCGTTTAAGGGAGCAGGCTAATGAGTGCTGTCTTATTAATCGCTCAGGCTCCCAGCTGCGTCTTCTCTCTCAGCCCCCCCGCCCAGCCCTCCCCCCCGAACCCTCTGACACCGGGGAACCTATGCTGTTGGGTCAGTCTAGGTTGCCTCCTGTGGAACGACAGCGCTGCTGCGATCTCGGATTGTGCATATATTGTGATAGTCCAAATCTTGAGGTCACTTCTTGACCCAATCAGCCAAAAGGGGGGGGTCTGTTCGTCACAGTAGGGGGGCTAACAGACGTAGGGAGGCCTAAAACCCTTACACGACTGGTATTGCCCATTCGATTTCAACACTGTCACACTGATTTTTTCACTAATGTTCTCATTGATTCAAGCACAGAACACAGCTTCATTTCAGAGAGTCTGGCAACCCGGCTGAAGCTCCCTTGTCATAATCTGGAAACTCCATTGAATTTGGTTGCTGTTTCCAGAGAACCACTCACCAGAGTTACTAAGAAGACTGCCCCCAATTCAGTTTTGGTTTCAGGTAACCATCAGGAGCACCTCAGTTTTTTGAGTTTTTTTTGCCCATCTCTGCCTCCTCTGTCATTTTAGGGTATCCTTGGCTAAGACTCCACAACCCAGTTGCTGATTGGCAGACAGGGAGGGTCATTTTATGGAGCACCTTTTGTTTGCCGCTTGTTTACAGTCCGCAGCCTGTTCTCCCTCTGTTTCTATTAGTTCCCCGCCCACCCACATGCCCGATCTCACTTCGGTTCCCCCTGAATACCATGACCTTGCTCCAGTCTTCGATAAAGCTAAGGCACTTTCTCTACCCCCCACCACCCTTATGACTGCGCCATTAACTGTTATGATTAACAGGCTGACAGCTCACGTGTAGAATGCAACAACAAAGGAACACAAGAAAACACGTTTGAGAATCTTTATTAAATCTCAAAAGGTTCGGAGCACAGCTACAGAAAACGTCACTCGCCAGAGGAAGTGGCCTGTGGAGAGAGAAACGAGAGCTGTGAGAGGAGAAATGGAGACAGGGAGATGGCAAGCCAAAATGCCACTTACGTTGGCCAAACAGGAGGACCGGCAGGGACCCCAGCGGAAGAGACGAACCAGCAGTATGAAGCTGGAGCCGATGGTGCCTGACCGGGTGAAGAACAGTTGCAGCTGAGTGTGAATGGAGAGGCAGGTGAGTGCATGCAGTCCCCGAAGATGCACCCGCACTGGTGGCAGCAACCTGAGAACAAAGAACCAAAGACAGGGGAAAAGGTGAGTGGGAGTGAGAGTGAGTGAGAGTTTCACCATAAACATGAACAACACTTGCTGTGTTGAACTGCGAGGCAGTATTCTCAAACGAGCCAACGCTGAGGCACCGAAGAGATGGTCCTAATAAGCGCTGGCAGAGCAGAGGTAGCAGGTGCATCCAATCTCCCAGGTGTGTTGATTACCTGAGGAGGAGAGAAACGGGAAGGAGGGGGCACGCGCTCGCCAGACCATGACAGTGCCCCCCCCCCCAAGGAACGCCTCCTGGCGGCACAAGGCTTCTCTGGGTGGGCTCGATGGTAGGCCCGAACCATCCCCTTGTCGTGGAAGTGCAACTTGGGGATCCACGAGTGTTCTTCCGGGCCATAGCCCTCCCAGTGGACCAGGTACTGCAGGCCCCGACCCTGACAACGAATGTCCAGGATCCCCTGGACAGTGAAGGTGGTGTGGCCAGTGTTGGCCCGGTCGGGGCCCACCGCGGGTGTTGTAGAGCTCCAGCCGGAGTCCACCGCAGGTGCTGCAGCACACCAATCGGGAGCCACCGTGGGTGTAGCGTTGGCCCAGTCGGGGTCCACCGAGGGTGCAGCGTTGGCCCAGTGGGGGTCTACTGTGGGTGCTGCCGTGTCCCAAGCCGGGACCACCAAGGGTGCTGCAGGCCAGCCTAAGGACGCCGTGGTCCCCTTCTCCTCCCTGTCCGACGCCGTGGGGGTTCCCTCCCTATGGTCTGGTCACCCACCAGTGAGCCGCCCAGTGGGCAGGCCACCTCCGGCTCCAACTCTCTGGTTCTGGTGGCTCTACAACGCTGGCTGACCACCGGAGGGACTGAGTCTGTGGCCCAGATGGCCTGTGTTTTTCGGCAGGCCACCGGACTCAATTTGTCGGACTGCTTGCTGAGCCTGGGACTCTGAGCAGCCTCCCAAGCCTCCATGCCTTTGGACTTGGGGGGGAGGGGGGGGTAATTGTGGGCCCGGGGCGGGGGTGTACTGTTTCCCTCCTGCCTGTTCCCCCTACCTCCACCCCGGGTTCATCAGTGTTGTTCCTGCTGGGGAGGGGGGGGAGTCCTTTTCCTTGTGATGTTGCCGTGGTTGTCTAGAATCCACCCCTAGAGGGGGAGGGGGGTTCTGTCATGAACCGAGCAGATGTTTTCCTTAGGCTCAGTTCTGGCCGTCCTGTGGCTTAGGTATCAGGTTAGTTTAGGTATTGTGTCTTCTTTTGAGTTCGTGTTGTTTTATGTCTTTGTCCTTTTCTTTTCCATGCCTGTAGCCACTGTTCTGGGCCGCGGCTGTTAGGCAGCCTCGTTGACGTACTTCATGTAGGGCGTTGTCTAACACTCGCCGGTCCGACCACGCCCCCTCTTTCTTGACAGCCAACTGATCCTACTCCACGTGATTGGCATCCCGTACCTCGCACAGGTGTACTCAATTTGTGGAGCCAGCAATGCTTGACTGGCAAACACCGCTTAAGTGCAAGCATTGCTGGTCCATTGAATTGTCAATTCATGTACATAGTCGTGTGTATACTGTGTGCCTCGAAGCGTAGCCACTTCCACCATAGCCGTGGAGTCTCCTGCGTCCTTCAAGCAATATCGGCTCTGGGATGCTACTGTGGTTAACCGCTTCTCCTCATGCATTCGCTCGCGATGCCGGCCCAGGAACACCAATTGTAAGTTTCTTATATTTTTGTACGTCCTCACCTTTTTGGAACTGTTTGTCTTTACTTTAATAATGTGTTGGGGTGGCAACCCGCTCATAAATCCATCCTTCCTACCCCTCTCTGTGCGCTGCATAAAAGCGCACGAGGAGTCTTTGACAGGAACAAAGAGGCGGTTATGGGGGCATCCCGCTGGTTCGGGCTCCCAAGACTGGAGCATGTTGGACCCTCCGCTCAGTGTCCCAAGTAAGGGAAGGAGGAGCAGTTGGCTGGGGAAGGGACGGGGGGGGCTACCTGCTCAGAATTAAACTGGCGGGAGAGCGCATCCAGTTTGGTATTCCGAGAGCCAGGTCGATAGGTGATCATGAAATTAAACCTCTTGAAAAACAAGGCCCAGCGGGCCTGCCTGGCATTGAGTCAGTGGGCCAATCAAAGATATTCTGTTTTTGAGGTCAGTCCACTCAACTATGGGGTGAATAGCCCTTTCTAATCAATGTTTCCATTCTTCCAAAGCCAATTTAATGGCTAACAGCTCTCTGTCCCCTATGTTGTTCCTCTCTGCTGGCGTAAGCAGCCAAGAGAAAAACGCACACAGGCAGAGCTTCTGGTCGGGGGATGAGCGCTGTGAAAGGGCAGCGCCCACCCCCGAGTTGGAAGCATCCACCTAGAGGATAAATTGGAGCTGAGGGTCAACCTGTGCCAAGATGTGTGTTGAAGAGAACAGGCCTTTTAACTTAGCAAAGGCCTGTTCAGCTGCCTCAGACCAGCAAAATGGTACCTTAATGGAGGTCAGCTGAGTAAGAGGCTGTGCTACCCCACTATAGTTCCAAATGAACCTGTGATAAAAATTCACAAACCCTAGGAAGCGCTGAAGCTCCCTATGGAGTGGGGTGTTGGCCAATCATGCACAGCCTTCACCTTGGCAGGGTCGGCAATCAGCTCCCCTTCAGCCAATATGAAGCCCAAGAAGGAGGTGGAATTGGTGGAGAACTCATACTTCTCAGCTTTTACGTAGAGCTGGTTCTCCAAAAGCTGTTGTAAAATGGCCCTAACATGGACCTTATGTTCATCTGGTGAGCATGAAAAGATTAATATGTCATCCAGATAAACAAAAACAACCGGTTAACCATATCACGAAGGACATCGTTAATGAGCCGCTGGAAGACGGCAGGGGCGTTAGTGAGCCCAAACGGCATGACCAAATATTCAAATTGCCCCAAGTGAGTCTTAAATGCTGTCTTCCACTCATCTCCTTCATGTATATGGATTAAATGGTAAGCATTGCAGAGATCTAATTTGGTGAACACCCGCGTGCGCTGAAGGAGCTCAAATGCGGAGTTGATCAAAGGCAGAGGATACTTATCTTTAACTGTGATCGCATTGAGCTCACGGTAGTCAGTGCACAGACGCAATGACCCGTCCTTCTTTCCAACAAAAAAGAAACCTGCTCTGAGCAGAGCCGAAAATGGCCGAAGATGGCTGAATAAAACCGGCGTTCAGAGAATCTTTTATGTATCTCTCCATTGCCTCTCTCTCAGGACCAGCAATACTATAGAGCCGGATAGACGGCAACCGCGCCCCAGGGAGGAGTTCCACAGCACAGTCAGAAGCGCGATGAGGCAGAAGCGACAGCGCCCTAGACTTGCTAAAGACCTCCCCCAGATTGTGATAGACCTCAGGGACAAGGCTGAGGTCTGGCGGCTCAGCCGGAGGAGAGGAGATGGGGAGAGACGGCGAACACTCGGCTGAATTCAAACAGGAAGCCGAACAGTATGGGCTCCAGGAGGAGATGGAGTTTTGTGCCCAATTTATTATGGGGTTATGCCTTCAGGGCCACAGGTAGCCAAGGACCATCAAGGAGGATGAATTGGGAAACACAAAGAACCAAAGTTCCTCCCGATGGTTCCCAGAAAGAAGGACCATGATGGGTGCCATGTGTTCAGAGACTACTGCGATCCTTTGGTCAGATATAGTGGTGACATTACGAGATGTGAGCAGTTTATGAGTAGGAATACCCATGTCTCGCATGAGCTGGGAGGAGATGAAATTCTCCTCTGCCCCCTGGAAACCACTACAACCATAGCCCTCCTCTCAACCCCACGGCATTTGGATGAGGGCCCAAAATAGAGAAAGTACTGGGGGGATTGATTTGGTCCCACCCGCCAGACCGTCCACGGTTACTGACGGGCCACATCTTTTGGCACTGGGGGCAGTCGTCCCACCTGTGCTTCATGGAACCACAGTACAAGCACATGCCGGTCCTTCTTCTCCGCTGACTCTCTTTGTCAGTTAGCCAAAACCGACTGAGCTCCATCAGCTCGGAAGAAGAACCAGTGCACCCTTTGTCAGCAGCCGTGGTGGCACCTGGCACAGCGGGAGCGGGGCAAAAGGAGGACTGTTGCTCCTTCTCGCACTCGCAGTAGCGGTTGTCTAACCCAATAGCCTGATCAATAAGACCATCCAGAGAGTCAGGGACCGCATAAACCACCAGGTCGTCAAGGAGGTGAGAGTTTAAACCGTGGAGGAACGCATTGCGTAACGCAACTTTGTTCCACCCCTAGTCCGCCGCTTCGACCCGAAACTCCACCAAGAATTTGACCACAGACCGGGTTCCCTGGCGGAGAGACAAGAGGCGGCTAATGATGTTCCCCTGGCTCTCTGTATGATCAAAAGCACAGGTGAACTCGACCACAAATCGCTCAAACGTGTAAGCAGCCCCCTCCGGGCTGTTGAGAATGGACCGTGCCCAACTAAGGGCCCAGTCTCGAAGCAAGAGGGTCATGAAATGGATCTTAGCAGAGTCACTCGGGTACTCCCCCCCACACACACACACACCTGCTCCAGATATAGCCACACCTGGCACAAAAACTCCTTACATTTCCAACTTAGCCAACTGTTCAGCGACCATGCCCCACTGCTACATAAAAGTCTGCAGCTGCTGAGTGACTGCAGCCACCTGCCTCTCGGTCACGTCTAAGCGATCCAGAGCGGAATGTTACGATGCTGCTGCACTCGCTGATCCAAGGTTATGGCTGGCTCTTTCTGTCGTGATTAATAGGCTGACAGCTCACGTGTCGAATGCAACAACAAAGGAACACAAGAAAACATGTTTGAGAATCTTTATTAAATCTCAAAAGGTTCGGAGCACAGCTACAGAAACGTCACTCGCCAGAGGAAGTGGCCTGTGGAGAGAGAAATGAGAGCTGTGAGAGGAAGAATGGAGACAGGGAGATGGCAAGCCAAAATGCCACTTATGTGGGCCAAACAGGAGAACCAGCAGGGACCCCAGCGGGGAGAGATGAACCAGCAGGATGAAGCGGGTTGTGAGATTGAATGGAATGGAGCCGATGGTACCTGACCGGGTGGAGAACAGTTGCAGCTGAGTGTGGATGGAGAGGCAGGTGAGCGCACGCAGTCCCCGAAGACATACCCGCACTGGTGGCAGCAACCTGAGAACAAAGAACCAAAGACAGGGGAAAAGGTGAGTGTGAACACCTCACCGTAAACAAGAACGACACTTGCTGTGTTGAACTGCAAGGCAGTATACCCAAACAAGCCAGCGCTGAGGCACTGAAGAGATGGTCCTTATAAGTGCTGCCAGAGCAGAGGCAGCAGGTGCATCCAATTTCCCAGGTGCGTTGATTACCTGAGGAGGAGAGAAACGGGAAGGAGGGGGCATGCACTCACCAGACCATGACAATTAACCTTCTTCCGGAAGCTCCGTTGCCTTCCAGCAGGCTTTACAGTCTCTCTGCCCTGGAGCGGGAGGTGATGGATAAATACATCAAGGAGTCATTAAGCTCAGGCATTATCAGGTCTTTGTCTTCGGCGGTGGGGGCGGGGGGGGTTTTGTGGGAAAAAAGGACAGCTCCCTTCGACCCTGCATTGATTTTAGGGAGCCTAAAAACATCACCGTGAAAGATAAGCACACTCTGCCACTTATTAACTCTGCCTTTGACTTGCTTCAGGGGGCCTCTGTCTTCACCAAGCTGGACCTGTGCAACGCCTACCACCTGGTCCGGATCAAGGAGGGCGATGAGTGGAAGACAGGGTTCCACACTCCTAGTGGCCACTTCGAATACTTGGTGATGCCGTTTGGATTGATGAACGCACCAGCAGTGTTCCAATGGCTCATCAATGATGTGCTGAGGGACTTCCTGGATTCCTTTGTGTCCATATACTTGGATGACATTCTCATCTGACATTGATGACATTCTCGGGCTGCACGGTGGCGCAGTGGTTTAGCACTGTGGCAGCACAGTTTTACCCTCAGCCGGGGGACCGCGGGGATCATGAGATCGTGGGTTCGATCCCAGCCCCCGACCAACAGTGAGCTGTGTGGAGTTTGCATGTTCTCCCCGTGTTGCGCGGGTTTACTCCGGGATTTCTCCGGTTTCCTCCCGCATACCAAAAACATGTAGGTTTAGGGCGCTCGCGCACGCAGCGACCAGCAGCCGGTGGCTTGTCACCAGACTGCAAACCAAGTCTACCTACGGGTACAAATAAATAAGTAACACATCTTTTCTCGTTCTATAGAGGAGCATTGGGTGCACATGAGGAGGGTCCTTCAGTGGCTGCTGGAAAATCAACTCTACGTCAAGACTGTGTGAGTTCCATGCATCCTCTACCACCTTCCTGGGGTTTGTCATTGCCCATAAAGAGATCTGGGCTGACCCAGGTAAGGTGAAGGCAGTGGTGGAGTGGCGTGTTCCTTCCTCCCATAGGCAGCTGCAGCAGCTCCTGGGATTCACCAATTTTTACCAGTGCTTTATCCGCGACTACAGTTTGGTTGCTCTGCCCCTCACCCGCCTCACCTCCACCAAAATCCTTTTTCGGTGGTCCGAAGAGGTGGAAGTGGCATTCTCTAAATTAAAGTCTCGCTTTTCCTCTCCCCCTATCCTTGCCCAGGTGGATCCACGCTTACAGTTCCTGGTGGAGGTGGATGCCTTGGACTCCGGCGTGGGGGCGGTCCTGTCTCAGCGCTCGATCTCCGACAATAAGGTCTGTCCCTGCATCTACTTCTCTCAACGTCTGTCGCTTGCCGAAAGGAACTATGATGTGGGGGATCGGGAGTTGCTGGCAGTCAAGTTGGCCTTGGAGGAGTGGCACCACTGGTTGGAGGGAGCCTCGCTGCCATTCGTGGCTTGGACTGACCATAAGAACGTGGAGTACCTCAGAATGGCTCAACGGCTGAACTCCAGACAAGCCTGCTGGTCCCTGTTCTTTGGCAAGTTTAACTTTACCATCACCTACCACCCGGGGTCCAAAAACACCAAGCCTGACACTCTCTCAAGACAGTTCTCCCCTGACACGGCGTTGCCTGAGCCACATCCTATTGTGTCTCCCTTGTGTGTGGTCGACGTGCTCTCCTGGGAGATCAAGGAGAGGGTTAAGAGAGTGCAGAACACGGAGCCTGACCCGGGTGGGGGTCTGGCGGGACGTGTTTATGTTCCTTCCTCAGTTCGTGGCAAGGTCATCGATTGGTTGCGCTCCTCTAAGGTCATGTGTCATCCCAGGGTGTCTCACACCTTGTCTCAGCTGCAAAGGACCTTCTGGTGGCCATCGATGAGGAGAGATGTCAACAAATTCATCCGGTCTTGTTCCCAGTGCACAACCGGGAAATCATCCTCTTCTCCCCCTCGAGCTCTGGATTTTGTGACCGGGCTTCCCCCCTCCGCTGGACATATAGTCATTCTCACCATCGTAGACAGGTTTTCTAAGGCAGCTCATTTCATCCTCCTAAATAAGCTCCCATCTGCCAAGGAGACAGCCGGCCTGTTTGTGCTGCATGTTCTCTGCCTTCATGGGATCCTGGTGGATCCCATGCTGGATCGTCAGCTGGGAGTTTCGCTTCCCTCTCTACTAACCATAAGCAGCCTGTTTACCTGTTCTCATCAACCTGCATCATCCTTTCCTTGTCCTTTATACCTGTGCACAGGTGGACCGTCCTCCTGGTGGACCAACCCTATTCCAGGCGGTGGACCAGGACTCATTCCATGAGCTGGAGGCTCCTCTTCCTCATCAGCATATCGTAAATGCCTCAGCACTAAGACTGAACTTTCCCCTTCCCTCCTTAGCTGAGGAATCCTCTGCACTGAACACTGTACATATCTGCACTGGCACTTCCTCACCGTCGCGGGAGTACGGTAACCTGGAGAAGAACAAGGCTTCAGGTAGTTTCACTCCTACCTTTCCTTGCACCATAAGATTATTATTATTATTTCACTAATTCATCTGTGTGTTACAAGATTACTCATATCTCCTTCTCTCTCCTCCTTGCAGGGTTGCCAGACTCCTCCCACTCTGCACTCACTCACACACACACACACACACACACACACACACACACTCATGTTCAATAAAGATCATTGTATTTCTAACCAAGTCTGTTGTCTGCTCCTGGGTTTAAGCCTCAAATCATGTTAGCTGCAATGATATTCTATATAAAACCACAAGAAAAGCACAGGATCGTCAAAAATTTCCGATTTGTAAATTAAGCAGAAACTTCTGCTATACAGAAAAACTCTTTTGTGCAACAGCAAATACAGACTTTAACACAGTTAAGTGAGAATGAAGTAGCTACTCATAAATTTGTCATAAAAATGAGGCTGTAGGCTACTCTTGCTGAGAACATGAATAAAAAGGATGAAAAATAATTATCCATTACAACAGCTAAATTGCATTGAATGCATGTTAAAGAGTATAGATTTGGAAATTATGACAGCACCTTCATTTGAAAACTCCCTAACCACAGCAGTGCCCAACCACTCGGTACTGAGCGCGGAGAAAAAAGAAATAATTTATTCTGTTGCTCTGTATTGTCTATCGAAGTCTGTGTTTTTCTGAAAAAAAAAATACTAAATATTCTCTCTCTTTCCATGTCTGACTCCTACTTGTCTGTCTATCTGCTACACATCTTGACACACACCTGTCTTATCAGATACTCATCTTTCCTTTACTGGGAGTTTTACCAGGAGGAGGGGCTCTCCTTAAGGGTTTGCCGGGGTGCACATTGGTCCATGTCGAGATCGGAGATTCACAGCTTTAAAGCTCTTTGACAAGATGTAGTAGTGATTTTACCTCTAAAGATGGATAAAATGTTCAAACACTGGATGTAGTGTTAGATTTGCTCATTTGTGATTTTACAGCTTCTCTCCTCATGTGCACTTCCACAACGGGGTGCTTTTCAGGCAGGCGGACTTTTTTCAACACAAACCCAGCACTTCGTACAAGCAGTCAAGACAGAGACGTGGGGAGATGTCCATCGACAGACTGGGGAAGACGAAGGACGGGACGGTGTAGGAAAACTCACGGGTGAGTGGGTTTTTTTAATCGTTTTTTGTTGATGTGTACCATTAATACTCACTGTAAAAACGGAAGTGAGCATGGTGCAGCGATGCATTTGATTGGTTAGACTGAGTGTTTGAGCACTACTTGGGGACAAATTTGATTGGTGAAGTTGATGAGGATTTGCCAAAATTGCAGGAAAGCTGTGGTGATTGGACAAAGTTGCAAGGTTGCTCAAAAGATACGGCGATGGCCTGATTTCAAGTGAATTAGTGCAATCACAATATCGCAAAATCCTGGAGGGACTGGTAAGTGTGAAAAAGAATAGCTCTTCCACATGAATTGTTCTTTTTTATAATAGACAATAGTCTACATTCAATTTTTTTAATTTTTTAAATCTGTCGAAAAACAAAGAAGTTTAAAGTGACACTATATGAGAAAAAAGGCCAAAGTTACAAGAAAAAACTGCAGATTACTGAGAAAGTCATAAAATTTTGTGGCAAATGCCATTCAGAAGAATAAAGATGAAAATTTACATGGAAAAAATAAAAGAATAATTGCATTGGTTTTTGAAAAAAATGTCTCCAATCCAACTGCAATGATGTTTGTGTGTGTGGGGGGGGGGGGTAACAGTTTGCACATTTGCAGCTCAAGTAACTTAATTATCCTGTTTTTGTATTGAAATGGATTACTAATGTAGACTCTTGTGTATGATTAAAAAAAATTCACATGGAAGATCTGTTGTTTGTTGACACATACCCACATTTGCCAGCAGGGTCCTGTTCACTGGTCCATTTTGCAGAGGCATCCATTGTGCTCCCTCCTCTGTACTATGTAGACACTAGGGAGAATATATCACACAAAAAATAAGGACAAATACAAATAATATTAAACAGTCCCTCTCTGAACTAAATAGCAACACTCTTTGTCAGATGCTTAGGCCATAATGATGGATCATCTTCAAGAACAAACTGGGCAGACTCGTGGTCTATAGTTCCCTCATCATCTCCCCCTCTGTGAAGGGTAGCCATTGATACAGCGGGCATGCCATTTAAGCAACATGGGCTAACAGCCACGGTACTGTCTACAACAGATACAGGTCAAGTGGACTCCTGACCAAATGAGCACCCCAAGTGGACCCCAGGATCCAATCTGTACATGTACAAGTACATTTTAAATCCAATGATTTACAAACCGATTCATAATTTTCTAAAGCCTCATTCAGAACATTATAGTCCCACATACCTATTCTGTGGATTTTCACCTGGGGCAGCCAGCTGTGACAAGCAGCAGCGGTGGAAAAGAGAAGTTTTTTGAAAGTAGAAATGGAGCCAAAACCTTCTTTGGATCAGCTTAGTTGTCATATTTTTTAATATATATATATATATAGAGATAGATAGATATAGATATAGATATATATTCTTTTTCACTTCTTGGTGACTACAACGTTCTGAATGAGGCTTCAGGAAATTATGAATCATTTTATAAATCACTGGATTGTAAATGTACTTGTACGTGTACAAATTAGATCCTGGGGTCCACTTGGGGTGCTCACTTGGTCAGGGGTCTACTTAACCTGATCCCGTCTACAACAGGTGCTGCTACCTTCTCATTAGCGACAGGTAGCTCGTCATTAGTATGAGCATCTGCGCTGGTAGTACTCTGTCTGCTCCCCCTCAGAAGAATTAGCCTCCTCACGGTTTGAAGAAAAAAAGGTTACCTTCTGAAACATCGCTAAAAAATTTTTGTTCTTTTTTCGCCTTTTCTCCGCACCGCTCAGATAGCTTCTTTTCATTTTTCTGGTCTCTTCCACATGTCGGTTTATCATTTGTTTACAATCGTAATCACAGACACGCATGCGCATGCCTTGGACGTAACATGGAACAGTCCAACAGTCTGAGGAGAAGGGGGGAGGACGTTATGTTCGTGACTTGATTTGGCGTTTTTATAAATACCCGTGTTTCTACATTTTGTCAGATATCAAATTAAATATGCTAAACATTTTAAAAAATTATATGGGGCTCCTAGTAGATCAGGGCCCCTACCAGGTCAGGGGCCTAAGGCAACCGCCTACCTTTGCCTAATGGTAAGTCCGCTTCTGGGTGCTTTCACACCAAACGCGAACCGGCGAATTTTTCGCGCGGCATGATTACATTATAACTCATCTAAACACATGAATAGACATGAATTCACCATCTGAGTGAGATGCGGACATGCGAAGTTGCCTTTATAACTTCTGCAGCTGTGTTCAACCTGCTGTGGAAATCCCCAAACTAACGTTATACTTAGGTTTACATTATCAGATGAGGGGCTCACCTGAAAAAGTTGTCCCTGCCTCCAAAACTTCACAGGATGATGGACGTTTACATTGCTAGCCTGCTAGCCTTGTTAGCACATCCATGGCTGGAATCCACGGGTAAATAACTCTGACATTCCAATTCAGCTGAAGAGCTCCCGCTCCTTCTGTCTGCAAACAAGTGTCAGTCTCGTTTTCAAACTAGTTTACTCTTCAGTGTTGATACTTTTACTCCGATGACAGCAGAATTTCAAAGCTAGCGCTATTCCTCAGATGTGAACACGTAAATGTGCGATTTCGCGTGTGCTCACCTCTTTCCATTGACTTTGTATGCATTCGCGCCGCCCGGTCGCGTTTGGTGTGAAGGCACCTTGAGAGCTGCTTCTATTTCTGCAGAAACACACCAGCACTGAATACAGCATTCACTGAATTATCACAAATGTACAACAGTCATGCTTTTTTATTTAGTAGTCATAGAACTGTCAGCCTTTCACACACTTGTCATGCTTTAGGAAGACACCACAATCAGAAGTCTTGTTTGATTTCTTTCACTGTCCTTGATTTTAATTTCTCAGTGTTTTAAATGTTGCCATTTGGTTGTGGCTGCCTTGTATTGCTTGTGTACAGTGTATCTATGCCTTTGCCTGTTTGTTGGCATGCATAGTGCTGCACACATGTCAGAGGGAAGGCATCCAATGCTGCGCAATCAGTATCGGCCCTCTGCTCCTTTTCACTGTGGTCCGGCAAGTGAGACTGAACACGAAGCGCAGGGAATTGAGGTGCATTGATCTGTCCTCTGCAACGTCTCCCTGGACTGCTGAAATCATTAACCTCACTGGCACAGACACGGGAAGCAACAACAGAGTATCTTTGAGAGGTTAATTAAAAATAAAAGCACAAGGGGGAAGGGCAAAGGGTGTATTCACGAGGGAAAAGCACGCTGACTTTCAAATGAGCTCTCTCCAGTATGGATGTCTGTGGTCAGCATGCAGTGAAGTATAAGTGGAGGCTGTTTTCTTTGTGGAGCAGACAGTCTAGGGAAGCCAGGTGGAAGCTGCTAAGAACTTTTACTTTTTAGCCTCAAACAACAGATGGAGATGACAGAGTGCAAAGCAGCCTGGGATCATAAAGTAACACATGAATAACACACCACTTTGCTCATGTTTCATGTGTGCTCAGGAAACATCTTTTTCTCAACTAATTTTAAATACAGTACCTTACAGTGATAGTGTTATACTATAATGACTCAGTAACATGTTACAGTAATTTGATTACTGTTCGGTGTAATGCAGTAATGTAAGGTGTTAGACTGATAAATGTAGTAATCCCATTACAGTTACTAATCTGATAAAGATCGCATTACTAGCATTTCTTTTTAACGACTTATAAAATGGGAAAACAATTGTGCTGCCAATAAACAGTAGACAAAGAAACACACTTCTGTTTCCATCGCTTTAAAGCAGAGATAAATAGGCTTGTTGCAGCGTACATTGTGGAGGAACTGTTGCCTGTTTCGACTGTTGAATCACCGTCTTTCAGAAATACTGTATACTAAGTAAAATAGGCTGCCTATGAGAAGAAACAGCCTCCTGCCTTCGGACAGGAAAACTTTTGCTAACTACCTAGACGAGTGTTACATTAAGATAAACATTGAGCTAAAGAAGACATTGGAGAGCTTGGAGTATGTGTCAACAACTGCTGACATTTGGACTAGCCACAACAAAAGCTATCTGGCATGACCGCCCACTGGATCATGCTCCCAGTACTGTTTTACATTTCTGTTAAGTGCCATCAGGGAGATTTTAATTTTACATTAAAGACAGAAGAGTAAAAAAGCTTTTCTTTGTCTTATTTGTTAGTGTAGGCTATAAAAATGTGTAGTTTGGGCATAAACAGTTTAACTTATGTGGAAATATGGTACATTTTATTGACGCTATCTGAAAGTAATCCAAAAGTAATCTGTAATTGATTACTTTTGACAATGAGTAATTAAGTAAAGTAAGGGATTATATTTTTAAAAAGTAACTAGGGATTGGTAATGGATTACTTTTTTGAGTAACTACCCCCAGTACTGCTCTGTAGAATTGACCTTTGACAATATTGTGGATGCTAAACCTTGAAAGTGCATGAACACAAGAACAGTTCTCTATATACATATTATTTTCCTATTTTTTTTTTTTTACTTTTGGAGTTTTGGTGATGCTTTTTTAAAGTGTAACTTAATTTGCATTTAAACGATAGGTGAGTATCATTAAATCAACTCGATCTCACTAAAAAAAACGTACCTAATGAACATTTTCCACCCCTCCAAAAATGTGCACTTGTACATAAAACAAAAAGTCCATGCTTTCACTCACTGCACATGTGCAAATGCATAAAAAAAAAGAACTCACCACACTCAGGCGCATGAGCAGAACAACACCTGTTTTGGCCAGCCTTCCTACACTCAATCAACAAGATCAATGAGACGCAATTTCGAGTCCCATGCTGATCTGTGAGACTTTTTTTGGGGGGGGGGGGTTCCATTTGTTTGTTTTTCACTTCACTGATCGTCACTTCCTTGTGGTAACGTATCGTCACTTCCTGTTTTGCTGTCTGCCTGTGTGGTTTGCTTTGTGGTTTGCTCTCTAGCCACTAGCTATGGCTACTAGCTTTCTTTCCTCTCCTCCTCTGGTGTGCTCTCTCTGTCAGATGTTTAGCTACACCTCTGCCTCTTTTAGTGATAACGGTAAATGTAATAAATGTCTTTTTGAGGCGCTCGAGGCGAGGTTGTCTGATTTGGAATCCCGGCTCCGCTGCATTGAAACACCGTCTGCGCCAGTTAATCTTGACGGACGCCCATTAGCTGCAGCGGAGCTAGCTAGCTTAGGTCCCCCTGTCAGCGGTCCTTTGGCTCTCCTCAGCAGCGAGGAGACTGGGTGGGTGACGGTGAGAAGGAAGCCTAGTCGCAAAGCCCCGGTACACCACCAACCTGTTCACGTTTCTAATCGTTTTTCCCCGCTCAGCGACACACCCGCTGAGGAAAAAACTCTGATCATTGGCGACTCTGTAGTCAGAAACGTGAACCTAGAGACTCCAGCGGCCATAGTCCAATGCATTCCTGGGGCCAGAGCAGGCGACATCGAGTCAAATTTGAAAATGCTGGCTAAAAGTAACTGTAAATATTCCACAATTGTTATTCACGCCGGCATTAATGACATCCGTCTACGGCAGTCGGAAGTCACGAAACTTAATATAGAATCGGTGTGTGACTCTGCCAAAACGATGTCTGCCACTGTAGTATTCTCTGGGCCCCTCCCCAATCTGACCAGTGATGACATGTTTAGCCGCTCGTCATCCTTGAACCGCTGGCTGTCTGTGTGGTGTCCTAAAAATGACGTGGGCTACATTGACAATTGGAGCTCTTTTTGGGGAAAACCTGGTCTTATGAGACGAGACAGCATTCATCCCACTTTGGATGGTGCTTCTCATTTATCTAACAATCTGGCATCTTTTTTATCCAAATTTCCAAAACCATGACTACTCAGAGTTGGGACCAGGAAGCAGAGTCGCAGTCTTACACACCTCTCTGCAGCTCCTCTTCATCCGCCACCCCTCAGCTTAGCCCCTGTCTTCCCCATCAGAGAATCGTTGTCTGCTCCCTCCAAAGTGAATAAAAATATAATGTATAAGCATCCCAAAGTGATAAAGCAAAATACTGGTAAAACTCAAATTAAACATAAAGCCTCTAAATTGAATGATTTGGCCTCTGTTCCTCCTCATAATTTAAAAATTAAATGTGGTTTATTAAATATTAGGTCTCTAACTCCTAAGTCTCTGTTAGTCCATGATTTGTTAATTGATCATCAGATTGATTTAATATCCCTTACAGAGACTTGGTTAGGACAAGAGGATTATGTTGGTTTAAATGAATCAACTCCCTCTGGTTATTTAAACTGTCAAAATCCCAGGAGTTCTGGTCGTGGAGGAGGAGTAGCAACAATTTACCATTCCAAATTACTAGTTAATGTAAAGCAAAAAACATGTTATAATTCCTTTGAGGGCCTGGTCCTCAGTGTTGGGCACTTTAGCAATTTTAGGTTAAACCCAATTTTATTTGCCATAGTTTATCGTCCCCCATCAACCTACTCAGAATTTTTATCCGAATTTGCTGATTTCTTAGCTGATTTAGTGCTGAAATCTGATAGAATAATTATAGTAGGGGACTTTAATATACATGTGGATGTAGATAGTGACTGCCTTAATGTGGCATTCAATTCAATATTAGATTCGATTGGGTTTTCTCAGAAAGTAGGAAATTCTACTCATTACCTCCACCATATATTGGACCTTGTTTTGACATATGGCATAGAAATAGAAAATCTTGTAGTGTCTCCTCATAACCCTGTACTGTCAGACCATTGTCTGTTAACCTTTGATTTTACTATTTCTGACTATTTGGCTCCTAAAGAAAAATATTATTACAGTAGATGCCTCTCAGATGATGCTGTTTCCAAATTTATGCAGATTGTTTCCTCTATGCCATGTGTCAACACAACGGAAATAAGCTATAGACAGCTTGCTCCTTCTGTAATTGATAACATGGTGGATAGTGTTTCAGCTTCTCTGCATCAGACTCTAGACTTGGTGGCCCCCTTAAAAAAGAAAAAGTCTAATCAGAGATTTCTAACTCCTTGGTTCAACACAGAAACTCGTACCTTAAAACAGAAGACTCGTCAATTAGAAAGAAAATGGCGCTCTACTAATTTAGATGAAATCTATTTAGCTTGGAGAAATCATCTTTTAATTTATAAAAAATCTCTTAGAAAAGCTAGAACGAGTTATTACTCTGCATTAATAGAAGAGAACAAGAATAATCCCAGGTTTCTTTTCAGTACTGTAGCCAGGTTGACAAAGAGTCAGGACTCTGTCAATCCTAGCATTCCCTTAGAGCTTACTAGTCAGGACTTTATGAACTTTTTCAATAATAAAATTTCATCCATCAGAGATAAAATCAATCAGATTCTTCCCACAGTTAACTTAAATACTGTAACTACTACAACTCCATCTATTGATGTCTGTCTTGATGAGTTTACTCCAATCGACCTTTGTGAGTTAGACAAAATAGTTTCCTCATCCAAACCTTCAACTTGTCTTTTAGACCCTATTCCTACCAGGTTATTTAAAGAAGTCTTCCCACTTATCGATAGCTTTATTCTTCATATAATCAATTCTTCATTAACTTTAGGCCATGTACCGCAGGCTTTTAAAACGGCTGTAATTAAACCCTTACTCAAAAAGCCAACGCTAGATCCAGGAGCTTTAGCTAACTATAGACCAATCTCTAATCTCCCTTTCATTTCAAAAATCTTAGAAAGAGTTGTTGCTATGCAATTATTTGACCACCTGCAGGGAAATTGTTTACTTGAAGAGTTTCAATCTGGGTTTAGAATCCATCATAGTACTGAAACAGCCTTAGCGAAGGTCACTAACGACCTCCTCATTGCATCTGATAATGGACTAGTTTCTGTACTTGTCCTTTTAGACCTTAGTGCAGCTTTTGATACTATCAATCATAATATTCTACTTGATAGATTAGAACACTATGTTGGACTTAATGGAACTTTGTTGCAATGGTTTAGATCTTATTTATCTGATAGGTTCCAGTTTGTTCATGTAAATAATGAGTTTTCTTTCAACTCAAAGCTTAGTCATGGAGTTCCACAGGGATCTGTGCTTGGCCCTACTCTTTTTAGTTTATATATGCTTCCGTTAGGCAACATTATTAGAAAGCACTGTATACATTTTCATTGTTATGCAGATGACACACAATTATACCTGTCAATGAAGCCAGATGATAGTAATCAATTAGCCAAGTTAGAAGCCTGTCTTAAGGAAATCAAAGCTTGGATGACTTGTAATTTCCTGTTATTAAATTCAGATAAGACTGAAGTCATTCTTGTTGGTCCAAAAAACCTTAGAAATTCCTTTCCAAATCAAACTTTCAGTTTGGATGCGGTTACTCTTTCTCTTAATAGCTCTGTGAGGAACCTTGGAGTTATTTTTGATCAGGATTTGTCCTTCAATTCACATATTAAATTTGTTTCTAAGACTGCCTTCTATCATTTGCGTAATATTGCCAAGATTAGGAGCATCTTGTCTCAGAGTGATGCTGAGAAACTGATCCACGCTTTTGTTAGCTCGAGATTAGATTATTGTAATTCTTTATTATCAGGCTGTCCTAAAACATCTTTAAAAAGTCTTCAGCTGATCCAAAATGCTGCAGCAAGAGTTTTAACAGGTACTAGAAAGAGAGATCATATCTCTCCGGTTCTGGCCTCCCTTCATTGGCTTCCCATAGAGTTTAGAATTAAGTTTAAAATCCTTCTTCTTACTTGCAAAGCTCTAAACAATCAGGCTCCTTTTTATTTAAAAGATTTGATACTACCGTATTATCCTAACAGAGCACTACGCTCCCAAAATGCAGGATTACTTGTAATACCTAGAATCTCCAAAAGTACAATGGGAGGCAGAGCCTTCAGTTATCAAGCTCCTCTCCTGTGGAATCAGCTGCCAATCTGGATTCGGGAGTCAGACTCGATCTCTGTTTTTAAGAATAGGACTAAAACCTACCTTTTTGATATAGCCTACAATTAGGGAGGGATCATGTGTTTCTGAACCCTCCCTTAGTTATGCTGCCAATAGGTTTAGTCAGCCGGGGGACCTCCAGTAATGCACTGGGCCTCACTCCTTTCCTCACTCTCTATGAAATATTTTTTTTTTGCTGGTCATTAACATCTGTTTGTTCTCTCCCATAGATTGAGTCCCCATCGTGCTGTTTGCTCTCTACATGTCTGTTCTTTTCTTCTTCTCTATCCCCTCACCCCCCAGCCAGTCGCAGCAGATGACTGCCCCTCCCTGAGCCTGGTTCTGCTGGAGGTTTCTTCCTGTTAAAAGGGAGTTTTTCCTCTCCACCGTCGCCAAGTGCTTGCTCACAGGGGGATCGCCTGATTGCTGGGGTCTTTCTGCAACTGTGGGGGTTCCCCTTACAGTTGATAGTGCTATGAGATGACTGTTGTTGTGAAATGGCGCTATATAAATAAAGTTGAATTGAATTGAATTGAATTGAATTCACTAATGTTTAAGGTTAGGATAAGGTTTGGTTTAGCCATCACCTCCTGTAGTGGTTAGGGTTAGGAAAAAATGTTTTAGTTAGGTGTCACTTCTAATGGTTACAGAGAATGAAAGGGAAAGAAAGAGAAAGTGATCGACAAATGTTATGGTACCGTGAGACACGTTTCTTAAATTTGTAAGCGTCATGTATCCACTGCACGTAAAAATGATTTTTCCGTGTCTATGCCCATTTTGTCAAGAGTGAAAAAACATGCAATTTTACGTGGTTTTTTTTGGTTTTTTTTGGTGAGACTGGGCTGCGTTAAACAGTCAGTCCTATTACAAGAAAACTGCAGAAGCTGGTCTGAAGCATGTGGCTGAGATGGATACTGCAATGGATGAGATTAAAAGTTTTAAGATTAGTGTTGGAAAAGTTAGTTGTGGCTAACCAGACTGTTCAGCAGGTCTTGCTCAGTTTGACTTTTCTGTAGCAATTTTGCTAAATATCAGGAATCCATTTACCAGCTACAATGTTAATTATTCTGATAGAGGTGGCAGCTAAAATATTGTTTGGCGTTTTTATTATGAATCACTGAGCTTCTGCAAATTTGGCTTTTAAAACCATTCACCGTAAAATAGATTGAAAAACAGAACATTACATGCTCTTATGGCAGTGACCTGTCAATAGGCATGTTGCCACCTGAGGAACCTTTTGAGTACAAGCTGTTGTTCTTTTTTTCTTTTGCACTTTCTCACTGAGAGTGTCAAGGACCATTTTAAACCTGAAAGCTCTTTTCAGGAACTCTTTTCTTCCAGATCTGAGGTTGTCCAAAAATACTGGAATCTTCTTTTATTTTAATGTTATCTAGCAGCTTGTTAGTAGACAGTGCTCTCTGCTTATGACCATCAAAGCATCCAACAAGGAACTGTATTCATTCCCTCTTTTGGAATCTTTAAAAAATTCCTGGAGGCTGACAGAGATTCAGATCACCTCCAGAATCCGATTGATCTTTGGTATATTTCCAGCCTTTCCAGAAAATGTCACCACGATTTGCAAACAACTTTTTGAGTTAAGCTGTCAAAACCAGAGTTAATATGACTTAAAACTAAAGATTTTGAACAGAAAGCATTGGGAATTATTTATTAAGGCCACAAATTTAAGTGAAAAGTACAGGATGATTTCAAATTTCTTTTAAAAGATTTTAAAAAAATTTCTCTTCCTTCCTTTTTCTTTCCTTTTTTACATCTTCATGAAGAAAAAGACAAACTGTCTGCAAGTCCTGGTGGAAGTTATTAAATTTCCTTGATCCCCTTCCCTCCCCTTTTTGTTTAAAGAAGTTGAATATAAAACAAGCACTACAGAAGCAAATTCAAGAGACTGAATTATGGAGTTACAATACCTACTGTGAAATAGGCAGCGACTCATTTGGGGCACTTCTGTTTTCTTTAATATGATACACAAGGCCTGTAGATCACCAGAATCAAAGAATAAAAAGTGTTTTTGATTTTTTTTATTATGTTTTCTGGTGGTCCAATCATAACTTCTCCTTACAGTGGATAAGAACAAAATTACCTTTTGTTTCTTCACATACCATAACTTTAAATAGAAGCAGTAACAGCCCATGGTCAGCCATGATTGAATGAGTGCCATTCAGCGGAGAGGCCTTCAGTATCTGTCAGTTCCCAGTGGGTGTGACAGCCTCAAGACAAATAATAGCTGATGTTCAAGTGTCAATAAGATGCCCAGATCAGCCCGTGTGATAAGGTTTGTGAGTCGCCATCGATAAGGCCGCTGTTAGGAAATTTGGGACTTTTTCATCTCCACAGGACAGTGACACAAAGTGAACCGAACACTTTGGCAGACCTTGTCGACAGCAATGGCTGCACTTCTGCCTGAATTCATACATTGTTTATGAATTTGTTATTGAAACGTCTCATTATGTTCATCAGGTAGAGATATTCAGGACGAATGTTTCTTTACCCAATATTTTGTACCGTGCGAGAGACGTTATTTAAGAAGGCATTTCATTGAATTACATCCACACACAGCAATGAGTTGTTTTATTAGCTTGCCGCTGTTGTTTACAGCATAAGTGGGTTAGGTGTTCGCAATCGTGTGAAAATGTGATGTGGATCAACTTGATAGGCCTGTTGAGTGGTGTTATTGCAGTCTGCGGTCCCAGGGAACACTCGGGAAATGATGCTCCCCCCTGCCTCTGGATCTATGGGTAATTACTGAAACTCTGCTGACTAAGGAGGGACGAACCCATTTGAACACACAAACTGCTAACACATGAGAAAACCACTCACATATGAACACAGACACGTGGACAAGTTGATGTCAAATCACACAGACTTGGATCAGGACAGATTACACTTCTCCTTTCTCTTGAGAGTTACTTGCAACACATTATTTTTTGTAACAAGTCACACAATGCTTGTTTTGCGGTTGAAGAAATGGTTTAGTTAGGTGAAATGTTATTCGTGGCCAGCTCATCAGCTCTACAGACAAATGGTGAGATTAAAATATCTGAAATTTGTGCATAGGTAGTCATATAGTAATTTGCAAATCAACTGTCAAGTTGAATTTTTTAACTGTTGAGTGAAATGTACCTATAAAATATGTTGTTGCTAAAAATAAACTTTCATTTACTTTAGCTATAGTACACTATATGTACAGTAAAGTCTGCAGTACATTTCTATGCAGAACATGTTGATATTTAGTGACACCCCGCCAAAAATCCAGGTTTTTTTTTTTTGTTAACATGTCTGTAACATGTTTTTGTGACTTATAAGAATATCAAGAGCAAAATCTTCCCAAGCCTCAAGTCTGTGCTTTCTGCTGGTGAATTCCAGTTAAGCTCCACTCAACCCCCCCCCCCCCCCCCCCAAAAAAAAAAGGCAGTATGGACAGAGCGTTTCTAGCTACGTAAGCATTCCTGCTTAGCCTGATTGGTTATAACATTAACCAATCAGGCTAAGCACTGAGCATGGCTACAGATCTGAGTTCACTGCCTCGGGGGAAGAGGGAGGAGCCAAGGAGCAGCAGGAGCGTTTCCTATTTGGGAAAGATGGCAGATTTGGCACTAAACTGGGGATTCTAAATTGTCCTTAAGTATGAATGTGAGAGTGAATGGTTGTCTGTCTCTCTGTGTTGGCCCTGCGATGGACTGGCGATCTGTCCAGGGTGTACCCTGCCTCTCGCCCAAAGATGCTGGGATAGGCTCCAGCCCCCCCGCGACCCGAAAAGGATTAAGTGGAAGAAGATGGAGGGATGGATGGCAGATTATACTGTACATGTAATAATAATAATAATAATAATGCATCAGATTTATATAGCGCTTTATCATAGATACTCAAAGACGCTTTACAAGTAGATACATTATTCATTCACTCCAGACAGACAATGGCAGTGGCAAGCTACTACTGTAGCCACAGCTGCCCTGGGGCAGGCTGACGGAAACGTGGCTGCCAATCCGCGCCAATGGCCTCTCCGGCCATGGCGGCCGAAAACATGCTCAGTTTTGGGCTGCATGAGCAAGAAATCCTTTTCTTTTAAATTACATGTCTTACCTACAGACATGACAATACGACAGCAATGATTAATTTTATTTGGAAAAACCTCAGTGTGCCTGCTAAAATACCGGAGAGAGGACAAGGGTTTGCAACCTACATTTTACCCTACATGCCAGGGGAGATGGCAGCGGAGCTCTTCCCCCGGGGTGCGTGGCGGAATGGCTGGGGGCAAGCCGGCAAGGCTGCGCGGCTGCAGAGTCATGGTTCACGGTGGCGGGCAGGCACAACGGACCGCGGGCCCCCAGTAAGCTGTTCGACAGTCCCAGCCAGCTCACTTCAGCGGCGGACCAGGCACAGTGCCCACCAGCTCACCTCCTTCACTCCCAAGCAGGAGAGACCCAGATCAAGCTGGGGAGACCCTCAGCGAGTGGGCAACCAGAGGCCGGCAGGGAGTCCTCCAGCCTCCACGCGGGGCTGGGCAGCGACTCTCTGCTCCACTGAGAATGATCCTTCCACAGGTTCACCTGCAACTTTTACTTCCTCAAGTTAGATTGCCTTCTCGGACGCCAATGTCCTTTTCTTCTTGCTACTGATGGGTGGGAGTATGGGTGGAGCTAATTAGAATATTCACAGATCTGTGCATACTTAAGTAGGTGGAAGATGTAAAAGCTCTTTCCAAGCAATTCTAAGGCAATGAAAGTTTTTTTGTGTATAAAAAGCCACAATATACCAATATATACCACAATATGTATTTTGGGCAATACACATTTGTTTTTGAGATGACTTTAGAGCTGCTGGAGTGTGTCTTTAAGATTTCGGACAACAATTCCGACTCCATCATATATATTTTTTACCATTCTGAAATTATGATGCTTGTTTTCAGTAAGACTGATGCTGTCACTTTGTAGCTGGTTATGTAATTAATTGAAAATTACCTTTGAACTGAAATGCTTATAGGAAATTAATGTATTCAGCAGTGTGGTTCTACCATTTTTTGTCTGAATTAGAGTTGCTGATTGAAGTAAACCATACTGAAAATAAATCATAAGGAAGACATTAGTGCATCTTGTTAATTACTGACACTTTGATTGGAAACCTTTCCTGTATCAATGCTCTAGAAACACCTTTGGGTATTTTTCAATGTCTGAATTGTACATTACATTTCTATAGAAGTTCCATAATATCTTAAAGTGATCTAAGACATTGTGGGCAAATGCTCTTTCTTGCATATGCTGGTTGTTTTGGTAAAGAATTGTATCAGATGGGATTAGTCTGTTTCATACTTAACGGTGCAGATGTATAACCCCTAATTTACACTGGCTAGAGTTGCAGTCCATTGCAGATGCAGTCTGGTTCCAGCATTGCGTCTCTCCCAACTAGCTGTATCTGTGTTTTTGAAATGGCACAGATCAGACCCAAGTTGAAAAGATCACGCAAGAATTATATAAAATAACACGAGAGTTCAAGAGACCAAGACAGAACAAGGAGGACCAATCGCAATCACATGACAACAAGGAAGGGCCAGCTCACCACCTGATTTGTGTGCTCTAATAACGATAAGTAGTTCATCATTATTAATACTGTGAAATGTTTGTATCTCAAAGTTTTTATCTTCTCTGACACAGTAGTGGAGAAGAAGACCGCCGGAAATAGCAGGCGATCCTTAAATAGTTTTCTAATAAACAGTTGTTAAATACAGTAGATACTGGGGCATTTCCTTTCAGAGTCATCAAAAATAGACGTGTATTTTTAGTGAGCTGGATTCGTTCCGCAATGATCTGGACCAGGCAGGGTGTAAAACACTGACAAGAATGGGAACTATTTGCTACAGAGACTGGATTGCATTTAGACTCTCGTGCACTACGTACAGCAGCTCAACCGGACTCATGACAATTATCACTGTTTTCTTTTTGCACTACCGACTGCACTATGTGGAACTCCACAATATCTGCTGCTTGTTAATATATTTAAAAATTGCATAGATTAGTATTACTTATTCATATTCTAGCTTTTATTGCATGCATAGTTTTTTATTTTTATCTTTAGTGCTACTCCATGTTTAATGTTGCAGCATTGCACTGAGACAAATTCCTAGTTTGTGTACTACATGATCAATGGCAATAAATCTCATTCTGATTCTGATTGCAGCCACAACAGACCCCAACCAGAGTCAGTGGAAATCAGAGCTCATAATTAGTTTAATCTAGCACTCAGATTTCAAAATGCTAATATTTCCCCCCATATTGATCATTACTCACTTCCAAAACATTTAGATTACCTAAACAAGTAATTTTTGTATTTAGAGTTTGACAGATAAACTTGGTAAAACAATATATTGGTCCAAATTGTACTGCAGCTGTGGTGCAGGTGTGTTGTGGTCGACTTCTGACCAGAGGGTCAGTGGTTCGATTCCTGCTCTCTCTGCAGTCTGCATCTTGAAGTGTTCTTGAGCAAAACACTGAATCCCAAGTCGCTCCTGGTGGGTCAGGCCAGCACCTTGCATGGCACCTCTGCCACCATCAGTGTGTGAATGGGTGGATAGCAGGTTCTGTGAAGTGCTTTGGTCATCCAGAGATGAGAAAAAAGTGCTGTATAAGTGAATGCCATTTGCCAAAATGGCCGCCTACATAGAAGGGGACCTCTTCCTGTGTTAAGAAAGTTATCTTACAATTCATTTGTCTTAAAATGCATCTAGTTTTACATAAGGATGATTATATGTATGACACATGAAACAAAAATCATATTTTATGCTGCATTACATTTCAGAATTCATATTACCCAAAATATTAAACATACTGCATCTTTAACAAGTGTTGAAATACATGCAAAGCAATTGTTTGTTCTAACCACAATAAAAGGACTCAGTGGGCCATTTCCAATATGGTGGCATAAATCAAAGTTTCAAGACCAAAATCCTAATTTGGAGCTGGGCGAGGGATGGCAGGTATAACACTAAAAATGCATGTAGCTCTCAGGCAAGAAACAGGAGTTTGAAAGTCCTCTGTGCCTTTTTTTGACTACCATCTGTCTGTGTTCATTTTCACTGCTGCATTTGTGAATCATTTCCGCATGCACTTAGTTTACATATTAAATACACATTATTAAGGTTGTTTAAGGTTAGGATTAATGAGGGTCTACTTTAAACACATTACAACTCTAATTGTTCAATATGTCATTTCCTGTTGTTTAGACAGGCCTTTAGGTGGGGGAAGGGGGTTATTTGTTGGTTTATTTGTTTTACTTGTTGTAATCTATTCTTAACTTGTTTTATTTCATCACTGTAAATTTTATTCTTTTAATTTGTGCTTCTTTGTCATTTAACCCCTTATTTCTGTTTTAGTTCATGTAAAGCACTTTGTGACTTGTCTGTGAAAAGTGCTATACAAATAAAATTATTATTTTTATTATTATTTCACTTGAGGCTGATTTTTTTTTCACAACGGAACTGTAGGACTCGCCAGTAACATTAATGAGATCGGATTACCCCTACTTATAAATTTTGATGCCTTGAACTGAGCCCAGAACAGCATTAACAAAGGTGTCATCTGGGTCCCACAAATATGAAAGTCCATTACGCACTGTATGTGGATCGTGTACAAAAATTTTGGACAGATCCTTTTAGCGAACAGACCAAGAGTGACTCAGTACATTTTAGTGTACTGTGGATCCCATCACTAAGAAAGACTGAGCATAAATTAGAGACAAAAAATATATTACAAATGAAAATATTCCTTAAGTGGAAAACATTCACTTGTGCCAGTAAAACATTATGATGCTACTCTCTCAGTAGTCCCGTACCATTTTAATAGCTGATTTAGTCACAACCACTAACATGTTTGCAGCAGGTCTTGACACTTGATTATTATGTGGGCTACACTGCAGTCTATCAAGCTTGTTTTCCACCACTGTTCCACATGTTTAATTTGAAAAAATACATTTTCAATAATTCTACTGATGCCAAATGAAAAAGTCTTATAAAGGATGTAATTCTTAGTTGGTATTCATAGTTTTAAGATGACGTCACATGGCTGCCAGTGCCATATGGGCGGCCATGCTGGGAGGGAAGCTGCAAGGAGTGATTGTATTTCATTAAAGCCAAAAATTATGTAAATATAATGCACTACCGTGGAATAATTGGTTGTACAAACATTGGTGGGAAGGACAAAAGTGTTGTTTTTATGATTACCCCTGCAGTTATTTAGAACCAAACGACGTCAACTCGGGAACTATCAGAGAACGGAAGGGACATTATGGCTTCTCTAATATTATTAGCGCTGGACTTGATGCCTTCCTTGTATTCCAACTTGCGGGTGCTCTGACCATTTTGTAATAGGTTTGTAGAAGTAAATAACTAATAAATATTGTTGAAGAGTCTGTGATGCTCTGTGGACATTTTCACAGATTCATAAGCTCCCTGTTCTGATCAGCTCAGCTGCTGCCAGCCACACACACACACACCCACACACACACACACACACACACACACACACACACACACAGAGCTAAACAAACATACTTGTTCGTCTAACGGGACCTAGCAGCGATCTGTCCGAGCCAACTTACTGTAAGTATCACACTTTCAAGCTACAGGATATTATGAAGATCCAAATCACTGTTTAGCCCTCCATACTCCTTGTCATATTTTTACCTTTGACTGTAGTCTGGAAAATCAGCTGTGTCCACACAGGTGAGACAAAAAATGTCTCCTTCCGCTCAGCTATGCAGGTGCTTCTAATCATTCCGGCTGATTACACCCAAGGGCAAAACGTGTTCACCACACTTGGATCCTGCTCACCTCCTGTTTCCTTTCCAAAGCTAGAAGGCTTGAAAGAGGGGGAAAACAACCCAGCTTTATTCTTGAGGCTGCTGGCAGGAAACCAGCAAAGCCGGGACACTCCGTGCTGAAATAAGCTAGCTGCTAAAGCTAACCTTAGCTGGAGTTAAGGCTTTTCGAGAATGACGCTGAGATCCAGACTTCACCAACATTCAAGAGTGTCACTTGTTTGGGAAGTCTTAATTCTTCTGAACAACAGCTGAAAAAAATGACGGAGTAGTAACCCAAGGTTTGCTGTTCTGATGCCAAAATGTCAGAACACTCGCTAATTAGCCTGTGGCTTTGAGGATTATTACAAGTAGGTGGGAGTCTACAAATCAACTGCTTATTGTTAACAATGAGGGATAACAATTAGACACCAAGACAATGATGTCTAACTTCATCTGAAAGCACCTGGACAGGTGAGTGTGCTGAATGAAGCCAGCCTTTAGCTAATGCTAGGGCTGTTGCAGTAACCACAATTATGTAATACCATGCTATGGACAAGCCTATCGCAAAGGATAACGAGCAACCGCAACAACCGCAGTGTTCACTTTTTTTGTGTGTAGCTAAATCTCGTTGTTCACTTATGTGCCCCTATTGATTATTAAATAAATTGTTAAATGTTAAGTGTATTTTTATTGCCAAGAGCATGTTTGTACCCGGTACTGACAGCGGCAGCACCCGGTACTGTGGAAGTTTCCATAGCACCAGATGCTGGCGGCGTCAGAACCGTGTGGGGCACTCTCTCCCCAGACAGACTCCAACAGGCAGTTAGTGGCAGAAACGTTTGGACTCCTTGCTAAATACAGCCCTGACAGTGACCACTGAAAGGGCACAAAGTGTGTTATTTCCTTGTGAGCAGTGTTTATGATCCTGATAATTGAGCTCCGAGAGCAAAACAACTACTGTATAGTGCATTGCTTGTTTGAACGTGATTTTTCGGACAGCAGCAAAAATCCAAAAATCACAGAGACGAGAACCACGCAGGGTCCTGTACGGAGGCTGTCCTGTTTAAATAAGCTGAATGTTGCTGCAGTCTCCAGTTCGCACACGCCGTAGTTGAAATACTGGAGTTCCCACCACTGCTTTATGAAAATGATTGGGTTTTTTTTAACAGAATCAGCAGTTTGTGCCTGTAGAAAGACCAGAGCGCCACATGACCGTCACACACACACATAAAGTTCAGAGCGGAGCTGCAGCAAGTTTCTCACAGCTTTCATCGTTTGCCACATAAGTTATGAACCCTGTTTAAATTACAAGACCACAGGGTCCTAAAAACATTTGCAATAATACCACATATCGTGGTGTCGAGCTATCCACCATCAGGTGAGGAAATTCCTCCCTCGTGACAGCCCAAGCTAATGCTAAATCAGATTAGATCACATATCAAAAAAAACAGAGCAAAAACAGAGAAAAACAAACAGGAGAAATTAAGTTGAGGGCTCTGTGAATAATTTATGGACTGATGTGGATAAACATGCATGATAAGTGTTATGAAGATCAAGAAATATATTTAGCTTTGTACATGTCTGGATAGGTGATGCTAGCTCACTTCTCCGTGTCTTTTGGCCAGTTTTGCTTTGGATGTGTCATGATTAATAGGCTGACAGCTCACGTGCAGAATGCAACAACAAAGGAACACAAGAAAACATGTTTGAGAATCTTTATTAAAACCCAAAAGGTTCAGAACACAGCTACAGAAAACGTCACTCGCCAGAGGAAGTGGCCTGTGGAGAGAGAAATGAGAGCTGTGAGAGGAGGAATGGAGACAGGGAGATGGCAAGCCAAAATGCCACTTATGTGGGCCAAAAAGGAGAACCAGCAGGGACCCCAGCGGGGAAAGACGAACCAGCAGGATGAAGCGGGTTGTGAGATTGAATGGAGTGAAGCCGATGGTGCCTGACCGGGTGAAGAACAGTTGCAGCTGAGTGTGGGTGGAGAGAAGGTGAGCGCACGCAGTCAATGAAGACACACCCACACTGGTGGCAGCAACCTGAGAACAAAAAACTAAAGACAGAGAAAAGGTGAGTGTGAAAACTTCACCGTAAACATGAACAATACTTGCTGTTTAGAACTGCAAAGCAGTATACCCAAACGAGCCAGCGCTGAGGCACCAAAGAGACGGTCCTAATAAGCACTGGCAGAGCAGAGGCAGCAGGTGCATCCAATCTCCCAGGTGCATTGATTACCTGAGGAAAAGAGAAACAGGAAGGAGGGGGTGCACACTCGCCAAACCATGACAGAATGAGATGGGGGACTGCTTCTCAATTAAACCTAATTTGTCATCATGCCGCTTTCTGTCACTATCGAGAGTTTCATAATAAATTTAGGATGTTTTCACATTTTTTGTTCCATTGCTCCATGATTATCCCCCCCAACATGGCCGGTGATCTTTTTCGGCCCCACCGGAAGTAACGTGAATCACTATGAATATGTAAATTGTTTCTGTGGTAACTCTAAATCTGAAATACTTGTGTTCAAAAATGCAAACCATTAAAGGACAGGTTGGTTTTCTAAGTGCACATTAAAATGACCAAGTCACTGCCAAATAATTTCTAAAATATGCATTAAAATGTTATTGCATATTTCTTCTTATTCTTATTTTCTTTGAATCAACATGTTAGAGTTTACAGTATTTTATCATTTGCTCTTTTTCCTCAGCAGCAATGTATAGTGGAAATTCTAAATTTCTTTATATGGAAATGAAACTGTCTAAATTCAGTGATAGTCACCCATGGGACCTCATGGTGAGAGAGCGAGAAAACCATCCCTTTTTTTTTCAAAGGAAAAATAATTCCCAGGTTTATTAGCCTCTGGAAATTGGCTTCAGTAGGAGGTGGAAAAACAAATCATTTCAATATATACCCGGGTGTCCTAATGTTCATTTCAATGCTGTCACTTAGAAGGGAGGAGGGACAGATAGAATGCATTGTGCCGCTGACAGGATTGGCTTTGTGTGTGATGAATGGCGCTGTCACAGACTGTGACAGGTTTGTGTTCAATACATGTGGAAGTACAATACGCTCTGCATCCCGTGACAAGCTGGGAGGCTTTTTGTCCCGATAATCTCCATATCATTTCATCTCCTGGTGCTTATGGCGGATGTGGTCACTGAGGGGTGTGTCATGGCCGCTGCACACAGACTGTCGATCCTCTGGGAGCAAAAATGGGACACCAAGTTGACTGATGCATTCAGGTGTTTTCCTTTTGTTTTCGTTGATTGTTTTCAAAGTCATTGAGAATAAGTGAATAGTGCATATTGAAATTTCTGGTTGTACAAACCTTCTTTAGGCCCTTTTGCTCACAGTTGACATTAGATTGGATCTGTGGGGGATCAGGGGTACGTTTCCCAAAACTATGGATGATAACTAGTGCGTTAACGACTTGCACGATACAAGCATGCACATCCTTTGGCCTGGATAAGCTTGGCAGATGACAGAATTTAAGTGAATCGTACAAATTTCATCAGAAAGTAAACAGTTGCACATGTGTGTGACACTGTGAGGTTGACTGCAGCATTAACAGTTTCTCTCCCATTAAGAAGACGCCACCTTTATTGTCATTCAGTCCATATAGCCAATCATGTACAGTAGAACAAAGTTACGTTTTTCCTATCTACAATGTTAATCACATGTAGAATCAGAGGGGTCACTGCCATGCAAGGTGCCGCTACGAAAAACTTCTCCTTCCCCCATTCTATTACACTAAGCACCAAGCTAGAAGGCGGGAAATACCATTTTTATATGGTCAATGGTATGACCAGCTGGGATGTGAACCTCCAACCTCCCGGTTGTGGGGCAGATGCTCTATCAACTAGGTCACATCTCAGAGAACCAAATAGTTTCAGACGTGCTCACTTGTGAAATTTATCTGCATCTGGACATTTCTGTCAAAGGCTCCAGTAGCCTTCTGAAATAAGATAAGATAAGATAAGCCTTTATTAGTCCCACAATGGGGAAATTCCAGGATTGCAACAGCACAGGGATAGCAACACTCAGAGCAACAATCAGAAGGCAAGAAAAAAACAAGAACAGCGAGTATACATATGTACATATTACTATAAATGTATATATAGACACACAGTGAGGAGCATTGTGGTTGGTGAATGTGCAGCAGAAAGTCTAAGCTCTCTCTCCGCGGATGCGGCGGGCCAGCTCGATGTCTTTGGGCATGATGGTGACCCTCTTGGCGTGGATGGCGCACAGATTGGTGTCCACGAAGAGACCCACCAGGTAGGCCTCGCTGGCCTCCTGCAGAGCCATGACGGCGGAGCTCTGGAAGCGCAGGTCGGTCTTGAAGTCCTGAGCGATTTCCCTCACCAGGCGCTGGAAGGGCAGCCTGCGGATGAGCAGCTCCGTAGATTTCTGGTAGTGACGGATCTCTCTCAGAGCCACGGCACCGGGCCTGCAACGGTGAGGCTTCCCCACTCCCCCGGTGGCCAGAGCACTTTTTCAAGCAGCCTTGGTGGCCAGCTGCTTCCTGGGGGGCTTTTTCCTCCAGTAGATTTACGGGTGGTCTGCTTGGTTCTTGCCATCGCTCTTTATTATTCTGTCTTATATTTCTTGCACGCCGCCTAAACTCCAGCCCGGCACCCGCGTCGCTTTCGCCACAGTTCCTCGGCATGTCGAGCTTCTCCGTTAGCACCGGGTGGCGGTTGGAGCTAGCTAGCCACCTAGCTCCGTCCCCCGCTGCAAACAGCGGCTCCGTCCGCCGACTCAGGAGACCCTTGGGGCGATCTGTGTGTCCGTGATATATATAGAGAGTGAAAGGTGTAGAAAGAAGAAGGAAGATAGAAGAAAGATATGATGACTCAATGACTCAAATCTCAAATCTATTTTACTCTAATGTTACACAGATAATGTTTTAAAGCTGTCTGACTGCACAAATCTGATCTAAAAAGTATGTTTGATACTTGGTCATGTGACAGGATTAAATATGGTTAATTGGAGATCATGCGACTACCTCTGCGTATGTTAATGTTAGCATCCATGTTAGGACATACTGCAAAGACAGCTCACAAAATCCAGAGCATGTTTACTGAACATGTAACTCTTTCCTCAGTTTCACAACAAAGACACTTGTTGATGCATTGACATTTGTGCAGAGTTGCCAACTTTTCACAAAAGCATGGAGTGAGATTTAGAGAGAATTGTGCACAGGGGAGAAACTGGAGTGGTAGGGGTGGAGTGAGCATGCATGTGCACAGTGCACATAAACTGTTATTTTTTCAGCTCATACACTTATTTACCTCAGAATATGTTTTAGAACATGTTCATATCAGCCTTGACCATACCTTGACAGCAGCACCTTGAGAGCTCTTGTGTAAAAATCTAAAGGAAGTCAACGTGATATTGGCAGTATTTTTCCTTATTTTGGAGTGAAAAATAAAGTTTGTGGTGTGAGACAGAGGGTAAAAGAGTGAGACTCACTCCCAAGGAGTGAGAGTTGGTAACACTGATTTATGTGCTGTTTCAGAGGACAAATGCGTTCATATTCCAGTCAGATAAAGGGGAGTCACTTGCAAAAATGAATGTGAACTTTTTTCTCATCTCTGGATGACCAAAGCACTTTACAGATCCTGCTATCTACCCATTCACACACTGATGGGGGAGCTGTCATGCACAGGTGCTGACCCAACCCATCAGGTGCAACTGGTGGTTCAGAGTCTTGCTCAAGGACACTTGGACATGCTGACTGCAGAGACAGCGGGAATCAAACCACCAATCCTTCGATCAGTAGTCGGCCGCACTACACTTGTGCCACAGCCGCCCCCGTAAATAAAACAAAATTTGTCATATGATGCAGTGGAAACATAAAAAAAAAAAATTCTTAAATGGTTCTAGTTCAGGAAATAAAATCATGGAGGGATTGACTGGGTGTGGGTGTAGTTTGTATTCATGCAGGGTGACAGACAATGTTGAAGGAACAGGGAGGAGAGTGTGCTTAGTTACACTGGAAAAACTAAGCTCCTTATAACCAGTAAATCTAAGAAAATTTTCCTTTTCATTAAAAATTGATAACAAGCATTTGATTAGTTGCTCTGCTCCTGACTGACACTGAGATTCCAGCTCAGCAGTGGTTTTGCTTTTGTACAATCAACAGAGATTTTCATTCTGATTTTGGAAATGACAAATTAAACAGACTCAAAAGCAGAAGTTTTCCCCTGCATGGATTCATTGCTTTTAACCACACTGAACTGTGCACCTTTTTCTTAATATTTATGAACCTCTGCGACAGACTTAAGTTATGGACACAGATTGGGCCAAGACCTCGCTTAGAGTTTTCACTCCCTCAATATTTATGCTTCCCAACCTTTTTTTCCCTGTTGCCTGTACTTCTACTGAGGTAATAGACATGAGAAATAAAGAAAGCCAAAAGAAAAAGGTTTATTTAACAAAGAAATGATTAAATCATTTAAGTATTAAATACATGTTTTCATTTTTCCGACTGGGGGACTGTTTAAAGTCTGACTGCGTGACTTGGGCAAACGCTTAAATTAATTTGAATTTTAAAGAATGTCAGAATAGAAAGTGGAGAGATTTATCTCCTTAAAGTATTTTAATTTGCAGTAACTGTACTGGAAATTCAGTCTCTCTAACTGAGGGCTTCTCCGGTAATATCACCAAAACCCACACTACTAATTTCATTGGTTTCTCTTTCCAACTTTCGGGGAATTATATTGATTTCAAGGAATGAATGAAACATCTTCCAAAAGGAGCAGTTTTCATTTAAACCTCCTAATGATAAATTGGAAGGAACAACAGTGATTTAACTACTGGCTAGAAGTACGTTGTGTTCCAGCACTGCTCCACAGTACAGTTTAGTATCTTATATTTCACTGATTAGGACACAGCCATAAAATGTTAAAGTGCATCACGACTGTGCCAGATAGTGAGGTTTTTGCCAATAATTCCCAGTATTTGTTTTATCCCGCTGCTGCGAAAGTTACTTTCTGTATCGAGACCATTTATTTTACGTGTCTGAATCATGGGGCTGTCTATATTTACATTTCCTTTGTTCTGGCAGTCAGATAATCCTGTGTGAGTGGTTATTCAAGTGTGGGCAAAGAAACACTGGGAGTTACAACTAATTATTTTCGCATCTGTTGTGCTCACTGGAAGCCCTGTACATTTCTAACATTGTCTGGAATTACAATCTCTACACTATTTTCACCCCCTGTTCTGGCTACAAACGCCTACAGCCAGTTTAGAATCACCAATTAACACGACATGTCTGTCTTTGGACTGTGGGAGGAAACCTCAAGATCCAGAGTATCAACCAATCAATCAAAACTTTATTTATATAGCACTTTTCATACAAAAGGTTGTAGGGCAAAGTGCTTTACAAGTTAAAAATATGACACAATTACACCCCCCCCACCTCACCCCTTCACCCCCCCCACACACACACCATTCATTTATGTGAGACATGGCTGAGCGCCGAGGATCTACGTGTAGAACCACCATCCTAGGGAGCTATCAACATGAGAGGAATGCCCAAGTCTGCAGCTACAGGGACCACCACCTCTGCAACCGCCCAAAACCAGTCATTGGGTGGGCCAGGGGCATTCAACAGGCCAGGCGCCATGCAGCCAGAACCCAGGCAACCCCCTGTGGGAGGGCCCCCCCATGAAGAAACACTGTAGCCAAAACAGGGACCAGCAAGATTAATAAAACTATCACTAATAAAAACCATATAATAATAATTAATAATAATAATACCGGTTCCGCCGGACCGGCGGGCCACCACGAGTCGGCTGCTGTTGCATACAGCCTTTTTTTTTTTTTTTTTTTTTTTTTAAATCTTCCTTTCTTCTTTCTACACCTTTCACTCTGTATATATATCACGGACGCACGGATCGCCCCGGGGGTCTCCCGGGTCGGCGGACGGAGCCATGGTTTGCAGCGGGAGACGTTACAGCAGGGAGGAGCTAGTGCTAGCTAGCACTTGGCCGCCGCCCGGTGCTAATGGGAAACTCGACATACCGGGAGCTGTAGCGAAAACGACGCGGTGCTGAGTGGAGTTTAGGCGGCGTGAAAGAAATATAAGACAGAATAATAAAGAGCGATGGCAAGAACCAAGCAGACCCGCCCGTAAAATCTACTGGAGGAAGAAGCCCCCCCCCCCCCCCCCAGGGCTGCTCGGAGAGGCGCTCCGGCCACCGGCAGAGTGAAGAAGCCTCGCCGTCACAGGCCCGTGGCTCTGAGAGAGATCCGTCGCTGCCAGAGATCCACGGTGACATAACGTTCGGCTCAGGAGACGCACACACACAGGCTCAGAGTAGTTCAAACCGTTTATTAACAACAGGGGATGTTTGGGTGCGTGTCTGCGGAATGTTAATGTGTTGGTGGTGGCGTCTGCTTCGGGACCCAGAGGCAGGAGACCGTTCAGCCGGCAACCCTATGGGAGAAATCAGGACACAGGGTGATGAGCACACACCAACAACAGGAGGAGAATAGGCGAGGGAGAGAAGCTTACTTGTTGGGACCGATGACTGGCGCTTCAAGGATGGAAGCCCGGGAGACAGCCACCTGCAGGGCTCGGTGCAGCAGCGAGGAGTGACGAGGGACGGGATAGTCCGCCGCCGAGGAATCCACCTGTGCACAGGGGAGCAGGACTGGAGAGATGAGGTAAGCGATTTTCTTACCGGAGATGAGGATGCTGAAGAGAATGTGGTAGAAGCCCATGAAAGAGGAATGAAGTCTACGGGCTTCAGGCCGACGCTCAGGGCGAGGCGGCTTTTATCCTTCGCCGCTGACGAGTAGCAGGTGCATGAGCAGGTGGCGCCGCTGATGAATGGCGCGGCGTGACAGTACTCCCCCCCTCTAGCAGCGCCTCCTGGCGATGGCTTATCCGGGGTGCGCTCGGTGGAAGTCCGCGATGAGCGATGGGTCCAACACAAACGACGGGGGCACCCACTGTCGATGCTCGGGCCCATAGCCCTCCCAGTCCCACCAAGTATTGCAACCCACGACCTCCGGCGCCGGGAGTCCAGGATGGAGGAGGCGGACCAGGCCGGATGGCCACCAATCATCCGGGGCGCGGGTTGCGCTGCAGGAGGAGGGCAAAGGGGGTCAGTAACCGCCAGTTTCACCTTCGACACGTGGAAAGTAGGATGAATGCGGAGGGAGGGGGGAATAGCCACACGCACAGCCACCGGGTTGATGATCCGGGTGATGGGGTAGGGACCCATGAAGCGCTGTGCCAGCTTTCTCCTCTCGCCTTTTAGAGTGACGTCCTGGGTGGAAATGTAAACAAGCTGCCCAACTCTGTACGCCGGGGCAGGTCTCCTACGCCGGTCCGCCACAGTCCAGTTGCGCTCCGCTGTGCGTAATAGCGCATGGCGCGCGGCAGCCCAGGTGGAGCGGAACTGCCTGAGATGGGCCCTAACTGACGGGACAGTTACTTCACTCTCCTGCTCCGGAAACAGCGGGGGGTCGTAACCCAGGGACGCTTTGAAGGGGGACATCCATGTAGCAGAAGAGCGAGCGGTGTTGTGGGCATATTCAACCCAGGCAAGATGGTTGCTCCAGGACGTGGGTTTGGATCTGGACACACAGCGGAGCGCAGCCTCCAGCTCCTGGTTGGTCCTCTCACACTGCCCGTTGGATTGGGGGTGATGGCCGGAGGAGAGGCTCACCTTGGCTCCGATGGCGTTGCAAAAAGACCTCCAAACCTCAGATGAAAACTGGGGGCCCCGGTCCGAGACCACGTCCACCGGAATCCCATGCAGCCTGACCACGTGTTGGACGAGGAGGTCCGCCGTCTCCAGGGCAGTAGGGAGGCCTCGCAGGGGGACGAAGTGCACGGCCTTGGAGAAGCGGTCCACGATGGTCAGGATGGTGTCATAGGAGTTGGAGACGGGGAGTCCGGTGACGAAATCCAGTGTGATGTGCGACCAGGGCCTGCCAGGGACGGGCAGGGGCTGGAGCAGACCCGCTGGAGGGGCATTTCCCGACTTGCAGGTGGCACAGATTGGGCAAGCCCGGGTGTAGCGGGCTGCATCCCTCCGCAGGCCTGGCCACCAAAAGGACCGTTGGAGGAGATCTATCATCCGGGAGGTGCCAGGGTGACAGGTGAGCTTGGAGGTGTGGAGCCAGTGGATGACCTCTCCTCGGACCGCGGATGGCACGAACAGCCTCCCCTCCGGTCCGCCGCCAGGGTCAAGGTTCCACCTCCTGTGCCTTCCGGATCTTGCTCTCAATGTCCCACGAGATGCTCCCACGACGCACGACCTGGGCAGGATGGAGTGGGGCGCCTCCTCCGACTCCACGGGGGCGAACTGCCTGGAGAGGGCGTCAGGCAGGACGTTCTTAGAGCCAGGCCTGAAGGTGATGGAAAATTGGAACCTGGCGAAGAACAGGGACCAGCGCGCCTGGCGGGCGTTCAGGCGCTTGGCAGATCGTAAAGTATTCCAAGTTCTTGTGGTCCGTGAGGACCACAAACGGCAGGTTCGCCCCCTCTAACCAGTGGCGCCACTCCTGCAGGGCGAGCTTGATGGCCAAGAGCTCTCTGTCCCCCACCTCGTAGTTTCTCTCCGCCGGGGACAAGCGCCGGGAGAAGAAGGCGCACGGTCGCTTGGCGCCATCGTCCGGCGACCGCTGGGACAGCACTGCTCCCACTTCCCGTGTCCGAAGCGTCTACCTCTACAATGCACTGCAGCGCGGGGTCGACCTGGCGAAGGACCCGGGAGGAGGAGAATTCCGCCTTCAGCGCCTCAAAGGCGGCAGCGACCTCTTCGGTCCACCGGAACGGGACCTTCGGGGGACGTGAGGCGGGTCAGTGGTCCAACGATGGCACTGAAGTTGGGGACAAAGCGGCGGTAGAAATTGGCGAAGCCAACAAATTGCTGCACCTGTTTCCGGGATGCAGGTGTGGGCCATTCCACCACCGCCTTTACCTTCTCTGGGTCGGGGAGCACCTTATCGTGGGCGATGATGAACCCCAGGAAGGACGTACTCCTGGCGTAAAATTCACACTTTTCTGCCTTAACGTACAGACGATTCTCCAGCAGCCTTTGGAGGACCCGCCTCACGTGGACCTGGTGCTCATCCCTGGACTTGGAGAAGATGAGAATATCGTCCAGGTAGACGAACACGAAAAGGCCAATGAAGTCCCGGAGGACGTCATTAATGAGGCGCTGGAAGACTGCAGGAGCGTTGGTCAACCCGAACGGCATCACCAGGTATTCAAAGTGGCCGTTCGGGGTACGGAAGGCCGTTTTCCACTCATCTCCCTCCCGGATCCGGACGAGGTGGTAAGCGCTGCGTAGGTCCAGCTTGGTGAACCAGGTCGCCCCCTGGAGGGAGTGGAAAGCAGTGTCCATGAGAGGCAGGGTGTAACGGTCCTTCTCCGTGATATTATTGAGGGCCCGGTAGTCGATACAAGGGCGGAGGGACCCATCCTTCTTTCCCACGAAGAAGAACCCTGCCCCCACGGGTGACGATGATGGGCGGATAATCCCAGCACTTAATGACTCCTTCAGGTAGGCGTTCATCGTCTCCTTCTCCGGTGCAGACAGGCTGTAAAGGCGACCAGAAGGTAAGGGAGCCCCCTGGCGGAGGTTGACGGTGCAGTCATAGGGCCGATGAGGGGGGAGAGACATAGCTTTCGCTTTGCTGAACACCATACCCAGGTCGTGAAATTCTGGGGGCACCAGAGACAGGTCCGGGGGTGCAGCGTCCGTCGCAGGGGGAGGAGCGGACGGAGAGCAGGCAGCGGACTGAAGGCAGGTGCCCATACAGAACGTACTCCATGCCGATATCCCAGCTGATTTCCAATCCAGGACCGGATTGTGAAGGCGGAGCCAGGGATACCCCAGGATGACGGGCGACACAGAGTTGGGAAGGACGTAAAAGGTCATCTCCTCCCGGTGGTTTCCCGAGATGATGACCGGTAGGGGGACAGTTTGATGTGTCACTCTCCCGAGGGTGGCACGGGAGAGGTGGATTAGGGAGATGGGAGTGTTGAGTGCCTGGCAGCGGATGCCCAATCGGGTTGCCAGGCTTTGTGAAATGAAGCTGCCTTCTGCGCCCGAATCCACCAGTGCGTGGGTGAGGTGTCCAGTGGGGTTATGGCAGAAACGGATGGGCAGCTTCAATTGAGTGAGTGATCCTAACCGATTGACATCCGCGAGGCTTCCAACAGTGACTCGCGGACCCCACCGACTGGCTTTCCGTGGACAACGCTCCACGGTGTGTTGGTCGCCTCCGCAATACATGCAGAGGCCCAACTCACGGCGGCGTTGTTTCTCCACAGGGGAAAGTTTAGTCCAGCCCGTCACCATCGGCTCCGACTCCTCGGGGCGCGATGCTGGCGGCGCCGCCAGGGGGCGAGCTTGGAACAGGTGCGGCGAGGCTCCACGAAGGCGAGAAGAAGAAGACCTCCGCCCCGAGGAGCGCTCGCGCAGCCTGTTATCCAAACTTATCGCTAAGGACGTCAGCTCCGCTAGCGTCCCAGGGATATCCCGACCAGCCAGTTCATCCCTCAGATCACTATTGAGGCTGCGGAGGAACAGGCCACAGAGGGAGCGTTCCTCCCAGCCCAATTCCTCCGCCGCTACCCGGAAGTCGACCGAGTGGTCCGCTGCCGACCGGCTTCCCTGCTGGAGAGCGAGAAGCCGATCGACCTGGACCGTTTCGGTTTGAGAATGGTCAAAGACCTCCAGAAAGCGCCTCACGAATTGGTCATAGGTGAGGGTGGCATAACTGGGCCTCGCCATTACGGCGTAGGTCCAAGTTAACGCACGCCCCTCCAGAAGATTCCCTATGTAACCAATTCGGCTGTGATCCGAGGGAAAATCTCCGGGCACACGGTGGAACACGGACTCACACTGCATAATGAACCCCCGCGCTCCGCCGAGCTTACCGCTAAAGCGGGCGGGGGTCGAAATCGGCGTGAGCCGAACCGGTGCCACTGGAGCCGGCTGGACGGCCGCTGGAACAGCAGGAGCCGCGCCACCCTGGCGAGTCGGGAGGAACGGCTGTTGGGGGTCCAAGCGGTTCAATCGGTTAGTTAGTTCTAATAATTGATTAAGAACCACCTGTTGCTGATAAACAATCTGATCCACCCGAGCCTCGAGGATGGTAAACCGGTGTGCGAGCCCGCCGTCTGCCGAGCCACTCTGCTGAAGCCGTACTGACATAACGTTCGGCTCAGGAGACGCACACACACAGGCTCAGAGTAGTTCAAACCGTTTATTAACAACAGGGATGTTTGGGTGCGTGTCTGCGGAATGTTAATGTGTTGGTGGTGGCGTCTGCTTCGGACCCAGAGGCAGGAGACCGTTCAGCCGGCAACCCTATGGGAGAAATCAGACACAGGGTGATGAGCACACACCAACACAGGAGGAGAATAGGCGAGGGAGAGAAGCTTACTTGTTGGGACAGATGACTGGCGCTTCAAGGATGGAAGCCCGGGAGACAGCCACCTGCAGGGCTCGGTGCAGCAGCGAGGAGAGACGAGGGACGGGATAGTCCGCCGCCGAGGAATCCACCTGTGCACAGGGGAGCAGACTGGAGAGATGAGGTAAGCGATTTTCTTACCGGAGATGAGGATGCTGAAGAGAATGTGGTAGAAGCCCATGAAAGAGGAATGAAGTCTACGGCTTCAGGCCGACGCTCAGGGCGAGGCGGCTTTTATCCTTCGCCGCTGACGAGTAGCAGGTGCATGAGCAGGTGGCGCCGCTGATGAATGGTGCGGCGTGACACACGGAGCTGCTCATCCGCAAGCTGCCCGTCCAGCGCCTGGTGAGGGAGATCGCTCAGGACTTCAAGACCGTCCTGCGTTTCCTGAGCTTCGCCGTCGTGGCTCTGCAGGAGACCAGCGAGGCCCACCTGATGGTCTCTTCTTCGCTAAGGGGGTTACCATCATGCCCAAAGACTTCCAGCTGGCCCGCTGCATCCGCGGAGAGAGAACTTAGACTTTCTGCTGCACATTCACCAGCCATAATGCTCTGCACTGTGTGTCTATATATATACATTTATAGTAATATGGACATATGTTTACTAGATGTTGTTTTTTCTTGCCTTCTGATTGTTGCTCTGAGTGTTGCTATCCCTATGCTGTTGCAATCCTGGAATTTCCCCATTGTGGGACTAATAAAGGCTTATCTTATCTTATCTTATCTTATCTTAATATACAAACTGACCCTACAGTAGCTGAGATGAGCCATCAGTCAGCGTGACCTGTTGCAGAGAGCCAAGTCTTCACTATTGAGCAGAGGAAGAAATGAAGCTACTTTGTTTTTGTGGAAATAGATTATTTTTCCTTTGTCACGGTTAAGGACAAAAGCATATTAACCCCTTGCACTCCGGTCAATTTACCTAAAAACGCCTAAAAATAATGTGCCCAAAGTAAATCGAAAGCTGTTCTTCAACCCTTTGCAGCATCTTCATGGGGTTGGTCTCATTTAAAAGAAAACATTTTGAATTTTTTGGCAAAAAAAAAAATGATCTCTCTAAGTGCTCCGGCCACTGAGTTACAGTCATCTAAACATAGTGAACTTGAAGAAAATAAATTTGGCCTGGGTGTTTTTTTTGATACAAATGTTTGCAAATAGCACACAGCTTCAGATCCGGGCTGGAAAATGCAACAGAAATGTAGAACCAAGTGTTATCCAGCTGAGGTCCAAATTTTGTAACAATACCAAAAAAAATGAATATTTTACACAGCTTTGTTCTCAGGTAGTTCCCAGGCGTTTTGGAACTGTGCCAAATTGTGCCAAATGGCACAGTTTGGAAAAATGTCTGTAACGTTTGAATGATTCAACATAGAAGCTTCATCTTGGGCTCAAATGAAAGGTCACCTTCAGGGCTGTGTCTGTGTGTGTGTGTGGGGGGGGGGGGTTTGTCCCCCCACCCCCCCGCTACAGAGGACGGAGATCCGCCCTCGCTACATGACGGATTACACTCAGATAAGGCATGTTTCCACAGCTGCGCTGTCACCGCCCCCTCCCCCCCGCCGCTACTATTCTGTAGCGGCGGGGGGGGGCGTTCACGGTCCGGAGGCGGCGAAGAACCGTGTAACGCGGCGCACGTACTTCGGACATCGTGCACCGCACAGTTGTAATTTACCGATCGGTCAAAAGTCATTTTTGATTACAATTTTCAGGGATAAAAAATAATTTGGCTTATAACACCTTACCTCTTCACAGCCACATTGTCCTGGCAAACTTCTCTTCCTCATTGTCAGACGAACGCGACGCTGGTTCTGGTCTCGCGACCCGGTCAAAACAGAATTCCATGATTGCGGTTTTGGCGAATGATTTACGACCTTCGTCGTCGGCCTCCGTCGGTCTATGATGACCATATAAGAGAATCCTAAACACTCTGCTGGAATTTTAAAAAAAGCACTGCGTGTGGCTGCTGAAGCAGTCTCTCTTCACCCAGCTTTAGACAAAACAGCTCAGCGAACTTCTGTGCTTCAATTGGCTCACAGCCGTTGGGAGGCGGGTCCTTTTGGCTAGGTTTTCATTCATTGGTTCTTCAAGGTTTCAGAAACCCAATTCAAAGCTCTTACTAGTCGAATGAGAGGTCAATCAGATGAACTAATCTGTTCGCGGCTGTGTCTGCAGCGCCACACCACCTACATCACCACCATCAGGATCATGCGTCCAAGTCATGCATCCGGCATCGTGCGCTCTCGTGCGCCCTCGTGCGCCCTAGGACGAAGAGACTTGCCCGTCCGCGGTACAGTGGAGCGCAAGAGGTTAATGAATTGGAAGCTAAGTGACGGTTGAGACCTATTGCAATCTTTAGAAGCACCTGAAAACAGCAACAAAGCTCCAACAAAGCTAGTGCTAAGTAACGGCTAGCTATGCTAACAACACCGTGTTAGTGGAGCTACACTATCTGAACAGCCACAGCTGGATGTAAAGTGGAAATACTCTTGTCTCAACTGCCACGGCTGGATTTCAAGCACAGGTATGCATCTGGACAGTTTGTGACCGAGCAAGAATTAAACCTGATTGCCAGATATGTCATTACAGACTGAAGACGTGATATAAACAGTCACTTTCCATCAGACCGCTAGGCTGTGATCCACTGAAGTTAAAACACATTTACTTGCTACCTGGATAAAGATTACTCTAAAATGGATTTTGATCTCCAAAAGGAATTTGAGGGACTAGATCATGTCTCTGTCACAGTTGACATTTGGACTGTGGATAATGAACATATTCTAAAAGCTCTGTCTGAAACAGTCTGTTTTCAGCCTGACATTAATAAGCCTGTAATGTAATCCATTAATTAAATTATCTTGCTATGTGTGCAAGATGATATAAGTATGCATTTAAAAGTAACGTGAAAGTTACTTTTCCAAGTAACAAGTTACTTTAATCATGCAGAAATTGGAAAAGTAACTCAATTACTTTTGAAAAGAAGTAACTAGTAACTGTAATTAGTACTATTTTTAGTAACTTGCCCAACACTGATGGGGAGCCAGTGCAGTGATCTTAAAGCCGGCGTGATGTGAGCTTGCCATCTGGTCTTCGTCAGAACACATGCAGCTAAATTCTGTAATAACTGCAAATTTGAAATTGTTTTTTTGGGAAGACCAGAGAGCAGGGCATTACAGTCATCAGTACGGCTGGTGGTAAAAGCATGCATCAGTATCTCCGTGCTTGCTCGAGAGAGAAGTGGGCCGGCTCTGGTTATGTTCTTTAGGTGGTAAAATCCTTTTTGTGTTATATTTTTAATGTGTGGAATAAAACTAAGCTCAGAATCTAAAATGACGCCCGAATTCTTAACATATTGGGATGGGGTAAAGAACACATTGTGTAATTTTGGTTTAAAAAAATTCTGTCTCTGAACTTCAGGACTGATGACTAAAACTTAGTTTTGTCCTGGTTAAGCTGAAGAAAGTTTGCTACCATCAATGATTTAATGTCTAAAATACAATTTAAAAGGGTATTGATTGGTCCCATGTCATCGGGAGACACAGCAATATACAGCTGGGTGTCATCAGCATAACTATAGAAATTAACACCATGTCTTCTGATAACATCCCCAAGGAGCAGCATGTACAGTTTAAAAAGTATTGGACCTAAAATTGAACCTTGGGGCACACCACAGTTTATTTTGTAGATTCTGGAAGAACACGTATCCATACTTACCAAAACGTTCCTGTCTGTGAGGTTAGACTCGAACCAGTTGAGAACAGTACCAGAGAGGTCAACCAGATCCTTTAGTCTGGTTAAAAGAATATGGTGGTCTACTGTATCAAAGGCAGCACTTAGATCCAGTAGAACCAGGACTGAAATTCTGCATGAATCCATGTTGTGCCTAAGTCATTAACAATCCTGACCATCTTGGTACTGTGGTTCATCCTAAAACCAGACTGATTTTCATCAAATATGTTATTTGATATTAAAAAAAAAAAATTAACTGAATAAAAACAAGTTTTTCTAAAACTATGGTCAAAAATGGTAAGTTGGACTCTTCTTCAGGAGGGGTCCCACCACTGCCATTTTAAAGGTAGCAGGGAAAACACCCATCTGGAGAGACTAATTCACTATATTTAAGAGTTCCTCCTGGAAAAATCCACAAAATGTTTTGAAAAGTAATGTGAGAATGGGGTCTAAAACAGTGATTCTCAACTGGTGAGTTGTAACCCAAAACTGGTCCACAACCCAGTTTTGGTTCCAGGACCAGTTTTGAGTGGGTCATGGATAGCAGGTCAAAAAATAAGCAGTTTTCTTAAGTTTAGTTTCATCTGAAGTCGAACTTGTCTTATTTTGAAAAAACTTTTGTTTTGACAGGCATGCGTCAGAGAGGCACAGCTCTCTAGCACCATAGCCATGGTCACTATCATTTGATTGATGTTTACTTCAACTTTGTATTGACATTCAGAGGCGGGATGGCGAAGCGCAAATATGACCCAGAGTGTTTGAAATGTGGATTTTCGTACATTGTGGATAAAAAGGGACAGAAGCCCCAATGTGTAATATGTAGTGAAATGCTTACACATGAGAGCATGAAACCATCCACACTTAAGCACCATTTAGAAACTAAATATCCTGTATGCAGACTTCCGGTTATGGCTGCCACGTAGGACGGACGTGTCTCGCTCTGCTCTGCTCCTGGAGAAAAAAAATCGGCAAATAACTCTCTCATTTGGGACAGAACGTATCCCAGCATTTGGGCGAGGATATGTCGGCGAAGCCTAAGGCTGGAAAACCAGGAAAAGGAAAAAGCGAGCCGCCGAAACAGTCCAAATTAACGGACTTTCAGGTCTGTGACGCAGCAAACAAGGCTCCATATATGGCGGAGGAGGCTGGCGGCGGTGCGATTTCTGCGGGGAATGGCGCAGATGCGCTGATGGCTGCCATGAGTTCAATGAGAGCGGACTTTTCCTCTAGATTTGATGGGATTATGACAGCGTTGGAAGGAATAAGAAAGGAATTGGGTGACTGTGTAGAACGAACGGCGCAGATGGAGCTCCGTCTCGCTAGTGCTGAAGATGACGTCACCCGTCTTCAATTAAAGGTGCGCACTTTGGAAAAAAAAAATAAATCTCTGGAAGATAATATTTTGGATTTGGAATCTCGGTCGAGACAGAATAATTTGAGGCTGGTGGGTCTTCCAGAGGAATCAGAAGGTCGGGACGTATGTTCCTTTCTGGAAAAGTGGATTCCGGAGGTGCTGGGCAGCGAGGAGTTGCAATCAGCAGTGGTTCTGGAAAAAGCACATCGTATTGGCCCACGGAGAGATAAGGGACCGCCGAGGACCTTAATTATGAAGTTTCTTAGCAACAGAGACAGGATGAAGATCTTCAACGCTGCACGTGCTAAAGGAGAGATTAAACACCAGGACCAGCAGGTGCGGTTCTACCCAGATTTGGCCACAGGAATCCAGCAATTGAGGAAGCAGTTTGATCCCGTACGTAAGGAGCTGCGCAACCTTGGGATTCGTCATGGTGTAATCTATCCTGCGAGACTGCTGACCACGTATGAGGGCAGAACCCACATCTTCAAGACCCCAGAGGAGGCGCAGGAGTTCATCAAGAAGATCAAAGAAGAAGAAGAGACTGGTGGGAGCTAAGCATGAACAAAATATAAGGTAGAATAATTAAGCATTTGCACAGGCATCTGACTGACTTGAAGTAAATAGTAAGTTTACAAAATATAGATTGTATTATATATTAAAAAAACAAAACAAAAACAAAACAAACACAAAAAAAAAAAAACTATGATGTACAAAGTTGTTAAAAATTTTGGAGTTAAGTTGGAAAACTACAGAGGAGAGTTAATGTTACGTCATTAAAAGCAGTAGAGTTAGGGTGATTGGGAGGATGAAGAAGGAGTGGCTTAGGCTGTTCCCCGTGGGTGTGGAACGGTCGATGGCTATATCGGGAGACAGAATTTTTCTTTTGATTTTGGGGGGTTTGCCACAAGTGTGGGAAGGGGAAATTTGTTTGTGTGTAGTTTGTAGGATGAATGTTCAACCACTCATGTTTTTGCTTCTCTGTATGAGCATGTTTACACTGCAAGGTAATCCCAAACTTTCTATTGATCATGGACCAAAGTGTTAACCTTAATTTAACTTCATGGAATTGCAGAGGTCTACAAAATTTTAAAAAACTTAAACAAGTTATGAATAAAATAAAGGACATGGGTTCAAGAATTGTGTTTTTACAAGAAACTCATCTGATAGAGGAGGATGTTAAAAGAATTAGGAGTAGATGGCAGGGAAGTGTATTCACCTCTTCATTTTCATCCCGAGCCAGGGGAGTTATGACTCTCATACATAAATCAGTTCCTTTTCAAGTGAAAAATGTAATTGGAGACAAATTTGGAAGATATGTAATCATTCAAGGTTCTTTGCTATTAGAAAATATAAATCTTGTGAACTTATATGGTCCCAATATAGATGATCAGAAGTTCTTTGCTAATTTATTTCTCATCTTATCATCACTTACAGGGCAACATATAATAGCAGGGGATTTTAATTGTACATTGAATCCAGGTGTGGATAGATCAACAGGACTGGATTGTACGCACATTGGATGTAGGATGACTATTAATCATTTTATGAAAGAATTGAGATTGTTAGATATATGGAGAGAAATGAAACCACAAGTTAAAGCCTATTCTTGTTATTCCAGTACCTACAAGACATTCTCACGTATTGATTATTTTTTGATTTCCACAGAATTAAGGTCCAAGATTCAAAACTGCTTTTATGATAACATCGTGATCTCTGATCATGCACCCTGTTGTCTAATATATGTAGATAAAAAATTGACAAAGGAATCAGGTAGATGGCAATTTCAGCATAAATGGCTTCAGGATGAGGAATTTGTCAAGTATATAGAAAAACAGATAGACGAGTTCTTTGACATCAATACTACACAAACATCAGCATGTGTAAAGTGGGAGGCTTTCAAAGCTTTTATTAGGGGACATATTATTAGTTATACAGGATCAAAATCTAAGAAGACTCGAGAGGAGAGAGCTAAATTGGAACATAAAATAAAAAATCTTCAGGAAAAAGTGTATGCAGGAAGTGACCCAAGGTTGGAGAATGAATTACTGATTTTGAGAGCTGAATACGACAAAAAATCAGCGAATAGAGCTGCCTCGAGTCTTCTTAGATTGAAACAATCTTTTTATGAACAAGGTGAAAAATCGGGAAAATTATTAGCATGGCAGATTAAACAATTGGAAATTAAAACACCAATTACCAGTATTATAAGTAACGGACAGGTAGTTATAGATCCTTTAGAAATTAATAGAGCCTTTAGAGATTACTATGAAAAATTATATGATACCAAAAATGAACCTGATTTAACAAAACTAAATGGGTTTTTGAACGAACTATCTATACCGTGTATTCCAAATGAAAACAGGGAGATATTGGATTCTAAAATTAGTCAAGAAGAAGTTGGGCTAGCCATTGATAATATGAAATCAGGAAAAAGTGCAGGACCAGATGGTCTTCCAGTTGACCTTTATAAAAAATTTAAGAATAAATTAATAAAACCTTTTTTGGAAATGGTTTTAGAAGCATTTCAAAATAATAATTTACCATCATACATAAATAATGCCTTAATTATACTGCTGCCAAAACCAGGTAAGCCCTCTAATAAATGTGAAAATATGAGACCAATAAGCCTATTAAACGCCGACCTTAAGATAATCTGTAAAATTTTAGCAAGACGAATACAAGAAATTTTACCAAATATTATTAATCGAGATCAGAATGGCTTTATAAAGGGTAGACAAGGCTTCCATAATGTAAGAAGACTATTTAATATTATTTATTTTAATAAAGAAGCACCGGATACAGCTCTCCTATCATTGGACGCCGAAAAGGCCTTTGATAGAGTTGAATGGCCCTTTCTTTTTGAAGTCCTACAAAGGTTTGGACTTGGAAATAATTTCATAAAATGGGTTCAAATAATATACAATAATGCTACAGCAGAAATCCTAACAAATAACAATATTTCAAAACCAATAAAAATCAATAGAGGATGTCGACAAGGCTGTCCACTTTCACCTTTACTGTTTACTATGGCAATTGAACCTTTAGCAATAGCGATACGTTTACATTCACAAATATATGGAATTAAAGTTGGACCAACAGAACATAAAATCTCCCTGTACGCCGATGACATAATTTTGTTTATGTCGAATCTAAAAAAATCAATTCCAACCTTGTTGAATTTAATAAAGAATTTTGGGGAAATATCAGGATATAAAATAAATAAAACTAAATCTTCAATATTAATGCTAAATGAGACCCAGAGAAATTACCCAGCCCCTGAGGTAAATCAATTCAATGTTGTAAATCAGTTTAAATATTTAGGAATCCAAATTATGCCTAAGCTAGAATCAGTCGCCAGTGTCAACTATGAAGCCTTAATGTCAGATATCAATGAGTTAACTCAGAGATGGATGTCACTACCAATGTCGATGATCGGGAGAATCAATATACTTAAAAGTAATATTTTACCTAAAATACTTTATTTATTTCAATACATTCCCTTATCACCACCTTTAGATCTATTCTCAAGAATAAAAAAAAAGTTAGTGGAATTTCTATGGAACAACAGGAGGGCTAGATTACGTTTGTCTTTATTATATTTACCATTTGATCGTGGAGGTCTGAAATGTCCAAATTTTATGTTGTATTATTGGTCGGCACAACTGAGGTCTATGACATATTATTTTTCATCAAATGATCTCCCTCACTGGACTGAAATGGAATCATACAATTTACCTTTACCTCTTCCCATATTCATATACTCAGATTCGGCAAAAAAATTACAAAAACAAGTTAAAAATCCATTTGTAAAGCATATGATCAAAATATGGTGTGAAGCTAAAAACTATTTAAAAGAACCACAGTTATTGTCACAATTTAGTCCAATATGGGGTAATCAATATTTTAAACCAGGGAGAGCGGACGCTGTATTTAAAGTATGGAATTTAAAAGGGATACAAAAGATTCAGGATTTATATTTGCCATGTGCAGACAACATAATGTCTTTTGAAGAGCTGAGGATCAAATTTAATCTCAATAGAACACATTTTTTTAAATATCTTCAACTTAGAAACTTTATTCGATCAAATCAAAATAAAGCTCTCACTCGACCTATTTATTCATCCTTGGAATAAATGATGATGAAAGATAGTAAAAGAAAGGGTATTATTTCAGAGTTTTATAACTCATTGACACTATCTTCAAGTGAAAATTCACTGAAAAGATTAAACTACTGGAAAGAAGATCTGCAAATTGAAATTTCAGAGGAACAATGGGAATTGGCTTGTACAGAAGCTCAAACCAAATCAATAAATGCACGCCTTAAATTGATACATTTCAAATGGTTAATGCGGATGTATGTTACACCGGAGGAGTTAAATAGATATAACAAAAATATACCAGATACATGCACAAAATGCATGGAAAGTAAAGGAACCCTATTTCATTGTTTATGGGAATGTAGATTAATAAGAATGTTTTGGGAAGAGGTGAGGGTAACAATTGAAAAAATAATCTCAAAACAAATCATATTGAATCCTAAACTGTTTTTGTTGGGTCTGTACCCAGAAAAGCATAATTTTAATAAAAGTGAAAGAACATTCATAGACCTCAGTTTGCTTAATGCCAAAAAATGTATTGCACTATTATGGAAAAAGACTCATAGACCAGATGTGACTCAGTGGTTAAGACAGATGTTAACAAACCTTCCATAAGAAAGAATAACATATATACTAAAATCAAAGGAAATTGTGTTTGAGAATATATGGAGACCTTTTATTGATTATGTAAAAAATTTAAACATAACTCTTGAAGAAGAAGGTGAATGATGTGTGTGGACCTTGTAAATTCCAAACTGGTGAACATAATATGTATACTTATGTATTGGATTGTCTAGACTAAACAGAGGAGCATTGTTGAAGACTTGATTTTGTTGGTGGTTGTTGGTGTTTTTAGTGCATTTTTTTTTTTTTTTGTAGTACTTTAGTGTTAGTGTTTGATTGTTTGTATCATGTTTGTTAAAAAAAAAAAAAAAAAAGGTTCAATAAAGATATTGTGGAAAAAAAAAATATCCTGTATGCAAAGATAAGCCAGTGAAGACGACTCCAGGAGCTGAGGACATCGCAGAAGCATCTGACAGCATCTTGCTCCAAACAAGAACAAGCTCTCCAGGCTTCTTACCACGTAGTTCATCGTAAAGCCAAGGCCAAAAAAACCTACACAATAGATGAAGAGCTAATTTTATCTGCCACCATGGACATGGTAAGACAGGTGTTGGATCAGTTATCTCATTGACTTCCACAAATGCCTGGTTAGGTAGAAACATCTCATTTTGTGGGCCTTTTTGATTTTGTGCAGTTTTGACATTTATTTTCTTCACTTTTTATACTTGCAGTTATCATGTTCCTCCTCAGTATGTGTTCTGGATGCAGAGATAACCAAAGAAGTGAAATATCTCATTTTGTAGCCTTATTTATTTTGTACAGTTTTGATATTCAATTTTATTTTATTCACTAAGGCAGTTGTCTTAGTCTGTTAGTCCTCAATTTCTTAATAATGTGCTCTGAAATTTACTTTGCCCATATAATAATAATGGATTAGATTTATATGGCACTTTACCTGTCAAGTGTCATCGCAAAGCACTTACAGTGAGTCCATTATTCATTCACTCCAGACAGACATTGAAAGTAGTAAATTACTTCTGTAGCCACAGCTGCCCTGGGCAGACTGACAGAAACGTGGTTGCCAATCTGCACCAACAGCTTCTCCGACCACTATCGAACATTTATACCCAGTGTCAGGGACACTGGAGGAAAGGTGAGTAAAGTGTCTTACCCAGGGGCACAACGGCAGAATGGCGGGGGAGAGTGGGATTCAAACTGCCAACCCTCTGGTTATTGGACGACCCGCTCTACCTCCTGAGCCACTGCCACCCATAAATAAATATGTACTATATTAATGTTTTTAAAAAATGACGTAGATGTTTTCAAAGGCTATCTTTGAAAAATAAATTTGCATGGTTTGAATTCTATATAAGTGGGTCGCGAGTTAATGACCATGGGAAAATGTGGGTCCCAGGGTGAAACCAGGTGAGAACCCCTGGTCTAAAAGACAAGTCGCTGGATTGACTTGGGAGAAAACTCGACCAAGAATTTTAACATCGACCAGGGCAAAACTCTCCAGTGTTTCCTCAGATGAAAGCAAAAGTTCAATAGTACTCAAAGCAGTACCTTGTCATAAAAGATTAGATCTAATAACCTCTGTTTTTCCTCTGAAGTGGTCTGCAAAATCCTCCGTGAGTCTGTTGGCTTCCTGTTGGACTTTTTAAAATTAGGGTTGATCAGGTGATAAATGGTGGAGAAAAGGATTCTGGGATTGTTTTTGTGAGTGTCTATTATTTTCGTGAAGTGGGAGTTTCTGGCTTGCTTCATAGTGTTATTATATAGTTTCAGTTGTTCGTGCAGAATTTGATAGTGAACAGTTAATTTTGTTTTTCTCCACCTTCTCTCTGCTGCTTTGCATTTTCTTCAGGCTGGGGCAAGTTTAGTTTTTATATTTTTGGTTTTTTTGTGGGGCAACACGGGCAGCACGGTGGCACAGTGGTTAGCACTGTGTCAGCACAGTAAGAAGGTCACAGGATCAATTCCACCCCTGACCATCGTGGGTTCGAGCCCACCCCCTGACCATTGGTGACCCTTCTGTGTGGAGTTCGCATGTTGTCCCCATGTCTGCAAGGGTCTACTCTGGTTTCCTCCCACAGGCCAAAGATATGCAAGTTAGGTTAACTGGCATCAACTGGGGATTCTAAATTGTCCTTAGGTATGAATGTGAGAGTGAATGGTTGTCTGTCTGTAATGGTCCTGCGATGGATTGGCAATCTGTCCAGGGTGTATCCTGCCTCTTGCCCAAAGATGCTGGGATAGGCTTCAGCCCCCCCACGACCCAAAAAAGATTAAGTGGTAGAACAGGGCTATTCAATTACAAAATCGTTTGGGCCACAATTTGAAATCAAGACATGTAACTGGGCCGCACATGTTTAGCGATCTGTTGAATATGACAGATTTCAAGCCAACACAGTATGATGAAAAATATGTACTTTTTATTCATTGGCTTGGTTTTAAATGTACGCTTGGCATATGACAAAGGCACATCAAAAGTGCATAAAAACATAATAACAGTGCTGGGGTTGAGCAGAACTTGAAGTAGTAGAAATATTTTTCCTCTTGAGCAACAATTAAATAAATAGAATGAAAAAATAAAATTCTGTAAATAACCATTTTGGTCACATCTTACTCAGGCATATCGCAAAGTGCATAAAAACTCAATGTGCACTGTTAGTAGCATTAACATTTGTTTCCCTTCTGAAATAAAATATACTACATCCTGGTCATAACTGACTTTGGCACATCACAAAGTGCATTTAGCTGAATAAAAAATGAACCGTCAAACACTTCAGTGCACAAACCCCCCAAGAAAAGATTGATAACATTAATAAACATTACACATCCACTATTGTGGTTTGTTTTGTTTTAAATCACCACATGTGTGAGTAGGAACCTTTTATAACTATATATTCCATTACACACACATATCAGTCAACCAAAAATTTCTAGTAGAGAAATGCAAAAAGCACCCACTTAAAAACTTGAGTAATGACTTCAGTATTGAAGGTTTGAGGTTTTTCCTCCAAAATTTATAACAATTTTCTTATAGTTTTCTACTTTTTTCAGTAAATTTATCTAAATTTGAAATCATTTTCCTCAAATTTGTAATTTCCTCTCGTAAAATTGACTTTTCTTGTACATTTGAGACTTTATTATAAATTTGTCAATTATTTTATGGCTAATTTTTGTCTATTTTTTTTTTCATTTCTGGGATTTTTTCATAAATTTGAAACAGATTGTGGTAAAATTTTGACTTTTTTTCCTTATACAATTTACACTTTTGACCATAATTATGCAGAGCCAGAACAGAACAATAATTTAACTCTGATTTCAAAGAAAAAAATATTTAGAAAATTACTTTTAATGAAATAAATGAACTTAAATTACCAAAGATTCAGTTATTTCTGTTAAAATATTTCTATATATTTATAGTTTTTTAGAACTCTCCTCGCCAACCAGACAGCAGGAAAAACCTCCCTTATTTTGAAATTCAAATGTTGTCCCGTGGTTAGCACTGCAGCAGCACAGTAACTCACCCTTGGCTGGGGGATCCTGGGTTCGATCCCAGCCCCCGACCAACAGTGATCTTTGTGGGGTTTGCATGTTCTCCCCGTGTCTGCATGGGTTTACTCCAGGATTTCTCCGGTTTCCTCCCACATGCCAAAATCATGCAAATTAGGTTAATTGGCAACAAACTGGGGATTCTAAATTGTCCTTTGGTATGACTGTGAGAGTGAATGGTTGTCTGTCTCTCTGTGTTGGCCCAGCGATGGACTGGCGATCTGTCCTGGGTGTACCCAGCCTCTCGCCCAAAGATGCTGGGATAGGCTCCAGCCCCCCCCCCCCCCCCCCCCCGCAACCCAAAAAGGATTAAGCGGAAAAAGATGGAGGGATGGATGGATGGATGGATGTTGGCACATTTAGTTTGTCTGAAGGCTGTTGATGGATTAAAGTCATTGACTTCATGAATTTCAGTCATCTTAACTTGCCAGATACATAATAATTAACGTAAATTATTGTAATGGCTGGTGAAGTAAATGCTGAGCGATTCAGTCACTCTTGCCTCTTTCCCTGAATATGAAGTATAACCACACCTGTTTGCTCAGTGACTCATTATTGTTCCCGTTACCAGGGGGTTAAAACCACCATAAATGCCTCCACTGCTTACATACCTCTTTTGCGTTTTTTCACATTTAAAGTACTTTAGTAAGCTCATGTTTCTCTTGGACAGTGATGCTAGTGAGACGCTCTGCCTGCCGACTGGAACTGTCATGCAGGCAGAGCAATTCTTAGCTCCGTGCGGATGATGGTCACGCACGTTGCTCGTGTGTGTGCTTGCAGACTATCATTCCATCCATCCATCCATCCATCCATCTTCTACCGCTTTTCCGGAGGTCCGGGTCGCGGAGGCAGCAGTTCAAGCAGAGAAGCCCAGACTTCCCTCTCCCCAGCCACCTGCTCCAGCTCTTCAGAGGGGATACCAAGGCGTTCCCAGACTAGCTGGGAGATATAGTCTCTCCACCGAGTCCTGGGTCTGCCCCGGGGTCTCCTCCCAGTGGGACGTGCCTGAAACACCTCAAGTGGGAGGCGTCCAGGAGGCATCCTAATCAGATGCCCATACCACCTCAACTGACTCCTTTCAATGTGGAGGAGCAGCGGTTCTACTCTGAGCCTCTCCCGGATGACTGAGCTCCTCACCCTATCTCTGAGGGTGAGTCCAGCAATCCTACGGAGAAAGCTCATTTCAGCCGCTTGTATCCGCGATCTCGTTCTTTCGGTCATTACCCAAAGCTCGTGACCATAGGTGAGAGTAGGAACGTAGATTGACTGGTAAATCGAGAGCTTTGCCTTAGAACTAAGCTCCCTCTTCACCACAACAGACCGGTACAACGTCCGCATCACTGCAGATGCTGCTCCAATCCGTCTGTCGATCTCTCGCTCCATTTTCCCCTCACTCGTGAACAAGACCCCAAGATACTTAAACTCCTCCACTTGGGGCAGGAGCCTGTCCCCAACCCGGAGAGGACAATCCACCTTTTTCCGGCTGAGGACCATGGACTCGGACTTGGAGGTGCTGATTCTCATCCCAGCCGCTTCACACTCAGCGGCAAACCGTCCCAGCAAGAGCTGTAGGTCATTGCTGGATGAAGCCAACAGGACAACATCATCTGCAAACAACAGAGATGAGATCCTGTGGTCACCAAGCATGACACCCTCCATTCCCTGGCTGCGCCTAGAAATCCTGTCCATAAAAATTATGAACAGGACCGGTGACAAAGGGCAGCCCTGGCGGAGTCCAACTCTCACTGGGAATGACTCCGACCGAGTGTTGGCAATACGAACTAAACTCTCACAATGGTCGTACAGAGACCGAATAGCTCGTAACAACAAGCCCGATACCCCATACTCCCGAAGCACCCCCCACAAAAATCCACGAGGGACGCGGTCAAATGCCTTCTCCAAGTCCACAAAACACATGTAAACTGGTTGGGCAAACTCCCACGAACCCTCAAGAATTCTCGAGAGGGTAAAGAGCTGGTCCGATGTGCCACGGCCAGGACGAAAACCACATTGCTCCTCCTGAATCCGAGGTTCGACCAACGGCCGGACTCTCCTCTCCAGTACCTTGGCATAGACCTTCCCAGGGAGGCTGAGGAGTGTGATCCCTCTAAAGTTGGAGCACACCCTCCGGTCCCCTTTTTTGAAGAGAGGAACCACCACCCCGGTTTGCCATGCCAAAGGCACTGCCCCCGACCTCCACGCAATGTTGCAGAGGCGTGTCAACCATGACAACCCAACAACATCCAGGGCCTTGAGGTACTCGGGGCGAATCTCGTCCACCCCTGGGGCCCGGCCACCAAGGAGATTTTTAACCACCTTGGCGACCTCAGCCCCTGTGATAGGCGAGTCATCCCCCTTGTCCCCAAACCCTGCTTCCTCTGTGGAAGGCGTATCAGTGGGATTGAGGAGATCCTCGAAGTATTCCTTCCACCGCCCGACGATATCCCCAGTTGAAGTCAACAGTGTCCCATCCGCACCATACACAGTGTGGACGGGGAGCTGCTTTCCCCTCCTGAGCCGGCGAACAGTTTGCCAGAATCTCTTTGAAGCCGACCGAAAGTCTTGTTCCATGGCCTCACCGAACTCCTCCCATACCCGGGTTTTTGCTTCAGCAACCACCCGAGCTGCACTCCGCTTGGCCTGCCGGTACACCTCAGCTGCTTCGGGAGTCCCACAAGCCAACCAAGCTTGATAGGACTCCTTCTTCAGCTTAATGGCCCCCCTCACCACTGGTGTCCACCACTTGGTTCGGGGGTTGCCACCACGAGATGCACCGACCACCTTGCGGCCGCAGCTCTGGGCCGCCGCTTCAACAACAGAGGTGGAGAACATGGCCCATTCAGACTCCATGTCTCCAGACTCCCTCGGAATGTGGTTGAAGTTCTTCCGGAGGTGGGAGTTGAAGACCTCCCGGACAGGGGCCTCAGCCAGACGCTCCCAGCACACCCTCACTATACGTTTGGGTCTACCAGGTCTGAATGGCTTCCTCCCCTGCCATCGGATCCGATGGCAGACTATCATTCCTTCATATTTATTTCTTTAATTTATATTTCCTTGGCGTGGCCTGGACCACTCGGAGGTTGGTTGTGGGCCATATGTGGCCCGCAGGCTGCTAATTGAATAAGCCTGCGGTACAAGATGGATGGATGGATGTGGGACAACCAAGTCCACTGCTGATTTTAGTTTATGGTTAAAACCGTCAGTAATAAAATCACATGATGCAGGTAAAACCTTAGCAGGAGCGTCACTCAAAACCCTGATAAAATTTGCAGCCACTTCAGAAGTCAGATGGTGCTTCCTCACAGTTCTCACCAGGGTTTCTCACTGAATGAAACTGGTGACTCTAAAAAACACACAGAAGTGGTCTGAGACATTCAAGTCTACAACAAAGGACACACTAGTGGACAAGCCATAGGTGATGACAAGGTCTAAGATGTGTCCTCTGTTACGAGTTGACTGTGTGATGTGTTGCTTAAAATCCATACAGTTAAGAAGGTTTAAAAAATTTTCTAGAAAAAGACTTAGATGCATCATCTATGTGAAGATTAAAAAATCATCAGCTATGACAACCTTGTTATATTTTGTGTGGATGATTGACAGCATGGCAGAGAATTTGTTGATAAATGATGCATGTGGTTTTGGTGGTCTATAAAGTGTAATGCATAAAAATGGGGGGCTGTTAAAAACAAAGGTGTGATATTCAAAGGTGGTGTACTCGTTATTTCTTTATAATTAAAGTCATTAGAGATTATTGTTGCATTTCAACACCCAAAAGAAAGACTAACCAACATTATCAATAGAAGACATTTTTCAACATAGAGATACATTTTGAAAAAAGTGACCTCTAGTGGTTGTGAAAGCCACTACATGAAGTGATCTGTCAGTGGGTTAAAGGAGAGCTACTGTATATAACGTTTTTGTTAATATAATGAAATCCATCACTTTTCTGTTGCCTCTATCACTCTGTTGTCATTTTATAATGCCTCGGTGGGATAGGCATACAGTAGTCACTCAATGCGTCTGTTTGTGGATGTGTGTATATATCTGTCCATCTGTCTGCCTCTCTGTTTCAGCTCGCCCAGTCAAAATTAAGTGCAACTAAAGGCTTGTATCATTGTTTCGCCATATTTTCTCACCTTTTACTTTGCCGGAATTCTGGTGCCAGGAAAAAAGGTATTGTGATAACTATGCCCAGCCACTAGAGGTGACAGTGTGGCTTTTTACAGCACAACACAGTACTTTTTTTTTTACAGCATGTGGAGCTGAACTATTATAAAATAGTGGTTACTGAAAAAACACGTATTCAGCAACTACACCATTTATTCATCACATCGATTGTTTTCACACTGGTTTTGCTGTTTAGTTTTGCAGAAGAAGGACATGGTAAAACTAATTAAAAACTCACTAAAAACTACAACTCCCAACATCCCTCGCCAGCAAATGGTCGCAGAGAACTGCGCATGCACCCGGAAACTCCCACCACAGGGAAGTCTGTCTCTACTCCTATGGCTGTCGTCCGGCCTACAACAACAACCTCATCGTGAAGTTTGCTGACGACACCACGGTGGTTGGACTCATTTCTGGAGGGGACGAGACAGCCTATAGGGGGGAGGTCCTGAAGTTGGCAACTTGGTGTTTAGAAAATAACCTGACTCTGAACACCAAGAAAACCAAGGAAATCATTGTCAACTTCAGGAGGACCAATACCGACCCAGCCCCCCTCTTCATTAACGGCGAGTGTGTGGAGAGGGTCCACACATTCCGGTACCTCGGCATCTTTTTCTCCTCTGACATCTCCTGGACAGACAACATCTCGGCAATTATTAAGAAGGCTTAGCAGCGGCTACACTTCCTGAGAGTCCTCAAGAAGTACGACCTCAACTCCACCCTGCTGCTGACCTTCTATCGCTCATCCATTGAGAGTCTGCTCACATACTGCATTACAGTGTGGTATGGGAATTGCACAATGGTAGACAGGGAGAGGTTGCAGAGGGTAGTAAAGGCAGCACAGAAGATCATCGGCCGCCCTCTCCCCTTCCTGACAGACATTTACACCGCCCGCTGCCTTAGGAGAGCACAATACATCATCAAGGACATCTACCACCCTGGAGCTGACCTGTTTGACCTGCTGCCCTCAGGGAGGCGCTACAGGTGCATCAGAGCCAGGACAAATAGACTTAAGAACAGTTTTTTTTCCAAAAGCCATCATGGCTCTGAATTCTCAGTCCAACCCTCCCTGACCCTCTCAGTATACCTCTAAACACATCACTGTGTAATTGACATTTACGGTCCAGAATGCTGTGCAGTCTTTTTAATATTTTTTATTTTTATATTGTATATATGACTTATTTCATCTTAGATTACGTACATTGTACACATTATACATTATTTATTGCAGGAATTTATTGTTTTTATGCTTTTTATTTTTCTCTTTTACATATGTTGCACTCAAGGAGATGCTTAAGTCTCATTGTACATTTGTTTGTATAATGACAATAAAGGCTATCTATCTATCTATCTATCTATCTAAGTGCTGAGCAATCCACCAATACTGGGTGAACAAATGTCTTTCTTTTTCCCATATGTTTTCTTCCTCTGCCACTAAACAGCAAAAGCTCCTGTTCGTCTTGATTGTCATTGTATTCACATACCTCCGTCACTTCTTCCATTTAGTGCTCTTCTTCTGTGTTTGGATTGCAGCTGTTCAAATCAGATTGGTGGCTCTTGGCTACTGCTGACAGTATGGGCATGTGAACTGCAGATTATTTTCACTGCGTATGCGTGTACTCCAAAACTACTGGATGGATTTGGATGAATTTATTACCAGAGGTGGTCCTTGGGCTAGAGAGGAACCGACAACATTTTGGTGATGATCCCAGAACGTATACCTCCGCCAAGGCTCTGGCACTGAAGCATCAGCACCTTGTTGCTTTCATTTAGTCGGCCTTGGGCCTGTTTTTCAATGAAATTGACATACCATGTGAACTCCTGATCAGCTCTTCCATGTCCCCAAAAAATACTGACACAGAATTAACTGATTTACTTCAAGGCAGAGCCCACCAAGAACAAACTTCTTGTTCTACTTCAACCACTTAAGGCAATATTTTCAGCTGGCAGCAGAGCAGTTTGGGCATGCTATAGCCTGATGCTTATTTACATTCTTGGCCGTAACAATACTACAAAGTGTTTTGAGTTCCCTATGAATCGCAAATATGATGCTATATGCTAGCTGTTGCAGCTAACATTAGCTCCTTTTTATCCACCTTATAACTAGCCCCCATGATGCCTTGCGTGAATAATCGGCGCAACTTCCGGTTCTAGTTTAGAACATGTGGTTGTCACTGAAATGGGACACTTTTCCTTGTTAAAAAACAATGACTTCGGCATCAAAAATGTGGGAACATGACCTTTTGCACCTCAAAAACAGTAATATAATCATACCACTTCCCACGACTATCGAGGGATAGGAAGATGACCTTAAAAAGTGGATCCATCTGTTAGTACCACTGCTAAGATGCTAACACTGTAAACAAATAAAAGCTCTGAGATACATATATCAATGTCTCCACCGCAATAAAGTCAGATGCATTTTGTTAAAAGATGTTGGACATAATCAGATTTACCTCAGAGCAGACGTAGACTCTAGTCAGAGCCACAAAGAACCACAACACCATGCTTGGGTGTTTTAATGTCGGGGTAAAACAGACAGCTACAGCTGTTCGTTTCACCCCGAAATTAAAATGCTCATGCTGCTGTCATGCCGTGAATGCTTGTTATTTAACTTAACACGTACAAACCTTTTCTGACAATTGTTCAAAATTTTATTGATCTATATTTTTGTGATAATTTAAAAATTAATGCAAAGGTGCTAATATCAGGCACATATCGTTTCAAGGCAGTGCAACAAATGCAAAAAAAAAAAAAAAGCCAAAAACTATTTGATATCTTTCTTAAATCGTTAAGCCTTAGGAAGCAAAATGTTACTATTTTTCCATCCATCCATCCATCTTCTACCACTTTTCTGGAGGTTCAGGTCACGGAGGCAGCAGTTCAAGCAGAGAAGCCCAGACTTCCCTCTCCCCAGCCACCTGCTCCAGTTCTTCAGAGAGGATACCAAGGCGTTCCCAGACCAGCTGGAAGATATAGTCTCTCCACCGAGTCCTGGATCTGCCCTGAGGTCTCCTCCCAGTGGGACTTGCCCGAAACACCTCAAGTGGGAGGTGTTCAGGAGGCATCCTGATCAGATGCCCAAACTACCTCAACTGGCTCCTTTCAATGTGGAGGAGCAGCGGTTCTACTCTGAGCCCGGATGACTAAGCTTCTCACGCTATCTCTGAGGGTGAGTCCAGCGATCCTACGAAGAAAGCTCATTTCAGCCACTTGTATCCGCAATCTCATTCTTTCGGTCATTACCCAAAGCTCATGACCATAGGTGAGGGTAGGAACGTAGATTGACTGGTAAATCCACAGCTTTGCCAGAGAGCTCAGCTCCCTCTTCACCACAACAGACCGGTACAACGTCCGCATCACTGCAGATGCTGCTCTGATCCGTCTGTCAATCTCTTTCTCCATTCTCCCCTCACTCGTGAATAAGACCCCAAGATACTTAAACTCTTCCACTTGGGGCAAGAGCCTGTCCCCAACCCAGAGAGGACAATCCACCTTTTTCCAGCTGAGAACCATGGGCTCGGACTTGGAGGTATTGATTCTCATCTCAGCCACTTCACACTCAGCAGCAAACTGTCCCAGTAAGAACTGTAGGTCATTGCTGGATGAAGCCAACAGGACAACATCCTCTGCAAACAACAGAGATGACATCCTATGGTCAACAAGCATGACACCGTCCATTCCCTTGCTGCGCCTAGAAATCCTGTCCATAAAAATTATGAACAGGATCGGTGACAAAGGGCAGCCCTGGCAGAGTCCAACTCTCACTGGGAATGAGTCCGATCAAGTGTTGGCAATACAAACCAAACTCTCACAACAGTGGTACAGAGACCAAATAGCTCGTAACATCAAGCCCGATGCCCCATACTCCCAAAGCACCCCCCACAAAAAACCACAAGCGACGTGGTCAAATGCCTTCTCCAAGTCCACAAAACACATGTAAACTGGTTGGGCAAACTCCCACGAACCCTTGAAGATTCTCGAGAGGGTAAAGAGCTGGTCTGATGTGCCACGGCCAGGACGAAAACCACACTGCTCCTCCTGAATCTGAGGTCCGACCAACGGCTGGACTCTCCTCTCCAGTACCTTGGCATAAACCTTCCCAGGGAGGATGAGGAGTGGGATCCCTCTAAAGTTGGAGCACACCCTCCGGTCCCGTTTTTTGAAGAGAGGAACCACCACTCTGGTTTTCAATTCAATTCAGCTTTATTTATATAGTGTCATATCACAGCAAAAGTCATCTCATAGCACTACCAAATGCAGGGAAAACCCCACAATTGCAGAAAGACCCAGCAATCAGACGATCCCCTGTGAGCAAGTACATAGCGACGGTGGAGAGGAAAAACTCCCATTTAATAGGAAGAAACCTCTCAGAACCAGGCTCAGGGAGGGGCAGTCATCTGCTGCGGCTGGCTGGGGGTGAGGGGATAGACAGGATGAAGAGAACAGACATAAATAACATGAACGGTGAGAAGCCGAAGTAGATTATTGGAGGTCACCCGGCAGTCTGAATCTATTAACAGCAAAACAAAAGGGGGGATAAGAGACACAAGATCCCTCCCTAATCGTAGGCTATATTGGAAAGGAAGGATTTTACCCTGTTCTTAAAAACAGAGATTGAGTCTGACTCCCGGACCCAGAGTGATAACTGGTTCCACAGAGAAGGAGCTTGATAGCAGAAGGCTCTGCCTCCCATTGTACTTTTGGAGATTCTGGGTATTACAAGTAATCCAGTATTTTGGAAGCGTAGTGCTCTGTTAGGATGATAGGGTAATATCAGCTCTTTTATATATAAAGGGCCCTGATTATTAAGAGCTTTGTAAGTTCAATTCAATTCAATTCAATTCAACTTTATTTATATAGTGCCATTTCACAACAACAGTCATCTCATAGCACTATCAACTGTAAGGGGAACCCCCACAGTTGCAGAAAGACCCCAGCAATCAGGCGATCCCCTGTGAGCAAGCACTTGGCAACGGTGGAGAGGAAAAACTCCCTTTTAACAGGAAGAAACCTCCAGCAGAACCAGGCTCAGGGAGGGGCAGTCATCTGCTGAGACTGGCTGGGGGGTGAGGGGATAGAGAAGATGAAAAGAACAGACATGTAGAGAGCAAACAGCACGATGGGGACTCAATCTATGGGAGAGAACAAACAAATGTTAATGACCAGCAAAAAAAATATTTCATTGAGAGTGAGGAAAGGAGTGAGGCCCAGTGCATTACTGGAGGTCCCTCGGCTGACTAAACCTATTAGCAGCATAACTAAGGGAGGGTTCAGAAACACATGATCCCTCCCTAATTGTAGGCTATATCAAAAAGGTAGGTTTTAGCCCTATTCTTAAAAACAGAGATTGAGTCTGACTCCCGAATCCAGATTGGCAGCTGGTTCCACAGGAGAGGAGCTTGATAACTGAAGGCTCTGCCTCCCATTGTACTTTTGGAGATTCTAGGTATTACAAGAATCCTGCATTTTGGGAGTGTAGAGCTCTGTTAGGATAATATGTTAGTATCAGATCTTTTAAATAAAAAGGAGCCTGATTGTTAAGAGCTTTGTAAGTAAGAAGAAGGATTTTAAACTTAATTCTAAACTCTATGGGAAGCCAATGAAGGGAGGCCAGAACCGGAGAGATATGATCTCTCTTTCTAGTACCTGTTAAAACTCTTGCTGCAGCATTTTGGATCAGCTGAAGACTTTTTAAAGATGTTTTAGGACAGCCTGATAATAAAGAATTACAATAATCTAATCTCGAGCTAACAAAAGCGTGGATCAGTTTCTCAGCATCACTCTGAGACAAGATGCTCCTAATCTTGGCAATATTACGCAAATGATAGAAGGCAGTCTTAGAAACAAATTTAATATGTGAATTGAAGGACAGATCTTGATCAAAAATAATTCCAAGGTTCCTCACAGAGCTATTAAGAGAAAGAGTAACCGCATCCAAACTGAAAGTTTGATTTGGAAAGGTATTTCTAAGGTTTTTTGGACCAACAAGAATGACTTCAGTCTTATCTGAATTTAATAGCAGGAAATTACAAGTCATCCAAGCTTTGATTTCCTTAAGACAGGCTTCTAACTTGGCTAATTGTTTACTATCATCTGGCTTCATTGACAGGTATAATTGTGTGTCATCTGCATAACAATGAAAATGTATACAGTGCTTTCTAATAATGTTGCCTAACGGAAGCATATATAAACTAAAAAGAGTAGGGCCTAGCACAGATCCCTGTGGAACTCCATGACTAAGCTTTGAGTTGAAAGAAAACTCATTATTTACATGAACAAACTGGAACCTATCAGATAAATAAGATCTAAACCACTGCAACGAAATTCCATTAAGTCCAACATAGTGTTCTAATCTATCAAGTAGAATATTATGATTGATAGTATCAAAAGCTGCACTAAGGTCTAATAGGACAAGTACAGAAACCAGTCCATTATCAGATGCAATGAGGAGGTCATTAGTGACCTTCCCTAAGGCTGTTTCAGTACTATGATGGATTCTAAACCCAGATTGAAACTCTTCAAGTAAACCATTTCCCTGCAGGTGGTCAAATAATTGCGTAGCAACAACTCTTTCTAAGATTTTTGAAATGAAAGGGAGATTAGAGATTGGTCTATAGTTAGCTAAAGCTCCTGGATCTAGCGTTGGCTTTTTGAGTAAGAGTTTAATTACAGCCGTTTTAAAAGCCTGCGGTACATGGCCTAAAGTTAATGAAGAATTGATTATATGAAGAATAAAGCTACCAATAAGTGGGAAGACTTCTTTAAATAACCTGGTAGGAATAGGGTCTAAAAGACAAGTTGAAGGTTTGGATGAGGAAACTATTTTCTCTAACTCACAAAGGTCGATTGGAGTAAACTCATCAAGACAGACATCACTTGAAGGAGTTGTAGTAGTTACAGTATTTAAGTTAACTGTGGGACGAATCTGATTGATTTTATCTCTGATGGATGAAATTTTATTTCTGAAAAAGTTCATAAAGTCCTGACTAGTAAGCTCTAAGGGAATGCTAGGATTGACAGAGTCCTGACTCTTTGTCAACCTGGCTACAGTGCTGAAAAGAAACCTGGGATTATTCTTGTTCTCTTCTATTAATGCAGAGTAATAACTCGTTCTAGCTTTTCTAAGAGATTTTTTATAGATTAAAAGATGATTTCTCCAAGCTAAATAGATTTCATCTAAATTAGTGGAGCGCCATTTTCTTTCTAATTGACGAGTCTTCTGTTTTAAGCTACGAGTTTCTGTGTTGAACCAAGGAGTTAGAAATCTCTGATTAGACTTTTTCTTTTTTAAGGGGGCCACCAAGTCTAGAGTCTGATGCAGAGAAGCTGTAACACTATCCACCATGTTATCAATTACAGAAGGAGCAAGCTGTCTATAGTTTATTTCCGTTGTGTTGACACATGGCATAGAGGAAACAATCTGCATAAATTTAGTAACAGCATCGTCTGAGAGGCATCTACTGTAATAATATTTTTCTTTAGGAGCCAAATAGTCAGAAATAGTAAAATCAAAGGTTAACAGACAATGGTCTGACAGTACAGGGTTATGAGGAGACACTACAAGATTTTCTATTTCTATGCCATATGTCAGAACAAGGTCCAATGTATGGTGGAGGTAATGAGTAGAATTTCCTACTTTCTGAGAAAACCCAATCGAGTCTAATATTGAATTAAATGCCACATTAAGGCAGTCACTATCTACATCCATATGTATATTAAAGTCCCCTACTATAATTATTCTATCAGATTTCAGCACTAAATCAGCTAAGAAATCAGCAAATTCGGATAAAAATTCTGAGTAGGTTGATGGTGACGATAAACTATGGCAAATAAAATTGGGTTTAACCTAAAATTGCTAAAGTGCTCAATACTGAGGACCAGGCCCTCAAAGGAATTAAAACATGTTTTTTGCTTTACATTAACTAGTAATTTGGAATGGTAAATTGTTGCTACTCCTCCTCCACGACCAGAACTTCTGGGATTTTGACAGTTTAGGGAGTTGATTCATTTAAACCAACATAATCCTCTTGCCCTAACCAAGTCTCTGTAAGGGAAATTAAATCAATCTGATGATCAATTAACAGATCATGGACTAACAGAGACTTGGGAGTTAGAGACCTAATATTTAATAAACCACATTTAATTTCTAAATTATGAGGAGGAACAGAGGCCAAATCATTCAATTTAGAGGCTTTATGTTTAATTTGAGTTTTACCAATATTTTTCTTAATCACTTTGGGATGCTGATATATTATATTTTTATTTACTTTGGAGGGAGCAGACAACGATTCTCTGATGGGGAAGACAGGGGCTAAGTTGAGGGGTGGCGGATGAAGAGGAGCTGCAGAGAGGCGTGTAAGACTGCGACTCTGCTTCCTGGTCCCAACTCTGAGTAGTCAAGGTTTTGGAAATTTGGATAAAAAAGATAAGATAAGATAAGATAAGATAAGATAAGCCTTTATTAGTCCCACAACGGGGAAATTCCAGGATTGCAACAGCACAGGGATAGCAACACTCAGAGCAACAATCAGAAGGCAAGAAAAAAAAAAAAAAAAAAAAAAAAAACAAGCAAGCAAGAGCAGCTAATATACATATGTACATATTACTATAAAATATATACAGTATATATACACACACACACACAGACACACAGTGCAGAGCATTGTAGCTGGATGGAATAAATATATGAATATATGAACACAGTGCAGAGCATTGTAGCTAGATGGAATAAATATGTAAATATATAAACACCCACAGTACGGAGCATTGCAGCTAGGTGGAATAAATATGCAAGTATATAAACACACACAGTGCGGAGCAATGTAGCTAGATGGAATAATATGTAGATATATAAAAACACAGTGCGGAGCATTGTAGCTAGATGGAATAAATATATAGATATATAAATATAAACACACCCAGTGCTGAGCATTGTAGCTAGATGGAATAAATATGTAAATATATAAACACACACAGTGCAGAGCATTGTTGCTAGATGGGATGAAACAGCATAACCGTCTACTTAGTTATCCTACATGGTATGATTATGTGCCCATACATATTCTCACCCTCCATAGCGACCGATATGTTCCTAGTTGTATGCCGGAGAGGACCATTGTGTAAGTCTATTGCATCTTTTGCATCCAAAAAACTATTAGTTTGTTACGTCTTTTTGCTATCTCTGCGAGCAGCCCTGCTTAGGTTGTACAGTCTGACAGCCGTTGGTAGGAAGGACCTACGAAACCTCTCGGTTGTGCACCTGGGATGATGTAGTCTGCTGCTAAATGAGCTCCTCAGTGCACCCAGTATGTCCTGCATAGGGTGGAACTCGGACTCCAGCAGAGATGACAGTTTAGCCACCGTCCTTCTCTCTCCTATCTCCTCCATCGGATCAAGGCGCTGCCCCAGGACAGAGCTAGCTTTCTTAATCAGTTTGTTCAGTCTCTTCCTATCGGCTGCAGTAATGCCACTGCCCCAGCAGACCACTCCAAAAGTGATGGCTGATGCCACCACCGTGTCATAGAATGACTTCAGCAGCGCCCCTTGTACACCAAAAGACCTGAGTCTCCTCAGCAGGAACAGCCTGCGCTGTCCCTTCTTGTAGAGTGCGTCAGTATTGTGTGACCAGTCTAGTTTATTGTTCAGATGAACACCCAGGTACTTATAGGATGTCACCATCTCGATGTCTGTTCCCTGTATATTTACTGGTGCTGTGAGGGGTTGCCCATGCCTGCGGCAGTCCACCACCAGCTCCTTAGTTTTCCTCGCGTTGATCTGGAGGCAGTTCCGATGGCACCAGTCCACGAAGTCCTGGATAAGCCCTCTGTACTCAGCTTCATCTCCGTTGGAGATGAGACCAACGATCGCAGAGTCATCAGAGAACTTCTGTAGATGGCAGTGTGTTGTGTTGTGTGAGAAGTCCGCAGTATAAAGAGTGAACAGGAAGGGAGCCAGCACCGTTCCCTGGGGGGCCCCCGTGCTACTGATGATCGTGTCGGAAACACAGTCCCGGGTTCTCACAAACTGAGGCCGGTTCGTGAGGTAGTCCAGGATCCATGATGACAGGTGCTGGTCCACCCCTGCGCGCAACAGCTTGTCCTTCAGGATCATCGGTTGGATGGTGTTGAAAGCACTGGAGAAGTCAAAGAACATGATCCTCACCATATTCCCGGGCTTCTCCAGGTGGGACAGAGAACGGTGAAGGAGGAAGATCACCGCATCCTCCACCCCAATGCCATGCTGGTAGGCGAACTGGAGTGGATCCATCGCTGGTTCCACCAGGGGGCGGAGATGAGCAAGGAGCAGTCTCTCCAGGGTCTTCATCAAGTGGGACGTCAAGGCCACCGGTCTGTAGCTGTTCAGGTCTTTGGGGTGGGAAGTTTTTGGTACAGGTACCACACAAGATGTTTTCCACAGCTGTGGTACCCTCCCCAGTTTCAGGCTCATGTTGAAGATATACGTCACAATCCCACACAGCTGGTCTGCACAGGACTTGAGGAGCTTTGCGCTGATGCCGTCCGGTCCCGACGCCTTCCTCGCCTTGATCTTCCTCAGCTCCGTCCTCACCTGGGTCTTGGTCAGGGTCAGGATGGGGGGCTGTGTGTTGGGAGTGGGGGGGGGGGTGTCGGTGGAGTGGGGAGTGGGCAGCAGGACTTGATTTCTTAGAGGCAGCAGTGGTTGTTGTGCAGACAGGGGGGAGGGCGGTTGGTCAAATCTATTGAAAAACAGATTCAGGTTGTTCGCCCACTCCCTGCCCCCCGTGGCCTGGGGGGAGGTATTCTGGAGCCCCGAGATGGTTTTGAGGTTTCTCCAGACCCCGCTGATGTCGCTCTGTTGCAGCTTGTCCTCCATCTTCTTCCTGAAGCCGTCCTTGCCTTCTCTGATCTTTCTCCTCAGCTCCCTCTGTACGGACTTCAGCATCTCCCTGTTCCCCGACCTGAAGATCCTCTTCTTCTCTCTCAGAAGTGTTTTTATCTCAGGGTTGATCCAGGGTTTGTTGTTTGAGTGATGCCGTATGGTCTTGGTGGGAACAGATTTGTCCACACAGAAGCTGAGGTAGCCCGTGAAGGTGTGAATGAGGCCATCGATGTCCTCACCATGTGGATCGCAGAGCTGCTTCCAGGCGGTGGCTTCAAAACAGCCCTTTAGAGTGTCCATTGTCTCCTCAGACCATAACTCCACAGTGTGCATGGCCGGAGGTTGTCTGTGCACTAGGGGTTTGTACACCGGCCGGAGATGAACCAAGTTGTGATCCGATCTCCCGAGTGGGGGGAGTGGTGATGAGGTGTACGCTTCCTTAGTGTTTGCGTAGAATAAATCCAGTGTTTTATTGTCTCTAGTGTGGCATGTGACATACTGGGTGAACGTGGGTAGAATGGGAGACAGTGAAACGTGGTTGAAATCGCCTGAGATGAGGAGAAGAGCATCTGGGTGTTCTGTCTGCAGCCTGCTGGTTACTGAATGGATGACGTCACGCGCTGTCCCAGCGTTCGCCGTCGGATTTGCATAAACAACAATGCAGATCACGTGTGAGTGTTCTCTCGGGAGATATGTAGGCCTCATGCTAACAGCTAGCAACTCAATGTCTTTGCTGCAGTGTCGTTGTTTAACAGTGATATGTCCCGGTCTGCACCAGTTGTTGTTAACATACTGTAACGTGCTGCTCGACATGGCGACGTCCCACCGGGAGGTTCGAACTCACGCCTCCCGCTCCGGAGTCCCGCACTCTACCTGTGTCGCCAATAGGGTCAACCCACTTGGCAAGCCAAGTAGGGTGCTCATATTGAGTTCGCTACACTACTCCCCTCTGGTTCTCGACATCGTCCCGATGTCAGCGCCCCATTACTGCTTTGGACAGGAGATCCCACTTCTGACACCAATGTAACGTGCTGCTCGACATGGCGACGTCCCACCGGGAGATTCGAACTCACGCCTCCCGCTCCGGAGTCCCGCACTCTACCTGTGTCGCCAATAGGGTCAACCCACTTGGCAAGCCAAGTAGGGTGCTCATATTGAGTTCGCTACAATACATTATCACTCCACCGCCCCTAGCTTTGCCACTGTCCGGTGTTCGGTCAGCTCGTATCATGTGAAAACCCTCCAGCTCAATGTTAGCATCTGCTGCTAGTTCAGTTAGCCACGTCTCAGTAAACAAAAGGAGAGAGCACTCCCGGTAAGTGCTATCATAACGGGAGATAGCCGCTAGCTCATCTAACTTTCCCAGTATCGACCGTACATTTCCCATGACAACAGATGGAAGGGAGGGTCTGTACCTTATATTTTTTGTCCTCCGCCTTACTCCAGCCCGGCAGCCGCGACGCTTTCGCCTCAGTTCTCTCGGTATGTCGAGTTTTTCCAATGGGACCGGGTGGCGGTTAAATGCTAGCAGCTCTTCCCTGTTGTATCGTATCCTGCTATAAACAGTGGCTCCGTCCACCGGCTCAGGAGACATTTGGGACGATCTGTGTGTCCGTGATATAAGTGGGGTGAAAAAAAAGACTGATCAAAAGAGAGAGGAAGGGAAAAAAAACTCGGAATCGAGCCGCTGTTGCAAAAGGCAGCCTACTCGTGTGGCGCCGAGAGAGAAGTAAGATGCCAAATTGTTAGATAAATGAGACGCACCATCCAAAGTGGGATGAATGCTGTCTCATCTCATAAGACCAGGTTTTCCCCAAAAAGAGCTCCAGTTGTCAATGTAGCCCACGTCATTTGCAGGACACCACACAGACAGCTAGCGGTTCAAGGATGACGAGCGGCTAAACATGTCATCACTGGTCAGATTGGGGAGGGGCCCAGAGAATACTACAGTGGCAGACATCGTTTTTGCAAAGTCACACACTGATTCTACATTAAGTTTCGTGACTTCCGACTGCCAGAGACGGATGTCATTAATGCCAGCGTGAATAACAATTGTGGAGTATTTACAGTTACTTTTAGCCAGCATTTTCAAATTTGACTCGATGTCGCCTGCTCTGGCCCCAGGAATGCATTTGACTATGGCCGCTGGAGTCTCTAGGTTCACGTTTCTGACTACAGAGTCGCCAATGATCAGAGTTTTTTCCTCAGCGGGTGTGTCGCTGAGCGGGGAAAAACGATTAGAAACGTGAACAGGTTGGTGGTGTACCGGGGCTTTACGACTAGGCTTCCTTCTCACCGTCACCCACCCAGTCTCCTCGCTGCTGAGGAGAGCCGGAGGACCGCTAACAGGGTTAGCTATGCTAGCTAGCTCCGCTGCAGCTAAGGGGCATCCGTCAAGAGTAACTGGCGCAGACGGTGTTTCAATGCAGCGGAGCCAGGATTCCAAATCAGACAACCTCTCCTCAAGCGCCTCAAAAAGACAACATTTATTACATTTACCGTTATCACTAAAAGAGGCAGAGATGTAGCTAAACATCTGAGAGAGAGAGCACACCAGATGAGGAGAGGAAGGAGAGCTAGTAGCCATCGCTAGTGGCTAACCCAAAAGCTCAGGAGAGTGAGGAGAGCAAACCACACAGACAGACAGCAAAAGAGGAAGTGACGATACGTTATCACAAGGAAGTGAGAAGAAGGATTTTAAACTTAATTCTAAACTCTATGGGAAGCCAATGAAGGTGGGGCCAGAACCGGAGCGATATGATCTCTCTTTCTAGAACCAGTTAAAACTCTTGCAGCAGCATTTTGGATCAACTGAAGACTTTTTAAAGATATTTTAGGAAAACCTGATAATAGCGAGTTACAATATAACACAATTATAATATTTATAATTGTGTATTTATAATTTTTCTGCATTGATGTATGTGGTTATTGTGTATATTTTTTATTTTTTATTTTTTTATTTATTTATTTTTTTTTCCCATCTTTACTTGATTCTTTTTTCTAAAGCCCATCCAGGGACAAGAGTTGCAAATTAGCTAATAGCTATACACTCTATGTGCAACACATCAGATTGATTGTCTTTGATTAATTGTCTATGTTTATTGCACTGTCCCTGTCAAATAAACTAATCTACTACTACTACAATAATCTAATCTGGAGCTGACAAATGCGTGGATCAGTTTCTCAGCATCATTCAGAGACAAGATGCTCCTAATCTTGGCAATATTGGGCAGATGATAGAAGGCAGTCTTAGAAACAAATTTAATATCTGAATTAAAGAACAGATCTTGATCAAAAATAACTCCAAAGTTCCTCACAGAACTATTCAGAGTGAGAGTAGCGGCATCCAAATTAAGAGTATGATTTAAGGAATTTCTATGGTTTTTTGGACCAACAAGAATGACTTCAGTCTTATCTGGGTTTAATAGCAGAAAATTACAAGTCATCCAGGCTTTGATTTCCTTAAGACAGGCATCTAACTTGGCTAATTGATTACAATCATTGAGCTTCATTGACAGGTATAATTGTGTGTCGTCTGCGTAACAATGAAAATGTATACAGTGCTTTCTAATGATATTGCCTAACGGAAGCATATATAAACTAAACTATTTTCCATGCCAAAGGCACTGCCCCCAACCTCCACGCAATGTTGCAGAGGTGTGTCAACCATGATAGCCCTACAACATCCAGGGCCTTGAGGTACTCAGGGCGAATCTCGTCCACCCCCGGGGCCCAGCCACCAAAGAGAATTCTAACCACCTTGGCGACCTCAGCCTCTCATGAACTTGGGTTTGATGGTCTCAGACCCAGTTCTGACACTGTAGCTATTTTGACCGTTTTGTGTATTGTATGCTTATTTTCCATCAGGCGCTTCAGGGAGCCCTTTGGGTCCTTTGTTTCCTGACAGCTCGGCCACGCCTCCTCCTCCTGTCAGTGGCACCAGCTGTTTCTTGTTATTGGGTTTCCCTTACGCACACACACACACACACATATACACTCTTACTCTCGTTCTCACTCACATGCACTCTCCTGCACACATACACACACACACACACACCTCAATTCATCTCCACTCACATGCTCAGACACTCACTCATGCACACCTGTTTTCCATTCAGTCCAGCCCACGCACTCCCCCTGTTTATTCATTATGCTCACCGGTGATCTCTTTCCTCATCAGTATTGTCATTATTTAAACTCTGTATTTGGGGAAAGAGATTTCCGGATCATTGCGCAATGTACACAGTCGCTGTTCCCTTCTGTGTGTATTAGCCTCCACTCCCTGCGTTGTTCGTTCAGCCTGACTACTTAGTCTTCATCTTACTTTACCTGACGCCTGTTTGTTGGCTGTTGTGAGCAGCTGTTCCTGTTACCTGCACTTCGGACAGCACGGACTGCCTCAGATGGCTCCAGCCTGTAAGTTCTTCTGCCTTTCTCCCCGTGCCATTCAGCGGCACTAGGCATTCTCCCCCCTCGGGCTGTTGAGTGTCCTAGAGGCATCCCTGCTCTCTCGGAGCCCTCCATGACTGTTTATTCATCCTGCAGTGCTCGTCGCAATTGTTTTGCTGGACTGAACTTATTTCTGCTCAATAAATTGCATGCAACAGTCTCTGCATGTGGGTTTTAATTCCTTCCTCCATGCACTGCGTAAAAGCGCACGGGGACGTAAAAGAATGATCCGGCAAGAAAAAACCCAGCAGAGATTTGTGAGTGCAATTTTCTTTTCTTTTTCATCTTTGTCTGCTTTTTCCACCCACCTACCTTGAGGACCCATCATACCTCAAGCAGGTGAAGCAGTGTGGAGGAGCCAGTGGAGCCGGGAAGACCGCCAAGCCATTGTGGCAATTGAGGGTTTGGCAGCCAGCATGCACAGCTGTACCTCCCAGAGGGATGACATGGACTGCTGGGGTGGTATTACTGACTTGGTGGAGCGGAGACCTTACCTGCGCCTTCATCCCTGGATGATTGCACTCTCACTTCCTCCACTACCGCCTCTACCTCCACCCACCTCCTCGCCGTGTGTTGCGAGGCCGGCTTCCGCACGGAGATGAGCTCAGCGAGAGAAGCCCCGCATCATCTCCGGAGAACCAGATCCTGTCCCACCGGCTTCGTCCACTTCACGGCATCAGAACTCAGCATTGGACCACAGGAGGAATTCCTCCGGTCCTCTGCCTGTCTCCCAGATTGCGGAAGCGGCCCCCTCTGAATTATCCAAGGGACCCAAGAGCGCTGCAGACAAGAAGCAGGAGGCTGGGGTTGCTGCAGCAAAGACCACTGCTCTCGGGATAAGCAGGCAAGTGTGTTTCATTTAATTAATTCATTTGATAAATTTTCTTGCCTGATGCGCGGGAGGGAGGCCCAGTTTGTGCAGTCCGCTGGGTCCTCACCAACCACTGTAGTAAAAATTAGTCCACCAACTCTGTCCTCATCTCCTTCCTTCTCTTTTGAGCCTCCATCAGCCCTGGAGCTCATTGTAGGAGGAGGAAGGGGGCTGCAGAGCTGAAGGACTCTACCCCAGCCCCACAGGGCCATCATGGTCTGAGGAGAGGCGCTGAGACCTATCTGGAGCCTGCGCCAACAGAGAAGCGTCTCCTGGCTTCAGTCTTCCAGGGTCCAGCGCAACGTGGGGCTCCTCCTCCAGAATCCTCGCCAGAGGAGTTGCTGGTGTTGGAGAGCTCTCTGGAGGAGATCAGGACTGCAGCTATCATCATGCCTGCTGCGGAGGCCGCCGCAGCAGAGTCAGCGCCCGAACCATCGCCCACAGCAGGATTGACGGAGTCCTGGATGGCGGTGGAGCTTGAGTTCAGGCAAGTGATTTCTTTTATTTTTCTTTACTCAGCTTTAGAGAAATCTTGCCTGACTCTTGGTGAGGAGAGTCGGGTGCAGCCATCAGATGCACCTGAGCTCACCTCACCGGGCTCCATCACTGCCAGTGACCCTGACCTCCCTTCTTTTTGCCCTCTTTCCGAGCCTTCTTTCAGGGTCACCAGAGATGGTCCAACACCACCGGAAGGTTTCACAATGCCGTTGTCGCCTGTTGTTCTGCTGGTGGGCTGCCTCCTGGGTGTGGTGCTCGCCTTGGTTGATCAGCTTCCCGAGGACGCAGCATTGGCCCAGCCGGGGTCCACCGCAGGTGCAGTGGAGCTCCAGCCGGAGTTCACTATGGGTGCAGCTTCCCCAACCGTGTTCACCGTGGACCCGCCTCCTGTGCCTTCGCCTGGGGTTCCCCTGGTTGACTGTCTCCTGGGTCTGGTGCTTTCACGGATTGGCTGATCCACCATGGGTGCAGCTCTGGCCCGGTCCGGGTCCACCGCGGGTGCAGCAGGGCTCCAGCTGGAGTCCACCGTGGGTGCAGCAGGGCTCGGTCGGGGTCCACCGAGGGTGATACGCAGGCCCAGTCGGGGCTCACCACAGGAGCAATGAGGTCCCGGGAAGGGGCCACCACTGGTGCAACATTGTCCCGGACCAGGACCATTGCGGGTGCTACATTACCCCTGCTCAAAGTCACGGGGGGCGGAGGGGCTCCTTCCTCGTTGTCTGATGCTGCCAAGGTCCCTCTGTCCTCGCAGCCAGATGCCGCTGAAGTTCCTCTATCCTCACTGCCAGATGCCACCGAGGTCCCTCTGTCCTCGCCGCCAGATGCCGCTGAGGTTCCTCTGTCTCCGCCACCAGTAGCCGTGGGGGTTTCTATCCTGCAGTCCGGTCACCCACCTTTAAGTCTCCCGGTGGGTAGGCCACCTCCTCGCAGTCCTCTCCGGTCCTGATGGCTCAACAATGCTGGCCGGCCACCCAAAGGATTTAGTCTCCAGGTCGGATAGCCCATCGGTCCTGGCAGGCCGCCTGATGCTGTACAGTGGGCCACCCTCTGAGCTTGGGGCTCTGGCAGGCCACCCGATCAGTCACCCCTCGCCATGCCTTGGGCATGGAACTCTGGTCGGCCCCCTGAACTTTGGACTCCTGGGTTGGGGGCGGGGGGGGGGGGGGTATGTTCTAGGTTGAGGCTGGGAGGAAGTTCACCTCATTTTTCTTGTTTATTATTCTTGAATTATTTATTTGTTGTTTCTCTCCTGACCTGTTTTCCCAACCTTCCACTCTGGTTAGTTGTTCTTCCTGGGGCGAGAGGAGGGGGGGTTCCTTATTGTGTTTTGTGTTTTTCTTCTGGTGTTACTTGGAGTGTCTGGAATCCACCACTTGAGGGGGAGGCTCTGTCATGAACTTGGGTTTGATGGTCTCAATCCCAGTTCTGACACTGCGGCTATTTTGATTGTTTTGTGTATTGTATGCTTCTTTTTCATCAGGCGCTTCAGGGAGCCCTTTGGGTCCTTTGCTTCCTGACAGCTCGGCCATGCCTCCTCCTCCTGTCAGTGGCACCAGCTGTTTCTTGTTATTGGGTTTCCCGTACGCACGCACACACACATATACACTCTTACTCTCATTCTCACTCACATGCACTCTCCTGCACACATACACATGCCTAAATTCATCTCCACTCACATGCTCAGACATTCACTCAAGCCCACCTGTTTTCCATTCAGTCCAGCCCACGCATTCCCTCTGTTTATTCATTATGCTCACCGGTGATCTCTTTCCTCATTAGTACTGTCATTATTTAAACTCTGTATTTGGGGAAGGAGATTGCCGGATCATTGCACAATGTACACAGTCACTGTTCCCTTCTGTGTGTATTAGCCTCCACTCCCTACATTGTTCGTTCAGCCTGACTACTTAGTCTTCATCTTACTTTACCTGACGCCTGTTTGTTGGCTATTGTGAGCAGCTGTTCCTGTTACCTGCACTTCGGACAACACGGACTGCCTCAGACGGCTCCAGCCTATAAGTTCTTTTGCCTTTCTTCCCGTGCCATTCAGCGGCACTAGGCATTCTCCCCCCTCGGGCTGTTGAGTGTCCTAGAGGCATTCCTGCTCTCTCGGAGCCCTCCATGACTGTTTATTCATCCTGCAGTGCTCATCATAATTGTTTTGCTGGACTGAGCTTATTTCTGTTCAATAACTTGCACGCAACAATCTCTGCATGTGCATAAAAGTGCACAGGGACGTAACACAGCCCCTGTGATAGGCGAGCCATCCCCCTCATCCACAAGTCCTGCTTCCTCTGTGGAAGGTGTATCAGTGGGATTGAGGAGATCCTCGAAGTATTCCTCCCACTGCCCGACAATATCCCCAGTCGAAGTCAGCAGCATCCCATCCGCACCATACACAGTGTGGACAGGGAGCTCCTTCCCCTTCCTGAGCCGCCGGATAGTTTGCCAGAATCTCTTCGAGGCCGATCGAAAGTCTTGTTCCATGGCCTCACCGAACTTCTCCCATACCTGAGTTTTTGCTTCAGCAACCACCCTAGTTGCACTCCGCTTGGCCTGCCGGTACACCTCAGCTGCTTCGGGAGTCCCACAAGCCAACCAAGCTTGATAGGACTCCTTCTTCAGCTTAATGGCCCCACTCACCACTGGTGTCCACCACTTGGTTTGGGGGTTGCCACAATGAGATGCCCCGACGACCTTGTGGCCGCAGCTCTGGATCGCTGCTTCAACAATGGAGGTGGACAACATGGCCCATTCAGACTCCATGTCTCCAGACAACCTCAGAATGTGGTTGAAGTTCTTCCGGAGGTGGGAGTCGAAGACCTCCCGGACAGGAGCCTCAGCCAGACGTTCTCAGCACACCCTCACTATACGTTTGTGTCTACCAGGTCTGAATGGCATCCTCCCCTGCCATTAGATCCAACTCACCACCAGGTGGTGATCAGTTGACAATTCTGCACCTCTCTTTACCCGAGTATCCAAGACATACGGTCGCAGGACTGATGACACGATAAAATCGATCATCGACCTGCAACCTAGGGTGTCCTGGTGCCAAGTGCACATATGGACACCCTTATGCTTGAACATGGTGTTTGTTATGGACAAACTGGTTAGCACAGAAGTCCAATAACTGAACACCACTCAGGTTCAGATCGGGCAGGCCATTCCTCCCAATCACCCCCTTCCAGGTTTCACTGTCATTGCCCACGTGCGCATTAAAGTCCCCAGTAGGACAATGGAGTCTTCAAGAGAAGCACTCTCCAGCACCCCAGTCAAAGACTCCAAAAAGGGTGGGTACTCTGAAACATCATTTGGTGCACAGTCACAAGTGATGGTCAGGACCCGTTTCCCAACCCGAAGGTGCAGTGAAACAACCCTTTCGTCCACCGGGGAAAACTCCAATATAGAGGCAGCAAGGTGGGGGATACAAGAATACCCACCCCTGCTCGTCGCCTCTCGCCCGGGGCAACTCCAGAGTAGGCCAAGCTCCAGCCAATCTCCAGGAGACTGGTTCCAGAACCAGAGCTGTGTATTGAGGTGAGGCCGACTATATCTAGCCGGTATCTCTCAACCTCATGCACCAGCTCAGGCTCCTTCCCCACCAGAGAGGTGACATTCCACGTCCCAAAAGACAGTTTAGGAAGCTTGGAATCAGACCGCCAAGGTCTCCGCCTTTGACCGCCATCTGAGCCACATTGCACCGGACCCCCATGATCCCTCCTGCAGGTGGTGAGCCCACTGGAGATGTTACTATTTTTTATTTATTATTTTACTTCATGCAGCCTTGCATCTGGTGACATATATGACACATAAACGTCAGATCTGTGACATTCATACAAGTGAAAACATACCTGGTGGTCTTGTGTCTGTACCACCGATCACACCAACAGTCCTTGTTGGTTTTCACTGCATGATCTATGCATTGCTGGTGAGAAGCCTCCATTTATACAGTCTATGGCACAACAACAAATACCAGCAACAAGTAAGCTGAAATTAGCTGCCACTTGAGTGCAAAACACATATGTGGACTATACATTAAAATGAATTTGAAAAACTTTTTAAAACGCTATTTTAAATGCCCCACTACTCCACTGTTGCTGACTGATTTAACACTACTTCAGGCGAAACCGGAAGTTGCGCCCATAATCATTTCTACAGCAGCGCCCTCAGGAATAAGGTGGATACCATCATAAAATGCTTCTTAACAAATATTAGCCACATAACATCACCAGAGTCCAGGTTTTTGCCAATTCCAGCCACTTTGTCTTTGAATAGTGGAGTTTACTGTATAAAATTCTATTTTTCATTTATTTTTTTGTTTATTCATTTTTTTTAATTTGCTGTCAACAAGGTGCTTGGTCACTCACACAAATGTGCCGCAGCAGTGTGCACATGCTAGCTAATAAGAACTTGTTCAATCAGTTCAAATAATGCACTTTATGTGAAATAGCCTAAATGTACTATGTTATTTGACTACATCAGAAGCACAAGGCAGCATGGATGATAAAGGAGTGTTTATCCCCACCAAACGAGTACCAGCATCTTCAGTACATTTGTTCTATGTGCTGTGTTCTTTGTATGTGTGTATATGAACTCCAGGAAGAATAGTGAACTGGTGAATCTGGTTGTCACTAATGGGATCCTAATAAACAAATAAACAACCAAATACATCACCAGGCAGATTGGGTCTGCAATTCATTTAATGCATGGGTCAGTAAGTATGAACATTTTCACAACATTACATAAATCTCCTTTAATGGTGTAATGTATTTCAAGGTAGAATATGCACTATTTTCTTAAGATAAGATAAGATAAGATAAGCCTTTATTAGTCCCACAACGGGGAAATTCCAGGATTGCAACAGCACAGGGATAGCAACACTCAGAGCAACAATCAGAAGGCAAGAAAAAAAAAACAAGCAAGCAAGAGCAGCTAATAAACATATGTACGTATTACTATAAAATATATATATATACACACACACACAGACACACAGTGCAGAGCATTGTAGCTGGATGGAATAATATATGAATATATGAACACACAGTGCAGAGCATTGTAGCTAGATGGAATAAATATGTAAATATATAAACACCCACAGTACGGAGCATTGCAGCTAGGTGGAATAAATATGCAAGTATATAAACACACACAGTGCGGAGCAATGTAGCTAGATGGAATAACATGTAGATATATAAATATATAAACACCCACAGTACGGAGCATTGCAGCTAGACGGAACAAATATGCAAATATATAAACACACACAGTGCAGAGCATTGCCGCTAGATGGAATGAAACAGCATAACCGTCTACCCAGCTATCCTGCATGGTATGATTATGTGCCCATACACACTCTCACCCTCCATAGCGACCGGCATGCTCCTAGTTGTATGCCGGAGAGGACCACTGTGTAAGTCTATTGCATCTTCTGCATTCAAAAAACTATTAGTTTGTTACGTCTTTTTTGCTATCTCTGCGAGCAGCCCTGCTTAGGTTGTACAGTCTGACAGCCGTTGGTAGGAAGGACCTACGAAACCTCTCGGTTGTGCACCTGGGATGATGTAGTCTGCTGCTAAATGAGCTCCTCAGTGCATTCAGTATGTCCTGCATAGGGTGGAACTCGGACTCCAGCAGAGATGACAGTTTAGCCACCGTCCTTCTCTCTCCTATCTCCTCCATCGGATCAAGGCGCTGCCCCAGGACAGAGCTAGCTTTCTTAATCAGTTTGTTCAGTCTCTTCCTATCGGCTGCAGTAATGCCACTGCCCCAGCAGACCACTCCAAAAGTGATGGCTGATGCCACCACCGTGTCATAGAATGACTTCAGCAGCGCCCCTTGTACACCAAAAGACCTGAGTCTCCTCAGCAGGAACAGCCTGCGCTGTCCCTTCTTGTAGAGTGCATCAGTATTGTGTGACCAGTCTAGTTTATTGTTCAGATGAATACCCAGGTACTTATAGGATGTCACCATCTCGATGTCTGTTCCCTGTATATTTACTGGTACTGTGAGGGGCTGCCCATGCCTGCGGCAGTCCACCACCAGCTCCTTAGTTTTCCTCGCGTTGATCTGGAGGCAGTTCCGATGGCACCAGTCCACGAAGTCCTGGATAAGCCCTCTGTACTCAGCTTCATCTCCATTGGAGATGAGGCCAACGATCGCAGAGTCATCAGAGAACTTCTGTAGATGGCAGTGTGTTGTGTTGTGTGAGAAGTCCGCAGTATAAAGAGTGAACAGGAAGGGAGCCAGCACCGTTCCCTGGGGGGCCCCCGTGCTACTGATGATCGTGTCGGACACACAGTCCCGGGTTCTCACAAACTGAGGCCGGTTCGTGAGGTAGTCCAGGATCCATGATGACAGGTGCTGGTCCACCCCTGCGCGCAGCAGCTTGTCCTTCAGGATCATCGGTTGGATGGTGTTGAAAGCACTGGAGAAGTCAAAGAACATGATCCTCACCATATTCCCGGGCTTCTCCAGGTGGGACAGAGAACGGTGAAGGAGGAAGATCACCGCATCCTCCACCCCAATGCCATGCTGGTAGGCGAACTGGAGTGGATCCATCGCTGGTTCCACCAGGGGGCGGAGGTGAGCAAGGAGCAGTCTCTCCAGGGTCTTCATCAAGTGGGACGTCAAGGCCACCGGTCTGTAGCTGTTCAGGTCTTTGGGGTGGGAAGTTTTTGGTACAGGTACCACACAAGATGTTTTCCACAGCTGTGGTACCCTCCCCAGTTTCAGGCTCATGTTGAAGATATACGTCACAATCCCACACAGCTGGTCTGCACAGGACTTGAGGAGCTTTGCGCTGATGCCGTCCGGTCCCGGCGCCTTCCTCGCCTTGATCTTCCTCAGCTCCGTCCTCACCTGGGTCCTGGTCAGGGTCAGGATGGGGGGCTGTGTGTTGGGAGTGGGGGGGTGTTGGTAGAGTGGGGAGTGGGCAGCAGGACTTGATTTCTTTAGAGGCAGCAGTGGTTGTTGTGCAGTCAGGGGGGAGGGCGGTTGGTCAAATCTATTGAAAAACAGATTCAGGTTGTTCGCCCACTCCCTGCCCCCTGTGGCCTGGGGGGAGGTATTCTGGAGCCCCGAGATGGTTTTGAGGTTTCTCCAGACCCCGCTGATGTCGCTCTGTTGCAGCTTGTCCTCCATCTTCTTCCTGAAGCTGTCCTTGCCTTCTCTGATCTTTCTCCTCAGCTCCCTCTGTACGGACTTCAGCATCTCCCTGTTCCCTGACCTGAAGATCCTCTTCTTCTCTCTCAGAAGTGTTTTAATCTCAGGGTTGATCCAGGGTTTGTTGTTTGAGTGACGCCGTATGGTCTTGGTGGGAACGGATTTGTCCACACAGAAGCTGAGGTAGCCCGTGAAGGTGTGAATGAGGCCATCGATGTCCTCACCATGTGGATCGCAGAGCTGCTTCCAGGCGGTGGCTTCAAAACAGCCCTTTAGGGTGTCCATTGTCTCCTCAGACCATAACTCCACAGTGTGCATGGCCGGAGGTTGTCTGTGCACTAGGGGTTTGTACACCGGCCGGAGATGAACCAAGTTGTGATCCGATCTCCCGAGTGGGGGTAGTTGTGATGAGGTGTACGCCTCCTTAGTGTTTGCGTAGAATAAATCCAGTGTTTTATTGTCTCTAGTGTGGCATGTGACATACTGGGTGAACGTGGGTAGAATGGGAGACAGTGAAACATGGTTGAAATCGCCTGAGATGAGGAGAAGAGCATCTGGGTGTTCTGTCTGCAGCCTGCTGGTTACTGAATGGATGACGTCACGTGCTGTCCCAGCGTTCGCCGTCGGATTTGCATAAACAACAATGCAGATCACGTGTGAGTGTTCTCTCGGGAGATATGTAGGCCTCATGCTAACAGCTAGCAACTCAATGTCTTTGCTGCAGTGTCGTTGTTTAACAGTGATATGTCCCGGTCTGCACCAGTTGTTGTTAACATACATGATCACTCCACCGCCCCTAGCCTTGCCACTGTCTGGTGTTCGGTCAGCTCGTATCATGTGAAAACCCTCCAGCTCAATGTTAGCATCTGCTGCTAGTTCAGTTAGCCACGTCTCAGTAAACAAAAGGAGAGAGCACTCCCGGTATGTGCTATCATAACGGGAGATAGCCGCTAGCTCATCTAACTTTCCCAGTATCGACCGTACATTTCCCATGACAACAGATGGAAGGGAGGGTCTGTACCTTATATTTTTTGTCCTCCGCCTTACTCCAGCCCGGCAGCCGCGGCGTTTTCGCCTCAGTTCTCTCGGTATGTCGAGTATTTCCAATGGGACCGGGTGGCGGTTGAATGCTAGCAGCTGTTCTCTGCTGTATCGTATCCTGCTATAGACAGTGGCTCCGTCCACCGGCTCAGGAGACATTTAGGACGATCTGTGTGTCCGTGATATAAGTGGGGTGAAAAAAAAAAGACGGATCAAAAGAGAGAGGAAGGGAAAAAGACTCGGAATCGAGCCGCTGTTGCAAAAGGCAGCCGACTCGTGTGGCGCCCCTAGTTCTTCTTTCAAATATTCCAAAAATACCTAAAAAATTTAGACTGTAAATAACATCTCTTCTACTGTCATGCAAAATATGATAATCTATGATACTGCAGAGCTATGAATTCATTTATGATGTTTGCAGGGCTGATAAAGTGACAGATACCATATTACACCAGCATGTTACACCAACAACTCAGAGTCAAAAATCCTGTGTTGTAACTTGATATCATTAATTTCTAGAGTAGGAAAGAACAGTTGACTTGGAGTAGACAAACTTGAAGAAGTCATCATGGGTCATCAGTAGAAAAAACTTTATCAAATTTGCTTCAACTTTGTGGATGAAGGTCATCTGGTGTTGCCTGCAATCACCTGCAATTTCTTCATAGTCCCCCTTTAAAGTAGCCATAGGTCCTTCCTACCTACGGCTGTCAGACTTTATAACCTAACCAGTGCTGCTCGTAGAGGTCGTATTAAATGTACTAAATGTAACAACTTTGCACAATAGAGATGACCCCCCCCCACCACCACCGATACACAACTAAGACAATAACAACTAGAAAAGCACTCGGAGAGCGCAGACCTCCGCCAAGCGGCACAGTTCCCCCCCATACAGTGTTTGTGTGTACGTTTTCAGATTCCCTGAGCATGAAAAGATATGACTAGCAATTGGATTCACAATGATTATTTGTTTATTTGACATGGACAGTGCAATAAACAGACAATTAATGAATGACAATCAATGTGATAGTGATAGGATTAGTGGTTCAGTAGTGTAAAACGGGGCTATAAGGGACGGCGGGTTAATAAGGGACACTTTTCTGGGAAATGTTTTAAATGTAATTCTGCTTTTTTTATTTTGAGCAGGACGCTGAGTTGTGTTGTTATTGTCAAATATCCATGAATCCTTCATCAAATCTAGGCGGAAGCAAAATTAAAAAAGCAGAATTACATTTAGAAAAGTGTCCCATATTACCCCGCCGTCCCTTATAGCCCCGTTTTACGGTAGTAAAAGCATTGCCTCCTTGGCGGAGGTAATAAACTGAAGTGTTGGTGTGTCCATCTCCTCCACTGACAGATGCAGATTGGTTAGACAGGTTGTCGTGGATTTTATATTATATTGGGGTTGCGCTCCGCGGCAAAACAGAATTTAGAATCTTCCCCGGCAGAGAGGTCGTTTTTACGCAGCGCCTATAGCTGGGCGGGGAATTTGTGGCAAATAATCGGGCGGCGGACAGGTGGCCGTGTCAGGTTTTGTAGCATGGCGCAAAAACAGGCACGCTGGCGGGCCCAGGCCAGCAGTGTTTTCCACATGCTTTTGTTCCTAAAACGTTGAAGAACGCGGAGTTTGTGTTGGTCAGACACGACGACCAGCGCAATGTGCGCAGCGCCTATGGCTGGCACAGGCACGCTGGCGGGCCCAGGCCACCAGTGTTTTCCGCATGCTTTTGTGGCTAAAACGTTGAAGAAGGCGGAGTTTGTGTTGGTCAGACACGACGCCCAGCGCCCTCCATTGCGTCTGCGCACATGTTGAAAATGGCCGTATGTCACAGTGTGGAAAAAAATGCTTTAAAAAATTCCTGTATGCAGACGGTGATGCGGATCATCCCCAAAATTTAATCAGTTCTTCCTTGTACCATTTCCAACAACGCCTGAAAGTTTCATTGAAATCCGTCCAAAAGTTTTTGAGTTATCTTGCTAACCAACAGACAAACAGACAGACAGACAGACAGACAGACAGACAAACACACAGACAAACCCCGGCAAAAACATTACCTCCTCCTGGCCTTTCGGCCTGGCGGAGGTAATTATTGTTGAGGGTGGCAACAACACTGTTGATTCAAATGTGAAATATACTGTCTGGGTCCATATTTATATTCTGCCAGGTAATTTAACAAACTGTAATGCTGTTGATACCATCTAGCTGCAATGGTCCTGCACTGTGTATATAACTGTGTACATGTGTATATTTATTTACTGCTTTGGCTAACCAATTCTTAGCTTATTATTTTATTCTTATTTACTATTGCTCTGAGTGCTGCTATCCCTTTGCTGCTGCAATCCTGGAATTTCCCCATTGTGGGACTAATAAAGGCTTATCTTATCTTATCTTATCCCACCCTACATACTCTTTTGATAGTCTACAACAGGCTTTTGCGCCATGCTTCACACCTTGTTCCAGTGCTTTTGTTAGTTTCTGTCAGTACATTTACGGTTGTTTTATGGGTTATGTCACACCATCTAATTACCAGTAGATAGTGCGCTGGCTTTATGCTGCAAGGAGGAAGCTCATTTAAAAGAGGTGTGACAACGGCGCAATCCTAGTGCACTGGTGTTTTAGTGTATTAAATGACAATGTGCTTTTGATCAGGAAGAAGGAGGTCTATCATAATGTAGCGAACGCTCATATTGAGTTCGCTACAATAAGAAGCACATTGTTAATGTCATTTCAGATTTAATTAATCTTAATCTTAATCAAAAACATCAGGTTTTAGGCACAAAATTTACCAAAACTTTCTTTAGCGTGTTTGTGTACCTATTACTATATTTAAATGTGAAGAATCTCCTTAGAAAAAAAATCAAATATCCCAACCAGACAAAACTGATATAACAAAACATCTCTCTTAAAATTAACAATAAAGCCGTCCCAAACTGAAACACATTTTTGGGTTTTTTTTGGTATACTTTACTAATCCCAGAAGGAAATTACAGGGAATCCACCTGGATGAATGAGGCAGCCACGGTGCAGCGCCAATCCCTTCACCATTCACACACACATTTACACATAGGGTCACTTTAGAGTCCCCAATTAACCTACAGTAACTTGTGTATTTTTGGCCTGTGGGAGGAAATCTGAGTACCTGGGGTAAACCTACGCAAACACAGGGAGAACACGCGAACTCCACAGAGAAGGGTTACTGATGGTCAGGGAGTGGAATTGAACCCACGATGGTCAGGGATGGAATCAATCCCGTGACCTTCTGTGCTGCCACAGTGCTAAGCACTGTGCCACTGAGCTTCCCATGGTAAAGTATTTGATATAATCCCAAAATTGAAGAACTAGTTGCAACAACAGTAGACTGAGTTTAAAATTAGTTTGGAAAATGACATTATTCTCCTGCTGCTCTGGTCAAGGATAGACATTCATCATCTCAGGAGCAAATGAACCTGATATTTGAATGGATCAGTGTTCTGATGGATTTTCTCTTTTTCAGACAGCATATTCAATGTTCTCTTTATTCTTTTTGTCTTGTGGTTGGAAGACTTGAAATCAACCTCTGCCCCGGATGGCGTCAGAATATTAATATGGCTTTAAGTGAATGCACTCCTTGTCTTTTTTCATGTGACCCAATTAAGCATCATAAGTCTTACGTCTGTGTGTGTGTTGCACATGTTTGTGTGCATTTTTACCTTTTTTGTGGAATCACTTTCCTTCCCAAAACATGACATATAGAAACATGAGACCCAGCTGACATCCCTGCAAAGTTCTGCCTCTCAGTGCTGGATATGTACTTATCCTAAATATTGTTTGACCTTCCCAGTGCCCGGCTATTACTCTCTAGTGAGTCCTCATCTCCCCTACCCCCAGACTCCCCTCTATTTTTTTTTCCACAGATGGATTTTTTGTTGCATTAATCCCACAGATCAGGTGGGTTTTGTCAACGTGTTAAACTTTAATGCTTTGGGTCATTTATCTTTATGGCCAAAGCCGAGGTCTGTCAGCAACCAGACAAGCTATTTCCTCATTTGGTTTGGGAGCAAAGTGGCGCTGGAGAGAGAAAAAGGGAGGGGGTGGCAGTGGTGATGGAGTGAGGTGAATTGGGGAGGGGGTCTGCAGCACACCACCTAATGAAATCCTCATGTGAGGCAGGAGAGCAGGACCCTATGGAGGGGTAGAGGGGTGATCGCGGAGGTCAAGGCACCACACCATCTCAAGAAAATGACGCCTCTCCAGAGAGGTGCCTTCACTTACTCATTTATTTTTTTCTTGTTCTGAGGAGCAACTAGGGCTTGTAAAGAACGTTGGATGTTGTGCTCCTCATTTCAAATAGGGCGCCACATTAGGGACCCACCAGGCGCCCAAGTGGACAAGGATAGAATTGCAAGTGATTAATTTGTCGAAAGCTCCCCTGGAACAGTGATGTGCTCGCACAAGTATTTGTCTTCATTTGCCAAGATGTATACAGTGGCATGAGAAGTTTTGTTTCCTGTTCATCGTCAGTCATGTACACAAACTACAGCTAAATAAAATGTTTTCTTGGCCCATTTAACAGCTAAAACAATGGAACTAATGGACAAATAATGGGCATTATAAGCCTAGAACACATTTAGTTTTGTTGCTTGTGCAGCTGAAAATGTCACAAACATATTTCACTGGCTTATTTCAACAAATAAATACAAGCCTCTCTCAGAAAAACAGAGAAACAGGCATATATGATTCACTGTCCCAATTACTCATTTGTGTTTCAGTTGCAAAAAGAAGAAAAATGGCTTGTAAACTGTTTGAAATTAAAGGCATTTCTTCATTGATTTCTTATAAAATCTGACCTGCTCTCCATCTAAGACACGGTTACAGTAAAATCTGACTTAATACAGAGCACATAAACAGTATTTATTAAGTAAGCGTAAAATTATATTGTACATATTCTATATTTACCTATTTTGTAAGATGTGTGCCTGTGTTTGTGTCTATGTTGAATGTAATTAGTGGCTTGTAAATATGGATGTCACCAACTGCAAAACAAATCTACCTACGGGTACAAATAAAGTAACCTGAACCTGAACCTGAACCTGAACCTCAGTCTAAATGACTGTTATGAACTCCTGGGGATAGACAAAGCCTTAAAAAGGCAACAAGTTCATTTCTAAAGAATGAGGATGTAAAGAGTGAGACAAATTGTTTACAATGGACTTACCAGTGACTTTGAACATCCTAGCCGATATCTTCAGCTGGACCCTGAACTGCAGTAACTGGGAAGAAAGAACCGGTAACAAAAGCCACCAGAACATGTTGATTATTATTATTATTATTATTACTATTATTATTATTATTATCATTATTATTACCCTCCATTATTCACCACCTTATCTTGGTGGAGGGGTTTGAGTGCCAAATGATCCCAGGAGCTATGTTGTCGGGGGCAACTTGCCCCTGGTAGGATCTCCCAAGGCAAACCGGTCCTCGGTGAGGCACCAGCAGTCCAGTGGATCTCCATGAAAACTGTTACATCAAGGACCCAATAAACCCAAAGGAGGCACATGGGTCCGCCCTCAGGTGGGCTCACCACCTGCAGGAGGGATCATGGAGATCATCGTGTCATGTGAACCTGTCATGTTCAGGGTTGTTTTCAACCCCATCCATGACCTGTGGCTGTAGGGTTTTGATTATTACTTATTAATTCCAGCTGGCAGATTGAGCCTTGCTCTCTGCCAGTCCTACAGCCACGCCTTCCTCCTCTCACCAGACATTCACCAGCTGTTTGAGATCACCACATGCACACAAACGCACACACTCACACACACTCACACATGCATACACACATTCATCCAATTAATCATGCACGGGCTTGCCACACGGCTGTGTCCACTTGCCTTCGTTAGTGTATGGTGTACTTATGGGGAGGCAGTGTGACCAGTCAGTGTGGCAATTTCAGTCAGTCAACATTGGACATCCTGACTCACCGGATTATTGGCTGTTTCCCTTGGACTTATCATGTTGTTTCTTACAACATGATAAGTCATGTTGTAAGAATGATAAGTCTTGCCTTCTCCCTCTGCTCCTGATTGTTTGGAGCACGTTAGGCATTTCCTCTAGCCAACTAGGTTTGCAGCGGGTTGTCTCTCCCATTCTCATCAGTAGCTGTTATTTGGACATTTTGTGTACATTTTTCCCATTGTTAATAAACACACTACATTACTGCACGTTGGGCTTGCATCAATTTATATGTTCACTGCAAGATCACGCAGCGGACATGCCAGTAAGCTGCCACCACAAAGAGCCCAAGCAGTAAGTAGCGTGTTACTTTCATTTTTTTTTTTGTGCTTTTTTCACCTACCTGTTCGAAGCATGATGTCCTCGTCTAGCCGTTCCCACACTGGCTTTAGTGGATGGGCAGCGGGACATCCCAATCCAGGGGGGCAGCAAGCAGCCTGCCTAATCTGGGAACTGCTGGAGGACGTGTATGACTCCTTCAGGCCCAGAGAGTGATTGGCCTGCCTCATTGGAGCAATACAGATCCTGGGGGCTCATCAGGGCCTCTGGAATTACCCGGAGTACACCGAACTGCTGTCCGCTGTCTGCACTCTCGAGCAGGCTTTCCCCGACCTGGAGAGAAGGGCTTTCCGAACCAGGCTGAAACAGAAATGCTCTTCTCCACCGGCAGCCATCGTTCCCTCTTCTCCATCGCCCGCTCCAAGATGGCCGCAACCAGGTAGGCAACATCGACGTCACCTGTTCCCGAAATCCCGGAAGAACAAGTCAGCTCTACGAACTGCTCCTGTTCTGTCACCGAGCCCTGTTACCCCCGCAGCGGATCCTCATCTCCAGTCCCTAGCAGTCCCATCTGCAGAATCTCCCTCCATATCCACTCGGTCAAACCACAGGCAGCAGAGGGGCGCATGCTTTCTTCACCATATGGGCAGCTCCCATATGTTCTACAGAGGAGCCTAGCACCGCCTTTCCCGGACGGACGGGTGAAGACATCCAAGCAACAGCAGCAACCAACATCTTGAACTGGGAGAACAGGCAAGTTATTTTTCATTTGACTCCCATTGATAATGAAATGTCTTTCCTGATTCCCGGTAGAGAGGCTCAGGGAAAGCAGTCCCCTGAGCTCTCCCCACCTGCTGCTGTTAGAAACTGTTCACCAGCCCTCTCTCCACTTTCCTCTGTTTGCCCACTGGAACCGGAGCTGAGCAGTTGGGACCAAGAGGAGCCAGAGGTCCGGGAGGGGTGTCCTCCCATAGCAATGGTAAACCAGATCCCAGCTGCCATGCCAGAGGAGTCACCAGTGTGGATCACGGCAGCTGGGGACACCAAGACTGCAGAGACCATCATGCCTGCTGTGGAAGCCGCCACAGCAGAGTCAGCGCCCAAGCTGTGCCTCCAGGAGGTCAAGCCTATGGAAACATCGCCTGGATCGCCAGTGTCCTGGAGGGCAGTAGAGCTTGAGCTAAGCCAAGTGCTCTCTTTTGTCTTCCTTCTTTCCATATTAGAGCATTTTTGCCTAGCTCAGGGTGAGGCGGGCCAGTTGCAGCCATACGCTGCACCTGAGCTCGCCTCGCCAGGATCCGCCACTGCTGGCGACCCTAACCCTTCCTTTTCCCTGTTCAAGTCCTCCTCTAGGGTTGCCGGAGAAACATCCGTGTCGCCGGATGAGTCCGAGGATCCAGGCTCGCCGCTGGAGGTAACCAGGGCTGCTGCTGTTCCCGGTGAAGTCGACCTGGATTCAGTTCCCTGTCTGCAGGAGGCCGTAGTTTGGGTTCCGTCTCAGCCTGGGCCTCCATGGGTGCTGTGTCCCGGCCGGGGACCATCGTGGGTGCCGCAGCCCCGCATCAGTCCCACGTGGGTGCTGCGCTCCAGCCTTGGTCCGCCATGGGCACTGTGCCTCAACCCAAGGCCCACCGAGGGTGCAGCAGCAACCCAGCCGGGTCCCATCACGGGTGTAGCAGAGGTCCAGCTGGGCTCCACCGTGGGTACAACCATGGCTCGGTTGGGGTCCACCGAGGGTGCAGCCGAGCTCCAGTCCCAAGCCAGGACCACCGAGGATGCAGCCGAGCCCCAGTCCCAAGCCGGGACCACCGAGGGTGCAGCCGGCCAGCTTGGGAACACTGAGGTCCCTTCCTCCCTTCCAGAGGTCCTCAGGGTGTCCCTTCCTCTTCCACCAGGCTCCGCCGTGGTCCGCCTGGTCCTGCCACCAGGAACCGCAGGGGTTCCCCTTCTTCAGTCCGGCCACCCACCTTTCAGCCTTCTGCTGGGTAGGCCGCCACCTCGTCTATCCCTCCAGGCCTGGTGGCTCAACTATGCGGGCCGGCCACCCAAAGGACTGGGTTCCTGGGTCAGGTAGCCCTTTTCCTCTGGCAGCCCACCTGATGCCGTTCTGCAGGCCGCCTGCTGGCCCTGGGCCTTTGGCCGGCCCCCTGAACTTATGGTTGTTCGTGGGCTGGGACAGTGGTTGGTCCCCTGAACTGTGGGGCTCTTGGGAGTGGGGTGGGTTAGTTAGTTTAGGGTTGGGAAGTGTTATTGTGTTGTTTTGTGGTGTTTTTGTCTTGATCGACTCCTCCTAACCTGTTCCCCCCACCTCCCACCCTGGTTTGCTGTGTTGACCTTTGGGTGGGGGGGGGGGGGGCAGGTTTTGTTTTCTGTTTCGATGGTACAGTGGATGTCTAGTTTCCACCCCTTGAGGGAGGGGCTCTGTCATGTTCAGGGTTGTTTTCAACCCCGTCCATGACCTGTGGCTGTAGGGTTTTGATTATTACTTATTAATTCCAGCTGGCAGATTGAGCCTTGCTCTCTGCCAGGCCTACAGCCACGCCTTCCTCCTCTCACCAGACATTCACCAGCTGTTTGAGATCACCACATGCACACAAACGCACACACTCACACACACTCTGTAGCGAAGTGGCTTGAGGCAGGAGGCTTTTAATCAATTTTCCAATTTTATTTCTAATCCTTGCAGGTGATAATACGACACCGACATCAATAATCCAATGACACGATCTTCAATGATCCACAATGAAAATCTCTCCGCCATTGACAATCAACCACCACCTGTTATATACTATCAGAGATAATTAGCGTTAATTAGGACAATACCATATCCCAGGTAAAACAATAACATTTTCCTTTTTCCCCATACATACCCATTAATATCTAAAAGTCCATAATACTCCCCCCAGCTATAAACAGAATAAATATAAATAACACAGAATAAATACTATAAATAATTCACTAAATATTTTAATCCCCTAATTACAAATTTTAAATCTCCCCTATGACTCACCATCGCATGCTTCCTTCCTGCTGGTGTCCTTTAAAAGGCATTCAACCTCTGACAGAGTCTTTTGCCCGGACACCCTCAGGAAGCATGTTGGCAAAGGTATGTGAATTAATAATTATCAATTGTTTACCCCAAATAATTAACCCAACAATTATCTCACAAAGGCATTCAATTAGTCAAAGACAGATACAATAATGTGCACTTTACGAACAATCAAATTGACATTTACAATACTACACAAATAATACAGTTACACATACAATAGACCATAACAGTGGTGACACTCCATCATCACACACTCACACATGCATACACACATTCATCCAATTAATCATGCACGGGCTTGCCACACGGCTGTGTCCACTTGCCTTCATTAGTGTATGGTGTACTTATGGGGAGGCAGTGTGACCACTCAGTGTGGCAGCCTCAGTCAGTCAACATGGGACATCCTGACTCACCAGATTATTGGCTGTTTCCCGTGGACTTATCATGTTGTTTCTTAGAGCCTTTCCGCTCCAACATTTCTGTAAGTCTTCATTTTGTGCCTTCTCCCTCCACTCCTGATTGTTTGGAGCACGTTAGGCATTTCCTCTAGCCAACTAGGTTTGCAGCGGGTTGTCTCTCCTATTCTCATCAGTAACTGTTATTTGGACATTTTGTGTACATTTTTCCCATTGTTAATAAACACACTACATTACTGCACGTTGGGCTTGTGTAATCCAGCTGAGAAAATGACCCTTTTTCTCAGATTTCATTTGTATTAATGAAAGTGTGTGATTTTGTTTTGAAAACCGACTATCTTGGGGAAGAGAAAGTGCGATCCTCGTCATCCACCTTTTGAACTTCTGGTTCATGGTCACGTTGGGTGATCTGGGTCTTTCCATTCGTTAAGAGCGATATTAGCCCCGCCTTCCGAGTACAGGCAACCAGCGCGCACTCGGAATTCAGTCTTTAACGATACTAGCGCGGACAAGGGAGGTTGTGAAGCAATTCATACAGATACCTCTTCTTGGTGAGTTCATTCAGAAAGATGCTATAAATGAATCTAAACACTCTCCAAACGCTAATTTGCAACCTTTATTATCCTAAGTTGACGGGAGCACGAGCGTGAGGGGCATTGTGGCTGTGTCCTTTGCTGTATTCACACTGAAACCTCATCTTGGTGAGTCAGATACATGCTAATGTTAAGCTAACGTTAGCGCTACGCTAATGCTAGTCGCGAGTGGATTGTTCCTGTTTAAAAGCAATGGAAAAGGCTGTCTTTGTGTCCGTATGGTTTTCCTAAATGTGATTTCAGTTCCCAACAGTATGCTGAAGTACTTTTAGCTCTTATGCACTATTTCTGTCGAATGCAATGTGTAGTTTGATGCTAAAAGCACATGGTGTTGGCCTACTATGTAAATCCATAGGTTATGCTAAACCCAGTAGGTCAGACAGGGTTTACTGATTTTAAAAGGGAATATTAGAAGTGATGGGACAGTATATTCCCTAGTTATGTGATAAATTAATTGTATTTCATTTCATGATTTACAGAGACGAGGTTAGAGAGGATTAATCATAATTTCATGGTTAAATGATATAGAGATGAACAGAGGAATTCATTTAATTGGTTACATGAAAAAAAGGGTATTTCATGTGCTACCAGAGAGATTGTGAGAAAAAAAGAACACATGCATGTAAGATGTAAGATGTGAAATGAAAGATATTACTATATTGCTGGATTGTGATAATAGTAATATGAGAGAAGAATTTAAACACTAAGCTATGGTGTTATATAAGAAGGGATTGGAAGACGAATTACTCTAGCTGTAAACAATAATACCATTGTTGTCGTGCAGGCTAGGTTTTTTTTGGTTGCCGACCAAAAACCTTCTGGATCCTGGATTTTCTCCGAATGGAGATGGCGAGCCTGACCCGAGATTGAACAGAGGTCTGACCAAGGTCTCAATTGAAGGACATCCCTCCTCTCTCCAGTGCCCAGAATTTAAAGTGGTAACAACCCAAGTCGCCGCTTTAAAAGAGGAAAACAAACCTGAGTCTGGAGTTACAAGACATCTTGACTGGTCAAACGACTAACCCGAAAGGACAAACAAACACTGAGCTCAGCAGGACACTTTTGGGGTTTTATTTCATGCCGGCCATTGTTATATTTGTATATTTGTACATTGTTTGTATATTTTTCTCCTTCTATATTTATTAATAACATACATGAATTGCTCATTTCTTGCCTCCAGCTATTTCATTCCACACTCACTCTAATTCCTTATTGTAACCCTTACGAACCTAGCAGCTGGTCTACACTTAATTATTTCCCTTACCTAATTAACATAAGAAAGGGTTACACTTGCATCAATTTATATGTTCGCTGCAAGATCACGCAGCGGACATGACAGAACCGGGTGGAAGTCTGGACTACTCTGCCTGGACTGATACCCCCGTGACCCAGATCCCCAGATAAGCAGTAGAAGATGGATGGATGGATGGATGATGATGATGATTATCATTATTTCAGTATTAATGAAGGTACATCTGTTTTGCATACTTGGAGTTATGATAGTACTTCTGAAACAGGGGTCACCAACTAAAACTGCAAGAGGTCCGATAAGTCAGTCCACCTCCCCAGCTGAGGTCCGAACAAGGTTTGGAAATCTTTAGGCACCTCATGATTCGATTATGATTCAGAACTCCAATTTAATACTAAAACCATTCTCAATGCATCCTGATGCATTTTTTTTTGGGGGGGGGGGATTCAGGATTTTTCCCTCCCACTGTGTGACAACTTGGTCCTTTTAAAGCAAAGTATTTGCAGTGACCTATGAATTTACTTCCACCATCTTTTATTAGAACAGATGGAAGAGAAATTTGATACAAGGACAAATTTATCTCAAAACGTGCTTTTAAAAACTGCCATTTTTTCATTGATATTCTTTCAGAAGACCACAGCTGTCTACAGACAGGCCAGTATCATTTAACTTGCTTTCACACATTACTTTATTAAGTTCATGTTTTAGCTGCCTTTATCTCTATATTATTTTTAATCAAAAAATTAAAATGAATTCTTTGTTCAATTTCAAACAAAATATGTAATTTAAATTTTATAATACAGGAGAACACTAAATGTGTTTGATTCCAAATAAATAGGTCTAAAATTATAAAATCTACAACTAAAATCCTAAAAATATGTTCCAGGAGAACGCAAACTAAACTGTATTGCATTAAAAAAAAGATTAATATCTACAGTGGTGTGAAAAAGTGTTTGCCCCCTTCCTGATTTCTCATTTTTCTGTATGTTTGTCACACTTAAATGTTTCACATCATCAAACAGATTTAAATATTAGACAAAGATAACACAAGTAAACACAAAATGCAGTTTTTAAATGAAGGTGTTTATTATTAAGGGAAAAACATCCAAACCTACATGGCCCTGTGTGAAAAAGTGATTGCCCCCTAAACCTAATAACTGGTTGTGCCACCCTGAGCAGCAACAACTGCAATCAAGCGTTTGTGATAACTGGCAATAAGTCTTTTACAGTGCTGTGGAGGAATTTTGGCCCACTCATCTTTGCAGAATTATTCTAATTCAGCCACATTGGAGGGTTTTCGAGCATGACCCGCCTTTTTAAGGTCATGCCACAGTATCTTAATTGGATTCAGGTCAGAACTTTGACTAGGCCACTCCAAAGTCTTCATTTTGTTTTTCTTAAGCCATTCAGAGGAGGACTTGCTGGTGTGTTTTGGATCATTGTCCTGCTGCAGAACCCAAGTGCGCTTCAGCTTGCGGTCATAAACAGATGGCCGGACATTCTCCTTCAGGATTGTTTGGTAGACAGCAGAATTCATCGTTCCATTTGCCATAGCAAGTCTTCCAGGTCCTGAAGCAGCAAAACAGCCCCAGACCATCTATAACCTTTTCCAGACTGATAGATCTGAATTACTTTGTTTCTCATTTATTCCTGAATTTCCTTGGATTGCAGCATGATGTCCAGCTTTTGAAAATCTTTTGGTTTACTTCACTTTGTCAGGCTGGTCTTATTTAAGTGATTTCTTGATTGAGAACAGGTGTGGCAGTAATCAGATCTGAATGTGGCTAGAGAAATTGAACTTAGCTTTCCAAAGATGTGATAAACCGCAGTTAATTTATGTTTTAATGGGGGGGGGGCAATCACTTTTTCACATGGGGCCATGTAGGTTTGGATATTTTTTTTACCCTTAATAATAAACACCTTCATTTAAAACTGCATTTTGTGTTTACTTGTGCTGTCTTTGTCTAATACTTAAATTTGTTTGATGATGTGAAACATTTAAGTGTGACAAACATACAAAAAAATGAGAAATCAGGAAGGGGCAAACACTTTTTTACATCACTGTAAAAAACAAAATTTCACAAAAAGTAACCTCTGCATCCCAGCATGGACTACTCTTGGTAGAATAATGGAAGGAGTACCCTGGTAAATATACTCAGTTTCACAACAGCACTTCATTTCGTGGATACAGACCTTAAACAAAGCGTGTCTGTTTGGGGTGGATGTCCTGGCTGTCAGCCTTGTATCGGGGGAAGGGGGGCTCAGTGAACTGTGATTTTGCAAGCTGCTGCATATATTCTGGAGCAGTTGGAGCCACAGAGCTCCAACGTGGCGTTCGTGGGACAGCGAAGAGGGGAGTCTGCAGCAGGACAGCCCAAGGGCTCATGTTACAATCTGTCCGGGAGTTGCCAATATAGCAGTTCAGTTTTGCTTTTTTCTGCTTTTTTCCCATCAAAACAAAACAGTCTCCCCTTTTCCTAAATTGTATCAAAAGGTTTCAGGGTCCAGACAGAGGACTCTCGGGGTCCGGATCCAGACCGAAGTCTGCCAGTTGGTGACCCTTGTTCTAAAGCAATGTTCTGGGGTGACAGCCAACAAAAGCTGCATTTTTTTAATTAATGATTTACAGCAATATATTTGAAAAAAGCACTGCATATTGATCAGTAATGAAGCATGGTGGAAGAAGCATCAAGACAGAATTGCTTCACTACCACAAGACCGTGCAATCAGGAAGCAAAGGTTTACAGAGAATGTCAGGGATCTACAGGTAAGGGGAGATCAGTCAGCACAAGAAGGCAAAATTCATCAGTTTGAATAGTCAAATAAATGAGATTAGATAAAATACAGTATATAACTGTTGGTTCTCAGCTTAGTCAGATTCAGTCTGTGTAGAACCATGGAGGTGAGAGTAGGGACTTTAAATGTAGGGACTAGGACTGGTAAAGGCAGAGAGTTAGTTGGTATGATGGAAATAAGAAAGACTAGGTGTCATAAACTGTCTGTGCGCTCTGCCATAGCACATGGAGAAGGATGGAAGGATTTAAATGCAGGAGTTCACCAAACACACATTTATTGACAAACGGTTCACAAATACAGACAAACAAGTTGGTCACCATACAATATGAATGCGCTCGGAGAGCGGGGAATACTACAGGGCGTTCAACTACTCAGGGGAACGCAAACTAGACAACAGCCTAAGCGTAGCAGTTTTGCTGCAAGGAGAAACGCCACCAGAAGCGTAGCAGAATTACTGCAAGGGGGGAAACGCTTCTGGTCCAGCGTAGCAGCTAAGCACACAGAGAAACGCTAACAGTTTACTCACAAGTAGGAATAGTCCCGAAAGTCCAATATTCTCAGCAAGCATAATCCACTTGTCCTTCTCGACGTGATGGTCACCCCATGGAGAATAGGAATGACTTGTACAATGACCCAGTGGCATTTGTCTAGCGAAGAGCCGCTTAAATACAAACACCGCTGGCCACACAAATTGGGCACACCTGAGTGAGACGCGGGAAAGATAATTACCCAGGGCTGGGAACAGCTGGTGGAATTAAGGAGAGCGAGGGGGCATGGTTGGACTGACAGACTGTCATCAGCGTGGGAAAAAGATCACAGAAGCTGACTAACAGCTGCTGGTTAGGCAGTGGCCATGATAATAGGATAGGTACAGAATACACAAAATGCACATAAACAGTGAACCCAAACCCACAGAGAGATCGAGCCCAAGCCGGGGAAAGCCAAGCTGGCTCGGCTCATGACACTAGGAGCATTGGAGAGGGATTTAAACTGTTCTACCAGGGTGTAGATAGGAAGAGAAATGGAGTAGGACTAATCCTGAAGGAAGAGTATGTGAAGAGTGTTCAGTAGGTAAAGAGGGAGTCAGACAGAATCATGAGTTTGAAGCTAGAAGTCAAAGGTGTGATGTTGAATGCTGTTAGTGCATATGCCCCACAAGTTGGATACCTGTTAGAAGATAGAGAGGAATTCTAGAGTATGTTGGATGAAGTGGTAAAGTGTTCCCTAGGGGAGAGAGTGGTGACTGGAGCAGACTTTAATGGACATGTAGGTGAAGGGAACAGAGGCAATAAGGAGGTGCTGGGTAGGTGGTTTTAAGGAAAGAATGTGGAAGGACAAATGCTTGTGGATTTTGCTAAAACGATGGAAATGGCTGTGGTAAACACATACTTCAAGAAGACAAAGGAACATCGGATGACTTACAAGAGTGGAGGAAGGTGCACACCAATGGACCACATCTTATGCAGAAGGAGAAATCTGAAAACAATGGGAGACTGCAAGGTAGTGGCAGGGGAGAATGTAGCTATACAGCATTGGATGGTAGTCTGTAGGATGAATTTGGAAAGCAAGAAGAGGAAGAGAGTGAAGGCAGAGTGGAAATTTAAGTGGGAGAAGTTGCAGAAGGAAGAATGGTGCACACAGTTCAGGAAGGAGTTGATACAGACTCTGGGTGGTAAGGAAGAATTACCAGATGACTGGAAAAGTACAGCAAAAGTATTGAGGGAAATGGGTAGAAAGGTATATGGTGTATCCAGTGGACATAGGAAGCAAGGCAAGGAGACTTGGCGGTGGAATGAGGAGGTACAGGAAAGTGTTTGAAGAAAGAGGTTAGCAAAGAAAAAGTGGGATAGTCAGGGTTATCATGAGCCGAGCCAAACCTCCTGAACACTCTTCACATACTCTTCCTTCAAGATTAGTCCTACTCCATTTATCTTCCTATCTTCACCCTGGTAGAACAGTTTAAATCCCCCTCCAATGCTCCTAGTGTCATGCGCCGAGCCAGCTTGGCTTTGACCGGCTTGGGCTCGATCTCTCTGTGGGTTTGGGTTCACTGTTTATGTGCATTTTATGTATTCTGTACCTATCCCATTACCATAGCCACTGCCTGACCGGCAGCTGTTAGTCAGCTTCTGTGATCTTTTTCCCACGCTGCTGACAGTCTGTCGGCCCAACCACGCCCCCTCGCTCTCCTTAATTCCACCAGCTGTTCCCAGCCCCAGTAATTATCTTTCCCGCGCCTCGCTCAGGTGTGCCCAATTTGGGTGGCCAGCGGCGTTTGTATTTAAGCAGCTCTTCGCTAGACAAACGCCGCTGGGTCATTGTATGAGTCACACTCTCGTTCTCCTTGGTGTGATTGTCACGTCTGGAAGGACAACTGGATTATGCTCGCTGAGACAAATGGACTTTCTGGACTGTTCCTGCTCGTGAGCAAACTGTTGGATTTCTCTGTGCGGTTGCTGCTACGCTTTACCTGAGGCGTTTCCTCTTGCAGTGAGTCTGCTACGCTTCAGGTGGCATTTCTTCTCACAGCGTAACCGCTACGCTTAGGCTGTGCTCAGTTTGCGTTCCCCCGAGTCAGTTGAGCTTCCCGTAGTCTTCCCCGCCCTCCCGAACACATTCATATTGTATTGTAACTTACTTGTTCGTCTTTATTAGTGAACAGTATATGTCAATAAATGTGTGTATGGTGAAACCCTGCGCTTAAATCCTTTCATCCTTCTCCTTTTCCGTGCACTATGGTAAAGCGCAAGGAGAGTTTATGACAAGGGTGATGAAGAAAGTAGACAGGAGTATTTGGAATCTAGGTGCATGGCAAAGAGAGAGGTGGCAAAGTCAAAGGATAAGGCATATAGTGAGTTGTATGAGAAGCTGAACACTAAGGAAGGAGAAAAGGAGTTGTATTGTTTAGCTAGACAGAGAGATCAAACTAAAAATGATGTTCAGCAAGTTAGGTTGATTAAGGACAGAAATGGTAATGTACTAACAAGTAACGAGAGTGTGTTTAGAAGGTGGAAGGAGTACTTTGAGGAGCTGATGAATGAAGAAAATGAAAGAGAAGAGGATGGATGAAGGAAACATGGTGACCAAGGAAGTCCCAAGGATTAGCATGGTGGAAGTTGTGGTGTATAAAACTAGAGGGACATTTGGAGTGGAACGCAGCTTGCGGCTGACGTTACCTTCACTATATATTGGGCGGTCCGCCATCTCACTGGGGAGAGTATTCGGATAGCATAGAGGGTACTTGGTTACAGGGTTACCACTCAGTGTACACATATTTACTATTCAGCTTTGTAATAAAGTTCAGTTTGACTGCAGCATCCTTGTCCGTCTTCATTCCAGGTTTGTGGACATAACATTTGGCGACGAGAATTGTGAACCATGGAAGCGTGCTTGAGATCGCTACAGCCCTTTCACAAGTCCCCGGGTGAACCAACAGTCCCGTGGCCACGATGGCTGGGTGCGTTTGAAACCTATGTTGCGATGTTGGACCTGAGTAAACTTGATAAAGGAAGGAAACAAGCACTTCTTGTCCACCACCTGGGCATAAAGGGTCAGAATTTTCCACACGCTGGATCCAACAGAGTCATATGTGGATGCTGTTGAACTACTTGCTAGCTATTTTGCTGCACTGGACAAAGTGATAGCATGGTGAATTTGATTCCACCAGAGGTGACAGGGAATTGGTGAGTCCATAGCAATTTGTCACCAACCTGAGACATTTGGCTAGCATGTGCCGTTTTGAACTGTTGGAAGATGACATGGTGCAGGACCAGTTAGCTGAGCACACGTGTAACCTGAGGCTAAGACCTAAGATACTAATGGCACCAAAAGGCATGATGCTAGCTAGCATGATAGAGCTAGCGTTCCAGCTTGAGTCAGCGGAGAGGTTAGCACTGGAGCTAAGTGGGCGCCAACTACATAAGCTACCTGGACAGATGATGCTAGCTGGTGGGCACGGAGGAATATGAGGACACGGCAGAAGAGTACAAGATGAACGCCATTAACCGAAGGACCACTCCGAGAGGCCCCGTCTGTGGTAGCTGTGGGTCCCCCACACGCCAGGACAGAGCACGTTTTTGCCCGGCAAGAGGACAACGGTGTAATAAGTGTAGACGCTTAAACCATTTCACCACAGTGTGCCGGTCGCCGGCGCCATGGAGCCTGCCAAGTAAGCCAAGCCGCCCGGTAACAACAACCATTCATGCAGTAAGTCCTGACAGCAACGGTTATTCATACAGCATGGTTGAGTTAGATGGGGTAGCTTTACCGCTACTGTTCGACACAGCAGCGGTCAGGTCGATGTTAACCCAGGCCACGGTCAAGAAGTTTTTTCCCAACCAAAAAATTAAGAAGAACCCAATGGCGCTGTACAGATACGGCAGTTACAGACTTTGTAATGTGGGAACAGTTGAGCTGACGGTCTACTTCAAGTCTAAGATTGTGTACGACTTTACGTTCCAAGTGGCAGCGCATGGTGACAACATTATGGAGTGTGACCCCTTCTATAGACTGGGCTTCACTATCCGAGAAAGTGCTGGGTTTGAATGGTCCAGGTGCGGCAACTGGGGTATGACAGACCTCAACGATGACGACATGGTGTGGAACAAGGTAATTCAAGGCGGCACTGACACCACACCATCCGCCCCGTGCTCTCAGGAGGAGAGCTGCCCGGGAGTGGGGCAGCGGCCAGACTCGCTTCCGTTCCTCGCTCAGCCAGAACTGGAGCTGCAGGAGAGGGGGCCCAAGCACGCAGAAAACCCCAAAGCACAGCAACAACAACCAGGCACAGACACTGCTCATGACACGGAACAACAAAGCACATCAGACGAGAGAGAGGAGGAACCAGACTGCTTCCGTACCCACGCTCAACAACAACAAGCTACGGAAGTTACGACCGAGCCGACGGGTGAAGAGTCTGCCTCAATGAGCAACACCGGAGAGACACTGGACACCTTCTGTACCCACGACAAGCTTCAGTCTAAGGGAACAATGACAACGACAATGGGTGAAGAGTCCGCAACAAACACGGTGACAACAGAACCGCCACAGCACGACGAAGGTCCCAAGCCGGACGAGCACGCAGAGCCACCGGGATCACGACGCATGAAACCGAGCAAGGCACCACTCCAAGTCATGGACTGGGTTCAGGTTCGCACTGGCGAGAGACAGGACGACGACTGACTGGGCCACAGCTGACGAGACAACAGGCGCTGCTGAGGATCGTGGTGAAACTGGGATCAGCGTGCTTTCAGCTGACAGACGGTTCGGTTCAGCATACAAATCAACTACAGCGTTTCCAGATGGCGAGGCTTTGGGGGAGTCAGCTGCTGCAGTGTGGGACCCGGGCCCTGGCGTCATGAAGATTGGCCCTGGCCCCAGGGGTCTGACAGCTCCAGGGACGCGTCCGCCACGGGCCCACTACAAGGCCCCTCCGACAGAACTGCTTTCCCCATGGAAGACTGTAAAGAAAAAAAAAAACACTGTTCAGGCTGAAATGGTGGCAGAATAACCCACCCAGCCACACTGGCTCCAGCGGTGGTCTACCCGTAGACCCTAGTTCCTAGTTTTGGTTCTGAGTTTAAAATTTTTTTTAAAAAGAGAGAGTTCTCTGGGAAAAATATAAGAAGTTGTGTTTTGGCCTGAATAATAATGTTGAATGTTTTGCTACATATAATAATGTTTAGAAATGTGTGTTCAGATGATAGTAAATATTGATAATGAGGGAATATTGTTATGCTATACTGGGAAGGGCTGATTTCCTAATTTTGATTGTTGTGTTCTGCATTTTTGCAGGGGGGAGAATGTGGTGTATGAAACTAGAGGGACATTTGGAGTGGAACGCAGCCTGCGGCTGACGTCACCTCCACTGTATATTGGGCAGTCCGCCATCTCACTGGGGACAGTATTCAGAGAGTATTCAGATAGCATAGATGATACTTGGTTACACTGAAAAATGTTCACTAATTAATTGTACACTTTTCTACACTTAATTAAAAACTTAAACTAAAATTACACTGAAGAAACTTTTTTTAATTAAAAAAAAAGGCATTTTTAAGCAACTTTTAATAACTCCTTTCATAAAATACACCTGTGACCCTTATATTCAACAAAAATACTGCTGGAGAATGTGAATTTGAGACAATCAAAGGGTAAAATAAAGTGCCACTGTCTAAGTTTGTTTGCGTAATAATTCACCTCGAATACTGCACTAAAATAAGCTAGTCTGTCAGAGACACATGATGTCTTAGCAATGGCACCTGGGTGTTTTTTGCTCTCAGGTGATCCAACAGAGGTGAACTGCTTCGAGGATAATGAAATTCAGCCTTGCAGAATGCAAATATAACTTTTGCTTTGTCCAGAGAGCCCCCGGTAACCTTTTGAAAGAGAACATTCCATTTGGAAGTGTTTGTTTTTCCATCTTCATCATGAGCACTACAGTGGGGGAAATAATTATTTGGTCTCTTGTTGAATTTAAAGAAATGAACAGTCAATAATTTTATGGTAGGTTGATTTTAACAGAGACAGAATAGCAACAAAAAAAATCCAGAAAAAAACATTAAATAACGGTTATAATTTGCATTTGATTGAGTGAAATAAGTATTTCATCCCCCTACCAACCAATTCTAACCAACACAGACCAGGTATGTGTCCATGAGGCACACAAATTAGTCCGGTGTCTATAGGAAAGTACTTCTAATCTCAGCTCATTATGTATATAAAAGACACCTGTCACAGAATCAATCTCTTCCATTCAAACCACTCCACCACCATGGGCAAGACCGAAGAGTTGTCAAAAGACGTTGGGGACAAGATTGTAGACCTGCACAAGGCTGGAATGGGTTACAAAACCATCAGCAAGAACTTGGTGAGAAAGAGACCACTATTGGTGTGACAGTTTGAAAGTGGAAGAAACACAAGATAACGGTCAATTGCCCTTGCTCTGCAGCTCCATGCAAGATCGCACACACCTTGTAGGGTAAGGATGATTTTGAGCAGGGTGAGGGATCAGTCCAGAATTACACATGAGGAGCTTGTTAATGATCTCAAGGGAGCAGGGACCACAATCACCAAAAAAAACAATGGTAACACACTGTCATAATGCACTGAGATCCTGCAGTGCCCACAAGGTTCCCCTGCTCAAGAAGGCACATGTACAGGCTTTTCTGAAGTTTGTCAGTGAACACCTGAATGATTCTGAGAAGGGTTGGGAGAATGTGGTGTGGTCAGATGAGACCAAAATTGAGCTCTTTAGCAATTCGACTCACCGTGTTTGGAGGCAGAGAAATGCTGAACGTGACCCCAAGATCACTATCCTCACTGTCAAACAGGGAGGTGGAAACATTCTACTTTGGGGCTGTTTCTCTGCTAAGGGTACAGGAAGACTTCATCACATTGAGGGGCCAATGAACGGGGCCAGGTACCATAGAATCTCGGATGAGAACCTCTTGGCCTTAGCCAGAACACTGAAGATGGGTCGGGGATGGTGTTATGTCTGGGGAATGAGATCAGCGGACACGTCTTTGTTGAGGGTTAGCTTTAATGAACTGCTAGCCAACACGTGGAACAGCAAGCAATAAGCTAATAGCAAGCTAACAGGAGGTGTGGTACAGCAGTTAGCAGGCTAGAGGCAGAGCACCAAAGAAAGGCAGTCTCCCACCATTAGTCCCCTAATATCGTCACAGCGTGATGATGTCACGACGTGCGTGTGTCCCCACATCCGTGACGTGCATGATGGTATTCCAATAGGCGACCCCTTCCCGGGAAAACTGGTGATGGTTCAACCTTAGGTGGGTAACCTTAAAGTGTGGTGGCATATTGCTAGCACGACACAAATATAACTAGATCCATTTTATGTAATGTAGCACAGGGCTAGTTAACAAACATTCATGGCCTGGCTATCAGTAGATGTTGATACACATTAAAGTATGCTAGGTTGCCAATAATACGGTACACATATTTGCTTGATGTCAATGCACAATATGGTAGTGTTAGCAACTAGACTCATGACCATAAATTACCTAAGGTTTAACGTACCAAAACCATTTAAACCAATATGAACCTGGGCAACTGGGTAGACTGCCGGTAAGATCCTGCATGGTTGAGTGGATTATTCTGCTACTATTGCCAACCATGCTCTGTTTAATCATTTTCAAAATCAGAGTCATTTAACAGTCCAACCTCATTGGGCCTCTGGCGAGCCCACAGTGGGCACGGTCCTGGAGATGCTGGCTGCGGCGGACCTGGGTGTCATCTTGCTGGGATCGCTCGCTTGTCAGCAAAGTCCCAGTCCGCGTCCCACACTGGCTGGGTAGGTTCCAGTGTTGCGTCTTGATCCGGGGCAGCTGCTCCTCTTACCTTCTGCAGACGGCTGACATGCCATCTCAAACCATCAGCCATTTGGAAGGTGGCTGGCCCCAGTTGTGCAGTGATCTGCATTGGCAGGGACAGGAGCATCTGCAGGTCATCTGGGCATTTGGATCAGTGGACCCAAACCCACTCGAGCACTGTGAGTCTGGACCTAGTTGGCTTCAGGGGGCGGCTGTGGCACAGGTGTAGTGTGGTCAACTACTGATTGGAGGGTCACGGGTTCGATTCCCACTCTGTCTGCAGTCTGTATGTCGAAGTGTCCTTGAGCAAGACACTGAACCCCCAGTTGTTCCTGGTGGGTCAGGCCAACGCCGGTGCATGGCAGCTCTGCCGCCATCAGTGTGTGAAAGTGTGTGTGAATGGGTGGATAGCAGGATCTGTAAAGTGCTTTGGTCATCTAGAGATGAGAAAAAGTAAAAAATATTTTAAAATATATATATAAGTGAACACCATTTACCATTTCATACAGCGCTGCTGCTGCTCTCTCATCCCTGATGCTGGTTGCTGCTGTGGCGGTGTGACGTTCTTGCCAAAGGCAGGACTCTTTCCGGATTGGTGTTGCTCACCAGGGTCCTACCTGGCCACGGACTCTCTCTTCTACAGTTGAACGGCAGTTCCATGAGGCTTATGCCAGCCGAGGATCGGGGTCAAGTCCGGATTACGCCCTCTCATCTTCTGCTCTTCTTGCAATGCGAAGCTTGGAGCAGCTGTGCTTACGTCTGGGTGAGATGTGCTCCGGTCATCAACGGTCAAAGAAAGTCCTTCATGGTTGTGAATGGCAAAGCCCAATTTGTGGAAAAAGTCACACCCCAGGATGTTGTCGCCGTGCATCGCTACCTGGAAGGTGAACGCTGGGAGGACTTTGGACCTGTAGCAAACCGTCAGTGTGATGGTTCCTAATAGGCTGATTCTGGTGTTCCCATATCCGTAAAGCTCCACTGCATCCCGTTTGATTGGATGCCAAGGGAAAAACCTCTTCACCGTGATCCAGTTCATCAGCGACCTCGTAGTGGCGGTGTCCAGCAGCAACGGCAGGCTGACATCGTCGAGCCTCACTGTGCATCACTTATACCCCAAATTGCTAGAGTCCACTGCATGAATGGTTGTTGTTAAAGGCAGTCCAGTTGAGCTGGGTGGTGAGCTCGTCATTGACCATGTTGAATGGCACACTTAGGAAAAATGGTTAAGCTTACCAAAGCATTGGAATTGCTGCCCTCTGGCTGGGCAGGAGCACACATATGTTTGGTGCGCAGGGGAGCCACAGTTACCACACGTACAGCATCCCATGATGTCCTGTTGTCCTGTGATGTTCACCTTGGCATCCTCTGAAAAGGTCGCTGTGTCGACGGGCTCTTCTTCCGGGGTAACTGCATGAGCTAGCAGCATTTGTTGCTGCGAAGGTCCTAGCTGTGATGTTAGCTGGGCGGTGGCGTCCAACTGGTACAGTAACTCCACCGCCTTCACCAGTGGCAGGTCATCTGGCGACCTGTAACCCAGCCAGCGATAGCAGTGGAAGACACAGTCCAGTTCAGGGATGGATAATTTTTTCACACATAAGGAGTTGTTCAGAACTCCTTATAAGAACTCCTTATACAAAGATAGAGAGTGATGATAATCAAGTCAGTGGCGGTAATGCACCTGTGAGCTGGTTGTCAACCGCCAATCAAATCTAAAAGAAAAAGAAGGTCACCTGGTGCCATTAACAGCTTCTCCCGCAGCCTTAGGTTGTTGGTGTGCTCCACTAGCTGGTCCCACACCATCTCATCTTCTAGCTTCTCAAACCTGCATGTACTCACCAGAGGGCGGAGGTCAGCGACGAGCTGCTGGGCCGACTCTCCCACTTGCTGCTGATGCTGACAAAACATGACTCGCCTAGCCGTCATAGTCTCTGGCCGGAGTACCAGACACACTTCCATCTTCAGGAAAAATGTTGTATTTTCCTCCAGAAGACCAATTTTTCTACTCGTTGCCAATGTTATTTCTGGGGAATGAGACCAGCGGACACGTTGTCTGTGTTGAGAGTTAGCTTTAATGAACTGCTAGCCAACACATAATGAATGAATGATTTCATTCATTATGGTGAATGAAATGATGTCATGAATGAACATCATGAATGAACATCATGAATGAACATCATGAATGAAATGATGTTCCATCATTTATCATGGAACGGCAAACAATAAGCTAATAGCAAGCTAACAGGAGGTGTGGTACAGCAGATAGCAGCAGATAGCAGGCTAGAGGCGGAGCGCCAAAGAGAGACAGTCTCCCGCCGTTAGTCCCCCAATATAGTCATGGCATGGTGACGTCACGTTGTGCGTGCGTCCCCACGTCCATGACTTGCATGGTGGTATTCCGGTATGCTACAGATGGGTTTTCCAGCATGGCAGTGACCCAAATCAAATGCAAATCAATTTATAGCCTTTATTTAATGTTTTTTTTCTGGATTTTTTTGTTGATGTTATGTCTCCCTCCACATTAAAATAAACCTACTATAAAAAAAATTATGAACTGTTAATTTTGTTGTATGGGGGTAAACTTACAAATTCAGCAGAGGATACAAATAATTATTTCCCCCACTATAACACAGTAGCTACAGGAAGCAGTACTTGTGACCACAAACCAGCTTCGAGATGCATTAGTGCCACCAACTGGGCTGGAGTGAGGACAGGAGAAAATGCAGGAAAATAACAGGAAGTAACTTGAAGGTGATATTTTTTTAAAATGTGTTAACTGGTCTGCATTAATTGAAAATGTTAACACATTAATATTCAAAGCTCTGTTTCTTAAATTTCTAGGCACTTTTCCCTGAGGCCTGATAAAAAAAATTTCTGTTTGACTAATGCAGGTCATTATTTTGTTACAGTTTTTTGTTTTTGATTCAGTAGAATTGATATTATTATTATTATTATTATTATTATCCATCCATCCAACCATCCATCTTCTACCACTTTTCCGGAGGTCCGGGTCGCGGAGGCAGCAGTTCAAGCAGAGAAGCCCAGATTTCCATCTCCCCAGCCACCTGCTCCAGCTCTTCAGAGGGGATACCATAGTCTCTCCAGCAAGTCCTGGGTCTGCCCCAGGGTCTCCTCCCAGTGGGACGTGCCCAAAACACCTCAAGTGGGAGGTGTTCAGGAGGCATCCTGATCAGATGCCCAAACCACCTCAAGTGGCTCCTTTCAGTGTGGAGGAGCAGTAGTTCGACTCTGAGTCTCTCCCAAATGACTGAGCTCCTCACCCTATCTCGAAGGGTGAGTCCAGCAATCCTACGAAGAAAGCTCATTTCAGCCGCTTGTATCTGCAATCTCATTCTTTCGGTCATTACTGTGTGTCTGTGTGTGTGTGTGTGTGTGTATATATATATTTTATAGTAATATGTACATATGTATATTAGCTGCTCTTGCTTGCTTGTTTTTTTTTTTCTTGCCTTCTGATTGTTGCTCTGAGTGTTGCTATCCCTGTGCTGTTGCAATCCTGGAATTTCCCCGTTGTGGGACTAATAAAGGCTTATCTTATTACCCAAAGCTCATGACCATAGGTGAGGGTAGGAACGTAGATTGACTGGTAAATTGACAGCTTTGCCTTAGAGCTTAGCTCCCTCTTCACCACAACGGACTGGTACAACATCCACATCACTGCAGATGCTGCTCAGGTCCATCTGTCCATCACTCGCTTCATTCTCCCCTCACTCGTGAATAAGACCCCAAGATACTTAAACTCCTCCACTTGGGGCAGGAGCTTGTCTCCAACCCAAAGAGGATAATCCACCTTTTTCCGGCTGACGACCATGGACTCAGATTTGGAGGTACTGATTCTTATCCCAGCCGCTTCACACTCAGCGACAAACCATCCCAGTAAGACCTGGAGGTCATTGTTGGATGAAGCCAACAGGACAACATCCTCTGCAAACAACAGAGATGAGAGCCTGTGGTCACCAACCATGACACCCTCTGTTCCCTGGCTGCACCTAGAAATCCTGTCCATAAAAATTATGAACAGGATCGCTGACAAAGGGCAGCCCTGGCAGAGTCCAACTTTCACTGGGAATGAGTCCGGCCAAGTGTTGGTAATATGAACCAAACTCTCACAACAGTTATATAGAGACCGGATAGCTCGTAACAACAAGCCTGACACCCCATACTCCAGAAGCACCCCCAACAAAAAACCACGAGAGACGCGGTCGAATACCTTCTCCAAGTCCACAAAACACATGTAAACTGGTTGGGCAAACTCCCACGAACCCTTGAGAATTCTTGAGAGGGTAAAGAGTTGGTCCGATGTGCCATGGCCAGGACGAAAACCACATTGCTCCTCCTGAATCCGAGGTTCAACCTATGGTCGGACTCTCCTCTCCAGTACCTTGGCATAGACCTTCCCAGGGAGGCTGAGGAGTGTGATCCCTCTATAGTTGGAGCACACCCTCCAGTCCCCTTTCTTGAAGATAGGAACCACCACCCCGGTTTGCTATGCCAAAAGCATTGTCCCCAACCTCCACGCATTGTTGTAAAGGCGTGTCAACCATGACAGCCCCACAACATCCAGGGCCTTGAGGTACTCAGGGCGAATCGCATTCACCCCCTCAGCCCGGCCACAGAGGAGCTTTTTAACCACCTTGGCAACCTCAGCCCCTCTGATGGGTGAGTCGTCCCCCTCGTCCACAAGCCCTGCTTCCTCTGTGGAAGGCCTTTCAGTGGGATTGAGGAGATTCTCAAAGTTTTCCTTCCACCGCCCGATGATATCCCCAGTCAAAGTCAGCAGCGCCCCATCCGCACCATACACAGTGTGGACAGGGAGCTGCTTCCCCCTCCTGAGCCGCTGGACACTTTGCCAGAATCTCTTCGAGGCTGACTGAAGGCCTTGTTCCACGGCCTCACCAAACTCCTACCACACCCGAGTTTTTGCTTCAGCAACCACCTGAGCTGCACTCCGCATGGCCTGCCCAGTACACCTCAGCTGCTTCGGGAGTCCGACAAGCCAACCAAGCTCGATAGGACTCCTTCTTCAGCTTAATGGCCCCCCTCAAAACTGCCGTCTACCACTTGGTTCGGGGGTTGCCACCACGAGATGCACCAACGACCTTGCAGCCGCAGCTCCGAGCATCCGCTTCAACAGTGGAGGTGGAGAACATGGCCCATTCAGACTCCATGTCTCCAGACTCCCTCAGAATGTGGTTGAAGTTCTTCCAGAGGTGGGAGTTGAAGATCTCCCGTACAGAGGCCTCAGCCAGACGTTCCCAGCACACTCTCACTATACATTTGGGTCTACCAGGTCTGAATGGCATCCTCCCCTGCCATCGGATCCAACTCACCACCAGGTGGTGATCAGTTGACAGCTCTGCACCTCTCTTTACCCGAGTGTCCAAGACATATGGTTGCAGGTCTGATGACAAAATAACAAAATTGATCATTGACCTGTGACCTAGGGTGTCCTGGTGCCAAGTGCACATATGGACACCCTTATGCTTGAACATGGTGTTTGTTATGGACAAACTGGTTAGCACAGAAGTCCAATAACTGAACACCACTCGGATTCAGATCGGGCAGGTTGTTCCTCCCAATCACCCCCCTCCAGGTTTCACTGTCGTTGCCCACATGTGCATTGAAGTCCCCCAGTAGGACAATGGAGTCTTCAAGAGGAGAACCCTCCAGCACCCTAGTCAGAGACTCAAAAAAGGGTGGGTACTCTGAACCATCATTTGGTGAATAGGCACAAATGATGATCAGGACTAATTTCCCAACCTGAAGGTGCAGGGAAACAACCCTTTCATCCACTGGGGAAAACTCCAATATAGAGGCAGCAAGGTGGGGGGGATACAAGAATACCCATCCCTGCTCGTCACCTCTTGCCCGGGGAAACTCCATAGTAGGCCAAGCTCCAGCCCCTCCCTAGGAGACTGGAGCTTATTATGCTTATTATTATTATTATTATTATTATTATTGCTGTAATGTTGTATGGCATCATTGGTCGTTTTAATTGGTCTTCTATACTGAAGACCACAGCCACACATCAACAATATAAACCTAATGTCTCGTATCACTTTCTCTGCTCTGTAGCTCCAGTCAGTGGACTAATTACTCAGTAATGAAGCAAGTCAAACAGGAGAAACATTCACCGGTAATGCTGTAATCCTGCCTGAAGCCTCCACACATCCTTCTTTATGATTGTAAATGGGCCCCGGCGGACCATTAGAAAGCAACGAGGATGACCGCAGTCCTCTCCCAGGAGAGGGGATTAGAACGAGGGGGAGGCTGAGGTGGGTGGGGGGGGTGGTTCAGGGAACAAAATTAAGCCACTGATAGAATCTCTGCAGCCACTGAGGGGTGTACATGGTGTTAGAAGACATGATTTGGTGATTGTAGATCAACACTTTGAACAGAAACTCTGCCCATCCCCTCTGATTCATGTATGATGGAAACAGGTGTGTTGAATTCATGGAGCACTGGCTCTGATCCGTTCATCAATCACTGCCGAAACACACTGCAACACCTTGTTCACTTTGTGTGTGGTCCACTTGTTATGCAGTGATGTCACCAGATCATTTGTTTAAGAGAAAATATCTCAGGATGGGTGCTGTCTTTCAATAATACTTCTATTATAGATTACATTTTATCATTTTATTCCATTGATGACTGAGGTGTTTAACCAGGATGAGTGCAAATACAGTTTTGTGAGCATACATACACACCACAGAATCCCTTTTATGTATAGTATAGATTCCACATTAGTGCACTGAGCCTATTGGCTGAGGTCAAAGCTGTCATATAGAGCAAACACAAATGTTTTTATTGTGACCAAGGGGTTGGGCAGTTAAGCCCAATTGCCAATTGGTGGTGTCCAACCAGGGGTTTGAACTCACATCCTCGCACTCTGGAGTCTGGCACTCTACCTGTGTCATCAAGAGGGTCAACCCACTTGGCAAGCCAAGTAGGAATGCTTTTATTGACTCTGTTACGTTATGTTTGACTTTTTAAGCTTTTTAGAATTCTTTAAGATAAGATAAGATAAGATAAGCCTTTATTTGTCCCACAGTGGGGAAATTCCAAGCTAAAATGCCAGACATTTACTGTGTACATAACCTAATATCTTTGGGTTTTGGTCAGAAATACAGCTCTGGGGAAAAGAGAGAGAGAGAGACGAAGACACCACTATAAAATTATCACGTTATCTGATTTTAGTTTGAGTAAAATTGGCAGGTTTTTTTTTCTCTCTAACCCACTGAAAACAAAACAGTTCCAAGTCAATATATTGTCATTTAGAGCATTTATTTACAGAAAATGACAAGTGGCCAAAACAACAAAAAATGTTGATTTTTGAGGTGTTTTTAGATCAAATCATGCAAAGAAAACAAACTCATGTTCTTTCTGAAACACTACAATGCTGAAGTTTTAACTTAGGAAGAACTCAAATCTGGATTTGTGTAATAACGCTGATGATTATTCACAGCTGTCACGAGTCTTACTGTGCTTAGATGATCACCTCATCAGTATCCGAATCGCTGCCATGTATGTAAAGATGCTTATTACCACTGCCAAGGGAGGAGGTAATGTTTTTGCCAGCATTGGCGTGTTGGTTTGTCTGTCTGTCTGTCTATTAGCAACATTACGCCAAAAGTTACGTATAAACAGATTTTGATGAAATTTTCAGGAAAGGTGTGTAATAGCATGGGAAATAGTTGATTAAATTTTGATGGTGATCCAGATCACGATCTGGATCCAGGAATTTTTTAAAAATTATTTTATATATTACTATTGAGCTTTTCTTGTACTTCCCCTTTAAGATGTGTCCGCAGAGACTGGCCACACACCTCCACATCCCGGAAGCAGCGCACTCTTGTTTACCACCAAACACTGCAGAAAAAGTAAAATGGATTAAAACGAAAAGAAATGTGGTCTCCATCCACATAATATGGGATGATTGACATTATTTCATCTGAAGACGCCAAGAAAAAGCAAGCAAAGTGTACAGTTAAAGATGGGGTTTGGAGTGCATGCGGACGTAACTCCAGCGGCATGTACCGTGAGCCACATGACCTACATGCTATGTAAACATAGTAGACTTCAGCACTGGACAATGTTTAATTTTTTTGTTTGTGAAATTACAATAGGCCTGTTCTATTATGCTCATTTACTAAGCATTGCAGTGATATGATACTGCATTATTGTGTAATATTGCATAATAATTATGAACCTTGTCAGTAAACTGTAAGGAAGAAGAGAGGAGGGAAAAAAAAGAAAACAGATCTCAAAGATTTAATAAACCATGATACTGATTTAAGGTGGAATTGCCACACCCCAATGCATGGTCAATCCAATTATGACAGTCTTGTTATTATTATGTAGTCATATAATGTAGTCATATTGTTTTTGCTGCTGTTTCTGTATCTGTTAACGGGATCAGGCAAAAACTCCTAGATGGATTTGGATGACATTTTCACCAGAGGTGGTTCTTGGTACAAAGATGAACTCATTAGATGATGGAGGTAATCTATGAGTGCATATCTCCGCCAAGGCCCTATCTCGCAATGTACAGATAGATGGCAATATGGATGGATAAAGGGATGGAGGAGAGGACAAAGGGAGGGAGGGACGGAGCCTTGGCGGAGGTATGCACTCTCTGAGTGTGCTCTAGTTTAGGAAAGATTTTGCAGTGGTCTCTCTTATTTTTAAGAAAAAGTTTGGAAGCACAAACACGTTTTTGTATTTAGGTAAAGCAGAATAAATATATGTGCTCAAACTTAACGCAATGAATACCAAAACTCAAAAAATATGTTTATCCATTGATCGCCAACAAATTTTTCAGCAGTTTATTAATCAGAAGCTTCAAGCATGACCTGCTTCCATATACGTTTCCCTCCATGTTTCACTTGCAGACATTAATTTGTTTAGTTGTAAGGGTATTCAAGTGTGTTAAAGGTGTACTAAATAGTATTTTCATGAAAACAAATATTTTAAAAAATAATAAAGTGTTTAGAAAGGTGCAGAATTAAAGCCTGTATAGTCTTCAAAAAGAATATATACATTGATAAAAAAAAAATTCAAAAATTTTTATGGGTTCAAAACAATAACAATATTTACATCTGAGCAGTTAGATGATGAGAACTACAGTGGCTGGTAAGGATGTCACAGCTGGTCACAGTCAGTAACTGGGCTGGTGTCATGTGTCTCTACCAAGCAGTTGGGGCGAGAATTAGTGTGACACCTACTGGCTAGGAGGTCAGAAGGTTGTCTCTCTCACCTTTAACCGTAAAGTGACCATGTTCGTCATTGGTGGTGTTTAAACTACTAATGAATAACTCCCAGATTTAGTTCAGCTTTTTAAAATTAGGTTTTGAATGTTCTTTAATTTTGCTTTAAACTAAGAGTCATCTGAAGTTTCCAGTCTTAAATTTAATTAAAAATGGCTAAACATAAACAACGTTCAACAGAAACCCATTAATCTATAATTATACTCAGGCAAGAAGGGCATTCTCTGTGAAAAATAACCAAGAAGTTAAATGTGTTTTCCAAAATTTTTCTAGCCAGTGTATAAGCATGTGGTTTGTTGTGATTTTGAAAATAAGTAAGCAATTAATAAATAATCTCCCAAGGCAAATTGATCCTGGGTGAAGGGCCAGACCAAGAGCGGTCCAGTGGATCTCCATGAAAAACAAGGACCCAGTGTGGGTCTGCCCTCCAGTGGGCTCACCACCTGCCGGAGGGATCGGGTGAAATGGAAGACCCCTGGATAGGCAGTAGAGGATGGATGGATGGATGGAAAAATCCACATGAATTAATAAAGAAAAATAGTGTCTGTAATACTGAGGCAATGATATTATTTTGAGTTGAAAGTCATTGTTATAAACCATAAATGTTACAAAAAGGATAGAAAAAATGATCAGCAGCATCTTCTCCACAATAAATGAGTTTGTTCACCTGTAGACCTGGTATTAATCAGAGACTAAAATCCTGTCAGTCAGTACTTATTGCTTCTCTGTTCAGAAATCCAACCATCCGGCATTTTTTGGGGGGGACACATCATACCAGGACAAAACTACGACGTTGACGCAACAGCGACCTGGGGAGAATGATGCAGCAGCCTCCTGGGTGGGTGGAGACGGCTGTGATTGGCCAGTGGAAGATGACATCAGCACGCAGAGGATGCGTCGCCTCCGACCAGCGTGCAGCGTGTGTGAAAGTGAACACCTGTGCGTCTGCGCTATCTGACAGCAGAAGCTGTTTTAACGAGACAAACCAGGAGCTGTGGCCTTTACATTTATTTCATCAAATTGTGTCTGTCGTTATTTTTTAATTGCTGATTAGTCTGTAATAATTGTGAAGGTTTTGATATTCCCTTAATTTATACTTAAATATTTTACCTATTGGGTTTAACAGTTTTATTTTTTTTCCAAATATATATTTAGAAGCCATTCAGCTCTTCCAAAAGTGAGTGGAAGAACAGTAATAAACAGGCTATGTTTTCTTTTTAAATTTGCCTTTTATTTAATTTACTATTTTTTAAACTTGTACTTGAATATCTAGTGCAAAATGCAGTTCGTTTCTTATGTTTCCAACGTAGTTCTTGCAAATGAGATTTTATTTGCCTCTTTTATACATGTACATGTACGATTTTCTCCTGCATGGAGTCTTCTTTCTCACAGCTTTGCAAATTTTTTTTGTAAATTTCTGACTTTTAATTAACAAATTTGTCACTTTTTTCTTTATGAAATTTTTCATTAATATTAAACTTTTTTAAAGAACAAATTAAAATCTATTACATATGAGGATTCCTTAACAGTTTTGCATCTTTTTCAGATTTGTGTTAATTTTCCTGGGTTTTTTCATAAATTATCACTTTTATGATAAATTTGCACGTTTTAAAATATTTTTTTCTCTCTCATCCATTGGTGAAGTTTTCTTCCACATATGTTTGCATCTTTTTTATATAGATTTGTGACCCTTTTCATACAAATCTATGGAGGGGTTTTTTCATTATAAATTTGTGACTTTTTCTTGCAAATTTGTAAAATTTTGTCATAAATGTGTAACTCTCTTCTAAATGTTCCTTTGCATTTGTAAGGCTTCTTACACATAATTATGCATCTTTTTATTAAAATACCCTTTTCTTGCAAATGTATTTTCTTTACTCATAAATTTCTGATTTTCTTCATGTGCAAATATATACATTCAAATAATACTTTTTCTATTTTTTCCACACATTTGTGAGGTTTTTTTCTCACAAATCTGCATTTTTTCCCCTAAATTTGTGATGTTTTTTACGTGGCAAATTTGTGACATCTTGCGACATTATCATAAATTTGCAGCTTATAAATTTGCAGCTTTATTCTTGCAAATGTATGAGGGTTGTTTTTTTTTTTTTGCATCTTGCTTATAACAATTTTGTGACTTTTTTTTCTAATCAGTTGGTGAGTTTGTCATAAATTGTGTTGATTTTGTCCAAATGTATTGAGGTCAGTTGACTTTTCCCAGACTACTGGTGACTGAGCTGCAGGCCACCGCTGGATTCCACCAGCGTTTAGATGGAGGACTGCTGCAGCCACGAGCATGATCCACGGGATTTGATTGGGCCATCATCCTCCTCATCCTCATCCTCACACGCCTCCACGGAGCTCTGTTACCTCTCTGCGTGTCTCACAGTGGAAACCGCCCGGTTGAGAGTAGAAACAAAGAGCGCAGCGCCCCGGCAGCCCTGCGCTGTATCGTGTTGTAGTGAGAGGCGTTTGCAGCTGTTTTGCTTCACAGCACAGGGCGACACGCGGCGCTGAGAGCCGCCGCGTCACAGCGCCACAGACGGACAAAACCGCCCCAGCGCGTGGATCACCTTTATGTCTTTTAGCGAGAGAACAACCGGAGTTGTGTATCTGTGCGGTTATCAATTCACAACGAACCCTTTTAAAAATCACAGTGTGTTGTTTTGATGTGGATGTCTGCATCAGTCTTGTTTTTGAGCGTTTACGAATATGAGGAGTGAAATGATGCGATCTTTTTTTTTTTTTGTTTGTTTTCGTTAGGCTCTTTTTAATTTCAAAAATTAAAAAGAAAACCGATGAAAATGTAAATGTCCCCGTCTTATTTCTGCATCCGAGCTGGCTTCCCTGCACGTGTGCATCGCTCCGTTTTGAAATAAACTCAACCGTTGACGCCAAGTCGTGGAATCGAAATGACAATAAACGCATTTAAAAAAGTGATCTTTGTGCACAAAATTAAAACACACACACACACACACACACACACACACACATAGAGACGCGCGCGGCGCTGGAGGCGCGCGGCCCCTTTGCACAGGGAGTCTATAATAATGTGCGGTAACGCGTTACAGCACCGTTACAAATGACATTATGGGGATTACTTTGGCAGTTGCTGCGTTTGTCATGGCGTTGCTGGAGTGTCCGGCGGAGGCTGGAGCTGATCCTTTAAGCGGTCACTGATATTGGCTCCGGACGGCCGTGGATTAATGTGGTGATTAATGACAGGCTGCCTTCACCGGGAAGGCTCCACTGCTTTGATTTTTATTTTCTTTTAAATCGAGCTAAAGGTGATGCAGACACATTAGAAGGCCTGTGATTTCCAAACATTAAAGATCAGAATTAACCCATGTGTTACTGCTGAATACATTTCTCCCCACAAAGAGAAAATGATCATTTTTCTCCCTTTTTGTGCCAGGAGTCCATGATGTTACTGACAGGAGCTAAAATAGAAGCGAATCATCCAATTAAATCCCTCAAGAGCGGCTGATTGATGACGTCAGCTGTCCTGCTTCTAATTAACGTTTAAATTGGGGCAAAGTGGGAAGAAGAAAAAAACAACTTTGGCGTCAGATGTGACCGCCCATGGACCTTTTTTTTTTAGGGGAGGAGGTGTTGGAATTATTCAGCCTTAAAGCGAATTTAAGGTGAATAATGTACTGCAGCTGCTGTCTGGACGGTGAGGAGAGACTGGATCTGGTTCCTGCTTCACAAGATCATACCTGCTGTTTAAAAATAACAAATGGATGGATGGAGATTCAACCCAACAATTTGGTGATTTCTGTAAAATCAGCCCACGTTTAGATCTTTCAAATAACAGCACAGAAATGCCATTTATAACACCTGTATATTGCAATCAAATTTCAAATTAAAGTGTCAGGTTATATCACCTTCACTGTGATATTATTTTTTTTTCAGCTACCTGCACTTTTCTGTCCAAACCCCCTAACCAAATTTCCCCCCCATGAACTGCTGCTCGTTATGCAGAAATATGAATCCAAAGCAGCCTCAAAGGGTGGCCCTCCTAGGCAGATAATAGGATTTCCTGCTGTTTTATAACTCTGTCCCCAAACCAATGTCACCATATGCTCCTGTTGGCACACCACTCTCCGCAGTGGCTTCAGCTTTTACCCCTAAAAAGATATGATTGCATTTTAAAACAATTTTCTCAGCATTTTACTGATTCAGCCGGTCTCAGCAGGTGTTGTGCAGACTGGAATTCAGCTGCTGAAACGTGTGTTTATCACAAGAAGCCTTTGTTCCAGTTTGGTGTGGAGAAATCTGAAGTTGAAGCTGGAGAATGTTGATTTATTTAAAAATATATATATATATTGTAAAATGTGTGTTGTATTTGAACGAATATATGAGATGATAAAAATCTAACGTGCAGATTAATGAACCTTTATTTAAAAAAGAACAACCCAAGGTGAATTCCTCTGAACAAACATACCTGCTGAGCGTCCTGTCCGTCCTCCTTTTCTCTCCCTACTCCGTTTTCCTCTTTCCATCCTAAACCTGCTGCAGTAACATTCAGGTTCTCCATCTTCAGACTGGGAAGAACAGTGCGGGTGGCCTGTATTATCGGCCTGTTTCACGCCATAATGATAAATCACTCCGGAGCGGCAGATCTAACCTGCAGCTACATACAGGAGCACTGGGGAACATTATAACGCAACACCAGAGAAACACGGCAAAGAAAAATAAAATGTTATTCTGAAGTATTTTTTACAGCAAACGTATGCAAATTTTATTTCACCTGTGATTTGAAATTGATTAAGAACATCTTAATCAAATAAAACATCTGTATTAAAATTATATTAAATGTACGCGACTCTATTTTCTACAATGAATACCATAAATATATTTTCAGAATAAAAGTATGTTTTTATTTGGCAGCAAACAAAAAGACAAAATATATGTATTTTATTTTATTTTTTTTTTTAAAAAAAAACATCATCTCGCTAACCTGAACAGTTGTTAACTTGTACTTTAACACAAGGTCCTTAAAAGTGCGCACCGTCGCTATTTTTATCAAAAATTCCTGCGCAACACGTGGTCTCACCCGCTCGTTACGCAAAAGTGTTTGTGCGTAATTACGCAGGAGAAGGACTCCGGCGGCTGGAGGCCATTCCGTGTTCCTCTGAACTTTCCCGTAAAACAGCGATGCCGCCGGCAGCTTTTTATTAACCACCAACTCTCCCTTCTCTGGAGGAGCGCGTACGCGGAGGTGAACAGATGCACAAACATTCGGGGGGGGGCGGGGGGGGCAGCAGCAGACTCCTCCTATTCCCCACGTCCAATTAGTTATTACGGGCCGGCCCTTTAAGACGCAGCGGCGGGTCAGCGGGTAGTGTAGTGTTTCTCTAATTGAACTTCGCCCAATCAACAGGAACTCGTTAGCAGCCTCTTTTCTCGTTCTTCGTGTGTGTGCGCGCGCGCGCGTGTGTCTCCCTTGCAGGGATCCTTCCCCTCCAGCCCGTTACTTCCAGAAGGTCTTCATGGAGCTCGGCAGAGAGGGCCGGGGCTCTCTGAGCGGAATACGGTCCGGCTGCCGTCACAAGCGCGCCTGAAGCATGGTCGCTGTGGAGGAAGGCGCTCACGCACGTTCTGAAATATAAGTTTGGAGGTGTTCCACGAGAACGCCGAGCACCGGGGGGTGGGGGGGTGGGAAGAAGAAGAAACTTTCTGGACGCTGAACTTTCTACACTTGAATGAAATAATCAACTTTCCCGACCGCTAGCTGCGCTTGCCCGGGACCGCGATGACCTCCGGTAAAGACATGAAGGCGGGTTCCATGTTGCAGTCCGGCGGCGAGGAGAGGAGGCGGGCCCCGCTGGACCGGCTGCCGCCGCCGGCCAACTCCAACAAGCCGCTGACGCCGTTCAGCATCGAGGACATCCTCAGCAAGCCCTCCGTGAAGAAGTCGGCGGCGAGCGTGTGTCCGCCGCGGGCGCCGGAGAAAGTGCCGGGCTCCGGGTCGGCGCGGAACGGCATCAGCAGCCCGTCGTCGCCGCTGTGCGCGCTGGAGGAGCTGGCCAGCAAAACGTTCAAGGGTCTGGAGGTCAGCGTCATCCAAGCGGCAGAAGGTAAAGGAAGGGACGCTTTTACCACCCCCCCCAAAAAAAAAAAAAAAATTAAGAAGTTTGGATTTTTGATGGAAGTTTCTGTGTTGAGACTCGGAGGTCACGGGGTTTGTCCTGACACGCTGTGACAGCTGCGTGGGAAATGTGGGAGGATTCGGGATTAAAAGGGGGACATGAATGTGTAGAAATAAATAAAAGTGTTTTGCATGCAGAGCGGCTGAGTTGCATGCTGTCAAAATGTCAGGCAGACGCGCGGCCTGGCGCACAATCGTGCAGATAAAACCGCTTTTTAGCGGTCTTACATTGATTATAAATGTTGTTCGTTTGGACATCAAATGTGAGAGCCTGATTCGTCTGCTCGCGTTTGTGATTTTAAGGCAGCTGGTGAATTCTTATTACGTTCAGGTGAAATAAACGCAATATTCTGTCCCTTCTCTTCCCCCTCCAAGGTCGCGAGCACGTGAACGCGTTCGGACAGAGGCAGACGTCCAAAAAGCGGAGGAAGTCGCGGACGGCCTTCACCAACCACCAGATTTACGAGCTGGAGAAGAGGTTCCTGTACCAGAAGTACCTGTCCCCGGCCGACCGCGACCAGATCGCGCAGCAGCTGGGACTCTCCAACGCGCAGGTCATCACCTGGTTCCAGAACCGCAGGGCCAAGCTGAAGCGGGACCTGGAGGAGATGAAGGCGGACGTGGAGTCGCTGAAGAAGATCACGCCGCAGGTGCTGCAGAAGCTGGTCAGCGACGGCGCGGAGGAGCCCCAGGGCGGGGGGCCCGGGGCCAGGTCGCCCAGCGTCTCGCCGACCTCCCGAGGGCACCGGACCTTCCCACAGTCGCCGGCCTCGTCCAGAGACCAAACCACGGACGAGTTCTCGGAGGACGACGAGGAGATCGAGGTGGACGATTGACAGCCAGGCGGCGCGTGGTTTTGGCGAGCAGCGGCGGAAGAGTTTCTAGAATGAAGGGGGGACGCTTTTCCCTCCCCAAACTTTCGCACGGATGCCGACAAGTGGAGAATATAAACGGACACAAACATCTCGGGAAATTATTCCTCCCCTCCTTCTCTTCTTCTTCTTTTTTTTTAATATTTATTAATCGGACTCGTGAAGCCTTCCCAAATTAAGTTTCTCCATAATATTTTCAGGGATTTCCTGACAGACCTGACTGTATGCTACACACTAAATATTGTGTAAACACATTAATATGCGCTTCATTATTTCTCGGTATAAAAGGAGGAGGGAAAGCTGTGCAATTATTTCTTCTTCTTCTTTTTTTTTGCCACTTATTTCTGTCAGAGGAGTCAGATGTTTTACCTCTCCTTGTTTTTTCCTCACCGGGTCGACCCCATCCTCACCCGCAGCAAAGACTGGCGCAGAGGAAGGTGGTTCTGCCGCAAGCATGCGGGCCTGTGCACTGCGGAAAGTGCGCACCGGCGCAGAACCTGGCGCTCTCTGAGTTCTGTACATATAGACCGAGCATCGATGCACAGCTGCGATGATTTTATTGTAACAGTCTATTTAATCAGCATCTATGTAAATAAAGGTTATAAGATATTTCAAGAAGCCTTTGGCGCTGCTGGATGTGTGAGTGTGCAGAAAACCAGGAATTTTAAATTAAAATAAAAGGTTGATTTACAATTTTAGGGATATTATCATCAGGTTGTTTGCAGGTGTCACAATCGGTTATATCACCCCATTTCATTTTTCTACAAAAGGTACGTCTGTATTTGAGATGAAATGGCCAATTTATAAGACAAACGCAAAGTTTTACCACAAAGATGCACATTTTGGAGTTGCAAGAATAAAGCTGCATATTTATCATTAAATTAAAATCACAAGTTTGCCATAAGAAGGTGGGAAATTTATGAGAAATAAACGCTCACAAAATAAAACTTTATGGCAGAGAAAAGTGAGAAATTTCTGATTTAAGCAGGTCTCATATTTTTGAGGAAAAGCTTGCAAAGTTAATGTGGAAAAACAACTCTACAAGGAAAAAATCAATTAGAACATGAGAAGCAATAATTTGAAAATGCAAGTAAAACTCTTAGATTTACTATTGGGAAAGCTGCAGATTTAATTTGATACTTTTTATTGTATAGCAGAATTACCTTCACATGAATAAATAACATTTTTATTTATCAGAATTGTCTTATTTGCCCTTCTGTACTGGAAGGCAGCGGAAAACTCGCAATGAATGCCGCAGAAATGAACGGATAAACTCCTGGGATGAAGCGCTTTCAAAAGTGGCACCCTAAAATGTGCGCCACTCCGCGCCTTTGTGCGCGTTTGACCCCCGCTTTCAGCCCTAGAGTGCGGCGACTTCAATTAGCAGCCGCCCACCGCCTTCACCTCCGTCCTCCGCGCCGCTGCCACCAACATCTTGTCCCGGTCCGGAGGAAGCCTCTCCTCCGCCCCTGCGCCATATGTTTTCCTCCTTCGCCTCCGTCAGTCGTCCTTTAACACAACTGGGCGACGTGATTGATTAGGTTTGCCCGCCTTTTGCCTCGCGTTAACAAAAAACAAACCAGCTTCCAGCGGCCTGTGGCCAATAAAGACACGCATCTGCCACCGTGGAGCCCGGCTCTGTTTGGGAACGAGACATGGGGGTGGGTGGGGGGGGGGCATGAATGGCAAATGGGTGTGCGTGAGGATCCTAATGAATAATAAAGCTCAGTGGGGGGCTGCTGAAAGAGCATTTGCAGCAGTTTACTGACGGGATTAAAACAAACACAAAATTTGGTGCGTTTGTGGGGTTTTTTAAGGGAGGGTTAGTGGTGCGTTCACTGGCACCAGTGAAGGGGGAATTTATGGCACTGCTGCTTCATATAAAGTGGACTGTTAGATTTATTTAATGGCTGCTCTAATTTATCATTTCATCACGTAGTGGAAGTAATAATTATTATTGTTATGTATAGGAATAAGATGTAACAATAGGGCAGTCAAAGAGTGCATACCTCTGCCAAGGCCCCGTCTCTGCATGTTAAAGAAAGTGGGGAAATGTTGCAGAATGTGCGTCCTGAGCCAGACCACCTCCAGAATCTAACGGGTCCATCCGTAGTCCAGGGGCCGCCTCTGATGAGAGCCCGGTCAACATCCGTCCTGGAGCTTCTGTGTGATCCCGCTAACAGTCAGACGAGCTTCAAGACATTATTCGCAGAGGTAAAAATTTGCAAAAAAAGAAGGGAGGAAAATCAGATTAAGAAAACAAAAAGCACGCAGTTGGTAGACTTACAACATTCAGAAATATATTGATGGTTGACAGGGATTCCTGGTTATTGGTGTGTTGAAGAGAGCCGAGAATGAATGAAAAGATGGGGTAGAGTTAAGGAATCTGGCTTTATGGGTAGAAAATGCAGCAAGGAAAGAAAAAAGGGTGGAAGACATGAACTGTGTTGCTGTTTTCAGATGCAAAGCAAGTGATCGCGTTTATCTTTTTAATACCTTCATGACTGAAAAATATTTGAAAGTAAAAAATATATAGTATTCTTAATAAAAAAAAAAACTACAGACCTTTCAACTGTTACTATAGATTAAAATCATCTCAAGAATGTGGGACTAAAACAAAATTTTTAAAAAAGCTCATTTGTGTGTGTGTGTGTGTGTGTGTGTGTGTGCGTGCGTGCGCGTAGGAGCAGACCGACGGACACAATAGGAGTGCTCATCTGGAATCATGGAGGTTGAAAAGTCAAGCAGGCCTCTTATTGTGAAGGGACGGGCAGAAGCAACACAGAAGACAGAACTTCACCCCAGAATCAGATTAAAAGTCCTAAAAAGAAACTTGTGGCTTCTTCATACCGCAACTTTAATTACAGGTTCACGTGTAATAACCACCCCTACTGGTATACAGTATTGCAGCTTATTTTCATTTGAATTCTACAATTTTAGCAATTTATTTTTAAACAGTCTAAGATTAATGTGGGCTACTGGTGGTGCCACTTTATAGTCGTCACAAGCAGGTGAATCTGACAGACAACCAAAGATCTTCATAGAAATCACATTTATGCAAACGTTTTTAGTGTTGTGATGATAGAATTTAAAAAAAAAAAAAATAGCCCACAAAAATGATCTACAATCTGACCAAGAGCTCCAGCACAAACAAAACATTTATTTTAGTGTAAAGGTCACAGCTTTGGGAGATTTTTTTTTTTTTAAGCTGAAACTGCCCTGAAGGGTTACGCTTGTGCACCGTGTGTGTGTGTGTGTGTGTGTGGTTATTTTATTCCTCATTAATAAACGTGGCCACAGGCCTGGCTGGCTCTGGGAGCGGCCAGCAGGGGTGTCCAGTCATGTGCCACGGAGGGCCAGGACCCCGCAGCGTTTCCTCTTCAGCAGGTGTTTTCACTTCTTTACTGCACACAGCAGTAAAGAAGTTCAGTGAAACCTGCTGTTGAAGACACTGGCAGGAGGTAAAACCTGCAGGGTCCCGGCCCTCCACAACACAGGGCCGAGGGTTCATATGCGGGAAGCATGAAGATTCTGCCTTCCCGAGCTGGAGGAGAAATGGGGACTTTCTGTCTGCAGCATTAGCTACTGTCTGCGTGAGGAAATCGGTCCTGGAAGTCTTTAACCTTTCTGCAATGAGATGGAAAATTGTTCTACCCTTGAGAAAGGTCTTTTTATGACGAATATTTCAGACATTCAACCCCCGACGTTTGTGCACAGGCTGCACTGAGATTACACACACTAGATGTAGCTAATTAATCAGATAATCGCATGTGCACACTTCCATGCACCTGACTCATTTCTCACCAAGATCATTAGAAACTCGGTAAAATGCGTCTTAAATGTTCCGGCAGTCTGTTTAGACGGGCTGCACACAGAAGGCTGGTGCATATTATCGCTTCACGTCAGCTTTCGTGTTTTCTTCACTGTGGACAAGATCAGAGACGTCAGAGCTGCTCTCGCCACTGGAGAGGCAAGGCTGCCCCCTTGTGCTCGTCTAGTGGAACTGCACTTGGAGAACGGAGAACGGGGCGCAGCAGCAGCAGCGGCTCCCAGCTGCTGAAAACAAAGAACTCCAGAAGGGGGAAAAAATTGAATACGAATATTTAAATTTACATGGAAAATTTACAACTTGCAATTTTAATAGGAAAAAATTATTTTATAGAGAAAGTTGCAAATTTTCATAAAAAAGCTAAAAAGCGTTTGAAAGTGACAAATCTACATTTTCAAATTTATGAGAAAATGGCATATATTTCAAATAATACTTACAAATTTAAAAAAAAAAAATCAGTTCAAGAGGAAAAAGCAAATATATAAGAAAATAGAAGATAGAAAAATGGCTACAGTAAAGTTAGGGTAAAACCTTAAGTTAAAAATGCATATGATGAAATCTACAATAACACTGTCAAGTTTTTGAGTAAAGTGGCGTGACTTTCAGCGAAGGTTCAGTTAAACACAGTTTCAAAAATCCTTATGAGAAATTTTAGAAACTTTCAAAACGGCAAGTTTTACAAGAAGAGTCACAAATTTAAGAGAAGAGGCTTTACAAGCTCACAACAAAAACAGAGTAAATTTCTAATAGAGAAAATACTGTATGTAACAGTTGCATGTTTTTGTGGGGGGGGGGGGGGACAAAATCTGATTCAGGAATTCACATTTAGAGGAAAATGGCAACAGTTATTTATACTAAAGGTGAAAAATATATAAGAAACTTCGACAAAAGTACAGGTACATCTCAAAAAATTAGAATATCATGAAAAAGTTCAATATTTTTTGTCACATTTCAGAAAGTGAAACCCATATATTATATAGATTCATTACACAGAAAGTGAAATATTTCAAGTGTTTATTTTAATTTTGATGATTATGCCTTACAGCCCATGAAAATCCCAAATTCAGTTTCTCAAAAAATTAGAATATTACATAAAATCAATTTTAAAAAATAGTTTTTTAATAGAAATGTTGGCCGACTTAAAAGTATGTCCATGTACACACTCAATACTTGGTCGGGGCTCCTTTTGGATTAATTACTGTATCAATGGGGCGTGGCATGGAGGAGATCAACCTGTGCACTGCTGAGGTTGTTATGAGGTCCCAGGTTGCTTTGATAGTGACCTTCAGTTTGTCTGCATTGTTGGGTCTGGTGTCTCTTATCTTCTTCTTGACAATACTCCATAGATTCTCTATGGGGTTTAGGTCAGGAAGAGTTTTGCTGGCCAATCAAACACAGTGATGCCATGGTCATTAAACCAGGTTTTGATACTTTTGTCAGTGTGTGTGTTTGGGGTGGGGGTGGGGGGGCAAGTCCTGCTAGAAAATGAAACCAGCTTCTCCATAAAGCTTGTCAGCAGAGGGAAGCATGAAGTGCTCTAAAATTTCCTGGTAGACGACTGCAATGACTTTGGTCTTGATAAAACACAATGGATAAACACCAGCAGATGACATGCTTCCTCAAATCATCACTGACTGTGGAAACTTCACACTAAACCTCAAGCAACTTAGATTCTGTGCCTCTCCACTCTTTCTCCAGACTCTGGGACTTTGATTTACAAACGAAATGCAAAATTTACTTTTATTTGAACAGAGGTCATCTGCTGGTGTCTGTCCACTGTGTTTTATCAAGACCAAAGTCAGCGCAGTCGTCTACCAGGAAATTATAGAGCGCTTCATGCTTCCCTGTGCTGACAAGTTTTATGGAGATGCTGGTTTCATTTTCCAGCAGGACTTGGCGCACACACACACACACCCCACTGCCAAAAGTATCAAAACCTGGTTTAATGACCATGGCATCACTGTGTTTGATTGGCCAGCAGACCTCCCTGACCTAAACCCCATAGAGAATCTATGGAGAATTGTCAAGAGGAAGATGAGAGACAACCAGACCCAACAATGCAGACAAACTGAAGGGGTCACTATCAAAGGCAACCTGGACCTTCATAACACCTCAGCAGTGCCACAGGCTGATCACCTCAATGCCACGCCACACTGATAGTCATTAATCCAAAAGGAGCCCCGACCAAGTATTGAGTGTGTACATGGACATACTTTTCAGTCGGCCAACATTTCTATTAAAAAACTATTTTTTTTTTAAATTAATTTTATCTAATATTCTAATTTTTTGAGAACTGTATTTGGTTGTTTCATGGGCTGTAAGGCATAATCATCAAAATTAAAATAAACACTTGAAATATTTCACTCTGTGTAATGAATCTATATATGGGTTTCACTTTCTGAAATGAGTGGCCAAAAATATTGAACTTTTTCATGATATTCTAATTTTTTGAGATGTACCCGTATTACTATATTTGAAGTTTGTTTTTTGTTTTTTAAATTCAAGAAAAGGGAAATTTTAGGTGAAAAATCCCAAGTCTACTTGAGCGATTTCAACTCTAAGAAAAAAAATGACATTGATAGAGAAAAGTTGTAGTTTTACAAGAAAATTATAGTAATTGAAGGTGAAAAACTTCAAAAACAAGATCAAAAAACATATTTGAGAAGTCACAAATTAAAAGGTTCATTCACAAGACAAAATAGCAAATTTGTAAGTTGCAAAAATCAGTTCAGATTTGAAAAAAAAGGAACAATTCCACCAGAACAATGACAATTTTATGAGAACAATGGCAAAAAAAATAAAATTTGAATATAATTGGAATAATCCTGCAAATAAGTTTCTGACTGGTCAGTGGCACATTCACAGAGTACAGTCCAATAGTCGGCACTGTGGCAGCACGGCCAGACGGTCACGAGTTTGATCCTGCGCCTGGTTGGTGGTGACCTAGCACGTTCTCTCCATGTCTGCCAGGTACTCCGGTTTCCTCCCACAGTCCAAAGACATTCATGTTAGGTTACGGGCATCAGCTGTCCCTGCGTGATGGACTGGTGATCTGTCCAGAGTGGATCCTGCCTCTCGCCCACAGATGCTGGGATAGGCGCACAGATTTGGAACATGGGCCAGTCAGGTTTTTCCTCAGTTTTTCTTCTCTTCAGATTTGAAAGAATGAGTAAATATTTATTTTATTACCGTTTCCGTATATGATTTTTCTTATATAAAAGGCCAAATGGGTACTTTTATATTTTACTCCAACACAAAACTGCAAAAATGTCACAAATTTAAAAAGAAATATGCACTTCACTTTCTTATTTATGTAGAATTGAGATTATGTAAATTAATGTATAAAGAAATAACCCAGAAAAATTTTAAAAAGCAAATCTGTTAAAAAAAAAAAATGTAAATTTACAAGAAAAAAATACATTTTCAAGTCAATAGTTGCACAAGAAAAAAAGTCAAATTTAAAAGAGCAAAGTTCCACATGCACCAAAAAAGCTAAAATTATTGGAAAAAATTCTTCCAATTTAAGGAAAAAAATAGTGCAAGGAAAAACTTCAAATTTATGAGAAAAGTTTCATGTTTTATAGGAAAAAAAATCTTGCCAATTATTACTGCTGACAAGCCAGTTTATACTTCTAACACTGCTGATTTACAGTCACTTCCAGTTCAAATTTGTGGCTACATGCAATTTTCTTCCCCAAAAATGCTCAAAATTGCTCTTTCCATAACAGAAGTTGCCAGCCCTTGGTTAACAGTAATCAAAACAGCTAAATTGTGGATAAAGCATAAAGATAAAATTAAGTTATCAACTGAGTTACAAAAAAGCTCTGATGCAAACTTGTTTTTGATGCAACAGCAACATCATGTAAAACTAAACTGCATTTCATAGCTCATAAATCAAAATCAATAATCTCACGTAAAGCTTATATTGCAAATAAAACACCATAATACGGCGATATGAGGAAATACCAGACTGCCAATGACAGAGCAGCTCATCCTGACCTGATGAAATCACCGCGAGTGTTTGGACGTCCCGACCTTTGACCTTGAGCACAGCCTAGCTGCAGACCCACCTGAGGACCACTGGACATTAGTTTGTCAAACACTGGCACAAGTGCCTGGGAGGAGCAAAGATTTTCGTGAAACCACAGGAGTGCCCGGATCTCCCGACCTTTCACCTGGAATGCAACCTGGATGCGGGCCCACCTGAAGACCACTGTGTGAGTCTGGAGACCATCGGGGCAAATGCCTAGCAGGAGTAGCCATTCCTGTGACGTGTGGACGGATGGACGGACACCACGTCATCACACCAGCTCCTTTTGGCTCTGCCGGAATGAGCCAATAAAAGTTAAGAACCATCCCAGCTATGACGGAACAAACATCAGTCGTCATTCACAATTTTAAAATTTATTTTCAAAAATACAAAACAGGGAAAATAAGTATATGTACACAAACACTACCAAAATAGAATATGTATGGTACAAAATATGTACAGCTGTTGTCCAACTGGAAACCAGTCCTATCTGCTCCTTTTGTCCTTGATGGTGTAATGAAGAACTAACGGCTGGGCCTGCAAGAGAAAAAGATTTAAAATGTTAGAAAGCAACCCAAATATTTTCATATCAGTCCAACAGTGGTCACACCTTTGATTTCAAACGCTGCAAAACTGGATATGATAAGAGCATTATTTAGTATGTCCTCCCAATATAATTCAATTTTCAGCAGCACACATCCTAGAAGCTTTTCTCCCAGATTCTCCAACCGAAGTCAAGTACAAAGAAGATTTGTTTGCGTGTGAAAGACAGCCTGACGTGTGTTTGGCAGGTGTCGACGGCAAGCGGTAGCGTACCTTGCCAAACCAGTGAGAAGCCATAAACGCTTCATGGTCATGTGATCGGAATAGACTCGTTATTGAACAACATCTGACCTGAGGGAAGACCACACAAACAGATGTGAGGAAAATCTTTATGTGACCCACTTTTGCTGCTGATTTAAAAAAAGGAAAAGAAAAAAATCAGACAAAATTTTTCACTGAAAACTGGTACTGAGCACTCAAACTGTATCGCGTTCCATCTTGCTTATAAAGTGGAAGGAAACCTGAAGGGAACTGAAACAATTTGGGCAATTAATTTCCACTCTAGTCAGAGGTCAACCAAGGAAACAAAAAAAGTCTCATTCTTTCATGTATGATCAAAATTCAGATGGATGATTTCATAAAAGGCGATTTGGGAAGGCCTTCAGTTTTTGGTTTTGGTTGGAAGAAGAGGTGCAGTAGGTTGTCGGTTCAGCCTGGAAATGAAAAGACCACTCTTCCTTTCAGCTCTTCACATTCTTTCTGCAAAGCAGGTGCTGGCTGAAACTTCAAAAGTTTGGCCAAAAACTGCTGCTCTGGGACCACATGCAGCGGGGGGGGCAAGATAGGGGGGGAAAAAAAGTCACAAACCTGTAATTTAACAGGAAAAACGCTGAAGATAAAATTAGTAAATTTACAGTTGCACTTGAAATTATTCAACCTTTGAAGAAAATTATGCTTATTTCCAAAATTTACTGAAATATTAATTAAACTAAATGGTTCAACTGCTTAATTTTTTAAAATGTTTGATTTGTTTTTCAAACAGCAACGGATACTTTTGAAGAATAAAATGTACAAAAATCCTAAAAATTTGTTAATTTTGCAAATCTGTGATAAAACAGTTGCAGATTTAAGAGGGAAAACACTTGTGAATTAAAAAAAAGAGAAACTTGCAAAAGAATGTTTGCAAAATTGCAAATTCCTCGTCAGCTTTCAACATTAATGGCACAGATTTGTAACTCTGTCAGGTAGATTTGAGAGGGTTTCTTTTTTTCTGGGAACATCAAGACCTTTCCTGACTCTTGATTATAAATTTCTCCAAAGGCCCTGAATTATGTTCTGTGGCTTTTTGGTCCAAAAAGGTTGCCAACATGACAAACGTGATCCATAATTTCATCTCTCGGCTAAAATATCTCGTGACATGCTCTGATGTATTTAGGTTGGAAAGGTTTAAAATATAAAAAAAAAAAAACTGGCAAATGGTAACACACACATTCTGACAGGAAAATTACAACCCTTGTAAGGACACCCGACTCCATCATCTGCCTCCATCTCACCCTATCCCTTCTACCCTCTTCTGTACCACCACCCCTCTCCATGTCCTCCTCCGCTACATCCGTGAAACTTCTCTGTGGTCTTCCTCTTTTCCTCCTGCTGGCACCTCCATCTTCAACATCCTTTGTCCAACATGTCCTCTATCCCTCCTCTGCACACGTCCGGACCATCTCAGCCTTAACGCTCTTACTTCATCTCCAAGCCGCTCACCCTGAGCCGTTCCTCTGATACACTCATTTCTAATCCTGACCCTCCTAGTCACTCCCACTGGCAATCTCACAATCTTCAACTCTGCCACCTCCAGCTCCGCCTCCTGTCTTTTTCGTCAGCACCACCATCTCCAAACCATACATCATAGCAGGTCTCACTACCATCTTGTAAATCTTTCCTTTCATCCTAGCTGCTATCCTTCCGGCACAATCAGAATCAGAATCAGAATCAGAATCAGGTTTATTGCCATTGTTCATGTAGTACACAAACTAGGAATTTGTCTCGGTACAATGCTGCAACATTAAACATGATAAGATAAGAGAAATAAACTATACATGTAATAAAGTGTAGGATAAGATTAAGTGATACTGGTCAACAGTTAAAATATATATTAGCCAGCAGCAGATACTGTGGAGAACTATATAGTGCAGTCGGTAATGCAGGAAGAAAACAGTGATGATTGACATGAGTCTGGTTGAGCTGCTGTACATGGTGCACGAGAGTCACTTAGTGTTCAGCAGTCTAATGGCAGAGGGGAAGAAGCTGTTCATGTGACGGGAGGTTTTAGTCTGGATGGACCGAAGTCTTCTACCAGAGGGGAGGGGGGCAAACAGTACGTGACCAGGGTGTGAGGGATCGGCTATGATCCGGCCAGCACGCCTCCGGGTCCTGGAGATGTACAGATCCTGGAGGGATGGGAGCTTGCAGCCGATCACCTTCTCAGCAGTGCGCACGACGCGCTGCAGCCTTAGTCTGTCCCTGGCAGTGGCTCCTGCGTACCACACGGTTATGGAGGTGGTGAGGATGGACTCGATGATGGCTGTGTAGAACTGCACTAACATCTTGGTGGGTAGCTTGAGCTTCCTCAGCTGCCGCAGGAAGAACATCCTCTGCTGGGCTTTTTTGATGAGTGAGCTGAAATCACCCCTAACACTCATCTCCACCCACTTCACCCTGCCTGCACTCTTTTCTTAAAACCCCTACTCTATACAATTCACTACTGGCCATTTAAAAGCTGAAGTTTGTATTTTTTTTACCCTCATGGAGTTCTCCGAGTCACTTATTTTCAATTTCAGACAATACCCAAAAAGAGGTGCTATTCTTACCAAACAGTACTACTAGTATCAGTCCTTTAGCCACTCTTTCCCTTTGATAATGGGACGGCACACAGGGAATTAACTACACTATAACATTTGATTTTACACAGTTAATGATTTGCCGACTCACCTGATGTTTTTCCACATTAAGTCGATGACAAAGCACTTTTCGTAGGTGTCTCACCTCAGCTCGGACTGAACAGCGAACAAACTTCTGCTGCAGAAATAAAGGCGAACATTAAAAAAAAAAAAAGAAGCTGCGAAACCTGAGCAAAATAACTGGTCATTTAAATTAGGAAATAATTCCACCAAATTACAAAGACATGCACAGCTGTGTTTATCGGGACTTTGGAATTTGCCACTGTGCAGATTTTCGTTTGATACTTGATTTTCATATTTTTCAATTTTGGAAAATATCTCTAATGTACAAGAATAAATTTGCAGATGTATAAGAAAGAAAAATCAAATTTACGTGACAAAATTTGAAAAAAAAAAAAAAAAAGGTTCTAAAATATATAAGGCACAAAAAAAAAAAAAAAATTACAAGGAAAAGCACTGCATATTTATCAGTTAAAAAATGCTAATATACAGAAAAACAGATCTCAAACTTACAAATTTAGTCCCAAGTACATAGTCATCATTCGTTACACCAGTACTCAGTTTTCATATTTTTCACTTAAGGAAAAAAATCTTATAAATTTACTAGAAAAAAGCAGCAACTTGTTGATTAAATTATAAATTTACATAAAAAATGTCTAAATTTGAAAAAAAATTACATTTACTTAATTTATACAAAAAGTCAAAATATACAAGGTGCAAAATAAAGAAACATACATTTACAAGTTAAAAAATGAATACAATAAAAAAAATTATAGAAAATAAAGGTCTCAAACTTAAAAAGAAAAACTGCAAATTTATCCCAAAAAGTTTTAACATAAATTGGTCCTAAATTTATAAGAAAAGTCACATTTCTGAAAAGCGCTGATGCTCACACAGTTTACTGAGAGGAAAAAAGCCATTAGAGAATATTCAGACATTTGCTGTGAATATTCAAAGCTGTAAAACTGGAATCCAGGACAGCTGCAGTGTTTACTGCAAAATTTCATTGGAGAGCTATTTGGAGAGCTTTATTCTTTATATTCCTTTCACCCAAAAATCTGTTTTACTTAAGTATTTAATGTGCTATTGCTCAATGAAAACATATCCTTTGACTTATAATCATTTTTGGAACTGCAGACTTTGTATCAACGATATCAGCAGTGGTGGAATTATGGCAGAAATTACAGTACTGCAGTAATAAATATGTCATTTGTAAGTAATAGAGAAACACTGATTGTGAAATTTTGTTCTGATACCAATACTTAAAAGGATCATTTCTCTGATACCTATCGCTTTTTCTTTTCTTGCTACCTAATCCCCCTTTAATGACATGGAAACAAAGACATATGCATAATAAAGAATAACTGACCCATTTTAAAGTATTTCAGCTCTTCATCGCAACAAATCGATTTTTTTATGAGAAATAAACATTTCAAAATGATTAATTTACTCTACATGTTCGTAAACTCGTGAAATCAACTGTTTAAATAAATAATATGTACTTTAAATAATTGAAAATGATATAAGAAACAGCATTTGGTGCAATAATCACATTTGCACATTTTTCCTCAAATCAAGCACCATTAGTATCCTGTTACAAAAGTCCATCTCCAGCATTTATGCAACATACACTAACACCAAATAATAATAAAAACGTTAAAAGCGGATCTAGAGGGAGGAAAGATCACGTTGATTAATAAAAAAAAAAAAAGTCATGTCCTCAAAACATCTGCTGCGCAATGCCGCCATCTGCTGGAAGAACAACTCCCAGCAGAAGTGATGAAAATCCATTATTTTTCCAGTAAACTTGAGATGTTCACTTAATTAAAATTTTTGTCCACTGTGAACAGAACACAAATATTTTTTCTCTTTTCTTTTTTTTTTTGAAACAGACATGTCTAAAACATCTGGACACAAACAAAACACTGGTCCCACTTCTCAAAGACTTTTTTCCTTCAGTTTTTCTCTCAGGAGTATCAAACCATCTAGCAATAAACCTTACAAATTTAATTTTCATGCCATCAGAGGAGGGCAGCAACTAGTTACACTTCCTCCAGTAGACGTAACCTTCTCATAAAATTCTACTTTTGTCAGTAGTTTTATTGAAGGACACATTTTACTCTTGAGTATGGGTGCATCTCAATAAATTAGATCATCATCAAAAAAATTATTTATTTCAGTAATTCAATTGAAAAGTGAAATATATAGATTCATTACACACAGAGTGACATATTTCAACCATTTGTTTCTTTTAATTTTGATGATTATGGCTAACAGCTAATGAAAACCCCAAATTCAGTTTCTCAAGAAAATAGAATTGTCAGCATAGCTGTCTACCAGGAAATTTTTAGAGCACTTCATGCTTCCCTCTGCTGACAAGCTTTATGGAGAAGCTGATTCCATTTTCCAGCAGGACTTAGCATCCATCCACTGCCAAAAGTAGCAATACCTGGTTTAATGACCACGGCATCACTGGCCAGCACCTGTATCCTGACCTAAACCCCATAGAGAGTCCATGGAGGATTGTCAAGAGGAAGATGAGAGACGCCAGACCCAACAACGCAGACGAGCTGAAGGCCGCCATCAGAACAACCTTCCGCAACACCTCAGCAGTGCCACAGACTGATCGCCCCACGGCACGCTGCTTTGATGCAGTAATTCATGTAAAAGGAGCCCTGACCAAGTACTAGTGTGTACATGGACATGCTTTCAGTCGGCCAACATTTCTATTAAAAATCAGTTTTTTCTTATTGGTCTTATGTAATATTGTAATTTTCTCAGAAACTGAATTTTGGGTTTTCATTAGCTGTAAGCCATATGCGTCAAAATTGAAAGGAGGACTTGAAATATGTCACTCTGTGGGTAATGAATCTATCCGAGTTTCATTTTCTGAACTGAATTACTGAAATAAATGAACTTTTTGACTACATTTTAATTTACTGAGATGCACCTGTACACTTGTTTTATTCATGAAACTTAAGAGTTAATATTATTGCTCTATTCTGGAACAGTGACAAAGGAAAAGGAAAGGTTTATGAAAAAGTTTCTAATTTTCTAAGAAGAAAGCTAGACATTTATGACTACAATTTTACATTTAAGAAGATCATAATTTTATCACAAAAATTACTCCGTCCACTATAAATGCTACAAAATTACGAGGAAAAAATATGCAAATTTACTCAGAAAAATGTCTCAAAATTGTGGAAAAAAACTGGAATTTATGACAAGCATGTCCAACATGTACACAAAAATTATTTTAAGAAACTGTAAAATTATCTAATCTATGCAGAAAATGTTAAAGTCGCAATATTGCACTACTTGAATAACTTGTGTGTTGACTGCTTCTTACTAACGAATTTTTGTCGATTACTCTTAATTACACTTGACTAATATCATAAGGTAATGCTACTTCTACCCGAGTAAAATTCCTGGATACTCTACTCATCACTTATTGATGAGAAACGATGACGGACTTTGTTTAAGTTTAATGTTAATTAATTTTAATAGCCCCACAATATCTTATGCAATTTAACATTATCAGCCATCAAAAAAGGGAATAGAAAATGCACAAGTAAACTTTAGTAGCATTATTTCAAATGCACACAAAAGAATATGTTACACTGCTCCGTCAATCACTTTAAAGCAAATATGATTAGTCATATTTTTGGAACCATTTTTAATTGAGGACAGCTGTGGCTATAAATACACTGCTGTGCGATATTTGAGTCGACACACCTTTTTGATATTGGGTAGTCCAAGTCCACTGAGATTACCCCAAACATTACTCAACATCTTGAGCTTCTAATTTTATTAAGTAGGTCAAATACTACAAGTGAGTGAAGTGGTTCAGTGGTGGAATGAAGCATGATTAAAGCTACGACCACTACAACTCACCCCAGAGTGTGGCTGTGTATTTGGTCAGTAGTTGAGTGGAGAAATTGGGGCTGGGTGAAGTGACCTTAAGTCAACACCAGGATTAATTTCACAATTCACTTTGGTTCTGGTCTTTTTTTAACATTTTTTATTTGTAGAAGGATAAATCCAAAGGAAACGCGAGGTGAGTTAAACAGGCTGCTGCTGCAGCTTGTATGGAGAAACTTATTAAAGGGCCTATATCATGCAAAATCAACTTTTTTGAGCCTTTAAGCCTGTTATAATGTTAATTCCTCACCAAAAACACCCCCAAAGTGGTATTTTGCTCCATTCACGCATCTCTGAGTATCCCTCCTCAACCCTGCTCTCTGAGCTGCTGCTCCGCCCTGTCCCTGATAATGACTGGGTCCCCACCTTCATACATATGAACGTGGGTGAGCCGCCCACTCCAGGAAGTGCCTGTGCTGCCAGCACCGCCCCCAGGCTAACGCACACGCCCACTTTCTCCACGCAGCTAACGGAGCGGTGATCGGCAAAACTCTTTCACTTCAGCATTGACGCTGTGAAGAAGTAGTTCCTTTCGCACCTGATCTGCTCAGTGACAACAACTGTTTGCTTTTTTACGTAAGGCAATGTCTTCTAAGTTTTCGTGGGCGGAACCCAGCGACACGCTGCAGCAGCCGGCTCAGGGGTTGCGTCATGAAATGGGCAGCAGCCACAAGAAGGAGAGGCGGAGCCTCAGAGATCGAGGCATCTCACTTCCGGGTTGGAAAAGTAGCTCGCGAAAATAACTCATATTTCATAAGAAATTCATTCTCCAGTGTACCAAAGGTAATATACACTCACCGGCCACTTTATTAGGTACACCATGCTAGTAACGGGTTGGACCCCCCTTTGCCTTCAGAACTGCCTCAATTCTTCGTGGCATAGATTCAACAAGGTGCTGGAAGCATTCGTCAGAGAGTTTGGTCCATATTGACATGATGGCATCACACAGTTGGCGCAGATTTGTCGCATGCACATCCATGATGCGAATCTCCCGTTCTACCACATCCCAAAGATGCTCTATTGGATTGAGATCTGGTGACTGTGGAGGCCATTTGAGTACAGTGAACTCATTGTCATGTTCAAGAAACCAGTCTGAGATGATTCCAGCTTTATGACATGGCGCATTATCCTGCTGAAAGTAGCCATCAGAAGTTGGGTACATTGTGGTCATAAAGGGATGGACATGGTCAGCAACAATACTCCGGTAGGCTGTAGCGTTGCAACGATGCTCAATTGGTACCAAGGGGCCCAAAGAGTGCCAAGAAAATATTCCCCACACCATTACACCACCACCACCAGCCTGAACCATTGATACAAGGCAGGATGGATCCATGCTTTCATGTTGTTGACGCCAAATTCTGACCCTACCATCCGAATGTCGCAGCAGAAATCAAGACTCATCAGACCAGGCAACGTTTTTCCAATCTTCTATTGTTCAATTTCGATGAGCTTGTGCAAATTGTAGCCTCATTTTCCTGTTCTTAGCTGAAAGGAGTGGCACCCGGCGTGGTCTTCTGCTGCTGTAGCCCATCTGCCTCAAAGTTCGACGTACTGTGCGTTCAGAGATGCTCTTCTGCCTACCTTGGTTGTAACGGGTGGTTATTTGAGTCACTGTTGCCTTTCTATCAGCTCGAACCAGTCTGGCCATTCTCCTCTGACCTCTGGCATCAACAAGGCATTTCCGCCCACAGAATTGCCGCTCACTGGATATTTTTTCTTTTTCGGACCATTCTCTGTAAACCCTAGAGATGGTTGTGCGTGAAAATCCCAGTAGATCAGCAGTTTCTGAAATACTCAGACCAGCCCTTCTGGCACCAACAACCATGCCACGTTCAAAGTCACTCAAATCACCTTTCTTCCCCATACTGATGCTCGGTTTGAACTGCAGGAGATTGTCTTGACCATGTCTACATGCCTAAATGCACTGAGTTGCCGCCATGTGATTGGCTGATTAGAAATTAAGTGTTAACGAGCAGTTGGACAGGTGTACCTAATAAAGTGGCCGGTGAGTGTATTATCACATACATGCATATAGTTTACTCTGAAAGGCTTAAAATAGCATGATATAGGCCCTTTAAATCCATGAAAGATCAGTTTGTACCAGACTGCTGCTCTGTTATCTACTGCCACAAAGCACTATTATTTCATAACGAATTTAACAAAATGTGAGGAAAATATCGGGGGGGGGGGGGGGTCCTGAAATAACTGCGAACGGCAAAATCACATCAGTTTTAGGGTCTTAATTTTGGTTAATTGTCAACCTCCAGTAGATATGGTTGTTAGATTACACTATTTCTGATTGTGAAAAAACCCTTAGTGTGTGTGATCCATAAGAGGCACCAATGTCACTAATCACACTGAATTTGACAGAAACACAGCAAGACCTTTAATTAGCACTTATAAGGGACTTACTTGAAGGGTGAGTTTCGTCTTATCCTTCCCAGCCAGAGATGAACTGAAAAACAGCAGATGCCACTCAGCAATGCATGTTATGCTGCGTGTTTATTTAAAAAAAAATAACAACACACTAATACAGTCATCTTGTATTGGCTTAAGATAAAGCAGTAGGAGAGGAAAAGTACGGCCTACCTTAGCCTTTCTAAACACAGCGAGACCTGCTCATCATATCTGTAGAAGTGTGCTTTTGAATGGTCAAAGCTTGTGTAAGGTAAACCTGTAGCATCGGGTACGCCATCTGGAGAGAACAACAGAGTCAATGTCAAGCTCAACACTGGCCAAAAACTAAAGAGAGAAATTCAGTTTGTAGTAAATAAACATTCAAGATGGCGACGAGACCAGGGGTGCTTTGAGGAGCTCTGAGGCCTGAACTGAGACTTCCTGGTAAAACTGTTCAAAGACTTCTGTTGGACACCAGCAAATGTGAGGAATATTTGTGAGACAACTAAGGCTGACCCGGAGAAGGTTCTGATTCCGTTTCTGTCCACAAAGAGGGATTTAAAAGGACGGTGAAACAAGGTGGCACAAGATGGTGGAACCCACGCGTCTGGTTGGGAATGGCTCTTGTGGAGGCTCCTGAGGTAAAACGTTCTCGTTAAAACCTGAAGTATATAAGACTACTGAGGGGGAAAATAACTGTTGAGGATGAGCTGCAAAATTTCCTTGCAGTGAAAATTAAGACTCTGAGTCAGGATGCGATCGTCTTATTGGCCTCTAATACTTCTGACTCTGAGTGGGATTGAGGCCTCGAAAAAAGTCTGTTTGAGCTCTGCCCCACTACACAAAGGTGTGTTGCACACAAGGGGCCCCAAATAGATATTAATAATTTAAAGAGCTGCCTTAGAGGTAATGAATAGTTGCAGGTGAAAAACTACCTAGAATGCGTCTCTCATTACCTGGATGAGTTGCCCTGGTTACATCTTCCAGCCTGGGACTGTTCAGTCTCCTGATGAGAATGAAGCCTCATAAGTGCAGAGGTTTGTGCCATGAAACAAACCATGCTGTTACAGACTAGCTCCAGTGAAGATCTACGCACTATAACTTGATATGCCCACGTGGTAAGTGCCTGGAGCAGTCTGCTGTACGGGACCGTGGATAATGAGGCGCCCGCCCTGGGAGGGCCTGTCGGTCCCGCTGAGTCGGAGCGGAGGGAGGGGGGCCTGCCCGATGATCGATTCAAGACCTGGAGATGCACGGGAATCTCACTTGACCGCTGGAGAGGAAGGTCTCGGCTGTGAATTTGGACCCGGTGGGTTAGCCTATAACCGGGGAAATTCTGGAATAGTAGCGTCTTCACCAGGCTCTCCAAAATGGAGTCAAGTAGTGAAAAAGGGACGAAGACGAACTGAGCGCGCTGCGGATAAACCCAAGCCATCCTCTGCTTCAAACAGCCGCAGGAATAAAGGCAGCAACGCGCTCCTGTTGTGGGGTACGGGCTCCGGTAATATTAAAACAGTTCGACTAAGGACGGTGAGTGTGTTTGCTACCCGTTTTCATTGTGATTGGAAGCTGACACTTTATCTGCATATCTTAAAGACAGGCTTGGACGAGAAGTTTTCTGTCAGAAAATCCGCACTGGGACGGCAGGGGGTTAGCTCGTTTAAAGTAACGGCGGAATGCTCTGAGGTGTGGGACTTGTACCAGCAGAGCTTCTGGCCAGAGGGGCGCATTGGTGCGCGATACTATGAGCCCCGGGGGCTGGGGAGGGGCTGGAGCTAGTGGAGCGGGCTGCTGTGGAGAATATGCGGGCACCCACGCATGATGGTGATCTTTCTTAACTCTTCCTCCTTTTTTGATGGGTATTCAGGTCATGTCTCACAACTGTTGTGGCCTTAAATTGGGGCAAAGTGCTGGGGAGAAAGCTCGCCGGTTAGTTATTGACAATTTATTGAACAATTGTGATATTTTGTGCCTTCAGGAGACGTTTCTCTCTGAACAAGACTTGGAACGTTTGAACTGTCTTAACTCTGATTTCCATGGTGCTGGGGAGTCTACAACTGACCTCAGCAAGGGGATTATCAGGGGGAGGATACCTGGAGGGGTGGCTATCCTCTGGAGAAAGAAGCTGGACTCCTTGATAAAAGTGGTCCGACTTGGTGTAGATTGGTGTATTGGTGTGCAGTTTAATTGTAATGATAAGGAATTCCTTATTATTAATGTATATACGCCATTTGAGTGTCAACAGAATGAGGATGAATATTTAAATAAGCTTGCCTTTATTAATTCTTATATGCAAGACTATAATAATACTTGTATTTTTATTATGGGGGACTTGAATGCAGACATATCTGACACTGACTCCTTATTTGCAAAACATATGTATCATTTTTGTTATGAGAATAACTTAATTTTGTCAAGTAAGGTACTAATGCCTCCTGATAGTTATACCTATATAAGTGAGGCTTGGCACACTACGTCCTGGCTAGACCATTGCATCAGCACTGGTGATGTGCATGCCTCTTTGGGGGGCATGAGTATTTATTATGGGTTAGCAATATCTGATCATATACCGTTTGAGATGATAATTAATGTTGACTGTCTACCTGCACTTTGTCAGAATGTCAGTCAGGATGAGGTGGAAAAATTAGACTGGGACACTCTTTCTGAGGAAGAAATTGTAGAATATTGTGTCCGTACAGATAAATCCTTGAGTAAAATATGTCTTCCTAGAGATGCTGTAATGTGCAATGATGTGAACTGTAGCATTGTTGAACATAAAGACCTTTGTAGTTTGTACAATGCTATAGTTAACTCCCTGTATAAGGACAGTAAGCCTTATTATAAGAAAATACGTAAAACACATAATGTTAGACCTGGCTGGAATGAGGCCATAGCTGTGCCTTATTCTGAAGCTCGGGAAGCATATAAAGCATGGGTGGTGGCTGGGAGACCCAGACAAGCCCAGAATTTGAGATGAAGAAATGTACAAATGCAAAGTTTAAGTATGCTATTCGTCATATTTCTAAAAATGAGCAGCTAATGAGAAGTAATTCCTTGGCCAAGAAATTGTTAGATAAGAATGTCAGATTTTTGGAAGGAGCTTAGACGGATTAGTAACAGTAAAACGTCTTTGCCCTGTACTCTGGAAGGCATTTCAGGTACAGAAAATATTGTGGATTTATGGCGGCAGCATTTTTATTCATTATTTAATTCAACTAAAGATGAAACTTATAAGGTAGGGAAAGTAGAAAGGGATGATTCACTCCTGATTGACACTCATGCAGTGACCAAAGCCATTAGAGAGCTATCAGATAACAAAGCGAGTGGTTTAGACTGTATTTCTGCTGAGCATCTTAAATATGCTAGCTCAAGAATTGCTCCTCTTCTTGCAATCTGTTTCACCAGCTTCATGATTCATGGGATGTTACCAGAATCTTTATTGTCTGTTGTGTTGGTACCAGTCATTAAAGATAAAGCTGGCAAACTGTGTAGCCTGGACAATTACAGGCCCATAGCTATAGCCAATATAATATCTAAAGTACTGGAAAGAATCATGTTTGAAAAATTAAATGTATTCATCAAATCTACTGATCATCAATTTGGATTTAAACCCTGTCATGGAACAGATCTGTGCATATATGCTTTAAAAGAAATTATAAATAAGTACAGAAATCAAAATTCTTCAGTTTTTCTGTGCTTTATTGACGCCTCCAAGGCGTTTGATCGTGTTAATCACAGGAAATTGTTTAGGAAAATGATTGATGGGGGGTTCCCAAGTACTTAGTACGTATCCTGATTTACTGGTACGCACATCAGAAGATGCTGGTGAAATGGGGGAAGAGTCATTCATCCCCATTTGGTGAGAGCAGTGGTGTCAGACAGGGCAGTATATTGTCCCCTATTCTATTTAATCTTTATTATGGATGAGTTGTCAAAACAACTGAATGCCTGTAAAACTGGGTGTTTAATAGGGAATAAGTTGGTGAATCATTTTATGTATGCTGATGATCTAGTTATTCTCAGTCCAAGTAGTGCTGGTCTTCAGGAGTTATTAAGAGTGTGTACCGCTTATGGAGAGGAAAATGACATAAAATATAATACAAATAAGAGTTGTGTACTGACTTGCCACACTAAAGAAGATTTGTTAATGAAATTCCCTGTCTTTGATTTGGCAGGCAGGGAATTAATTGGCAGGGATAAAATTAAATATCTGGGACATTTTATTAATGACAGAATGACTGATGATGATATTTTCAGACAACGCTGCAAAATCTACATGCAAGCAAATATTCTTGCACATAGGTTTGGTTTTTGTTCAGATGAGGTGAAACTGGTTCTTTTTAAAACCTATTGTACACCTTTATACACTGCTCATTTATGGATAAATTATAGGAAACAAAGTATGCAGAAATTACAGGTTGCTTACAATGATGCTTTAAGAATTTTACTTAAAAAGCCTCGATGGTGCAGTGCTTCCGAGTTATTTGTCTCATCACGTGTTAATACTCTGCATGCAGTAATAAGGAATCTTATGTATAAATTCATCTGTCGGCTTGATGTATCTAGAAATGAAATCATTCAAGTCATGTCTAGCATTAAGCTCAGTTCTATTCGCTGTCAGTCACAGTTTAGAAGGCACTGGTACAGTAGTCTTTTTAAAGTCTGTACTGTCTTTGTACTTCTCTTAGCAGTTGTGTCTTAGTGTTTTTTTGTAACTTTTTGATTGTTTTTCTTATTAACTGTTTTTCAACTGTCTTGTTTTTATTTTATTTTATCTTATTTTTTTTGATGGACCATGAGTCTGGAATAAAGTCTTTGATTGATTGATTGATTGAGTACAGTTACACTGCATCCATTTCTGTTACAATGACAGGGTCTGTTATCGTTCAGTTTTCTGTGTGTTACATTAGGGAATACAATATGGATTACCATATTACAATATGGGATACAATCACTGGAGTGGTGGCCTAGTCAGTAGAGCATCCACCCCCCCACCCCCCACCCAGGAGGCCAGGGTTCAAATCCCGGCCAGGTCATGCCGAAGACCATATAAAAGTGGAACTTCCTGCCATCCAGCTTGGTGCTCAGCAATAATGGAACGGAGGAGGGAAATTTGTGGCGGCGCCTTGCATGGCAGCGACCCCTCTGATTCTAGATGTGATTAACATTGTAGATAAGAGAAACGTAATTTCATTCTACTGTACATGATTGGCAGTATGGACTGAATGACAATAAAGTTGGCTTTACCTTAATATGAATTCAGTGACACTTAGTTGGACATTACTTTCTGAGTTGCATTATGGGATAATGTGAGTTTAATACACGGGAGCTCATATAATCATATAATCTCATATATATCAAGACACCACAACAAACTGGAGTGCTGCAATCTTTTCATCAGTGATAGACTGGCAGGATTGTCCAAAGTCATCCGGCTGAAGCATCGAATCCAAAAGCAAGCAGAAGCTCAGCTGGTGAGTTTGCTCGCTACAGTCAGCCTTGACAGTGAGGGGAACCTTGTTACAAATTGCATGATCCACTACCTATAATGAAATGTCTTTTTGCATAATTATTACTTCAATCCAAAAAAAAAAAAAATCAAACCAGTAACGTCAAAAAATGAAGACTTGCCATCTCCAGTAGGCTGGACGACTCTCTCTAGCCCCCGAGACTGATAAAATTCTTTTATTCTTTTGTCTTCACCTGAGAAAATAAACCACATAAACATGGAACAAATGTGACACACGGTCAGTCTTAGATATGTTCAAACCAAATAACTGTTTTCTCAGTTTGTGCCCGCATTAATTTTGAACACGTGTGAAATCCAACTAACCAACTTTGACAACTGGCTGAAAAGATTTTTTTATTCACGTACTTTCTTGTAGTCCAGGCACCAGTTTGTAGACAATGTCTTGCATCACTCGGTCCAGTTTGAGGTTTAGTAAGGGCTGTGTTTCGTGGATTTTGATGTTGCACATTGGACAATACTTGCTTGTTTGTAAATATTTCACAATGCAGCTTTTACAGACTGCAGATAGGAAAAGAAACAGAGAGCATTTCCAGATGACTACCTTCCACCAAACAGACTTTTGCGAATTACGACAATAAAAACAAGTTTGTTTGTTTGAGATTTTTTTTTTTTCCCAGATGAAACTTACAAGTGTGCAAACACTCTGTAATCGTTGTGGCATCTATGAAGTAGCCTGCACAAAGGTAGCAGACGATGTGTTCGTTTAGGTCCTTGATCTTCAACTTGACCTCCTCCTGTTAGGACAAAAAGTCAGGAGTGTCAGCATCAAACCTGGAACTACATGATCAGTAAGAATACAAGCAATGGTTAGAGTGGATTTATTATCATTTCAATGTTTATTTTTCGAGTTTCATCACCCCCCCCCCCCCCAATCTCTATAGATCAGGGTTCCCCAAATAGCTTTCGCCGTGGGTGAAATCATGAAAGAATGCCAAGCAGAGGGCCAACTACAGCTGACTGGGGTCCAAAAGCAAATGTTTTATTGCATAACTGCCCCCCAGACACTCATAAGCACTGAAAAATGAAACACTGTGGAACATACAGGCCTGGAAAAATTAAGAGACAAAGAGTCCACTGCAATATTATCACTTTATCTGTTTTTTGTAACCGTTTATGCTTACAGTGCTGTGGAAAAGTATTTGCCCCCTTCCTGATTTCTTATATTTTTGCATATTCATCACACTTCAATGTTTCACATCATCAAACAAATTTTAATATCAGACAAAGATAACCTGAATAAATACAAAATGCAGTTTTCAAATGATTTCATTTATTAAAGGAAAAAACTATCCAAACTTACCTGGCCCTATGTGGAAAAAGTAATTGCCCCCCATGTTACATCATGGATTCATTTGGCAAGGATTTTTTTTTTACACCAGCTGCCCTTCCTGTCACAACCCTGCCCATTTATCCAGGCTTGGGACCGGCACGAGTGCACTGGCTTGTGCACCCCACTGTGGCTGGGTAACCATATGTGTATGTGTTTATATAAAATGAAGAATCCTGTTTTATTCTCTAACCTAATGAAAACAACTCACCCAAATTCCAAGTCAAAATCAATCATCAGTCATCAGCATTTATTTACAGAAAATGACAACTGGCCAAAACAGAGAGAGCTGTTGCTTTTAGATGTGATTTTAGATCAAATAATGCAAAGAAAACAAGTTCACGTTCATTCTTAAACACTAAAATACTTAAGTTTTAACTTGGGATGAACTCAGAAATCTGTATTTGTGTAATAACTGATTTTTATTCACAACTTTCATGTGTGTTACCATGCTTAAACGATCACCTAGTCAATACCCTTATGTTGGAATTCAACAGAGACCAATTCAAACTGAATGGCTGCCATACATGTAGAAATGCTAATTTAGGAAAGCGTTTGTTTGCAGTGGTCTCATTTTTTTCCAGACCTGTATGTCTTTTAGAACTGACTCAAATCAGAAGTAATTTCATGTTACTGTGCTGAATGGATGAAAAGCCACAAATAAGTAAAATGGTCTCCCTAAAATAATGTTACCATTCTTTCAAGTAAAAGTAAAGTAAATGCCCTTCACACAAAAGTACTTCATAATCATGACTGAATGTTAAATTAAATAAACCTATAATTTATGAAAAGCTAACACAGTCCAACAAATGAAGCACAATATTCAGTTTACAATATTCACTTTCAGTTTAGAATATAAAGAGGAGAAATTATGTTATGGGGCAGTCTGTCCGTCTGTCCCACTTTTGTGAAATCAACTCCTCCTACAGTTTTGTTCTGACTGTTTTGAAACTTTGTACCAAGGTTTGACTTACACTGATGATGTGCATATTGCAATTTGGCTCAGATCAGCTGATTTTTGCAGGACTTGCAGCCCCTGATTATGACCTCCTATTTCACCTCAGTTCATAGACAGTAACTGTCTTGCGAAATCAACTCCTCCTACAGTTTTGTTCCAAATGTTCTGAAACTTGGTACCAGGGTTTGATATACACTGATGATGTGCATACTGCAATTTGACTCTGATCAGATGACCCTGAGGTCAAGGTCAGATTTTCCCTAAATCTTGTAAACGTAATAACTACTGAAAGAAATTATGTAGGCTTTTCAAATCCATACAGTAGTTGTATCTAATCCACATTTTGGACGACTGATAGTAATAGTCAGGGGTGGGACAAAAGATCAATTCAATGATGGATCACAAAACCTGACACCAACGACGATGCACCGACCCCTAAACACATGGCTCGATCTTTAATCAATTATATAAATTCATGTAAAAGTTGCATACTCTGTTGGGTATTCAACCAATTGCATTTTCAGTCCACTAGATGGCGAAAAGCAAGCACCCAGTCAAGTGAAGTCATAGCTTGTCTAGCAAGATTTGCAGCCAGCTTTGAAAGTTAGGAAGCAGTTAGCTCAAATGTCAGGCCTTTTTTGGATTTTATAACAAAGATGGAAGACCTTGGCATAACACACAACCCACAAGACCTGCACAGAAAAAAAGCATGCGGGTCAGCACACGTCTCAGAGCAGCGTTGGCAATGGCTAAGCTAAAAACACACTGGCATGGAGCTTCCGAGCAATGCTCGGAGAAAAAATAAGTAATGTTTATTTATGAAACCCTTTTCAGAGACATATACTCACAAAGTGCTGTACAATAAAATGGAATAAAAGGAACTTAATAGATAAAAATAATTGAAAAAACATAAAAACAAGTTAAAACGCAAGATTAAAATAATTTAAAACTAGAAAAGCACTCACAGAGCGCATACCTCCGCCAAGGCTCCTTCCGTTTCTCATGGATCACCTCCAAAATGTAATGGGTTTGTGTGTAGGCCTATAGCCACTTGTGGTGGAAAATTGGTCATCAAAGTCTGTCCATCTGTTTTGGAGTAGATGTTGCTAACACACTGTGAGAAGATAAGAGCCTATGGCTGAGGTATGCATTCTCAGATCATCCACCAAATTATATGGGTTCCTCTGCTAGGCCAAGAACCACCTCTGGTGAAAATTTCATCCAAATCCATCCAGTAGTTTTTGTGTAATCCTGCTGCACAAATACAAACAAAGCCCTTGGTGGAGGTATGCACTCTCAGATCATCACCAAAATCTAATCATCTGTTCCCCGTGCCATTATACACCTTTCCTGAAAATTTCATCCAAATCTGTTCATAACTTTTGGAGTTATGTTGGTAACAGATAGGACAGGACAGACAGACAAACCCCGGTAAAAAACATTACCTTCCTTGGCGGAGGTAAATATCAGACTTACCATTAGAAAGTACTGAATTGGAAACTCAATGGAAAGCCTCCTTTGACAAAAAAGTTTTCAGCTGCTTTTTAAAAGAGTCCACAGTGTCAGATAAACATAGCTGGTGTGGGAATCTATTCCAAATAATGCCATCCACTGCCCTCCGTGTGTGCAGACGCATCTCCACAGAAAATGAAGCCCCGAGAATAGAATAGGCTTTATTGTTGTGTTACAGTATTTATTGTTGGCTCTATTGCTGTGTTACAGTGTTGTGTTACATGTGTACAGTAGTACAGTACAACAAAATTGTGGGTGCTCTACCAGGCTACTGCACAGTAAAGTAAGGGAGAAGGATTAGATAAAACACGGTTACAGAACACATGACTGAACACACGACTGAAATAAAAACGGCCCAGGATTATGGAAATATACACAGGTATGGTAGCGGCTTCACGGATGGAACTATAGCCCCTTTTCCACGAGTACCTAGTTAGCCCTACTCACCTCGACTCGGTGCGCTTTGTAGGCTTTTCCATTAGGACCTGGTACTAAAATCAGGTACGAAAATCATGCCCGCACCAGCTGGGTTCCAACCTTGCGAAGTCGTGAGCACTACTGAATACTCTGAATACTTTATTATACGAAGGAGATGTTAACAGTGTTACTTTGGGACATGATTTGAGGTTGAATAAGGTGAAAAAAATTTGAAGGCTATGACAGTGCTCACCCACTGTCTGGGTGTGTGGTACGCCGGCTCCACAGCCAAGAACAGGAAGGCTGTGCAGAGGGTCATCAACACCGCCCAAAAAATTATCAGTGGCCCTCTGCCCTCCCTGGAAGACATCTCCAGATCTTCCTGTCTCAGAAGGGTCAAGGCCATCACAGGAGACCCCTGTCATCCCGCCCACCACCTGTTGGACCTGCTTCCCTCTGGACGACTGTTCAGACCAATCAGGTCCCACACCTCCACACTGACAAACAGTTTCTTCCCCTGGGCCATCCAGACTGCAAACAGTCAGAGGCCCCACCCCCCTCCCTCCGAACGCTCACATGCACAGAACTGAGGACCTTTTTAATTATCACAATAACACACCTGCCTTTGCACTCTGCACTTTCATGTATATTGACCCATCCATGAATCCACTACTATGTATATTTTTCCATAATCCTTTGGCCATTTTACTCAATTGTGTGTTCTGCACTCTGCGCTCTCATGTACACAGTTCCACCCGTGTATATCTCCATAATCCTCAGCCGTTTTTATTTTATTTTTTTATTTCAGTCGTGTGTTTAATCGTGTGTTCTGTAACCGTGTTTTATCTAATCCTTCTCTCATCCTTAATTGCACAGTAGCCTGGTGGAGCACCCACAATTTTGTTGTACTGTACAACTGTACAATCACAATAAAGCCGATACTCGATATCGCAATAGCGTGATTATCGTTGAATCATGATGGAACTGTATCGTGACCCAAGTATCACAATCCAGATTGAATGATTCTCACCCCTAGTGTGAGCCTAGGACAGTCCTTCTCAAATAGTGGGGCGACGCGATGCCAGGGGGGGCGCGTGTGACCCCGGGGAACAGGCTTTGCTTTTGCCGTGTAAAGTGTAATTGCACATCCACGGCAGCAGGTGGTGCAGTGGCGCTCTCATTGTCAAAGTCTGTGCGGGAGTTTAAAACTTTTTAAATTGCTGTCAACAAACCCCTCGAGAGACACCATGGAGAAATATTTAACAGTAACGAAAAGAAAGGCGGAGAGAGACACAGGTAAAGAGACAAGTGAAATTCTCCCAAAAGCTAAGACGAGGAAATATGACGAAGCTTATCTAGCGTTTAGCTTCACTCTGACTACGGTGGGAGACGAGGAAAGACCGGTGTGTTCACTGTGTCTGAAAGTGTTGGCAGCGGACAGCATGAAGCCAAATAAATTAAGACGTCACCTACAGACATTACATCCTCAACACGTTGATAAGCCGCATGATTTTTTTCAGCGAAAACGTGCGGAGTACGGCCAACAATCATCCCGCTTTGTGAACGCTACATCAGTAAACCAGCGAGCACTTTCAGCATCATTTAAAGTGGCGCACCAAATTGCGCAGTGCAAAAAACCCCACACAACTGCAGAGGAGTTGATACTGCCTTTTTCTACCTTTTTCTTCAGACTAAAATGTTAAATATATTGGTACTCCTGTGTTAATGTTCCAGATCAATTTACATTTAATATTATTTATTGATTGAATTATTTTTCTCAGCATCAAATGGTTGTTGGTCAAAAATGTTTCTAGTTTAAATAAGGATTGACATATTTTTTATTTCAGTCACTTTGATGCACTTTTAAGTTTTTTTTCTGTTTTAGACTATAACAGGGTTTCTGTGTGGCAAAATAAAGTTAATATTTGTTGAAAGTTGATTTATATTGCTTTTTTCTTTTGTTAATGTTAAAAAGGATACAATTTTAGGTATACTTATACAATTTTTATAGATAATGATCTTATTTATAGTCACTGCGGCGAGTTGGGGGGGGCGCGAAATATTTTCTCTTTCCTAGGGGGGGCTTTGCAAAAAATAATTGAGAAGCACTGGCCTAGGATGACTAAAGTGGGACAGCTTGGTGTCCTAAGTAGCAACCAGTGGTGGCAGAGCATTTAGGACTCACAGGCACTATTTGAGATTTGAGATGTTTGCTGAAATAAAGTTTTAGCATCATTCATGTCTTAACTGTCACACTAGACAAAATACATTCATGACAGCTCATGACAATACTCTAAAAATAGCTGCTGGTTTGTTTTTATGCAGTATACTATGGGCTGATCATGTGTGTCTGAGGTTCTATGTGGAAACCTGGAGTCTAGAATTGAATTTCCCTATGGGAGACAACAAAGTGTACTCTATGTTACGTACAACTCGTTATACTGACACTAAACCAGCAACATGCGTCCACTGAAGATTAGCAGGAGCTCTGAGGGGTCTCCTATTCATAGACATTTACAATCAAACCATCATTGATGGAGTAGCTCATTCTGGCCATGGCAAAATCACCCTGAGAGGTGCTCAGATGTCTTGACCATTGACCTAGACCTTAAGTCACAGCCTAGGATGCAGGACCCATCAAGGAGTGTGCTTAAGGTCAAGGTCAATGGCCTAGGAGAAGCAACATTTTTCATGAAATCATAAATGCCCAGATCTCCTGACTTTGGATAATGACCTCAACGTAGATGCAGACCTACATGAGGGTCACTGTGAGTTTGGTGAGAACTGAGGTAATTGCCTAGAAGGAGTACTGAGTTTGCCCAACCAGTTTACATGTGTTTTGTGGACTTGGAGAAGGCATTTGACCGCGTCCCTCGTGTTTTTTTTGTGGGGGTGCTTCGGGAGTATGGGGTATCGGGCTTGTTGTTACGAGCTATTCAGTCTCTGTACGACCGTTGTGAGAGTTTGGTTCCTATTTCCAACACTCGATCGGACTCATTCCCAGTGAGAGTTGGACTCCGCCAGGGCTGCCCTTTGTCACTGATCCTGTTCATAATTTTTATGGACAGGATTTCTAGGCACAGCCAGGGAACAGAGGGTGTCATGCTTTGTGACCACAGGATCTCATCTCTGTTGTTTGCAGATGACGTTGTCCTGTTGGCTTCATCCAGCAATGACCTATAGTTCTTGCTGGGACAGTTTGCCGTGCGAGTGTGAAGCGGCTGGGATGAGAATCAGTACCTCCAAGTCCGAGTCCATGGTCCTCAGCCGGAAAAAGGTGGATTGTCCTCTCCGGGTTGGGGACAGGCTCCTGCCCCAAGTGGAGGAGTTTAAGTATCTCGGGGTCTTATTCACGAGTGAGGAGAGAATGGAGTGAGAGATTGACAGATGGATCGGAGCAGCATCTGCAGTGATGCAGCCGCTGTACCGGTCTGTTGTGGTGAAGAGGGAGCTGAGCTCTAAGGAAAAGCTGTCAATTTACCAGCCAATCTATGTTCCTACCCTCACCTATGGTCAGGAGCTTTGGGTAATGACCGAAAGAATGAGATTGCGGATACAAGCGGCTGAAATGAGCTTTCTTCGTAGGATAGCTGGACTCACCCTCAGAGATAGGGTGAGGAGCTCAGTCATCCGGGAGAGGCTCAGAGTAGAACCGCTGCTCCTCCACATTGAAGGAGCCAGTTGAGGTGGTTTGTGGCATCTGATTAGGATGCCACCATAGGACCGCCTCTCACTTGAGGTGTTTCGGGCACGTCTCTCTGGGAGGAGACCCCGGGGCAGATCCCAGGACTCAGCTGTAGAGCACTATGTCTCTTCTCAGTTGGTCTGGGAACACCTTGGTTAATCCTCTCTGAAGAGGCTGGAGCAGGTTGGCTGGTGAGAAGGAAGTCTGGGCTTCTCTGCTTGAGTCTGCTGCCTCTGCAGCCTCGGTGACCATCCGGAAAAGTCGGTAGAAGATAGATGGATGGAGATACTGATTTTTCAGAAACCATATATGTCTTGTGTTCAAAATGTTCACTCCCTCCCCATATAGTGTACTATATATGAATCAGCCTTTTTGCAGTGCTGTTGGGAAATCTTAACTGAAAATTTCATTCACTATAAAGTACACTCAAAATATCCCACATGCATTTTGAAAAGTAGTGTACAAACGGATGGTCACTACATTGCCAGTGTATCCGATAATGCAATGTGCAGTTAACAGAGCAGTGAGAGGAGAGCTTCACATCACAACATAAACTACCTTAGGGTATTTATATTTATAAATTCAGCAAAAACGACTGGATTTATTAATACATATTTACTACAAATTACATGCAGGAATTCATTTTTTACCACCATTTGTCTGTTATGTTTTACTCTCACCATGATGATGTCATTAACGACGCCATGAAAACAAGCCCAGTAGTATCTGAAAGCTGTTAATTTTATTGTTATATTGAGCTTACTATATAGTCCGCTATATCTAAACTCACTATATAGCGAGTAGGGAGGGAGGGAGTGAACATTCCGAACACAGCCACAGTGTAAGTATCCAGATCTGTTGACTTTTGACCTTGACCACATCCTGGATGCAGACCAGAGGTTGCGTTAACTGAAAACTGTCCTTCACTGACAGATTTTTTTTTTTTCAGCAGTGACAGAAAAATCTGAAAGCCATCACACTGTCATTGTGACAGGTTACACTGAGAGTGATCTAATTAAAGTCAATTAAAATGACAGTTAATAACAGATTATGACAGAATTTTGACAACCTGAGCTGTCAAAATGACGTGACATAAAAAAAAAAGTCTAGCGCACCATTTGATGCAGGCCAACCTGAGGACTATTGTGAGTGACTCTGGTGAGCACTGGGGCAAATGTGTAGAAGGAGCAGCGATTCCTGTGAAATGTGGGCAAACGGACAAATGGACAGACAAAACAATGGATGCACCATCATCACATTAGCTCCTTTCGGCTCCCGCTCCCTTGCTCGGTCACATCACCCATCTCTCTCAGAGCAGCACACTTGCTTGATCTGGGTACTTTTTTACAGGAAAAAAAATAAGGGTCACAAAAGTTTTTAAATGTACCGACTGATTTTGACATGATCACACTGCTGAAAGTGACTGAGATGGTAGATATTGTTCTCATTAGACCCCCATGTCAGGTTTTCATTTTTTCCCTCTTTCTGAACAACATGAATTTCAGATACTGTTTGAGAAACCTGGACAACGTTCAGGTACAAGGACGAGACTATAAATGTGTGGAAAAAGCAGCGGATGCTCAATGGAAAGCTTTGACAGACAATCAGAAAGCCTGGAGAACTATTGCTCAAGAAGACCATTTTTAAAATTACAAGAAAGTCTGGCTGCCTGGAAGCAAAATACAAAGCAAAAATAGAGGGCGCCTAAAGTTTTGCACAGCACTGTATATTCTACGATTTTTTTTGCATACAAATTATCTTATTAATGGTACGCATGAGAAATGCATATGAGTCATATACTTGTATAAAGGAAAAACATTTCCTCCTCAGAAACAAAATGTACATTTTTCCTGACAATTTTTGCCACACACACACCCCCGCCCCCCAATGCATAAGCCTCATTTTTTCCTCAAAATTTTGCTCCCCTCACCCCAGCATTTTTTTTCATTTTTAACTTCTCAGAAGGCCCGAACACGCCGTCGGACAGTGTTCGTCGTGTCTGCAGGTTCAGGCTGAACCCTAACCTTCAGTTCGAAACAAACCGCCGCTACTCAGGGAGAGAGCGACCCGAGAAAAGACCCACGGACAGCGACGGCTCTTTACCACCTTAGTTCACTCATAAACCACTTAAACTACTCACAACCACCAGATTTAAGGGAGAAAATCGTATAAGAGTGTTTAAACAGACTAGTAAAAATAACAGTTTGTTGCGGGCTTCGCGCTGCTGCCGTCCACGCATGCTCAGGCTCGTCTCTCCGGGCAGAGCTCCAGCATCGCTCCCTCTCTCTCTCCATCAGCCAAACAGCAGCGATAAACTCGGCCCCGCGGCGCTCCGACTACCCGAGAGTGTCTCGCTCCGAGTGCAGGCGCTCCAGAGAAACGGCCACTCACCTCGTTCCTCAGCGGGTCCAGCTTGTAAACGGACTGGAGTTGATTTCGTAGCCGCATCGCTATAGCATTCGGACCTTGTTCCGCCATCTTTGGGAATTATGCTACTTCCGGTAAACCGGAATTCATACAATTCAATTCTATTCACTTTAATTATATAGCGCCAGTTTCACACAACAGTCATCTCATAGCAATATCAACTGTAGGGGAGGACCCCCACAGTTTGCAGAAAAGACCCCAGCAATCAGGCGATCCCCTGTGAGCAAGCACTGGCGAGCCGGTGGAGAGGAAAAACTCCGTTTACAGGAAGAAACCTCCAGCAGAACCAGGCTCAGGGAGGGGCAGGTCATCTGCTGCGACTGGCTGGGGGTGAGGGACAGAGAAGAAGAAAAGAACAGACATGTAGAGAGGCAAACAGCACGATGGGGACTCAATCTATGGGAGAGAACAAACAAATGTTAATGACCAGCAAAAAAAAATATTTCATAGAGAGTGAGGAAAGGAGGTGAGGCCCAGTGCATTACTGGAGGTCCCCCGGCTGACTAAACCTATTGGCAGCATAACTAAGGGAGGGTTCAGGAAACACATTGATCCCTCCCTAATTGTAGGCTATATCAAAAAGGTAGGTTTTAGCCCTATTCTTAAAAACAGAGATCGAGTCTGACTCCCGAATCCAGATTGGCAGCTGATTCCACAGGAGAGGAGCTTGATAACTGAAGGCTCTGCCTCCCATTGTACTATTGGAGATTCTAGGTATTACAAGTAAACCTGCATTTTTGGGAGCGTAGTGCTCTGTTAGGATGATACGGTAGTATCAGATCTTTAAATAAAAAGAGGAGCCTGATTGTTTAGAGCTTTGTAGTAAGAAGAAGGATTTTAAACTTAATTCTAAACCCTATGGGAAGCCAATGAAGGGAGGCCAGAACCGGAGAGATATGATCTCTCTTTCTAGTACCTGTTAAAACTCTTTGCTGCAGCATTTTGGATCAGCTGAAGACTTTTTAAAGATGTTTTAGGACAACCTGATAATAAAGAATTACAATAATCTAATCTCGAGCTAACAAAAGCGTGGATCAGCTCTCAGCATCACTCTGAGACAAGATGCTCCTAATCTTGGCAATATTACGCAAATGATAGAAGGCAGTCTTAGAAACAAATTTAATATGTGAATTGAAGGACAAATCCTGATCAAAAATAACTCCAAGGTTCCTCACAGAGCTATAAGAGAAAGAGTACTGCATCCAAACTGAAAGTTTGATTTGGAAAGGAATTTCATAAGGTTTTTTGGACCAACAAGAATGACTTCAGTCTTATCTGAATTTAATAGCGGAAATTACAAGTCATCCAAACTTTGATTTCCTTAAGACAGGCTTCTAACTTGGCTAATTGATTAGTATCATCTGGCTTCATTGACAGGTATAATTGTGTGTCATCTGCATAACAGTGAAAATGTATACAGTGCTTTCTAATAATGTTGCCTAATGGAAGCATATATAAACTAAAAAGAGTAGGGCCAAGCACAGATCCCTGTGGAACTCCATGACTAAGCTTTGAGCTGAGAGAAAACTCATCATTTACATGAACAAACTGGAAACCTATCAGATAAATAAGATCTAAACCACTGCAACGAAGTTCCATTAAGTCCAACATAGTGGTTCTAATCTATCAAGTAGAATATTATGATCAATAGTATCAAAAGCAGCACTAAGATCTAAAAGGACAAGTACGAAACTAGTCCATTATCAGATGCAATGAGGAGGTCGTTAGTGACCTTCACTAGGCTGTTTCAGTGCTATGATGGATTCTAAACCCAGATTGAAACTCCTCAAATAAACCATTTCCCTGCAGGTGGTCAAATAATTGCGTAGCAACAACTCTTTCTAAGATTTTTGAAATGAAAGGGAGATTAGAGATTGGTCTATAGTTAGCTAAAGCTCCTGGATCTAGCGTTGGCTTTTTGGAGTAAGGGTTTAATTACAGCCGTTTTAAAGCCTGCGGTTACATGGCCTAAAGTTAATGAGAATTGATTATATGAAAGAATAAAGCTACCAATAAGTGGGAAGACTTCTTTAAATAACCTGGTAGGAATGAGGTCTAAAAGACAAGTTGAAGGTTTGGATGAGGAAACTATTTTGTCTAACTCACAAAGGTCGATTGGAGTAAACTCATCAAGACAGACATCAATAGAAGGAGTTGTAGTAGTTACAGTATTTAAGTTAACTGTGGGAAGAATCTGATTGATTTTATCTCTGATGGATGAAATTTTATTATTGAAAAAGTTCATAAAGTCCTGACTAGTAAGCTCTAAGGGGATGCTAGGATTGACAGAGTCCTGACTCTTTGTCAACCTGGCTACAGTACTGAAAAGAAACCTGGGATTATTCTTGTTCTCTTCTATTAATGCAGAGTAATAACTCGTTCTAGCTTTTCTAAGAGATTTTTTATAAATTAAAAGATGATTTCTCCAAGCTAAAATGGATTTCATCTAAATTAGTAGAGCGCCATTTTCTTTCTAATTGACGAGTCTTCTGTTTTAAGCTACGAGTTTCTGTGTTGAAACCAAGGAGTTAAAAATCTCTGATTAGACTTTTTCTTTTTTAAGGGGGCCACCAAGTCTAGAGCCTGATGCAGAGAAGCCTGAAACACTATCCACCATGTTATCAATTACAGAAGGAGCAAGCTGTCTATAGCTTATTTCCGTTGTGTTGACACATGGCATAGAGGAAACAATCTGCATAAATTTGGAAACAGCATCATCTGAGAGGCATCTACTGCGATAATATTTTCTTTAGGAGCCAAATAGTCAGAAATAGTAAAATCAAAGGTTAACAGACAATGGTCTGACAGTACAGGGTTATGAGGAGACACTAACAAGATTTTCTATTTCTATGCCATATGTCAGAACAAGGTCCAATGTATGGTGGAGGTAATGAGTAGAATTTCCTACTTTCTGAGAAAACCCAATCGAGTCTAATATTGAATTAAAAGCCACATTAAGGCAGTCACTATCTACATCCACATGTATATTAAAGTCCCCTACTATAATTATTCTATCAGATTTCAGCACTAAATCGCTAAAGAAATCAGGAAATTCGGATAAAAATTCTGAATAGGTTGATGGGGGACGATAAACTATGGCAAATAAAATTGGGTTTAACCTGAAATTGCTAAAGTGCCCAACACTGAGGACCAGGCCCTCAAAGGAATTATAACATGTTTTTTGCTTTACATTAACTAGTAATTTGGAATGGTAAATTGTTGCTACTCCTCCTCCACGACCAGAACTTCTGGGATTTTGACAGTTTAAATAACCAGAGGGAGTTGATTCATTTAAACCAACATAATCCTCTTGTCCTAACCAAGTCTCTGTAAGGGAAATTAAATCAATCTGATGATCAATTAACAGATCATGGACTAACAGAGACTTGGGAGTTAGAGACCTAATATTTAATAACCACATTTAATTTTTAAATTATGAGGAGGAACAGAGGCCAACTCATTCAATTTAGAGGCTTTATGTTTAATTTGAGTTTTACCAATATTTTGCTTTATCACTTTGGGATGCTTATACATTATATTTTTATTTACTTTGGAGGGAGCATTTTCTGCCACTTAAGGTTGGATTAAATAAAAGAAGACAAAATACAAAATTAATAATAAAAAATAAAAGGAAATTAAATAAGATAAAATCTTATGGAAGCCCGTTAACGCCACTTGGAAAAAACAACTCTCACATGGTATGTCATAATAGCTAGTGCATACCCATGCATGCCTGTAGAAACCAAGTATAAGCAAGTATTTCTGCATGCCTGTAGAAAGTTACTGTTACCATTGCAACAGTGCAATGGTGATCCCTGCCTTTGATCTTTGACATGGTTAAGCAAGTATTTCTGCATGCCCGTAGAAAACATGACTGGCGCCTAGCGGCTGCCCCGGCCTTGGATGCGCTCTGCAGAGCGTGCCCAAATGCCAAGTCACGTTTCGTTACCTTGTATTCATACATGTGTAATGACAATAAAGTTGAATCTCATCTCATCTCAACAAGTGTAAACAAGCATTCCTGCATGCCTGTAAAAAGAGTATTCTGACCTCACAGGGTGCCTATGATCAGTCTGTATGGCATCATAGAAGTTGTTCAAAGGAGTCGTTCAGAACTCTTTATATGGTCATGTGACATCATAGGAACACAGTGTGCGCCTGTGATGTCATAGCTATGAACACCCACAGCTCCCCTATGGATCCCCTATTAAAGATTTCCCCTCCCAAACTTCTGCATATCCAGGGAGGCTGAAATTCGGGGATGTTGACATGGTACCCGTACATGCCCATATAACCCCTGCTGCATGCCTACCTTTGAGCTTTGACATGGTTACCATGGCAACAGTAACCATGGTGATGCCTGCCTTTGATCTTTAACATGGTTACCATGGCAACACAAAGTCCTATGATCGTGACACACACATGCACAGATACACACACACACACACATTTCTGCATGCCCGTTGCTGAAGGGTCTCCTCCTGTCTCAGACAGCTGTGTTGTTCACAGTCATGCCTGCCGCGTACTGCTGGAACCCGAGGTGTTTCATCTTCACGGCATCTTTTCTAACGTGCAGCAGTTCTCCTCATTCTATTGCTCTCCATCTGGTGGGTCTTCTTCTTCTTCGTTCAGACCACTAGTTGAGGGATAGGTGCGTCATAATTCCAGTTCATGGGCAGGATCATGAAAATAGATCTGAGCAAAAAGTGGCTTTCGACCCTGTTCAGGAAGGCCCGTGCATCCCCGTAGAAACCAAGAAACCGGAGCACCCGGAGAAAATCAGCGCTTTGCTTGGCATTTTACACATTTGTAGTGTAGACTGGCATTCTTCAAGGTTACACATTTTTACTGTGTCAGCACCTCTTTAAAAATGACATTGCTGAGAAAGCGACGCTTTTGCTTAGTTTCTTCATCTTGAGCAACAATACGAAGACTGCTTGATCTGCCAACTCTGCTCGCGGCAACGTAGAATTGGCCATGGCTGCAGAAATCTGTTGTGCAGAAAACACGAACGCGCTGTAAAGACTGGCCCTGTGACTTATTCACCTTGCCAATTTTGAGCCATATGACATCATAAAGTGACATTAGTCTAGGCATCGTGAGTGATGGTCTATATGACATAAAGACACATTTGTCTATGAGCCATATGACATCATAAAGAGACAATCTAGGCATTGTGAGTGATGGTCTATATGACATCATAAAGACACATTTGTCTAGGTGCCGTCATATAGACATCTCTTTATGACGGCATCACAAGTCTTATGATGCCTGAGTTCATAGGCCATTCTATGATGTCCTATAAACGTGACAGACACAGAGATTTCTTGCTTTAATAGAGTGATACAATAGAGCGATGAGATTTAGTCATAATGACTTTAAATCTCATTATGACATACCATGTGAGAGGTTTTTTTCCAAGTGGTGGAAATGGGCTTCCATAGAAACAGGCTCAGAACACAATATTATAAAATTACTGATCCAACAACAGAAAAAGGATTTCATGGGATCCCATGGACCGTTCTGCTGGGTAACTAATTAAGATGGGAATGACTGAAGCAAGTTCAAATTAGCCACTTAACATCTCAGTAGATGTCCAAAATGTTCAGTTGTGCAGCAAGTTTCTATATGACAACCTTGCTGTTGCTCCTTCTATATCAGAAAGCTTAATGCATGCTAGATGCATTGGTACATACTGGTGTAAGTCTGTGAATGTGGATGAAACTTGCTTGCTATTGCTATTGTAGTCTCACCACCCTTACACACTACACTGCAAGCCATATTCAACGGGCATCAATGCTAGTAATACTCATAAATGTGAAACTTTTTTTCTACATCTGCAGTTTTTCTCGCTGACATATTCAGATGTAAACTATTCTACCCATATCTGGTGGAAACCCACACAGTCATGGGGATTTTGTGTGACAAAAAACCCCTTTAACCCAGCTTTCAAATTTCATATTAAGTTAGCTCTGTCATCTACAAACAGCTTAATGTTCCAGCCACTCACCAAATCAAAGAACCTCACAACACCAACAGTTTCATTCACAACCACAGTTTATTTAAAAAATATAACATCTGCAGTAAGAACATCTTTAACAAGGAAACATCAATCACCACTTGATAAAAGTCACAATCAACATGACTAAATTATCTTCAGGGTTTGTCAAGACTTGGCCTTCAACATCAACAACTGAGCTGAACAGAATGTATATTAAGTAATACAAACATCTGCTCACGGTAGATGCAAAAAAAAAAACAAAAAATATCTTTTGCAGTGAGTTGACACGAAATTCTGTGCTTAAAAACCACCACTCTATTGCTGCCAAGTGCTTTCAGCATTTTATGCAAGTGTCTAATGCAAACTAAACTATTTGCTGCATTCCCACAATGGGACTGAAATAGCGTATATAGTGTAATTTCCACCTTTTCAGTTTCCATACTGAAATTTTTATGTAACCAGTTTAAACCCACCACTATAAAAACTAGAAGCAAAAACAGCAGCTCAATGATGACATTACACTTTCAGTTAACACTTTTGGATTTTCTCTCCTTGCATCTGCTGCACGCTTCAACGCTGCAGAGATTAACTCCTAAATTTTTGTTACGTGCACTTTCCACCTGCAAAATCTGAATGCACATTACAATCCAACACACGGTTAGCTTTCAGAATAATAAAGCAGAATCTGGAGTGAATGGAAGAATGCCAAAGCTCCAGCCTGAATGGTTAGAACTTCAAATCCACATGTAGGACAAAATAAAAAAAATTATAAAGCACGATTCACAGTAGTCACTTAATGCATCTGAACTAAGTTCACGAAACTCTCAAGTGAAGTGAATTTATAAGAACAGGAGAAGCACAGCATAAATGTAATGTAACCTTGATGAAAATCAGTGACGCTCAAGTCAAATGTAAAACATGATTCTGACAGTGTTTTATATATTCAGATTTGAAATGACAACCAATCAAGTTCAGCAAGTACATAATTTACCTTGAAGATCGCAAACATGTCTAAAGAAAACATCAATAAAACAAAACAAAAAAGATCTCTCTTCTTCACAGCCATGGCACCAGTCATTCACTGCATAATTATTACACTTAAAAATATATCCACCACCATCATCCAGACGCATGACAGGAGGGTGTTAATGTGGCGTAATATTAGGCTGACACTTTGATATAGATAAATGCTATGAGATCAGTTCAACCAAAACAATAAATACAAATCTTTAACTTCCATCATTTACATCATAATTTTACAGCTGAATTACTACAGTGCATGTTGACACACTCCTTTAGATGAGGAACAAGAAAATCAAAATCCATGATTTCAGTTAAAAACAAGCATCTCCAGCATTGTTTGGATTCAGTTTATCACAACTGGCACATTTCTTTTACAATTATTGGTCTTTAAGGGTCGAGTTTAAAAGCTCTCATGAGAACGATCGGTAACGGAGACGGCCGAGCGGGTGTGTCTGACAGCAGGTTCACTTTGTCGGTCAGCGCGTCACACAGCTGCTCTGCGTCAGTCAGTGCGCGAGATCAGTGCATCAGTAGTGCATCGACGACAACGTTAAAGTCCCCCTGTGTCCAATCAGAACCACTGGCCCGGGTCTGAGGCCACAACAGCAGGTCTCAATCCCTTTGAAGACAATCTTCAAAATATTAAATATGACACTTGCATATGAAAGGTTTTCTACATTCTTTAGCTCTGCAGGTTCACACCATTCTGTTTACAAGATTTTCTGTCACCTGAGGCGCATTTCTAAACACACAGCTGTTTTTCACCAATTCTGACAGCTGGAGGTCAAACAGCTCAACTCCTTTCTCAAAAAACAAAAAATCAAGATGGGGAGTACGTTTTGCTCCCAGTGCACACCGAGGCTTACAGCACTCATAGGAATTCTCCTGCAGCATGCTGTATTATTGCATCAACAAGAGTGCTGTAAGCAGCTTGAAGCTTTGTGGGTTTTTTGCAGTCAGTTGATGGTGTTTTTGCCAGCTGGGGTTTTGCAGTATACAGTTCTCCAGGTTTAATTCAGTTATGGATTAATGTAGTCATTATACATCTGAAGCACTTCTCCATTTGGACCCTGCATGTCAGTTCCTTCCTCACATCTGACTGAGTCTTACAACAGCTAACGCAGCTGCTCCTTATGTGCTTGGCATTTGCTCCTGTGGTTGTTGCTTTTTATTCAGTGCAGGTATCTTCACCGGGAACTCTCAGAGAAACAACTGGAAAAGGCTCAGATATCACTTCCCCACTAAAACACATATTAAGAATAAACTATGATTGTGTTAGTTGTGGGCGACTTCAAACTTCACTTTTCCATTGGCCTACTGAGCTTCAGACATCCATGAGAATCTCTGTGAAACAATCTGCTGCCGAAGAGTTGATGTCAGTGAGGCCCCGGTCATAAAGGTTTATCGATCACTGCTACCCCTAAAGGAGTCACAACGTGAAAGAAACCAGTTTAAGAAACAGGTCCTACCATGTCACATTTATTTTTTTCGGTAACAGAAATGTGAGTTAAGACCAACCAGCATAGCTGCGTCCGTTGCTCATGTTGGTTGGAATGAGACTCCATTTGTCTGTGGTTGGGTTGTAAAACTCCACAGACGAGAGATTGCAGGACCCGTCATCTCCTCCAATTACGTACAGCAGCCCATTGATGGCACAGACCCCTTTGAGATGAGAGAAATCCAAATATACATTTCTGTCTGTTTTTTAAAACCCAATCTATTTTTAGTCATTAAAGCCACGAGTTTTTATTTACCAGCATGCCTTGTTTCAATCATTAATTCAAACAGGGCATGTTGGTAAATAAAATTAAATCAGATACTAGTCAGATATATAGCTCTGGAAAAAAAATAGACCACTGTAAAATCTTTCCTAAATTAGCATCTCTACATGTATGGCAGCCATTCAGTTGGGCACGTCAATCTACTTAAGGAGGTACTGATTAGGTGATCATCTAAGCACAGTAAGACACATGAAAGCTGTAAATAAAAATCAGAGTTATTAGGAAGTTATAGGGAAAGCTAAGTATTTTAGTGTTTAACAATGAACATGAACTTGTTTTCTTTGTATTATTTGATCTAGACACACATCTAAAACCAACATATTTTTGTTGTTTTGGCAAGTTGTCATTTTCTGTAAATTAATGCTCTTAATGACGACATTTTGACTTGGAATTTGGGTGAGTTGTTTTCAGTAGGTTAGAGAATAAAACAAAATTGATGGCCTGATGGCATCTCTGCCAGGATCCTGAGGACCTGTGCCAACCAGCTAGCTTCAGTACTGAAACACCTGTACAACCTGAGCCTGAGTCTGGAGAGAGTACTGGTGCTGTGGAAGAAGTCCTGCCTGGTTCCTGTCCCCAAGAATTCATCTTCATCTGACCTGAATGACTACCGACCAGTTGCCCTTGCATCTCATGTGATGAAGGTCCTGGAGAGACTGGTCTTAGCCCACCTGAGCCCGCAGGTGAAGATGTGGCTGGACCCTCTGCAGTTTGCATATCAGTCCCATTTAGGAGTTGAAGATGCTGTCATCTACCTGCTGCAACGAGCCCATCTGCACCTGGATGGCGGAGGAGACACTGTGAGAATCACATTCTTTGATTTCTCCAGTGCCTTTAACACCATCCAGCCACTGCTGCTGGGTGAGAAGTTGCGGGTGATGGGGGTCGACAGCTGTGTGATCTCCTGGATTACCGACTACCTGACAGGCAGGCCACAGTTTGTCCGGCTGGGCAGTGTCTTGTCTGGTGTGGTGGTTAGTGATATGGGAGCTCCACAGGGGACTGTGCTTTCTCCTTTTCTCTTCACCTTTAAACAGCACAGACTTTCAGTACAACACCGAGTCATGCCACCTGCAGAAATTCTGATGACTCAGCTGTTGTTGGGTGTATAAGAGGAGGAGAGAAAGGGGAGTACAGGGCACTGGTAGACAGATTTGTGGAGTGGACAGAGCAGAATCACCTGAGGCTGAACATCAGCAAGACCAGAGAGATGGTGATTGACTTCAGGAAGAAGAGGATGCCTTCACAGCCATTGCAGATTAGGGGGGAGGATGTGGAGTTGGTTGAGGACTACAAATACCTGGGTGTCAGGATCAGCAACGAGCTGGACTGGAGAGCCAACACTGATGCTGCGTACAAGAAGGGGATGAGCAGACTCTACTTCCTGAGGAAGTTGAGATCCTTCAACGTGTGCAGCAGGATGCTGGAGCTTTTCTACTAGACCATTGTCGCCAGCACCATCTTCTTTGCTGCTGTCTGTTGGGGCAGCAGTATCAAAGCCAGCAACACCAACAGACCTGACAAGATTATCAGGAGGGCTGGCTCTGTAATTGGTCTTAGGCTGGAGACCTTTGAGACAGCAGTGGAGAAGAGGACACTAAATAAACTGCAAGCCATCATGGACAATCCTGATCACCCCTCCACCACACACTGGACAGACAGCGGAGCACTTTCTCCAGCAGACTGCTACAGTTTCGCTGTCGAACGGTTAGGTACAGGAAATCTTTCCTGCCACATGCCATTTCACTGTACAAATAACTCACTCAGATGTTGTATTCTGGTCATAACTACGCTGCCATACTGCACTTTACAGTCTAATTGGTACCTCACATTTCACCCTGCACCTGATAGCCCTGCATTGTTCAGCGGGTATGATTCATGTATCTATACGGGTCATCATCTATTTATCTATGATGTAGATAAGCTTTTTTTAGTAGTTTTACTTTTTACTACTATGGGTAATCCCTTTGTCTATTATACTGTGTGTGCTTCTGTTGTTTGGTTGTCTACTGTCATGTTGCTGTTACACTGTAATTTCCCAGTTTGGGATCAATAAAGTACATCTATCTAAAATTGTTAAATTTTACTCAAACACATACAGTACATATAAATAGTAAAACCAGATAAAGTGATAATTTTGCAGTGGTTTCTTTGTCTTATTTTTTTTCCAGACCTGTATATTAGTGTTGGCTCTTAAAATTTCAAATCTAACTTATGCTTTGTTCCAGGACTTGTCACAAATTGCTACTTCTAGTTCTATTCAGAGGTTCCAACTAAAAGCTTCATCTAGAATACCACTTGAAGTCACACTTCCAATTCATAAAGTTGGTCAACCTTCACCATACCTCATTTTACTATCCAATATGGCTGCACCACCCAGTGTAAAATGTACTGTTTTGAGCACTTCTGGTATATATGCCTCATCTTAGTAGTGGTACACACATTTCTGCCCAACATCTATCTCTAAGCATGTCACTGCAGCGCTTCTGTATACAAATCTTGTAATTTCCCAGTTTGGGATCAATAAAGTGGTACATCCATCCATCCATCCATCCGTTTAAATTACCTCATACTGTGTTTTTTAAGTGGGTGCTGCCAGCAATGTCTAACAAGAAAATCATGGTTATCTGGCTTGTTTTCCTGGAATGCCTTCAGCATGGAAGTAATGTTATTTCAGCCTTTGAAGTACCGAGAACTTAGCATTACTCTCTACTTCAACTTTAACTATCCAGGATACAATTTCATTCCTACAGATCTTTCGTGGATTTTAGCCACCATTTACAAAATGGACAAAAGTAACTTCATAATTCTGGTTGGAGTCTTACAGACTCTAAGGTATCTAACTGAATGCCTTTGCAGGAATTCTTCTGCAGTGCAGTATTTCTTCAAAGGAGTTATCAACTGTACACCACACCCAAAAATTACAGCCGACTGGATGTTTACTAAAACATTTACAAAATTTCAGGTCTCTCATGTTCCCCCATTTTATTCTTTGTTTTCGGAGCGTGTCTGATAGAGGCATGTTTCTGTGGCTGTTGTCTAACCTGCGTTTCGTCGGCACATGTTCATGTCACAGACCAGCCTCCAGGCATTGGTCTGCGGGTCGTACACCTCAACGCTCTTCCTCACCAGAGGACCGTCATGTCCTCCAGCTGCATACAGCTGACCGCCAAGCACACCCACACCTGGACAAAAGAAAATAAATACATTCTTAAAAACTGCATAAATGTGTAGGTGAGGCATAAACCCACTTAACAAATTAATCATCTTTTTTCAAAATCAAAACTATTAATTGCTTTGTTAATCAAGTGCAAGGCAATAATGTCTGAAGATCAAATCAGTACATCATTTGCTTGATTAAAATAAGCAATCAAAACTGTTTACTTGTGAATTAATCCATCTAGCGGTCACAAAATAATTTATTCACTGTTAAACCACTTGCATGTCAGTGGATCTACAAATGAAAACATTCCATTTACACAGCTTCTTCACAAGCAGAGTTTACTGAGGCACAAAACCCCGGGTAATAAATTCAAATAAAATCAATAATGAAAGATAAAAAACAAGATAATAAAACAACATACAAAAGTAGCTCTGTATAGAGCAAGGTAGCACATTTCTTCATATTGCCAAGTTGAAGTTAGCACCCACAAGGGGGAGCTGTGGCTTCAAAAAACTCAATACAGGTTCATCTGCAGTGAAATTTCAGGTATTTAGTATGTTAATATTTTCTAACTCACCCTGCACATTATGGCTCTTTTTTGATGTGTAACTGGATGCATTTCTCCAAAATCAAAGTAAAAAGAATTAGAAAAGCACTCAGATACCTCCGCCAAGGCTCACTTCCCTCCCTCCCTTTGTTCATCCATCTGTCTGTACCTCCCTGCTTCCATCCCTCTGTACATTGTAAGATAGGGCCTTGGTGGAGGTATGCTCTCATGTCTCACCTCCAAAATCTAATGGGTTTGTCTGTAACCCAAGGGCCACCTCTGGTGAAAATTTAATCAAAATCCATCCAGTAGTTTTTGTGTAATCCTGCTAAACCATGGCTAGAAGATTGAGCCTTGGTGGAGGTATGCAATCATGTCTCACCTCCAAAATGTAATGGGTTCGTGTGTAGCCCAAGAGCCACCTCTGGTAAAAAATTTTTATCAAACTCTGTCCAGTACTTTCTGAGTAATTTTGCTAACACCTTGTAAGAAGACAGAGCCTTGACAAAGGTATGTGCTCTAGGATTGCCAGCAAAATCTAATGGGTTCCTCTGTAGCCCGAGGAACAACTCTGGTGAAAATTTCATCCAAATCCATCCAGAAGTTTTTGCGCAATCCCGCTAACAGACTAACAGAGAAACACAAGCCGGCAAAAACATCACCTCCTTGGCGGAAGTAATATCATGAAAACACTATTTTTAAACTTGGAGCAATGTCCAATGTGCAACGTTGAGCTCTCGCTCTCTCTCTTTGAAAGCTGCTAGTAACAATAAAGCTGTATTGTGCTGCTGCTCGATGCCAATGTACATGCTTAAGATACCTGCACCACTTCGCCGTGTGCTCATGTCAGCGACATAGCACCACTGATCAGACGCCGGGTCATATTCTTCCACCGTACTGAGACACTGGCGTGATGCTCCATCATAGCCCCCCACCGCATACAGCTTACCTGAGGACAAACATGCAGGGTGTAAAAATAAAATCAGCACAGGACTGATGCGCTGTACAAAGCAACTTGTGACACAAACACTCATGCTGTTCTTACCATCGACCACACCAACACCCACACTGCTGCGCCTGGTGTTCATGGAGGCAACGTACGTCCACTCATTTGTTTTATAGTTAAATGCCTCAACTGTTGACAGACCTGAAACAGAGAAAATTAAATACAGAAGTGAAAAACATTGAAAACAAAAAAGGGAAAACTCCAGTGAAGGGGCACTGGTTTTAGTCCTTCAGTTGTTGAACCGGTGTTGAACACTGTACTGGGCTGTTACGTGACTGTGAGCAATTCCTTCTTAAATCAGATAAAGATTCTTTCAAATCCCTATCCAATATTACTGGAAAACATGTTGAACCTAATGTCTTGATAGGTCTGACTGGGATCGTTTCAATTGTATTGCTCTCATCAGTTGATGAGGGCAGCTGTGGCACAGGTGTAGTGTGGCCGACTACTGATTGGAGGGTCAGGGGTTCGATTCCTGCTCTGTCTGCTGTCTGCATGTCACAGTGTCCTTGAGCAAGACACTGAACCCCCAGTTGCTCCTGGTGGGTCAGGCCAACGCCAGTGTATGGCAGCTCTGCTGCCATCAGTGTGTGAATGTGTGTGAGAATGGGTGGATAGCAGGATCTGTAAAGCACTTTGGTCATCTAGAGATGAGAAAAAGCGCTATATAAGTGAATGCCATTTACCATCAACAGAATCAAACTTTGATTTTGTCACTTTGCTGGCTAGACACAATATGACTTAAGTGGAAATCCCCAAAAGCTCCTTTACATATTCACTGGATAAAAGAAGTTCTCAGTTGTTTTAACTTGGAGAAGATTTGACATATGCTAAGAAGCTCTAGTAAGAAATTCAACATGACTTGGGACCCTTTTCTTAAACACGTTAAACAGCTACGTTTTTCTAATATTTCTGACTCTACATGATATTCAATTCAACTTTATTTATATAGCGCCATTTCACAACAACAGTCATAGCACTATCAACTGCAGGGAGAACCCCCACAGTTGCAGAAAGACCCCAGCAATCAGGCGATCCCCTGTGAGCAAGCACTTGGCGACGGTGGAGAGGAAAAACTCCCTTTTAACAGGAAGAAACCTCCAGCAGAACCAGGCTCAGGGAGGGGCAGTCATCTGCTGCGACTGGCTGGGGGGTGAGGGGATAGAGAAGAAGAAAAGAACAGACATGTAGAGAGCAAACAGCACGATGGGGACTCAATCTATGGGAGAGAACAAACAAATGTTAATGACCAGCAAAAAAAATATTTCATTGAGAGTGAGAAAAGGAGTGAGGCCCAGTGCATTACTGGAGGTCCCTCGGCTGACTAAACCTATTAGCAGCATAACTAAGGGAGGGTTCAGAAACACATGATCCCTCCCTAATTGTAGGCTATATCAAAAAGGTAGGTTTTAGCCCTATTCTTAAAAACAGAGATCGAGTCTGACTCCCGAATCCAGATTGGCAGCTGATTCCACAGGAGAGGAGCTTGATAAGTGAAGGCTCTGCCTCCCATTGTACTTTTGGAGATTCTAGGTATTACAAGTAATCCTGCATTTTGGGAGCGTAGTGCTCTGTTAGGATAATACGGTAGTATCAGATCTTTTAAATAAAAAGGAGCCTGATTGTTTAGAGCCTTGTAAGTAAGAAGAAGGATTTTAAACTTAATTCTAAACTCTATGGGAAGCCAATGAAGGGAGGCCAGAACCGGAGAGATATGATCTCTCTTTCTAGTACCTGTTAAAACTCTTGCTGCAGCATTTTGGATCAGCTGAAGACTTTTTAAAGATGTTTTAGGACAGCTTGATAATAAAGAATTACAATAATCTAATCTCGAGCTAACAAAAGCGTGGATCAGTTTCTCAGCATCACTCAGACAAAATGCTCCTAATCTTGGCAATATTACGCAAATGATAGAAGGCAGTCTTAGAAACAAATTTAATATGTGAATTGAAGGACAGATCTTGATCAAAAATAATTCCAAGGTTCCTCACAGAGCTATTAAGAGAAAGAGTAACCGCATCCAAACTGAAAGTTTGATTTGGAAAGGAATTTCTAAGGTTTTTTGGACCAACAAGAATGACTTCAGTCTTATCTGAATTTAATAGCAGGAAATTACAAGTCACCCAAGCTTTGATTTCCTTAAGACAGGCTTCTAACTTGGCTAATTGATTACTATCATCTGGCTTCATTGACAGGTATAATTGTACAATGAAAATGTATACAGTGCTTTCTAATAATGTTGCCTAACGGAAGCATATATAAACTAAAAAGAGTAGGGCCTAGCACAGATCCCTGTGGAACTCCATGACTGAGCTTTGAGTTCAGGTTCAGGTTCAGGTTACTTTATTTGTACCCGTAGGTAGATTTGTTTTGCAGTTGGTGACATCCATATTTACAAGCCACTAATTACATTCAACATAGACACAAACACAGGCACACATCTTACAAAATAGGTAAATATAAAATATGTACAATATAATTTTTATAGCTTGTTCAACTCTTTCACAGCAGCAGGGACAAAGCTGTTTTTGTAGCGCTGGGTTCTACTTTTTGGGACAGCAAACCTCCGTCTGGAGGGAAGAAGCTGAAAGTTGCAGTGCAAAGGGTGGGAGTCATCATTTAAAATCGAGTCGGCCATCCTCTGTACTTGTCTGGTGTACAGGGATGTCAGGCTCAGCTGTGACTCACCAAGCAAACGACTGGACCATCTGACTACCTGATCCAAGGATTTCCTCTGTTTCAGTTTCATCTGACCAAACCATGACATTAAAGAAAAGGATAAAACAGATTCAATAAAAGCCCGATAAAACATAGTCATTATGGTTCGGTCAATTTGGAAGCGTGCAAGTTTCCTCAAACAATGCAAATTTTGCTGACCCTTTTTGCACACCCTTTCACAGTTCACCTCAAAGTTCAATCCACTATCAATAATCGTCCCAAGATATTTGTACGATTGTACACATTCGGTGGTCTGGCCTTTTAGTATGGTGACTTTGTGCCTGGGAGTTTTCCTCCTAAAGTCAATAATCATATCTTTCGTTTTTGTTGTATTCAGCTGCAGGTAGGAATCCTCACACCAGTGAACAAAGTCATCAACTACTGGGCCGTGGCCACTCTCACCATCCTGGAGGAGACTGACAATGACTGAGTCATCAGCATACTTTATAATGTGTCTGTTGTCATGTCTGCTCCGACACATGTTTGTGTACAGGATGAAGAGTAGTGGTGACAACACACACCCCTGAGGAGAGCCAGTAGAAGAGCACTTTAGGTCAGACAATGTGCCATTGACCCTTACTCTCTGCGTCCTGTTGGTTAAGTTGGTTAAGTTGAGTTGAAAGAAAACTCATTATTTACATGAACAAACTGGAACCTATCAGATAAATAAGATCTAAACCACTGCAACGAAGTTCCATTAAGTCCAACATAGTGTTCTAATCTATCAAGTAGAATATTATGATCGATAGTATCAAAAGCTGCACTAAGGTCTAAAAGGACAAGTACAGAAACTAGTCCATTATCAGATGCAATGAGGAGGTCGTTAGTGGCCTTCGCTAAGGCTGTTTCAGTACTATGATGGATTCTAAACCCAGACTGAAACTCTTCAAGTAAACCATTTCCCTGTAGGTGGTCAAATAATTGCGTAGCAACAACTCTTTCTAAGATTTTTGAAATGAAAGGGAGATTAGAGATTGGTCTATAGTTAGCTAAAGCTCCTGGATCTAGCGTTGGCTTTTTGAGTAAGGGTTTAATTACAGCCGTTTTAAAAGCCTGCGGTACATGGCCTAAAGTTAATGAAGAATTGATTATATGAAGAATAAGGCTACCAATAAGTGGGAAGACTTCTTTAAATAACCTGGTAGGAATAGGGTCTAAAAGACAAGTTGAAGGTTTGGATGAGGAAACTATTTTGTCTAACTCACAAAGGTCGATTGGAGTAAACTCATCAAGACAGACATCAATAGAAGGAGTTGTAGTAGTTACAGTATTTAAGTTAACTGTGGGAAGAATCTGATTGATTTTATCTCTGATGGATGAAATTTTATTATTGAAAAAGTTCATAAAGTCCTGACTAGTAAGCTCTAAGGCAGGGGTGGGCAATCATGTGCCATGGAGGGCCATTCCACTCTAGGTTTTCTATTCCACCCAGTCTCGTCAGCAGGTGCTTTCACTGATTAGCAATCCTTGAAGGTGATCAGAGCAAACACCTGCTGAAGAGACTGGGTGGAACAGAAAATCTGCAGTGGAATGGCCCTCGCTGCCCACCCCTGTTCTAAGGGAATGCTAGGATTGACAGAGTCCTGACTCTTTGTCAACCTGGCTACAGTACTGAAAAGAAACCTGGGATTATTCTTGTTCTCTTCTATTAATGCAGAGTAATATCTCGTTCTAGCTTTTCTAAGAGATTTTTTATAAATTAAAAGATGATTTCTCCAAGCTAAATAGATTTCATCTAAATTAGTGGAGCACCATTTTCTTTCTAATTGACGAGTCTTCTGTTTTAAGCTACGAGTTTCTGTGTTGAACCAAGGAGTTAGAAATCTCTGATTAGACTTTTTCTTTTTTTAAGGGGGCCACCAAGTCTAGAGTCTGATGCAGAGAAGCTGAAACACTATCCACCATGTTATCAATTACAGAAGGAGCAAGCTGTCTATAGCTTATTTCCGTTGTGTTGACACATGGCATAGAGGAAACAATCTGCATAAATTTGGTAACAGCATCATCTGAGAGGCATCTACTGTAATAATATTTTTCTTTAGGAGCCAAATAGTCAGAAATAGTAAAATCAAAGGTTAACAGACAATGGTCTGACAGTACAGGGTTATGAGGAGACACTACAAGATTTTCTATTTCTATGCCATATGTCAGAACAAGGTCCAATGTATGGTGGAGGTAATGAGTAGAATTTCCTACTTTCTGAGAAAACCCAATCGAGTCTAATATTGAATTAAATGCCACATTAAGGCAGTCACTATCTACATCCACATGTATATTAAAGTCCCCTACTATAATTATTCTATCAGATTTCAGCACTAAATCAGCTAAGAAATCAGCAAATTCGGATAAAAATTCTGAGTAGGTTGATGGGGGACGATAAACTATGGCAAATAAAACTGGGTTTAACCTAAAATTGCTAAAGTGCCCAATACTGAGGACCAGGCCCTCAAAGGAATTATAACATGTTTTTTGCTTTACATTAACTAGTAATTTGGAATGGTAAATTGTTGCTACTCCTCCTCCACGACCAGAACTTCTGGGATTTTGACAGTTTAAATAACCAGAGGGAGTTGATTCATTTAAACCAACATAATCCTCTTGCCCTAACCAAGTCTCTGTAAGGGAAATTAAATCAATCTGATGATCAATTAACAGATCATGGACTAAGAGACTTGGGAGTTAGAGACCTAATATTTAATAAACCACATTTAATTTTTAAATTATGAGGAGGAACAGAGGCCAATTCATTCAATTTAGAGGCTTTATGTTTAATTTGAGTTTTACCAATATTTTGCTTTATCACTTTGGGATGCTTATGCATTATATTTTTATTTACTTTGGAGGGAGCAGACAACGATTCTCTGATGGGGAAGACATGTAAGCTAAGGGTTTGGAGGAGATTGTGTTTTTTCCCCTAATGTTTTAATATCTCTGATATAGATATGCAACTGGGGGGTGGGGGGTATTGTAATCCGACAGTTTTCTGTAACCCATTTAATTTTAATAAGGCTGAGATTATGTATCTTATTGAATTACTCAACTGGTTTTTGTTATGTTGACAGTATGCTCAGTGCTGACCCTGACTTCCCTTATATTATCTTGCTGCACTGGAAAATTCAATAAATAGAGTTTTTTTTTGGGGGGGGGGAATCAGATAAAGATCCAAAGTCTTATGCTAACAAGAGCACTCTGAGGCAAGTGCATATCCCCCACCTCTGATTTCTCTGAAGATCCCAGTACGTCACTGAAGGGGAGCAGTTTTCAACTTTTCCATATAATTATTGGAGCAGAACCAAATTATGATAAGCCTATCATCCATAAATATACAACAAATATAAATATACAACCTATAGTTGTAGGTCAGGATCCCAAGGTGAACCTGTGTAGCAAGTTTGGTGACCCTCGAGCGCTTTACTCATTCTATTGTAAGCGGGCATAGGGAATGCTTACCTTGACCTCTGACCCCAAACCCATAGTCAGAGGTCATGGTCGCAGAGTGAACCTGTGTACCAAGTTTGGTGACCCTAGCGTTCTTTGTTGATGAGCTATAGTTTACATGCCATTTTGATGTTGGTCTTTGACCTAGCAATCAAAAAACCATAGTCACACTTCAGGGTCACAGGGTGAACGTGTGTACCAAGTTTGGTGACCCTACCTTTACTCGTTGTATAGTAATAAGGCATCGGGACTGTTAACGTTGACCTTTTGACCCCAAACCCATAGTCAGAGGTCAGGATCCCAAGGTGTACCTGTATACCAGGTTTGGTGGCTCGAGCTTTATTGGTTTTATAGTAGTACTAAATTTAGCATTTACCATTTATCATAGTGCAACTGGAATGTTAACTTTGACCCTTGACCCCTTGCCCCCAAACCCATAGTCAGGTCAGGGTGTAAATCGTCCAAGATGTGTATTAGATACAACTACTATATCGATTTGAAAAGCCTACATCATTTCTTTCAGTAGTTATTGTGTTTAGAAGATTTAGGAAAAATCTGACCTCTGACCTTTGACCTTAAGGTCATCTAATGAAAGTGAAATTGTAATATGCACATCACTAGAGTATATCAAACTCAGGTAAAAGTTTTGAAACATTTGGAACAAAACTGTAGGAGGAGTTGATTTCACAAAAGTAGGAAAGATGGACGGACGGATGGATAGACCCATCACATAATCCCCCGCCACCCCTTTGGGCTCCAACCTGAGGGGGATAAAAAATATTAAGACATTAACTTCCAAACCTGCCGGCAGATTTCATATCCTCCGATGGGACTCTGTTACCATGGCAACACACCAACAAAAGCTAAGTTTCTGTTGATTATAACAAAATAAAGGCTAGTATTAGCTTAAAATGACCCGACAGTTGTCCACCATATTCCCCACCTTTATAGCAGTGAATATTTATCATTTTAATAATCTGCAGAAAGTTGTGATATTAAATTTTGTTCAGCTTTCATGCACAGCCATTATAGAACATAGAGACCGGATGTGACAGAGCCGCAATATGCAAAACACGGTAGTCTTTGTGCAAGTAGTCCATTACTGTCTATTAACTGAGGTGAAACAGGAAATCATACGTCAAGGGCTACAACTCCTGCAAAAATGATCCAATTGGAGCCAAACTGCAATATGCACATCATCAGTTTTTATCAAACCTTGGCACCAAGTTTCAAAACAATTAGAGCAAAACTGTAGGAGAAGCTGATGTCATAAAAGTGGAACAGACTGTCAAAAGTCTGTCCCACAGACAGACAGCTCCATAACATAATCGCCCTTTGGTCCTTGACCGGTGGGGGATAAAAAAAAAAAATAGCTTGGAAGATCTGTACAAAAATGTGACCAATATATACTACATAAACTCCAGCATTTTCCATTAAATGGAAACTACTAAATTCTGCTTTAGTGTGCATTTACTGTGAAAAAAAGATTGTGAAAGCTAATAAGTATCTTAGTTTCATTTCTCTTAAGTGATCAAACAACAAATCAATCCAAAGATGAAGCCATTTTGTAACATCTTTACCTGCATCAAAATTAGGAATGAGCTAATCCGATCCGCTGTATCGGTATCAGGTTCAAGCCAAGCAAAATGGCTGGATCGGTATTGGCAAGGAATAAAAATAAGTTACCGATCCTATACATCAACTAGAAAAGCACTCAGAGAGTTCATACCTCCGCCAAGGCTCCTTCCTTCCCTCCCTTTGTCCATCCATTTGTATCTCCCCGCCTCCATCCCACCATACATTGCAAGATTGGGCCTTGGTAGAGATATGTGCTCACAGATCAGCTCCAAAATGCAATGGGTTTGTCTGCAGGCCAAGGACCATCTCTAGTTAAAATTTCAGCAAAATCCATCCAGTAGTTTTTACATAATCCTACTAAATACTGCAAGAAGATGAAGCCTTGGTGGAGGTATGCAGTCATGGATCACCCCCAAAATGTAATGGGATCGTGTGTAGGCCAAGAACCACTTCTGGTGAAAATTTCATCCAAATCCATTCAGTAGTTTTGGAGTATTTTTGCTAACAGTCTGTGAGGATATAAGAGCCTTGGTGGAGGTATGCATTCTCAGATCATCTCTGAAAATGTAATGGCTTCCCCTCTAGCCCAAGAACCAACTCTGGTGAAAATTTCATCTAAATCCATCCAGTAGTTTTTGTGTAATCCTGCTGCACAAATGCAAACAAAGCCCTTGGTGGAGGTATGCACTCTCAGATCATCACCAAAATGTAATCATCTGTTCCCCGTGCCATGATACACCTTTCCTGAAAATGTCATCAAAATCCATCCATAAGTTTTTGAGTTATGTTGCTAACAAACAAACAAACAAACAGACAAACGCCGGCAAAAACATAACCTCCTTGGCGGAGGTAATAATAATAAAATAAAGGCGCAATTATGTTCTCAGCTGCACTACATGCAGCTTCTGTAAGCACAGGCAATGAGTGTCACATCACTGGAGCCCGTCTGTGGGACTCACCTCAGTATGTTGCTGTGTGGCACCAGCATTTACAATTTTACACCACCAACTTGATAAGACACTTGTAAAAGTATCACGGCAAAGGAGTATTTTTTTTTTTTTTTTTTTGTTACTTATTTGTACCTGTAGGTAGATTTGGTTTGCAGTCTGGTGACAAGCCACCGGCTGCTGGTCGCTGCGTGCGCGAGCGCCCTAAACCTACATGTTTTTGGTGTGTGGGAGGAAACCGGAGAAATCCCGGAGTAAACCCGCGCAACACAGGGAGAACATGCAAACTCCACACAGCTCACTGTTGGTCGGGGGCTGGGATCGAACCCACGATCTCATGATCCCCGCGATCCCCCGGCCGAGGGTAAAACTGTGCTGCCACAGTGCTAAACCACTGCGCCACCGTGCAGCCCACGAGTATGCTGAATTCTGTCAAGAACCAAGCAGAAAGACGTGTGTCGCGCAGCAGCGGCTGCTGCAGTGCTGCTTTTCCAGCTCAGGAGACTGGACGCAAAAAGTGAAATCTAAAAAGAACAAAACTGAAAGTAAAAACCAGACTGGAGCATGTCTTTTGGGGAGAGTCTTACAGTTGAGAGGTAGGTGACAAACATAAATAGCAATTTTTTTTTTTTTGTATTAAGAATGGGCGCGTGACGTCACCCAATGGAAAAACCGCAAGGAACTGTGGGAAAAGTGTTCTGCCTGTCTGTGCTCAGTAGTGAGCCACGAATGCAGTTAGGCTGCGTGTCCACCATTATTTCCAATGTGGTCCTTTCAATTACATTATTATTCCTCCAAATATCATGCAGCGTTAGAATGGGGAAGTTTTGCTGCGTTATCAAATGCAACAACTGTTCTCACGATTGGCGTGGAAAAAGATTGATAACGGCGTACGCTTTTTTAACTTCCCAACTTGGAAGAAAAGTGAAGAGAATCGGGTCTCCAAGCTAACAAAGAGGCATCGGATGGCATGGATTGTAGCAGTCAGAAGGAAAGACATCAGCTCCGACAATATTCCTGCACACATGGTCGTGTGTTCACGGCATTTTCACGAGGGTAAATTGTGATTTCAAAAATATTTAGAAGTGCAGAAAGACATCCCCTCTCCAGAGCAGCTGTTTTGCGCACTGTGCCTTTGGCTGCATCTCAGCCACGGCTCTCCGTCATCTCTCAATAATGTGTAAAAACGCACAGGGCAAAATCAAATAATTTCCCCACATCATCTCTGCTATTCCAAATTTCTCTTGCTAATCTGGAGCAGTTTTTTTTTTTTTTTTAATGGGAGCATTTCAGTGTTGCTGATTTTCTTTTGCGTTTTCTTGAAGTTGTGATTACTTGTTGCCTTCATTACACATGGATTTAATATCAGCTGGTGACTGAAGTCCATAGACTGTTTGGTATTGTTAAATTCAGCAGATTCTCTTCTTTCAGGTGACTATAAAAATGTCACTGTCCTGGTTTAGTATGTTTTTCTAGCAGCTGATTACACCGGTAATTTTTTTTGGTGCACCAGCACAATCAGCTGATTGGATCCACCTCCTCCGGTGTTCTGACATTTTGGCATATTTATCAGAACAACACTGGACAGCTGATGTTACAGATTGCAGTAAAAGATAAAAAATTTTATACTGTAGCTTTAAAGTGCTCAGACACATCCCAAACAGGCCCCATTATATGAACAAGTACAGTAAATCCAGAAAGTATTCACAGTGCTTCACATTTTCCACATTTTGTTATGTTACACCCTTATTCCAAAATGGATTAAATTCATTTTTCCCCTCAAAATTCTACACACAATACCCCATAATGACAATGTGATTTTTTTTTTTTTTTTGAGATTTTTGCAAATTTATTAAAAATAAAAAACTAAGAAATCACATGTACATAAGTATTCACAGCCTTTGCTCAATACTTTGTTGATGCACCTTTGGCAGCAATTACAGCCTCAAGTCTTTCTGAATATGATGCCACAAGCTTTGCACACCTATCTTTGGGCAGTGTCGCCCATTCCTTTTTGCAGCACCTCTTGAGCTCCATCAGGTTGGATGGGAAGCGTCGGTGCACAGCCATTTTCAGATCTCTCCAGAGATGTTCAATTGGATTCAAGTCTGGGCTCTGGCTGGGCCACTCAAGGACATTCACAGAGTTGTCCTGAAGCCGCTCCTTTGATACCTTGGCTGTGTGCTTACGGTTGTTGTCCTGGTGAAAGATGGACCGTCACCCCAGTCTGAGGTCAAGAGCTCTCTGGAGCAGGTTTTCATCCAAGATGTCTCTGTAGATCTCTTGCTCCATTTTCCCCTCACTCGTGAACAAGACCCCAAGATACTTAAAACTCCTCCACTTGGGGCAGGAGCCTGTCCCCAACCCGGAGAGGACAATCCACCTTTTTCCGGCTGAGGACCATGGACTCTGACTTGGAGGTGCTGATTCTCATCCCAGCCGCTTCACACTCAGCGGCAAACCGTCCCAGCAAGAGCTGTAGGTCATTGCTGGATGAAGCCAATAGGAGTTGAGGGGAAAATGGAGCGAGTGAGGGGAAAATGGAGCGAGAGATCGACAGATGGATTGGAGCAGCATCTGCAGTGATGCGGACGTTGTACCGGTCTGTTGTGGTGAAGAGGGAGCTTAGTTCTAAGGCAAAGCTGTCGATTTACCAGTCAATCTACGTTCCTACTCTCACCTATGGTCACGAACTTTGGGTAATGACCGAAAGAACGAGATCGCGGATACAAGCGGTTGAAATGAGCTTTCTCCGTAGGATTGCTGGACTCACCCTCAGAGATAGGGTGAGGAGCTCAGTCATCCGGGAGAGGCTCAGAGTAGAACCGCTGCTCCTCCACATTGAAAGGAGTCAGTTGAGGTGGTATGGGCATCTGATTAGGATGCCTCCTGGACGCCTCCCACTTGAGGTGTTTCAGGCACGTCCCACTGGGAGGAGACCCCGGGGCAGACCCAGGACTCGGTGGAGAGACCATGTTTCCCAGCTGGTCTGGGAACGCCTTGGTATCCCCTCTGAAGAGCTGGAGCAGGTGGCTGGGGAGAGGGAAATCTGGGCTTCTCTGCTTGAACTGCTGCCTCTGAGACCCGGACCTCCGGAAAAGCGGTAGAAGATGGATGGATGGATGGATGGATGTCTTTGTAGATTGCTGCATTCATCTTTCCCTCTATCCTGACTAGTCTCCCAGTTCCTGCAGCTGAAAAACATCTCTACAGCATGATTATGAATCTGTGTACTCTTCATTCTTTTAATATTTCATTTATGAAACGAAAACAGAACAACCGAAAATAGCCATTATATCGTTCTTGCCTTGTCAAAATAAAATCGAAATTGAGCAAAAACGACATAACGGATCTGATTCCATTTGATGTTGTTTTCCTTTTATTTTGTCGGTCACAGCCGGAAGCGGTGATGGCAGCAGCAGAGTGAAGCCATTTTCAAACAAGCCTGAAGACTAGCTGCTAAATCTCACTTTAAACTCGGGAAAATGCTCACAGTTGCAGCATAGACTCATGCAAACATCACCATCTGATGAAAGATGAGGACTGCCAGAAATATAAGTTTATAGAGTTCCCATCAGCCAGAAAAGAGGATGAAAGGAGGATGTTGTGGACATTTTTTTTTAATTCAAAGTGCTTTATTAACAAATGTTGTGGACAAATGAATGCCGAAGGCCTGGGAGAAATAAAAGGTTGATGTGACTGGCCTCTGTTTGGACCACTTTACAACAGGTAAGGTCTACTTATAAATTATGCTTCTGTTACTTTTTTCTCTTTTCGGATTAGTTTGGGGTCCATATGTCAGCTCAGTGATTACTGAGATGATGCAGGTTTCCAGCAGTGTTAATATGACTGGAGTCTGTTTGATTTTATGTGATATTTAGTGTTGATATTTGCATTCTGGGTGATTCTCAGGTATTTGTACTTGATTGTCTTTTGTATTTTAATATGTCCTAATTACCTCCGCCAGGCCGAAAAGGCCAGGAGGAGGTTATGTTTTTGCCGGGGTTTGTCTGTGTCTGTCTGTCTGTCTGTCTGTGTCTGTCTGTCGGTTAGCAAGATAACTCAAAAAATCTTGGACGGATTTCCATGAAACTTTCAGGCGTTGTTGGAAATGGTACAAGGAAGAACTGATTAAATTTTGGGGGTGATCCGGTTCACTGTCTGGATACAGGAATTTTTAAAAGCATTTTTCATTCAACACTGACATACAGCCATTTTCAACATGTGCGCAGGCGCAATGGAGGGCGCTGGTCGTCGTGTCTGCAACACAAACTCTGCGTTCTTCAACGTTTTAGGCACAAAAGGACGCGGAAAACACTGCTGGCCTGGGCCCGCCACCGTGCAACTGCAAAACCTCACACGGGCAGCTGTCCGCCGATGGATTCTTTGCCACAAATTCCCCGGCCAGCCATAGGAGCTGCGCATTTGGCAGAAATTCACCGGCCAGCCATAGGCGCTGCGCAAAAACGAGCTCTCTGCCGGCGAAGCTTCTACACTGTCGTTTGCCGCGGAGCGCAACCCCCAAAAAAATAATATTGTAGCGAACTCAATATGAGCACCCTACTTGGCTTGCCAAGTGGGTTGGCCCTATTGGCGACACAGGTAGAGTGCGGGACTCCGGAGCGGGAGGCGTGAGTTCGAATCTCCCGGTGGGACGTCGCCATGTCGACCAGCACGTTACAATATAATATAAAACCCACGGCAACCTGTCTACCCAATTTGCATCCGTCAGTGGAGGAGATGGACACAACAGCAACACTTCAGTTTATTACCTCCGCCAAGGAGGCAATGCTTTTACTACTGAACCACTAATCCTATCACTATCAGATTGATTGTCATTGATTCATTGTGTGTTTATTGCACTGTCCCTGTCAAATAAACAAATAACCATTGTGAATCCAATTGCTAGTCATATGTTTACATGCTCAAGGAATCTGAAAACGTACACACAAACACTGTATGGGGGGAATTATGCCGCTTGGCGGAGGTCTGCGCTCTCCGAGTGCTTTTCTAGTTTAGAAAGTGATGTTTTATGAGAACGAAAGGAGGATGTTGTGGACAAATGGATACCAAAGGCATGAGGAGTAATGAAAGGCTGACATGACCAACCTCTGGTTGGTCTACTTGTTGTTGTGGAAGACAGATTATTAAGGTCCACTGGTCCGAAAATCACGACCAAATTAATTAGCTCTAAATTAATGGACCATTTTTCTTTGAAAATTAAGGTTGCATTTATGTCTCATCCATCATAGGAATACATTAGTTAATTAAACATGCCATTTATAACAGGCATAACAAGACTCCAATTTAACTTTTATTGACCATATTATTAAGTATATATACATGAATACACTAAATGCAAAGTGTGTACATATGTGGTGTGGTGGATGGGAAGGGAGGATGTCATGTTGGATGGTTGAGTTGTAGTAAATTTATTCATTTGAGGGCTGGTTTGAACTGCATATAACCATTTTTAACAATTAGACTTTAGGACCAATGAGCCTTCAGAATATTGACTAGTCACCCAAATTGTGCTTTCTATTATTAGTATAAAACGGTCACTAATTTACTGAATTGTGTTTCTACTATTGATGAGCAATGAGTTTAAAAATATATCAAAAAATAATAAACCAATAAATGAAAAATTTCAAAGACATTTCTTTTAAAAGGTTACAAATTTATAAAATAAATACCAGGTTTATGAAAAAAAAAACTCACAAAATGGAGAGAAATTCACAAATTTGAAGGGGGAGCCCCAAATCTATCAGAAAACTGCTGGAAAGTTTAAGAGAAAAAAATGACAAATTTATAAGAAAAAAATATATATAAATTCCAAAAAAAAAAAAATTAAAATTATTAAATAAAAGCTTTATCTCAAGTACTTTATCTGTATTCACTTATTTATAATCATTAATATACACTGCAGGTTTGGGTAGAATACAAGTTACATTTATTCATAACAGTCAGACATTGGCAGTGAAGGATAAACATGTTGACAGAAAAGGTTCTTGTACTTGTAGATCCTTTGACAAAACAGTACTTAGATAAGTAACTTTATTGCAGGATACTTTCTACTCTAGTACATGTGAGGATAAAACTACCTTTACTCAAGTACCTTTGGTCACAGCCACTAAATTTTAATTTCACTGATTTGAAAACTGATTAGAAATGTGCCTGTTTAAAATGACTAATTAGTCTCACTAGAAATGACTGCATCTTTGGTCATTTTAGTAAATTTATAATCTTATTTAGCTGAGATGGGTGTTGATATTATTGTTCTTCTCTTCCAGCTACAAAGAACAAGTAATTTAAACAAGTTAGATTTAAAAAGTTACACATTTATGTTAAAAGTTTATATGTAAAATGTTACAAATTCATGTTTTAAAAACAATAAAACATAAAACAGTCACAAATTTGACAAAGTGATACATTTAAAAGAAAAATGTTTGAAATGTAGAACTGCTAATTTTTTAAGAAGTCGAAAACATATGTTACAAAAACCTAATTTATGTGGAAAAACTCAGCTTTATAGAATAAAAGTTGTATATTCGAAAAAGACAAATTATATGAAAAGACTCACAAATTTAGGAGGAAAAGTTTGCAAATTTAGAACTGTCATTACTACTCCAGTAACTTTTTATATTGAATACTTTCATCTTCACCTTTTCTGGCAACAACTCTTAAACTTGAACAATTCCAATAACAGTAATGTTATTGGAAAACAATTTCTGGCTTCTCTACCCACCTCTGGTTTTAAGCAAAGATGTAGATAGGAAATTAACGAATAAATAAGAAAATGTATTTTGCTGTCCTGTTGAATTTTATTATAACAATTAAAACAGGGAGAAGAGTGCATGGTGGTGGTGATGACAGTGTGAGTCCTGGTTGCTCCTGGTTGGCGTGAAACATCCTGAACAGGATGAAGTGAAGGACCAGGGATCTTCTCTGCTGTCCTCTGGAAACAGAAGTGATTTTAGGTCCCAGCATGGACTCTTTCCTGTACTGTGCCTTTAACATTTAAGACACTGAATTTCACCTGTGATGGTTGGGGTCATGAACTGGTTCTCATCAGTCTGGGACAAGTGGTCCACACTGTCTTCAGGTTCCACATTATGAAGATCTTTTATCAGACACACAGAAGTAGAACATTAGACCATAGTACACTATGAAGTCTATTTTTCTGAGTTTATTACTTTGCATGTTAAAGTTTGTGAAGAGACTATAATAAATAAAGCTGTGGACTGTGGAGACAGATAAGGTAGTCATAAAAATGATTACTTGTATATTAAATTAGTTTTATAGAAGAAAAAAATTAAAGTTGTAACATTTGGAGGAAAAACATCACTTTCTAAAGTGGGACATATTAAAATACAAAAGACAATCAAGTACAAATGCCTGAGAATCACCCAGAATGCAAATATCAACACTAAATATCACATAAAATCAAACAGACTCCAGTCATATTAAAACTGCTAGAAACCTGCATCATCTCAGTAATCACTGAGCCGACATGTGGACCCTAAACTAATCTGAAAAGAGAAAAAAGTAATAGAAGCATAATTTATAAGTAGACCTTACCTGTTGTAAAGTGGTCCAAACACAGGCCGGTCACGTCAACCTTTTATCTCTCCCAGGCCTTCGGTATCCATTTGTCCAGATTTGTTAATAAAGCACTTTGAATTAAAAAAAAATGTCCACAACATCCTCCTTTCGTCCTCTTTTCTGGCTGATGGGAACTCTATAAACTTATATTTCTGGCAGTCCTTCTCATCTTTCATCAGATGGTGATGTTTGCATGAGTCTATGCTGCAACTGTGGGCATTTTCCCAAGTTTAAAGTGAGATTTAGCAGCTAGTCTTCAGGCTTGTTTGAAAATGGCGGCACTCTGCTGCTGCCATCACCACTTCCGGCTGTGACCGACAAAATAAAAGGAAAACAACACCAAATGGAATCAGATCCGTTATGTCGATTTTGCTCAATTTTAATTGTATTTTGACAAGGCGAGAACGATATAACAGCTATTTTCGGTTGTTCTGTTTTTGTTTCATGAACGAAATATTAAAAGAACAAAGAGTACACAGATTGTTATGCCACCTTCATGCTTCACTGTAGGGATGGTATTGGCCTGGTGATGAGAGGTGCCTGGTTTCCTCCAAACATGACGCCTGGCATTCACACCAAAGAGTTCAATCTTTGTCCCATCAGACCAGAGAATTTTGTTTCTCGTGGTCTGAGAGTCCTTCAGGTGCCTTTTGGCAAACTCCAGGTGGGCTGCCATGTGCCTTTTACTAAGGAGTGGCTTCTGTCTCGCCACTCTACCATATAGACCTGACTGGTGGATTGGTGCAGAGATGGTTGTTCTTCTGGAAGGTTTTCCTCTCTCCACAGAATGACCATCAGGTTCTTGGTCACCTCCCTGACCTAGGCCCTTCTCCCCCGATCTCTCAGTTTAGATGGCCAGCCAGCTCTACGAAGAGTCCTGGTGGTTCCGAACTTCTTCCACTTATGGATGATGGAGGTCACTGTGCTCAGTGAGACCTTACAAAGCAGCAGAAATTTTTCTGAACCCTTCCCCAGATTTGTGCCTCGAGACAAACCTGTCTCGGAGGTCTACAGACAATTCCTTTGACTTCATGCTTGGTTTGTGCTCTGACATGCACTGTCAACTGTGGGACCTTATATAGACAGGTGTGTGCCTTTCCAAATCATGTCCAATCAACTGAATTTACCACAGGTGGACTCCAATTAAGCTGTAGAAACTTCTCAAGAATGATCAATGGAAACAGGATGCACTTGAGGTCAATTTTGAGTTTCATGGCAAAGGCTGTGAATACTTATGTACATGTGATTTCTTAGTTTTTTTATTTTTAATAAATTTGCAAAAATCTAAAAAAAAAAAACTTTTTTCATGTATGGGGTATTGTGTGTAGAATTTTGAGGGAAAAATGAATTTAATCCATTTTGGAATAAGACCGTAACATAAAAAGTGAAGCGCTGTGAATACTTTCCGGATGCACTGTACATGTGTTTAGCTCTGTGTGTGTGTGTACGCTGCAGGCGGCAACAGAGCTCTGTACATTTTTTCCTGTGAACCAAGGCTGCAAGTACGCCCTTATATGGCAGCTGTAAGTCAGAAACCTGTTCAATAAGGGCGCATTCACACGGCCACTGTTTGGTCCGGACTAAAGGACCAAAGTGTGCATTCTGTGGAGAGTTCAATTCTTTTCGTGCCGTCTGAACGTGCGTTGGAACTCTGGTGCAGCACCAAACAAGCGAACTCTGGTCTCCCTGAAAGGGGGGAGGGGGGTCTCGGTTCGCTTGCAAATGCAGTCTGGTGCACTTGGCTTGCCGTGTGAATGCAAACGGAGTATCCAGCGGACCAAAGGGCGGACGTGCCCATCAACGTTTGTGTAACCACAGCAACACACAGTGAGAAGAGAAAATGGCATTTACTGTAAGGTGCCTTCACATCAAAACGCGAACGGGCCAATTTTTCACACAGCACAATCACATTATAACTCAATGTAAATACATGAGAAGACATTATTCACCGTCTGGGTAAGATGCAGACAGTTGTTGCCACTCACCTGAAAAAGTTGAAAGCTTGACATGTGTTTCATGTCCATAGCAAGAATCTGTGGGTAAATAAATCCAACATTCTAAATGAGCTGAAGAGCTCCCAGTCCTTCTGCCCATTTTGGGTTGAAAATACAATAAAGACAGCTGCACGGATCCAAGAAATACTTTTACCAGAGAAAGCCGAGGAGAAAAGTTAAAAAAAACAAAATGTCTCTTGGGCTTGGAGTAGTGAGAAGGAAATGCAGGCTCTGATAGACATTTGGTCTGAGAACCAGATTTCTCAGCTGCTTGTGGCTGCACACAAGAATACCGATGTTTTTAAAACATTTAGCGGCATGATGGCAGCACAGGGGTTTATACAGACAGTGGAGCTCTTTATTTTTATTAACTTGTGGCTGACAAACACCTCAGCTGAAGGGAATGGTGTTATGCTGAGAATTGCTCGCTTGTCAAGAATTGCACCCCATCGTCAAATAAACATAATTTAAAGATAATTTATAAGAGGTAATAACAATTTTTACTTCTAAAAATGTACAAATGGTTACAAGTCTGGCTGTAGTGTTATATTTTATAGTTTTGGTGCATGGGATGCAATTCTTGGCAAGCGAGCAATTCTTGGCATAACACTGGTCCTGGCCGATCGATAAGCCAGATTTCTCTTCTTTGCTGAGATTTTTTCTTCCTGGTCAGTGGTGGCTTCGGCTACAGCGCCACAAACGAGCAACTGTTGTAACTGCGTGACGTTGTCCACGCAGTTTGGTCTGCTTGAGTAAAGTGGTGTGAATGCAAACCGAACCAAATGAAGCTGTGAAAATTCTTGCCATTCCCCGCCGAGTCGAACCAAGACCCCCGGACTATCCTGGTGTGAATGCAGCCTAAGTTACACATGGATTCAAACAGCGTTACTCATATGTTAGAAATAATTTTTGGGTACACTAATTAATCTCAACACATTTCGACTTTGTAGAAATAAAGACTACTTACCTTTGTGTTAAATTCAGGTTCAGGTTACTTTATTTGTACCCGTAGGTAGATTTGTTTTGCAGTCTGGTGACATCCATATTTACAAGCCACAAATTACATTCAACATAGACACAAACACACGCACACATGAAATTGACTATAAACATGATAAAAATACTCAAGGCTCCATCAATCAGGGTATAAAATGACAAAGAGATGAGGGAAAAACCAGAGGTAAGAGAGAAGAGTCATATTAAAAGTTAAAAACTAGGGACTTCCGGTCTGGACGCCATGGCGACTGCAGCTTAACACTGAAGCTCTCAGACCCAATCCAGGATAACACCTTGAAAATCAAACTTAACGGATTTTTGGAGGAGTGAAAATCAAAAGACAAAATCATCATGTCTAAAGGAAAACAGAAGAAACTGAAATTCTCCAGGCCAGGACACGTATCGGCCGGAGAATCTGAACTGGAAGATCTCCGTTCAGAAGACGAGGAACTGGTGATAGCTAACAAAAGGGTTAGCCTGAAATCACTATTTGAGGAGCTACGACGATTTCGCCGAGAAGTTACGGCCGAATTTCGGGAATTCAGAGAAGAATTGAAAAGGACAAACAGCAGAGTGGACCAGGCCGAGAACCGAATCTTGGAAACAGAGGATCGAATAAAAGTGCTCGAAGATTCTGTGCTAGACCTACGCAAAAGACAAGCAGCTATAGAGGCTAAGCTAACCGACCAAGAAGGAAAACAAAGAAGAGACAACATAAGAATTCATGGTCTGATAGAAGGAACCGAAAATGGTTTTAACTCAATGGCAGAATGCGTGGAATCCTTACTAAGAGAGAAATTGGATATTCCACAAACCACCGACTTGAAGATAGAAAAGGCACATCGTTCTTTAGCCGCTAGGCCGGCGGCGGAAGCGCCCCCACGTTCGGTGTTGGTAAGATTTTCCAATTTCAAAATAAAACAAGAGGTTGTAAGACTGGCCTGGCAGAAAAAAGGATTTATGCACCAGGAGAGAAAAGTCTACGTGGAACACGATTACGCCCCGGAGGTCCTTAAAAAGCGCAGGGAATACAATGACGCGAAAAAGGTGTTAAGAGAGAAGAAATTGCGCTTTCAGACACCATTTCCTGCGAAGTTAAGGGTCTTCTACGGCGATGAAACGTGTCTCTATAATTTGGCGGAAGCAGCAACAGCTGACATGGCGAAAAGAGGGCTCCCGGTAACGGTATTTAAACCCGCAGCAGACCCGAGTGAGAAGATCAAAGCGCAAACATGGACAACACAAAGACCCTCAAAATCCACGGACCAGCAGCGGGAAACCCAGCGCCAGAGCGTCGCGGATAAACTATCCGTTTTCAGGTTGGAATAGCGACCTTTTTTTTTTTTCTTTTCTCTTGAATCAATCCGCACATCCAACCCCCCTCATACAAGGTAACAAACATTAAAGGAGATGCATATTCAGCATGTGATAAAACATTTCATGGAACAATCATATTATTTGAAACAAATAAGTCTTTGTAATAAAAAAAAAAAAAAAAACTTGTTAAAATAGAAATGTGACAATAATCCACATGTTCTCCTCATACTAACAAATACTGTTTTTGCGTGAATGTTTGATGTGATGGGGGTGGGAGGGTGCACACAATTTCACAGGGTTTAGGCATAAAAGGAAAAAAAAAAAAAATCATTACAAGTTTGGATTGGGTTCTGAAACTCACGTTAAAAGCATGGGACTACTTTCAGTGGTAAGAGAGGGCCCTCAACACGTAACAGAGTTTGAGGAATTTCCCTCAGGGCCTTCACTCCATCAAGGCTCTTCCAGGGTCTTTAAAAAGACCTCAGCTCAGGAAGTTCTTATGACAGCTTTTTGTTTTAAAGTTTTTTACACTATGTTCTTAATGTTTTTCTTGTTTTTAATGTTCTTTCAGTTTCTGAGTAGCACAAATGAGGGCCACCACACAGTTATACTAAACAAAACAACACAATGGAGAAACAGGGTGTAACCAAAATAATTTCATATAATGTAAAAGGAATCCTGAATCCAGTTAAAAGATCCAAGATTCCAGGCAAAATGAAAAAAGACAAAGCAGGAATAATATTTTTACAAGAAACCCACCTAACAGACGTGGAACACAATAAACTCAGTAGACAAGGGTTTAAAATGATCTCTTCATCTTCATATAAATCAGGGAGGAGGAGGGGAGTAGCGACATTGATATCATCCAAAATTACATTTGAAAAAAAATCAGAACACAAAGAAAGAAGGGAGATACAGTTTGGTAACTGGGCGGCTAGAGGGAGAAGATATCACCCTGCTGAATGTGTATGCTCCCCCAGGGGCTAACTGGAAATTTTATAAAAATGTATTCGACCTAATGATAACTAAAGCTCAAGGTTTAGTGATATGTGGTGGGGACTTCAATCTTAGACTGAATCCATACTGGGATGCTTCTGGTAATTCCCCACATCAAAATAACACCCAAAACAGGAAGACTCGGATGCTACTAAAAGAAATGGGAATCTGTGACGTGTGGAGGGAACTCAACCCCAGTGTAAAAGACTATACATTTTACTCAACTCCACATTCATCTTACTCAAGGATTGACTATTTTTTTATGTTTAATAGAGACATTGGAAGAGTAAAAACATGTAAAATAGGACTGATGGATCTCTCCGACCACAGTCCGATCTACATGGACTTAAATATCCAAAAATACACAAATAATACATTTTCTTGGAGGTTAAATTCAAATGTCCTGAAAGGACCATTGAAAGATGAATTGGAATCAGATATTCTCAGATATTTGGAAGATAACGATAATGGAGAAGTATCCCCTTTAATACTGTGGGATGCATGCAAAGCTGTAATAAGAGGAAAGATTATTGCAAAACTGGCAACCCAAAAGAAACTAAGACAAGAAAAACTATCCACATTAGAGTCAGAACTTAGGAACCTAGAAAAAGAACACAAAGGCAACACTCATTCTACTGACTCGCTCAAGATTAAGGAAATTAAAAACCAAATAAATGAGATCTACACAATAGAAATCCAGAAGAAACTTACATTTCTGAAACAAAAATACTATGAAGCAGGCAGTAAATCGGCAAAATTGCTAGCCTATAAATTGAGGAAACATCAAACAGAAAGAGCAATCTACAAAATCAGAGACCCAGTATCAAAGGAAATAAAATTCAGAATTCAGGATATTCTTAAAAACTTCGAGAATTACTATAAGAACTTATACTCCCACAAAAAACATAAAAACGCATCCGAGGCATTCCTAAACACATTAAACCTTCCCCAACTTACGGAGTCACAAAATAAAACACTACTGTCAGAAATACATCCTAAAGAATTGGAAAAAGCAATTATGAAACTTAAAGCTAACAAATCCCCAGGAGCTGATGGCTATACAGCAGAGTGGTACAAAACCTTTAAACAGCAACTATCTCCTCTCCTCCTGAAAACATTTAATTATGTCCTCCACACAGGGGAAATCCCCCCCTCCTGGAGAGAAGGGGTCATTGCAGTTATACCTAAACCTGAAAAGGATAAACTAGAGTGCTCCAACTACAGACCAATCAGTGTACTAAATCAGGACTATAAGCTTTTTACCATTATCCTTGCCAAAAGGTTAGAAAATATACTGACAGACCTAATTCATTTAGACCAAACAGGTTTTATAAGACAAAGACAGACACAAGACAACATTCGACGCACTTTACACATAATTCATCATATAAAAAAATATAACTTAAATGCAGTCATATTGGGATTAGATGCTGAAAAAGCATTCGATTCGGTTGACTGGTCCTTTCTATATAGAATCTTATCCAGTTTCAATTTTCATAACAACTTCATTAGAACTATACAGGCATTATATAAAAAACCAACAGCTAAAATAAGGATTAACGGTAATTTATCATCATCTTTTGAACTGGAAAGAGGATGTCGTCAGGGCTGCCCCCTGTCTCCACTGCTCTTTGCAATCTTCATAGAACCTCTGAGCCAATGGATAAGACAAAACCAAAAAATTCAAGGTATTACACTTGGTCAGAAGGAACATAAAATAGCACTCTTTGCTGATGACATTTTAATATACCTAGGGCAGCCGAACACTTCTTTACCAGAACTAACCTCAGTTTTTTCAGAGTATGGAGATTTATCGGGGTACAAATTAAACATGCATAAAACCCAAGTTTTAACATTCAACTATGACCCAAATCATTATTCACTAAGCAAACTCAAAACTAACTGGGAGTCGGAATCTATGAAATATCTGGGGGTCAATATCCCGAAACAACTCAACAAAATTATATCACTAAACTATGATCCACTGGTGACAAAAATAAAATCTGACCTAGCAAGATGGAATATGATACCATTCTTGGGTACTGCACAAAGAATTGAAGCAGTCAAAATGAATATACTTCCACGTCTTCTATACCTTTTCCAAACAATACCGGTAGAACCTCCCAAAAAAACATGGCAGGAGCTGGACAGAAGGATCTCAAGATTCATATGGCAGGGCAAGAGACCTAGAATCAGATATAGAACCCTACAGCTAAACAAAGACAAAGGTGGGCTCGCGCTGCCAAATATCAGGGACTACTTTAAAGCCGCACAAATTAAAACTTTAGTAGAGATATGTAACCCAGTCTACACTGCACAATGGAAGGAGATCGAATGCCAAATAACAAGTGACATCCCCCTACAGGCGATAATAGGGAACAATGCCTTACCTAAGCTTTTGAATAACACTAACCCGTGGATAGAGACCCCGCTAAAAATTTGGTTTAAGATAGTCAGAGAGAATCAAACTAAAGAGCCCTATCGACTTCTGCAATGGATTGCCTATGATCAGGACTTTACTCCTAATAAAACAGACACCAGATTAAAAAAGTGGAAGGAGAAAGGGCTGATAAAATATTACGATTTTTTTAAAGGGCAAATCTTAAGAAGTTTTGAAGATTTGAAAAAACAAGGCCTAATAAATCAAGACCTTTACAGGTTCTTCCAGCTTAGACACCACATAAACAATATACTTAAAAAGGAGGTTTTGGAAAGGGCCCAGTCAGGTGTTCTGAAGGTCTTCTTAATGGCATATAAAGGGATCCCAGGGATCAGATACATTTCTAAAATATACCAAGGTCTTCAAGACTTAAAAGGAGACAACACATCTTATATAAAAGAGAGATGGGAAAAAGAGGGGAATTTCACTTTACAACTGGAAATATGGGAAAAGCTCAATAAACAGCAATGGAAAAGTACCTCATCCCTGCAGTGGAGAGAATTTGGATGGAAAAACTTGGCAAGATTTTTCAGAACACCTGCACAAAACAAATTTACCCATAAGGGATTGAACTGTTGGCGCTTGTGTGGTGAAAAGACTGCAAATCATTTTCATGTGTTTTGGTCATGCCCAGTTATCCACCAATATTGGACCACGGTACAGACAATATTGGGGAAAATATTCAAAATTACAGTTCCCTTTTCTTTTGTAACTTTGTATTTGGGTTTACTACCGGACTCACTGGAAAGACGAGGAGAAAAATACTTATTCAATGTTTTAATATTGGCAAGCAAAAAAGCTCTAACTAAAAAATGGATGTTGAAGGACTGTCCTACACCTGAAGATTGGACTAACGTGATCCAAGACATTTACTCGATGGAAAAGTTGACATTCGCACTGAGACAGGACATGGATGGGTTCATGAACTTTTGGCAACCCTGGACCGCATATGTGTCTTCCATTAGATCTAATCTTTGACAAATACCATTTCAATAATGGTTCCGCTCTTTGTTCCAATGCTACTCAGATGCTCTTTTATCTTTATTTACTTACTTTTTCTTTTTGTTTGTTTTTTACTGGTTTGTTTGTTTTTTTTTGTTATTTGTTTTTTGTTTTTTTTCTCTTTAATTTCACTTTTTCTTTCACTTTAAAAAAAAAAGGGGTGTTGTAAGAATTAATCTTCCAATGTTGTCAGATATCAGAAAATAAGGGAACATGTGATGAAAATGTAAACAATGCATTGCTGTAACGACCTGTATACCCTTTACAAAAACTTAAATAAAAAAAAAAAAAAAAAAAAAAAAAAGTTAAAAACTAGTCAAAGAGGTTAAAAATTCCTTATTCAGCTTCTCTGAATAAGGAATTTGAATTTTCTCCTTGCTCCGTTCCATTGCACATATGTCTGTTCATGTTAGCAGTTGCCTAGACTACAGGTATACAAAGAAGCCAAACCATGACAATGGCGACAACAGCCCAGAATGTAGTTGGCATGACGTCAATGCCCATTCTCTATACTTTATTAATCCCAGAGGGTGCAAGGCTGGATGAACATAATGGAAGAGGAATGACTTCAAAATAAGAGCAAACCTAAAATCTAGGAATAAAGAGTGAACAAGATCATAAACACTACTGAATAAACCGAGGACCAGACGAATACTTCTGATAATAACAATGGATGGCAAAAATACAACTTAAAGGGTGAGTTCCTTTATTTTCAGATCTACAGCATTTTTTACCTTATGCATAAAGTGGCACTTTGAATTTCATCTTGTTTACTTAAATACTCAGCTTCAAAGTTTTGTATAAACTTGCACTTGAAACTTTAGAATGCATGTTTACATGATGCTGACGAGTGAAAAGCTGCCAATGTAGCAAAGTTTAAAATAAAAAACGCAGCAGCATTGCTGAACTGAGTCAAATTTGTAATATATTCTTTGATTTTTAGATTTCTATTTTTATATGTGTACAAAATGCAACTAGTCATTATCAAAGTACAGTATGTTCTGTACTTGTGTTGTTTTAAATAAGAGACGGTACTGGGTTTCGCTCAGTATCGGACGATACTCAAAATCACAGTATTGGTATCGGTCTTGAAAAAGTGGTATCGGCTCATCTCTAATCAAAAATCCAAAGATTGCTTGGTCTACAAAGAAAAAGAACTTAAAAAAATAAATCATCTTTTTAATTTGATTCAAAGAAACGTTTGCAAACATGGTTACTATTACTCGATCTGTCCAGGGTGTACCCTGCTTCTCGCCCAAAGATGCTGAGATAGGCTCCAGCCCCTCCACGACCCGATAAGGATTAAGCGGTAGAAGATGGATGGATGGGTTACTATTACTGTACAATTACAAATGCTGCAGCACCTTCCTTTCTCTCATTTATCGTCTTGTCAAGTTGTAAACTTTGGAACTTCCTGCCATCCAGCTTCGTGCTCAACAAAAATGGAACAGAGGACTGAAAATGTGGGTGCAGGGGTTAAACAAAAAAAATCCTGAGCCTGAACTTTTTTCAGGGAGCAGGGTCACAGGGGTGGCGACACACGCACGCACACATGCGCACACATATCCATTTTATATTTTATATATATATATAAAAACATGAAAGTTAGGTTAATTGGCATCAAAACTGGGGATTCTAAATTGTCCTTAGGTATGACTGTGAGAGTGAATGGTTGTCTGTCTCTCTGTGTTGGCCCTGCGATCTGTCCAGGGTGTACCCTGCCTCTCGCCCAGAGATGCTGGGATAGGCTCCAGCCCCCCCCCTCCCCCCGCAACCCGAAAAGGATTAAGCGGAAGAAGATGAATGAATAAATATATATATATATATGTATATACACAGTATATTTATTCATTCTTTCAGATGAAATTTATGGAAAATGAAATGAAAAAGTTCACGCTACATCCATCCATCCATCTTCTACCATTTTTCCGGAGGTCCGGGTCACGGAGGCAGCAGTTCAAGCAGAGAAGCCCAGACTTCCCTCTCCCCAGCCACCTGCTCCAGCTCTTCAGAGAGGATACCAAGGCGTTCCCAGACCAGCTGGGAGACGTAGTCGCTCCACCGAGTCCTGGGTCTGCCCCTGGGTCTCCTCCCAGAGGGACATGCCCAAAACACCTCAAGAGGGAGGCGTCCAGGAGGCATCCTGATCAGATGCCCATACCTACTCAACTGGCTCCTTTCAACGTGGAAGAGCAGTGGTTCTACTCTGAGCCTCTCCCAGATGACTGAGCTCCTCACCCAATCTCTGAGGGTGAGTCCAGCTATCCTACGAAGAAAACTCATTTCAGCCGCTTGTATCTGCAATCTCGTTCTTTCGGTCATTACCCAAAGCTCATGACCATAGGTGAGGGTAGGAACGTAGATTGACTGGTAAATCCACAGCTTTGCCTTAGAGCTCAGCTCCTTCTTCACCACAACGGACCGGTACAACGTCTGCATCACTGCAGATGCTGCTCCGATCCGTCTGTCAATCTCTCGCAGGAGGCTGGCTGGGGCAGGAGCCTGTCCCCAACCCGGAGAGGACAATCCACCTTTTTCCGGCTGAGGACCATGGACTCGGACTTGGAGGTACTGATTCTCATCCCAGCCGCTTCACACTCAGCGACAAACCATCCCAGGAAGAACTGTAGGTCATTGCTGGATGAAGCCAGCAGGACAACATCATCTGCAAACAACAGAGATGTGATCCTGTGGTCACCAAGCATGACACCCTCCGTTCCCTGGCTGCGCCTAGAAATCCTGTCCATAAAAATTATGAACAGGATCGATGACAAAGGGCAGCCCTGGTGGAGTCCAACTCTCACTGGGAATGAGTCCGATCGAGTGTTGGCAATACAAACCAAACTCTCACAATGGTCGTACAGAGACCGAATAGCTCGTAACAACAAGGCTGATACCCCATACTCCCGAAGCACTCCCCACAAAAAACCACGAGGGACACGGCTGAATGCCTTCTCCAAGTCCACAAAACACACGTAAACTGGTTGGCAAACTCCCACAAACCCTCAAGGATTCTTCAGAGGGTAAAGAGCTGGTTCGATGAGTCACGGCCAGGACAAAAACCACATTGCTCCTCCTGAATCCGAGGTTCGACCAACGGCCAAACTCTTCTCTCCAGTACCTTGGCATTGACCTTCCCAGGGAGGCTGAGGAGTGTGATCCCTCTAAAGTTGGAGCACACCCTCCAGTCCCCTTTTCTGAAGAGAGGAACCATCACCCCAGTTTGCCATGTCAAAGGCACTGCCCCTGACCTCCACGCAATGTTGCAGAGGCGTGTCAACCATGACAGCTCTACAATATCCAGGGCCTTGAGGTACTCAGGGCGAATCTCGTCCACCCCCGGGGCCCGCCCACCAAAGAGATTTTTAACCACCTTGGCGACCTCAGTTCCTGTGATAGGCGAGTCGTCCCCCTCCTCCACAAGCCCTGCTTCCTCTGTGGAAGGCGTATCAGTGGGATTGAGGAGATCCTCGAAGGATTCCTTCCACCACCCGACGATATCCCCAGTCGAAGTCAGCAGCGCCCCATCCACACCATACACAATGTGGACAGGGAGCTGCTTCCCCCTCCTGAGCTGCCAGACAGTTTGCCAGAATCTCTTCGAGGCTGACCAAAACTCTTGTTCTATGGCCTCACCAAACTCCTGTCACACCCAAGTTTTTGCTTCAGCAACCACTCGAGCTGCACTCCGCTTAGCCTGCCGGTACACCTCAGCTCCTTCGGGAGTCCCACAAGCCAACCAAGTTTGATAGGACTCCTTCAGCTTAAAGGCCCCTTTCACCACTGGTGTCCACCACTTGGTTCGGGGGTTGCCACCACAAGATGCCCTGACGATCTTGCAGCCGCAGCTTTGGGCCGCTGCTTCAACAATGGAGGTGGAGAACATGGCCCATTCAGACTCCCTGTCTCCAGACTCCCTCAGAATGTGGTCGAAGTTCTTCCGGAGGCGGAAGTTGAAGACCTCCTGGACAGGGGCCTCAGCCAGACGTTCCCAGCACACCCTCATTATACGTTTGGGTCTACCAGGTCTGAATGGCATCCTCCCCTGCCATTGGATCCAACTCATCACCAGGTGGTGATCAGTTGACAGCTCTGCACCTCTCTTTACCTGAGTGTCCAAAACATACGGTCGCAGGTCTGACGACACGATAACAAAATTGATCGTCGACCTGCGACCTAGGGTGTCCTGGTGCCAGGTGCACATATGGACACCCTTATGCTTGAACATGGTGTTCGTTATGGACAAACTGTGGTTAGCACAGAAGTCCAATAACAGAACACCACTCTGGTTCAGATCGGGCAGGCCGTTCCTCCCAATCACCCCCTTCCAGGTTTCACTGTCGTTGCCCACGTGCACACTGAAGTTCCCCAGTAGGACAATGGAGTCTCCAAGAGGAGCACTCTCCAGCACCCCAGTCAGAGACTCCAAAAAGGGTGGGTACTCTGAGCCATCATTTGGTGCATAGGCACAAATGATGGTCAGGACCCGTTTCTCAACCCGAAGGCGCAGGGAAACAACCCTTTCGTCCACCAGGGAAAACTCCAAGTTCACGCTACAGTGATATTATATCATGAAAGTAGGGCATTTAAGTAGAAGCATGCAATGGTGATTTCCTCATCTCAAACAATTTATTGAAACAAAAGCCAACAACAGTGGTGGGTATATCACAACAAAAAATGTCAGTGTCTAAATAACTTGTCATGTGCCCTTGATCACCAATTACAGCTTGACAACGACACCTCATGCTGTTCACCAGTCGACTTATTGTCTGCTGAGGCGTGGCATTCCACTCTGAGGTTGTGGGGTGCAGTGTTACGAGCCTCTACACGGCAACTCAGCTGATCCCACAGATTTTCTATGGGATTCAGGTCTGGAGAAAGTGCAGGCCACTCCATCTGAGGTACCCCAGTCTCCAGCAGCTGTTCCCTAATAATGCGACTTTGATTGGCTGAAGCATTGTCATTCATGAAGATGAAATTAGGCCTGTGTTGTTCATGCAGGAGCACAATGATTGGATTAATGATCTTATTCAGGTAGTATTGGCTTGTCACTGTACCATTCACACGGTGTAGGGCAGGCCTACATTGACTAGACACACCTGCCCAGACTGTCACACTACCACCACCACCAAATTCTCATCTGGTGACAACAGTGGCTGATGCATAGCACTCTCCTTGACATCTCCAACATCGCTGACAGTCATTATTTCTGCTCAACATGAATTGACTTAAATCAGAGAGCAGCATTGAGGCCCACTGGTCCCTTGTCCAGCGTAAATGCTCGCTGGCCCATGCAAGACGATGACACATGTGCCTGGTGGTGTGGACAGGTACCCTTGTAGGTCGTCTAGCATGCAGACCACACTGATGTACAGTCATGTGAAAAAATTATGACACCCCATTAAATATTCATCCATCCATCTTCTTCCGCTTAATCCTTTTTGGGTCACGGGGGGGGGGGGGGGGGCTGGAGCCTATCCCAGCATCTTTGGGTGAGAGGCAGGGTACACCCTGGACAGATCGCCAGTCCATCGCAGGGCCAACACAGAGAGACAGACAACCATTTACTCTCACAGTCATACCTAAGGACAATTTAGAATCCCCAGTTTGATGCCAGTTAACTTAACTTGCATGTTTTTGGGATGTGGGAGGAAACCGGAGAAATCCCGGAGTAAACCCACGCAGACACAGGAAGAACATGCAAACTCCACACAGAACACTGTTGGTCGGGGGCTGGGTCAAACCCAGGATCCCCTGGCCAAGGGTGAGTTGCTGTGCTGCCGCAGTGCTAACCACTCCGCCACTGCACTGCCCTATTAAATATTCAGTTCTTTATTAATAAGTGTTCACATATCTATGTCTAACCTTGTTTTTGTTTTTATTTGCATTTTTTTAACATTTATTTTAGCCATTTTAAGTGGGAATGAATGTGGGGGTGTCCTAAAAAAGATGAGGGGTGTCTTCATTTATTCCTCACCATTTGTTTAGTGAGGAATAAATTAGTTTAAATAGTTTAGTAATTCTTTGTTTAGAATTACATTTTACAGACAATTTGAAAAAGTCTAATTCATTTTTAATTGTTTGGTTACATTACATGAATCTCCTAGTATTTTTAAGACTGATATTAAATATCCATATTTCCAAATATGTTAAAAAACACACACAGGCTTATACAGGGTGTCTTAATTTTTTCACATGACTTAACTGTTTCAAATGGTCTGATGTGACACTTGGGTGCCTCTCACCACCCTTAAATGTGCCTGGAGTTGAGTGGCATTCATTATCCAGTTCTGCAGGGCACTGTTCACAATGAAGCGGTGATCAGTGTGGGATGTGGCCAAAGGACGTCCACTTCTATGCCTTTCTGTGACTCTTCCAGTTTCTCTGTATCTCTGTTGTAACCTGTTGATGACACTCTAAGCTCAGTGGCCACTTCCCTCTGAGAACATCCTGTTTGAAGCCTCGCAATGGTGAGGTACTGTTGATCAACTGTTAGGTGTCGTCTTGGTCTCATGATGTTAAAATGTGAACAGCATGATGAAGAGGACTGTTTAAATACTAATTCTAATTGAACCAGAAAATTTATTGGTCGATTCATGGCTCAAACACCTGTTGTGAATTTTGCCGTTAAGCACCTTGTTAGAGAACAGTAAGCTATGTAAAAAGTACTGAAACATTGAACAGTTGGAAATGTGCATTCAAAAGGTTAGAGAAGGTCAAATTAAGTTCACCTGTAAAGGTTCTAGTGCATTTTAGGCTGTATTCACACCAGGATAGTCCAGGAGTCTCGGTTCAACTCGGCGGGTGATGGCGAGAAGTTTCACACCTTCGTTTGGTTCAGTTTGCATTCACACAGCACTTCACTCAAGCGGGCCAATCTGCTTGGACAACGTCATGCAGTTACAACAGCTGCTCGTTTATGGCGCTGTAGCCGAAGCCACCACTGACCAGGAAGAAAAAATCTCGGCGAAGAAGAGAAATCCGGCTCATTGATTGGCCAAGACCAGTGTTATGCTGAGAAATGCTCGCAGACAGTGAATTAATGTCTTTTCATGTATTTACATTGAGTTATAATGTAATTGTGCTGCACGAAAAATTCACCCGGTCGCGTTTGATGTGAAGGCACTTTACAGTAAACACCACTTTCTCTTCTCACTGTGTGTTGCTGTGGTTACACAAACGCAGAGGGGCATGTCCGCCCTTTGGTCCGCTGGATACTCCGTTTGCATTCACACGGCAAGCGAAGCGCACCAGACTGCATTTGCAAGCAAACCAAGACCCCCCCCCCCTTTTCAGGGGGACCAGAGTTCACTTGTTTGGTGCTGCACCAAAGTTCCAGGCGCAATCAGACAGCGCCAAATGAACCATGGAATCCATGGAATACACACTTTGGTCAGGACCAAACAGTGGCCCTGTGAATGCGCCCTTAGGTGCCTCCTGAAATTTCACCCGAAAGCCAACTATCCCTAACTTTTTTGTGAGTAGTGTGTATGTATGCGTGTGTGTGTGTGTGTGTGTGTGTGTGTGTATACAGTGGTGTGAAAAAGTTTTTGTCCCTTCCTGATTTCTCACTTTTTTGTATGTTTGTCACACTTAAATGTTACAGAACTTCAAACAAATTTAAATATTAGACAACGATAACACAAGTAAACACAAAATGCAGTTTTAAATGAAGGTGTTTATTATCAAGGGGGAAAAAATCCAAACCTACATGGCTCTGTGTGAAAAAGTGATTGCCCCTTAAACCTAATAACTGGTTGGGCCACCCTTAGCAGCAACAACTGCAATCAAGCATTTGTGATAACTGACAGTGAGTCTTTTACGGCGCAGTGGAGGAATTTTGGCCCACTCATCTTTGCAGAATTGTTGTAATTCAGCCACATTGGAGGGTTTTCGAGCATGAACCGCCTTTTTAAGGTCATGCCACAGCATCTCAATCGGATTCAGGTCAGGATTTTGACTAGGACACTCCAAGGTCTTCATTTTGTTTTTCTTAAGCCATTCAGAGGTGGACTTGCTGGTGTGTGTTGGATCATTGTCCTGCAGCAGAACCCAAGTGTGCTTCAGCTTGAGGTCACGAACAGATGGCCGGACATTCTCCTTCAGGATTTTTTGCTCGACAGCAGAATTCATGGTTCCATTTACCACAGCAAGTCTTCCAGGTCCTGAAGCAGCAAAACAGCCCCAGACCATCACACTACCACCACCATATTATATATATTTTACTGTTGACATGATGTTCCTTTTCTGAAATGCTGTGTTATTTTTACGCCGGATGTAATGGAACATACACCTTCCAAAATGTTCAACTTTTGTCTCATCAGTCCACAAAATATTTTCCCAATAATCTTGGGGATCATCGAGATGTTTTCTGGCAAAACTGAGCTGAGCTTTTATGTTCTTTTTTCTCAGCAGTGGTTTTTATTTTGGAACTCTGCTATGCAGGCCATTTTTGCCCAGTCTCTTTCTTATGGCGGAGTCATGAACACTGATCTTAACTGAGGCAAGTGAGGCCTGCAGTTCTTTGGATGTTGTTGTGGGGTCTTTTGTGACCTCTTGAATGAGTCGTCGCTGCGCTCTTGGGGTAATTTTGGTTGGCCAGCCACTCCTGGGAAGGTTCAACACTGTTCTGTGTTTTCGGCATTTGTAGATAATGGCTCTCACTGTGGTTTGCTGGAGTCTCAAAGCTTTAGAAATGGCTTTATAACCTCAGTTATTCTGTTTTTCATTTGTTCCTGAATTTCTTCGGATTGCAGCATGATGTCTCGCTTTTGAGGATCTTTTGGTCTACTCCACTTTGTTAGGCAGGTCCTATTTAAGTGATCCCTTGATTGACAACAGGTGTGGGAGTAATCAGGCTTGGGTGTGGCTAGAGGGCCATGTGGGTTTGGATTTTTATTTTTACCCTTAACAATAAACATCTTCATTTAAAAACTGCATTTTGTGTTTACTTGTGTTATCTTTGTTTAATATTTAAATTTGTTTGATGATCTGAAACATTTAAGTGTGACAAACATACAAAAAATGAGAAATATGTATGTATGTATGTATGAATGAATGTATGTATGTATATGAAAATGATTTTCCTTGAAACCAGCTCGTAACATATCTGCCATACCCACTGATAAATTCAGACTAGTTTAGTGACTGTTTGAAACAGCAGTACCAAGGAAGGTCAGTAGGTGGCAATAGTACTTCATCTCACTCTAATGTGGCGCAAACATCTAATCTAAGATGCTGTTGCTATCAAGTTATATAAATGATGTACATAATGACCTACAATCTATAACATGAAATTTATGAATAAGGGTATGTGAAACTCAGTCAAATGAACGAATTCACTGGTGGAATAAGATTTGATTTGCCACCATTCAGTAAAGGGTAAATGGAAAAGGCCATTGATTTACTATTTTGTAATGAAATGTGCAACATTTGCACCATGTATTTTAATAACAAATTGTAAACAGCAACAGTGAACTGTATACAATACTCTAAATTGCATTATTTCAAGTACAACGTGCAGAAACAAGCTCCTGGTTGTCTCGTTTTTTTTTATACCAGCTACCAAAAGGCTTGCCGTTTCTGCCCAATTCTTCAACCCACACCAAGCGCTATTAGTTTTTAAGTCCTTTGTCAATTAGGAACTTACTCGCCATCCTACAGAACGTATGAAAGGTTTTCTGCATGCTGAAAGATGAAACACTTGCGTTTCCAGTGACTCACTCTCGCTGTCACTATGATTAGAAGGGCACCACTTATATCGATAAAAAACTACATGGATCATAGGCCGCTAGAAGTGAAGCCACCGGGCCGCTATATTAGTACTATCAAAATGGTTTAGTAGTAAACGGTGTCATTTTTACCTCAATAACGTCCCAAAAAAATAACAGATTTTGAACTTCTTGGCATGGAGACACAACTTACAATCTTGCACAGCCGGTGAACTATAGAAATCGACGGCCAGTAAACATACTCGATTCCCTTCCTAATATGGTGGCCAGGTGGCTTCTCTCAGTTCTGTACTCGCTAATGGGGCGTGGGCTATGGTTGAGATCAGTGGAGCGTGCAAGCTTAATACATTCCGCCATCTCAAATACTATATTCACTGCTCTAAATATCTTAAAAGAACTCCAAACTATGCAGAACTGACTGTTTATTTTGAGCATTATTCATCCACCATTACAGATAGGCTGGACAAAAAGTGTTTCTGCGTACAGAAATAGGAAGCAAATTTCCCCACAGCCAAAAAAACAAAACAAAAAAATAACAGCACACTCCAGAAATCTGGCATGGTGCCGGAAAACTTTAAGCCCTGTGGGCAGCAGTGGCTCAGGAGGTAGAGCAGGTTGTCCAATAACCAGAGGGCTGGCGGTTCGAATCCCACTCTCCCCAGCCATCCTGCCATTGTGGCCCTGGGCAAGACACTTTACACACCTTGCCTCCAGTGTCCATGACATTGGGTATGAATGTGAATAAATGTTCGGTAGTGGTCGAAGAGGCCGTTGGTGAGGATTGGAAGCCACGTTTCTGTCAGTCTGCCCAGGGCAGCTGTAGCTACAGTAGTAGCTTACCACTACTATTGTCTGTCTGTGGAGTGAATGAATAATGGACTCACTGTAAAGCGCTTTGGGTATCTTGCAAGGCGCTATATAAATGCAATCCATTAATATATCATAGCATATTCCTATCTTTAATTATAAATGCAGCGCCATATTTATAAAAGTACACCAACTCCTATTTTTTTTATCTTATGTGCAGCATTTGGATTACTGATATCCTCAAGAACAAGGTGCATTTTCACTGTTTTTCAGAGTATAAGATCTTTGAAGTTTGTTCTGTGCGTTTAATCAGAAATGGTCAGATTAATGATTAACCTACAGCTTAAACAAGCTTCAGATCTTTGCATGTGGTATGTGTACCTATGCTTCCATTAAAGCCTCCCACAGCGTAGAGTAACTCTCCCAACACGGCAGCTCCCAACGTGCTGCGTCTCTCCTGCATGCTCGCCACGGCACTCCACTGGTCCCTCACTCCATCGTACATGTCCACCGTCCTCTCCCGCAGTGAACTGTTGAACCCTCCGACCGCATACACCCGGCCTGCCATGGAAACCACACCTGGAAGAGTGGAGAGGGGAAAAAAAATGTTAGGATGCTGCTGCAAATTTTCGATATATTTACCAGCATATTTCAAAGAGCATTTATAAACAATCTAGAGGTACTTCAGAGGTACTGAATAGCAACAAACTGTATTTTACATTACTGCTAATTGTCTAACAAATTCTGAAACAAGCTGCTTTTCTTTTGAACAAAGGTTAGAGTTTGTTAATGCAAGTGCAAAGAAGAGATAAAGGCATCTGCTAATTTGTGCAAAATAAGGCAGAAATACTGCAATTTCTCTCAACAAAGCAAAAAAAAAAAAAAAAAACAGCCTGTATAGATAGTCTCTTATTACCCAAACAATAGGCCACAAAGAAGGTCAAACAAAAGTATTAATTTTGTGAAACTAGTAATGCAGTTTGTCTTTATCCATGATCATCTGACATTGTGACTTGTATTCCAAAACAAATTTTCTGCCATTGCCTTACACCAGGGGTGTCAAACTCATTCCATGGAGGGCCAAGACCCTGCATGTTTTGCTTCTACCCAGTGTCTTCAGCAGGTGTTTTCACTGATCAGCAATCAGTGGGGAAAAAATTCAGTGAAATCACCTGTTGAAGACACTGGGTGGAGGTAAAACCTGCAGGGTCTTGGCCCTCCATGGAATGAGTTTGACACCTGTGCCTTACACTGTCTGACATTTCCCTTTTTGTGTGTTGTTACACTGCCAGCAGTATGCAGTGAGCTGCTCTGCAACCCTACAACAAACACACACAGTATACCAAACCTGACCTGCCCTGCAGCGTCTCGAAGGCAGGTCTGCTACTTGATACCAACGGTCTTCCTGGAAGTCATAACACTCTACACTGCGGATGGCCTTAGGAGCCTGACCCCCAACCACAATCATCACCTGTAATGTACACAGAGGATTAAAAAGATGAGAAAGAAGACAGGAAGAAAACAAGCATGTAGATAAAGCTCCTGTATTAAGAGCTACCACATCCTTTGTTGGAGTGCTGTGTCCGTTTACTTTTGGAATGCTGATAGGAGTTCGTGGTCGCGTTCTGTCTGTCTTGATGAGGTGCCGCTGGTCAGCTGGTAGCAGGTGATACTTCATTGCTTCTATGAGAAAATCTTTGCAGGTGTTGTTGTTCTTTATCAAGGCTTCTTCCTCTACAATCTGGAACAGAGAACATGCTATCCAAATTACTGAAAATACCACAAAGTAATCAAATAAAGATTCCATTTTGTGGTCTATTTTCACCTTTAGGTATCATGCTGAGACCATCATATTTGAATAAGATCACTTGTAACTGCAGAGGCCTGGAAACTGATGAGGCACAAAGGTGCTTCACTCCTCATCAGCGTATTTAACTGTGTAATCGAAGATGGAGTTGCCCCAAAGGCTTGGCTTACTAGCATTATGGTGCCCATCTGGAAGGGCAAGGGCGACATTATGAAATGCTCCAACTACCACCTGAGTTGCCTCCTTTGCCACGCTATGAAGCTCTTCAAATGCGTTACTGATGCCCTACTCTGAGAAACTGTCCAGATCACGCCCAACCAATACGGCTTTGTCAAAGGACGTGGTGCCATGGACATGACCCATGCAGCCCGAATACTTGTGGAGCGGCATTAGGAGAAGAACAAGCCAGTCCATATGACATTCCTCGACTTAGAGAAGGAATTCGACCGAGTCCCACATACCCTCATGTGGCACAAACTCTGATCCCACAATGTGCCCTAAGCTTATGTACTGTGGGTCCAACTGATGTACCAAGGCGTCAACGGTAGTGTGCGATGCCGGGTGGGAACGTCACCACCATTCCCCATCACAGTGGGTGTGCATCAGGGGATGGCCCTGTCCCCATCCTCTTTATCCTGTGTATGGGCACAGCCAGGGCCGATCTCCAGCTGCCCCACCCATAGATGTTCTTGTACAGTGGTGTAAAAAAGTGTTTGCCCCCTTCCTGATTGCTCATTTTTTGTTTATGTTCGGCACATTTAAATGTTTCAGATCATCAAACATATTTAAATATTAGACAAAGATAACACAAGTAAACACAAAATGCAGTTTTTAAATGAAGGTGTTTATTATTAAAATTATTTAAAAAATTTTAAAAATCCAAACCTACATGGCCCTGTGTGAAAAAGTGATTGCCCTCCCTGTTAAAACATAAATTAACTGTGGTTTATCACATCTTTGGAAAGCCGAGTTCAATTTCTCTATCCACACTCAGGCCTGATTACTGCCACATCTGTTCTCAATCAAGAAATAACTTAAATAGGACCAGACTGACAAAGTGAAGTAGACAAAAGATTCTCAAAAGCTAGACATCATGCTGCAATCTGAAGAAATTCAGGAAAAATGAGAAACAAAGTAATTGAGGTTATAAAGCCATTTCTAAAGCTTTGGGACTCCAGCAAACCACAGTGAGAGCCATTATCCACAAATGGCGAAAACACAGAACAGTGGTGAATCTCCCCAGGAGTGGCCGGCCGACTAAAATTACCCCAAGAGCACAGCGACAACTCATCCAAGAGGTCACTAAAGACCCCACAACAACATCCAAAGAACTGCAGACCTCACTTGCCTCAGTTAAGGTCAGTGTTCATGACTCCACCATAAGAAAGAGACTGGGCAAAAATGGCCTGCATGGCAGAATTCCAAGACGAAAACCACTGCTGAGCAAAAAGAACATAAAGCCTTGTCTCAGTTTTGCCAGAAAACATCTTGATGATCCCCAAGACTTTTGGGAAAATATTCTGTGGACTGACGAGACAACAGTTGAACTTTTTGGAAGTTGTGTGTCCCATTGCATCTGGCATAAAAGTAACACAGCATTTCAAAAAAGGAACATCATACCAACAGTAAAATATGGTGGTGGTAGTGTGATGGTCTGGGGCTGTTTTGTTGCTTCAGGACCTGGAAGACTTGCTGTAGTAAATGGAACCATAAATTCTGCTGTCTACCAAAAAATCCTGAAGGAGAATGTCCGACCATCTGTTCGTGACCTCAAGCTGAAGCACACTTGGGTTCTGCTGCAGGACAATGATCCAACACACACCAGCAAGTCCACCTCTGAATGGCTTTGGAGTGTCCTAGTCAAAGTCCTGACCTGAATCCAACTGAGATGCTGTGGCATGACCTTAAAAAGGCGGTTCATGCTCAAAAACCCTCCAACATGGCTGAATTACAACAATTCTGCAAAGATGAGTGGGCCAAAATTCCTCCACTGCGCCGTAAAAGACTCACTGTCAGTTATCGCAAACACTTGACTGCAGTTGTTGCTGCTCAGGGTGGCCCAACCAGCTATTAGGTTTAGGGGGCAATCACTTTTTCACACAGGGCCATGTAGGTTTGGATTTTTTTCCCTAATAATAAACACCTTCATTTAAAAACTGCATTTTGTGTTTACTTGTGTTATCTTTGTCTAATATTTAAATTTATTTGATGATCTGAAACATTTAAGTGTGACAAACACAAAAAAAAATGAGAAATCAGGAAGGGGCAAATACTTTTTCACACCACTGTATGTGGACAATGTGGCCCTGGGAAGCAAAGCGTGAGGCACATGGAACAATGCAACAGCGGGGGACACGACTGGATAAGATAAGATAAGATAAGATAAGATAAGCCTTTATTAGTCCCACAACGGGGAAATTCCAGGATTGCAACAGCACAGGGATAGCAACACTCAGAGCAACAATCAGGATGAGAGTGGACTGCACCTTAGCATCACAAAGTGGAATTTGGAGACCAAACTGATGGAACAGTCAGTAAAAATGGTGCCTCCTTAAAGAAGAGTACACACTTCAAATAACTCAGCTTGATACTTGGCAGTGACAGTGACACACTCCCCGATACCCGCATCAGAGACAGCGGCAGGTGACTGGTGCCCTCTGTGATCACCAGATACCAGTACGTCTGAAGGGAAAGATCTACAAGACCATGATCCGCCCCGTCGCCCTATACAGACATGAATGTTAGCCTGCTACAACAAAAGCAAGCAAACGCTCCACAGAATGTTGATGCATATGCTGCACTGGAGCTTTGGCCTGACCCCACACAATCATGTAAAGAACGAGGACGTGCAAAAGTGCATGACAGTGGCAACATTCACAGGAAAGATGCCAGAGGCATTACTGCAATGGTACAGACTTGTCTGCACCGAAGAGGACTCAGTGGCAAGGATGGCCCTGTGCCTCAGCCCAAGGGGAAAGAGGTCATGACGACGGCCACAGAAACTGTGGCTTGACTAGCTCAAGGACGACACTAGTGCATTGCCTGTAGAACCCAAGTATTCCTGTCTGAAACGGGTATCACAATTAGGCTTTACAGGCCCAAATGTAGGCTATGTTTGAAAGTGGAATACAAAGAGGTGTGTCGGCAATCACATGTTAGACTTTGACAAATATAAAAGGGAGTAAATGGCACTAAGATTTATTTGATTGTGTGAATATTAATTACAGAATACCTAAATATTGAAAATGAATGAGAGCGCCGATATTAGCAATTGTTTCAGATCCCTTGTTTATTTGTTTGTCAGATCACTTATTTGTCTGATCTTTTATCACTAATATTCATAATAGTGTATCTTGCACTTTGGGGAATGGATGTTGTTCAGTCATCATAATTATTTTAGTTTATCACTGTTCAGTGATGGAGTTCATTGTAATATTTAATTTCGTTTGTGTATCGTCAAACTCATGCAGTACTATAACAGAACACGTTTACAAATATTTGAGACCCATTGTCATGCATCATTTTATATTTTAGCAATATTTTGTTATTAAGAGGTTTTTAAAAACTAATCAACCAAATTAACTACAAAACATCCAACATTATTATACACAGCAGAAGGACCCATTTGACTGCAACCGTTACATCAGTGTTACCCATCTGTCAGTAAATATTTAACTAAAAATAATTTATTTCGTTATTTGGGTGTTTTTGTGTCTTACGTTTAGGCCCCGTCACACCTAGACGATTCAGGCAGCGTTTGCAAAATGTATGAAAAATTTGGAGAATACGCTGGCGTATGTCGAATCAGTTATGGCTAAGTTAAGAGCACGCTGAAAAATGCTGAAGCACTCTGAAGCATGCTGGTATACAGCGTAGTTCGCCAAGCTCCTCTGAAAATTTTCAGCATGCTGAAAATTTTCCATCGTATCCAGTGTATGGTTGTAGGGAAGTTATGCGTTCGTTCGCACACTTTACTTGTCAACAACTCATAGGCTACGGTCACACTGCAGGTCTTAATGTTCAATTCTGATTTTTTGCCGAGATCCGATTTTTTTGTGTGGGCGTTCATATTATAATTTAAATGCGACCCCCATCAAACTCCAGTGTGAATGGTCTACAGCTATGAAGTGACCCACATGCACAGAAGAAAACGTAACGTCAGATACAGCGTTGTGTTTGAGCCCCGAACAATTGAGGGGGACAGAACTTCTTCACCTTGATGCAGCGCAGCAAAATAAAATGTTAAAATCATGCAGAATTATGCACAAAAATAAATGAGACCAGCTTCATTCCTCTACACGCCAGATGGCCACTGTGATCAGCTGTGCTTTAACAGAACTGATCGATTAAACAGCTCTCTTAAAAATGAGACCCTGTGTTTCAATGGGATTACCTGTATAAATAAGGTTAATAATAAATAGTCCTAGCGATTACAATAGGGCTCTCACCCACTGACATTGTTTACAGGGAAAAAAGAAGTTGCAGCATCCAGTAAATAAGATAAGATAAGCCTTTATTAGTCCCACAATGGGGAAATTCCAGGATTACAACAGCACAGGGACAGCGACACTCAGAGCAATAATTTAGAAGATGAGAAAATAAGAGCAGTGAATATACATATGTACACATAAATATACACTCACTGGCCACTTTATTAGGTACACCTGTCCAACTGCTCGTTAACACTTAATTTCTAATCAGCCAATCACATGGCGGCAACTCAGTGCATTTAGGCATGTAGACATGGTCAAGACAATCTCCTGCAGTTCAAACCGAGCATCAGTATGGGGAAGAAAGGTGATTTGAGTGACTTTGAACGTGGCATGGTTGTTGGTGCCAGAAGGGCTGGTCTGAGTATTTCAGAAACTGCTGATCTACTGGGATTTTCACACACAACCATCTCTAGGGTTTACAGAGAATGGTCCGAAAAAGAAAAAATATCCAGTGAGCGGCAGTTCTGTGGGCGGAAATGCCTTGTTGATGCCAGAGGTCAGAGGAGAATGGCCAGACTGGTTCGAGCTGATAGAAAGGCAACAGTGACTCAAATAACCACCCGTTACAACCAAGGTAGGCAGAAGAGCATCTCTGAACGCACAGTACGTCGAACTTTGAGGCAGATGGGCTACAGCAGCAGAAGACCACGCTGGGTGCCACTCCTTTCAGCTAAGAACAGGAAACTGAGGCTACAATTTGCACAAGCTCATCGAAATTGGACAATAGAAGATTGGAAAAACGTTGCCTGGTCTGATGAGTCTCGATTTCTGCTGCGACATTCGGATGGTAGGGTCAGAATTTGGCGTCAACAACATGAAAGCATGGATCCATCCTGCCTTGTATCAATGGTTCAGGCTGGTGGTGGTGGTGTAATGGTGTGGGGAATATTTTCTTGGCACTCTTTGGGCCCCTTGGTACCAATTGAGCATCGTTGCAACGCTACAGCCTACCTGAGTATTGTTGCTGACCATGTCCATCCCTTTATGACCACAATGTACCCAACTTCTGATGGCTACTTTCAGCAGGATAATGCGCCATGTCATAAAGCTGGAATCATCTCAGACTGGTTTCTTGAACATGACAATGAGTTCACTGTACTGAAATGGCCTCCACAGTCACCAGATCTCAATCCAATAGAGCATCTTTGGGATGTGGTGGAACGGGAGATTCGCATCATGGATGTGCAGCCGACAAATCTGCGCCAACTGTGTGATGCCATCATGTCAATATGGACCAAACTCTCTGAGGAATGCTTCCAGCACCTTGTTGAATCTATGCCACGAAGAATTGAGGCAGTTCTGAAGGCAAAAGGGGGTCCAACCCGTTACTAGCATGGTGTACCTAATAAAGTGGCCGGTGAGTGTATATACACAGTGCGGAGCATTGTAGCTAGATGGAATAAACAGCATAACAGTCTATTCAGTTACCCCACATAAATGTGCCATTATTGTGTGCCTGCCTGTCTGACAGTTTCAGCACCGAACCCCCCCCCCCCCCCAAAAAAAACCCAATTTTAAAGTTGTTGTGCAGTCGGAGCAGACAAAATTACGATCCAGTGATAAAGGGAATACTTGAACGGGTTTCTAACTTGGAGCTACCCTATAATGGCATACAGTGATCCCTCACTTATCGCGGTTAATGGGTTCCAGAACCGACCGCGAAAAGTGAAAAACCGCGAAGTAGCGTCACCCCTAATGACGTCACCCATAAATAATACGTACGTTCATTCTCTCACTCTCTCTCTCGTGTGATACGTGTGTGTGTGTGTGTGTGTGTGTGTGTGTGTGTGTGTGTGTGTGTGTGTGTGTGTGTGTAAGTGTACATACATACGTAGATGTAAATAAAGTGTACATAAATATGTTTTTAGAACTCTTTTATTCTTATAACAAGATACATAACTCAAGATGAAGATGATTTACTGCACAGGTTAATGAGAGCTTTACTGCTCCTCAGGTGACGCCTCATCGTCAGGTGCTAGAAGCACAGGATCGTCGAGGGCAGCTTCCGATAGAGCTGGAGAAGCTGCAGGAGGCGGCGTAGTGGCTCGACGGGAAGACTATTTCGCACAAAATGGCACAAGAGAACAGCAAAAAGTTCCACGCGGCGAGACTAAGCAACACGAGCGATAAAGAGCAATGAATGCGGTCTTCCTTCGCTGCATTGGCGCTCAGCAGGGACAGAAGCTGGGTGAAACGTCTCGGCCAATCAGCTTGCGAGATTCCCGAGCCGAGCCAACACGAGAACAGCGAACAGAGAGGTGGATTTTTGAGTTGTGCGGCTCTCCGTGTTGATACCTGATGGTCTAATGTAGTCTCCCTGCCTTCTGTTAGCGCCCGCCCATTATTTCTCAATTTTGAATTTTTGATGAATATTTTTGAAAAATCCGCGATGCACTGAGGGCACGAAAGGTGAAGCGCGAAGTAGCAAGGGATCACTGTATTTGCAGTGTTTGTTCACAGGAAAAACTTTTACAGAGCTCTGCTCAGCTGCTGCCTACAGCGCATACACATACATACACACACACGGAGCTAAACCTCGTCCACACTTCCTGAAGCCAGGGTATGAAGAGAGAGCGGTGACAGAGCAGTGGCTAAACTTTTCAATTCAATTCAACAGCTGCTGCGTGCAGGGGTGGACCAGCACCTGTCATCATGGATCCTGGACTACCTCACGAACCGGCCTCAGTTTGTGAGAACCCGGGACTGTGTTTCCGACACGATCATCAGTAGCACGGGGGCCCCCCAGGGAACGGTGCTGGCTCCCTTCCTGTTCACTCTTTATACTGCGGACTTCTCACACAACACAACACATTGCCATCTACAGAAGTTCTCTGATGACTCTGCGATCGTTGGTCTCATCTCCAACGGAGATGAAGCTGAGTACAGAGGGCTTATCCAGGACTTTGTGGACTGGTGCCATCGGAACTGCCTCCAGATCAACGCGAGGAAAACTAAGGAGCTGGTGGTGGACTGCCGCAGGCATGGGCAGCCCCTCACAGCACCAGTAAATATACAGGGAACAGACATCGAGATGGTGACATCCTATAAGTACCTGGGTATTCATCTGAACAATAAACTAGACTGGTCACACAATACTGACGCACTCTACAAGAAGGGACAGCGCAGGCTGTTCCTGCTGAGGAGACTCAGGTCTTTTGGTGTACAAGGGGCGCTGCTGAAGTCATTCTATGACACGGTGGTGGCATCAGCCATCACTTTTGGAGTGGTCTGCTGGGGCAGTGGCATTACTGCAGCCGATAGGAAGAGACTGAACAAACTGATTAAGAAAGCTAGCTCTGTCCTGGGGCAGCGCCTTGATCCGATGGAGGAGATAGGAGAGAGAAGGACGGTGGCTAAACTGTCATCTCTGCTGGAGTCCGAGTTCCACCCTATGCAGGACATACTGGATGCACTGAGGAGCTCATTTAGCAGCAGACTACATCATCCCAGGTGCACAACCGAGAGGTTTCGTAGGTCCTTCCTACCAACGGCTGTCAGACTGTACAACCTAAGCAGGGCTGCTCGCAGAGATAGCAAAAAGACGTAACAAACTAATAGTTTTTTTGAATGCAAAAGATGCAATAGACTTACACAATGGTCCTCTCCGGCATACAACTAGGAACATACCGGTCGCTATGGAGGGTGAGAATATGTATGGGCACATAATCATACCATGTAGGATAACTAAATAGACGGTTATGCTGTTTCATCCCACCTAGCAACAATGCTCTGCACTGTGTGTGTTTATATATTTACATATCTATTCCATCTAGCTACAATGCTCAGCACTGGGTGTGTTTATATTTATATATCTATATATTTATTCCATCTAGCTACAATGCTCCGCACTGTGTTTTTATATATCTATATATTATTCCATCTAGCTACATTGCTCCGCACTGTGTGTGTTTATATACTTGCATATTTATTCCATCTAGCTACAATGCTCTGCACTGTGTTCATATATTCATATATTTATTCCATCCAGCTACAATGCTCTGCACTGTGTGTCTGTGTGTGTGTGTGTGTGTGTGTGTATATATTTTATAGTAATATGTACATATGTATATTAGCTGCTCTTGCTTGCTTGTTTTTTTTCTTGCCTTCTGATTGTTGCTCTGAGTGTTGCTATCCCTGTGCTGTTGCAATCCTGGAATTTCCCCGTTGTGGGACTAATAAAGGCTTATCTTATCTTAACTTTATTTATATAGCGCCATTTTGATAAAAATTACATATTTTCACTAAGCAACTCCATACTCTGGGATGCACACCCTCGTAACCTCAGCAAAGCACTTATAAAATCTGAGGTCAGTCTGACAAACGGTTTGAGAGATATCTGAGGAACACACACACACACACAGATTTGTTGCATTTATAGATGAGGATTTTGAACATCACCCATGAGGATGGCCTTGATTGAGCCAAGTGGGGATGAGCGTGCCAACACATGGACCCTGCGACTATGCAGGACTAATGTGAGGATGAAGAAGAAGACTTGTAACTCTCTGTACACATTTCTCCATTCATGGAGCCCATCTTCACTTAACCCACCCATTCAAAATCTATCCATTGATTATTGTCTGCGTGTGCATATGTAGTAAACTTATTACAGAGAGAAAACAGAGCTGACTGAATCAATGTTGGAGAAATCTGCTTTGATTTTTATTTCTAATCCCCTACTGTGATTATACATATGAAACCTGGAAAGCAATTTTGCTGTTTGCTGTGCATTAAAAAAAAATTCTATGGAGATAAAAAACTCAACACCCAGTTACTTAAGCCATGGAGACTGACAATGACAGTACAACTGGATTCATGCTGCACCTCCACTGTCTGCGTCCGCTCGACTGCAAGGCTTCTGTCACAAAAATTCCGTCATCGTTTCCAGTCCGTGGATGTCTATATGCAGCCCAAATTTTCTGACCATACAGTCTGACCACATTGACTGTGCATGCGCAAGACTGAACCTCACATTCACGAGGTGGTGCTACCGACACAGCATATAAAGTCAAAGTAGACAAAGAAGAGGAAGATGAGAATAAACATGCATGAATCGTTCTGCAGCAGCAGCTTGAGCAGAGAAGAGCACTGAAAAAAACGGTAAATCCTCCTTTTCCTCAAAACAATGCCTTTGTTGTTGCTACAAAAAATGCACGTTGATCTCACGTTTCTTCACTTTTTTATAGCCGGTGAACAAGCTGGCATGTTAGAGCATTTGTGCTACGCTACCCATAGGGCTGGGGTGAAACTACAAATAACAGCTGTGCACATGCATCAACCGCTTGACCTGGTAGATGAAAAAAGTGAAACATATACACGACCGTGTACGCGCCGGCCTCGTCCAAAGCAGACATGCACCTCAGCGGACCACAGCGGAAAAGTACCATGAATCCAGCTTAAGGCCATAAGTATACTTGAATTTATATTATTGTGGAGTCTATATAAAATAAAAATACAAAACAGTAAATAACTGTAATGTCAGTCGTGATTTGTGCTGCTAAAAATACACCATCAAACACTTTGGACTGGACCTGACTATTCGACATTACTCAGAGCTTTTTTACATGATTTGATTTATGTTTCAGTATGAAAGACCTGTCTTGCAAAAGGGAGTGGGGAAAAAAAAGATTAAAAATGAAACTGCGGAAGGCGGCATCAAATTTATTTTACCTGTACCAAATAATCCCTAGATAGCAATGGAAGCCTGACATGCTCCATTAGTTTGGGCATGTACTCGAGGCGAGCCGGTTTATCGTGTTTGATCCAAGCTATCATGGCCTCGAACACCTGGAAGACAGATGAAAAAAAGTCAGCAGGTAACAAGATAGCACAAACTCATAACAGACAATAAATAAATAAAATAATGATAATCCCAACCCCAATCAAGTTCCTATTTTTCCACCAGAACCAAAACAGGGAAACAATTCCTTATGTATCACCACTGAACTCTGATACCTTCAATGGGCTTCCTTTGTTTTTATGACAAGTCATTTTTCTTGTATTCATCCATCCATCCACCCTTCTATTTTCTACCACTTTTCCGGAGGTCCGGGTCTCGGAGGCAGCAGTTCAAGCAGCGAAGCCCAAAATTCCCCTCTCCCCAGCTACCTGCTCCAGTTTTTCAGAGAGGATTCCAAGACGTTCCCAGGCCAGCTGGGAGATATAGTCTCTCCACCGAGTCCTGGGTCTGACCCAGGGTCTCCTCCCAGTAGGATGTGCCCAAAACACCTCAAGTGGGAGACGTCCAGGAGGGATCCTGATCAGATGCCCAAACCACCTCAACTGGCTCCTTTCAATGTGGAGGAGCAGCGGTTCTACTCTGAGCCTCTCCCGGATGATTGAGCTCCTCACCCTATCTCTGAGGGTGAGTCCAGCGATCCTATGGAGAAAGCTCATTTCAGCCACTTGTATCCGCAATCTCGTTCTTTTGGTCATTGCCCAAAGCTCCTGACCATAGGTGAGGGTAGGAACATAGATTGACTGGTAAATCAACAGCTTTGCTTTAGAGCTCAGCTCCTTCTTCACTACAACAGACCGGTACAACATCCGCATCACTGCTGAGGCTTCTCCAATCCGTCTGTCAGTCTCTCGCTCCATTCTCCCCTCACTCATGAATGAGATCTCGAAATACTTAAACTTCTCCACTTGGGGCAGGATCTTGTCTCCAACCTGAAGAAGACAATCCACCTTTTTCCAGCTGAGGACCATGGACTCAATCTTGGAGATCCCAATTCTCACCCCAGCCGCTTCACACTCAGTAACAAACCGTTCCAGCAAGGCCTGTAGGTTATTGCTTGATGAAGCCAACAGGACAACATCATCCGCAAACAGCAGAGATGAAATCCTGTGGTCACCGAGCATGACACCCTCCAATCCTTGGCTGCACCTAGATATCCTGTCCATAAAAATTACGAACACGATTGGTGACAAAGGGCAGCCCTGGCGGAGTCCAATTCTCACTGGAAACGAGTTTGACTGGGTGTTGGCAATACAAACCAAACTCTTGCAATAGTCGTGTAGGGACCGGACAGCTTGTAACAACGAGCCCGATACCCCATACTACCGCAGCACCCCCCACAAGAGACCATGAGGGACACGGTCGAATGCTTTCTCTAAGTCCACAAAACACAGCTCTTTCAACAATGGAGGTGGAGAACATGGCCCATTCAGACTCCATGTCTCCAGACTCCCTTGGAATGTGGTTGAAGTTCTTCTGGAGGTGGGAGTTGAAAACCTCCCGGACAGGGGCCTCAGCCAGACATTCCCAGCATACCCTCACCATACGTTTAGGTCTACTGGGTCTGAGTGGCGTCCACCCCGCCACTGGACCCAACTCACCACCAGGTGGTGATCAGTTGACAGCTCTGTATCTCTCTTTACCTGAGCGTCCAAGACGTGGTTGCAGGTCTGATGACATGATAATTGTTGTTAATTGTTATCGTCTACGTCCCTCTGTCAGCTGACGCAGCGGTGGCCTGTGACGTCATCAGCTCCACTGCGGCCACATTACTGGAGAAGCACCCGGATGCATTCATGGCCATCACAGGTGATTTTAACCATGTCTTAGTGGGAAAAACACTACCAAACTTTCACCAGTTTGTTGACTGTCCCACCAGAGAGAACAAAACACTGGATTTTCTGTATGCCAATGTCAGAGATGCATATAGTGCCACAGCTCTACCCCCATTGGTAAATCAGACCACTGCACAGTCATGTTAACACCCAAGTACGTTCCCCTTGTGCAAAGGCAGCCTGCTTATACACGGACTGTGAGGAGGTCGACACAGGAGGCTGCTGCTGCACTGCAGGACTGCTTCGAGACGACGGACTAGAGCGTACTCTGTGAACCACATGGGGTGGACATAGACAATATGACCGACCGCATCACAGAATACATTAGATTCTGTGAAGACATGACCATGCCAGCTCAGACTGTACACTGCTTCTCCAACAACAGACCATGGGTGACCAGTGACCTGAAAGCACTTCTGAACAAAAAGAAGAGAGCTTTTAGGGCTGGAGACAAGGAGAAGCTGAAAAGAGTGCAGCATGATCTGAGAGAGATGCTGAGGAGGTGCAAGGACAATTATAGTTGGAAGTTGGAAGAGAAACTCAGGCAAAACAACACTAAAGATGTGTGGGAGGGAATGAAACAAATAACCGGGTGCAAAGGGAGAGTCAGGCAGCCATCTGGGAGCCAGGAGAGAGCTGAAGAACTGAATCTGTTTTTTAATAGGTTCAACTCACAGTCTGTCACCCGAGCAACACAACCAGACCCCCACGCACCCCTCCCCACCCACCCTCCTGTGCAGAACCTCTCTCCATCTCCCCCCTCCTCCTCCTCAGGGGGCACCAGGACCCTCCCTCACTTCACGATGACTACAGATCAGGTGGAGAAACAGCTGGAGAGACTCCGTCAGCGGAAGGCTTCGAGCCCTGATGGCATCTCCGCAAGGACCCTGAGGACCTGTGCCAACCAACTAGCTCCGGTACTGAAACACCTGTACAACCTGAGCCTGAGTCTGGGGAGAGTACCGGTGCTATGGAAGACTTCCTGCCTGGTTCCTGTCCCCAAGAAGTCATCTCCATCGGATCTGAATGACTACCGACCAGTTGCCCTCACATCTCATGTGATGAAGGTCCTGGAGAGACTGGTCTTAGCCCACCTGAGGCCGCAGGTGAAGACGTGGCTGGACCCTCTGCAGTTTGCATATCAGCCCCATTTAGGACTTGAAGATGCTGTCATCTACCTGCTGCAACGAGCCCATCTGCACCTGGATGGTGGAGGAGATACTGTGAGAATCACTTTTTTTGATTTCTCCAGTGCCTTTAACACCATCCAGCCACTGCTGCTGGGTGAGAAGCTGCGGGTGATGGGGGTTGACAGCTCTGTGATCTCCTGGATTACTGACTACCTGACAGGCAGGCCACAGTTTGTCCGGCTGGGCAGTGTCTTGTCTGGGGTGGTGGCTAGTGATACGGGAGCTCCACAGGGGACTGTGCTCTCTCCTTTTCTTTTTACCTTATACACCACTGACTTTCAGTACAACACTGAGTCATGCCACCTGCAAAAATTCTCTGATGACTCAGCTGTTGTGGGATGTATAAGAGGAGGAGAGGAGGGGGAGTACAGGGCACTGGTAGACAGATTGGTGGAATGGACGGAGCAGAATCACCTGAGGTTGAATGTCAGCAAGACCAGAGAGATGGTGATTGACTTGAGGAAGAGGAAGGCTCCTTTTCAGCCACTGCAGATTAGGGGGGAGGATGTGGGAGTGGTTGAGGACTACAAATATCTGGGTGTCAGGATCAGCAGCAGGTTGGACTGGAGATCCAACACTGATGCTGCACACAAGAAAGGGATGAGCAGACTCTACTTCCTGAGAAAGCTGAGATCCTTCACGTGTGCAGCAGGATGCTGGAGCTTTTCTACCAGACCGTTGTCGCCAGTGCCACCTTCTTTGCTGCTGTCTGTTGGGGTAGCAGTATCAGGGCCAGAGATACCAACAGACTTGACAAGATTATCAAGAGGGCTGGCTCTGTAATTGGTCTCAGACCAGAGACCTCTGAGACAGTGGTGGAGAGGAGAACACTAAATAAACTGCGATCCATCATGGACAATCCTGATCACCCCCTCCACCACACACTAGATAGACAGCGAAGCACTTTCTCCAGTAGACTACTACAGCTTCGTTGTCGAACGGCCAGGTACAGGAAATCTTTCCTGCCACATGCAATTTCACTGTACAATAACTCACTATGATGTTGTATTCTGGCATAGCTATGCTGCCACACTGCACCTTACAGACTAACTGGTACCTCACTTTTTCACTCTGCTCCTGATAGTCCTCCTTTGTGCAATGGGATGATTCATGTGTTTATACGGGTCATCATATATTAAGCTATGATGTATATAGGTTTTATAGTCGTGTTAGTTTTTTACTTTCCATGGGTAATCCCTTTGTCTGTCATGTGTGTGTTTCTGTTGTTTGGTTGTCTACTGTCATGCTGCTGTTACACTGTAATTTCCCAGTTTGGGATCAATAAAGTACATCTATTTATCTATCTATGATAACAAAATCGATCATCAACCTACGACCTAGGGTGTCCTGGTGCCAAGTAGGGGTGGGTTCAAAAGATCGAGATCGATCCACGTTTGACTGAGCCGATATCGATCCACAAAATCCGCGGATCAATCTTTTAATATAATATTAATATATTTTAATATAATATTTTTACGTTTGTAAACGTCTGCTGAGTATAATCGGGTCGCAACCGGGTCAGTGAGCCAGGAACAACGGCCGAGAACCATAAACAACCGACGCGCTAACGGAGCTAGCAAGCTAACGGATATGCTAGTTCTTCTTCTGTGGTGTTAAAACGGTTCTCATCCGGTAAGAGTTCCCTGCCGTGCGTGCACACGTCTTTCGTGTTTACGTGCAGAAGGGACGTTTGTTGTGTGTCTCCTAATTTAGCAACAAAAGTCACCGTAAACACTGTCCTCAACAGCTTCTGAATATTTTTCATAAAGCGGGGATAAACGGACTTTTACTCTGTGCAGCGCTGTGTTAGAGCATAAAGTTGACGACTGATAAACGGAAAATGCGCGGAGACTGAAACCCGTGAAGCAGAGGGAGACTTGGAGCTGCTGAGACTGTAAGTATAATATCATTTGTTTGTTTTAACATTTATGTCGTCAATAATTTATCTGGCATGATGGTGGTTTCTTTTACAAACTATGGACACAGAGAGAACTGTTGGTTAAGCGCTGTGAATAAATGCAGAATTAAGGTATATTTTATGAGATTATGGACTTCTACCACTTAAGTAAGAGATGTGAAGAGAATAAAGCACAATAAAATTAATAAAGGCTGCAGTACAACAAGCTATTTTTACTCAGTAGAACTAAATTGAAATGAACAAACCTTCTCAGGAAATTAATTGAAACCCTTTTCAAACACTGAAAGTTAATTTGTAGTTAAAATATATTAAAAAAAACCTAAATTATCAAACCCTACTGTGGTGTGGGGATCTAAAAATATGAATGTTAATTTTACTGTTAAATCTGTTCTTTTTATCTGCCTTCAGATGAGTGAAGAGTGGAAGCTTCATCCTCACTGAGACCTTCTGAAGGTCAGAGGTCGTCAGTGGAGGAGCATCCCTGCTTCATGTGGATTTCAGCACAGAAGAAGACCTTCAAATTCAAGATTCAAGGAGGTGCTGCCATCATTTTCTCCAGACTAACATGCATTCAATGCAATTTAGTTGTTGTAATGACAAATTCTTTTCTTTTTTTTAAGTTCTCAGCAAGAACACAATATTGGTCTTTTTTTTTTTACAATTTTACTGAGCATTTAATTCTAAATAAATCACTGTTTAACAGGAAATTTTTGGCAATCCTGTGCTTTTCTTGTGGTGTTACATACAATAGCATCACTGTAAACTATGGAAAAAGCAACTGCTTTAAAATCTGTACTTCCTCACACAATTTTGAGTGCAAAAAAACTCTAAAAGTGCCATAACTTTTTGGAAAAGCTCCCACAAATCCAGGCTTTTTGGGCCACAACAATCACAAAAACAGCTGACAAAATCCTGGAGGGACTGAAATACAGTGAGATTATGTATGTATGGTTCATGCATTGAATTTGTTTACTTACTCTGGGTGGTGAACTTGACACGACACACCCTTTGCACTAAAGAAAGCACCTGTGAGCACTTTATGAAATGATAAGTTAAATAATAAAAAGTGCATTATTGTAACTGATTTTGGGTCAGTTCTATGTGATAATTTATGTATTAACAAAGTTAGAAGATTCTTGGTACAATTTGCAGCATTAGGTCTCAAAGATTTTTGCTTCATGGGAAGTAAAATGGCTATTAAAATGGTAATTCCCCAGATCGAATCGGGATCGAATCAAATCGATTCAGAATCTCAAGAATCGGAATCGAATCGATTCTGGAAATTAGGGATCGTTCCCAGCCCTAGTGCCAAATGCCCATATGAACACCCTTATGCTTGAGATTTCTTGTTTTTATGCCTTTGGTTTTTAGAGTCATGTGTTTCATATTACCAAACTCTTATTTAATAGCAATGAGACACCCAGAGGTAGGTTTCAAAAGGCTGACATCCAGGGAGGTGCCCAGAGGTCATTTTCCAATTTTAGCATCATTGCATTTGTTCCCCCACTTAATCTATAAAAAAAAATCTCACTTGTCAATACTTTACACTTATGTAAGCTCAAAAGCCACAACTAAGAAAAATAATTACACACAACAAATTGTATTATCCCTACACATGGTCAAAAACTGATGATGTAGAACTGCTACATTAATGAAATGAAACTACATGTGCTCCTTAATCAGTTTCAGCATAAATCAACATAACAGAGGATTTAGGTTTTTGTTTTACATCACACTCCTGCCAGTAATCTACTCATCCATATTCACTGATTGACAGTGAATTATCTTCCAGTGGCATGCAGGCACCCTCCTGCTGTGAACAAAGAAAGTCAAGAATGATAACCGAGGGTAAGAAGAATTACTTGATGATGAATTAGAGACAGCCCCCTCTCACAAATGAAACTACTCTGACTGATTTTGTGAAGGGTGGTGTCTGCAGATCAGAGCAGAAGGTAGGATGCAGAATGCAGTGATTTCTCTCAACACCGGTCAGTTTCATTACATGGGCTTCATCAAACGCTGTATATGGACACTGAACAGAGGAGCTCCTGCTGGAAAATTTCAGGGCCACGCGACACTTTCATGGGTCTATTTTCCAACTGAAATGAAAATGCCTCTTAACATCAGAGAAAAAAAAGATACTTGGCACGACTTAATGTGATTTAATACAATACAATGTAACTGCCCGAGCTCCTCAGCACTGTTTCCTTTTTAAATTTAGAAGCAATTTTAAGAGATAAAAATTAAAGTGATCAGAGGTAACAGACCTTTAATAATGCAGGTACAGCAAAAATATTCTCACTTCCCTTTTCTGCTTTGACAAAACAACTTGTTCACAAATTAGATACTCGCGTTCTAGTTGGACTTGTGCATATTAGGACTTGTTCTTGAGACAAAGTCATTGGGTTTTAAAAAATAGTGACATGCATCTAGTTATAGTTAATAGTTTATTGGTTTATTTGTCAGGGACCATGTACAGAAAAAAACCCATTAAACACAGGGTAAAGATGCTCTGTACCAGATTACAGTGTTCTCATTAATTTCCATCTGTAGTCCCTGAGGCAGGCAAGAAGATATGAAAAGAAAAACAGCACATACATCTACAAGCTAGAGGTTCCATTTCTAACAAATACACAGACTGATTAAATATTAAAACAGTGACTTTTGCAAATTAAATAGTGGATGTGTTAATGCCATGTAAAATTCAAATCCAATGAATTGTGTAACACTGAGATGGATCAACTGAAGGAAAGGGTAAACTGAAAATGCATCAGAATTTTATTTTTGTTGGTCATCTCTGACAAGGCTCAAGGTTCACGTCAAGCATGAATGTTTTTAGTCCCATGAGCCAGAAGGGCATCATCCCTCAGATTTTATTAGTCTTTTAAATCTGGCAAAATTAGGGGTAAGGGAAATAATTGTTTTTCAGATGCATTGCGATGAATCTGAATCGATGCAAAATGGCAAGATTCCAATTCTTAAATACTAATTAATAAAATAATTTTAATTTTGACAGAATGAAAAAAGTAGAACTGTACTGGCCGGACAGTTTATGGTGACACAACCCCACCCCCCATTTCATTTCAGTCTGATTGTTCAAATCAGTTTGCTGAAGCACTGCTGTCATACTATGTGGACATACAGTATGGACCATAGATTACTTTCAAAGCATGTGCGTGAAACTCTGCCATATGGCAAACAGCCTCGGCACCTGACGGAAAACCGGGACCCCAGACCTGTACACTTGCAGCTAGACTAAAACATGGAACCACTGAAGACAGCAGGTAGGCATGCTTCTATTTTTCATTAGAAGTCTAATATTTATATGTTAGAAATTCTGTGTATTTTTGACTGAAGGACTATGTTACTTGTGGGAATAAAAAAAAAAGGTGTATCAAGAGCCAATTCAGATTTAAACTGGAGCCCCTGAATTGATTTTGAATTGAATCATGAGGTGCCTAAAGAGTCCCACCTAAACAAAATGTTTAAGAAATCATTACAATAAATCTTCAATTTCATCCTATACAAAGAAAGCAAAGAACCATTTTAAATACCGGAACTTGGATATGGTTTCAGATCCGTTCCAAAAGTTGTTTTTTTTTTTTTTTACTAGGCCCTCCCTCTAAAAAAAAGTGTAATTATTACTTGAGGTGCGCCATATTGCATCGTTCACAATAATCCCAGCATAAAATCTGATCCCAGGGTAAATGTTACTATTGCAATATTCTGATGTGGGTGGGTAATGACACCACCATGTTTTAGACGGTTGCCATGAAAAAACTAAAGAAAACAAATGCTACAGCAGTGCGAATAATCTGCCCATTAATTTTCCATACCTCAACAGCACCGCTCCGGTGCAAAGTTGCCAGTGTAAGGAGGTCTATTTTCGTTCTGTTTCAGCTGTTTCAAGTTGAATTCATTCAGCTACCCGCAAGAGGGGGCGGGGGACGCATCGTTCAGTGCAATGAGACCCAAAATGGTCTCATTTTGGTACAAAATGGTACACCAAAAACATGTAGGTTTAGGGCGCTCGCGCACGCAGCGACCAGCAGCCGGTGGCTTGTCACCAGACTGCAAGCCAAATCTACCTACGGGTACAAATAAGTAACAAAAAAAAAAAAAAAAAAGCCTGAGGAGTGGTCCGTGCAACAGAGACTTCTAAAGTAGGTAAAATGACTCAGCATATGAACTCCCACGTCTACAGGTGTGGTGCTTTATAATATTTTCTTGTGATATTTAATACAGAATTAAAGATGAGCTACTGTTTATGAACTGGAGAAATATTTTATTGTTTTGTTTTCACTGAATATGTTGAAAGGCCCTATGATGGACTAGCAGTCTGTCCTGGGTGTACCCTGCCTCTCGCCCAAAGATGCTGGGATAGGCTCCAGCGCCCCCCCCCCCGGTGACACAGTAGAAGATGAATGAATGAATGTTGAAAGCAAACATTGGACTGTGATTGTGATCAAGAAAACTCATAGAAATCCCTGAGAACTATAAACAATACAGGTAAGCTATATTTAACACATGCAGTTTCAGATAAAATGAGAAAGAAAAATTTATTCACAAAAATAATTAAATTACATCATCACTTTCATCCACTAACAACTACACTATAGCCAAGTCTTTAGTAGTAACTGAGTGATTCCAGATGCAGATCTGCCAAACACGTCATGTAAAGCCTGACAGTGTCCGGCTCCCTCTGCGTTTCTGTCTGACTCAACCAGCAGTCACACTGACTCGCTCTGCTCTGACAGCATGATGACACACAGCTGCTCTTTATGTTGACAGACTAGCTGGCAAACATGCCCCTCGCTGGAATATGCCTGCTGCCAGCTTCATCTCATCATACACAAACCGAGCGATCAAAGACACAGAGACTCAAGCTTCCACTTTTTAACTATCTGAGACGAGTCCATAGTGCTGTCTGACCTTTTCTTCTGTGGAGACAGTGAGTTTGTCGCTGGCAATGAGGCTGCACACCTGCTGCAGTGAGAGGCCCAGAAACTCCTCACCCTGCACCACTTCAGAGAAATGCTGCTCTGAGAGACACAAACGCACAGAGTTACACACAAGGCATGCTAAATATCTACTAATACACAAAGATTGATTTAAAAAAAAAAAAAAAACGAGCCACAGCTGTGAAATAAAGCCTACACCACTCATGTGCTCGCAGTGGAACAGCTTACCAGCATATGCATGGGCTTGATTGAGAAGCTGCGTGCACGTATGCAGGTCAGCAAAGGCTCTGATACCGAGGCAGTTTGTTGGGTGAAGCTGAGACTGTAGGAATTCACAACACACCTGGCGAACATCCATCAGCTGAAGAAGACTAGCAGCTGGCAGCAGAACCTGTGGACACACATACAAGAAAGTTTTTTTTGTCCTTTTTCCACCTGCAGTAACAGATTTTAAATACACACCTGGTAGTCAATTAGCCATTTAACACACAACCCAAACTTACCAGTCATTTAGTTTGTTAATAAAGCCAGTCAACATCAGCATTAACCAACATTATTTACCGAGATCACCAGTAGTCATCAAGGGTCTTAAATTGGACCTGAAACAATTTCTTCAACTACATAAAAAGAGCAAAAAAGGACATCAAGAAAGAATTTCCCAGAACAGTGTTCATAGGCATTTCAAGCAATACTAAAGTATGTATATTTTTTTCTCTTGTTGCCAAGCAGTATATACAGGATGGGGGGGGGGCTGAACTGTTTATAGGCTGAAAAGTTCATGTTGGTCAAATTTGACCAAATGTGGTTTATTTTTCAACCGCAGGGATCCAAGTGCTGCATCACTGATGGAAGAAGCGTGTGGACCGAAGGAAAGACTATGTTGAAAAATACACCACATTTGGTCAAATTTGACCACTATGAACTTTTCAGTCCCGCCCCTCGTATGTGGATATATGTATAGCATGTACTGGACACATAACTTAAAGGATAGTCAAAGCAAGATTGGGCATGAACGATGCTGCATCTTTCATTTATTCATATGATCAATACTAAACCTGATTCCTCTATTGTTAAACACACAAGAGGCATCATCCTCCTGTTTGTCTACACAAATGCTGACTTGACTTGCAAGGAAATCTGTGTATATTATGATGAAACAGTTTATACTGGGTTGCTGTGGAAGGAAAAATTTTGAGAGGGGTAAAAGCAACATTTTAACCCATGTAAATGTTGATTTTGTCAACACAAAATTGTAGAATAAGTAAAAAATTTTCAGGCTGAAAAACCTACTCCCTTGGTTGTCTTCAAATGAGGGTTACTTTGATTCCCCCCCCACCCCGTTTCAGTTTTTCCCAAAGCAAAAAGACCAAAGGACTTCGGTCAACTGAAGTTGTTTTTAATGTGCTACATAAATAAACTCCGACGTGACTTTGACTTAGAATCACACAGCTGCTGCAGATTTGCTGGCTGCACATCCATGATGTCCCATACATGCATCCATACTTTCATGCTGTTTACACCAAATTCTGGCCCTGCCATTTGAATATTGCAGAAAAAAAATTGACAGTTAAACCAGACATTTTTCCAATCTTCTGTTGTCCAGTTTCATTGAACCTGTGTGAATCATAGTGAATTGTGTGCTTCGTTGACAGGAGTGGCACCAGTTGAATTCTTCTGCTGCTGAAGCCCATCTGCTTCACAGATGCTCTTCTATACACCTCAGTTGTAATGACTAGTTATTGGAGTCAATGTTCCCTTTCGGTAGTTCGAGCCAATCTGGCCGTTCTCTGAACTCTTGCATCAACAAGGCATTTGGGCCCAGTGAACTGCTGCTCACTGTACGTTTTCTTCTTTTTTTTCCCCCAGACCATCCTCTGTAAACCCTAGAGATGGTTTGCATGAAAATCGCAGTAGATCAGCAGTTTCTGAAATACTAAGATGAGCCTTTCTGGCAGCAATAACCATTGCCATGTTCAGTGTCACTTACATAACTTTTCTTCAACATTCTGATGCTCAGCTTAAACTTCAGCAGCTCGTCTACTTGCCTAAATGCACCAAGTTGCTGCTGTGTGATCAGCTGATGGGATATTTGTATTAACAAGCAGCTGAACAGGTGACCGAGTCAGATCATCTACCACCCCTTGTCTATATAATGAATGAATAGAAATTATTTTAGCTTACGTTATTATAATTTATTATTACTGGTGTCGGCGTTATCACGTTAATCGCCCGTTAACACTTCGCCCCCGTTAACAGCGACCAATTTTGTGATTGCGGTTAACCGCAGTTGACGGCAGAAAGCGCGAACAGTACTTTTTTGGCCTAACTGCACTCTGTACCAAAGCTATTCTGGCCATACAGATCCTGTGCGCGCCATGCAGACATTGTAAAGTCAAACAAGCAGGATGACAGCCATGGAAATCCCCAAAGCGCTGTCATGTTTAAGTTTACAACGTTATCTGTCAGAGTCCTCACCTGGATAATTGTCACAGCCTCCTCCAAAACTTCACCTGGATGTCAGTTGTTCTTCTCTGGAAGCCGGCTAGCCAGCTAGCAGTATAAACAGCTATGTGCTAGGTTGTAGCTGACTGCCAGCAGCTGACACAAACAGACACTTGCTTGTTTCATCTTCATAGCTTCAGGTCCAACTGTCGGTAGGTGAGTACGAGTCTAAAATTCTCAAGCTGTGTTCGTAATGTCCACTCAACTCCCACACCCTGTCTCTGCGGTGTGGTGGATGATGTCACGGGTGAGATAGTTGTTTATGTTTACAATTCTTCTGCTAAAAGGGAAAGTGTGTCTGTTGTGACACACAAGGTCCACTGTTTTGTGTTGAGCTGCTTAAAAGCGGTGGATGTTTGCTATGGGAGTGGAGATGCCTAGTTGTGTTGCAGTGACGTTAATGAGCCCTGGCATTCTTTTGTTTGCACATGCAGTAATACTTCTGAGAATTTTCTGGAGAACATTCTGGATAGTTTTTATCATTTTGGATATGTTGAGAGCTTTAATAAACCTGCAGGTGAAGACAGCAAGCACATTTGTCCACTCTCATGTTTATAACAGTATGAGAAGCTTGAAAAATTACCAACTTAAGGTACACTATATCTGTATGGAAAACACGTTATTAACATAGTCTCACCCCGTCTCACATCCATATCATCTCTGCTGCTAAATTATCACTGTACAGTCTACTGGGTATTATCAGGGCACACAGCTTTACACAGAGGAATTCTCACACTGGATGCAAATTTATACATTGCTCATTTGCACATTGTACATAGTCTCATGCCATCTCACGTTCCTATCATCTCTGATATTAAAATTACCATTGTACAGTCTATGGGGTATAATTAGAGACAAGTCATACTCATTCAGTGAATTTTTATTTTACTCAGGGACATGTTATAGTCACCCAGTGACTTTTCGTTCTTGTTTCCTCTAGTTTTAACTGCTTTAACTGTCCTAATTGCTTTTAATGTGTATTTATTAGTATTTATTAGCATTAGTATTAAGGTGTGTTTATTACCTTTATTAGTATTAGTAGTGATGTGTATTTATTACCTTGGCATTCGTTGCGGACAGCAGAGTAAGAATTTCATTGCTCAGGAAATGTTGCATTTCTTAACTGTGCACATGATAATAAAGCCTTTGAATCCTTTGAATCCTTGAATCCTAACAGATTATTAATAGTGATTAACTCAACAGTCCAAAAGATTAATCGCAATTAAAAATTTTAAGCGTTTGACACCACTATTTATTATCTATCTATAAATGCATGGAATCTGTGTCTGTGTCTGTCTGTTTGTGTGTCTATTCCATGCATATCTCTTGAACCATTCGTCAGACTGACCTAAGATTTTATACGTGCTTTACTGAGGTTACAAGGGTGTGCATCCCAAGTTTTTTTTAAATTTAACCTTTATTTAACCAGGCAAGACAGATTAAGAACACATTCTTATTTACATCTGTGGCCTGGGATATGAAGTTGGAGTATGGAGTTGTTCAGTCAAAATATGTAATTTTATCAATAAAAGTTTCGTCATCACTCTCTCCTCATGCTCTGGCTTCTAGAGGTGTGGGCGGGGTTTTGCACTGACTCTGTATTGACTGGATAATGCGCAACATCACGGCATCAGTAACCACAGCACACCGTGAGCAAAACAAGGAAGTGAAAAGCGACAAATTTGACTACAAAAAGACTGGTGGACTGGTGCCATCGGAACTGCCTCCAGATCAACGCGAGGAAAACTAAGGAGCTGGTGGTGGACTGCCGCAGGCATGGGCAGCCCCTCACAGCACCAGTAAATATACAGGGAACAGACATCGAGATGGTGACATCCTACAAGTACCTGGGTATTCATCTGAACAATAAACTAGACTGGTCACACAATACTGACGCACTCTACAAGAAGGGACAGCGCAGGCTGTTCCTGCTGAGGAGACTCAGGTCTTTTGGTGTACAAGGGGCGCTGCTGAAGTCATTCTATGACACGGTGGTGGCATCAGCCATCACTTTTGGAGTGGTCTGCTGGGGCAGTGGCATTACTGCAGCCGATAGGAAGAGACTGAACAAACTGATTAAGAAAGCTAGCTCTGTCCTGGGGCAGCGCCTTGATCCGATGGAGGAGATAGGAGAGAGAAGGACGGTGGCTAAACTGTCATCTCTGCTGGAGTCCGAGTTCCACCCTATGCAGGACATACTGAATGCACTGAGGAGCTCATTTAGCAGCAGACTACATCATCCCAGGTGCACAACCGAGAGGTTTCGTAGGTCCTTCCTACCAACGGCTGTCAGACTGTACAACCTAAGCAGGGCTGCTCGCAGAGATAGCAAAAAGACGTAACAAACTAATAGTTTTTTGAATGCAAAAGATGCAATAGACTTACACAATGGTCCCCTCCGGCATACAACTAGGAACTTACCGGTCGCTATGGAGGGTGAGAATATGTATGGGCACATAATCATACCATGTAGGATAACTAAGTAGACGGTTATGCTGTTTCATTCCATCTAGCAACAATGCTCTGCACTGTGTGTGTTTATATATTTACATATTTATTCCATCTAGCTACAATGCTCTGCACTGGGTGTGTTTATATTTATATATCTATATATTTATTCCATCTAGCTACAATGCTCTGCACTGTGTTTTTATATATCTACATATTATTCCATCTAGCTACATTGCTCCGCACTGTGTGTGTTTATATACTTGCATATTTATTCCACCTAGCTGCAATGCTCCGTACTGTGGGTGTTTATATATTTACATATTTATTCCATCTAGCTACAATGCTCCGCACTGTGTTTTTATATATCTACATATTATTCCATCTAGCTACATTGCTCCGCACTGTGTGTGTTTATATACTTGCATATTTATTCCACCTAGCTGCAATGCTCCGTACTGTGGGTGTTTATATATTTACATATTTATTCCATCTAGCTACAATGCTCTGCACTGTGTGTTCATATATTCATATATTTATTCCATCCAGCTACAATGCTCTGCACTGTGTGTCTGTGTGTGTGTGTGTGTGTATATATATTTTATAGTAATACGTACATATGTATATTAGCTGCTCTTGCTTGCTTGTTGTTTTTTTTCTTGCCTTCTGATTGTTGCTCTGAGTGTTGCTATCCCTGTGCTGTTGCAATCCTGGAATTTCCCCGTTGTGGGACTAATAAAGGCTTATCTTATCTTATCTTATCTTATAATACTGAAGATTTAATGCTGAAAAATTATACCATAAAGTTGCCGTGATTGCGTAGGTCTAAAGGATAATTCGGCATACAGTATGTGGAGAGCATGAGGCACGTGAGCAGACTGGACGGAGCGTCAGCAGGGACCTGGGTCTGACAAAGAACACTGGTGTATCCAACACAGAAGCAGCAGCCTGACCGGGTAGACCATGGTCCTTCACGGAGAGGCACGCCCAGCCTGCCCAGTCAGTGGGAGTCCCTGCTTCTGCTTCACCCGTGTGGTACCACTGTACTTTGCAGGACCGCAAGTCCCCCCCTCCCACGTGAGTGTCTAAAAATTAAAACCTTAATAATAATACCGCCATGATTGTGGAGCGGAATGGCAGGACTGGCTTAACAACACAAATGCAGGACACAAAAATACCCAAATAACGAAATAAATCATTTTTAGTTAAATATTTATTGAAATGGGCAACACTGATGCAACGGTTGCATCAAACGGGTCCTTCTGCTGTGTATAATAATGTTGGGTGTTTTGTAGTTAATTTGGTTGACTACAATTTAAAAAAAAAAAAAACTTTTAATAAAATATTGCTAAAATATAAACTGATGCACTACAATGGGTGTCAAATATTTGTAAACGTGTCCTGCTATAGTACTGCATGAGTTTATTGATGATACACAGAAGAAATTCAATATTACACTGAACTCCATCACTGAACAGTGATATTAACTAAAATAATGATGACAGAACAACTCCCATTCCCCAAAGTGCAAGATACACTATTATGAATATAAGTGATAAAAGATCAGACAAATAAGTGATTTGACAAACAAATAAATAAGGGATCTAAAACAGTCGCTAATATTGGGTGTCCCATTCATTTTCAATAATTAGGTATTCTGTAATTAATATTCACACAATCAAATAAATCTTAGTACCATTTACTCCCGTTTATAGTTGTCAAAGACTAACAGGTCATTGCGGACATATAGTCCACACCTCTTTGTATTCCACTTTCAAACACAGCCTGCATTTGGGCCTGTAAAGCCTAATTGGGATACCTGTTTCAGACAGGAATACTTGCGTTCTATGGGCAATGCACTAGTACTATAAATCCAGTACCTCCGCAATCAGCAGCAGTTAGCTGTCATTAGCAGAGTTAGCCATTCACTATTCAGGGTTGTTTATGAGCTTATTACAAACCAGGGACCGTTCATATGCCATCAAGCTCTCAAATAACATACCCGTCTCTGCTAATGATTTACTTGGACTTTGAAATTCTAACATTCAGCCAATATTTGCAAGTATATCAATTAGTCCAACAACCAAACATTAGTCTCAAACAAGGCGTGATCACCAAAACATAAATAATCAGAAAAATGTAGAAACAGAGAGGGTGGGTGAACTGGGGCTCATTAGCATTTAAAGAAAAAAATGGCACATTGACAACAGCCCATTTTGAGGGCAGGTCCTTCACTGTGTGTAAAATGGTACTACAATAATTAAACCCTGTTATTTTGACCAAAGCATGTCACAGAGATTTCAATAACATCTATGGGCATCGTGTCAACATGTAGAAAAAAGTGTATATGGGAAAATTAAGTTTTACTACAGGAATCACAATCACTATTCATTAAAAAAAATTCCATCAACACTGTGCAGTTCAAAACATTCAACTGAGAACAGATGCACACTACTCAGAGATTCTGGATGAAGTTAAACTTTACTTGACAATGCAACCATCTATTTAATAATTTACAGGGCTGCATTTTTAAATTCAGTGCTGCTGTTGTCTTTTACAAAATTTATGTCAACAAAGCTACACATTAGCTTAACTAGGTCAGTGACTGCCTCTACATGTCTGTCTATCTGCACACTCATCCTCAACAAGTACTGTCACTGGCACTTCTCTTTCCTGTTACAGCTGCCCTGAAGCAGTGCTTCTTTTCAAGCATAGCCTCATATCCACTGAAAGACTGTTTACAGCAGCTGTGACACATTAACACTTGCACACATAGGACTGTTGCTAAGATGGGCAGCACATGATGTACAGAGAAAACAGCCTGAATTGACAAAAAGTAAAACCAGTATTGCAAAGTCACTGATAAAAGCACAAATGAGTTACACAATTTACAAGTGAGCCAATCAGACAGGACTGGTGCTAACAGTGGGAGGATTTCCTGCCTCTCTTCACACACACTTCCTGCACTGATAATGAGAGGAAGTAACTTGCCTGTGACTGGATCAAACTGAGCTATGACCAAAGCCATGCAGACGAAGAGTTAATGCCACTGGGTTAACAAGTCCTCAGTCTTGTGCTTTCACTGCAAAAACACTGCTCACATACACCCTTTGCAGTAAACATCTGCTCCTCAAAACAGGTTCTGAACTGAAGGAAAATACCAGACTTGTGAGATGAAGGAGATGTCTGTCCTGAATTGTTATCTGAAAGTATAAAGTATTCATGTTTTTGGTTCAATGTTAGCTATTACAATCAAAACATTCAACTTCAGAAATACTGTATATCTGTATATACTGTATACGTATCGACATATATATATATATACAGCATGTATGTGTATATCTGTTGGTACAGACATCAGTGCTTGGGAATGTTAATAACAAGACTGCACTCTTGACTAAAGCTTTAACTGAAAACAAAAACAAATCTAATAAGTGTCAAAGGTGCAGTTACACTCTGGAAGTGTTGACAATAATAACTAGAAAAGCACTCGGAGAGTGCAGACCTCCGCCAAGCGCCACAGTTCCCCCCATACAGTGTTTTACATCATAAATATTAATCCTACATTTATTGTGTGTACGTTTTCAGATTCCTTGACCATGAAAACATATGAGTAGCAATTGGATTCACATGGATAGGATTAGTGGTTCAGTAGTTATTCAGGAAAATCGCATTTTGCATAATGGCGGTTTTCCGGATCACCACCAAAATGTAATCATCTGTAGGATACCCCATTTCTGACAATCTGTGAAAATTTCATGAAAATCCGTCCATAACTTTTTGAGTTATCTTGCTAACAAACAAACCAATGCCGATGAAACCATAACCTCCTTGGCGGAGGTAAAAATACTGACGGCTGCCAGTGGTACCCCTCAGCCTCTTTGTTTGCTGCTGAGATGAAGTTTATATGGCATTTTGACATTGACCTTTGGCCTTGCAATGCCAAAACCATAGGCAGAGGTAGGGCTGTCGCAATAACCGCAGCTATGTAGTACCGCGCTATGAACAAGCCTACCGCGGAGGATAACAAGCAACCGCAACAACCGTGGTGTATAACCCCCTGAAAGGTTTATTATTTTATGCGCTGAAATAAAAAAGCAGGCTTTTATTTTGATAACGGTGGTTTGTTTTCACTTCCTGTGCCTGCCTGTGGAATTGTCAGTAAGGCTACAGGGCTTAACAGAGATAGTTGAGCTACGAACGCTAATGTTAATCGGTTTATGGACCTGTAATGAGGCACAAGCTCTTATGGTGGTCATAGTGTATGTGTTTTACTTAATGTGTACTGTGTTAAAATAAGAAAATAAAACTGTAAACTTCACCAGCAGTCAAGACCACTGTCATCACATATTACAGGGATTCGTACACGCAATGTTCACTTTTTTGTGTGTGTGGCTAAATCTCGTTCACTTACAGTATGTGCCCCTATTGATTATTAAATAAATTGTTAAATGTTAAGTGCATTTTTATTGCGAACAGCATTTTTGCACCCGGTACTGCCGTCACCAGCATCATGTGGGGGACTCTCTAGATCAGGGGTGTCAAACTCATTCCATGGAGGGCCAAGACCCTGCAGGTTTTACTTCCACCCAGTCTCTTCAGCAGGTGTTTTCACTGATCAGCAATCAGTAGGAAGAAATTCAGAGAAATCACCTGTTGAAGACACTGGGTGGAGGTAAAACCTGCAGGGTCTTGGCCCTCCATGGAATGAGTTTGACACCTGTGCTCTAGATGGACTCCTTGCTAAATACAGCCATGATAGTGAGCAATGAAAGGGCACAAAGCGTGTTATTTCCTTCTGAGCGGAGTGTTTATAATCCTGACAATTAAGCTCCAAGAGCAAAACAATTACTGCATACTGCATTGCTTGTTTGAACGTGATTTTTTTTCGGACAGTGCCAAAACTCACGACAACAGCCACGCAGGGTCCTGTACAGAGGCTGTCATGTTTAAATAAGCCAAATATCACTGCCGTTCCCAACCAGTCCACACACCCTGTAGCTGAAATACTAGAGTTACCGCCACTGCTTCATGAAAATGATCGAGTTTTTTTTTAACAGAATCAGCAGTTCATGCCTGTAGGAAGATGGGAGCTCTGCACAATTGTCACACACGCACAAGTTGAGAGCGGATCTGCAGTGAGCTTCTCACAGCTTCCATCGTTTGCCACATAAGTTATGAACTCTGTTTAAATTACGAGACCATGGGGTCCTAAAAACTTTTGTAATAATACCGCATACCGCGGTGTTGAGCTATCCACTGTCACCGCAGGGGAAATTCCTCCACCGTGACAGCCCTAGGCAGAGGTCAGGGTGACAGGATAAACCTGTGTACAAAGTTTGGTGCCCTAGCTTTAGTTGTTCTATAGCAATAGGGCACAGGGGAGGCTACAGTCAGAGGTGAGGGTCTCATTGGTTACCCTAGGCATCACTGTTGCTGAAATATAGTTTAAAGAGCATCTTGACCTTGCCCTTTTGTCCTCAAACCCATAGTTAAAGGTCGGGGTACCAAGCTGAACCTGTGTACCAAGTTTGGTGACCTTAGCTTTACTTGTTCTATAATAATAGTACAAAGGTAATGGTAACATTAACCTTTGACCTTTTGACCCCAAACCCATAATCAGAGGGTCGGGTCTAAGCCGTCCAAAACTTGTCTCAGACATAACGATATCGATTTGAAAAGGCTACTTCATTCCTTTGTGCAGTTATCGCGTTACAAGACTTTGGGAAAATTCACCTTTGACCTTGACCTAAAGGTCAGAGGTCACCCAAATTCAAACTCGTCTGAGATTTTTCATAGATACAACTATGGTATCAACTTGAAAAACCCACATCATTTCTTTCTCTAGTTATCGTGTTCACAAGGTAGAGGTTGTCGACATCACCGCTGATGCCCATCTGCCCAGTGGGGTGAAGACAATACCTCTTCAGCCTTTAGAGGCTGAGGGGTAAAAAGCTGTAACCTTTTAGGTAGGATAAAAACAATATTTTGATTTACTAAATATTGTTTGACAGGCAGATACATGTTTGGGTCTTCTCAGGAGGATAAAGGATTTAAAGTACTGTATAGAAGCGAAACACAAAAACATATTTTTAGCAAGAAATACTGTATTTCTTTTCCTATTGCTAGAATATAACACCAGTCATGCTAACACTATTGGCTCCCCACACTCTCTTGACTCTCATTATATAACACACAACCTTACCTGAACGTTGTCCTCCGTGACCTCTATTTCAGCTGTGTAAATGTAGTCAATCAGTTTTCTGAGCGTCTGACCATCCACCTCTCTGATCTCCACCTGATGGGCTTTACTTTCAGTCATATCACCTTCACACAGAGAGAAACGTGCAGCTCACCACAGACATACAACATTGCGGTGCCAGATAAACAATGAATGTTTGTGTGTGTGAGTACCAGTGAACATGGCACAGAAGTAAGGGCTACAGGATGCTAGGACCACCCTGTGAGCTGGCACTTCGACGCTCCCGGCCACCAGCTGGACGTCACACAGCATCTTTTTACTGGGAGATGGACACATAATGTATGAGACTTCACATGTTCCAGCATTAAGGCTACCAGCCAATATACAGAACAACAGTCAAATGGTGTGCTCCTTTTCTGTCTGGGGTTGAAAAATATTAATGAAATGATGTGATGTCCAAGTTGACTGTGCTCCTTAACAATTCAGAAAAATCAGCATCCTTTATAGTTTCCAGGCAAATTTAACTGATATACATCACCATTTGGTTGATCTAAAACTGTAAAAGTACAAACTAACCTTTCAACTTTTAAATTATAATTTGCACTTGAAATTATTTTTTTTTCTTGTGTTTGATTGCACAAGGAAAGGGAATTTGTATACTCTGACCAGTTAGCCATTAGCCACTACTAGCAAGGCCCACTAAAGACAACACAGTATTCATAATTAAATCATAATTTTTAAAAACAATAAGATGAACATAATCTTGATTTTTTTTTGTCAGATCAAGTTGATTCATACACACATACACACGCGCACGCGCACGCGTGAGCGCTTACACACACACACACACACACGTGGAAAAAATTAGGATACCCCATTAAATATTCAGTTCTTTATTAATGTTCACATATCTATGTCTAACCTTGTTTTTGGTTTTTATTTGCATTTTTAACATTTATTTTAACCATTTTAAGTGGGAATGAATGTGGGGTGTCCTAAAAAAGATGGGGGGTGTCCTAATTTATTTCTCACTATTTGTTTAGAATTACATTTTACAGAAAATCTGAAAAAGTCTTGAACTAATTTTCAATTGTTTAGTTGTATTACAGCGGGGTAAAAAAGTATTTAGTCAGCCACCAACTGTGCAAGTTCTCCCACTTAAAAGATGAGAGAGGTCTCCAATTTTCATCATAGGTATACCTCAACTATGAGAGACAAAATGAGAAAAAAAAAAAAAAATCCAGAAAATCACATTGTCTGATTTTTAAAGAATTTATTTGCAAATTATGGTGGAAAATAAATATTTGGTCAATAATAAAAGTTCATCTCAATACTTTGTTATATACCCTTGACAGAGGTCAAACGTTTTCTGTAGGTCTTCACAAGGTTTTCACACACTGTTGCTGGTATTTTGGCCCATTCCTCCATGCAGATCTCCTCTAGAGCAGTGATGTTTTGGGGCTGTCGCTGGGCAACACGGACTTTCAACTCCCTCCAAAGATTTTCTATGGGGTTGAGATCTGGAGACTGGCTAGGCCACTGCAGGACCTTGAAATGCTTCTTACGAAGCCACTCCTTCATTGCCCGGGCAGTGTGTTTGGGATCATTGTCAATTCAATTCAATTCAATTCAACTTTATTTATATAGCGCCATTTCACAACAACAGTCATCTCATAGCACTATCAACTGTAGGGGGGACCCCCACAGTTGCAGAAAGACCCCAGCAATCAGGCGATCCCCTGTGAGCAAGCACTTGGCGACGGTGGAGAGGAAAAACTCCCTTTTAACAGGAAGAAACCTCCAGCAGAACCAGGCTCAGGGAGGGGCAGTCATCTGCTGCGACTGGCTGGGGGGTGAGGGGACAGAGAAGAAGAAAAGAACAGACATGTAGAGAGCAAACAGCACGATGGGGACTCAATCTATGGGAGAGAACAAACAAATGTTAATGACCAGCAAAAAAAAAATATTTCATAGAGAGTGAGGAAAGGAGTGAGGCCCAGTGCATTACTGGAGGTCCCCCGACTGACTAAACCTATTAGCAGCATAACTATGGGAGGGTTCAGAAACATGATCCCTCCCTAATTGTAGGCTATATCAAAAAGGTATGTTTTAGCCCTATTCTTAAAAACAGAGATCGAGTCTGACTCCCGAATCCAGATTGGCAGCTGATTCCACAGGAGAGGAGCTTGATAACTGAAGGCTCTGCCTCCCATTGTACTTTTGGAGATTCTAGGTATTACAAGTAAACCTGCATTTTGGGAGCGTAGTGCTCTGTTAAGATGATACGGTAGTATCAGATCTTTTAAATAAAAAGGAGCCTGATTGTTTAGAGCTTTGTAAGTAAGAAGAAGGATTTTAAACTTAATTCTAAACTCTATGGGAAGCCAATGAAGGGAGGCCAGAACCGGAGAGATATGATCTCTCTTTCTAGTACCTGTTAAAACTCTTGCTGCAGCATTTTGGATCAGCTGAAGACTTTTTAAAGATGTTTTAGGACAGCCTGATAATAAAGAATTACAATAATCTAATCTCGAGCTAACAAAAGCGTGGATCAGCCTCTCAGCATCACTCTGAGACAAGATGCTCCTAATCTTGGCAATATTACACAAATGATAGAAGGCAGTCTTAGAAACAAATTTAATATGTGAATTGAAGGACAAATCCTGATCAAAAATAACTCCAAGGTTCCTCACAGAGCTATTAAGAGAAAGAGTAACTGCATCCAAACTGAAAGTTTGATTTGGAAAGGAATTTCTAAGGTTTTTTGGACCAACAAGAATGACTTCAGTCTTATCTGAATTTAATAGCAGGAAATTACAAGTCATCCAAGCTTTGATTTCCTTAAGACAGGCTTCTAACTTGGCTAATTGATTAGTATCATCTGGCTTCATTGACAGGTATAATTGTGTGTCATCTGCATAACAGTGAAAATGTATACAGTGCTTTCTAATAATGTTGCCTAACGGAAGCATATATAAACTAAAAAGAGTAGGGCCAAGCACAGATCCCTGTGGAACTCCATGACTAAGCTTTGAGCTGAGAGAAAACTCATCATTTACATGATGAGTAAATGATGAGTTTGCTGAAAGACCCAGCCATGTTTCATCTTCAATGCCCTTGCTGATGGAAGGAGGTTTTCTCTCAAAATCTCACGATACATGGTCCCATTCATTCTTTCCTTTACACGGATCAGTCGTCCTGGTCCCTTTGCAGAAAAACAGCCCCAAAGCATGATGTTTCCACCCCTATGCTTCATAGTAGGTATGGTGTTCTTTACAAGTTGAGTTTTTACCAAAAAGTTCTATTTTGGTTTCATCTGACCATATGACATTCTCCCAATCCTCTTCTGGATCATCCAAATGCTCTCTAGCAAACTTCAGACGGGCCTGGACATGTACTGGCTTAAGCAGGGGGACACGTCTGGCACTGCAGGATTTGAGTCCCTGGCGGCGTAGTGTGTTACTGATGGTAGCCTTTGTTACTTTGGTCCCAGCTCTCTGCAGGTCATTCACTAGGTCCCCCCGTGTGGTTCTGGGATTTTTGCTCACCGTTCTCGTGATCATTTTGACCCCACGGGGTGAGATCTTGCGTGGAGCCCCAGATCGAGGGAGATTATCAGTGGTCTTGTATGTCTTCCATTTTCTAATAATTGCTCCCACAGTTGATTTCTTCACACCAAGCTGCTTACCTATTGCAGATTCAGTCTTCCCAGCTTGGTGCAGGTCTACAATTTTGTTTCTGGTGTCCTTTGACAGCTCTTTGGTCTTGGCCATAGTGGAGTTTGGAGTCTGACTGTTTGAGGTTGTGGTCAGGTATCTTTTATACTGATAATGAGTTCAAACAGGTGCCATTAATACAGGTAACGAGTGGAGGACAGAGGAGTCTCTTAAAGAAGTTGTTACAGGTCTCTGAGAGCCAGAAATCTTGCTTGTTTGTTGGTGACCAAATACTTATTTTCCACCATAATTTGCAAATAAATTCTTTAAAAATCAGACAATGTGATTTTCTGGATATTTTTTTTCTCATTTTGTCTCTCATAGTTGAGGTATACCTATGATGAAAATTGGAGACCTCTCTCATCTTTTAAGTGGGAGAACTTGCAAAATTGGTGGCTGACTAAATACTTTTTTACCCCACTGTACATGAATCTCTCAGTATTTTTAACATTGATATTAAAAATCCATATGTCCAAATATGTTAAAAAAAACACAGGCTTATATACAGGATGTCACATATATATATACTGTATATATATACTGTATACTGTATACACACACACACACACACACACACACACACACACACACACACACACACACACACACACACACACACATACACATACATACATACATACATAACAAAGGAAAGCTTGGAATATATTGAATGAATTTCGGAATATACTGAATGAACTCCCGAATATATTGAATGAAACTGGGCATATATTGAATGAATTTCAGAATATATTGAATGAAAATGGGAATATATTGAATGAACTGCAGAATATATTGAATGAATTACATTTCCCATCAGTGTGTATACACACACACACACACACACACACACACACACACACACACACACACACAGACAGACAGAGTATATCAGCGTTTCATTCAATATATTCTGTGTTTTGTACATGTGCGATGAGGACCATTTGGACGCTTAGCATTGTTTTCGGTGTGTGTTATATGTAATGAACAGAGATGGAAGAAGTGCAGCTGTAAGTAAATCAGCAAAAATTAGTTGCAGCCATCCTAAGTGATGAAGAGCTGGTTAACACCCTGGCAAATGTATGTAGTGGCCAAAATGCTAGTAACCATGTTCAATACCATTCTACCGATGAAGAAATGTATTCAGTGTTCCACTGTGGGGGGACACTTCAGTAAAGTTGGCAAGAAATTCACAGATTCGGACTTTGCGGATCAATAACTCCTGAACAAAACATTGTTAAAACACAAACCACACCAATCTAGTATATTGGTAAAGTGGCCAACGAGCTACAACCTCATTTTCATTAAAAAGAGTCATCCTCTGAGCTCCAGCAGTTACATTGGTGTCTATGAGCTGCTGTCAGGGAAACAAATGCGCAGGGACCATCTGCAAATTGTAACTCCGAAGGAAAAAAGACAACTTAAAATTAAATACTGTCATGATCATAAAGTGTAACATCACCAGAATCAGTTCATACATCAGTTGTGTTGTTTTGGTCAGACTAAAATGCTTAGTTTGCATAAATTAGATTTTTCATAGTTTGGGGAAATATTTATTAAGAAAAATATCCAATAACTTGAAAATTACAAAGTGTGGTTTCACCAAAATCACTTCACATACAATCCAGCTTCTTCTAGTCAGACTATAACACATAGTTTGGATTAAAGAAATGTTTTCATAGCTTTTGGGAATATTTATTAGGATCAAATTTCAGCATCATCAAGGTTAGTGCCACTAAACTAGGGGTCTCCTGTTAGTAACACTTGTTAGTTGGACCAAAAAAATATATCATAGTTTGGGAAATATTTATTAGAAATGATAGTTAAAAAATTCTTAATAACTGAGTGCAGCTTCATCAAAATCACCTCATACATCATCCATCATCTGATGGTCATACTACATCACTTAGTTTGGGTAAAAAAAAAAAAAAAAAAAAAAAAAAAAAATCACATTTTTTAAAAATATTTATTTGAAATAAAATTCAATAGCTTCTCAGGTATTAAGTGCAGTTTAACCAAAATCACTTCACACATCATCCATCATCTGATGATCAAACGCACCACTTAGTTTAGGTAGAAAACATTTTTTCATATTTTTTAGAAATATTTATTTGAAATAAAATTCAATAGCTTCTCAAGCTATACATCATCTATCATCTACTATTCAGACTACATCAATAGACCATTTACTGACACAGAAAAGCACTGATTTCTTATATGATTGACTCCTGCACTGACAAATCACTAGGATTAATTTTAGCCTGACTCTTACCCTGCTCTGGACCAGGCTAGCTGTCGAGAATAAATCTCAATAGTAGTGATGGGAAGGCAGGCACCGGTGCTCCGAACGGTGATCCGATCTTATCCAGGAAATATTTGGCGAGGGCATGTTTCAAGGTGTGACTTGTGACGTATGTGTTGACGTCAGACCACGTGACTGGGTCAGGAAGCCGTTCCCCGTCCCTCACGTTTTGTTTTGCCAAGTTTGACTGTGTAAGGGATTTGTCACAGCCAATTTTCAGATGGAGCCAGCACCAAAAACACAGACTCCTCCCGTTTGTAGTAGTAGTAGATTAGTTTATTTGACAGGGACAGTGCAATAAACATAGACAATTAATCAAAGACAATCAATCTGATTTGGGAACAGTTTGAGCTCGTTTCTCCCACTGATGTATCTTTGACAAATAGTGGCTATTTATTTCAACTGAGGTGATGGCTTAGCAGTAGTATATCCATTTTGCAAGTGGCAGGGATGGCAACAGGAAATTCTGATTTCAGCTGAAATCTAATTTGGTCGATTGACTAATGGGGGGGCCGGGGGGCACAGCCCCCCTGAAGCTGGGAGGTTTTCAGTAAAACAGAAGTAATTTAGACTGAAAAAAATGATTAAAAAAATGAAATACTAGACTTAGATAAATCATTAAATTTAATGAAAAGTTAACTTACTTTTTCTTCAATGTTGTCTCACTGTCTTTAGTCCAACATATTTAACAGTTCTATAAGAGTTTATTACACTATTTACACTGGTCACCAAGTCACTTCTAATGTGAAACTTTCTTCCTTTTGGCAGCAAGCTGTGTCAGTCTCTGAACTTTGAACTTCATCTCCTTTTCTGGTTTCTTCAGAAACTGTCCGAGTGTTTCTGTTACCTCGTCGAACTTTGAGCCAATTTTCACCTTTACCGTCACTTTTCTCTCAAGCCAATTCCATCGGAACTTATTTTTTGACACTTTTGTCTATTTCTAGCACTGATGACTCCTGATCCTTCGATAAAAATCTCATAATTCCACTGAAAACAATACCGAAAGCTCAGAATTCCAACACGAACCAGGGATGTGATTTGGGGTTGGGGTAATTATCTGAAAATTTAGCAGGGGGTCTGGTGGACGCAGTCCCCCAGCGGGGTCCGGGGCAGAGCCCTGGTGGGGGGGCAAGGGAGGCGAAGCCCCCCGAAGCTCCTGGGTTTTTATGATTTTTAAGTACCAGAACTGTGCTTAAATGGCATAAAACAAACAGCTGAATGCCACTTATTACTGTATAATATTGACTTATGTTCCAAGAAGATAACATTCCTAAAATATTCCAACAAGCATTATCCATCATATGCTTTAACACTTGATCAAATCAAAATCAGTTAATTTTATCTATTCCATAATAGAAATAAAATTCCAACATACCATTACTTTTTATAATTTCAGCATTCATTTCAGATCACCAGTTTCAATCTCCATTAAGTCTTGGGCAGTTCATTTTGCACAATCACTGATGCAGCCAAGTCTTAGAAATATTCAAAAGTTATGAGTCAATGTCCACTGTGCACTGTCAATTTCAAACTGTTTGGAATCATAAAAGTAATGTAACTAAACTGTTTTGCTATTTTTTCTCCTCAACATCAATGTCAGGGCGCTACAGGAGTTTTGGGGGATGGTTAACTTTTATAACCGTTTCCTCCCCCGCGCAGCCCAGCTCATACAGCCGTTGTACGCCGCACTCAAGAAACGGAAACCGGCGGATAGAGTCGACTGGACTTCTGAACAGGAGCAGGTATTCTGAGGTTAAAACAGCTCTGGCAAACGCTGCACTACTGGCGCACCATGACTCGGCAGCTCGGATAGCTCTCACTACCGACGCCTCGGACACGGGCATAGCGGCCGTCGTGGAGCAATGCGTTGCCGGTTCTTGGCAGCCGCTCACCTTTTTTTTTTTAGCAGGTCTTTGCACGACAGTGAGCGTAAATACAGCGTGTTCGACAGAGAGTTAATGGCTCTCCACTTGGCCATACGCCACTTCCAGTTCTGCCTGAAAGGGCGCACCTTCACTGCGTTCGTGGACCACAAGCCGCTAACGTACTTAACGTACTTTATCTTCCTGAAAGATAAAATAAAGTGGAATTCGGCGAATTACCGGAAAAATCACATCCCTGAGAACAAGCCGCCATGAATTTTTGACAAAGCATACAACAAGCCATTTGATTGGTCCAATCGTTTGCAACTATCCAATCGCAGGGCTGTTTACAATACAGCAGTAGCTTGAGTACATAACATCCGGGTTATCACAGGAAACTTGACCCGGGGAAGCGCCGAGCGGTTATGTAATCGTGTTGATTTTCACTAAAATCGGTAACAATAAGGTACCTTACCCCCCTAAAATTTTCTCAACGGATTTAGATGATTCACAGAAATGATCAATTTGAAAATAAATTGGCAGAAATCCGCGGATCGGCGGAAAATTGCCATCCCTGAAGTGGGAGACCTGGGTTTGAATCCCAGCTGTGTCGTTCTCTTAATTTCATTTTTATTTGCAAGGTGAAGTGTCTCTTGTGTTTCAAAGAGCTTGGATCATTATTACGCATTATTATGCTGAGGTACTATTGCTATTGTGCCCTGCATGAGAATGAGGCCAGAGTTGAATATACTGGGACTGTTGAAAATTTATTATTTCTTAATAAAAATGGATAAGTAGTACAAGCACACGAAGTAACAGACACATTCACTGGAGTCACCCCAGTCTTATTATTTATTTTTTCCCTTATGATCATTGATATTTGTTAAAAGACAGCACATTTATGTATTGAAATTGAAAAATACACATTGTCAAAATCTGCATGCTGTATACTTTGTCGACTGCATGGCCTAGTAGAGCAAATGAAGTTCCACATCAGGTCTCATCTATGTGAACCATTTTGATGAAAGGCTCAAGTGTTCAAGAATGCCTCAACTAGTCATGATTAAGTAATAGCTTAGAGGTAAAATGTCTGTCCTGTAATTGGGAAGCTAGGGTTCAAGTCCCAGCTGGGTCATTCTAATAATTTATTTTTATTTGCACAGTGAAGTGTCTGTTGTGTTTCAAAGAGCTTGGATACAACAATAACACATCATTATGCTGAGGCACTATTGTGCCCTGCATGACAAGGACAGAGATGAATGTACTGAGAAAGACTGTATGACTGTTGAAAAGTTATTATTTCTTAAAAAAAAAAAAAGGATAAGTAGCGCAAGCACATTCACTGTAGTCACCTCAGTTTTATTATATTTCTGCCTTATGATCATTGATATTTCTTAAAAGACAGCACATTTATTGAAATTGGAAAAAAATACACAGTAAACCAACAATACCCTTGTAAAAATCAGCATGTTGTATACATTTTGTCCGCTAGATGGCCTGGTAGAGAAAATGAAGTCCCACATGAGGCCATGTCTATGTGAACCATTTTGATGAAAGGCCTCAAGTCCTCCAGAAAGCCTCATTTGGCCATCACTACTCAGTAGCAACTTGACTGGGCTTAATTTATTATACTTTTATACAACCAAGTCAAGAATAGATTAAACCAGAATTATTTCAAATCCTGGATTAATCCTTTATCTTGGTTTCATGCAATACCCATTTGAACTCAATGAGGTGATCTAATTAATCTGCTGCAGACAGAGCAGTCCTAACATGTTGAACCAATCAAATAGCTAAGGCATGGGGCAGGTGACTTAGTCACTAGCCAATTAGCAGATATTTCCAATTAGTCCTCCATGCAGTGGTGGTTTTGGCCTCCAAAATGATTCTCATGTTGAAGATTACTCTAATACTGGATGTGTTTGGATTGAAAATTTTCCTCCAGTCCTCTTTCATTGTCATATCTGGATAGGGTTTCCAACCACGTCCACATTTTCTGTTGGTTTTGAACTGTTGCGCCTTTATTCTGTTATCATTAGTTTGTTAGATTATCCTCAGGTTCTTAGTTCAGTTATGTTTTCTCCCTGATTTGGTTTATTTATGATTACTGTTTGCATTATTTGTCCTCTCTGTTCTCCAGTGTCCTCTGTCTGCACAGCTCTGCCTGTCCTGTTTGTAGCTGCTCCCCTGTTATCTCTTAAGTAGTCCCAGTTGTCTCGTTAGTGCAATTATCTCTCACCTACAGTGGTATGAAAAAGAGCCCCCTTCCTCATTTCTCAGTTTTTGTATAGTTGTCACACTTAAATGTTTCAGATCATCAAACAATTTAAATATTTGACAAAGATAACACAAGTAAACACAAAATGCAGTTTTTAAATGAAGGTGTTTATTATTAAGGGTAAAAAAAAATAAAATCCAAACCTACATGGCCCTGTGTGAAAAAGTGATTGTCCCCTGTTAAAGCATAAATTACCTGTGGTTTATCACATCTTTGGAAAGCTGAGTTCAAGTTCTCTAGCCACACCCAGGCCTGATTACTGCCACACCTGTTCTCAATCAAGAAATCACGTAAATAGGACCTGCCTGACAAAGTGAAGTAGATCAAAAGATTCTCAAAAACTAGACATCATGCTGCAATCCGAAGAAATTCAGGAACAAATGAGAAACAAAGTAATTGAGATCTATCAGTCTGGAAAATGTTATAAAGCCATTTCTAAAGCTTTGGGACTCCAGCAAACCACAGTGAGAGCCATTATCCACAAATGGTCAAAACATGCAACAGTGGTGAAACTTCCCAGGAGTGGCCGGCCAACCAAAATTACCCCAAGAGCACAGTGACGACTCATTCAAGAAGTCACAAAAGACCCCACAACAACATCCAAAGAACTGCAGGCCTCACTTGCCTCAGTTAAGGTCAAAAATGGCCTGCATGGCAGAGTTCCAAGACAAAAATCACTGCTGAACAAAAAGAAGATAAAGGCTCGTCTCAGTTTTGCCAGAAAACATCTTGATGATCCCCAAGACTTTTGGGAAAATACTCTGCGGACTGATGAGACAAAAGTTGAACTTTTTGGAAGGTGTGTGTCCCATTACATCTGGTGTAAAAGTAACACAGCATTTCAGAAAAGAAACATCATACCAACAGTAAAATATGGTGGTGGTAGTATGAAGGTCTGGGGCTGTTTTGCTGCTTCAGGACCTGGAAGACTTATTGTGGTAAATGGAACCATGAATTCTGCCGTCTACCAAATAGTCCTGAAGGAGAATGTCCGGCCATCTATTCGTGACCTCAAGCTGAAGTGCACTTGGGTTCTGCAGCAGGACAATGAACCAAAACACACTGGCAAGCCCACCTCTGAATGGCTTAAGAAAAACAAAATGAAGACTTTGGAGTGGCCTAGTCAAAGTCCTGACTTGAATCCGATTAAGATGCTGTGGCATGACCTTAAAAAGGTGGTTCATGCTCAAAACCCTCCAGTGTGGCTGAATTACAACAATTCTGCAAAGATGAGTGGGCCAAAATTCCTCCACAGCGCTGTAAAAGACTTATTGCCAGTTATCGCAAACACTTGATTGCAGTTGTTGCTGGTAAGGGCGGCCCAACCAGTTAGGGGCAATCACTTTTTCACACCGGGCCATGCAGGCTTGCATTTTTTTCCTTAATAATAAACACCTTCATTTAAAACTGCATTTTGTGTTTACTTGTGTTATCTTTGTCTAATATTTAAATTTGTTTGATGATCTGAAACATTTAAGTGTGACAAACACAAAAAAATGAGAAATCAGGAAGGGGCAAACACTTTTTCACACCACTGTATTCTGAAGTTCATTCAATATATTCCGAAGTTCATTCAGTATATTCGGAAGTTCATTCAATATATTCCCAGTTTCATTCAATATATTCCTTAGTTCATTCAATACATTCAGAAATTCATTCAATATATTCCCAGTTTCATTCAATATATTCCCAAGTTCTTTCAATATATTCAGAAATTCATTCAATATATTCCCAGTTTCATTCAATATATTCCGAAGTTCATTCAATACATCCAGAAATTCATTCAATATATTCCCAGTTTCATTCAATATATTTCAAGCTTGCCCAAGTTTGCCCAACCAGTTTACATGTGTTTTGTGGACTTGGAGAAGGCATTTGACCGCGTCCCTCGTGGATTTTTGTGGGGGGTGCTTCGGGAGTATGGGGTATCGGGCTTGTTGTTACGAGCTATTCGGTCTCTGTACGACCGTTGTGAGAGTTTAGTTCGTATTGCCAACACTCGGTCGGAGTCATTCCCAGTGAGAGTTGGACTCCGCCAGGGCTGCCCTTTGTCACCGGTCCTGTTCATAATTTTTATGGACAGGATTTCTAGGCGCAGCCAGGGAATGAAGGGTGTCATGCTTGGTGACCACAGGATCTCATCTCTGTTGTTTGCAGATGATGTTGTCCTGTTGGCTTCATCCAGCAATGACCTACAGCTCTTGCTGGGACGGTTTGCCGCTGAGTGTGAAGCAGCTGGGATGAGAATCAGCACCTCCAAGTCCGAGTCCATGGTCCTCAGCCGGAAAAAGGTGGATTGTCCTCTCCGGGTTGGGGACAGGCTCCTGCCCCAAGTGGAGGAGTTTAAGTATCTTGGGGTCTTGTTCACGAGTGAGGGGAAAATGGAGCGAGAGATCGACAGACGGATTGGAGCAGCATCTGCAGTGATGCGGACGTTGTACCGGTCTGTTGTGGTGAAGAGGGAGCTTAGTTCTAAGGCAAAGCTGTCGATTTACCAGTCAATCTACGTTCCTACTCTCACCTATGGTCACGAGCTTTGGGTAATGACCGAAAGAACGAGATCGCGGATACAAGCGGCTGAAATGAGCTTTCTCTGTAGGATTGCTGGACTCACCCTCAGAGATAGGGTGAGGAGCTCAGTCATCCGGGAGAGGCTCAGAGTAGAACCGCTGCTCCTCCACATTGAAAGGAGTCAGTTGAGGTGGTATGGGCATCTGATTAGGATGCCTCCTGGACGTCTCCCACTTGAGGTGTTTCAGGCACGTCCCACTGGGAGGAGACCCCGGGGCAGACCCAGGACTCGGTGGAGAGACTATGTCTCCCAGCTAGTCTGGGAACGCCTTGGTATCCCCTCTGAAGAGCTGGAGCAGGTGGCTGGGGAGAGGGAAGTCTGGGCTTCTCTGCTTGAACTGCTGCCTCCGCGACCCGGACCTCCGGAAAAGCGGTAGAAGATGGATGGATGGATGGATGGATGGATATTTCAAGCTTTTCTATGTACTATATATATTTTTTTTTTCCTGAACGCCTTGCCATAATACACACACACACGTATATATATTGGAACCCAGAGTCAGAAATTTAAGGATGTGGTCAATTGTATACATGGTCAACCAAGGACTTGAAATAAGCTCATTTTTCACCAAATTAAAAAAATAAAACAGCACAGGACAGAATATAATTTTTTATGTCCCTCCTAACCCAGTAACAGCTTAGGTTAAAGTGGATAAATAATGTGAACTATTATAATAAAAATGTTTAAAAACCAGACCGTCAATGATGGAGTAGCTCATTCCAGCCTGACGAAACCACCCGGGGGTAATCAGATCTCCTGGCCATTGACCTTGACCTTAAGCACAGCCTAGATACAGACCCATTTAGGATATGCAGAAAGTCAAGGTCAAAGGCCTAGGGGGAGTAATGTTTTATGGGCAATCATATATGCCCAGACCTTCTGACCTTTGACAATGACTTCGACCTCAACCTGGATGCAGAGCTACCCGAGGGCCACTGTGAGTTTCGTGAGAATCGAGGTAACTGCCTAGAGGAATAGTGATTTTTCTGAAATCACATAAGCGGCCAGATCTTGTGACCTTTGACCTTGACCACAACTTTGATATAGACCCATCTGAGGATAATTCTGAGTGAGTCTGGTGAGCATGAGGGCAAATGTCTAGGAGGAGTACTGATTCCCGTGAAAAATGGACGGACGGCATGTCATTGCACTAGCTCCTTTTGGCTTCGCAAGAATGAGCTTTAAAAAAATAAATAAATAAATCACACCTGTACTTATCACACTTTCTGAGCAACAAGAAGAAAGTAGAGCAACCTTAACAAATCTTGGCTTTTCAACCAACTTTGGGACCTTATTGTGTACTTATGAAGGCAGCGCAAATTAGCAAGTGTGCAAATTAGACAGAGCGCCTAAGGGAGTGGCCAATTTTTGCCAGTGATCTACTAACATGCAAAATTATGAACACAGATGCAGTCACTTCATTTCAATAATAACGACCCATCCACCAAGAGCATCGCAAAATTGCGCACAGGTACACCTGATGAGGAAGTGGGTCATCAACAAAGGCATAGCCAGCTCAGAGAAGCATAATATAGTCTTTTGTTTAAGCGCAAACCCCCAGTAAAATAGTTTATTTTTGTTTGTCATATATCAAAGTTTTGATTTTCATTTCACATAGCAGACTCCTTTGTTTAATCTATCTATAAATGCAAGAAATCTCTGTGTCTGTGTTCTTCACATATCTCGCCAACCTTTCGTCAGACTGGCCTAAGATTTTAAACGTGCTTTCCTGAGGTTACGAGGGTGTGCATCCCCGAATATGGAGTTGCTCAGTCAAAATATGTAATTTTTATCAATAAAAGTTTAGCCACAGCTCTGTGACCAGTCTGTGTCTTCATCCCCTGTCTTCAAGAAGTGTGGGCGGGGTTTCAGATTGACTCTGTGCTCATTGGATAATACGCCGCATCCCGGCCATGATGATTGGACAATACATGGCATCACGAATCAAGAATCAAGAACTTTATTTGCCATTTGTACTCAAACATACAGTTTAAGCACATAGAAATTAATTGTGCAAAGCCATAGGTCAATAAATAATTAAAAATAGAATACTGCAATTAAAAAACAATGCTATCCTGAATTTTAAAACACACTCTATAAATACCCAATAAATTACTATAAAAAGAGGCCACTGTAAACTGCAGTGCTTTCCTGTTTGGATTGTGCTATTGACTGTTACAGTCCTTCACCCAATATTCACCATCAGTCTAATTGCGGCAGGGAAAAAACTATTATAAAAATGTGCTTTATGGGTAATAATACTGTCCGCTCTACTTTTTCTCAGGGTATATACTGTTTATGCATGAGAAGAGTATGGGCCGGATGGTGTTTATCTGTAATGATTTTATGTACTTTTTTCCTGCAACGTTGTGTGTATATAGTGCCCACAGATGGCAGTTCAGTCCTGATGATCCTCTCTGCTGCCCTTACCACTTTCTGGAGAGCTTTCCTCTCTACCTGAGTGGTGTTCCCATACCACACAGTGATGCCCATTGTGAGGATGCTCTCCACCAAACCTCTGTAGACTATGTGTGAGGGGACGATGACTCACCCCAGCCTTCCTGAGCAGTCTGATAAAATAAAGCTGCTTCTGGGCTTTTTTAACCGTGGCAGTAGTATTTACAGTCCAACTCAGGTTAGCTGTAACAAAGAGACCAAGGAACTTGTGGCTGTTCCTCGGTCCTCTCAGCATCAGTTACCCTGATGGTGAGGGGCTGCAGAGGGGAGCTTTCTTCCTAAAATCTATTACCACTCCCCTCATTTTTTTTCCATGTTTAGGATGAGGTTATTCCCCTCACCATAAACCACAGTACTAACTACTAACTAACTAACTAACCTGCACTTATATAGCGCTTTTCTAGTCTGACCACCGTCCTGTACGCCTTTTCATCTTCACCTTTAATGAGGCTCAAGATGGTCGTGTCATCTGCAAATTTAATAATGACTGTGTTCTCCAGAGTGGAGACACAGTCACATGTATACCGAGTCAAGAGCTTAAGGCTGAGGCAACATCCCTGTGGCAAACCAGTGCTGACTGTAAGCTCTGAAGAAACTCTTCCTTCTATCCTCACCACCTGTGGTCTATCCGTGAGGAATCCAATATCTAGTTACAGGTGGGAGTTGGAACCCCAAGATCAGTCAGCTTCTCAATCAGCTTACCTGGACTGATGGTGTTAAAAGCAGAACTATAGTCAAGGAAAAGCATCCTGACATACGTTCTGTTAGAGTCCAGGTGCTGCAAGATGTGCTGGAGGGCCACGGCCACTGCATCATCCACTGATCTGTTAGGACAATAGGCAAACTGTAGAAGGTCAATAGTTTCTGGGACCACCGAGTTCATGTGTTTGAGGATCAACTTTTCCAGGCACTTCATAGCTACTGATGTAAGCGCTACTGACCTAAAATCATTTGGACTGGATGCATGAGGTTTCTTTGGAACTGGGATAATAATAGAGGATTTAATTATATATGGGACAACTGCTTGCTTTAAAGACAAATTGAAAATGTCTGTGTACACACCAGCTAATTGTTCTGCACAGGCCTTCAGAACTCTGGGCGAAACTCCATCCGGACCTGCTGCCTGCCTTACGGGGATTCACCTGCTTCAGAGCACTCAAGACCTGTGTGTGTGTCACTGTAAAAGCAGAGTCCATAGAATTACAAGTGTGTTTTATAGGGGTGTCTGTATTAAGGCTATCAAATCAGGCATAAAACCTGCTGAGGCTGTCTGGTAGGGTGGGTCTCTAACCTCGGTGTCTGTGTTCTTCCTGTAGTTTGTGACCGACTGAATTCCCTGTCACATACTACGTGTGTTGTTTTGCAGATAGAGGCTTTCAAGTTTGTGGGAGTATTGTCTTTTAGCAGTCCTGATGGGTTTGCGTAATTCATAACGAACCCGTTTGAACTCCTCGTCCCCCGACTTGAAAGCCTTGCATCTTTTCCTGATTTTCATGCATACATCAGCATTAAACCAAGGTTTTTGGTTTGGGAAGACACGGACAGTTCTAGAGGGGACACAGATAGATGTACACCAATTGATGTTGGTGTACGGAAATCACGACCAAGCTGACTGGATAACACACAGCATCACCCACATCATGGCCATGCTGATTGGACAATACGCAGCATCACGACCACACTAATTGGATAACACACAGCATCACGACCTGTCAGTCACCAAAGCACTTTGCAAATAAAGATTTTATAAGTGCTATCCCTGAGTATGGAGTCGCTCAGTCAAAATATATATCATAAAGTAGCTGTGATTGCGTAAGTGTGCCGGGAAGGGGGGGGGGGAGCTGGTGGGGACCCGTGGTGCCGCAAAGGACATCACTGGCACATGGGTAAAGCAGTAGACGAGACTCCCGTTAACCGGTGTCCGACAGGGCACTCCACGATCATTCGTGGGCACGCTCAGCCTGCCCGGTCAGTGGTAGACGACAGTCCCAACTGCTGCTTCATTGTGGAGCGGAATGACCAGATCAACTATTACATGCGGAGACATATGCATGCTTTGACTAACGGCAAGATGCCCAAATAATGAAATAAATCATTTTTATTTAAACATTTACAGACAAATGGGAAACACTGATGCAAAAGTTGCAGCCAAACAGCTTTCTCGTGTGAGTGAGTGAGAGTGTGTGTGAGAGAGAGACAGAGAGAGAGACAGAGTTTTAAAAAATGCCTTTATTGCACAATTCAAAAAAATGTAAGAGCACCAATATCATTCCACCAAGTGTCTCACATTGGAAAAGTGCAAACATAAGTCACCCCCCCACAACAAAATATTCCCTGCAGCCCACCTATTCCACATTGCCAGTGGCAGTAGTCCGAGTGTTCCTTGTAGTCCGTGCAAAGACGAGCCACAGGCCTCCAGTTCTTAAGCAAGGCCAAGTCCCCTTCCTCCGGCAGCAGAGATAGCGCTGCGCGCCCGCAGCCAGTTCCATTGTACGTCCCAGAGACATTTTCCTCATCTCAGATGGATTGCAGTCCTGAGACCATGCGGGATTTTTAAGCAAGTCATCTTTGCAGCAGGCTCGTCCAGATTGTAGAAAGAAAACGTTGGGGCATCCATGCCCTGCAGGCGAGTAAACCGTGACCTTGTAGTCCGTGCAAAAAGAGCCACAGGCTTCCCGTTTTCAAGCCAGGCCAAGTCCCCGTCCTCGGGCAGCAAAAATAGTGCCGCGCACCGGCAGGAGACCGGTAAAGATCCAGTTCTGTGAGACAAGTCAATTAGAAATGTCATAAAAGTCTGATCGAACAATATCCCAAAAATGCGTAAAACAGGCAGTGGAACGACCGCCATTTATTCCTCCTGTCGGGCGCGCTTGACCCCTGTTCCCCCTGCTGCTTTACGCAAGGCCGTCAGGTGTTTTTTTTTTTTTTTTTTTTTTTATGGGGTACTGTGTGTAGAATTTTTTTTTTTTTTTTTTTTTTATTTAAGTTTTTGTAAAGGGTATACAGGTCGTTACAGCAATGCAGTGTTTACATTTTCATCACATGTTCCCTTATTTTCTGATATCTGACAACATTGGAAGATTAATTCTTACAACACCCCTTTTTTTTTTTTTTTTTTAAAGTGAAAGAAAAAGTGAAATTAAAGAGAAAAAAAAACAAGAAACAAATAACAAAAAAAACAAACAAACCAGTAAAAAACAAACAAAAAGAAAAAGTAAGTAAATAAAGATAAAAGAGCATCTGAGTAGTGTTGGAACAAAGAGCGGAACCATTATTGAAATGGTATTTGTCAAAGATTAGATCTAATGGAAGACACATATGCGGTCCAGGGTTGCCAAAAGTTCATGAACACATCCATGTCCTGTCTCAGTGCGAATGTCAACTTTTCCATCGAGTAAATGTCTTGGATCACGTTAGTCCAATCTTCAGGTGTAGGACAGTCCTTCAACATCCATTTTTTAGTTAGAGCTTTTTTGCTTGCCAATATTAAAACATTGAATAAGTATTTTTCTCCTCGTCTTTCCAGTGAGTCCGGTAGTAAACCCAAATACAAAGTTACAAAAGAAAAGGGAACTGTAATTTTGAATATTTTCCCCAATATTGTCTGTACCTTGGTCCAATATTGGTGGATAACTGGGCATGACCAAAACACATGAAAATGATTTGCAGTCTTTTCACCACACAAGCGCCAACAGTTCAATCCCTTATGGGTAAATTTGTTTTGTGCAGGTGTTCTGAAAAATCTTGCCAAGTTTTTCCATCCAAATTCTCTCCACTGCAGGGATGAGGTACTTTTCCATTGCTGTTTATTTAGCTTTTCCCATATTTCCAGTTGTAAAGTGAAATTCCCCTCTTTTTCCCATCTCTCTTTTATATAAGATGTGTTGTCTCCTTTTAAGTCTTGAAGACCTTGGTATATTTTAGAAATGTATCTGATCCCTGGGATCCCTTTATATGCCATTAAGAAGACCTTCAGAACACCTGACTGGAACCTTTCCAAAACCTCCTTTTTAAGTATATTGTTTATGTGGTGTCTAAGCTGGAAGAACCTGTAAAGGTCTTGATTTATTAGGCCTTGTTTTTTCAAATCTTCAAAACTTCTTAAGATTTGCCCTTTAAAAAAATCGTAATATTTTATCAGCCCTTTCTCCTTCCACTTTTTAAATCTGGTGTCTGTTTTATTAGGAGTAAAGTCCTGATCATAGGCGATCCATTGCAGAAGTCGATAGGGCTCTTTAGTTTGATTCTCTCTGACTATCTTAAACCAAATTTTTAGCGGGGTCTCTATCCACGGGTTAGTGTTATTCAAAAGCTTAGGTAAGACATTGTTCCCTATTATCGCCTGTAGGGGGATGTCACTTGTTATTTGGCATTCGATCTCCTTCCATTGTGCAGTGTAGACTGGGTTACATATCTCTACTAAAGTTTTAATTTGTGCGGCTTTAAAGTAGTCCCTGATATTTGGCAGCGCGAGCCCACCTTTGTCTTTGTTTAGCTGTAGGGTTCTATATCTGATTCTAGGTCTCTTGCCCTGCCATATGAATCTTGAGATCCTTCTGTCCAGCTCCTGCCATGTTTTTTGGGAGGTTCTACCGGTATTGTTTGGAAAAGGTATAGAAGACGTGGAAGTATATTCATTTTGACTGCTTCAATTCTTTGTGCAGTACCCAAGAATGGTATCATATTCCATCTTGCTAGGTCAGATTTTATTTTTGTCACCAGTGGATCATAGTTTAGTGATATAATTTTGTTGAGTTGTTTCGGGATATTGACCCCCAGATATTTCATAGATTCCGACTCCCAGTTAGTTTTGAGTTTGCTTAGTGAATAATGATTTGGGTCATAGTTGAATGTTAAAACTTGGGTTTTATGCATATTTAATTTGTACCCCGATAAATCTCCATACTCTGAAAAAACTGAGGTTAGTTCTGGTAAAGAAGTGTCCGGCTGCCCTAGGTATATTAAAATGTCATCAGCAAAGAGTGCTATTTTATGTTCCTTCTGACCAAGTGTAATACCTTGAATTTTTTGGTTTTGTCTTATCCATTGGCTCAGAGGTTCTATGAAGATTGCAAAGAGCAGTGGAGACAGGGGCAGCCCTGACGACATCCTCTTTCCAGTTCAAAAGATGATGATAAATTACCGTTAATCCTTATTTTAGCTGTTGGTTTTTTATATAATGCCTGTATAGTTCTAATGAAGTTGTTATGAAAATTGAAACTGGATAAGATTCTATATAGAAAAGACCAGTCAACCGAATCGAATGCTTTTTCAGCATCTAATCCCAATATGACTGCATTTAAGTTATATTTTTTTATATGATGAATTATGTGTAAAGTGCGTCGAATGTTGTCTTGTGTCTGTCTTTGTCTTATAAAACCTGTTTGGTCTAAATGAATTAGGTCTGTCAGTATATTTTCTAACCTTTTGGCAAGGATAATGGTAAAAAGCTTATAGTCCTGATTTAGTACACTGATTGGTCTGTAGTTGGAGCACTCTAGTTTATCCTTTTCAGGTTTAGGTATAACTGCAATGACCCCCTTCTCTCCAGGAGGGGGGGATTTCCCCTGTGTGGAGGACATAATTAAATGTTTTCAGGAGGAGAGGAGATAGTTGCTGTTTAAAGGTTTTGTACCACTCTGCTGTATAGCCATCAGCTCCTGGGGATTTGTTAGCTTTAAGTTTCATAATTGCTTTTTCCAATTCTTTAGGATGTATTTCTGACAGTAGTGTTTTATTTTGTGACTCCGTAAGTTGGGGAAGGTTTAATGTGTTTAGGAATGCCTCGGATGCGTTTTTATGTTTTTTGTGGGAGTATAAGTTCTTATAGTAATTCTCGAAGTTTTTAAGAATATCCTGAATTCTGAATTTTATTTCCTTTGATACTGGGTCTCTGATTTTGTAGATTGCTCTTTCTGTTTGATGTTTCCTCAATTTATAGGCTAGCAATTTTGCCGATTTACTGCCTGCTTCATAGTATTTTTGTTTCAGAAATGTAAGTTTCTTCTGGATTTCTATTGTGTAGATCTCATTTATTTGGTTTTTAATTTCCTTCATCTTGAGCGAGTCAGTAGAATGAGTGTTGCCTTTGTGTTCTTTTTCTAGGTTCCTAAGTTCTGACTCTAATGTGGATAGTTTTTCTTGTCTTAGTTTCTTTTGGGTTGCCAGTTTTGCAATAATCTTTCCTCTTATTACAGCTTTGCATGCATCCCACAGTATTAAAGGGGATACTTCTCCGTTATCGTTATCTTCCAAATATCTGAGAATATCTGATTCCAATTCATCTTTCAATGGTCCTTTCAGGACATTTGAATTTAACCTCCAAGAAAATGTATTATTTGTGTATTTTTGGATATTTAAGTCCATGTAGATCGGACTGTGGTCGGAGAGATCCATCAGTCCTATTTTACATGTTTTTACTCTTCCAATGTCTCTATTAAACATAAAAAAATAGTCAATCCTTGAGTAAGATGAATGTGGAGTGAGTAAAATGTATAGTCTTTTACACTGGGGTTGAGTTCCCTCCACACGTCACAGATTCCCAATTCTTTTAGTAGCATCCGAGTCTTCCTGTTTTGGGTGTTATTTTGATGTGGGGAATTACCAGAAGCATCCCAGTATGGATTCAGTCTAAGATTGAAGTCCCCACCACATATCACTAAACCTTGAGCTTTAGTTATCATTAGGTCGAATACATTTTTATAAAATTTCCAGTTAGCCCCTGGGGGAGCATACACATTCAGCAGGGTGATATCTTCTCCCTCTAGCCGCCCAGTTACCAAACTGTATCTCCCTTCTTTATCTTTGTGTTCTGATATTTTTTCAAATGTAATTTTGGTTGATATCAATGTCGCTACTCCCCTCCTCCTCCCTGATTTATATGAAGATGAAGAGATCATTTTAAACCCTTGTCTACTGAGTTTATTGTGTTCCACGTCTGTTAGGTGGGTTTCTTGTAAAAATATTATTCCTGCTTTGTCTTTTTCATTTTGCCTAGAATCTTGGATCTTTTAACTGGATTCAGGATTCCTTTTACATTATATGAAATTATTTTGGTTACACCCTGTTTCTCCATTGTGTTGTTTTGTTTAGTATAACTGTGTGGTGGCCCTCTTTTGTGCTACTCAGAAACTGAAAGAACATTAAAAACAAGAAAAACATTAAGAACATAGTGTAAAAAACTTTTAAACAAAAAGCTGTCATAAGAACTTCCTGAGCTGAGGTCTTTTTAAAGACCCTGTAAGAGCCTTGATGGAGTGAAGGCTCTGAGGGAAATTCCTCAAACTCTGTTACGTGTTGAGGGCCCTCTCTTACCACTGAAAGTAGTCCCATGCTTTTAACGTGAGTTTCAGAACCCAATCCAAACTTGTAATGATTTTTTTTTTTCCTTTTATGCCTAAACCCTGTGAAATTGTGTGCACCCTCCCACCCCCATCACATCAAACATTCACGCCATAAACAGTATTTGTTAGTATGAGGAGAACATGTGGATTATTGTCACATTTCTATTTTAACAAGTTTTTTTTTTTTTTTTTATTACAAAGACTTATTTGTTTCAAATAATATGATTGTTCCATGAAATGTTTTACCACATGCTGAATATGCATCTCCTTTAATGTTTGTTACCTTGTATGAGGGGGGTTGGATGTGCGGATTGATTCAAGAGAAAAAAAAAAAAAAAAAAAAAAGGTCGCTATTCCAACCTGAAAACGGATAGTTTATCCGCGACGCTCTGGTGCTGGGTTTCCCACTGCTGGTCCGTGGATTTTGAAGGTCTTTGTGTTGTCCATGTTTGCGCTTTGATCTTCTCACTCGGGTCTGCTGGGGGTTTAAATACTGTTACCGGGAGGCCTCTTTTTCGCCATGTCAGCTGTTGCTTCTTCCGCCGAATTATAGAGACACGTTTCATCGCCGTAGAAGACCCTTAACTTCGCAGGAAATGGTGTCTGAAAGCGCAATTTCTTCTCTCTTAACACCTTTTTCGCGTCATTGTATTCCCTGCGCTTTTTAAGGACCTCCGGGGCGTAATCGTGTTCCACGTAGACTTTTCTCTCCTGGTGCATAAATCCTTTTTTCTGCCAGGCCAGTCTTACAACCTCTTGTTTTATTTTGAAATTGGAAAATCTTACCAACACCGAACGTGGGGGCGCTTCCGCCGCCGGCCCTAGCGGCTAATGAACGATGTGCCTTTTCTATCTTCAAGTCGGTGGTTTGTGGAATATCCAATTTCTCTCTTAGTAAGGATTCCACGCATTCTGCCATTGAGTTAAAACCATTTTCGGTTCCTTCTATCAGACCATGAATTCTTATGTTGTCTCTTCTTTGTTTTCCTTCTTGGTCGGTTAGCTTAGCCTCTATAGCTGCTTGTCTTTTGCGTAGGTCTAGCACAGAATCTTCGAGCACTTTTATTCGATCCTCTGTTTCCAAGATTCGGTTCTCGGCCTGGTCCACTCTGCTGTTTGTCCTTTTCAATTCTTCTCTGAATTCCCGAAATTCGGCCGTAACATCTCGGCGAAATCGTCGTAGCTCCTCAAATAGTGATTTCAGGCTAACCCTTTTGTTAGCTATCACCAGTTCCTCGTCTTCTGAACGGAGATCTTCCAGTTCGGATTCTCCGGCCGATACGTGTCCTGGCCTGGAGAATTTCAGTTTCTTCTGTTTTCCTTTAGACATGATGATTTTGTCTTTTGATTTTCACTCCTCCAAAAATCCGTTAAGTTTGATTTTCAAGGTGTTATCCTAGATTGGGTCTGAGAACTTCAGTGTTAAGCTGCAGTCGCCATGGCGTCCAGACCGGAAGTCCCCCGTCAGGTGGTTTTTGAGGCGAAAACATTTCCTTTCATCCAGGAGGTCAAGACCAACCTTCCTTCTTAGCACATTAACAGACTTGATGAATTTATCAGTGTCACTGAAGTAGTCAGTGACTTTAATGGCCTTGTTATAGGTTTCATCCAGAAAAGCATTTATTTCTTCCAGTGAATACAAACTCGTGTTTGTACTGCATTTTGCCTCAATAGACTCAGTATCAGACACAGTGTCGGGATCAGATTCCATTTCCTCGTCAGCACAACTCAGCTGACTGTTTGGTTCAGCTGGCCCAGTGGATTCATCATGGGCCACATTTTCCTGGACGCCACCCACAGCAGCTGACTGTCACTGTTCTGTCCCCTGCTCTGAAACGGTAGCAGCCTCCAGAAGCACAGCCGCTGATGTCACACAGCGAGATTCTGACGCACCATCAGTGACATTTTGGGCACCATCACCAGCGACGCTCCTGGCCGTAAGCTGGGCTGCGGGCGCCACAGCCGGGCTGTCCACAGACACAGCGGCAGGCTCCGGAGCAGGACCGGCGGAAGGCCCCACAACGCCGTCCGTAGTAGCGGTGGGAGCGAAGGCCGCACCGCCAGCCTCAGCTGTGGTGGAAGGCCCCGCCACGCCGTCCGCAGCAGCGGCGTGAGCGGAGGGTGCGCCGCCAGCACCAGCCGTGGCTCCATCAGAGCCCCCCGCCCGCTGCCTGTGCGGACAAGCGAACAGTTTATGGCCCATGTCTCCACATTCAAAACACTTCTTCTGTCCTGAGCTCGCATACACCATATAGGAGCCGTCCCCGTGTTTGACCCGGAAGGACACTTCCAGAGTCGCAGTTGGCGAGTCCAAAAACATGGACACCTGTCGCCTGAGTGATTTCACATGTTTTAACTTGGTCTCCTTGCATCCCAAAGTCAGAGTTCTAAACGGGCCCGCAAACTTCCCAAATCTGCGGAGCTCCGTCGCCAACTGCTCATCAGTGATGAAAGGTGGAACACCTGAGACGGTGATACGCGTTGATGGGACAGATAAGGGGGACACCTGTACATACGTTTCCCCGATAACAACACCGCTTGCAATCAGGGTGTGGACATCCTCTTCAGCAGCCAGAAACACAACTACAGCTCTATTCATTCAGGACGCAAAGCAGATCGCATCATGGCCCACCTGCTCGGCCACAGCCAGAAGCACCTCCTCCACAGTAACAGTGCTGTCCGGGGGAACGATCCGCACCCCCTGGTGGATAGACGGAGGTGGCATTTCCAAGGTCACCATCCTCCACCCAAAAAAAACAAAACTGAAAATGCGGCCAGTAGTAGAAAATCAAAAAAAAGTCCAAACAAACCACGGAGTTCCCTATTTCCACCCTCCTCCTTCGGCTGCCGGAAACACAGAGAGAGAGAGAGAGAGAGAGAGAGAGAGAGAGAGAGAGAGAGAGAGAGAGAGAGAGAGAGAGAGAGACTTTGACTTTTAAAAAAAGGCTTTATTGCACATTTCAAAATTGCAGAAAGACCAATATCAGTTGTCCAAGTGTGTCACATCTCAAAAGTGCAAACATAACTCATCCCCCTGACCCACTGAACACAAAACATTCCCTACAGCCCATCTATTGATGAACGCCTCCAGATTGTCTACCATTTGATAGTAAGAGAACTCCACCCGGAGTCTGACTGTCAACAAGACCTTGAAAGCGGACACAGGATCCACATTGCCAGCATTGCTTGCCCGATTTTTCCTCGTCAGCCAGATGGCAAGAGAGAGAGAGACCTTTGACCTTTAAAATAAGCCTTTATTGCACACTTCAAAAAAAAAGTAAGCACACCAACATCATTCCACCAAGTGTGTCACATTGAAAAAAGTGCAAACTGAAATGTTCCCCCCCCACACCACACAGAGCATTCCTTGCAGCCCACCTAGTCAAAGATCCAGTTCTGTGACAGTCAATTACAGTCAATTAAATGTCATATACAAGTCTGTTCAAACAATATCCCAAAAATGTGTGAAACAGGCAGAGGAACGACCGCCATTCATTCCTCCTGTCGGGCGCGCTTGACCGGCGTTCCCCCTGCTGCTTTACGCAGGGCCGTCAGGTGTTTTTTGAGGCAATAACGTTTCCTTTCATCCAGGAGGTCAAGACCAACCTGCCGTCTTAGCACATCCACAGACTTAATGAATTTATCAGTGTCACTGAAGTAGTCGGCGACCCCTAATGGCTTTGTTATAGGTTTCATCCAGAAAAGCATCCAGCGAGATTCTGACGTACCATCAGGTCGGTGCTCCGTCCCCTCCACTGAAGCGGCAGCAGCTGGCGGAGGCACAGCCGCTGACGTCACACAGCGAGATGATTGTGACGCACCATCAGTGACCCTTGTGGCGCCATCACCATCAACGCTCCCGGCCGCAAGCTGGGCCGCGGGCGGCAGAGCCGGGCCGCGGGCGGCAGAGCCGGGCCGTCCACAGACACAGCGGCAGGCTCCGGAGCAGGGGCAGCGGGAGCCGCGCCGCCGTCCGCAGCTGCGGCGTGGGCAGAGGGCTCGCTGCCGGCACCATCCGCGGCCCCATCAGGGCCCTCCGCCCGCTGCCTGTGCGGACAAGCGAACCGTTTATGGCCCACGTCTCCACATTCAAAACATTTCATCTGTCCCGAGCTCGCATACACCATATAAGATCCATCCCCATGCTTGACCCTGAAGGAGACTTCCAGAGTCTGAGTGGGCGAGTCGAGAAACATGAACACCTGTCGCCTGAGTGATTTCACATGTTTGAACTTGATGGCCTTGCATCCCAAAGGCAGAGTTGTAAACAGGCCTGCAAACTTCCCAAATCTGCGGAGCTCCGTCGCCAACTGCTCATCAGTGATGGAACACCTGAGACGGTGATTCTCGTTGATGGGACAGATAAGGGGAACACCTGTACATACGTTTCCCCGATAACCACACCGCTTACAATCAGGGTGTGGACATCGTCTTCAGCCGCCAGAAACACAACCACAGCTCTATTCATTCGGGAAGCAAAGCAGACCGCGTCAGCGCCCACCTGCTTGGCCACAGCCTCCAGGACCTCCTCCACAGTAACATCGCTGTCCGGGGGAACGATCCTCACCCCCTGGTGGATAGATGGAGGTGGCTTTCCCAAGGCCGCTGAGAGAGAGAGAGAGTTTTAAAAAAAATGACTTTATTGCACAATTCAAAAAATGTAAGAGCACCAATATCATTCCACCAAATGTCTCACATTGGAAAAGTGCAAACATAAGTCATCCCCCTCCCCTACACAACACAAAGTATTCCTTGCAGTCCACCTATTCCACATTACCAGTGGCAGTAGTCCAAGTCTTCCTTGTAGTCCGTGCAAAGACGAGCCACAGGCCTCCAGTTCTTAAGCAAGGCCAAAGAGAGAGAGAGAGAGCGAGAGATATGACGGGATCGGCGCCCTATGTGGATGCCCTGAATTTCCCTCTGGGGATCAATAAAGTATACAAGATACAAATACAAAAAAAATAATAATAATAATAATAATGTTCGGTGTTTTGTATTTATAATATTGCTAAAATATAAAAGGATGAACTACAGTGGGTCTCAAATATTTATAAATGTGTCCTGTTACAGTGCTGCATGAGTTTATTGACGATAGACTATAAACTACACATATAAACTAAATTATAATGATGACTGAATAACTCCCATTCCCCAAAAGTGCAAGATACATTTATGAATAAGTCATAAATGATCACACAAAAAAGCAATCTGACAAAAAAAAATAAAAAATAAACAAGTGGTTCTTAAACAGTGGCTAATATTGGATGTCCCATTCATTTTCAATTATTCTGTAATTAATATTCACACAATCAAATAAATCTCAGTTCAGTACCTTTCATATTTGTCAAAGTCTAACATGTGATAGCTACATATATGGTACACCTCTGTATTCCACTTTCAAACACAGCCTACATTTGGGCCTGTAAAGCCTAACTGGGCTACCTGTTTCAGACAGGAATTCTTGCCTTCTACGGGCATGCACTAGTAAGTATAAATTCATGAATAAATTGATTATGTCATGTTCGCCCCTTCGGGGCAGAGAGACACACCCAAGTGCTGAAATGTGTTAGTGACATTTATTAACAAAAGGAACATAAAAATCCAAAAATAGTGAACACAATACAAAAAAATGCAAAACAAGAATAACTTACAGAAAAGAGCCTTAGAGCTGGGAGCGCTCAGTAGAAGAAAAACACTTCAGAGGCTGGGACGAGTAGAATGATGAGGAGTTGAACCAGTAAAGCAACAAGGACAAAAATGAACATGCAGGCTTAAATAGTGGGATGCACAATGAGTAGCAGGTGTGGGGAACAGGAGCGGACTGGTGGCCTAATTACAGAGTATTCGCAGCTGCGGATAACTAGGAGAGCAGGCAGTAAGCAAATAAAGTGGGGATGTCTGGAGAAAAGGAATAATGCCACTGTCACATGAAAAGGCAAAACAATCCCAAACAACATAAATTGACAACATAATAACAATACTGAAGCATAAATAACAGACCGAATGATGAATCATTAGGAATCAGAACACAGGAAAACATCACAAGGCTGGAAAAAATGCAGAAAATATTCAAAAATAAATTGAGGGCCTGAGCCCAGTACTAACCGTGCTCAGTCCTGTGAAAGAGCCCCCCCTTTAAGGGGGTTACCCCAAGGTAACACCAAAAGGAGCCCCCCCCCACACACACACACACACACACACAAAAAAGGTACAGCAAAAAACAAACCTGGGTGGGAGGTGGGGGGGAACAGGTAAGGAGGGAGCAAAACTACAGGGCCTGCTCCAGATCCGCACCATACTACATCAAGGCCATGGGCCCCCCCAGACAGTTTGGGTGGCTGGCCGAAGTCCCAGGCCAGCTGGACGGCCAGGTGGAAGGAGTCGGGTGGCCTGCCAGAGAATAAGGACCACCCGACCCGACAGCTCAGTCTTTTGGCCAGCCGGCCCAAGCCCTTAAACCACCAGGTCCGAAGGGGTGACCCAGGAGGCGGTTCCCCCACCGGAAGGTCCAGTGACGGGAAGCAGGGCCGGAGGAGGGGGACCACCACGACGTCTGGTGGCGGAGGAGGATGAGGAATGCCGATACCATCTGGCAGGAGAGGAAAGGCTTTGGTGTCCTCAGGCTGACCAGCAGCACCCTCTGTGGTCTCGGATTGAGACAATGTAGCACCCGTGGTGGTTCCGGGCTAGAGCTCTGCAGCACCCGCGGTGGCTCCGGACTGGAGCTCTGCAGCACCAGCGGTGGCTCCGGGCTGGAGCTCTTGCAGCACCAGCGGTGGCTCCGGGCTGGAGCTCTGCAGCACCATCGGCGGGCCCGGGCTGGGCCAACGTTGCACCCTCGGTGGACCTGGACTGGGCCAACGTTGCACCCACGGTGGGCCCTGGGCTGGGAGGTAGCGCCCATGGAGGGCCCATACTGGAGCCCAGCACCCACATCAGGTTAATGCTGGGGTGCAGCAGCCACGAGGATCCCCGACCAGGATGCAGCACCCACGGGGACTTGGATCGAGGAGGTGGAAACCAGTTGACGGCCTCGGGCAGAGGGGAAGCTGCACCCATGGAAGACCTGGCCTGGGTCGGAGCTGCACCCACAGAGGTCCCGGGCTGGGACAGGACACCCGCAACAACCTCAACAAGGGAAGCTGGACCCTGGACGACCTCCACAGCAGGGGAAGCTGGACCTCTGGAGACCTCTGGCGTGGCTGGAACATTCCCGGCGACCCTGGGAGGAAGCTCAGATGCAACACAGAGAGAACACGGGTCAGGGTCACCAGCAGTGGCGGAGCACGGCGAGGTGAGCTCAGGCGCAGCGGGCGGCTGCACCTGGCTCCCCTCACCAAAAGTCAGGCAAGATTGCTCTAGGATAGATAGGAGAAACACAAAAGAGAGCACTTGCCTGAGCTCAAGCTCCACTGCCGTCCAGGACGCCAACAAGTCAGGTGATGATGACACCTCGAGCTCAGCCTTGAACTCCACTGCGGAGGCATGATGGTGATCGCAGTCCTCTCGGCCCCAGTTGGAGTGACCCACGCAGGAGGCTCCTCCGGCGTGGCAGCTGGGGACTGGCTCACCATTGGAGCTGGACTCCCTGCGATGGGCTCGGGTTCAGTGCCGTCCCTCTGTCCATAGTGGGACTGCAGGGCTGGGATGGAGTCTTCTTGCGCCGCGGGCTCCTCCATCATTCAGCGGTTGAGTTTCGGGGCCGATGAACACTCAGGGGAGGAAGGAGGAGACACGGAGAGGACAGGTGAGGATTTGATTACTGCAACTGGTGGGGAGAGCTCAGGGGACTGCATGTCCTAAGCCTCCCCTACTGGGAATCAGGCAAGGCATCGCATCATAAATTGACAAAGAATGAAATGAAACTTGCCTGTCATCCTGGTGTGCGATGTTATCTGCAGCAGGAGATGAGCAATCATCCCTCTCCGTGTCTATGGTGAGCTTGGGCCCCTCTGAGGATTGTGGAGGAGCCGCCCCTTTAATCACGGAGGTGGACGGAGCCAGGTAGGATGCACTGAGTCTCCCAGCAGCGGGAGGAGTCGCTGGAAGGAAGCGGGAGGCAGCAACTGCGCAGCAGGGAGAAGCTGGGGAATCAGCTGGGGAAAAGAAACGCTCAGAGCGCACTGCTGCAGGAATCTTACGCTCCGACAAAGGAGGGGCTGCTGGCGAGGAGGAGATGGCGTCCCTCCAACAGTCCAGAGCTGTACGACGTTGTCTACGAGGAGTAGATGGTGTGCATGGTAGAGCTGGAGGGCACCCTGGTGAAGCAAGATGGGAGAAGGACATTGGCTGTGGAGAGTGCCTCTGCCTCGGCTCGGCTGGAAACGTCCATCTATCCATCTTCTACTGCTTTTCTGGAGATCCCGGTCACAGAGGCAGCAGTTCAAGCAGAGAAGCCCAGACTTCCCTCTCCCCAGCCACCTGCTCCAGCTCTTCAAAGAGGATACCAAGGCGATCCCAGACCAGCTGGGAGACACAGTCTCTCCAGCGAGTCCTGGGTCTGCCCCGGGGTCTCCTCCCAGTGGGACATGCTCAAAACACCTCAAGTGGGAGGCGTCCAGGAGGCATCCTGATCAGATGCCCATACCACCTCAACTGGCTCCTTTCAATGTGGAGGAGCAGCAGTTCTACTCTGAGCCTCTCCCGGATGACTGAGTTCCTCACCCTATCTCTGAGGGTGAGTCCAGCAATCCTGCGAAGAAAGCTCATTTCAGCCGCTTGTATCCACAATCTCATTCTTTCAGTCATTACCCAAAGCTCGTAACCATAGGTGAGGGTAGGAACGCAGATTGACTGGTAAAAAGACAGCTTTGCCATAGAGCTCAGCTCCCTCTTCACCACAACAGACCGGTACAACGTCCACATCACTGCAGATACTGCTCCGATCCGTCTGTCAATCTCTCGCTCCATTCTCCCCTCACTCTTGAATAAGACCCTGGGATACTTAAACTCCTCCACTTGGGGCAGGATCCTGTCCCCAACCCGGAGAGGACAATCCACCTTTTTCCGGCTGAGGACCATGGACTCGGACTTGGAGGTGCTGATTCTCATCCCAGCCACTTTACACTCAGCGGCAAACCGTCCCAGGAAGAACTGTAGGTCATTGCTGGATGAAGCCAGCAGGACAACATCATCTGCAAACAACAGAGATGAGATCCTGTGGTCACCAAGCATGAGACCCTCTGTTCCCTGGCTGCACCTAGAAATCCTTTCCATAAAAATTATGAACAGGATCGGTGACAAAGGGCAGCCCTGGCGGAGTCCAACTGAGTCCAAATGAGTGTTGGCAATACAAACCAAACTCTCACAACGGTCGTACAGAGACCGAATAGCTCATAACAAGCCCAATACCCCCACACTCCCAAAGCACCCCCCACAAAAAACCACAAGGGGTGCGGTTGAATGCCTTCTCCAAGTCCACAAAACACATGTAAACTGATTGGCAAACTCCCATGAACCCTCAAGAATTCTCGAGATGGTAAAGAGCTGGTCTGATGTGCCACAGACAGGACAAAAACCACATTGCTCCTCCTGAATCCGAGGTTCGACCAACGGCCGGACTCTCCTCTCCAGTACCTTGACATAGACCTTCCCAGGGAGGATGAGGAGTGTGATCCCTCTAAAACTGGAGCACACCCTCCGGTCCCCTTTTCTTAAGAGAGGAACCACCACCCCAGTTTGCCATGCCCAAGTCACTGCCCCCGACCTCCACACAACGTTGCAGAGGTGTGTCAACCATAACAGCCCTACAACATCCAGGGCCTTGAAGTACTCAGGGCGACTCTCGTCCACCCCCGGGGCCCACCCACCAAAGAGATTTTTTACCACCTTGGCAACCTCAGCCCCTGTGATAGGCGAGTCGTCCCCCCTAGTCCACAAGCCCTGCTTCCTCTGTGGAAGGCGTATCAATGGGATTGAGGAGATCCTCGAAGGATTCCTTCCACCGCCTGACGATATCCCCATTCGAAGTCAACAGCGCCCCATCCACACCATACACAGTGTGGACAGGGAGCTGCCTCTCCCTCCTGAGCTACTGGACAGTTTGCCAGAATCTCTTCGAGGCCAACCGAAAGTCTTGTTCCATGGCCTCACCGAACTCCTCCCATACCCGAGTTCTTGCTTCAGCAACCACCCGAGTTGCACTCCGTTTGGCCTGCCGGTACACCTCAGCTGCTTTGGGAGTCCCACAAGCCAGCCAAGCCTGATAGGACTCCTTCTTCAGCTTAATGGCCCCCCTCACCACTGGTGTCCACCACTTGGTTCGGGGGTTGCCCCCACGAGATGCCCCGACGACCTTGCAGCCGCAGCTCTGGGCCACTGCTTCAACAATGGAGGTGGAGAACATGGCCCATTCAGACTTCCTGTCTCCAGACTCCCTCGGAATGTGGTTGAAGTTCTTCTGGAGGTGGGAGATGAAGACCTCCCGGACAGGGGCCTCAGCCAGATGTTCCCAGCACACCCTCACTATACGTTTGGGTCTACCAGGTCTGAATGGCATCCTCTCCTGCCATCGGATCCAACTCACCACCAGGTGGTGATCAGTTGACAGCTCTGCACCTCTCTTTACCCAAGTGTCCAAGACATAAGGTTGCAGGTCTGATGACACGATAAAATCGATTATCGACCTGTGACCTAGGGTGTCCTGGTGCCAAATTGAAAATGGTGTTCATTATGGACACGTATGGACACTGGAAACGTTTCCATCTTTAAACCAGGAAATGATCACTGAAGAGCGCAAACCGTGGACAGCAGTTCTGCATACTGGGGATAGTTCCATAGGCCGGGGTGTGCCTCCAGGATTCCCACCACTCCATACAAGCATTCCCACGTCTTCTTGGGTCCACGGGCAGCGAGAGCCTCATCCACAAAGTCTTGGATGAAGATGGCCGCCCATTCTTCCTCCACCAATCCTCCTTTGATTGAACGAGGTCGGCGAGCTGGGGACATGATTAGCTCCAACTGGCAGGTGAGTGGAAAAAGGAAAAAAGGAAAAAATGTACTAACACAACAGCTGGGTCTTTTACTGGCGGCTTTATTCTGTCATGTTCGCCCCTTCGGGGCAGAGAGATAGGCCCAAGTGCTGAATTGTGTTCGTGACATTTATTAACAAAAGGAACATAAAAATCCAAAAATAGTGAACACAATACAAAAAATGCAAAACAAGAATAACTTACAGAAAAGAGCCTCAGAGCTGGGAGTGCTCAGGAGAAGAAAAACACTTCAGGGGCTGGGATGAGTAGAATGACGAGGAGTTGAACCAATAAAGCCACAAGGACAAAAACAAACATGCAGGCTTAAATAGTGGGATGCACAATGAGTAGCAGGTGTGTGGAACAGGAGCGGACTGGTGACCTAATTACAGAGTATTCACAACTGAGGATAACTAGGAGAGCAGGCAGTAAGCACATAAAGTGGGGATGTCTGGAGAGAAGGAATAATGGCCCTGTCACATGAAAAGGCAAAACAATCCCAAACAACATAAATTGACAACAAAATAACAATACTGAAGTATAAATGGTAGACAGAATGATGAATCATTAGGAATCAGAACACAGGAAAACATCACAAGGCTGGAAAAACAGAAAATATTTATTCATTCATCTTCTTCCGCTTAATCCTTTACGGGTCGTGGGGGGGGCTGGAGCCTATCCCAGCATCTTTGGGCGAGAGGCAGGGTACACCCTGGACAGATCACCAGTCCATCGCAGGGCCCACACAGAGAGACAGACAACCATTCACTCTCACAGTCATACCTAGAATCCCCAGTTTGATGCCAATTAACCTAACTTGCATGTTTTTGGCATGTGGGAGGATTCAGAAAGAAATTGAGGGCCTGAGCCCGGTACTAACCATGCTCAGTCCTGTGACAGATTATTGACCAACGTGTTTATTTTATTAACACAAGAACCGTCAAGATGATCTGATGGAGACTGAGGTTTTATTATGTGAATAACTTTGTTTTAACAAAATCTTCAGGTCTCTCAGTCCATGACTTTTCATAAATACTGCATGTGCGTTTTATCCTTCGTGAAGTCTGGGACATAATAAAATTAAACACACATGATTTCACTTATTCCTTGAACAGCCACAGCAGAAACTGCTGTCACTGAGTTACTACGATGTTGCAATGTCGGGGGATGTATATGGATCTGTGCTCTTTTTGTCCACTCCAGCAAGGAAGGGCTATCCTATTTTATGGATACAGTACAAATTCATTGTTTAGGAAAGCTTTTTATTTATTTGACCCTTACCAGGTAATATATTTGAGAACCAGTTCTCACCAGGGATGTTCTGGTGTGTCATTGTATGCACTTGTTTGCTTTTATTCTTGTTCTTAATCCTATTTGTGTAGAGATTTTAATCCAAAACATAAAGTGTGCTATAAACGAAATAAATTATTATTATTATTAGGCTATATATAAACAAATGAAATTTTAAAAATCCTCTGCCAGCTGATGTCCAGTTCAGCACAACACCAATCTCTGTGAGATCGTTTCTGTTCATATTAATCTGTTCTGTCACGCCAAATAAAGTCATGAGGAGGGAGAAGCTTCTGTCTCTTTGGCCGGTTCTCACCGGTGTTTCCTGGCACCAACGATCGCTGTCATCAGGCATAGATGAATTAAGGGTGCTTTCTCACCTAAATTTGCTTACTTTGGTCCGAATCAGTTGGTAAGTTTGTTACTTTGTATCATTTTCTCCTTAGTTTGGTTCCCTTTTACACAGGCAAAAATTCAAGCGGACCAAACTGCGTCACGTTAAATCCCGTGAGACTTACTGTATATCAGAACGTTCTCTGTTCTTATTAGGCAGATTTTTTTGCCGTGAGAAAAGGAAAGGTAACTACAGGAAGTAGAATGACTACTGTGCATTTATGCATTTCAGGGGAAAAAATAATATAAATTGTAACGTAATCTACAGGGGATTTTCATCGCCCTGGTTATTGTTTATTACATTACATGCATATACCACTTTCGGCAAATAGTACAGTTTGAAAATGAAATGCGGCTACAGATGGAAAATAACATGTTAACATTCAGTAATCCTTTAGAACCGTGACATGCTAAGCCACAGATATTTTTGAAGAGCTATCAGATATGTACAGTGGCATAAAATATTTTACTGTTTGCCAAGGGTCCTGTTTTAGTGTGGTCCCTTTCTCACCTGCAGGAACGCACCACAGTTCACCATTTGATTCGAATCGAGACCATCTCTTTCAGGAGGTCTCGGTACGGTAGGCTTGGTGCGCACCTGAGTGCAATGACCGTGTTCTCACCAGACAAAACAAACCGCACTAACAGAGAAAACAAACTTGAGTTCGACTGAAACAAACTAAAGCCTGTAGGTGTGAAAGCACCCTAAGACATGCTTTTTTGGGGCGTTAAATCCTGGCACATTTAGCAGAAGAATGACAACCGCAAACCTTAGTAAATCACCTTGCACCAGTCATTTAAATATTCTCCTCCCTCAAATTTGCACTTTGACATGACAACTCCTACAAATACATATGCAATGAAGCCAAGCGCAAAATTAACATAGTCCACACTTTTCCACTGCTAATTTTACCCTGCGCCCTTGAGTAAATCTTGACAGTTTTTTAATGCCAAAACAGGTTTTTGCGATGGGGCAGCACATTAGTAAATCTGTCCCTTAGTCTGGACCTTCACCCAGGACCAGTTTGCCTTGGGAGACCCTTACAGGGGCAAGTTGCTCCCGATAACATGGCTCCTGGGATCATTCGAGGACTCAAATCTCCCATAAGGTGGCGATCCACGGAGGGGTATTAATTACCTGTTACACTTAAATATACATACAGTAATTTCAAAATCTGAACAAGTATTGTAAAATGTGGCTTTGCATTTCAATTTCACAACTAGAAAAGCACTCAGAGAGCGCAGACCTCCGCCAAGCGCTACAGTTCCCCCCATACAGTGTTTGTGTGTGCGTTCTTAGATTCCTTGACCATGAAAACATATGACTAGCAATTGGATTGACAATGATAAGATTAGTGGTTGAGTAGTTATTCACGAAAATGACATTTTCCGTAATGGCGGCCACAGTTCAGCCCATACAGTGTTTGTGTGTACGTTTTCAGATTCCTTGACCATGAAAACATATGACTAGCAATTGGATTGACAATGATAGGTTCCAAGGTTGTCATAGCCAGGAGCGGCAGTGGGGTTAAGCTCCCAGTGCTCATAAAATGCTCCTTATGGCGTGCGTCTCGAAAAGCCTCTGACAACTAAGTCCAACTCCTAGCCTGCCCGTGTGGTTTAGTTTCTAAGCCCGGCGGAACTGCTTTTACTAATAGGAGAAGGGGCGAGGGCGGATCTCTGGCGCCTTAAAACCAGATGCTTGAGGACTTCCGGGAAGATGGCGGAGAGACATAACACTTAAACAAAGAGCTCTCCCTAGCCGGATTAAAAATCATCGGTAAATGGCCAACTCGACATAAACGAATCAATAAACTAAGGGATGAAAACACGAAGGAACCGGGCACAAGGACAAAAACAGGGTAAAATTGAAGAATTCCTCTCCAACAACGCAGGAAAAACCGCTGTACGCAAAGCCAAAAAAAACGAGGTGTCTACAGCAGAGAAAATGGAAGACACCAGACTCGACAACATGAACACTGGCATCGCCAGTTTGGGTGAAGAGTTAAGAGAATTCAAGCGACAGCTACAACAGGATTTAGCGGCTCTTAAGGAGGAACTGAAAAAAGAAATTAAGGAGGAAATCATGGACCTCCGAAGAGAAATGGAGCGTAAATTAACGGAAAACATGGAGGAGCTGCGCTCCCAGCGGGCGTGTATGACAGAAGCGCAGACCCGAATTTCGGAACTAGAAAATTGGAAAAGCGAGGCAAACAAACAACTACAGACCCTGACGACGCAAACGCAGAGGATGTAGGAGAAAATAAACGACTTGGAGAGCAGATCCCGACGAAGCAATATGCGCATCTTTGGAATTCCGGAGGGCATTGAAGGCAACTCGATGACAAAATTCATGGATCAGTTCTTAAAAAAAGAACTGGAAATACCCGGAGAAACGGATCTGCAGATTCAACGGGCGCACAGAGCACCGGCACAGAACCCGAAAACAAACTCTCCACCCAGGTCAGTTGTGGTAAACTTTGTGAAATATGACATAAAGGAAAGAATCCTGACGCAAGCATGGAAAAAAAAGATACGAATCGGCGACAAACAGGTATTTTTTGACCATGACTACCCGACAGAAATCGTGCAGCAGCGGAAGAAATATGCCAATATTAAAAAAACGCTGAAAGAGAAAAAAATTAGATTCCAAACGCCGCTAACGAAAATGAGGATTCATTGGGAGGAAGGCACAAGAACCTACAACACGGCCGAAGAGGCAGCGCGGGATATGATGGAGCGGGGCCTTGAGGTGAGCGTGCCGAAGGAGACGGCTGGAGCAGCGGCGGCCCTGAACGCACCACGACAGACGGAGTGGAGACGAGTGAACGGCGGAAGAAGGGGGAGAGACGTAGAGCAGCGGGCCCAGGACAAGCTACAAGGCTTTCAACTGAAAGCCTAGATCATAACAAAGATTAAGAAAGGCACAGAAGAAATGAAGGCCAAGAAGACAAGGTAAAAGAGAAACAGACGGCTAGGAGAGGTTTAAGTGATATTTGTTGGACATTTCTAGACTTATGACTATTACTTTGATAGTAATTAGAAGTCTAGGGAGGGCCCTTCACTCTGTGAAGACAAACCCCCCACCCACCAACAGGGACCAGTGGGCAGAAGAAAGGCCCAAAGTACGGAGGTCGAGATTTTTTAATGTGTTTTTATATAAATATGTGTTATTTTTGTTGTTAAAGGGGCTAGGAGCACAAGTTAAAAAAATGGAAAAACATGAATATGGGTAAAAATCTTAAGATAATGACATTAAACGTGAATGGTCTGAACTCACCTGTTAAAAGGGAAAGAATAATAAGAAAATTCAAGAAGGAAAAAGCTGAAATTATATTTATGCAAGAGACACATTTGAGCAAGACAGAACATGTGAAACTAAAGAGATTTGGCTATAAGAACTCCTACTACAGTTCATTTAAGGGAGGAGCAAAAAGGGGGGTTATGATACTAATCTCAAACAAAATACAATTTGAAAGTGAACAGGAAATCCAGGATAAAGAAGGCAGGTATGTAATAATAAAGGGAAGAATAGATGGTATGCAGATTACATTAGTGAACATCTATGCCCCACCAGAAAGTGACAAGGGTTTTTTTCAACATCTGTTTGATCTCATAGCAACACACAGTGAAGGAGTCCTAATTTGTGGAGGAGACTTAAATGCTGTCATGGATCATGAAGTTGACACAACAAGTGTTAAGAAGACAAAAAAACATGTAACAAAGTTCATAAGAACCTCACTGGCAGAAATGGGTATGGTAGACATATGGAGGGACCTGCACCCACTCGAAAAAGACTATACACATTATTCAGCAGTCCATAAAGTACACTCTAGAATAGATTACTTCCTTATGAATGAAGGTGACAGACACAGGGTGAGAAATTGTTGGATTGGAGGGGCAGAAATATCAGATCATAATCCTATATACATGGAAATATATTTGAACAATAGAAAACGACAAACAACATGGAAACTTAACGTAGGACTGTTAAATGATGAGAAAATGAAAGAAAGAATAAAAATAAACAAACGAATATATCCAAGAGAATGACAATGAAGAAGTGGACCCAACAATACTATGGGACGCACTAAAAGCCGTGTTAAGGGGTAAATTAATTGTTGAAACAGGAAAAGCAAATAAGACTAAACTGGAAGCGTATGAACAAAGATGTGAGAGACTGAGGGAACTAGAACGTAAACATCAAAGCACAAATGACCCAAAAATATATCAAGAAATTAAAGAAGAAAAAACAAAGATAAAAGAAACACAAATGGATGAAATTGAAAGGAAAAATAGATATCTAAAGCAAAAATATTATGAAACGGGGCCAAAAGCCACAAAACTGCTGGCAAAACGGTTAAGAAAACAACAAACAATGAATAATGTATACAAGATTAAAGACCCCACCACAAATAAAACCACAGTTAACCCAGAAAACATCGAAGAAATTTTCCATAATTTCTACCAAGAACTATACTCGCAACCTGAAGAAACAAATACTAAAGATATCAAAAGATTTCTAGACACATTGGACTTGCCATCAATAGGAAATCAACAAAATGAAAAACTAACAGCAGAAATAACAACACAAGAGATCAGAGATGTGATTAAGTCACTTAAAAATGGTAAATCACCAGGTAGTGATGGATACCCATCTGAGTTTTATAAACTGTTTATAGAAGAACTCACGCCACAACTCCTAAAGTCATTTAATTGGACGCTGAACAACAACAAAATACCTCCATCATGGAACGAAGCAATCATTTCAGTTATTTTAAAACCAGGGAAAGATAAAGAACAATGCGGAAACTATAGACCAATCTCTTTATTAAATGTAGATTATAAAATATACACAACAATTATATGTAAACGAATAAAGACATTCTTGACGGAATTGATAGAAGATGATCAAACTGGATTCATAGAGGGACGCCAACAGGAGGAGAACAATCAGGAGAACAATACATATAATTAACCAAATACATAAAGAAAAGAAAAGCGCAGTAATAATGAGTTTAGACGCAGAAAAAGCATTTGACAGGGTTAACTGGAAATTCCTATATAGTGTACTGGAGCGCTTTGGATTTAACGAAAAATCAGTACAATGCATAAGGACGCTATATCAAGAACCTGTGGCAAGAATCAAGATAAACGGTAGCTTAACAGACAAAGTAAATATACAAAGATCAACTAGGCAGGGATGCTGCTTATCGCCCACCTTGTTTGCTCTGTTCATAGAACCATTGGCTCAAGCGATACGACAAAATAAGAAATTAAAAGGTGTAACAATAAAGGGGGCGGAACACAAGATTGGGCTATTTGCAGACGATATTATAGTTTACCTTGAACAACCAGATAAATCAATAATGGAAATGATGAACTTGATAGAAAATTTTGGAAAATTATCAGGATACAAGATAAACATAACAAAAACACAAATACTGACATTCCACTATAACCCTCTAAACCAGATAACTGATAAGATCAAACTAAACTGGAAGCAAAAAGAAATAAAATACCTTGGAGTGAACATACCTAAAGACCTAAGCAAAATATATAAAGCAAACTATGATAGGTTGGAACAAGAAATAAAAAAAGATATTGATAGATGGTCAATCTTAAATATGGATCTGAATTCAAAAATTGAGACAGTCAAAATCAGCATACAACCTAGATTACTTTACCTCTTCCAGGCTCTACCAACAGAGATTCCAGATGCCCAATTCTCAAAGTGGGACAGGATGATATCGAGATTTGTTTGGGGAGGTAAAAAACCAAGAGTGAAATATAAAACCCTCCAATTACCAAAAGAGAAAGGAGGCATGGGCCTACCGAGTCTAAAGGAATATTACTACTCAGCACAAATAAGATATATCATATGTTGGTGCGACGAGGGATATGAGGCAAAATGGAAAGAAATGGAAAAGGAAATTGAGGGACTCCCAGTACAAAGCATAATAGGGGATAAAGATGCATATAAGCAAATCAAACAAATAGACCCAATCACTAAATTTACTTTAGAACTGTGGTATAAAATAGTACAAAAATATAATATAAGGGAAGACATAAAACTATTGAAATGGGTAGCATTTGACAGTCAGTTTGAACCGGCAAAACAAGATAGGGGATACAAAAATCTGGTGAACAAGGGAATCACAGCATGGGGCAATATCGGAAAAAAAGATCTCGGGAGCTTTGTAAATATCAGGAGAAAATTTAAATTAGAAAGATCGGAATTTTTCAGATATCTGCAGATGAGAGATTACTATATGAAGAAGATTAGGCATAACCTCCAAACAGATGTGAACGAGATTATACAACTTATTTTAAGCTCATATGCAGGAAATAAAATAAGAATTATTTCAAAACTATATCAGAAACTTATGACAAACAATCATACAAGTAACTATATAAAGGAGAAATGGGAGAAAGAGCTCAATTTAAACATAACAGAAGAAAGCTGGCAGGAAATATGGAAAACACAACACACATCAACAAATTCAAGGGCATGGAGGGAATTTGGATGGAAAAACCTGATTCGCTTTTTCATTACACCACAGATTCAAGGAAAATATACAAATACCCAATCTTTATGCTGGAGGGGATGTGGGGCTCAAAATGCAGACCACTCACATATGTTTTGGAAATGCTACAAAATATCATCATTTTGGAAATCTATGCATGTGACAATACAGAGGATATTAGGATATAATATACCAATGAACTGTAACCTGATGTACTTATGTGATCTTAAAAAAGACAATGTTGTACAGGCTGAGGACAGATATCTAGTTAAAATCTTGTTGATTGCATGTAAAAAAAACTATCACAAAAAAATGGCGATCAGAAGTTCTTCCTGACCAAGAACAATGGACTGACATTGTTGAGGACATACGTATGATGGAAAAACTAACATATCGACGAAGAATGCAAGAAGGAATATGGGAGAAAAAATGGCGGAAATGGACACACTACAAAGTGCAACAACGAGGCAGAAATTGAAAGAATAACCAAAGACACTGAAAAAACCAGAAGAATTAAGAGATGGAAACTAAAAACTTGATGCTCCAACATTTGCCCCCCCCCCCTTTTATTTATTTTTTTTTTCCCTACCCTAACCCCTTTGTTTTTTAAATGTAGAATGTGATCTGAATGCATTATATATGATGAAAAATGAATAAAAATCTAAGTTACAAAAAAAAAAAAACAAAAAAAAAAAAAAAAACAAAAAAAAAAACAGATGCTTCGGGTAGATGGTGGCTCGTCAACCTGGGAAGGTAGCCCATCTAGGGGAAGGTAACCCTGATTTCAAACCTCCGCTGCCTTGCGGCATACCCGGTCACGGGAAAGGCTTCGGGAGTCAACCCTGAGGAAAACTCCGGAGTCGGAGCCCCTAAGGCAGTTCTATGTTGTGCTCAACATCGTTCTGGCAGCTCCTGCAACGGCGCTGGTGCCAAACTGTAGCAGCCCTGCTGTTCCTTTGGATTCATCAGTGACGTGGAGAGGGGGGACATGCTGCATGGGCAACATCTTATCCTCCATATCTTCCTGCCCAGGCTTGAATCCTACCAATGCCCAACGCTGGAAGGTAGAACACCGGATCACTGGAGAGGACACTCCAGCTTCGCCTTTGGCGTAGACAAAACACGGGGAATGACAGTTACCGGTTATAAGCCACCGCTCAATTGGCGTAGAGCTCGGCGCCAGGGGTTATTCCCGACGGTGGGAGGGATCATCGGATCTCACTGGACAGCTACCGCCCGCCTCAAGCTGGGCAGCCCCCAGCCAATAAGGTGATGTCCCACCACAGCTTGCTTTCCTCATTGGGTGCATGGGGATGAGGAGAAATCCGAACAGCAGGCTGAGAACTTTCGCACCAGGCAAGACAATAAAACAAAAGAGACCAACTCTAAAACTGGGAACTTGGAACGTCCGCACTATGATGACAGGACTCGCTACTAACCTCAAGGACATCAACGACACCAGGAAGACTACCATCATCAATAATGAGCTGAAGAGACTGGGAGTGGATATCGCCACTCTCCAGGAAACACAGTTGGCTGACGCAGGCACACTGAGAGAGAAGGACTACACGTTCTACTGGCAGGGAAAGGGCAGTGACGAACACAGGGAACACGGAGTGGGCTTTGCAGTGAAGAACACCTTGCTGAAGATGGTGGAACCGAGCAGCACTGGCTCTGCTCGACTCCTCACCCTCCGCCTGAACACCACTCAAGGCCCAGTCACCCTCGTCAGTGTGTATGCCCCAACACTGACAGCCACACCAGAGGCAAAAGACGAGTTCTACGAGAATCTCGCAACAACTGTCAGGATCGTCCCCAACTCTGAACAACTCATTCTCCTTGGAGACTTCAATGCCAGAGTGGGTGCTGACCACGACTCCTGGCCCTCCTGTCTTGGACCTTTTGGCGTGGGCAGAATGAATGACAACGGACAGCGGCTGCTCGAGTTCTGCACATATCACGATCTGTGCATCACAAACTCGTTCTTCAAGACCAAGCCCCAACACAAGGTTTCCTGGCAACATCCACGCTCAAAGCACTGGCACCAGCTGGACTTGATCCTGACCAGGCGCACCTCACTGAAGAACGTGCTAATCACCCGTTCGTTCCAGAGTGCAGATTGCGACACAGACCATTCATTGGTGTGTTGCAAGGTCAAGCTGCAGCTGAAGAAATTCCATCGTGCTAGACAACCTGGAAAGGCACGGATTGACACCAGCAAGATGGCTCAACCAGAACTTGAAAGTTTCATCGAAATCCGTCCAAAACTTTTTGAGTTATCTTGCTAATCAACAGACAGACAAACAGACAAACCCCGGCAAAAACATAACCTCCTGGCGGAGGTAATCAACAACAGAAGTTAAAAATGCCCCAAATTTAACTAGATTTGCATACAGTGTATTTAATTTGAACATGGGCAACAAATCTTGAATGGAAACACATGTTGATCACATTAATTACAAATTTACATTAAAAATCTATGCACTAACCTGTATACAGTAGGGAAAATACAGTGGATATAAAAAGTCTACACACCCCTGTTCAAATACCAGGTTTTTGTGATGTAAAAAAAAAAATGAGACCAAGATAAATCATTTTAAAACTTTTTTCACCATTAATGTGACCTATAACCTCTACAACCCAACTGAAAAACCAAAAAAAAAAAAATTTAAGGGGAAAAATTAAAAAATAAAAAACTTACAATAACCTGGTTGCATAAATATGCACACCCAGTTATGGTAAATGGTAAATGGCATTCACTTATATAGCACTTTTTCTCATCTCTGGATGACCAAAGCACTTTACAGATCCTGCTATCCACCCATTCACACACACATTCACACACTGATGGCGACGGAGCTGCCATACACAGGCGCTGGCCTGACCCACCAGGAGCAACTGGTGGGTTCAGTGTCTTGCTCAAGGACACTTCGGCATGACTGCAGACAGAGCAGGAATCAAACCCCTGACCCTCCAATCAGTAGTCGGCCACACTACACCTGCGCCACAGCCACCCAACTGGGGATGTGACTTTGTTCAGAATTAACCAATCACATTCAAGCTCATGTCAAATGGGAGTCATCACATATCTGCCACCATTTAAAGTGCCTCTGATTAACCCCAAATAAAGTTCAGCTGTTCTAGTAGGCTTTTCCTGACATTTTTGTAGTCACATCTTACAGCACAAGCCATGGTCTACAGAGAGCTTCCAAAGCATCAGAGGGATCTCATTCTTCAAAGGTATCAGTCAGAAGAAGGATACAAAACAATTTCCAAGGCATTAAATATACCATGGAACACAGTGAAGACAGTCATCATCAAGTGGAGAAAATATGGCACAACAGTGACATTGCCAAGAACTAGGGCTGTGCAATATAACAATATACTGTATATCAGATGATGATATAAAAGCATCTATTGTTTCATAGAATACTCTATCATTTATATCATGATTTAAAAATGCACATACAGTGGGGCCAACAAGTATTTAGTCAGCCACCAATTGTGCAAGTTCTCTCACTTAAAAGATGAAAGAGGTCTCCAATTTTCATCATAGGTATACCTCAACTATGAGAGACAAAATGAGAAAAAAAAAATCCAGAAAATCACATTGAAGGATTTTTAATGAATTAATTGGTAATTCCTCAGTAAAATAAGTATTTGGTCACCTACAAACAAGCAAGATTTCTGGCTCTCACAGACCTGTAACAACTTCTTTAAGAGGCTCCTCTGTCCTCCACTCTTTACCTGTATTAATGGCACCTGTTTGAACTCGTTATCAGTATAAAAGACACCTGTCCACAACCTCAAACAGTCAGACTCCAAACTCCACTATGGCCAAGACCAAAGAGCTGTCAAAGGACACCAGAAACAAAATTGTAGACCTGCACCAGGCTGGGAAGACTGAATCTGCAATAGGTAAGCAGCTTGGTGTGAAGAAATCAACTGTGGGAGCAATTATTAGAAAATGGAAGACATACAAGACCACTGATAATCTCCCTCAATCTGGGGCTCCATGCAAGATCTCACCCCGTGGGGTCAAAATGATCACAAGAACGGTGAGCAAAAATCCCAGAACCACATGGGGGGACCTAGTGAATGACCTGCAAAGAGCTGGGACCAAAGTAACAAAGGCTACCATCAGTAACACACTACGCCGCCAGGGACTCAAATCCTGCAGTGCCAGACGTGTCCCCCTGCTTAAGCCAGGACATGTCCAGGCCCGTCTGAAGTTTGCTAGAGAGCATTTGGATGATCCAGAAGAGGATTGGGAGAATGTCATATGGTCAGATGAAACCAAAGTAGAACTTTTTGGTAAAAACTCAACTTGTCGTGTTTGGAGGAGAAAGAACACCATACCTACTGTGAAGCATGGGGGTGGAAACATCATGCTTTGGGGCTGTTTTTCTGCAAAGGGACCAGGACGACTGATCCGTGTAAAGGAAAGAATGAATGGCGCCATGTATCGTGAGATTTTGAGTGAAAACCTCCTTCCATCAGCAAGGGCATTGAAGATGAAACGTGGCTGGATCTTTCAGCATGACAATGATCCCAAACACACCGCCCAGGCAACGAAGGAGTGGCTTCGTAAGAAGCATTTCAAGGTCCTGGAGTGGCCTAGCCAGTCTCCAGATCTCAACCCCATAGAAAATCTTTGGAGGGAGTTGAAAGTCTGTGTTGCCCAGCGACAGCCCCAAAACATCACTGCTCTAGAGGAGATCTGCATGGAGGAATGGGCCAAAATACCAGCAACAGTGTGTGAAAACCTTGTGAAGACTTACAGAAAACATTTGACCTCTGTCATTGCCAACAAAGGGTATATAACAAAGTACTGAGATGAACTTTTGTTATTGACCAAATACTTATTTTACCGAGGAATTTACCAATTAAGTCATTAAAAAATCCTTCAATGTGATTTTCTGGATTTTTTTTCCTCATTTTGTCTCTCATAGTTGAGGTATACCTATGATGAAAATTGGAGACCTCTCTCATCTTTTAAGTGGGAGAACTTGCACAATTGGTGGCTGACTAAATACTTTTTTACCCCACTGTATTCCCATTTATTCAGTAAAGTTCCTCACCACTACTTGTCAGTGGCCCATCTCTCCCCCGCAGTGCGCGACTGTGCGCAGCAGAACAGGTGTGTGGTGGGTGGCTAGGCTTCAGTCCAGTGGTTGCTAATGCCAACTCCAAACTACCGGTTCAGATAGCTACTACTCCTGTTTGCCAGGGATGTGGGACTGTTTTGCATCATGCTGCACCAGAGAGGATAGTTCGCTAACCTCATTTTAATAGGAGTTAAGTAACATTAACAACATGTCTAATTATAAAATGCTAAATGACGATGTTAAGTTGTGCTAACTAAAAACCGCAGCAGACCATCATTTCTTTGGTTTAAACTACTCCTGAATTTCTGTTTTGTCTGAAAAAAAAACTATTAAAGCTGTAAAAGTGCATGATGGTGGCACATACACACAAAATAAAGAAATACATTAAAACGGGTCGAAGGAGCAAGTTGGCTCTCAATGTAATTTATTTGATTTCTAATCATTTTAAACAGTCAAGTAGGGATAATGAATAAAGTTAAAGTCATCACATGTATTTTATTACATTACCTTTTGTGTCTTAAGATTTTCAGATCATGACCAATCTGAAATATTTTTACAACAAAGTAAACAGGTTGAATCAGGCCAGAATAGCAGTCATCAGGCTGTGGAGCTACACTTAAATTATGACTGATTTAAACTAACAGCTAATTTATATCTGTAGATGGCAGTGATGGGTAATTTTCTCATTTTCATACGTTTTTTTTATGTTATGTGGGGGTTTTTTGCTATTCTCCTCTGGCTCTGGAAATATTCAACTTATTGAGGTTTACTTTTTATTCATACATGATTTAGAAGAAAAATCTGAAATCTATGAGACACAAGTCTCAAATACACATTAAAAAAAACTATTTTATAACAACATTCCAAAATTATAAGAGTAAAAGGTACATGTAAAAAAGTCAACAAAAAAAAGAGATGGTCCTTTTTATGTGATTACCTAAACTGTAGAATTTACAGAAAATATACACTACCGTTCAAAAGTTTGGGGTCACTTAGAAATTTCCTTATTTTTGAAAGAAAAGCACTGTTTTTTTCAATGAAGATAACTTTAAACTAATCAGAAATACACTCTAATATCTAATATACATTGCTAATGTGGTAAATGACTATTCTAGCTGCAAATGTCTGGTTTTTGGTGCAATATCTACATAGGTGTATAGAGGCCCATTTCCAGCAACTATTATTCCAGTGTTCTAATGGAACAATGTGTTTGCTCATTGCGTCAGAAGGCTAATGGATGATTAGAAAACCCTTGTGCGAGGACTTCCGGTCTGGACGCCATGGCGACTGCAGCTTAACACTGAAGCTCTCAGACCCAATCCAGGATAACACCTTGAAAATCAAACTTAACGGATTTTTGGAGGAGTGAAAATCAAAAGACAAAATCATCATGTCTAAAGGAAAACAGAAGAAACTGAAATTCTCCAGGCCAGGACACGTATCGGCCGGAGAATCTGAACTGGAAGATCTCCGTTCAGAAGACGAGGAACTGGTGATAGCTAACAAAAGGGTTAGCCTGAAATCACTATTTGAGGAGCTACGACGATTTCGCCGAGAAGTTACGGCCGAATTTCGGGAATTCAGAGAAGAATTGAAAAGGACAAACAGCAGAGTGGACCAGGCCGAGAACCGAATCTTGGAAACAGAGGATCGAATAAAAGTGCTCGAAGATTCTGTGCTAGACCTACGCAAAAGACAAGCAGCTATAGAGGCTAAGCTAACCGACCAAGAAGGAAAACAAAGAAGAGACAACATAAGAATTCATGGTCTGATAGAAGGAACCGAAAATGGTTTTAACTCAATGGCAGAATGCGTGGAATCCTTACTAAGAGAGAAATTGGATATTCCACAAACCACCGACTTGAAGATAGAAAAGGCACATTGTTCATTAGCCGCTAGGCCGGCGGCGGAAGCGCCCCCACGTTCGGTGTTGGTAAGATTTTCCAATTTCAAAATAAAACAAGAGGTTGTAAGACGGGCCTGGCAGAAAAAAGGATTTATGCACCAGGAGAGAAAAGTCTACGTGGAACACGATTACGCCCTGGAGGTCCTTAAAAAGCGCCGGGAATACAATGACGCGAAAAAGGTGTTAAGAGAGAAGAAATTGCGCTTTCAGACACCATTTCCTGCGAAGTTAAGGGTCTTCTACGGCGATGAAACGTGTCTCTATAATTCGGCGGAAGAAGCAACAGCTGACATGGCGAAAAGAGGGCTCCCGGTAACGGTATTTAAACCCGCAGCAGACCCGAGTGAGAAGATCAAAGCGCAAACATGGACAACACAAAGACCCTCAAAATCCACGGACCAGCAGCGGGAAACCCAGCACCAGAGCGTCGCGGATAAACTATCCGTTTTCAGGTTGGAATAGCGACCTTTTTTTTTTTTTTCTCTTTTCTCTTGAATCAATCCGCACATCCAACCCCCCTCATACAAGGTAACAAACTTTAAAGGAGATGCATATTCAGCATGTGGTAAAACATTTCATGGAACAATCATATTATTTGAAACAAATAAGTCTTTGTAATAAAAAAAAAAAAAAAAAAACTTGTTAAAATAGAAATGTGACAATAATCCACATGTTCTCCTCATACTAACAAACACTGTTTTTGCGTGAATGTTTGATGTGATGGGGTGGGAGGGTGCACACAATTTCACAGGGTTTAGGCATAAAAGGAAAAAAAAAAAATCATTATAAGTTTGGATTGGGTTTTGAAACTCACGTTAAAAGCATGGGACTACTTTCAGTGGTAAGAGAGGGCCCTCAACACGTAACAGAGTTTGAGGAATTTCCCTCAGGGCCTTCACTCCATCAAGGCTCTTACAGGGTCTTTAAAAAGACCTCAGTTCAGGAAGTTCTTATGACAGCTTTTTGTTTTAAAGTTTTTTACACTATGTTCTTAATGTTTTTCTTGTTTTTAATGTTCTTTCAGTTTCTGAGTAGCACAAAAGAGGGCCACCACACAGTTATACTAAACAAAACAACACAATGGAGAAACAGGGTGTAACCAAAATAATTTCATATAATGTAAAAGGAATCCTGAATCCAGTTAAAAGATCCAAGATTCTAGGCAAAATGAAAAAAGACAAAGCAGGAATAATATTTTTACAAGAAACCCACCTAACAGACGTGGAACACAATAAACTCAGTAGACAAGGGTTTAAAATGATCTCTTCATCTTCATATAAATCAGGGAGGAGGAGGGGAGTAGCGACATTGATATCAACCAAAATTACATTTGAAAAAAAATCAGAACACAAAGATAAAGAAGGGAGATACAGTTTGGTAACTGGGCGGCTAGAGGGAGAAGATATCACCCTGCTGAATGTGTATGCTCCCCCAGGGGCTAACTGGAAATTTTATAAAAATGTATTCGACCTAATGATAACTAAAGCTCAAGGTTTAGTGATATGTGGTGGGGACTTCAATCTTAGACTGAATCCATACTGGGATGCTTCTGGTAATTCCCCACATCAAAATAACACCCAAAACAGGAAGACTCGGATGCTACTAAAAGAATTGGGAATCTGTGACGTGTGGAGGGAACTCAACCCCAGTGTAAAAGACTATACATTTTACTCAACTCCACATTCATCTTACTCAAGGATTGACTATTTTTTTATGTTTAATAGAGACATTGGAAGAGTAAAAACATGTAAAATAGGACTGATGGATCTCTCCGACCACAGTCCGATCTACATGGACTTAAATATCCAAAAATACACAAATAATACATTTTCTTGGAGGTTAAATTCAAATGTCCTGAAAGGACCATTGAAAGATGAATTGGAATCAGATATTCTCAGATATTTGGAAGATAACGATAACGGAGAAGTATCCCCTTTAATACTGTGGGATGCATGCAAAGCTGTAATAAGAGGAAAGATTATTGCAAAACTGGCAACCCAAAAGAAACTAAGACAAGAAAAACTATCCACATTAGAGTCAGAACTTAGGAACCTAGAAAAAGAACACAAAGGCAACACTCATTCTACTGACTCGCTCAAGATGAAGGAAATTAAAAACCAAATAAATGAGATCTACACAATAGAAATCCAGAAGAAACTTACATTTCTGAAACAAAAATACTATGAAGCAGGCAGTAAATCGGCAAAATTGCTAGCCTATAAATTGAGGAAACATCAAACAGAAAGAGCAATCTACAAAATCAGAGACCCAGTATCAAAGGAAATAAAATTCAGAATTCAGGATATTCTTAAAAACTTCGAGAATTACTATAAGAACTTATACTCCCACAAAAAACATAAAAACGCATCCGAGGCATTCCTAAACACATTAAACCTTCCCCAACTTACGGAGTCACAAAATAAAACACTACTGTCAGAAATACATCCTAAAGAATTGGAAAAAGCAATTATGAAACTTAAAGCTAACAAATCCCCAGGAGCTGATGGCTATACAGCAGAGTGGTACAAAACCTTTAAACAGCAACTATCTCCTCTCCTCCTGAAAACATTTAATTATGTCCTCCACACAGGGGAAATCCCCCCCCCTCCTGGAGAGAAGGGGTCATTGCAGTTATACCTAAACCTGAAAAGGATAAACTAGAGTGCTCCAACTACAGATCAATCAGTGTACTAAATCAGGACTATAAGCTTTTTACCATTATCCTTGCCAAAAGGTTAGAAAATATACTGACAGACCTAATTCATTTAGACCAAACAGGTTTTATAAGACAAAGACAGACACAAGACAACATTCGACGCACTTTACACATAATTCATCATATAAAAAAATATAACTTAAATGCAGTCATATTGGGATTAGATGCTGAAAAAGCATTCGATTCGGTTGACTGGTCTTTTCTATATAGAATCTTATCCAGTTTCAATTTTCATAACAACTTCATTAGAACTATACAGGCATTATATAAAAAACCAACAGCTAAAATAAGGATTAACGGTAATTTATCATCATCTTTTGAACTGGAAAGAGGATGTCGTCAGGGCTGCCCCCTGTCTCCACTGCTCTTTGCAATCTTCATAGAACCTCTGAGCCAATGGATAAGACAAAACCAAAAAATGCAAGGTATTACACTTGGTCAGAAGATAAGACAAGATAAGATAAGCCTTTATTAGTCCCACAACGGGGAAATTCCAGGATTGCAACAGCACAGGGATAGCAACACTCAGAGCAACAATCAGAAGGCAAGAAAAAAAAAACAAGCAAGCAAGAGCAGCTAATATACATATGTACATATTACTATAAAATATATATATACACACACACACAGTGCAGAGCATTGTAGCTGGATGGAATAAATATATGAATATATGAACACACAGTGCAGAGCATTGTAGCTAGATGGAATAAATATGTAAATATATAAACACCCACAGTACGGAGCATTGCAGCTAGGTGGAATAAATATGCAAGTATATAAACACACACAGTGCGGAGCAATGTAGCTAGATGGAATAATAGATGATGGAAGGAACATAAAATAGCACTCTTTGCTGATGACATTTTAATATACCTAGGGCAGCCGGACACTTCTTTACCAGAACTAACCTCAGTTTTTTCAGAGTATGGAGATTTATCGGGGTACAAATTAAACATGCATAAAACCCAAGTTTTAACATTCAACTATGACCCAAATCATTATTCTCTAAGCAAACTCAAAACTAACTGGGAGTCGGAATCTATGAAATATCTGGGGGTCAATATCCCGAAACAACTCAACAAAATTATATCACTAAACTATGATCCACTGGTGACAAAAATAAAATCTGACCTAGCAAGATGGAATATGATACCATTCTTGGGTACTGCACAAAGAATTGAAGCAGTCAAAATGAATATACTTCCACGTCTTCTATACCTTTTCCAAACAATACCAGTAGAACCTCCCAAAAAAACATGGCAGGAGCTGGACAGAAGGATCTCAAGATTCATATGGCAGGGCAAGAGACCTAGAATCAGATATAGAACCCTACAGCTAAACAAAGACAAAGGTGGGCTCGCGCTGCCAAATATCAGGGACTACTTTAAAGCCGCACAAATTAAAACTTTAGTAGAGATATGTAACCCAGTCTACACTGCACAATGGAAGGAGATCGAATGCCAAATAACAAGTGACATCCCCCTACAGGCGATAATAGGGAACAATGCCTTACCTAAGCTTTTGAATAACACTAACCCGTGGATAGAGACCCCGCTAAAAATTTGGTTTAAGATAGTCAGAGAGAATCAAACTAAAGAGCCCTATCGACTTCTGCAATGGATCGCCTATGATCAGGACTTTACTCCTAATAAAACAGACACCAGATTTAAAAAGTGGAAGGAGAAAGGGCTGATAAAATATTACGATTTTTTTAAAGGGCAAATCTTAAGAAGTTTTGAAGATTTGAAAAACAAGGCCTAATAAATCAAGACCTTTACAGGTTCTTCCAGCTTAGACACCACATAAACAATATACTTAAAAAGGAGGTTTTGGAAAGGGCCCAGTCAGGTGTTCTGAAGGTCTTCTTAATGGCATATAAAGGGATCCCAGGGATCAGATACATTTCTAAAATATACCAAGGTCTTCAAGACTTAAAAGGAGACAACACATCTTATATAAAAGAGAGATGGGAAAAAGAGGGGAATTTCACTTTACAACTGGAAATATGGGAAAAGCTCAATAAACAGCAATGGAAAAGTACCTCATCCCTGCAGTGGAGAGAATTTGGATGGAAAAACTTGGCAAGATTTTTCAGAACACCTGCACAAAACAAATTTACCCATAAGGGATTGAACTGTTGGCGCTTGTGTGGTGAAAAGACTGCAAATCATTTTCATGTGTTTTGGTCATGCCCAGTTATCCACCAATATTGGACCAAGGTACAGACAATATTGGGGAAAATATTCAAAATTACAGTTCCCTTTTCTTTTGTAACTTTGTATTTGGGTTTACTACCGGACTCACTGGAAAGACGAGGAGAAAAATACTTATTCAATGTTTTAATATTGGCAAGCAAAAAAGCTCTAACTAAAAAATGGATGTTGAAGGACTGTCCTACACCTGAAGATTGGACTAACGTGATCCAAGACATTTACTCGATGGAAAAGTTGACATTCGCACTGAGACAGGACATGGATGGGTTCATGAACTTTTGGCAACCCTGGACCGCATATGTGTCTTCCATTAGATCTAATCTTTGACAAATACCATTTCAATAATGGTTCCGCTCTTTGTTCCAATGCTACTCAGATGCTCTTTTATCTTTATTTACTTACTTTTTCTTTTTGTTTGTTTTTTACTGGTTTGTTTGTGGGGTTTTTTGTTATTTGTTTTGTTTTTTTTTTCTCTTTAATTTCACTTTTTCTTTCACTTTAAAAAAAAAAAAAAGGGGGTGTTGTAAGAATTAATCTTCCAATGTTGTCAGATATCAGAAAATAAGGGAACATGTGATGAAAATGTAAACAATGCATTGCTGTAACGACCTGTATACCCTTTACAAAAACTTAAATAAAAAAAAAAAAGAAAACCCTTGTGCAATCATGTTAGCACAGCTGAAAACAGTTTAGCTGGTTAGAGAAGCTATAAAACTGACCTTCCTTTGAGCAGGTTAGTATCTGGAAAAAATTATTATTTCAAATACAAATCATTATTTCTAACCTTGTCAATGTCTTGACTATATTTTCTATTCATTTTACAACTCATGGTGGTAAATAAGAGTGACTTTTCATGGAAAACACAAAATAATTGTCTGGGTGACCCCAAACTTTGAACGGTAGTGTATATTGTGATATATATCATTACTGTAATATAAGATGACTTATATTGTGATATGAAATTTCTGTCATATTGCACAGCCCTACCAAGAACTGGACGTCCCTCCAAAATTGATGTAAAGATGAGAAGAAAACTGGTCAAGGAGGCTGCCAAGAGGCCCACAGCAACACTGAAGGAGCTGCAGGAATTTCTGGCAAGTACTGGCTGTTTAGTACATGCAACAACAATCTCCCATCTTCTTCATATGTCTGGGCTATGGGGTAGGGTGGCAAGATGGAAGTCTTATCTTACGAAGTAAAACAGCCAAGCCCGGCTACATTTTGCAAAAACACATTTGAAATCTCCCAAACGCATGTGGGAAAATGTGTTATAGTCAGATGAAACCAAGGTTGAACTTTTTGGCCATAATTCCAAAAGGTATATTTGGCGCAAACATAACACTGCTCATCACCAAAAGAACACCATACCTACAGTGAAACATGGTGGTGGCACCATCATGTTTTGGGGCTGTTTTTCTTTAGCTGGAACTGGGGCCTTAGCCAAGGTGGGAGGAATTATGAACAGTTCCAAATACCAGCCAGTGTTGGCACAAAACCTTCAGGCTTCTGATAGAAAGCTGAAGATGAAGAGGAACTTCATCTTTCAGCACGACAATGACCCAAAGCACACATCCAAATCAACAAAAGAATGGCTTCACCAGAAGAAGATTAAGGTTTTGGAATGGCCCAGCCACAGTCCAGACCTGAATCCGATTGAACATCCATGGGGTGATCTGAAGAGGGCTGTGCACAGGAAATGCCCTCCCAATCTGACAGATTTGGAGCATTTTTGCATAGAAGAGTGGGCAAATATTGCCACATCAAGATGTGCCACACTGATAAGACTCCTACCCAAAAAGACCGAGGGCTGTAACAAAAGCCAAAGGTGCTGCAACAAAGTATTAGTTTAAGGGTGTGCATATTTATGCAACCAGGTTATTTGTAAGTTTTTTTATTTTCCCCTTAAAAGATTTCAGTTTGTTTTTCAATTGGGTTGTACAGGTTATAGGTCACATTCATGGTGGAAAAAGTTCTGAAATTATTTATCTTGGTCTCATTTTTTTAAATCACAAAAACCTGGTATTTGAACAGGGGTGTGTAGACTTTTTATATCCACTTTAACTTATTGACTGTGGATGGTGCTCCATTGCACCGTCAGCCCCTAGTGGTGAAGGTTTTTTCAAGAAAATATTCAGTTCAGATGTCAGAGATTTCCAAAGCTGTAACTTGAAAGTGGTAAGAGGTAATGACTTACTGTCAATTAGAAAGATGTAGAATATGATCCAAAGTTTGAGATAGGAGTAAATTTACGCATCTAATTTGCATAATGCAGCGGCAGCCATATTGAATTACATAACTTTCAGTCAAAAGTGGACTTTGGACATATTTACACGAAGAATGGTTTTGCTTTTTGTCACCGTTTCTTGTTTGGGGCATTTTGTTATCTTATCTTCAAAGAATATGAACCAGAAAATCAGTACAATGCAGTACAATGTAAACAAAACAATAAACAAACACAGACATTCGTCACTTACCGCTGGCGAAGGCGACTCGCTTCGCCCTTTTTGCGGCACCTTGGCCGTTATTTTCTCTTCTGTCGAGCATTTTTGCTTTCTCTCCCATATCCAGAAACTGATATGATTATCCCACCTCAATTTTGCTTTTATTTCGTCGCTATTTATGTTATACAATGACATGGAACCGGCACGATTGTTGTCTAGTCACATGGCGCTGGGGGAGGCAGCAGGTGAACATCAGGCAGCTTCGCCCACCTTCTGTTATAACAAAATGTAAACATTTACCTTCATAAGCTAAATAATCTGTTTTTTTGAATCATAGTTGGCAAATTTGGGAGCCAATGCTCCTCTGTCCACGACCGAGTGCATCCACAGCGATCAGTAATGTCCATATGTGTTTGTCTAAAAATTTCTTCCTCTTTGGTGTAAATAAGAATGCTTCTATGTCCGCCATAAGTCCTCCAAGGCAAGAGCAGTAAGTTATACGTGTCTACCACCTTGTGAGGTACAATTCTTAGTATAACTGGGGAGTGTTTGGCACGTCACATAACATCATATGACAGGCGCAGCACTGAGCCTGTCACAGTGGTGGCGCTATCTGTTCATGCAATCAACACTAGCCACAGTTACATGGGCAAAATTTCTTCAATCTGATTACAATTCAGATCAGAACTTTACTGTTTACATGGACCCTGAAAAAGCTGATCCGATTAGAACGTGCATTTCCATGTGTCACACGTTTGAACAGAATAAATCATTTTGACATGCGCATGTCAACATTTCAACATTCGGAAAATAGTAGAAGAAGAAGCAACTTCCGGTGTTAGCAAGCCCCACTTCGTGTCTTTCTCTTTTTGAAATGGACCTGTATTGTGTTATTCAGACTGTACTTTTGCTTCTGCTGGTTTCCGTAATGAAGCTACAAGTACATACTTCTGCATATGACAAACAGAGGGAGACAGCAGGATGATACAGACCAGTTTTGTTTTACTCCAGGTATGTCTCCCGCTACCTGCAGTAAAGGCGGAAATATGTCACATCGACGTGTGGCTGACGTACAGACATGCACAGTAAACATATTTTCTGCCCAACCTTCGGAATAAGTGTTTTCATGCACACCATTCGGATTAACAATCGGCATAACCCACCCATCTCAATCAGAATGAAATTTTGATCCGAATAAGCGTGATCGGGTCAGAATATTCAGACTGGTGTGTTTACATGAAGCATTTTTATTCCAATCAGGCTTTTAATCCAGTTATTTGTGTCCATGTAAACATGGTCACTAACTAAGGGTTAAGTATTGAACATGTCAACATTTTTCTAATTCAACATTTCTGATGGAGCCATTGACCTGAGATTTTCACCAGATATCAGTAACAACCCAAGTAATCCATACATATAAAGAAATCAAGGCAACTGTGTTCACAAAACAAGTTATGTTTAATAAAGTGGAATGACACCGGGAATAAGTATTGAACACAAGAAGAAAAAGAGGTGCAAAAAGAAACCATCTGAAATCCATTAGAATTTAGGACACCATCCCATCCCCCATCAGTGCAAATTAATTTCAGGTGGTTAAGTGCTGACTGAGGGCCTTTAAAAAGGTCTGTGAATATCAGATTATCACATCACAAAGAACTCATGATGGGTAGAAGCAAAGCATTCTCTCTAGACCTTTGCAACCTTATTGTTGCAAAACATAATGATGGCATTGGTTACAGGCACATTTCTAAACTGCTGAATGTTCCAGTGAGCACTGTTGGAGCCATTATTCAGAAGTGGAAAGAACATCATTTTACCATAAACCAGCCACGACCAGGAGCTCCCCGCAAGATTTCTGATAAAGGAGTCAAAAGAATTATCAGAAGAGTTATCTAATCTGTCTAATCTAGTTATCTAATCTAGTCAGATGAGACAAAAATTGAACTTTTTGGATGCCACAACACAGTATGTTTGGAGCAGAAGTAAGACTGCACATCCCATCATGGTGTGGGGGTGTTTTTCAGCACATGGTACAGGCAGACTTCATTTAATTGAAGGAAAGACAAATGGAGAAATGTACAGAGACATCCTTGATAAGAACCTGTTGCCATATGCCAAGATGCTCAAATCAAATCAAACTTTATTGTCATATTGCTGTACATACAACTGTAGTGCAGGCAAGATGAAATTGCGTTTCTCTCGGCATCCATATAAGAAGCAGCATGATTAAGACACACTCCCACATAGCTCCACCCCCCATCCATTCACACATCCCTGAGACATACTTGGGGAAAAAGAATAACTAACTATAATATATAAAATGTCCATAGGTGCAGTAGTGTGTATGAGAGATTCCGGGTCAGCTGTTCAGCATCCTGACAGCTTGTGGAAGGAAGCTGTTGATCAGTCTGGTGGTTCTGCCTCTGATGCGCCGGAATCGTTTACCAGATGGAAGAAGTTCAAAGTGTTTATGCAGAGGGTGAGAACGGTGCTTGACAATGTTCAGTGCCCTGCTCCTACAACGGTTCTGAAAAAGTTCTTGGACAGTGGGGAGGGAGACTCCAATTACCCTCTCCGCCCCCTTGACTATCCTCTGCAGGGCTTTTTTGTCTGACATACTGCAGCTGGAGTACCATGTAGCAATGCAATACGTCAGAACACTCTCCACCACACCTCTGTAGAAGGTCCTGAGGATGCAGATGGGGAGAGAGGCCTGTTTGAGTTTCCTCAAGAAGTGTAGTCTCTGCTGAGCCCGCTTCCTGATCTCCAAGGAATTCTTGCTCCAGGTCAGGTCCTGCGAGATCTGTACTCCGAGGAACTTGATGTTCTCTACTCTCTCCACTAAACGGCCGCCGATGCTGAGGGGGACGTGCTCAGGCTGTGACCGCCGGAAGTCGATAATCATCTCCTTCGTTTTGTCCACGTTGAGCACCAGTTTTTTCTCCCTGCACCAGCCCTCCAGGTCTCTCACTTCTTCCCTGTACATTGATTCCTCATCCCTCTGAATAAGTCCCACCACCGTGGTGTCATCTGCAAACTTAATAATCTGGTTCCCCTCGTGTTTGGATACACAGTCATGTGTTAGAAGTGTAAACAACAGTGGACTGAGTACACAGCCTTGAGGGGTTCCGGTACTCAGCGTGACAAAGTTGGAGATGTTGTTTCCAACCCGGACAGACTGAGGTCTCTCAGTCAGGAAATCCAGGATCCAGAGACATGTGGCGGTGTTCAGACCGAGAAGGAGTAATTTCTCCATCAGTCTCTGGGGAATAATGGTGTTGAATGCTGAACTGAAATCAATGTACAGGAGTCTGGCGTAGGTGTCTTTCTGGTCCAGGTGGGTGATGACAGAGTGTAGGGTGGTGACTATAGCATCCTCCGTGGAGCGGTTTGAACGATATGCAAACTGGAGCGGGTCGTGTGATGCAGGGAGGCAGGCTGTGATGTGTGGTTTGACAAGCCGTTCAAAACACTTCATCACAATTGGTGTAAGTGCAACAGGACGATAGTCATTCAAACAGGACACCACTGGTTTCTTTGCCACCGGTACAATGATAGAGGTCTTGAAGCATCTGGGAACGATGGCCTGACTCAGGGAGATGTTATAAATGTCAGTCAGGACATCCGCCAACTCGCTCGCGCAGTCTCGGAGCACACGTCCCGGAATGTTGTCTGGACCTGCAGCTTTGCGTGGGTTGACTCTGGATAGGGTCCTCCGTGTGTCCGCTGTGTTGATGGTGAAAGCTGGTCCGACCGATGGTGGGGGTGGGCCGGCCCTCCCTCTGATTGTCGAGTTTGATGCTGAAGATGAAACGAGGGTGGACATTTCAGCAAGACAATGATCCCAAACACACAACCAAGGAAACTTTCAACTGGCTCCAGAAAAGGAAAATAAAGCTGCTAGAATGGCCCAGTCAGTCACCTGACCTGAATCCAATTGAAAATCTATGTAATGAATTGAAGATCAGAGTTCATAGAAGATAACCACAGAACTTTGAAGATTTGAAGACAGTTTATGTGGAAGAATGGGCTAAAATCACTGCTGAGCAATGCCTGCACCAAGTTTCTCCATACAGGAGCATCTGGAAGCTGTTATTACCAACAAAGGCTTTTCTACTACATATTAAATAAATTTCACCAAGTGTGTTTAATACTTATTCTCTGTGTCATTCCACGTTATTAAATATAACATTTTCTGAACACAGTTGCCTTGATTTCTTTCTATGTATGGATAACTTGGGTTGTTACTGATATCTGGTGAAAATCTCAGGTCAATGGCTCCATCAGAAATACATTTAATGAGAAAATTGTTGACGTGTTCAATAATTATTTTCCCCGCAGTATTTGCGAACATTAAATCAGAATATAGCTGAAGAAAACAGCTTTATCTAGAAAAGCACTCATAGAGAGCATACTTCTGCCAAGGCTCCTTCCGTTTGTCAGGGATCACCTCCAAAATGTAATGGGTTTGTGTGTAAGCCTATAGGCACTTGTGGTGAAAATTGCATCAAAGTCTGTCCATCAGTTTTGGAGTATTGTTGCTAACACACTGTGAGAAGATAAGAGCCTTGACTGAGGTATGCATTCTCAGATCATCACCAAAATATAATGGGTTCCTCTCTAGCCCAAGAACCACCTCTGGTGAAAATTTCATCCAAATACATCCAGTAGTTTTTGTGTAATCCTGCTGCAGAAATACAAACAAAGCCCTTGGTGGAGGTATGCACTCTCAGCTCATCACCAAAATCTAATCATCTGTTCCCCGTGCCATTACACACCTTTCCTGAAAATTTCATCAAAATCTGTTCATAACGTTTTGAGTTATGTTGGTAACAGACAGACAAACCTGGTAAAAACATTACCGCCTTGGCAGAGGTAATAATGACATCCCACCTATTCCAACATGTGTCATCCAATGAAGAGATGGTGCAGAATATGTGGTCAGAGGAGGAAAGAAAAAAGACATGTCTTGAATGTGATTCAGGGCATTTAATTTACTCTTTCATTTAGCTAGACCATGCTGTATTTTGCTTTAAAAAGATAACCTGCATAACACAAAAATAAACTTTTTTGGAACACAGAAAACATTTCATGCTTGAATTAATCTAATTATTTAGTATAGTATGTGCTTTAAAAATGCTAAATTGTTGTAAATAAAAACCACTGAAGGCAAAGATTATAGTCACATACAGTCATCACTCTGTGACTCACAGTACTTTCCAGATGTTGTTTTGAATCACTGAATTGTTGTAGTGCCCCTCAAAATAAAAATGAACTTTTAGTTGTGTAAACAGATACATTGCATTGCACTGTATTGGAGAAATAAACATATTTCTTTACATGTGTAAAATTTCTTTACATGTGTAATAATTTAATATCACTCCTCTCAGAAATGTGTCTTCCTGTTTTAAAAGAAGGGTAAAGGAGAAACAGCAGGTGTTATCACAGTTTGTGGCTTGGGCAATCCTAAATACTGACAGTTACTTGACACTGCGCACGACAGCAAAGAGGATACTTGGTAGTACTGAAATATTATAGATATTTCTCATATCTAAAATGTATAAGATCAAGCCCGGGGGGGGGGGCAGACTAGCAGAATAAAAAAAGTTGAAAAGAGAACACCAAATGATGGACCGTTAAATCTATTTTTTTTTTCCATTAAGTCTTCCTTTAAATAATGCAACAGTTTCAATTCAGGCAAGTGATTTACTGATACACTAACATTTTCAGACAGGCCAGGTGAAGCAGAGATGAAAACTTGTGTGATTTCTAACTTCTACTGCAGAGCTTACGGAGCTTATTTACTGTTATACAAGAGCCAAGTATGTGCTGAGAAAATTTAATGACAACACACCTCCTTAGATCGTTCATCAGCTGAAATGCCTTCCTCATGTGCGTCTGGTTGAAGGTGAGCATCCCCCCATTCACCGTGTCCTCCTCTGAGTCTGTGGTACAGTTTGGACGCAGCGAGGCCGGTGTGGCCACCAGACTGGTGAAACATGAGAGGCAGTGTCTGGATCAGTGGAAATAAAGCGGGGCCCACCAATTAGATGACTATCATGATTCATCTTTGGGACTTTTTAAAGGCTGGGACAGTTTAGTTTAATGTTTATTTGAAAGGGACATTATATACTAATGAACATTAATACAAATGTAAGTATGCCAGATTTAGCAATACTGCTAATTTGCATCTATAGTCCTTCGGCGGGTCACAAAAACACACAAACAAACAATTATACACGAGCAGAACAACTGCAATGAAACTGTACAAAGTTCAGAGTTAAGGTGTTACAAAACAAAATATTCAAATGTCACACACATGGAAGTGCTGTGTAAGCGTACACACACATGCACCTCACAGCAACAACAGACAGCAACAAACAGGAGGCGAGGCATATGTGTGTCACGCACGGGCACATATATATATGCGTATGCCACAGAGCAACCACTAGTTATGGGTACAGTTTTGGTTGTTTAAAAGCCAATTTTTACAATAAGTCTTAAAAGTGTTCAGCGTGGTATGTTCTCTGACTGCAGGTGCTGTGTTATTCCAGATCTTGGTGCCCCTCACTGATAGCACAGATTGAGCAAATGTGGTGCATCTGTGGGGGACCTCACAGTCTCCTCTAGTGATTGCTCTGGTGACAGAGACAGGATGGCAAACGTATGAAGTAGTAACAGGAACCAAAAGCTTGTCTACATTAAAACTAAACAGTAAAATGTCTGTTTTTACTGTGGAATATGAAGGACTGTTTCATTGAAGGGTTCACTGTCTCTGAATGCTTGTGTAATGAAACCAACACATCCCCTTTTAATAAATCCTAATGTTCTTGTGAAAATCTGCTTTTTATGTTATCGCACTAAAGATGCTGCAGGACAAAAATGACCCTGTACAAAAATATCAGCACTTACTCATGCTTCAGGACGAGGGATGTTAATGATTAATTGACTTTTGATTAATTGTTGACAAAAATTTAGTCAACTAATTTAAATTGACAATTAATTGATAACTGCAGTCTTTTTCAATGGGAGCTTATTCTATTAAATGTAGTGGCATCGCCATCCAGGCAGGGGCACACACGGTCACAGATTGCCGCCTTTCAACGGAAACTAAAGAAAAAGTAGAGGAAGAGGTCAAGCCCCCCCCCCCCCCCAGAGCGCATATGCTCTGCAGAGCGAAAATTTCACCTTTCCAGGTTACGTTGGAGAGCCACAAGAAGTTCCAATAGAGAGCCTAAGTCACGTCCCCTCTCGCTCAGCATATGGGACCTTAAGTCGGAAAAATTCTCCAATGAAATGAATGGCAAGAGCGAAATTATCTTTTGATCCTAATCAAATTTTGCCACGAGTTATGCAAATGATGTTTGTCAATTTAAAAGATAATTTTCTATGTAATTAAAGTTGTTATTTGTCATATAATAACAGAGTAATAGTTATTGTGAAAAAGTTTAATGGACTACATCTCCCATCATCCCACATCACCAAACACGATCATGACAGGAGATTACTAAAACCTCACCTCCTGTTTCCTGACTGATGAAAGAAGGACCTAAAGAGGAGAAAACAACACAAAGGTATTGTTTTGTGTTTTGAGAGCAGCAACAGATCCAGAGGACTGTTAGTTACTTCACCTTGGGTGTGCTTTGAACACGTGACGTCAGGTACCTGCCTCTGTGTTTGTAGTCTTTTAATTTACATATTTTCATAACCTTATACCTTAACAGTTAGACAACAACCTACATCATTATTTATGAGGAAAATTATCTTTTAAATTGACAAACATATGTGTAACTCGTGGCACAATTCGATGGGGATCAAAAGATAATTTCACTCTTGCATTCATTTCAATGGAGATTTTTTCCGATTTAAGGTCCCATGTACGGAAGTAGAGGGGGTGTGACTTAGGCTCTCTATGACACATGAGCTTGAAGATCTACCCACCTGCTTTAAATCAACAGGGCAGAGAAAAAGACCAGAGCAAGGAAGAAACTGCACAAGCGCAAAAACCCATCCCCACCGGTAGACAGGAAAGCAGACCGGACTCAAGTTACCACTGGGGTAACAGAGAACAGAAAGAGCCCAGATTGTCCTGGGTTTGCCTGGCTTTCCGGGGTACTGTGATAATGTTCAACATGCAACAGATGAAGCAGCTCACAATTTATTTTCCTATTAAAATAGTCTACTAGTGCATCTCAGTAAATTAAAATGTGAACTTTATTTTGTAATACATTAAAAAGATACATTTTATGATATTGGTAATATCCATCCATTCATCTTCTACTGCTTAATCCCTTTTGGGTCACGAGGGGCTGGAGCCTATCCCAGCATCTTTGGGCGGGAGGCAGGGTACACCCTGGACAGATCGCCAGTCCATCGCAGGGCCAACGCAGAGAGACAGACAACCATTCACTTTCACATTCATACCAAATATTGGTAATAGTTTTTAAAATAAATTAAAAATCATGACATCTGTAATTTACTGAGATGTACCAGCACATAGTACAAAAAATGCCATCGTCTGTAGTAAAAAACAAAAACAAAATGCAAATGGCACAATAAATCACTGAGGAATATGATGTTTATGTTTTATTCATCCATCCATCTTCTTCCGCTTAATCCTTTTCGGGTCACGGGGGGGCTGGAGTCTATCCCAGCATCTTTGGGCGAGAGGCAGGGTACACCCTGGACAGATCACCAGTCCATCGCAGGGCCAACACAGAGAGACAGACAACCATTCACTCTCACAGTCATACCTAAGGACAATTTAGAATCCCCAGTTTGTTGCCAATTAACCTAACTTGCATGTTTTTGGCATGTGGGAGGAAACCAGAGAAATCCCGGAGTAAACCCACGCAGACACGGGGAGAACATGCAAACTCCACGCAGATCACCGTTGGTTGGGGGCTGGGATCGATCCCAGGATCCCCCGGCCAAGGGTGAGTTGCTGTGCTGCCACAGTGCTAACCACTCATGTTTTATTCACTATCAAAAACAATAATTAACTTTTTTATGTTAAAGATAGACTGTATTGTACCAAGGGAAATTCAGATTCTCAGGAAAACTGCCACTTATTAATTAATCGTTAATCAATCGATAAGGTGAATCAACCAATGATTAATGAATTAATCAATAACTTGCATCCCTATTCAGAACCCAGTGGTGTTCTGACTATTACTATGGCTTTAAATAAGACGAAGACTATCATAAATATTTGCAGCATGGAATAAGGAAAGGCTTAATGCAATGTCAGGAAAGCAAGAAAGTTCAGCATTTTTGAGAAAGCCGTTAGTGGAATCAAATTTTGAACACAAAGAAATACTATGGCAATCTTTTCAATACAGTTAAACCTCAAGAACCCATACCATTAAAGCTCCTATACTAGGGGTGTCCAATCATGTGCCATGGAGGGCCAAGACCCTGCAGGTTCTCTCTTCTACCCAGTCTCTTCAGCAGGTGTTTTCACTTATCAGCAATCAGTGGGAAGAAATTCAGTGATATCTGCTGTTGAAGACACTGGCTGAAGGTAAAGCCTGCAGGGTCTTGGCACCCCTGTCCTATACTGTGCATATTACAGGGTTTCATTCTAGGTTTTAACATTTTCAAAGACCTACACATGTACATATGTTATTTTAAAGACCAAGACCAAGACCAACCAAATAATGTGCAGCTGTACAGCTCCTCAAAAAAAGCTGTATGTAAAGTTCTGTCTGGAACAGTCATTTTTCAGCCTTCCCATTAATATTAATGAACTCCTAATCTGACTCAGTTTTTGAGGAGGGGTTCTTTTTAAGAGAGACTAGATGAGCCTTTCTTCCAACAAAATAACAGTTCTTACAATGATTCGTCATGTGAATGACGGTTTAGCAACAAAATGATCCACACTGAGAAGAACATTCTCTCTATTGTTTTCATTGTTATAAAGTTTTCATTGTTTAAAGTTTATTTCTTGGTGTCCAACTGTCCCCACTGTGTATGTAATGTACTGAGAGATACAGTATCATGACTCATGATGGCCCTTCTTTTCCCCCACAGATAAACCAACAATAAGGAGAATAAATAAACATGAAGCACTGAGAAGCAACAAGATTTGGCATTTCAATTAAATCTCAACTGTACATGGCTATCCAGTGTAAATTCCAGGTAAAGTCAGGTGATTTCAGTCCCTATTTTTTAACCCTTCTGATTGACAAAATCACAACTGTTTGGCCATTTAAAGAAAGATTTCATACTCAGCTGCTTTGGCATATTTGCCATTTGGCAGAGCAGAGATTAAGTGTAGTTGGACACAGACGGAGAAAAGTGAACTGCCATAAAGACAACATTAAAATCAAAGGTGGACAATACTAGATATTTGTTATTTGATTTGATTTTGTATACTTTCTTGATCCCCAGAGGGGAAATTGAGGGCTTATTTAATATGCACTATAAAGTGGACAGGTGGTGGAAATTACATGTAAAAGTTATAATAGATAACTCCGAGTGTAATCTGCCAAAACAACAGACAGCCTTCAAATTTTTTGTCACTGCTGGGGAAAAACAAATCTGTCAGTGAGAGACAATATTTGGTTAATGCAACTTCAACAATCTCCTCGTCTATTCAGCATTGGACGGCGTCCGTTTCAGTGTCTTATTTAGTAACGCTGTCACTGGACTTTTCATTAATGTTTTCTGTCATTTTCTTTGTAACCACGCTCCAACTTCTACACAGCTGCACTAGCCCAAACATTAGCAGGTGTGCTAAGCCTCGGCTATTTGTCCTAAGCACGCTGTTGTGTACGTCAATCCAACGTAACTTCCAGCCACATGATTGGTTCGGTGCAGTGTATTCTCATTTTCATTGGCTTTTCATGTCGTCTGTCAAAACGCAGAAAGAATGAGTTCTTACAAACGTTCTATCAAAAATGTATTATGTCTCTATTGAGGTAAAGTTATTTCGTGATAATTATCGTTTTTTTGCCCAGCCCTACTTGCTTGTATGTAAGTTTGTAACATGCTAAGAAGCTGTGTCACTGCATGATTTTATGGTACCTGGGAGCCTAGAAAGATGCACTTTTCACTTCAGAAAGATATCCCATTTTAGCTGAAATTATTGTCCCATTTTAGTAAAATGCATAAAGTACTCTGTTTATTAGAATCCTCATTAGCTACTAAAATGCAGCTATTTTCCCTGACATCTATAACAAAAAATAACTCAGTAAAATAACTCAGTTATTTTGTCATAAAAACAGACATGTATTGCAAAAATATTTAGATGAAAAGTCATGCAGTTAATACAAAACATCACAGAAACTATTCTGTAGATATGTACAGCGGAGAAAATAAGTACTGAACACATCAACATTTTTCTCATTAAACATATTTCTGATGGAGCCATTGACCTCAGATTTTCACCAGATATCAGTAACAACCCAAGTAATCCATACATACAAAGAAATCAAGGCAACTGTGTTCACAAAACAAGTTATATTTAATAAAGTGGAATGACACAGGGAATAAGTATTTAACACACTTGGTGAAATTAATTAATATTTAGTAGAAAAGCCTTTGTTATAATAATAATAATAATAACAACAACTAGAAAAGCACTCATAGAGCGCATACCTCTGCCAAGGCTCCTTCCGTTTGTCAGGAATCACCTCCAAAATGTAATGGGTTTGTGTGTAGGCCTATAGGCACTTGTGGTGAAAATTGCATCAAAGTCTGTCCATCAGTTTTGGAGTACTGTTGCTAACACACTGTGAGAAGATAAGAGCCTTGGCTGAGGTATGCATTCTCAGATCATCACCAAAATATAAAGGGTTCCTCTCTAGCCCAAGAACCACCTCTGGTGAAAATTTCATCCAAATCCATGCAGTAGTTTTTGTGTAATCCTGCTGCAGAAATACAAACAAAGCCCTTGGTGAAGGTATGCACTCTCAGATCATCACCAAAATCTAATCATCTGTTCCCCGTGCCATTACACACCTTTCCTGAAAATTTAATCCAAATCCATTCATCAGTTTTGGAGTATTGTTGCTAACACACTGAGAATATAAGAGCCTTGGCTGAGGTATGCATTCTCAGATCCTCACCAAAATATAATGGGTTCCTCTCTAGCCCAAGAACCACCTCTGGTGAAAATTTCATCCAAATCCATCCAATAGTTTTTGTGTAATCCTGCTGCACAAATATAAACAAAGCCCTTGGTGGAGGTATGCACTCTCAGATCATCACCAAAATCTAATCATCTGTTCCCCGTGCCATTACACACCTTTCCTGAAAATTTCGTCAAAATCCGTTTATAACTTTTTGAGTTACACATGTGGACAAAATTGTTGGTACCCCTCTGTTAATGAAAGAAAAACCCACAATGGTCACAGAAATAACTTGAATCTGACAGAAGTGGTAATAAATAAAAATTCTATGAAAATTAACCAATGAAAATCAGACAATGCTTTTGAATTGTGGTTCAACAGAATTATTTTAAAAAACAAACTCATGAAACAGGCCTGGACAAAAATGATGGTACCCCTAGAAAAGACTGAAAATAATGTGACCATAAGGACATGTTCAACCAAGAAGTGTCCTCTAACATCACAGGTGTCTACAAACTTGTAATCAGTCAGTCGGCCTATTTAAAGGGTGACAAGTAGTCACTGTGCTGTTTGGTGACATGGTGTGTACAACACTAAACATGGACCAGAGGAAGCAAAGGAGAGAGCTGTCTCAGGAGATGAGAAAGAAAATTATAGACAAGCATGTTAACGGTAAAGGCTATAAGACCATCTCCAAGCAGCCTGATGTTCCTGTGACTACAGTTGCACATATTATTCAGAAATTTAAGATCCACGGGACTGTAGCCAACCTCCCTGGACGTGGCCGCAGGAGGAAACTTGATGAAGAATGGCAACAAAAGAGCCCAGAACAACCACTAAACACATTCATGGTGAACTCCAAGGTCAAGGTACATCAGTGTCAGATCGCACCATCCATCGTTGTTTGAGCCAAAGTGGACTTCATGGGAGACAACCAAGGAGGACACCACTGTTGAAAACAAATCATAAAAAAGCCAGACTGGAATTTGCCAAACTGCATGTTGACAAGCCACAAAGCTTCTGGGAGAATGTCCTATGGACAGACGAGACAAAACTGGAACTTTTTGGCAAGGCACATCAGCTCTATGTTCACAGACGCAAAAATGAAGCATACCAAGAAAAGAACACTGTCCCTACTGTGAAACATGGAGAAGGTTCTGTTATGTTCTGGGGCTGCTTTGCTGCATCTGGCACAGGGTGTCTTGAATCTGTGCAGGGTACAATGAAATCTCAAGACTATCAAGGTATTCTAGAGAGAAATGTGCTGCCCAGTGTCACACAGCTTGGTCTCAGTCGCAGGTCATGGGTCTTGCAACAGGATAATGACCCAAAACACACAGCAAAAAACACCCAAGAATGGCTAAGAGTGAAACATTGGACTATTCTAAAGTGGCCTTCAATAAGCCCTGATCTAAATCCTATTGAACATCTGTGGAAGGAGCTGAAACACGCCGTCTGGAGAAGGCACCCTTTAAACCTGAGACAACTGGAGCAGTTTGCTCATGAGGAGTGGGCCAAAATACCTGCTGAGAGGTGCAGAAGTCTCAATGACAGTAACAGAAATCGTTTGATTGCAGTGACTGCTTCAAAAGGTTGTGCAACAAAACATTAAGTTAAGGGTACCATCATTTTTGTCCAGGCCTGTTTCATGAGTTTGTTTTTTAAAATAATTCTGTTGAACCACAATTCAAAAGCATTGTCTGATTTTCACTGGTCAATTTTCATAGAATTTTTATTTATTACCACTTTTGTCAGATTCAAGTTATTTCTGTGACCATTGAGGGGTTTTCTTTCATTAAGAGGGGTACCAACAATTTTGTCCACGGCTGTATGTTGGTAACAGACAGACAAACCCCGGTAAAAACATTACCTCCTTGGTGGAGGTAATAATAATAATACTTTAGCCTAATATAGCACTTTTCAAAACACTCAAAGATGCTTTACATAGGGGAGGGGAGTGTCAATGACTGAATAGTGTTGAAAAGATGGGTTTTTACTGATTTTTTTGAATGCTGGGAGTGAGGGGGAGCTTCTGATGGTTATACGGAGTCAGTTCCAGAGGGTAGGAGCAGCAATGAAGAAGGCCCCGTCTCCCCACAATTTGTACTTGGTCCGGAGGGAGGGCCGTAGAAGGTTTGCATCGGTAGAGCAGAGTGTGTGGGAAAGAGGTGTAATGATAGAGGAGCTCGGTAAAGTAGAGTGGGGCCGGGTTACTGATTACCTCCGCCAAGGAGGTTATGTGATCATCGGTGTTGGTTTGTCTGTTTGTTTGTTTGTCTGTTTGTTAACTCAAAAAGTTATGGACGGATTTTCATGAAATTTTCACAGATTGTCAGAAATGGGGTATCCTACAGATGATTAGATTTTGGTGGTGATCCGGATCACCGTCTGGATCCAGGAATTTTTTAAAGGATTTTTTTTTTTTTTTAACATTGCGAGATAAGGCCATTTTTGTGAATCCAATTGCTAGTCATATGTTTTCATGGTCAAGGAATCTGAAAACATACACACAAACACTGTATGGGGGGGAACTGTGACGCTAAACCGCCATTACGGAAAATGCCATTTTCATCAATAACTACAGAACCACTAATCCTATCATTGTGAATCCAATTGCTAGTCATATGTTTTCATGGTCAAGGAATCTGAAAACGTACACACAAACACTGTATGGAGGGAACTGTGGCGCTTGGCGGAGGTCTGCGCTCTCCGAGTGCTTTTCTAGTTATTAATGTTATCTGTTGGTAATAACAGCTTCCAGAAGCCTCCTGTATGGTGAAACTAGGCACAGGCATTGCTCAGCAGTGATTTTAGCCCATTCTTCCACACAAACTGTCTTCAAATCTTGAAGCTTCTGTGGGTGTCTTCTATGAACTCTGATTTGATCAAACTCTTAGTTTGGATGTGGTTATTCTTTCTCTGAACAGTTCTGTGAGGAACCTTGGAGTTATTTTTGATTAAGATCTGTTTTTCAATTCACATATTAAACTTGTTTCTAAGACTGCCTTCTATCATTTGTGTAATATTGCCAAGGTTAGGAGCATCTTGTCTCAGAGTGATGCTGAGAAACTGATCCATGCTTTTGTTAGTTCTAGATTAGATTATTACCTCTGCCAAGGAGGTAATGTTTTTACCGGGGTTTGTCTGTTTGTCTGTTACCAACATAACTCAAAAAGTTATGAACGGATTTTGACCAAATTTTCAGGAAAGGGGTGTAATGGCACGGGGAACAGATGATCTGAGAGTGCATACCTCCACCAAGGGCTTTGTTTATATTTGTGCAGCAGGATTACACAAAAACTATTGGATGGATTTGGATGAAATTTTCACCAGAGGTGGTTCTTGGGCTAGAGGGGAACCCATTATATTTTGGTGAGGATCTGAGAATGCATACCTCAGCCAAGGCTCTTATCTTCTCACAGTGTCTTAGCAACAATACTCCAAAACTGATGGACAGACTTTGATGCAATTTTCACCACAAGTGGCTATACGCCTACACACAAACCCATTACATTTTGGAGGTGATCCATGAGAAACGGAAGGAGCCTTGGCAGAGGTATGCGCTCTATGAGTGCTTTTCTAGTTGTAACTCTTTATTATCAGGTTGTCCTAAAACATCTTTAAAAAGTCTTCAGCTGATCCAAAATGCTACAGCAAGAGTTTTAACAGGTACTAGAAAGAGAGCTCATATCTCTCTGGTTCTGGCCTCCCTTCATTGGCTTCCCATAGAGTTTAGAATTGAGTTTAAAATCCTTCTTCTCACTTACAAAGCTCTAAATAATCAGGCCCCTTTTTATTTAAAAGATCTGATACTACCCTATTATCCTAACAGAGCACCACACTCCCAAAATGCAGGATTACTTGTAATACCTAGAATCTCCAAAAGTACAATGGGAGGCAGAGTATTCAGTTATCAAGCTCCTCTCCTGTGGAACCAGCTGCTAATCTGGATTTAGGAGTCAGACTCGATCTCTGTTTTTAAGAATAGGGTTAAAACCTTCCTTTTTGATATAGCCTACAATTAGGGAGGGATCATGTGCCCCTGAACTCTCCCTTAGTTATGCTGCTAATAGGTTTAGACAGCCGGGGGACCTCCAACAATGCACTGGGCTTCACTCCTTTCTTCACTCAGTGAAATATTTTTGCTGGTCATTAACATCTGTTTGTTCTCTCCCATAGATTGAGTCCCCGTTGTGCTGTTTGCTCTCTACATGTCTGTTCTTTTCATCTTCTCTATCCCCTCACCCCCCCCAGCCAGTCACAGCAGATGACTGCCCCTCCCTGAGCCTGGTTCTGCTGGAGATTTCTTCCTGTTAAAAGGGAGTTTTTCCTCTCCACCGTCACCAAGCGCTTGCTCACAGGGGATCGCCTGATTGCTGGAGTCTTTCTGCAATTGTGGGGGTTTCCCCTACAATTGAAAGTGCTATGAGATGACTGTTGTGAAATGACACTATATACAGTGGGGCAAAAAAGTATTTAGTCAGCCACCAACTGTGCAAGTTCCCCCACTTAAAAGACGAGAAAGGTCTCCAATTTTCATCATAGGTATACCTCAACTATGAGAGACAAAATGAGAAAAAAAAATCCAGAAAATCACACTGAAGGATTTTTAATGAATTAATTGGTAAATTCCTCAGTAAAATAAGTATTTGGTCACCTACAAACAAGCAAGATTTCTGGCTTTCACAGACCTGTAACTTCTTCTTTAAGAGGCTCCTCTGTCCTGGCTCCTCTGTCCTCCACTCATTACCTGTATTAATGGCACCTGTTTGAACTCGTTATCAGTATAAAAGACACCTGTCCACAACCTCAAACAATCAGACTCCAAACTCCACTATGGCCAAGACTAAAGAGCTGTCAAAGGACACCAGAAACAAAATTGTAGACCTGCACCAGGCTGGGAAGACTGAATCTGCAATAGGTAAGCAGCTTGGTGTGAAGAAATCAACTGTGGGAGCAATTATTAGAAAATGGAAGACATACAAGACCACTGATAATCTCCCTCGATCTGGGGCTCCATGCAAGATCTCACCCCGTGGGGTCAAAATTATCACCAGAACGGTGAGCAAAAATCCCAGAACCACATGGGGGGACCTAGTGAATGACCTGCAGAGAGCTGGGACCAAAGTAACAAAGGCTACATCAGAAACACACTACGCCGCCAGGGACTCAAATCCTGCAGTGCCAGACGTGTCCCCCTGCTTAAGCCAGTACATGTCCAGGCCCATCTGAAGTTTGCTAGAGAGCATTTGGATGACCCAGAAGAGGACTGGGAAAATGTCATATGGTCAGATGAAACCAAAATAGAACTTTTTGAAAAAAACTCAACTTGTCGTGTTTGGAGTAGAAAAAACACCATACCTACTGTGAAGCATGGGGGTGGAAACATCATACTTTGGGGCTGTTTTTCTGCAAAGGGACCAGGACGACTGATCCGTGTAAAGGAAAGAATGAATGGGGCCATGTATCGTGAGATTTTGAGTGAAAACCTCCTTCCACCAGCAAGGGCATTGAAGATGAAACATGGCTGGGTCTTTCAGCATGACAATGATCCCAAACACACCGCCCGGGCAACGAAGGAGTGGCTTCGTAAGAAGCATTTCAAGGTCCTGGAGTGGCGTAGCCAGTCTCCAGATCTCAACCCCATAGAAAATCTTTGGAGGGAGCTGAAAGTCTGTGTTTCCCAGCAACAGCCCCAAAACATCTCTGCTCTAGAGGAGATCTGCATGGAGGAATGAGTCAAAATACCAGCAACAGTGTGTGAAAACCTTGTGAAAACTTACAGAAAACGTTTGACCTCTGTCATTGCCAACAAAGGGTATATAACAAAGTACTGAGATGAACTTTTGTTATTGACCAAATACTTATTTTACCGAGGAATTTACCAATTAATTCATTAAAAATCCTTCAATGTGATTTTCTTTTTCTTATTTTGTCTCTCATAGTTGAGGTATACCTATGATAAAAATTGGAGACCTCTCTCATCTTTTAAGTGGGAGAACTTGCACAATTGGTGGCTGACTAAATACTTTTTTACCCCACTGTAAATAAAGCTGAATTGAATTGAAAGTTGAATCTTCAGTTCACTCCATAGATTTTCAGTTGGATTCAGGTCAGGTAACTGGGCCATTCTTTATTTTCCTTCTATAGAGCCAGTTGAGACTTTCCTTGACTATGTGTTTGGGATCATTGTCTTGCTGAAATGTCCACCGTCATTTCATCTTCAGCATCTTGGCATATGGCAACAGGTTCTTATCAAGGATGTCTCTGTACATCTGTCCTTTCATCTTTCCTTCAATTATAAGAAGTCTGCCTGTACCATATGCTGAAAAACATCTCCACACCATGATGGTCCCACTTCCAAACTTCACTGTTGGTATGGTGTTTTGGGGCTGATGTGCAGTGCCATTTCTCTTTCAAACATACTGTGTGTTGTGGCATCCAAAAAGTTCAATTTTGGTCTCATCTGACCAGACTACATTCTCCTAGTATTTTACTGGCTTGCCGAAATATTGTGCAGCAAACTTTAAGCTTCAACATGCCTTTTCTTCAGCAATGGAGTCTTGCGAGGTGAGCGGGCATACAGGACATGTCGGCTGAGTGTATTACTTATTGTTTTCTTTGACACAGCAGTACCTGCTAACTCCAGGTATTTCTATAGCTCTCCACAAGTGGTCTTTGGCTCTTGGATGACTCTGATAATTCTTCTGATTCCTCTGTCAGAAATCTTGCAAGGAGCTCCTGTTGTGGCTGGTTTATGGGAAAATGTTCTTTCCACTTCTGAATGATAGCTCCAACAGTGCTCAATGGAACATTTAGCAGTTTAGAAGTGCGCCTGTAACCAATGCCATCATTATGTTTTGCAACAATAAGGTTGCAAAGGTCTAGAAAGAGCTCTTTGCTTCCAGCCACCATGAGTTCTTTGTGGTGTGACAATCTGATATTCACAGACCTTTTTAAAGGCCATCAGTCAGGACTTAACCACCTGAAATTAATTTGCACTGATGGGGGATGGGATGGTGTCCTAAATTCTGATGGATTTCATCTGGTTTCTTTTTGCACCTCTTTTTCTTCATGTGTTCAATACAATGAGTATTGTGTTAATCCATTTTATTAAATATAACTTGTTTTGTGAACACAGTTGCCTTGATTTCTTTGTATGCATGTTATTACTTGGGTTGTTACTGATATCTGGTGAAAATCTCAGGTCAATGGCTCCATCAGAAATATGTTTAATAACAAAAATGATGACATGTTCAATACTTATTTTCCCCACTGTATTTACTATTTAATTTGCGCTATAAAGTGGACAGGTGGAAATTACAAGTTATAATAGATCACCCTAATCTGCCAAAACAATAGACAGTCTTCAAATTTTGTTGTCACTGCTGGAAAAAAAATCTATCAATCAGAGACAATATTTGGTTAATGCAACTTCTGAAAGAAAGTATTCTGCACAATGTTTTTTTTTAAATTGACATTCAAACATACAAAAACATCAGCTGTCCCATTTTACCTAAGATAAGGTAAAATAGGACTGCTATTAACTATTAATCCTACCCGACCAGTCTAGGATGTGTGTGTGAGCAGGCAAGAGAGAGAAAGACATTATGTCAAAACACATGTGCATGACTTGCTTGTATGTTTGTAACATGCTAAGAATCTGTCATTGCATCCATCCATCCATCCATCCATCTTCTTCCGCTTAATCCTTTTCGGGTCGCGGGGGGGCTGGAGCCTATCCCAGCATCATTGGGCAAGAGGCATCGTCTTTAATAATTATTTTCCATCAACAACTATACAGAAAATGTCTATACTATGACAGTATAACATGTAGTGATTTATGATGATTTTATGGAACCTGGGAGTCTAGAAAGATGCATTTTTCACTTCAGAAAAAGATCCCATTTTAGCTGAAATTACTGTCCCATCCATCCATCTTCTACCACTTTTCCGGAGGTCTGGGTCACGGAGGCAGCAGCTCAAGCAGAGAAGCCCAGCCTTCCCTCTCCCCGGCCACCTGCTCCAGCTCTTTGGAGAAGATATCAAGACGTTCCCAGTCCAGCTGGGAGACATAGTCTCTCCAGCATTTCCTGGGTCTGCCCCGGGGTCTCCTCCCAGTGGAACGTGCCCGGAACACCCCAAGTGGGAGGCGTCCAGAAGCCATCCTGATCAGATGCCCAAACCACCTTAACTGGCTCCTTTTGATGTGGCGGAGCAGCGGTTCTACTCTGAGCCTCTTCCAGATGACTGAGCTCCTCACCCTCTCTCTACGGGTGAGCCCAGCGATCCTACAGAGAAAGCTCATTTCAGCCGCTTGTATCCGCGATCTCATTCTTTTGGTCATTAACTTAAAGCTCATGACCATAGGTGAGGGTAAGAACTAAATTAACCAGTAAATCGACAGCTTTGCGCTGGAGCGCAGCTCCCACTTCACCACAACAGGCCGGTACAACATCCGCATCACCGCTGAGGCTGCTCCGATCCATCTGTCAATCTCTTGCTCCATTCTCCCCTCACTCATGAATGCAACCCCGGGATACTTAAACTCCCCCACTTGGGGCAGGAGCTTGTCCCCAACCCAGAGAGGACAATCCACCTTCTTCCGGCTGAGGACCATGGACTCGGATTTGGAGGTGCTGATTCTCATCCCAGCCACTTCACACTCAGTAGCAAACCGTCCCAGCAAGGCCTGTAGGTCATTGCTGGATAAAGCCAAAAGGACAACATCATCTGCAAACAGCAAGGATGAGATCCTGTGGTCACCAAGCATGACACCCTCCAATCCTTGGCTGTGCCTAGAAATCCTGTCCATAAAAATTACGAACAAAGGGCAGCCCTGGCGGAGTCCAACTCTCACTGGAAACGAGTTTGACTGGGTGCTGGCAATACAAACCAAACTCTTGCAACAGTCATATAGGGACCGGATAGTTCATAACAACGAGCCCGATACCCCATACTCCCGCAGCACCCCCCACATGAGAGCATGAGGGACACAGTTGGATGCTTTTGCCAAGTCCACAAAACACATGTGGACTGGTTGGGCAAACTCCCACAAACCCTTGAGGATTCTTGAGAGGGTAAAGAGCTGGTCCGATGTGCCACGGCCAGGACGAAAACCACATTGCTCCTCCTGGATCCGAGGTTCAACCAGCGGTCGGACTCTCCTCTCCAGTACCCTGGCATAGACCTTCCCAGGGAGGCTGAGAAGTGTGATCCTCTTAAAGTTGGAACACACCTTCCGGTCCCCCTTTTTTAAAAAGAGGAACCACCACCCTGGTTTGCCATGCCAAAGGCACTGTCCCCGACCTCCACGCAACATTGCAGAGGCCTGTCAACCATGACAGCCTTACAACATCTCCCATTTTAGTAAAATGCACCATGTACTCCGTTTGTTTATTAAGATCCTCATTGGCTACTACAATGCAGCTATTCTTCCTGAGGTCCATAACAAAAAATAACTCAGTAAAGTTATTTTGTCATAAAAAGAGATATGTATTGCAAAAACATTTAGATGAAAAGCAGTTAATATAAAACATCACAGAAACCATTCTGCACAACACGTACTGTATATCCTTTCTGTTGCTGCTACAATACTCTCAGTTCCAAAAGGGAAAATCGGGATGACACGGGGTTACATTCCAAGTTCTGTGACCAGTCCTTTGTAAAAATCAAATCTTTGGTCAGCCAAACCTTATAGTTTGAGTATCTTAACAATACTCAAACTGAAAGCTTCATGTAAAAGACAGCAACAATGCATAAATATGTTTTGTGGTTGGGCACAAGAAGGAAAACCAACCAAACATTCACTTTTACCCGAATTCGCCCTACAACTGTTTACTGTGTCCAAAATCCAAGATCATTTCTGACAGGAAACTAGTTTTAAAAAAAAGGGTTGTGCGTTAAATTAGCTCGTACCATAACTTCAATGCTAACACAAGCCCTTGACAGTTACCCATTAACTGCCTTAAATCACTGCTGTGACAGAATACAAAACCGCTTTAAGGTTCAAGAAAGCCGTCCACATTTAGCTCCGCGCCTATAATCAGTGAGCTGATGGCAGCAGTGAAATGTCTACAGTGATGAGTTTGTTTAACTGCATCAGCGAGCAGCCAGTGATGCTAGCTAACTTACCGAAGCTAACTAATTAACAACGCTAGCTTGAAAAAAAAAAGCCTCCACGGACTGGCCATGTCCTATTTTATGGTCAGTGGGTCATGTGGGTTAAAATGTTATCCAACAGATGTAGAAGCGGCGCGAATCGTAGCATTACAAAAATAAATCCCCACGGCGGAGCCAACTCACCCCAACGACACGCCGTCCATCCTCCCGGAGTTGGACACCACAGTAGGCATGAGAGCGGCGAAGACCGTCTATGCAGGAGATGAGTCACTCCGTAGGTTAAAAACACGACTCTCTGGCACCATCGTTCCTGTGCCATCGGAACTGGCAGAGTAGCCAGAAATTTTGCTCAGATGCTAGCGTAATCTTCCATCCATCCATCTTCTTCCGCTTAATCCTTTTCGGGTCGCGGGGGGGGGGGGCGCTTATTATATTAATTAGAAACTAGCTACTTGAAGGGTGACGACTTTGCTTTCAACAATAAATGAGTAGCACTTTTCAATCTGTCTCTCTAAATGATTTTTTTTAATTATAGATTTACGACTGTTTTCTCAACTAACAAATTTACTACAAATTACTGAGAAAAATCGACACCGGACATTTTTCCGCAGCAGGAGCAAGCTCCAGCCCCAGAAGCCACAAATGGAGCTTGCGCTTTCGCTTTCTCCTTGTAAATTTGCAGTTTTTCTCTCTAATTTCCAACTTTTTATCCTCGTGAAATTGCAGGTATTTTTGCCTCATTAATTTTTGAGCGCCCCAAGTGGCCCACTGCATACTTGTACATGAACAGATTGGATCCCGCAGATTGGCAGCACGGAGCAACATTTTCAGTTCAGTGACTGACAAACGGATTCATCATTTTCTGAAGCCTCATTCAGAACATTATTGTCCCACATACCTATTCTGTGGATTTTCAGCTGGGGGCAGCCAGCAGTGACAGCAGCATGTATATGTAGTGGTGACCGGAAAAAGTCTTTCCAACAGTTTTACACAAATCCCTGTTGTTGTCGTACATTTCCAACTATTTTCTTGTAAATTTGCAATTTTACTCTCATCAGCTAATCAAATACTGCCTGAGCCAGAAAAGTAAAATAGATTTCAACCTGATGGGAAGAAAATCACAACTCTCATTCAATTTAAAACTGTTAAATCCAAAGTAACTCAAAGAGTACAAACAAATATACTTGAGAAAAGTACAGGTTTTCTTCACAAATATACTAGAGTAATAAGTATCCTGCGATAATTCTATAGAAGTACAATTTTGGGAAAAAGTTACTTGGGCACATGAACTTGAGTAAACTAACTAGATGCTACCCTGGTTTACTTTGGCAAAAATAAATAAATAAAATTAATAAAAATTAATTGCTTTAAAAATCATGACAAAATGTTTACGCAAATATACAGAATAAAGTCTCAAGACTTTTTGAAAGTTGCAAAATTTCGAGATAAGGCTGCAAAGTTACAAGGAAGAAGTCACATATATACTGTATGCATAAATTTGGGAGGAAAAAAATAAGGAAAAAATCATAAGTAAAATAGCAATCACTCAAAAGGTGTAAAAAGATTTAATTATAAGCAAATTTATGAGACAGACATGAAATTACAAGAGAAAAGTAGCATAGTTACAAGAACTCCACACACACTATTTTTAAGGGAAAATGTTGATACAGGGGGAATAAAAACTTATTGATGTAAAGTTGCAAGATAAAAAAAAAGTGCATTTATGACACAAAATTCTCAAATTCACGAAAGAAAATGTTCATTTATGAGTGACAAAAGCCTCAGATTTTTAAGTCTCAAAAATGTGTGATGTCTTTATTAGAAGAAAAGAAGATAACGAGTCACAAAACTGACTAAACTGATGTGTTCCTGATTACTTGAAACTCACAATGGCTTCTGCAGCAAATTTGTTAATCAAAGTAGCCCATATATTTTTTTTAAATCATAGAAAGTAAAATATTTGGCAGATTGATGGTAATTTGACTTTTATCAGAATAAAAGTATACATTTCAAAATTTTACAATATAGCACCCAGTCATCCCTCAGCCACAAAATATCCCATTCCAGGCAGGACTGAACAGAAAAGCCTAATTTATTTCCACTGTGTGTCAACAGGTCACGCTGATGTTCTGATTTTCAAAGACAATATTCCCCTTTTCTTTACAGTGAAAACTTGACTTCCATTCTTCCTGAAAATAAGCTGTACTCAATGAAGGTACTCCATTCAAATAAATTTACATTCCAGTTTTTCCAGATAACCAGATTTCATGTTTGCACGCTTTCAGGTCTATAAATCAGTTTCAGCAAGATTAACAGGGCACAGAGGCTGATTTGTGAAACAATTTTTCCTCCCAGTTAGCAAGACCATTTGTGTGAATTAATTTTTTAATGTACTTTGGATATAAAGAACTCGAGTTTTCAGGGTCATGAGTAATCACTGTATCTGCTGATTGACACTTTAGTGGTGGAGCAAAATTAATTCCATAATATATTATTTGACCCATATTATTTGTAAACTTTTATAATTCTTGATTAAAGCAGCTGTAGGAACCCTGTTTACCCCCTGAGATCAAACTATTTTGGATTCAGATAAACACCCAAACTTGACGATATCAAGACTTTATGCTATGAGGGTCATTCATAAAGTTCTAAGCTTCCTCCAGAAAGATGAGCCATCGCTGAACATTGTTGTTGCGGAAACACACTACCACTTCTTATCAAACTAGAAAAACTAATTCAGATTTCTGTCTTAATTCCTGTGCTGGTGAGGCCCATACAAAGGTGAGAGGTGTGCGACAAACCTAAAAATGGACAAAACAAAGGCCTGAGCAGTCATAAAGTGTCTGCAAAAGAACGCTGTGACACCCAAGGAAATCCATGAGGACATGGTACAGAGACTTGCTGAGGATTCCCTCTTATATGCAACTGTGGAGAAGTGGGCTGCAGAATTCGAGTGGGGCAGGAACAGCACAGAAGATGACCCTCGGTCAGGTCGTCCAAGAACCTCAACCACTGATGAACAAGTTGATGTCATTCACTGCATGGTTTTGGATGACAGATGTCTTACTGTCCAGCGGATAGTTAAGTCCATAGGCATTAGTTCTGGTTTGGTCGCCACTGTTTTAACTGAGGTCTTGGGGATGAGCAAGCTGTCTGCAAGATGGGTCCCAAGAATGCTGACACCAGAGGAGAAGCTGAAAAGGGTTGGCATTTCCAGGACACTTCTGACTAGCTTCCAGGCTGACCCTGTGAATTTCCACCGCAGATTAGTAACTCAAAATCATGGGTTCACCACTTCGAGCCTGAATCAAAGATTCAAAGCAAACAGTGGAAACACTGGTTCTCCATCCCCAAAGAAGTTCAAGCAGGCAGTGTCTGTTGGCAAGGTGATGGCTTCTGTTGTTTGGGATTCTGAAGGCATAATCATGATAGACTACCTGGAAATGGAGAAAACTATTAATGAACAGTACTGTGCATCAGAATTAAGACAACTGAAGGAAGCAATCAAGTCGAAACACAGAGAGAAGCTGAGGGAAGGTGTGTGCTTTTGCTCCAGGATAACGCACCCGTACACACTGCTCAAGTTGTAGTAGCTGAAGCAGCCCACTCTGGCATTGAATTGCTACCCCATCCCCTCACAAGACTTAGCTCCATCTGACTTCTTCCTGTTTCCTAAATGCAAATCTTACCTGCTTGGTCGCCATTTTGGAAACAATAATGAGGCCATATGCGCTGAGGAGGAGCTTTTGGAGGACCAGGGCGCCACCTTCTTCTGTGATGGGACTGCAATGCTTGAACATCGTTGGACCAGTAGTGAAATAGTGAAAAACAGTCTTGTTTCTCCAACTCTTTCTGGGTGAGGCTTAGAACTTTTTGAATGACCCTTGTATGCTATATCACTTAGGAGACCTTAATGTATGTACTTTTGGGACCTGTAAACTAATGCAACATAGATAGTGCACAGTAAATGATCCCATGTGACAAATTTCTACACTTTTAAAACTTTTAAACCACACAAGTTTAACACACTTTAAGTGGTGGAGTCCAAAAATACAAAGTGTGGCTTTTTTAAAAATTATGTTAGAAGTGCATTTCCTTGCCATCACCTATTGGGCTGGGCGATACAACGAATATATTCATTATATCATTACACTCTACTATGGGCGATACAAAAAATGTTTTTATCACAAAGCTCGAGCATTCTCTCTCCTCTCACAAAGCTGCACCATAGAGCTGCACTCAGGTGCTACACCCCGCCTCCTCGCACCGTGTTTCATTTCAGGGTCATTGCCAGGTCTGTTTTTTCCCACGCAATTTTGTTCTTTAGAAACTGCTTCTTTTAAGCCTGTTTTTGTGGAGCAGAAACCCTTGTTTTTTTTATGTACAATCTGACAACACTAGCAGAGTGCGGGGAGAGGGGTAAAAAATGAAATAACACACATATACTGGCTGCAGTGCAGCAGACTTGAATGAAAGGATTAAAAAGGACCAGCTCCAAAGGTAAAAACTGAACAAAATACAGTTTTGTGCAAATTATGTCGCACTACCACTAATTTATTTCACCACTTGAGATGTCATCTACTATAAGATGAAGAATGCATTAAAATCTGCTCTCAACATCCCATCCCCTACAAATAAATAAATGAATAAATGAAGGAACCAGCTCTTAGAAAATAACTATATGGCTTCTTCATTTGGAAAATTTATCCTATACAACAAAAGTGCAAAATAGAAAGAGATCACCACTGCAGTCACACATTATATTGCCAAAGACATGGCCCTTATTGTTAAAAACATGACCAAACAGAAAAAAGTAGACATTAATTCTATGGTTTTATAATATCTTTCTCTAGAATTCTTGCTTAATGTACTTTTTATTGTTTTGAGTCCTTTTTTTGGTTTTGTTTTGTTTGTAATGGTTTTATTACAGGCCTACCATTATTTATTCTGATTTGTTGCAAATTTATGAGTGGGATTGTCTGACTGGTTCAATAAAGTTTGTTAAGTTTAACTTGATTTTATCCCCCCCCCCCCCGTATGCAATTTAAAACAATGCAATACATGGGTCTGTTTCTGTTACTGTATCATGCCGGTGTCATTTTATGCAAAGGTTTTACATTTATACAGTGGTTTGGAGGAGATCTCAAGATATCGTGATATATATCGTGTATCATGATAAAACCCTAAATGTATTGCGATGCATGTTAAAAGCCATGTTGCCCAGCCCTAATTACAGTTTATTACACAGATAAACTGCTGAAATTGTGAAAGGTGGTAGGGGAATTTAGCAATACCAAAAATTTATATTTAACTGAAAGACTGCATCATCCCTTCACTTTCAAGTCGAGGGAAAAATGCAGCAACCCACAACAGAGACTCATCTCATTCTTGTGACACATGGTCACTGATCTGTATAAACAACACTGGATAGCACATTGGCCAGCAGAAGTGAAGCCGCTCGAAACTCTGTGGCCGCTATTTTAGTACACCCAAAACACTCAGCAAGGCAATGGAGAATGAATGGGTTTAGTAGTAAACAGTGTCACTTTTACCTCAATAACTGCCCAAAAAGTTAACAGATTTTGAACTTCTTCAAAGGTCCTATTTAACTTGAGGTAAAAATTTGAGAGAAAAAAGGCCTCACATATTTTCTGTGATGATCTAGGCCTTGCTATACATAGCCTACTTAACTAGTATAGACCAGGGCTGAACTGGGACAAAAAAATCGGCCTTGGCATTTTTGGTGCAGGCGGCCCACCATGATCAGTCAAACAGCAACAGCACAGACAGTCCAGTTAAACATGTGCAAGTCTTGTGCCATTCCACAGAGCAACAGTGAAGCTGAGCAGTCGGTTACATGCAAAACAGAGGAATAATAATACTTGTATAGCGCTTTTCATAGACACTCAACAACGCTTTACAATGGATCCATTATTCATTCACCCCACAGACAATGGTAGTGGTAAGCTACTACTGTAGCCACAGCTGCCCTGGGGCAGACTGATGGAAACATGGCTGCCAATCCACGCCATTCATACCCAGTGTCATGGACGCTGGAGGAAAGGTGGGTAAAGTGTCTTGCCCAGGAACACAGCGGCAGGATGTCTGAGGAGAGTGGAATTCGAACCGCCAGCCCTCCGGTTATTAGATGACCCACTCTACCTCCTGAGCCACTGCTGCCCACATTTCCCGCCTCCATCCCATTTTTGCTGTGCACCAAGCTGGACGGCAGAAAGTTCCATTTTTCTATGGTCTTTGGCATGACCTGGCTGGGACTTGAACCCTGACCTCCCGGTTGTGGGGCGGATGCTCTACCTCTAATCCACCACTCCGGTGAACAGAATAATTAGTCACATGATCACATTCCTGTTTAAAAGATGCATAACTTGGAATAATTTCATGATGTGACGCTTCTCCCCTTACAACAATCACAAGGATGTGCAGAGACATTTTGAGGGGCCAAAGTAAGGGCACCCTCCAACTCTGACTCCTGTTACTTGAGTAATTAACAGCTACTGTAAATCTAATATTAGAAGCTTTGTTCATGGCTTCATGTCGATTATTAACAATTTGTTAAGTAGCAACATTCAACCATCACATGGCCTGAAAGAGGTCAGAATTATCCCACTTTTGCCCTTGACAAGAGAATCCCTGTGGTTTTGAAGAAAGAAAGAAAGAAAGAAAGAAAGAAAGAAAGAAAGAAAGAAAGAAAGAAAGAAAATTACTTTGTCTTTTACATAAATATTTGTCATAATTTTCAAGTCTTAAGATGTTTCAAAGGTACAAAACTTTGAGAAAAAGACAAAATTACAAGGAAAAAAACATCACAAACGTATCTATCTATAAATGCAGCATATCTCTGTCTGTGTGTGTGTCTGTCTGTCTGACTGTTCCACACATATCTCTTGAACTGTTCGTCAGACTGGCCTAAGATTTTATAACTGCTTTGCTGAGGTTACGAGGGTGTGCATCCCCGAGTATGGAGTCAGTCAAAATATGTCATTTTTATCAATAAAAGTTTAGCCACTGCTCTGTCTCTTCATGCCCTGACTTCAGGAAGTGTGGGCTGAGTTTTGGGTTGACTCCATGCTGATTGGATACTACTGCGGCATCATGATCAGTCACCACAGTGCTTTGCAAAAAAAAAAAGAAAGTGAAAAGTGACAAATTTGACAAGAAAGAGAGAATAGTGTGCTTAAAAAAATTGTACTATAATGTTGCCGTGATTGCGTACGTCTAAAGGATAATTCAAAGAACGCCAGTGGGGACCCGGGGTCTGCCTGAAGAACACCGGTGTTGGAGAAGCAGTGGTTGGAACACAGTCCTTCGCAGGGAAGCAAGCCCAGCCCGCCTGGTCAGCAGTAGACAGGAGTCCCTTTGCAGGACCACGACTCACCGTCGCCGATGGTGCGCCTCTTGGCGTGCTTGCACGGCTATCTAAAAATTAAAAGTTAATAATAATACCTTGTGGAGCAGAATGCCCAGATCAACTGCATTTCATATGCAGCCACATGCACGGTTTGACTAAATGACAGGAGACTGAACAAACTGATCAAGAAAGCTAGCTCTGTCCTGGGGCAGTGCCTTGACCCAGTGGAGGAGATAGGAGAGAGAAGGATGGTGGCTAAACTGTCATCTCTGCTGGAGTCTGAGTCCCACCCTATGCAGGACATACTGAACGCACTGAGGAGCTCATTTAGCAGTAGGCTACATCATCCTAGGTGCACAACCGAGAGGTTTTGCAGGTCCTTCCTACCTACGGCTGTCAGACTGTATAACCTAAGCAGGGCTGCTCGCAGAGATAGCAAAAAAACGTGACGACCTAATAGTATTGAATGCAAAAGACGCAATAGACTTACACAATGGTCCCCTCCAGTATACAACTAGGACAATATCGGTCGCTACGGAGGGTGACAATATGTATGGGTGTAGAGAGCGTGAAATGAAGAGGCTGAATTTATTTCTCAATTCAGGTTTATTAATCATTCACGTATCTCCAACATCCTCTCAAACAGAAAAGAGACAGAATATCCCACATCTCCCCTTTTTATACCCGGGACATCAAGGTACAGAATCACATTGTCATTCAATCCCCGAGACAATACATCACCCCCCAGGTCTTCTCTCCTCCACCTAAAAGCCTGGTGGTCAGGAAGTCTTCTCAGAACCATTTCTAAAGACGGATTTCACACCTTCCTGTTATCCCCCGGAGGTCCAGACTTATTGTTCCTTCTAAGACGTGAGGTGGCAGTAATATACAGTACATATGCAGCTTAAGCATCTCAAATATGTGGGCCACAATGGGTACATATTCATACTATGTAGGATAACTGAGCAGACGGTTATGCTGTTTATTCCATCTAGCTACAATGCTCCACACTGTGTATATACGTATATTTATATATTTATATATACATATGTATATTCGCTGCTCTTGTTTTTCTTGTCTTCTTGATTGTTGCTCTGAGTGTTGCTATCCCTGTGCTGTTGCAATTCTGGAATTTCCCCATTGTGGGACTAATAAAGGCTTATCTTATCTTATCTTAAAAACACTCTAAAAAAATAATTTTTATTTAAATATTTACTGACAAATGGGCAACACTGATGCAACAGTTGCAGTCAAACAGGTCATTCTGCTGTGTAGAATAATGTTCGGTGTTTTGTACTTATAATATTTCTAAAATGTAAAAGGATGGACTAGAATGGGTCTCAAATATTTGTAAACATGTCCTGTTATAATACTGCATGAGTTTATTGATGATAGACTGTAAACTACACATATAAACTAAAACAATTATGATGATGACTGGACAACTCCCATTCCCCAAAGTGCAAGATACAACACCTATGAATATAAGTGGTAAAAGATCACACAAATAAGTGATCTGACAAAAAATAAACCAGGGTTCTTAAACAGTCACTAATATTGAATGTCCCATTCATTTTCAATAATTCTGTAATTAATATGTACACTGTGGCACACATATTTGGGATGCTTTGACTGCATATGTATAGCACAGTGACTGAGATGCTTAAGACTGCATATGTATATTGTAACCTCACGTCTTAGAAGGAACAATAAGTCTGGACCTCCTGGGGATAACAGTAGGAGGTGGAGGTACCTTTAGCAAGGACTCTGTAAGGACTTCCTGACCTCCTGGGGTCAGGTGGAGGAAGAAGAGGCCTGGGGGAGAGGTATTGTTGATGGGGGGTTTATTGACAATGTGATGCTGTACTTTGATGTCCCAGGTATAAAAGTGGGGAATTGGAGTAGTTCGCTCTCTTTTCCTGTTTGAGAGATGGTTGGAGATGTGAGATGTTTATTAAATCTGAATTGAGAAATAAATTCAGCCTCTTCATTTCACGCTCTCCACATTGGTGACCTGAAGACGTATAATGACTAGAGACAGTTCCCCCGAGCCAGACTCGCCAGGGACCGCTGGAGCAAGCGCGGTCTCAGTCAAGCTTCCAGAGTTCTGGCAGGAAAACCCAGACTCATGGTTCTTCCTGGCCAAAGCCCAGTTCGAACTCGGGGGAATAACGGCATATGACACAAAATTCTACCATGTCATCGCCAAACTCAACAACCGCACAGCCCGACATGTGCGGAGCCTGGTGCAGCACCTGCCCTCGCGACAAATACAGCGGGTTGAAAGCTGCCCTCATCCAGCGTTTCACGCCCTCAGCCGAGGAGAGAGCTAGGAAGCTCCTGGCTCTGCACGACTTGGGAGGACGCACGCCTGTCGACCTGATGGAAGACATGCTGCAGCTGAGAGGCTCAGACAACGACGATTTCCTCTTCACGCAGATCTTCCTGCGAACCCTACCATCGCAGACGAGGGCAACCCTGGCAGGCTCTCATTTTGTGACCCAGCGGGACTTCCGCGCGCTGGCCCAGGAGGCGCAGCAGATCCTCAACTCCAGCGAGGAGCACTCGGCCACCGCAGCAGCGGCAGATCTCGGCGCAGCAACCGGGAGCAGCGGGGGGCCAGAGGCGACAGAGGCGATCCCACCAACAATGGCGGCAGCGAAGTCCCGACACAGCAGAGGAGACGACTTCTGCTTTTACCATCGTCGTTTCGCAGAGAGGGCGCGCAAGTGTGTACCGCCGTGCCAGTTCAAGAGCTCGGGAAACGCCAGGACCGGGAGTCGCTAGCAGCGGCGACACTCGGCAAACGGAACAAGCTGCTCTACCTGACGGACGCGCGCTCCGGGAGGCACTTCCTCGTGGACACGGGCGCCCAAGTGAGTTTCATCACCCCTACCTACGCTGACCGGCTGGCAGGCCCCCGTGGTGAGGGAGCAACAGCGGCAAACAGCTCGAGCATTAAGACCTTCGGTGAAAGGACTCTGCTTCTGTCCTTGCATGGCCGCACATATGAATGGACTTTTATTATAGCGGCAGTGAGTTTCAACATGTTAGGTGCTGATTTTCTGTGCTCATATGGGTTGTTAGTTGATCTTTCCAATAGGTGCCTAGTTAATGCACTCTCCTTTTACTCCATTCCTTGTGCAGCTCGAGTGTCCCCGCCACCAGCACAGACCAACGTCGCCACAGCAGGCGGTAAGTTTCACACACTCCTCACACAGTTTCCAGCACTCACAGTTCCCACTTTTTCGGCAACAGTTGCGAAACACAGGGTGGAGCACTTTATTACTACTACTGCCCCCCCCCCCCCCGTCTTTGCGAAAGCTCGACGCTTGGATGCAGCTAAACTGTCCATAGCGCGCGAGGAGTTCGCCAACCTGGAAAGGTTGGGCATCATCCAGCGTTCAAAGAGCCCATGGGCCTCCCCACTGCATATGGTCCCTAAAGCTGACGGCTCGTGGAGACCTTGTGGTGATTTCTGCAGGTTAAACAACGCCACAGCGCATGACCGTTACCCAATCCCGCATATTCAAGATTTTTCGGTGCATCTGGCAGGGGCGCGCATTTTTTCTAAAATAGACTTGGTCCGCGGTTATCATCAAGTCCCAGTGCACGCTGAGGACATCCCCAAAACAGCGGTGATAACTCTGTTTGGACTTTTTGAGTTTTTACGCATGCCGTTTGGGCTTAAAGGCGCCGCACAAACCTTCCAGCGCATGATGGATGCGGTGTTGCGCAATCTCCCTTTTGTGTTTGTCTACCTGGACGACATTTTGGTAGCCAGCGCGTCCGAGGTAGAACACGAAAAACACCTCACGGAAGTTTTCCAGAGGTTGGGAGAGCACGAGTTAATAATCAACCCAGCTAACTGCCAGTTCGGGGTAGCGCAGATCGACTTTTTGGGGCACCGCGTCTCCCCAGAGGGAGCAGTTCCGCTACCGGACAAAATGCGCGCAGTGGCAGATTTTCCCCAGCCACAAACGGTCAAAGCACTACAGGAGTTTTTGGGAATGGTGAATTTTTATAACCGTTTCCTCCCCCGCGCAGCGCAGCTCATGCAACCATTATATGCCGCGCTTAAAAAGCAAAAACCCTCCAATGCAATCGAGTGGTCCCCGGAGCGGGAGCGCACATTCGCGGAGGTAAAAAAAGCCCTTGCAGACGTTGCGTTGTTGGCTCATCCAGTCCCAATGGCCCGCATAGCGCTCACCACTGATGCGTCAGACGTGGCCATAGGGGCGGTAGTGGAGCAGCACGTGGCCGGGGTTTGGCAGCCGCTGGCCTTCTTCAGCAGGTCCTTGCGCGAGGCCGAGCGTAAATACAGCGCGTTTGACAGGGAGCTGTTAGCGCTCCACTTAGCCATTCGCCACTTCCAATTCTGGCTAGAAGGTCGGCATTTCACCGCGTTTGTCGATCACAAACCGCTCACTTTTGCGATGGCCAAAATTTCAGAACCATGGTCGGGCCGGCAGCAGAGGCAGCTGAACGCAATTTCGGAGTTTACTACTGATATTCAACACGTAGCAGGTAAACTCAATGTAGTGGCAGACTGCCTCTCTCGCGCAATAACCGCACCAGTCCGCGCAGAGGTAGATTATACTACCGCAGCCGCTGAGCAAAATAACAGCGTGGAAGCGCACGCGGCCCCAGTTCACGTGGGAATAGACTATGCAGCCATGGCGGCAGATCAGGGTAGCGATGCGGACGTATGCGCGCTCCAGTCTGGACCAACAGGGTTAAGGCTGGAGAACAGGAGGCTGCAAAATGATATGCCCCCCCTAATCTGCGATGTCTCTACTGGACGACCGTGTCCAGTAGTGCCGGCCGCATGGCGCCGCCGCGTTTTTGACTCGATTCACTCCCTGGCACACCCAGGGGTGCGTGCGTCTGTGAAAATGGTAGCAGAAAAGTTTGTTTGGCCGGGCCTGCGCAAGCACGTTAAAGAGTGGGCACGAGCCTGTATGGATTGCCAGCGGGCCAAAATACACAAGCGCACAAAAGCCCCCTTAGAGCCGTTTCACATCCCGGTCAAGAGGTTTGATCATGTGCATGTCGACCTCGTAGGCCGCCTACCGTCGTCGCAGGGGTACACACACCTTTTGACAATGGTGGATCGAACCACGCGTTGGCCGGAAGTGGTCCCACTAGCATCAACCACAGCTGCAGAGGTGGCCTGCGCGTTTTTAACGGCTTGGATAGCGCGTTTCGGGGTTCCGTCGGATATTACGTCCGACAGGGGACCTCAATTTGTGTCTGAGCTTTGGTCAGCGATGGCCCACAGCTTAGGTGTGACAATTCACCGCACTACCGCTTACCACCCCCAGGCTAATGGTTTATGCGAGCAGTTTCATAGATCATTGAAGGCGGCCCTCAGAGCGTCGCTTACGGATGCAAATTGGGTAAACAGACTACCATGGGTTTTATTAGGGTTGCATTCTGCACCTAAAGAGGACTTAAAAGCCTCCCCAGTGGAGTTGGTATTTGCACAACCTCTCCGGCTGCCAGGAGAGTTTCTGCCAGATAATCCGGCGCCAGGGCATCCCCCTGCTCAGTGGTCACTGATCGACACGGGAGCAGACATGCTTCCGGGCCCCGTTCACCACACCTTCCCGCGCGTTTTTGTGCCCAAATCTTTAAAAAATGCTGACTTTGTTTTTGTCAGGCACGAGGCTCAACGCCCAGCCCTGCGTCCACCCTACGATGACCCATATAGAGTGCTGGAAACAGGTGATAAGCATTTTGTGCTAGATTTGGGGGACAGGAGGGAAACAATTAGTATAGACAGACTAAAGCCTGCTTTTGTGATGGCCGACGAGACTGTGCGAGTGGCGAGGGCTCCTCGACGTGGCAGGCCCCCCAGGGAGCATGCCCCAGACCCCCCGCAGGGATCAACTAACAGTTCTCGTCCTCAGATAGCAGATTCACTGCAGGATGGCGCCGCAGGAGCGGCGAAGCCCGCCTACAGCAAGTTTGAAAGGCGGTTGAAACCCAGACAGCATATGGACTGATGTTGTGGAGCCCATAATTATAACTTATGTGATTCACGTGTGGCTGGTTGAATCCATCCTACAGAGACTTTGAGCTAGCCATGTGTATTGACTTCACACCTCAAGAGGACGATGTGTCTGCACCCCCTGGGGACTCAGGAGAGAGGAGAAGATTACCCGGCCTGACCTTTTGGGGGTCAGAGAGGAGAACAGAAGGACTCTGGGTGTTCTATTACAGATGAAAGGATGTAACTGAGGATTGTGACTTTTGTGTGATGTATTGTTCGAGACAAGTGTATAAATGTATGTGTGTGACTGTGTCCTGTCTCTTTTCACTCCAATCGAGAGAGGACGTAGGATGAATGAGGATTAAAGCAGATACTGGAAAATCATCCAGTCTCCTCAATTCTTGACTCCTACAATTGGTGACCTATGCATGAATCTGAGCATGCCGAGGCTGGAGGACAGCCTCATGATCGATATGGAAGAGCTGGGAGACAGCCACTCAGACCCGGATTCACCGGGGAATGCCAGCAGGGGTACAAGACTGATTAAGCTCCCCGAGTTCTGGCAAAACGACCCGCACTCGTGGTTCCAGCATGTGGAGTCGCTGTTCCTGCTCGGGGGAGTTTCAGCGGATGACATTAAATTCCATAATGTCATCGCAATGCTCGACAGCCGCACGGCTCGGTGTGTGCGGAGCCTGGTGCAGCAGCCACCCGCTGCCGGCAAATACGACGCGCTGAAAGCCACCCTCATCAGGAGCTTTGTGCCGTCAGCTGAGGCAAGAGCCAGGCAGCTACTGGACCTGCGCGACAGAGGTGGACGCAGGCCGACAGTCCTCATGGAGGACATGCTACAGATGATCGGGACGGACAACGACGCGTTCCTTTTCAAGCATATTTTCCTGAGAACCCTCCCAGCGCACACGAGAGGTTCCCTGTCCAGCAGACGATGCGTGAACTAGCAGGACTTCCGCGAGCTGGCCCAGGAGGCGGAGCGGCTCCTCAACGCCTGCAACGAGCAAAAGAACTCCGTGGCAGTGGCAGACCTCGGCACGACGGCCGGGGGCAGTGTGGAGCCAGAGGCAGCAGATCCCACCCCAGCGACGACGGCGGCGATGAGATCCCGAGCCAGGGGGCATGACAACTCCTGCTATTACCACCGACGCTTCGCTGAGAAGGCGCACAGATGCATCCCGCCGTGCAGTTTCAAAAAGCGGGGAAACGACCGGGCCGGGAGTCGTTAGCAGCTTCCACTCTCGGCGAACGGAACAAGCTGCTTTATTTCACAGATGTGGGCTCTGGGCGGCAATTCCTCGTGGACACCGGAGCCCAGAGGAGCTTCATCACTGCAACTTATGCAGATCGGGTGGCTGGACCCCACGGAGACGGAGCAACAGCGGCCAACGGCTCCAGCATCAAGACTTACGGAGAGAGAACCTTGTCTCTGTCCTTCCACGGCCGCGCATACGAGTGGACCTTCATCGTAGCGGCAGTGAGCTTCAATATGTTAGGTGCTGATTTTCTGTGTTCACATGGTTTGTTAGTTGATCTGGCCAACAAACGCCTAGTAAATGCACTCTCTTTCTGTTCTATCCCTTGTGCAGCTCGGGTGTGCCCGCCGCCAGTACAGACCAACGTCACCGCAGCAGGTGGTAAGTTCCACACCCTTCTACACCAGTTTCCAGCACTCACAGTTCCCACTTTTTCAGCTAAGGTGGCAAAACATGGGGTGGAGCATTTCATAACCACGAGTGGCCCACCAGTTTTTGCTAAAGCTCGGTGCTTGGATACAGCTAAGCTCTCTGTGGCACAGGAGGAGTTCGCCAACCTGGAAAGGTTGGGCATAATTTGCCGCTCGAAGGTCCGCTTGGGCTTTCCCCCCTGCATATGGTGCCTAAAGCTGACGGCTCGTGGAGACCTTGCGGTGATTATCGCAGGTTGAACAATGCCACAGTTCAGGATCGCTACCCGATTCCGCATATCCAGGATTTTCTCAGTGCACCTGGCAAAAGCGCACATTTTTTCTAAAATAGACCTGGTCCGCGTTATCACCAGGTCCCGGTTCAATCAGAGGATATTCCCAAAACAGCGGTAATAACCCCGTTCGGACTTTTTGAGTTTTTAACGCATGCCTTTTGGCCTTAAAGGGCGCCGCGCCAAACCTTTCAACGGATTGATGGACGCAGTGCTGCACGACCTTCGTTTGTTTTTGGTCTACTTGGACGATATTTAACGATATATAACGCCGCGGCTTGCCGGGCTGGAGTAAGGCGAGGACAAAAAATATAAGGTACAGACCCTCCCTTCCATCTGTTGTCATGGGAAATGTACGGTCGATACTGGGAAAGTTAGATGAGCTAGCGGGCTATCTCCCGTTATGATAGCACATACCGGGGAGTGCTCTCTCCTTTTGTTTACTGAGACGTGGCTAACTGAACTAGCAGCAGATGCTAACATTGAGCTGGAGGGTTTTCACATGATACGAGCTGACCGAACACCAGACAGTGGCAAGGCTAGGGGCGGTGGAGTGATAATGTATGTTTACAACAACTGGGCAGACCGGGGACCATATCACTGTTAAACAACGACACTGCAGCAAAGACATTGAGTTGCTAGCTGTTAGCATGAGGCCTACATATCTCCCGAGAGAACACTCACACGTGATCTGCATTGTTGTTTATGCAAATCCGACGGCGAACGCTGGGACAGCACGTGACGTCATCCATTCAGTAACCAGCAGGCTGCAGACAGAACACCAGATGCTCTTCTCCTCATGCTCAGGCGATTTCAACCATGTTTCACTGTTCGCCAGTTCTACCCACGTTTACCCAGTATTGCACTGCACACGAGAGGACAATAAAACACTGATTTATTCTACGCAAACACTAAGAGGCTACACCTCATCACACTCCCCCACTCGGGAGATCGGATCACAACTGGGTGCATCTCCGCCGGTGTACAAACCCTAGTGGCACAGACAACCTCCGGCCATGCACACTGTGGAGTTATGGTCTGAGGAGACAATGGACACCCTAAAGGCTGTTTTGGAAGCCACCGCCTGAAGCAGCTCTGCGATCCACATGGTGAGGGACATCGATGGCCTCATTCACACCTTCACGGCTACCTCAGCTTCTGTGTGGACAAATGCCGTGTCCCACCAAGACCATACGCGTCACTCAAAGCAACAAACCCTGGATCAACCCCGAGATAAAACACTTCTGAGAGGAGAAGAAGAGGATCTGCAGGGCAGGGGAACAGGGAGATGCTGAAGTCCGTACAGAGGGAGCTGAGGAGAAAAGATCAGGAGAAGGCAGGACAGCTTCAGGAAGAAGATGGAGGACAAGCTGCAACAGAGCGACATCAGCGGGGTCTGGAGAAACCTCAAAACCATCTCGGGGCTCCAGAATACCTCCCCCCAGGCCACAGGGGGCAGGGAGTGGGCGAACAACCTGAATCTGTTTGTCAATAGAGTTGACCAACCGCCCTCCCCCCTGACTGCACAACAACCACTGCTGCCTCTAAAGAAATCAAGTCCTGCTGCCCACTCCCCACGCCACCAACACCCCCCCCCCTCCCAACATGGCACAGCCCCCATCCTGACCCTGACCAGACCCAGGTGAGGACGGAGGCTGAGGAAGGATCAAGGCAGGGAAGGGCGCCGGGACCGGACGGCATCAGCGCAAAGCTCCTCAAGTCCTGTGCAGACCAGCTGTGTGGGATTGTGACGTATAGTGGTTCAACATGAGCCTGAAACTGGGGAGGGTACCACAGCTGTGGAAAACATCTTGTGTGGTACCTGTACCAAAAACTTCCCACCCCAAAGACCTGAACAGCTACAGACCGGTGGCCTTGACGTCCCACTTGATGAAGACCCTGGAGAGACTGCTCCTTGCTCACCTCCGCCCCCTGGTGGAACCAGCGATGGATCCACTCCAGTTCGCCTACCAGCATGGCATTGGGGTGGAGGATGCGGTGATCTTCCTCCTTCACCGTTCTCTGTCCCACCTGGAGAAGCCCGGGAATATGGTGAGGATCATGTTCTTTGACTTCTCCAGTGCTTTCAACACCATCCAACCGATGATCCTGAAGGACAAGCTGCTGCGCGCAGGGGTGGACCAGCACCTGTCATCATGGATCCTGGACTACCTCACGAACCGGCCTCAGTTTGTGAGAACCCGGGACTGTGTGTCCGACACGATCATCAGTAGCACGGGGGCCCCCCAGGGAACGGTGCTGGCTCCCTTCCTGTTCACTCTTTATACTGCGGACTTCTCACACAACACAACACACTGCCATCTACAGAAGTTCTCTGATGACTCTGCGATCGTTGGCCTCATCTCCAATGGAGATGAAGCTGAGTACAGAGGGCTTATCAGGACTTCGTGGACTGGTGCCATCGGAACTGCCTCCAGAATCAACGCGAGGAAAACTAAGGAGCTGGTGGTGGACTGCCGCAGGCATGGGCAGCCCCTGCACAGTACCAGTGAAATATACAGGGAACAGACATCGAGATGGGTGACATCCGATAAGTACCTGGGTATTCATCTGACAATAAACTAGACTGGTCACACAATACTGATGCACTCTACAAGAAGGGACAGCGCAGGGCTGTTCCTGCTGAGGAGACTCTAGGTCTTTTGGTGTACAAGGGGCGCTGCTGAAGTCATTCTATGACACGGTGGTGGCATCAGCCATCACTTTTGGAGTGGGTCTGCTGGGGCAGGTGGCATTACTGCAGCCGATAGGAAGAGAACTGAACAAACTGATTAAGAAAGCTAGCTCTGTCCTGGGGCAGCGCCTTGATCCGATGGAGGAGATAGGAGAGAGAAGGACGGTGGCTAAACTGTCATCTCTGCTGGAGTCCGAGTTCCACCCTATGCAGGACATACTGAATGCACTGAGGAGCTCATTTAGCAGCAGACTACATCATCCCAGGTGCACAACCGAGAGGTTTCGTAGGTCCTTCCTACCAACGGCTGTCAGACTGTACAACCTAAGCAGGGCTGCTCGCAGAGATAGCAAAAAGACGTAACAAACTAATAGTTTTTTGAATGCAAAAGATGCAATAGACTTACACAATGGTCCCCTCCGGCATACAACTAGGAACTTACCGGTCGCTATGGAGGGTGAGAATATGTATGGGCACATAATCATACCATGTAGGATAACTAAGTAGACGGTTATGCTGTTTCATTCCATCTAGCAACAATGCTCTGCACTGTGTGTGTTTATATATTTACATATTTATTCCATCTAGCTACAATGCTCAGCACTGGGTGGTTTATTATATTTATATATCTACATATTATTCCATCTAGCTACATTGCTCCGCACTGTGTGTGTTTATATACTTGCATATTTATTCCACCTAGCTGCAATGCTCCGTACTGTGGGTGTTTATATATTTACATATTTATTCCATCTAGCTACAATGCTCTGCACTGTGTGTTCATATATTCATATATTTATTCCATCCAGCTACAATGCTCTGCACTGTGTGTCTGTGTGTGTGTGTATATATATATATTTTATAGTAATACGTACATATGTATATTAGCTGCTCTTGCTTGCTTGTTTTTTTTTTTTTTTTTTTTTTTTTTTTTTCTTGCCTTCTGATTGTTGCTCTGAGTGTTGCTATCCCTGTGCTGTTGCAATCCTGGAATTTCCCCGTTGTGGGACTAATAAAGGCTTATCTTATCTTATCTTATTTTAGTAGCTAGTGCCTCAGAGGAGGAACACGAAAAACACCTCACTACAGTTTTTCAAAAGTTGGAAGCACACGGGTTGATAATCAACCCGGCCAAGTGCCAGTTTGGCGCAGCGCAAATTGATTTTCTGGGGCACCGTGTCTCACCAGAGGGAGCAGTTCCTCTGCCGGCAAAAGTACGCGCGGTGGCTGAGTTTTCCCAGCCACAGACAGTGAAAGCGTTGCAGGAAATTTTGGGGATGGTGAATTTTTATAACCGTCTCATACCCTGCGCAGTGCAACTCATGCAGCCGTTATACACCGCGCTTAAAAAACAGAAGCCTGCCAATGTGATCGAGTGGTCCCTGGAGCGGGAGCGTGCGTTCACAGCAGTAAAAAAAACACTCGCTGACGCGGCACTGCTGGCGCACCCAGACCCGGCAGCTCACATAGCGCTAACCACAGACGCGTCAGAGGTAGCGATAGGGGCCGTGGTAGAGCAGCAGGTCGCCGGAGTTTGGCAACCTCTCGCCTTTTTCAGCAGGTCCTTGCGCGAGCCCGAGCGGAAATTCAGCGCATTTGACAGGGAACTCATGGCGCTCCACTTAGCCATTCGCCATTTCCAGTTCTGGCTGGAAGGGCGGTGTTTCACCGCGTTTGTCGACCACAAACCGCTCACTTTTGCGATGTCCAAAACTTCAGAACCGTGGTCAGGGTGGCAGCAGAGACAGCTGGCCGCAATTTCTGAATTTACCACCGATATTCAGCACGTAGCCGGTAAAATCATTGTGGTGGCAGACTGTCTGTCACGCGCGGTAACAGCACCCGTCCGCGCGGAAACGGATTGCGCGGCTGCTTACCCAGAGCGCGGTAACAGCGCGGTAACAGCGCGGTAACAGTGCGGTAACAGCGCGGACACGCGCGCGGCTCCGGTCCACGTGGGAATAGATTATGCAGCCATGGCGGCGGAGCAGAGCGAGGATGCGGACGTGCGCGCGCTCCTGTCTGGACCAACAGGGTTAAGGCTGGAACGCAAAAATCTACAACCCGGTTCCCCCCCCCCCGCTTATTTGCGATGTATCCACAGGGCGACCGCGCCCGGTGGTGCCAGCCGCGTGGCACCGTCGCGTTTTTGACGCTGTGCACTCCCTAGCTCACCCAGGGGTGTGCGCTTTGGTGAAAATGGTGGCGGAGAAGTTTGTTTGGCCGAGCCTGCGCAAGCACGTGAAGGAGTGGGCTAAAGCCTGCATAGCTTGCCAGCGGGCTAAAATTCACAGGCACACTAAAGCGCCCTTAGAACCGTTCCACATTCCGGCTAAAAGGTTCGATCATGTGCACGTGGACCTCGTGGGCCCCCTACCCACATCACAAGGGTTCACGCACCTCTTGACGATGGTGGACCGAACCACTCGTTGGCCGGAAGTGGTCCCGTTAACATCGACCACAGCGGCAGAGGTGGCACGCGCTTTTTTAACAGCCTGGGTAGCGCGGTTCGGGGTCCCGTCAGATATTACGTCTGATAGGGGACCTCAATTTGCGTCGGAACTGTGGTCAGCAGTGGCCAGCGGCTTAGGAGCGGCGGTACACCGCACGACCGCTTATCATCCCCAGGCCAACGGTTTATGCGAGCGTTTTCACAGGTCGTTGAAGGCAGCCCTCAGAGCGTCACTGACGGACACAGATTGGGTAAACAAACTACCATGGGTTTTAGTGGGGTTGCGTTCAGCACCCAAAGAGGATCTAGATGCTTCACCAGCAGAATTGGTCTTTGCACAACCGCTCAGGCTGCCAGGCGAGTTTTTACCCGACCACACGGCACCAGGGCCCTCCCCGATCCGGGGGTCTCTGAGTAACACGGGAGCAGAAATGCTCCCGGGCCCTGCTCATCACTCTTTCCCGCGTGTGTTCGTGCCCCAGGCTTTACGAGACGAGTTTGTTTTTGTCAGGCACGATGCGCAGCGGCATAGCCTCCGCCCACCTTACGACGGTCCATTTCGAGTGCTGGGAACCGGGGAGAAATATTTTGTGCTAGATTTGGGGGGCAGGAGGGAGACGATCAGTATCGATAGATTAAAACCTGCTTTTGTTTTGCATAACGAGTCTGTGCGACCGGCGGGCGCGCCTCGACGCGGCAGGCCTCCCAAGGGGCGGCCCCGGGACCCCCCACGAGGGGCAAATAACCCTTCTCCCCCTCACTCCACAGATGCACAGCAGGACGGCCCAACACAGAGCAGGAGACCTGCATACAGCAGATTCGGGAGAAGATTGAAACCTAAGCTGCATGCAGAATGATGTGTTTTCTGATCAGGTTGTTTAGGTTGCTGTGAGATTCTGTTGGGGGGTGACGTGCTGTGTGACTATTGTATGGCTGTATGTGGGTGCCCAGTCTTTCGCGTGGAAGGGGGGAGTGATGTGGAGCCCATAATTATAACTTATGTGACTCACATGTGGCTGGTTGAATCCATCCTACAGAGACTTTGAGCTAGCCATGTGTATTGACTTCACACCTCAAGAGGACGATGTGTCTGCACCCCCTGGGGACTCAGGAGAGAGGAAAAGATTACCCGGCCTGACCTTTTGGGGGTCAGAGAGGAGAACAGAAGGACTCCGGGTGTTCTATTACAGATGAAAGGATGTAACTGAGGATTGTGACTTTTGTGTGATGTATTGTTCGAGACAAGTGTATAAATGTATGTGTGTGACTGCGTCCTGTCTCTTTTTCACTCCGATCGAGAGAGGACGTAGGATGAATGAGGATTAAAGCAGATACTGGAAAATCATCCAGTCTCCTCAATTCTTGACTCCTACAATGTCGTGATTTTATCATGTTGTGTGGACTATGTTGTATTGTTTCATCTTCGACGTTTTGGGGGGGGGGGGTTATGTGGCACACATATTTGGGATGCTTTGACTGCATATGTATAGCACAGTGACTGAGATGCTTAAGACTGCATATGTATATTGTAACCTCACGTCTTAGAAGGAACAATAAGTCTGGACCTCCTGGGGATAACAGTAGGAGGTGGAAGTACCTTTAGCAAGGACTCTGAAAGGACTTCCTGACCTCCTGGGGTCAGGTGGAGGAAGAAGAGGCCTGGGGGAGAGGTATTGTTGATGGGGGGTTTATTGACAATGTGATGCTGTACTTTGATGTCCCAGGTATAAAAGTGGGGAATTGGAGTAGTTCGCTCTCTTTTCCTGTTTGAGAGATGGTTGGAGATGTGAGATGTTTATTAAATCTGAATTGAGAAATAAATTCAGCCTCTTCATTTCACACTCTCCACAACACAATCAAATAAATCTTAGTGCCGTTCAGTCCCTCTAATGTGTGAGTGCCTACATATACTGTAGGCTACACCTCTTTGTGTTCCACTTTCAAACGCACACTAATTGGGATACCTGCTTCAAACAAGAATACTTGCTTTCTACGGGCATGCATTAGTACAATAAAAGCATGTAAATGTAACAAATTTATATGGACGACTGCCTATTTATTTAAAATATGTACTAAATTCATGAAGAAAAAAATGCAAAATTACAAGAAAAGCAAATTTGAATTTAAAAGATAAAAGTTACAAATTTTTGGCAAAAGTTGCAAATTTATGAAGGAAAAATTCATATGTACAATTACAGTCACTGAGAATGTAAACACAGGAAGTTATTTAAAAGATTTACTAAATTCATTAAGAAAAAGTAAATGAATAAATTGTTGAGACAAAGGTCAGAAAATCACAAGAGAAATATAGCTCGTTTGCAATAATTAAAGCAAAGTTAAAGAAAAAATCAATGAAAAGATGAGGGAAAATTATTGAGGCAAAGAGTGCAAAGACGGAAGAAAAAAAGATGCCAGTTTATGACATAAAAGTCACGAATTCAAGAAGAAAATGTCAATCCATGAGCAAAAATTTTTCATGAAGTTTCAATTTTCATGAAGTTTCAAAATTTTGTTAAAGTCTATAATTTATAAAAAGAATAAAAATAAGGAAAAAAGTAGATAATTTATGAGAACTCTCCAAATTCACATGAAAATTCTACATTTTCAACAACAACAAAAAAATCTCTAATTTAGGTGGTAGAGTAGCCTGAAACTGTACACGAGTAAAAGGTGGTTGTCTTTATACTTTATCACTCAAATATGCACAAGAGTAATTACCCAAGAGTTTAAGAAGTTACTGAGATGTGAGTTTAGTCTGGACAGTTTGAGATTTTTGTCCTAAATTTATGACAGTTTTATTCTAAATTTTCTACTTTTTCCTTGTAAATTTGAGATTTTTTTCCCCCACACAAATCAGTTTTTTCCTCATAATTTGTGTTTAGTGCCAACTTAGGGCTTTTTTTTCTTGTACATTTGAGACTCTACTCTCATAAATTTGTGAGTTTTTTCCTCATAAATTAAAAATCAAAAATAAAATGAGCAAAGATGCAGTATTTTCTGTTATATATATACACAGTATATATATATATATATATATATATATATATATATATATATATATATATAAAATTGCCTATTTTCCAACCCCCACCCCAGGTGAAAACCTCACATACTTTGAAACCTAAATGTTTGCAGGTATGCATCACACTCTCACTGAATAAACGCAGACAGACCCAAAAGCTATTCATAACTTTGCAGAATATTCCAGCTGAGGCTGGCGTCATACATCATTATAAGATGTTAAGGTGTTACCTGTAAAAAGCTGCAGGAGCCTCCTGTCTGCTCACCTTTCCTGCTGTTGGGGCAGAGAGGACCCCGACGTTGCATTCAAACACACTCAGAAGTTTGACTTTATATAGGTTTGCCATAGGGGGTGTGAGAAAGAATGGGAAAGTGGCAGAACAGCGGTGCACAGCTGTCCTTGCAGCCATGGTTACGTAACTGAAGACGACACACTAAACATATATTGAAATAATGTCACATTGCAATGAATAGACCGAAATGGAATAAAACTTAAGGCCTTATGCTAATTCTTACTTAATTGTCTTAATTTTAGGATTCTGTTACAAAGCATGACACCTTCCCTCCTGCTTACACATCCTGGACTTGGGACCAGGCAACAGTGCAGTTAAAGGTGATTGGTGATCAACAAAAATCGGCATGTAGAATTGATCCAGCGCTGAATGGTAATCAGTAGTTGACGACCTGCGTCAGGAATAATTTAGCACAGATAAACACTCAGATGATCAGGAATCCAAAGTCCTCCTTAGGTGTCCTTGGTGATCACTATTCCTGGTAAATGTTATAAATAATTCAGTCATCATATGTGTACCATCATCATGACCATTATGCGTTGATGACCAGCATCACAAATAAATTAAGATTTCACAGATATTTACACTGTATGATGACCAGCATCGTGAGTAAATTACAAGATCACTGATATTTAAACTGTATGATAACCACCATCCTGATTAAATTAAGTCAGCATATTTTGCAAATTAGATTAGGCCTAGGCACTTAACAGCGACATTAAAGCACTGCATGATATTTTAATTTACTCATGCAGGACAATCATTAGGACTGTTATCATGAAGACATGCCTAAACTCACTCCCTGCATGCATTACTCAGAACTACTCGCCTTGGCTTTACCTTCCTGATCATCCAGCCTTCCCACGGCCGCTAAACATAATGTCAACTCAATTTCTATAGTTTACCAGTTGCGCAAGAGTATAAACTGTGTCTCCATACCAAGAAGTTCAAAATCTGTTAATTTTTTTGGCAAATTACTGAGGTAAAAGCGGCACCGTTCACTACTGAACCCATTCATTCTCCATTGACTCGCTGAGTGTTTTGGGTGTACTAATATGGCGGCTCGGTGGCGTCACTCGGCTCTGTACTGGTTAATGGGGCATGCTCTATCCAGCGCGCGTTCGGTTGACAAATCAGTTTGTAACTGTTCGTTAGTTTCCGTTACTGAACGACACGGTCGCTGCGAACCATGTTCTCTTTGGCCCAACGCTTTTGGAGGTGGCTCGCGGAGCGAACAAAGATGGCGGCTAGGTAAGGTAGTTTGCGATGTTCTTTTGTTTTCTTTTATTTCCGGAGCAATTCCATCAATTTAAGAGTGGAGTTATGTCAGTTTGTAAGTATAACAATATCACGCATAAAATATTGTTTTTGGTGGGGGTATAACGGAGAATTCTTAGGTATGAAGCTGAAGTAGGCTACTCGGGTGCTGTACCGGCTGACAGAGGACCACAGATGTACACAACTGCAGAATGCGAGAGCCGAACAGAAAAACCGTTCGCCTTGCAAACTATGTTCGGCGAACTGTTTTGTCAACTGAACGCAAGGCAGGATTTTTTTTACCCTGATCAGTGCGCGAATGCATGAATTTCCGGGCAATACTCCCTCCTGGTGGTAGTTGCATGAATATATAAGGTTTTAATATTAAAAAATACATTACAAAATATGGCGCATTTGACAAACAAGGCGTGCAAGGCTGGAGAGATGGTCAACAAAATTAAAAAAAAACCAACTTTAATAATACAATGAGGATGCAGGACAGAACTGATCGTGAATTTTAAACAGATTTAATCAAAACAAAAATGACCCACAATTGGACGGGACAGCTCAAAAATGATCACATTTAGTTACCAAACAGTGACATTTCCTTACAAAATACTTCGCCACTGGTGCGAAGCTCAAGAGATCGAATCCCATACTGTCCGACACGGCCATCAACTTCACCCTGAGTTTATCAATAATAAAAATAACTGACTGATCTGAAGGACAAAACAAGCTCAACGGAACTGCAAAGTAGTGCGTAACAGAGGTGGCATGTTATCCCAACAGCAGTACAGGTCAGTCGTCAACCATTCTTGGTAAAGTTCTTAATGTGTGGAATAAGACAACAGATGGGGGTCCAGTCTGTGAGAGTGAATGGTTGTCTGTCTCTCTGTGTGGGCCCTGTGATGGACTGGCGATCTGTCCAGGGTGGACCCTGCCTCTCGCCCAAAGATGCTGGGATAGGCTCCAGCCCCCCCGTGACCCGAAAAGGATTAAGCGGTAGAAGATGGATGGATGGGGGTCCAGGACAGGGGAGGACCCACAGGACAGTCTCACTCCCAGGTGGCTGGGTGGGGGGGGGCGCTGCTCCCTTTAAAGGAACTCCCCTTACCCCCACCTGCATGAGTTCGTTCTGAAATCCCCATGATCATCACATATAGTTCACACACACACACACGCGCGCGGTCAACTAGTAGCCACCACCATATCCACCATAGTCTCCCCCTCGTGCTCTGAAGTACGGTGGCCTGCTGCTGTAGTTGTTACCCCTTTTCATCGCTCCATAGTTGGAGTGCTGCTGTCCATAGCCCTCCCCGAAGTCACCATTACTGTAATCATCCCCCATTTGGTTGTTGTAGTCTTCGTATCCACCGTAGGCGCCTCCATCGCCGCCGTAGCCGTAACCACCACCACGGCCGTAATTACGGCCGTAGCCGCCGCTTCCTCTCCCACCTCCATAGTTCGACATCCCTCTGCCCCGACCCCTTCCTCGGTCTGTCTCCAGCCTGGTCACAGCCTTCTTGACCTCCACCTTGGTCCCACTGATGGTGTGGTAGTTGGTCATCGCCGCTTTGCTGGCGGACTCGGGGTCTTCAAAGAAAACGAAGCCGAAGCCCCTCTTCTGGCCAGTGTCTCTGTCGGTCTTGATCTCGGCCTTCTCCACCGTACCGAACTGCGAGAAGTACTCGATGAGGTTCTCGGCCTCGATGTGCTCCTTCACGCCGCCGACGAAGACTTTCTTAACATTAGCCACGGTGGTCGGGTGGTTTGCGTCGCCCCTTGCTATGGCTCTCTTCACCTCCACGTTGCTGCCGTCTATGACGTGTTCGACCGCCATTGCCGCGTCGGCCTCCTCCGGCTTGGAGTAGGTGATGAAGCCGAAGCGGCGCGACCGGACGAGCTGTTCATCCATGACCACCGCACAGTCGCTGAGGGTCCCATACTGCCCGAAATGCTGACGGAGGCCATCAGTCGTGGTTTCCTTGTTCAGTCGTCCGACGAAGAGTTTGCAATGTTTTGCCATGGCTGCCTGTCTCCGGCGAAAAATGCAGTGTTGCCAGATCTCGCGAGAGAAATAAGCAACCCACTTTAATACCCCCCCCCCCACACTACACATTGTGTACAAGAGAGTGCTGCTTGATAACAGTTAGATATACTGTATAGTTTTATTTTTTTGTTTGCAGTCAATTGACTGTAAGCACAGTCCCACTGAATAACTGAAGTTTATAAACTTCCAATTACAGGAAAATACATATGCATTCTGCATAAGCACAGCCAAATTTGGAGGAACACACAGGTCAACATAATAACTCTGAATAAATTAAAATCTCTTAAAACTCTGATCAAAAGAAAAGGACGTGCATTCTGCATAAGCAACAGCAAATTGACAGTAAAGTTGACAGTTAAAAAATTTTAAAAACTGTAATAGTATGTAGTGATGTGGGATGATGGGAGCTGTTGTCTGCTAGTCATTTAAACAAAAACTAAATCTTACTCTGTGATTACGCGACAGCCAACAACTTTAATTACGTGGAAAATTATCTTTTAAATTGACAAACATATGTGTAACTCGTAGCAAAATTTGATCGGGATCAAAAGATCATTTATTAATTTAAATGGAGAATTTTTTTTTCGATTTTAAGGTCCCATATGTGATAAATACTGTAACGTCGGGGCCCTTTCTTTAAGGGAGCCAGGGATTTCCCAGCATGCTTTGCCAGTTTGAAACGTTACTGTGTGTGTGTTAAATGTGTTTACTTCTGAGTTATACTGCTGTGTCATTATAACTGCATTATAATGGCCCAGCAGTGTTTAGCAGGATTAGGGCAAGATGTACCATGTGTGTGTAACCGTGATGTAAACAGAGGTCTGTGGGAATGACCTCCACTGCTCTGGGTACTAAGTTGCAGGTTGGGGGTCGGGGTGTGTGTAAAATAAATCAGGTTGATCACAGCCATCTGCTCCATTGTCTTTTTGTGTGAACCCCTGCAAACGTCACACTGGTGTCAGAAGTGGGATATGGAGCGAGAATGAGGATCCAGGTGGAGGTACAGCGGCCCGGAAGCGATTCATCGCTCAGCCGGGAACGGAGTATAGAGCAGAGACGCTGGCCCCTGGAGAGCTTCGCTGCGATGGACGGAGCAGAGCAAACCAGCCCCGTTTCCCGCCCTTTTCAGGGCAGGACGAGCTGGCGATTCCAGAGCAATTAGGAGCGGCAATCTACCGGGAGATGACCGTCCCATCCATCCAGCAGCGGGCCAAGATTCCCCGCTACAACGGCGAGAACCTGTTTGGATGACCGCCTGGCCCAGGTCGAGTTGGCTGCCGCGCTGATCATCAGAGGGAAACCACCGTGCTGAGAGCGAGTGGAGGAGGAGCTACGGCAGATCACAAGCAGCGCGTGCACGAAGGAAACAGCCGTGGCGACGCGAGGAAGGACGGCTTCCGCTGCACAGAGCTAGGGTACATGGCATGGTACTGCCCCGCACACAGCGCACGACAAACTGGCCCCTCGCCGACGCTAAATTAGAGCGAGGTGGCATGGACGGGAAAAAAAAAGCCGCCTCCTGCAGATGCTTCCCCCCGGCAGATGACGTCACAGAGGCGCAGGAGCGACGCAGCGGAGCGAGCAGGACGAAGAATGCGGCCACTTTCCAGGCGCGGGCAAAGGCTGGACGCATGGATGCGGGCCAGCGGCCCGCCTGGGAGAACTGGCAGCGGTGGGAGTCGGCCGGAGGCGGGCCTGGGACTTCCCGCTGCCAGGGAAGGGACTGTGCGTGGTCCTACAGAGGCTGTCAGATGTGTCCATCCGCCCGCTGATGGCCAAACCGGAACCCTACCCAACCAGATGCTCTGACCGAGACTCAGATGGCCCGTGCATGCCGCCCTGGCACCGGGCTGACTCGCGTTGGATTTCTGAAAGTGGACTTTGAATTTTCTGGGGACAGAAACCAGTCCAGGGGGGGGCAGTGTAACGTCGGGGCCATTTTAAGGGAGCCAGGGATTTCCCAGCATGCTTTGCCAGTTTGAAACGTTACTGTGTGTGTGTTAAATGTGTTACTTCTGAGTTATACTGCTGTGTCATTATAACTGCATTATAATGGCCCAGCAGTGTTTAGCAGGATTAGGGCAAGATGTACCATGTGTGTGTAACCGTGATGTAAACAGAGGTCTGTGGGAATGACCTCCACTGCTCTGGGTACTAAGTTGCAGGTTGGGGGTCGGGGTGTGTGTAAAATAAATCAGGTTGATCACAGCCATCTGCTCCATTGTCTTTTTGTGTGAACCCTTGCAAACGTCACAATACATAAGAAGTGTTATGCCGACAACGGGAATATCTACAGGTCAATGTTTTGGGGCAGCTCAGTATCAAGTGTTAAACTGGCAACAAATTAGGTCAGATAGTGATTTTTTTTTTTTTTGTTATTAACAAGGAAAAGTAAGTTTCTTATAAAATTTAGCATCGTATATACCCGGTGAAAAGATTTATTTGAAAGGTTTGGACTCAAAATAAATTATTCTTGTTTTTTGTGGACTGGAGAGAGAGTCGGTCTCTCATCTGTTTAACTGTATTTACCACAAAGATGTTTTGGACAGACGTTGAACATTTTATGTTGCAAAGGACTGGACAAAGAATTGTTTAAAAAATATATATTTTTGGATTTGAACAAAAATCAATGGACAAGGACTTTGTTTATTTCATACAATTGTTATTGCTTAAAGGAAAGTTTCTCAGATACACAAGAAGTGGACAGACTCCAGAATGAAACCAAACTTTGAACATTTTTATTTTGAACAAACAATATGGCGTAACTGTTAGCAGCATAAAAATAAGAAAGCTATTAAGTTGTTTGGTGTTCTTGAGACATTTAGTATTTGTGCATAAATATGGTATTTTAATTTTTTTTGTAGAGAATCTTTTTTCCTTTTCCATCCTTGACTCCACTCCAGCACAGTAGGTGGCGATAAGGCCCCTAAATCACTAGTTGCCATCCGCCATTAATCAGAAGAAGGAGAAAAAGAACACGAAGAAGAAGAAACGAGCCAAATACGAAATGAAAGTAGGTCTGATGCGTTTTATGGTCTCACTATTTTAAACTTGTTACGCATTCCTTTCATGACCTGACTGTAGGTTTGGGGTCAAAAGATCCAGGTTAGCACTGCCTATGCCCTCTTACTAAAGAAATGTGTAAACCTCTCTAGGGTCACCAAACTTGCTACACAGGTTTACCTCAGGATCCTGCCCTATAACTGTGGGTTGTATACTTTGTTGGGTTTACAGTCAAGTCCCTCCATAACCAACTCGCCCCAGTCAGTTACAGCCGCCCCATAACCAACTCGCCCCATCAAGTGATGGGCTGTTGTGCGGCACAGCAAACGAGCCTGACTCAGCAGCCTCACTTTCTGTTGTTTGTTGAAATCTCTGAATATCTGACCGTATTTTTTTTTTTTTCTGCAAGGGAGGAGAGGGTTGGTTTTTTCAGTATTACAGTTTTAATAAAAATATATATTTTCAACCCAAAAAGGATTAAGCAGAAGATGATGAATGAATGAATGAATTTTCAATGCGTCTATTTTAACCAAACTTTTAATTTCTTTGAAATTAAAACATGTGACCAGCGAACACCGAACGAGGTGGATCCAGTCAGCTGATCGCTCAAAGCCAGAGCTCAACTGTTTTCCATGATAAATCACACTTTGCTGCTGGCTGCGCCTCCCAGCAAAAGCACAGTCCATGCATTATCTTGGTTTTTTTTTTTTCACTTTATTGAAAAAAAACCCCAAAACTTTTATCGCCATCAGCTGGCGTGCCTTTGAGCCAGGTCGTGTCGGGTCGCTGCTTCTCCTGGCATGTTGTGTTGGATACACCGGTGTTGCTTGTCAGACCCTGGTCCCCGCTGACGCTCCGCCCATCCGCCACAAGTTTGTTGTGGGGCGAGCTGGCCATAGAGCGAGCTGGTTATGGGGCGGCTGTAACTGGCTGGGGCGAGTTGGTTATGGGGGGATAATGGAAAAATTCTATGCTACACTGCGTTATATGAATTTTGATGTACAGTATATGAATTTTTCATTTATATATATATATAAAGCTTAATGTGTGTACTGATTCAGGAACTCCTGTTACCATATTTGGAGTTGTTGAGTAGTGGAAAAAAACAGACTGAAGGATGCTGATGTAACTTAGGTTATTGACTGTGAATGTCCAGTTCTATCACTGTGACTGCATCCAGCCCTATCACTAATGTCAACTGGTTTCCTGCATGTAGTCAGCAGATACAATCAAGAGTCATGAATGAAATAATCAAGAGGCTCAGCAAACTATCAAAACAGTCATGAGTGAACTATCAAGAAGTGACCTCACCCCAACAGCCCTTTGGATATAGCCAGAATCACTCTGTTTGTTAAGCCAATGCACTGCGGCAGTCTGTGAAAGCTGTACTCTGTATTGTCTTCCGCTGATCAGTGCAGATTAAATTTGCTGAAACTTTGATCCTGCCTTGACTGAACCTCTCCCAACAGGGAATTTTTCCAGCAGGGGACTTGACTGGTTACTTTGTTGCATATTCATGGATAATGGTTTTTTCATTGTTTTTGCAACAGTAATTGCACTGAAAAGTTGAAAACTGCTCTGTCACTAAGTATCGGGATCATCCTCAGAGTGCTCTTGTCAGAGGTGTTCTTCTGTACTTGTAATAATTGAATAATTTGAGTTACTGTTGTCTCTCTGACACTTATTACCACTTGAGATGTTTTAATGTAGCATTGCAATAGCATTATATTTAAACTGGACACAAGAGACATGTAGTTGGGAAGATGACAGTGATGGATTATGAAACTGTCTGGATTTTTATATCCATAAAACTGCATTCCAGAATGAGCTTTATTCTTTAGATTTGAAAATCATTTTAGTAGTTGTGATGAAAATATTTTGTTTAAAAAAATCACATTGAATATGAATTTAACGATTTCCATATAAAAATTATTGCTTCTAGTAGTTTAGCAGTAGCTGGACAAAAATAATGGCTTTACCCTTGTGTGGTCTTAGAATTTTGTACACCCACCTTGTACTAGGGATGAGTGTAGAGTCCAACGTTCTACACATGTGCTACAACAGCACATTACATAAATTAAAATATGTTGGCTGACTCTGCGATTGGACAGAAATTATTAGATGGATTTGGAGAGATGCCACGGAGCGTCTAATGCCTCAGGCAGAAATTGTGAGTTTCTGAATAAAGCAGCTCAGAGATCCTTTGTGGGTGACATAATTTATAAAAACAGTATCAAAATCATAGACAATTGTATCCACGGTAAACACACATTATTTGGTTAGTGTATGGTTTAAAAAAATCAGTTGCTTTTTTACCAATCCTGACTATTTGTTTTGACTATTTTTGACCAGCAGTGACGCAACGGTTTTGGACCAGCCAGTCATGTCTCTAGGTGCTGAGTCCAGCCAATCACATCTCTAGGTGCTGCGGCAGCGTTCTGCAGAAACCCCTACTTGGCTCTGTACCACTGGATTGGCCATCTCCTATTCGCTACCACAGAGAGGCATGCGGGAGCACCGCCATATTGCTGGAAGGGACAATGTAAACTCACCACTGTTGCTGATGTGACCCAGTTGCCTGATCTGTCATAATAAACATGTACTGCATTATATGAAAAAAGGAAAATGTCTCCTAAAGGGAAAAGCATTCTAGAATAACTTTTTTAGTTATTTGGCAAAAGCCTGGTCACTACCATTTCAATTCTATATCTCGAATAAATGGAAAGAAATTCACGTCAATCTCTTACATAACATATAGCCAACCAACTTGTATATTTCTAAATTTTTAAATATTAGTGACTACTGCAATTTTTGCGGTGATGTCACTGAATCTGTAGCTTGTCTTTTTTCCACTGTACCATCATCTCAGCTACCTTTTGGTCTAGAACTATATATATATAACACACACACATGCCAAAACAATTACATATTTCAAACACTAATGATACTAAAACTCTCCCCTAATTTTGAAGGATTTAGTAATGAATTTTGGGAATATAACAATTAAATGTATAAACTAAAAAAAGTAAAACTATAAATTGAATCAAAGAACTTTATAAAGAGGAATAATAAATTGTATTTGTTTTTGTTGTCAACCATTTCTGTATTTTCCTTTTGTCCATTTTTTCCCACCCTCTTGTACCGTTCAAGCATGTTTATATTATTGTACAATATTCAAGTTTGCAATAAAAGACCAAGCTTCCTGATAAAAGCTCCCATTTATAGATGTTTACCAGATGTGCTCTAATATTTTTAATACTGTACCTGCATTTGTTAAGCACATAAAACATTTTAAACCTTTATGCATATATAAAATTATGAAAAGATATTTCAAATCTTTTTTTGATTTTGTATAGTGATCCCCAGAGGGGAAATTCAGGGCATCACCTGGATGGATGAAGCAGCCACGGTGCGGCGCTATCCATGAATGAATGAATGAATTTATTTCGGATAGTACATTACAGGTTAAAAAACTGTATAATATAACAACAAGGTCAAATTAGACAAAGACTCCTTCCACTATACAATTCCAAAGTTATCCGAAATGGGTGATGGCTGAAGCCGCAGCTTATATTGCAATCCATTCACACCTAGGGCCACTTTCGAGTCTCCAATTAACCTAAACCTGCATGTTTTTGGCCTGTGGGAGGAAGCCGGAGAAATCCCGGAGTAAACCCATGCAGACACATTCTAATTTACCGACATGCCTCTGTATTAAACTGGTGAATAAAGCACTACGCAATAAAAGCTTTATCAAATGCCCTCTAGTATTTATTAGTTTCAAATACACCCATTTTCCACTCCAATATAACGAGTACTTTAAACCTGTCAAAAACTGCATTTAAAAGGCGATTGGAGCATAAATCAGTAGTCAAAATACTTTCAGATTTTATAAATGTTTTGGGAAACATTTGCTGCTCTATTAGTTTTAACCTACGGCCTTTTTCGCAACAGATTTGCAGCATGAACTGCTTAGATGTGGCGTGATTCTCACGTCACTGGCATTTTATGAACTTTATGCGCCACTTAACCCACACTTTTCTGACACATTAAAAGCTTAACTCTTCCCCAACAAATCCCCCTGCTTAATCTTTGTAATTTTATTGCAAAACACGTTTTGCCGGCTGAACCGGTCTCTCTCCATCAGCCGTTGAGCTCTCCACCACACCCCTTGTCATTTGGCGCCACTGCACGTCTATAAGTCACGTGTTTCCTTGCGCAATTCAACGCTCTGCTTGCTGATTGGACACCCAGTCACCGCCCCTATGTTTTAATTTTGGCAGACAGCATCTTGAGTTATCCACCATACCATTTATTTACCCATTACCCGTTTAAAAGTGAACAATTTAAACCGTGTGGGCTTTCATTAGTGGCTATCAAAAGTAACCATCCTCTGGTTATAAGTTTATTCAATGTGGGACATGCACTGGATTGTAACTATCAGCTCTTAAATTAGCTAGACTGCGTTTCAAATTATAAATGGCAATGCAAGTGTTGACAAGTCACTTGCTATAAAAAATAAGTCCAGATTGCTCAAAACTAGGGATATGATTTAAGCATTTTAGCTTCAAGAGTTGTAAATTTAGGTCAAATTATTCCACCTACTTACTGGTGGATAAAATGACAACCACTGCTAAGTTCTAGAACAAATTCATTGCACCCAAGATCACTCCATATGGTGCTCATAAAACCATGTAATTTAAGGTGTAAAAAGGGACTTCTAGCACTGACATTAAAGGGCTATATTTGAAAGACTAATGGCAAAACTACATTAAGCTTCACACACCCACACTGGTTAAGACCCTTAAAAGAAAGCATTCATCACTGCAAAACCCTTTTTGGGTGGGGGAGAACAAAAACTCAAGTCTCCTTGTGTATGAAAATATATTTATTGATTCGAAGATGGCAGGGTCACCAAAACGTTTTTCCTGTAGTGACTGATCAAAAAACCTATAAAAAAAGTAAGAAATTCCCACTCAGCACTTCAAGCACAACTTCAAAGCATCACTGTACCTCGGGAGCAGTTTTTACTGAACAAAGAATTAGTGTCATTTAAAAAAAACAAACTTATTAAACAGATCAGAATACAAAAGGTTTGTCAAATATGAAGACAAGGAATGACAAACCCACACAAGACTTAAAAATAAACCCAAACGCTGCTTACTTTGAGTTTACTTTTGTTTAAAAAAAAAAACGACCACAAATTGGGTAAAAAAACTGACCACATTAAATAGGGCATACAGTAAATGACCCTTCTACAGAAGAAGTTGAGTCTTGAATCGACAAGCCTGCAGCGAAATCCCATCAAGGATGACAGTCTGCAGAGAGCTTTGTTCGAATTTACTAAATAGAAAATTGCTACCTGAAGTAATAGTTGCCCATGTCCTAAAAGTTGTATTTGATTAAAATTAAAAGCAGCATGTAGGTCCATTGGTTTCTGTACCAATTCATACAGCCCCACAAATGCAGTATAAAAGCAAAATTGACTCATTGCATTTTGAACACCATAGTACCATAATGCAAGCCTCTTCTCATTGGTCATGAAGGGTTTCCAACAGTTATGAAACAGACTCAGGAAGTGAGCAGTCTCCTGAAATTATTTATTGTACACATAACCAAAGAAACAGGAGGGGGCTGGGGATTTTTTTTTATGTCAATAATAAATATGCCAATATCTAATTTCCTAAATTTTTTGCAATTGCGAAGGACTTGATGGCACCATGTTCTCAAAATTTAGACAACACTAAAATCGTAACACTTTAATTCCTTTGACCACTCTGTGGAGAAATCCTTTGAAAACACTTCACCTAAGGGAGAGAAGGCACAACAACTCTCCTTTGGGCCCCGTCAGCCTGGAGACACACCCGATCATTTTTGGGGTGATGTCCTTGTGGCCAGGTTACCGTTGCATCCTGGAGATGGGAGAAAAAAAAAGCAAGTGTGAGAAACTGGACTGAGCAGCACTTTTGGAGGAGATTCCAATGTACATGTTCCATCATTTCAATTAATCATGGAACAAAGATTGGGTCCCCTTCCAGCCCCCAAAAGTTTATCAAAACCCAAATTAAGTAACGACTCCCCCCCCCTCCCAAAATGTACTTTACTATTAGCTATGTAAGACGCCATTATGTTAAGATTAAATAATGCACGCTTGTGCACCATCTTAAAGATAATCCATACATTGTTGACCAACACAGAGTGAAGACAGGTTGATTTACATACCTAGGTTGCTGGATGTGGATATCCTAAAGAGATATTTCAGACTCCTATCACAATCGACCCCAGGTAATCAACAGGGTCCTGATGTAGCCTACAAACAAACTGCTACGGCTATTTTGGCTGGGATAGCCTACAGGAATACGAGTAAGAGTAGAACACCTAAATGTAGGAATAATCAAAGATAAATATCAGAGCCCTCATGTCCACAAAGATTCAAGAAAATAAACGTCATTGCAATATCTAAAAAAAGAGAGAGAAAAAAAACAAATTTTAAAAATGTCACCCTACAAAGCCTACATGCATTGGCTGTGGGGTAGACTACAACCATTCTGTAACCATTTCACCCACCTGTGAATAAGGGAATAAACTGTGGGAAAAGGCGCCATGTAACTAAAGAGCAACGAGATGATTTCACTCATACCTGTGAATAAACTTGAGCAAGCCTGGTTAAATAAGTAAAATAACTAAGCTAAGTGGTATAACGTTTTATTAATGTGAACATACATCAGCATACCAAAGTTCTTTTAACAGTAGGTTTTGATCTCCAGACATGAAAGTATACAATATACATCAGATATTGCTACAGATAAGAGGGGAAAAAAACAATGCTTAAACTGCAACTATGACCGAGGAGGTTTAATACAGTAATGGTGGAAAACAATGAAACCGAATCCCGTAGTATCCAGTTCCTGCCTTTGTTGAATGACCCAAATTATACAAATTTTGTTACTGGTATGACAGCTATAGAAATACCACATCACATGCCTTTTATCCTCATACATTGAAATTACACCAAGTTTATACTCCAGAAAACAAAATCCAAGCTAAATGCTTAAAATGCAAATACCATAAAAAATAATCAAGTTTCAGCGAAAATCCTACATCGAATGTTTCAAAACAACGTATATTGTACGCAATTAAAAGAAAGCCTAAACGACAACTAAACGCCGAGGGCGTAGGTACATAAAAGTGGAGGTTATTCGTCGTCCTAATGTGTCCTAGTTGAACGGCAACAACGGCTGCTCGTTATTATCAGGTGTTCGTGGAAGTGACCTTCCTACCTGTTTGGTTTGAGGTCTTCGTTATGATTAGGGGGCCTTTGTGTCCGTATCTCTGCCATGGTTGGATTTCACGGCAGACTCCTTGTTGCTGGATTTGAGTTTTGTCGTCCAAATTCAGGCTGCGTGGTAGTGGTGGGGGTTGGGTGGGGGTGGTTTCTTTCCGTTGCGCAGTCTCATTTAGTAGCCGCCGCCGCCATAGCCCCCTCCCCTCTGCTGGTAGCCACCGCCGCCTCTGTTGTAGGGACCAGTGGGCCTCTGACCGTAGGGGGGCCCAGACTTCATGGGACCGTACCCAGAAGCATGCTGGCCATAGCTGCTGCCGAAGTCGTTGTAACCGTTGCCACTGCCATATCCACTTCCTTGGTCTCCGTAGCCACCATATGGACCGCCGCCGTACCCTCCATACCCGCCGCTGCCATTTCCGTAGCCGCCGCCATAACCGCCGCTGCCATAATTTCCGCCATAATCCCTGTTGCCGAAGCCATTTTGACCTCCTCTCATGCCTCTGGAAGATCTGCCTCTCGGCGCCATGCCGCCTCTGTTGGATGCTTGCAGCTCCTGCTTCGTCAGGGCTTTCTTTACCTCAACTTTGTGTCCATTAATCATGTGGTATTTCACCACGACGGTTTTGTCGGCCGCATCGTGATCGGTGAAATAGACAAAGCCGAAGCCACGCTTCTTTCCGGTCTCCTTCTCCGAGATGACTTCGGCCTTCTCGATTTGACCGTACTGGGAGAAGTAATCAGTCAGATGATTCTCTTCAATGTCGTCTTTCAGGCCACCAACGAAGATTTTCTTAACTTTAGCAAGCGCCTCGGGCTTGTTGGCGTCTTCTCTGGCCACTGCTCGCTTCACCTCCACCGAGTTGCCGTCGACGGTGTGCGGCCTAGCCGCCATGGCGGCGTCGGCCTCATCCGGCCTGGAGTAGGTGACAAAGCCGAAACAACGTGACCGCATCAGAGGCTTGTTTATCACGACGACGCAGTCGGTAAGCGTACCATACTGCTCGAAATGCTTGCGCAGGCCTTCGTCGTCAGTGTCGACATTCAATCCACCGACGAAAAGCTTACAAAGCTGGTCACTCATTTTCAAAGATGGAGAGCCGACAGTGAACCTCGTGCGTTCCAACAAAGAAGAGGACAAAATGGCCGTTGAGGAGGAACGCAGCCGCTTTAATACTGGAGGCATGTCATGACGCAACACGCACACAGACGACCGTTGACGCCTCTTCCGGTTTCTTTTTGTAACCGAAGCTTCCACAGCACGTGTTGAAGTTCTTTTCGTGCACATCGAACGAAACGGAATGATAAATGGTACTTTTATAAAACCTTTTACTTTTATTCAAAAAAATTCTTTACAAAGTCGAAAAATACTTCAAAAGCAATTGCATACACAAAATTTCTAAGGTTAATCATGTCACATGGTATTACATGGACGTGTTCTTTTTGAAATTTACAAAACGCCCTAAAACTATACTTTTAAGATACCCTCCTTTTAAAGGAAGTGATTAAAAATTACATTATAACACAGACCACGAGTTATTTCCAACTAATGAAACTTTTCAATAAACATAAGCCGCAAAATTCCAAAAATCTTTCCTCACCAAGCCCAGTAACAGTTGACTGTACTTATATTTGTTCTTCCTCACTTTTACATTAACCAGGCAGTGATAGATCCTCTTGATCTTTTTAAACCGTGTGGGTTGTGGAAATGTATACAGACACAGACTGAGGACGGTTTGATCAAAATACTTAGCCAGACCCTCCAGTGAGGAAAAAAATCATCTGCCCACTCACTTTCTCACCCAGCATAAGGGAAGTCACTTATCTTAAAAAAAAAAACCTTTTCATTGAAAAAAAAAGAAAGAAATGTATAATGGGGGAAATTTAAAATCTGAATCGTTTCTTTTTAAGCCATGTTTTATCTACATATCTATTGTGTTTATTCAGGAGAGCAGGGTAAAGCAATAGTGAAGAAATATCAGTTGTGCTGCTCAATCAAGCTGGAGTTTTTTCCTACATGAAACCAAAGCCACACTACTTTGAGTGCATTACCATCTGTATACCGGATCCTCATTGTTGGGAGCCACAGTAGCTACTGACCTGAGAATTTTTATTCTGTAAAATGTGGTTGATTTCAGGTGGGGAAAAACAATGCTTGCTAGGATTTCCATGTGAAAGTCACACACATGGCTCACCCCACCAGGTAAGGTTAAGGTAACGTTGATGTCAGGAGCCCACAAAGCAAACATTGCAAACCAAAGAAACACACAAATCAAAAAGTTCATTGAAATCTTTATGAGGCATATATTGCTCCTGAGCGAAGCCCCCTTTCTATTCTACCAGCACAGACACACGGGGCAATCTGCATCTTCACAGATAAACTTCCAAATCATTTACGGACAAATGAAGTGACTTTGATGCTCAACAACAGATGGAAGAAATGATTGATCACAAAACTGATGTTTTACAAATCAGGATTCTTTGATTGCTTTGAGTGTTGTTTTGTTTAAGTTTGATTTGTGAGTTTGCAAACTAAAGAGAAAAATCAGGTTTGTCAAAAATACACACTTATCTACAGTATTGGAAGTTACTCTGCAAGGAAAGGTGGGAATGTTGGACCAATAGCATTGAGTCTAAGTTCAGTAAAGACGTGTGAGGAACTGCATGGAAGGAAGTGCAGCTTGTGTCCTTTTATAGTAAACCACTTGGAATTTGTGCTACAAGCAGATTTAAATAAGGCAGAGAATGAAATGAAATAAATTCAAACAATCCTAGTTTGTTTTTTTTCTCGTCTAAGCTATTTGGGAAAATTATATTTTTGACTAAAAATCTACTTAAGGGCATTCATTCAAAAAGAATAAATCAGAGAAAATGAGTCAACACTAAACGGGAAGACGGTTTGTTGAAAACATCAGAGATGGTCCTATTATGGTATTAACATTTTTAAGAAAGCACATTCAAAAACCTTTTAACCTGGAGATAGATTTACAACAAATATTCAATTTAAACTATTTTTGCCGCACTTTAATCTTTGTTTTGCCACTTGACTCTAAAAGCCCTGAATTCAAAAAAGAAAAAGGATGACGATTAATTTACATTTGCAAAAAAAAAAAAAAAAAAAAGAAACAGCTCCAGCTTCTGTTGAGAGGAAGAAATTCACAAAGTTAGGTCATATACGGATGAGCTAAGCAAACAAGCCCCAACAGCCAACGAAATAATGACTTGAAGACATGAGATGGCGATGGCATGCACCGCATAATGAAATGAGACCAGACAGCCATAGCACAACTCTCATGTGTTATGTTAGCATGGTTAAAGTATCACATTTACACATTTCTGCCACGTTAATTCAAGTAACAAAAGAATTTTACTTGTAAAAGGGAAAAAAAACAGTCAAATTGACCTCAACAAGTATATTTTTATTTCTTGTATTAAAATCAAACATCTACCTAGCAGTTTTCACTCCTCTGAGTCTTTTTCTCTAGTTTCTAATATTCAGCATGAAAGCCTGTAAAATAATAATGCTGATAGTCCATCTGCTAGAATGGTTTAAATAAAATGAATTCTAGCCACATCTAAAACAGAGTCTGAATGGAGAGGAGCCCAGTTTGATTAAATCAGAGGAAGGGGACTGCGATAGTAGAACTTGATTTATCATGGAAAAAGATTGGGGGGGGGGGGGGGTTGTCCATCTCCGGTTTGTGTCTGTCGGGGGAAGAAGGGCACTGGATCACAGCTCCATGGGTGGCTCTGAGGGGGCCGGGTCACAGGTGACTGACCACATCTGCTCTTGTGAACACTCCGAGGTTTCATCTGAGCGATCACATGATGTAGACCTTCTCCGCCTGAGAGAAGTTAAAGACTTCTTTGGTTCTGGGACACACCACTTTATCATCTTGACGAATGGACAGAAGAGACTGCAAAAAAGTGAATAAAGACAAGATTAGAAAAACAAGCATTATTTTTTTTCTAGTTAAGTTGGCCTTTGCCCTTTTGGCTAATTAGCTAAATTAACACAAACAGCTTTACACCATCGCAGACAAGCTTTTCAAGCTTTTAATGCACTCACATTGTAGCCGTAGACATATCCATTAGGCAGCATCATGGGAGGGTTGTTTTCATTCATGACCTCTCCAGAGATCTTACACACTAGTCTGGAATTGGCACAGTGAGCCATAGGTAGAGGTTGGGCCAACTTATTAAGAGATTTACTGCACACAGGGCAGTCTGGATTTTTAGAAGTGCCATCCTCCTTGTAGCACTGACTGGATTGGAAAAGAGTGTTAGGGAACACAATTCATGTTATTTGGCTAAACATTTTCAAGTCACATAAGGCAACTATCCTTACATGGTCATACAAATAACTACACAATAAAGACCATCATTATTATTGAGGCTCAGACACATGGTGACACAGCCTGTCTACTCAATCTGAATTAAACTACCCAATAGCCCTGTTTTCACTACGGAAACCAGGAACCATTTTTAGGGGACAGGTGTGTCTGTGTGGGTTTACTCCGGGATTTCTCCAGTTTCCTCCCACATGCCAAAAACATGCAAGTTAGGTTAAATGGCATCAAACTGGGGATTCTAAATTGTCCTTAGGTATGACTGCGAGAGTGAATGGTTGTCTGTCTCTCTGTGTTGGCCCTGCAATGGACTGGCGATCTGTCCAAGGTGTACCCTGCCTCTCGCCCAAAGATGCTGGGATAGGCTCCAGCCCCCCCACGACCCAAAAAGGATTAAGTGGAAGAAGCTGAATGGATGGATGGATGGAACTTGATAAGGGACTCAGGCCCACTCCCCATTGTGGGTATAGGAACCATCAGTCTCCAAAAGATTTGCTTGTGACATAATCTTCTAAAGTTCCTATTGACTGAAAAATTGTTTTTGTTGGTTTTAGACTTCAGAAATTAACTTACTGGTCATGTGATTATCAAAAAAACCCCAAAAAACACTGAAATGCTCATTTCTCAAAAAGACAGTCTTTATATTGATTCTGCCAGATTTCAATCAGTGTAACTCTTCTGGGTTTGCCCCTGTGCATCACAAAAAAGGTAAACCCAGCCTTGATACTTGCCCACTGGTCTATTATTGGCCAGCCTAAATAATCCAATCTAGCCCCATTTGTTGCTGGAGCTGTATGCAAATGTGCACTCCAGCAATGTGTGGCAACAATGGGATCCCTACACAAACTCCCAAAGGATGCATCTTTTAGAGAAGGGGATAAAATTTATTTTACAGACATTCCAGAGGATTTTAGCCCAAACTTACTGCTCTATTCGGGTTATTTCACTACGGATTCATTCCAAAACCTTGGAAAGTATAATAAAATTCAAATCAAAAAGCTAATTTTTAAGGATACCACTGTCACCACACTGGTGAACCTTGCTTCAATCCCCCAACCTGTAAGTATATCCCTTAAATATTTATACAAATGTGAATGGTTGGCATTTTTAGCTACTAAAGCTGTTAGCACTGTATCACGCACAGCAATGCCATAAAATGCCGAAACATTCAAAAATCCAACACCACCATGACCGCAGAGAGAAACAGCCAGACCGACCATACATCACATACGGCCACACATTATGCACCCTGTCAAATAAACTAATCTACTACTACACCGGGCAAACACAACGGGGAAGGCACAGGACCAGCAGCCCATATTTTTTTCTAATCTGGAAGACTTCTGGCTGGCTGAGGGTATGGGAGCCGTTTGGCTGTGCTCGTGTGTCATCAAAACACTCATTTCTTTTAAAAAAGCTTGTGCTGCCTGGATAAATATGCCAAATTATCATTCAGACCCTCCGCAATCATGAGAGCATTAGATTTTTATTTTATAAGCATTACACCTTAATTATTTTTATTTTATTACCCGCCAGGCCGAAAAGGCCAGGAGGAGGTAATGTTTTTGCCGGGGTTTGTCTGTGTGTTTGTCTGTCTGTTTGTCTGTTGGTTAGCAAGATAACTCAAAAAGTCTTGGACGGATTTCCATGAAACTTTCAGGCGTTGGAAATGGTACAAGGAAGAACTGATTAAATTTTGGGGATGATCCGGATCACCGTGTGGATACAGGAATTTTTTAAAGCATTCTTTAACACTGTGACATACGGCTATTTTCAACATGTGCGCAGGCGCAATGGAGGGCGCTGGTCATCGTGTCTGACCAACATAAACTCCGCGTTCTTCAACGTTTTAGGCACAAAAGCACGCGGAAAACACTGGTGGGCTGGGCCCGCCACCGTGCCTGTGTTTGCACGACGCTGCAAAAGCTGAGACGGGCAGCTGTTCGCCGCCGGATTATTTGGCAGAAATTCCCCAGCCAGCCATAGGCGCTGCGCAAAAACGAGCTGCTCGGCAGTGTGCTGTGTGCCTGTGTTTGCGCAATGCTGCAAAAGCTCAGACGGGCAGCTGTCCGCCGCTGGATTATTTGGCAGAAATTCCCCGGTCAGCCATAGTAGCTCCGCAAAAAGAAGCTCTCTGCCGGGGAAGTTTCCAAATCATCTTTGGCCGCGGAGCGCAACCCCAATAAAGATAAAGATTAGATGTACCACGAAGGTCGAGTGCAAGCAAGATGTTTGTGTCTGTGAACATTCCGTCTTTTGGCGAGTTGATACGTAACAATGTTTACAGTTTGATGAGAAGGTTGCTGCCATGTAACAATCATCTTATATCAGCAATTGTCAACTCGTCACTCACACTTCACTCCAGCATTTGGAAGTGGTGGCGTTCCATTTTATACTGAGTCCAATATTGTATGTTATTGTTGTTACAAGACCGCCGACTGTCTGCTGATCTGTATATACTTTTATTTATTTATTTATTTTCTACTCCTTTTAGTTCTGCATTTAATATGAACCCTGAGTTTGAAATAAACGTTTGAATTTTGAATAAAACCCACGCCAACCCGTCTACCTAATTGGCATCCGTCAGTGAAGCCCTCAGTGCTGCTTTCAGTGATCTAAAACGCTCACATAACCCATTGGCCTGTGGGTTGTACGCAGTTGTGTCATGACTTCTTTTGTTTTTTCTTTTGAATTCTTGGATGGAACATGGGTGGCCAATATAAGCTGCGGATTCAGCCATCACATATTTCGGATAACTTATGTTGAACTGTATAATCAGAGGAGCTATTGTCTAATTTGACCTTGTTGGATTTTATTACCCCCTTTGTTATATTATTCACTTTCTTTTAACCTGTACTCTTAATCTATTCGAAATAAAGATTAATTCATTCATTCATTCAATTGCAACACCCCCAGCCTGGGAGTTTGCAGATGCAGGACATGGACACAACAGCAACACTTCAGTTTATTACCTCCGCCAAGGAGGTAATGGCTTTTACTAATGAACCACTAATCCCATCATTGTGAATCCAATTGCTACTCAGATGTTTTCATGGTCAAGAAATCTGACAACGTACACACAAACACTGTATGGGGGGAACTGTGGCGCTTGGCGGAGGTCTGCACTCTCCGAGTGCTTTTCTAGTTTTATTATACTTTATTAATCCCAGAGGGAAATTCAGGGCATCCACCTGGATGGATGAGGAAGCCAAGGTGCGGCTCCAAGAGAAACCTCTTCAAAAAAGAAGTTACAGGTCTGTGAGAGCCAGAAATCTTGCTTGTTTGTAGGTGACCAAATACTTATTTTCCACCATAATTTGCAAATAAATTCTTTAAAAATCAGACAACGTGATTTTCTGGATTTTTTTTTTCTCATTTTGTCTCTCATAGTTGAGGTATACCTATGATGAAAATTGGAGACCTCTCTCATCTTTTAAGTGGGAGAACTTGTACAATTGGTGGCTGACTAAATACTTTTTTACCCCACTGGAGCAGTGTTTGCCCCACCCTCCTTAACCCCACTGTGGTGCCCTTGAGCAACACCTTTAACCCCAAGTGCTACAGTGGAGCTGCTGAGTGGCCATGGGCAAGTCTGTGGCTGTACTGAGGAGTTTCCAGGTGTGAATGTGGACAGGGTGTTCTTGAAAAAGAGAGGTCGCCTCTCAATGGATCTTTCCCTGTATAAATAAAGGTTGAATTAAAAAAATACAAATAAAATGGTAAAAATTGGCTTTTAAACAACCAAAGCGGTACCCATAACTAGTGGTTACTCTGCGGCATACACATATATACAGTTAGGCCCAGGAATATTTGGACAGTGACACAATCTTAATGATTTGGGCTCTGCATGCCACCACATTGGATTTGAAATGAAACAACCACAATGGAATTGAAGTGCAGACTTTAAGGTTTAATTCAAGGGGTTGAACAAAAATATATGATTAAACATGTAGGAATTGTAGCTATTTTTATACAAACACTCCTCATTTCAGGGGCTCAAAAGTAACTGGACAAATGAACATAACCCTAAGTAAAATATTACTTTTAAATATTTTGTTGAGAATCCTTTGCAGGCAATAACTGCCTGAAGTCTGGAACCCATGGACATCACCAAACGCTGGGTTTCCTCCTTTGTGATGCTTTGCCAGGCCTTTACTGCAGCTGTCTTCAGTTGTTGCTTGTTTGTGGGTCTTTCTGCCTTAAGTTTTGTCTTGAGCAAGTGAAATGCATGCTCGACTGGGATGAGATCTGGTGATTGACTCGGCCATTGCAGAATATTCCACTTCTTTGCTTTAAAAAAACTCCTGGGTTGCTTTTGCAGTATGTTTTGGATCATTGTCCATCTGTACTGTGAAGCGCCGTCCAATCAACTTTGCTGCATTTGGCTGAATCTGAGCAGAAAGTATATCCCTATAAACTTCAGAATTCATCCGGCTGCTTCTGTCTTTTGTCACATCATCAATAAACACAAGTGACCCAGTGCCATTGGAAGCCATGCATGCCCATGCCATCACACTGCCTCCACCATGTTTTACAGAAGATGTGGTGTGCTTTGGATCATGAGCTGTTCCATTTCTTCTCCAAACTTTCTTCTTCCCATCATTCTGGTACAGGTTGATCTTAGTCTCATCTGTCCAAAGAATGCTGTTCCAGAACTGGGCTGGCTTCTTCAGGTGTTTATTAGCAAAGTCAATTCTGGCCTTTCTATTTTTGAGGCTGATTAATGGTTTGCACCTTGTGGTGAATCCTTTGTATTTACGCTCATGAAGTCTTCTCTTTATGGTAGACTTAGATACTGATACACCTACTTCCTGGAGAGTGTTCTTCACTTGAGTGGATGTTGTGAAGGGGTTGTTCTTCACCATGGAAAGGATTCTGCGATCATCCACCACTGTTGTCTTCCGTGGACGTCCAGGCCTTTTTGAGTTCCCAAGCTCACCAGTGCACTCTTTTTTTCTCAGAATGTACCAAACTGTTGATTTGGCCACTCCTAACATTTCTGCTATCCTTTCCATGGTGAAGAACAACCCCTTCGGATTTCTTCTTTTTTTTCAGCCTCAGGATGGTCTGTTTCACCTCCATTGAGAGCGCCTTTGACCGCATGTTGTGTGTTCACAGCAACAGCTTCCAAATGCAAACGCCACACCTGGAATCAACTCCAGACCTTTTAACTGCTTAATTGATGACAGGGTAATGAGGGACGAGCCCATGCAGCCTTGTTATTTTTTTTGTAGCCTTCTGAGTCAATTGTCCAATTACTTTTGGTCCCTTGAAAAAGAGGCGGCTACGTATTAAAGAGCTGTAACTCCTAAACCCTTGCTCCAATTTGGATGTGAATACTCTCAAATTACAGCTGAGAGTCTGCACTTTAAGCCCATATTGATTATAACTGTATCCTGAATATGTTTTCATAAACTGCTAAAATAACAAAACTTGTGTCACTGTCCAAATATTTTTGGGCCTAACGGTACATATGCGCCCGTGTGTCACACACATATGTCCTGCCTCGTCTGTTGCCGTCTCTTGTTGCTGTGAGGTGCCTGGGTGCATGTGTGTGTGCGCATATGCAGTACTTCACTCGTGTGACATTTGAATATCTTGTTTTGTAACACTTTAACTCTTGCACTTTAGCATATCCACTTTGTACAGTTTTATTGCAGTTGTTCTTCTCATGTGTGACTGTGTTTTGTGACCTGCTGGGGGACTAGATACAAATTAGCAGTATTGCTAATTCTGGCATACTTACATTTGTATTAATGTTCATTAGAGTGATGTCTGAAGATAGAGTTGCGGTTCCATTGGACACAGCAATGACGATAGAAGGATTACAGCTCCTGACCAGATAGTGATGATATAGAGTGAAGTACGTGGTGGTAATACACCTGTAAGCTGGTTGCCAACTGCCAAACAAATCTAAAGTAGTACATACCCGTCCATGCCCGTAGAAACCAAGTATAAGTAAGTGTTTCTGCACGCCCATTGCTGAAGGGTCTCCTCCTGTCTCAGATGGCTGTGTTGTTCACAGTCATGCCTGCGGCGTACTGCTCGAACCTGAGGCGTTTCATCTTCACAACATCTTTTCTGACGTGCAGCAGTTCTCCTCATTCTATTGCTCTCCATCTGTTGGGTCTTCTTCTTCGTTCAGACCACTGGTTGAGGGATAGGTGCATCGTAATTCCAGTTCATGGGCAGGATCATGAAAATACATCTGAGCAAAAAGTGGCTTTCGACCCTGTTCAGGAAGGCCCGTGCATGCCCGTAGAAACCAAGAAACCGGAGCACCCGGAGAAAATCAGCGCTTTGCTTGGCATTTTACACATTTGTAGTGTAGACTGGCATTCTTCAAGGTTACACATTTTTACTGTGTCAGCACCTCTTTAAAAACGACATTGCTGAGAAAGCGACGCTTTTGCTTAGTTTCTTCATCTTGAGCAACAATACGAAGACTGCTTGATCTGCCAACTCTGCTCGCGGCAACGTAGAATTGGCCATGGCTGCAGAAAACTGTTGTGCAGAAAACACGAACGCACTGTAAAGACTGGCCCTGTGACTTATTCACTTTGCCAATTTTGAGCCATATGACATAAAGACACATTTGTTGATGTGCCACCATATAGACATCATATCTTTATGACGGTATTGCGAGTCCTACGATGCCAGATCATCATAAGACATCCCATGATGATCAGGCAGAGATCACAGGCCGTCCTATGATGTCCTATAAACGTGATAAGAGATTTCTTGCTTTAACAGAATGAAGAAGAGAAGAAGAAGAAGAATGTATTGTCCCTTTCAAATAAACATTAAACTTAAGCTTGGGCCCTGTCGTAGGTTACCTCACTCCGAAGCTTTCACCCAACCAGGGGCTCAAGAATAACAATGAGGAGGCCTAAAACACAGCGTTTTCTGGGACAGCTCACAGAGTGGCGTTGTAAAGCTCATGTAAATGAGGCAAATAATTTTTTTTTTGATTATCAAAATACAGATATGTTCTTGATGTCAGAATTTTAAATTAATCCAATAAAAGGGCAACAGTTTCAACCATGACACAAGGCGGCAAAGTAAAATACCACTCTATAAATACAAGTAATCTCTGTCAGTTCGTGTGTGTTTCTGTGTGTCACAATCATAGGACAACCTATGATGTCTGCATGATGTCCTATGATATCAGGCAACATAGGACTCACAATGCCGTCACATAAGACACTTGATGTCTTTATGTCATATAGACCATCACTCATGATGCCTCCTTTGATGTCTTTATGATGTCATAAATCAGGACTCACGATGCCGTGATATAGATAATAGGACTGGCTACCTATGATGTAGGCATGATGTCCTAGGATGCCTGCCTTGATGTCTTTATGATGTCATATAGACCATCAGGACTCACGATGCCGTCATATGGTAAATGGTATTCACTTATATAGCGCTTTTATTCTCATCTCTTGATGACCAAAACCCTTTACAGATCCTGCCATCTGCCCATTCACACACACATTCACACACTGATGGCGGCATGCTGCCTAACATGGCGCTTCCAGACCCACCAGGAGCAATTGGGGGTGAAGTGTCTTGCCCAGGGACACAACGGCAGGATATCTGGGGAGAGCAGGATTCAAACCACCAACCATGTGGTTATTGGACGACCTGCTCTACCTCCTGAGTCACTGCCGTCTACTGCCGTAGACAATAGGACTGGCTACCTATGATGTAGGCATGATGTCCTAGGATGCCTGCCTTGAAAATGGTGATCATGCTACTGCGAAACTTGGACCAACAAAACAGACACTGCAATGGCTCAAGATACATCATTGAACAAACTAGTACATACCCGTGCATACTTGTCCATGCCCGTAGAAACCAAGTATAAGCAAGTATTTCTGCATGCCCGTTGCTCAAGGGTCTCCTCCTGTGTGAGACAGCTGTGTTGTTCACACAGTCATGCCGCAGGCATCACTGACAGTTTTCTTGAATCTATAGAGTGCCTTCTGCCTTACTGAGTGAGATTTCCCAATGTCCTGCTTCGAACGGGTGTGGTTTAGTGTGTCGTATTCGGTCTCAGCTTCTCTGTGCCTTGCCTGGCATGCAGCATTGGCGGCCAGCCAACTATTCCACATCTCCTGGGTCTCAGCTTGTCTGTGCCTTGCGTGCTGCGCAGCATTGCTCGCTTTGCAGGCATTTCGGGCTTCAAGTGACTCAGCACGTGCATGGCGCACTGCCACATGTTTCCTGTCTATGCATCCCTTGTCTGTCGTACCCTATGCTGGTGAAAGGTCTCCTGTGGCAGGCATCACAGGACACTACTGTACATCATAGGCAGGAAGGCATCGTGAGTGATGGTCTATATGACATCATAAAGACATCCAGGCTGGCATCATAGGACACTACATCACAGGTAGCCTGATGGCCTATGACATCATAAAGACATCCAGGCTGGCATCATAGGACACTACATCACAGGAAGCCTGATGGTCTATATGACATCATAAAGACATCAAGGCTGGCATCACAGGACACTACATCACAGTCCTATTGCCTATATGACGGCATCGCCTATAGGACGTCATTGTGAGTCCTATGTACCCTGAGATCACAGGATATCCTGCAGACTTTATAGGCCGTCCTATGATCGTGACAGACAGACATCACTCTATAAAAGAAATCAATGTGTGTCTGTCACACTTCATAGGACATCATAGGACGGCCTATGATCTCTGCCTGAACATCATAGGACGTCCTATGAACTCAGGCATCATAGGACTCCATGTGTCTTCATGACACATGGCTCAGTCTTTATGATGTCATATGGCTCACAGACAAATGTCTTTATGATGTCATATAATCCATCACTCAGGCATCATAGGACTCCATGTGACTTTATGATGCCATATAGACCATCACTCATGATGCCTAGACTAATGTGTCTTTATGATGTCATATGGCTCAAAATTGGCAAGGTGAATAAGTCACAGGGCCAGTCTTTACAGCATGTTCGTGTTTTCTGCACAACAGATTTCTGCAGCCATGGCAAATTCTACGTTGCTGCGAGCAGAGTTGGCAGATCAAACAGTCTTCGTATTGTTGCTCAAGATGAAGAAACTAAGCAAAAGCGTCGCTTTCTCAGCAATGTCATTTTTAAAGAGGTGCTGACACAGTAAAAATGTGTAACTTTGAAGAATGAGTCTACACTACAAATGTGTAAAATGCCAAGCAAAGCGCTAATTTTCTCTGGGTGCTCCGGTTTCTTGGTTTCTACGGGCATGCACGGGCCTTCCTGAACAGGGTCGAAAGCCACTTTTTGTGCAGATGTATTTTCATGATCCTGCCCATGAACTGGAATTACGATGCACCTATCCCTCAACCAGTGGTCTGAGCAAAGAAGACGACCCCACCAGATGGAGAGCAATAGAATGAGGAGAACTCCTGCACATCAGAAAAGATGCCATGAACACAAAACACCTCAGGTTCCAGCAGTACGCCACAGGCATGACTGTGAACAACACAGCCATCTGAGACAGGAGGAGACCCTTCAGTAACGGGCGTGCAGAAACACTTGCTGATAGTTGGTTTCTACGGGTATCTTCTTCTTCTTTTAGATTTGATTGGCAGTTGGCAACCAGCTTACAGGTGAATTACTGCCACGTACTTCACTCGATATCATCACTGTATATCTTTGTATCAGGAGTTCTTATAAGGAGTTCTACGGGTATGTACTAGTTTCTTGAATTTATAGAGTGATGATACAGCCTCACCTGTTGGTTGCAACATCTGTGATTGGTGTCAATGCTGGACGCACTCTGATTCCACGAATCACACTCACACCATCTGACAACATGATTCCATTCACCTTGCGAGGTAAACAGTTTCCAGTAAGACCCTGCTTTGCCATGACTGTGAATAAGTCACAGGGACATCATAGGACAGCCTATGATGTTCCTATGATGCCTGCCTTGATGTCTTAATGTCATATAGACCATCACTCACGATACTTGCATTGATGTCTTTATGATGTCATATAGACCTACTGCTAAAAAAAAATTGCAGCAGCAACAGCCTCACTTCTTTGTTGCAATATCTGTGATTGGTGTCAATGCTGGATGCACTCTCCTCTGATTCCACGAATCACACTCACACCATCTGACATGTTTCCATTCACCTTGCGACGTAAACAGTTTCCAGTAAGACCCTGCTTTGCCATGACTGTGAATAAGCCACAGGGCCAGTCTTGGTGTTTTCTGCACAACAGATTTCTTCAGTCATGGCCAATTCTATGTTGCCGTGAGCAGAGTTGGCAGATCAAGCAGTCTTCGTATTGTTGCTCAAGATGAAGAAACTCAGCAAAAGCGTCGCTTTCTCAGCAGTTGTTTTTAAAGAGATGCTGACAGTAAAAATGTGTAACACTGAAGAATGACAGTCTACACTACAAATGTGTAAAATGCCAAGCAAAGCGCTGATTTTCTCCAGGTGATCTGGTTCCTTGGTTTCTACGGGCATGCACGGATCTTTCTGAACAGGGTCAAAAGCCACTTTTTGCTCAAATCTATTTTCATGATCCTGCCCATGAACTGGAATTATGATGCACCTATCCCTCAACCAGTGGTCTGAACGAAGAAGCAGAAGAAGAAGCAGAAGAAGAAGAAGCAGAAGAAGAAGAAGAAGAAGAAGAAGAAGGAGGAGGAGGAGGAGGAGGAGGAGGACCACCAGATGGAGAGCAATACAGTGAGGAGAACTGCTGCACATCAGAAAAGATGCCGTGAGGATTAAACACCTCAGGTTCGAACAGTACACCGCAGGCATGACTGTGAACAACACAGCTGTCTGAGACCGGAGGAGACCCTTCAGCAACGGACATGCAGAAATACTTGCTTATACTTGGTTTCTACGGGCATGGATGGGTATGTACTAGTGTTTAGGATGCATTGAAATCATACAGAAATGATTATGCACAAAAGGAATGTAGAGTAGAGTGCATGGGAACAATTTGCCGTAGTTGTTTAATAATTTAGGAGAGGCACGGATCGATTACATGACATAGCTGTGCAAGAAGCATCAGGAGGGATTCTATGCCCAACGGTGTGGATCCATTCTCTGGCTACAGACAGCCTAGACCATCGGTGCTGCACCTTACCTCGCCGCTGTGTTTGTGTTAACCCATCATGCAGCATTTTTTAATCATTATATCTTTGCTATTATCTTTTTCTGGTCAGTTTTGATACTTGTCATTTTCTTGTGGTTTGTTTTCGTTGTGATGCAGACTTTTATCCTGTCAGCATTGAGTCAATCCTAAATCCCGCAGAGCAGTTTTGGGGTCCCTCAAAGTACCTACCCCTGACCAGGGCCTCATTTTGGCCACTACAAGTTCCTTGGTGCGGTGGAACAGTGGTTAGCACTGTGGCAGCACAGCAACTCGCCCTTGGCCATGGGATCCCTGGTTCGATCCCAGCCCCTGACCAACAGTGATCTGTGTGGAGTTTGCATGTTCTTCCCGTGTCTGCATGGGTTTACTCCAGGAGTTCTCCGGTTTCCTCCCACAGGCCAAAAACATGCAGGTTAGGTTAAGTGGAGACTCTAAAGTGGCCCGAGGTGTGAATGTGTGTGTGAATGGTAAAGGGATAGCACCGTACCGTGGCTGCTTCATCCATCCAGGTGGATGCCCTTAATTTCCCCTCTGGGGATCAATAAAGTATACAAAATCAAAAAAAAAAAAAAAAACACCTTCATGGGAGGTTCCTGTACTGGGGACACAGACCATGGGGGGAGCTCCTGTAAAATTGGTTCCTGGTTCCTCTTGTGGAAATGGGGCTAAAAAGACAATGATCATAACTCCCCACTTACAAAGTGACATATGGTACTCATTCTTGTGAAGTTTCATACTCCTGCATGTCTTTTGTATTAACTTATGATCGCCTTGACCCAAGGACAAGAGTAACTAATTCCTGAATTCAAAGGATACGGTGTCTTGATGGCAGAAAGACCAGCCTGTAGGGTGATCGTGAAGACGGAGTTGTTTCCCAGCTGATGCAGCCTGTAGTTATCGTATCGGAACTGCTGAATCAGCATCTTCCAGCGTGCTGGATCCAAAAGATCCTAATAGAACAGAAAGAACAACCATGTCAGGTTTTTTGGGGTTTTTTTTTGAGAAGCTGTATTAGCGTTGATTTTGAACAAATGGCTTGACACACTCATGCTGCATTAGGACACATGAGGGGTTTTGTCAAAAAGAACGTTCAAGTTTTGCTGCTGTAGAAAGATTTAAAGGGGTCACTGATTGCACTTTTTCACATTTTAATAGCTCGCACATCTTAAATGAAATGTTTGTGACACATCTTGTTCAAATTTTCTTTAATTACTGCTGCAAATTTGTTTTTTTTAAATTTTCCAGCCTTTCTGAAAACGCTTCATTTTAATGTGGCCACTTTAAGAAAAATCCATAACAGGATTCAATGCCGCCCTCCCTTTTACATCACTTGGCTATTAGTTGGCTAGCTCTTAGCCTTTAGCTCAGATTAGCAGAACTTGCTCAGATGCACCTTGAGCCAAATACAAGTAAAGTTGACCCCTGACTAAGTCAGCCCCCAAAATCAGCCCATGGATCTTTAAGGGTATTATCTCACAGAGAGATGAGGAGAGGTGAATGCTGGGGACAACAAAACTTGCAAAAACTGCTGTGGAACCACCGTATAACCCAAATGTTTGTCTTAAACAATGAATGACATAATGCATCACAACAGGGGACACACTGGATCTTGTCATTAGCCATGGTCTGCCCACTAGTGTGTCCTCTGTTGTTGACTTGGCCGTATATGACCATTACTGTGTTTCTTTTGTTTTTTTAACATCACTGGTTTTATGCAACAGGAGACCTCTGTGTGAACTGTGAGGAAGCACCATCTGACACCTGAAGTGGCTGCTGATTTTAATCAAACTCTTACGTAGCACTGCCCCAGTTATTTTATCTGCACCCTGTGATTTTATCGTTGATAACTGTAACAGTAAACTAAGATCTACCATTGACAGAGTTGCTCCAATAATCTCAAGGACAGTTAAACCAAAGCCTCCATGGAGAAGCAACCAAATCAAAGAACTGAAAAGAGTGCAGGATGGCTGAGATGAAATGGAGGAAAAACAAATTCAGATAAGCCTTTATTAAATGGTAAATGGTAAATGGCATTCACTTATATAGCACTTTTATTCTCATCTCTTGATGACCAAAGCGCTTTACAGATCCTGCAATCCACCCATTCACACACACATTCACACACTGATGGTGGCACAATCAGTGCCACCATCAGTGTGGCACTGATTGTGCCACACTGGGGTTATTAGTCCCACAATGGGGAAATTAACTATCAATTACCAAATACTACAGAATAAATTAATAATACTAGTGCATACCCGTGCATGGCCATAGAAAGCAGGTGTAAGCAAACATTTCTGCATGGCTATAGAAAATTACTGTTATCATGGCAACAGCAATCATGGTGACACCTGTGCCTTGGATGTTTGACGTCACCACTCGTTCATTGATGCCTGCCTTTGATCTGTGATGGCTGCCTTTGATCTTTGATAATGTCATAGTGAGTGCTATGATCATGAGTAATGCCTGCCTTTGATTTTTGATGTCATAGCGAGTCCTATGATCATGAGTGCAGCCTGCCTTTGATCTCATAGCACATCCTATGATCTTTTAGTAAGTTCTATGGTCGTGACAGACTTCTTGAATTATACATAGCTAGTACATACCCATGCATGCCCATAGAAACCAAGTATAAGAAAGTATTTTTGCATGCCCGTAGAAAGCAGGTAATAAGCAAGCACATCAGCACTCATTTGATGGTGTCTTAGTGAGCCCTATGATCTTTGATGATGTCATAGTGAGTGCTATAATCGTGAGTCATGCCTGAGTTTGATCTTTGAAGATGTCCTATGTCCCATGATCTTTGATGATGGCACAGCGATGATGCACTTCTTCAAATGGGTGTAAAATTTCTAGATTTACACACAAACTGACAGAGATTTCTTGAGTTTATCGAGTGATAGATATTTTTTAAGATTTCAAGATTTACTGCTTCAAATGGGTGTGGTTTAAAGTACTGTGTCCTATTGTGTATATGACGGCATGGTCCTTTTGTCTATATGATGGCCATCGCGAGTCCTGGTGTTCAAGGACAGCATCATATCATACGCTGTCAGGCAGGCATCACTGTATATGGCATCATAAAGACATGAAGGCAGGCTTGATGTCCTATGATGCAGCCATCATAGGGACATCACAGGCACATCATAGGCCATCCTATGATGTCCTATGAACGTCACAGATTTCTTAAATTTATAGTGAAGAGTGATACAATAATATAGTCAAAAAAAAAAAAAATCGAGAGTATTTTGCAAACATAATCTCAACCCATAACAATAACCCTAAAGTCCTTTTTGCAACCACTGATCACTTAATCAACCCAGATTTTTTAAACACACAAACCTCCCATCCAACTCTTTATGTGAGAGATTTGCAGACCACTTCAGGTGCAAAGTTGATTCGATGAGATCTAACATTTTATCTGACCTGAAGACTGCCTTTAATTGAATCTTAGGGTGCATTCAGATGGCCACTGTTTGATCCGACCAAAGAACCAAACGGTGGCTTCTGCGGATAGTTTGGTTCATTTGGTGCAGTCTGAAAGTGTGCTGGAACTCTGGTATACACCAAACAAGCAAAGTCTGGTTCCCCTGAAAACTGGGGTCTCGGTTCACTTGCAAATGAAGTCTGGTGTGCTCCGCTTGCAGTGTGAATCCAAACGGAGTATCCAGCGGACCAAAGGGCCGAAGTGTCCCTCGGCATTTGTATAACCATAGCAACACGCAGTCTGAGAAGAGGAAGTGGCATTTACTGCAGTACATTTTGGGTAGAAAATAAAGGCAACCGCGCAAATCCAGAGAAATCTTTTTACCGGGGAAAGCTGAGGAGAAAAGTTAAAAAAATGTCTCGTTTGTGGCGGACAAACAACCCAGCTCAAGGAAATAAATTTCCGGTTTTGGTCCTGGCCAACTGATGAGCCTGATTTTTCTTCTTCACCGAAATTTTTTCTTCCTGGTCAGTGGTGGTTTCAGCTACAGCGCCCCAAACAAGCAGTTGTAACTCAGTTTGGTCTGTTGCAGTGTGAATGCAAACCAAAGCAAACAAAGGTGTGAAAATTCTCAGCATTTCCCGCCCAGTCAAACCAAGACTATCCTGGACTAAATGCAGCCTTAGACTCGCTTTTAGCTGAGGAAACACTGGACTGTTTTGCCCTGATTGATGCTAAGATGCTTGGTACAGGGTTTCCTCTGGTAACATTTCTGGGCGGCGGCCTGCCACTCCTGAAAACTTTCCGCCACTCTTATGAGGAAATATAAATTTAAGAAAAATATATGAGGCGATGACGGTCCGCAAACGTGCACACAAACAATGCACGTGACCATCATCAGCGCAGAGTTCAGAAGCGCCCTGTCCACATGAGCGTTCCAGTTGCCAGGCAGTGTCTTGCTAGCGTGACTGTCCGAGAGAAACAGGAGTTTATTAAAGTACTTTAAACATGGGGAAAAAAAAAAAAATCAGAAGAGGTATGTAAGCACTGGAGGCATTTATCATGGTTTTAACCCGCTGGTAACGGGAGCAATAATGGAAGAGTCGCTTAGCTAGCAAATGTGGTTAGAATTCATACGCAGCCAGCTTCATATGAAGGGAAAGGCAAGGGGGACTGATGAATTGCTGAGGATATATTACTCCAGCCACTACAATATTAAGTTATGTTTCCTATTGTGCACCTGGCAAGTTCATATGACGGAAATTCACAAAGTCAATGACTTTAATTTGTCAGCAGCCTTCAGACAAACTAAACATGCCAACATTTGGATTTCAAAATAAGGGAGGTTTTTCCTGCTGTCTGGGTGGTGAGATTTATTTAAAAAACAAAACAAAACTATAAATATATAGAAATATAACAGAAATAACTGCATCCTTGGTCATCTAAGTCAATTTATTTCATTAAATACAATTTTATTAATATTTTTTCTTTGTAATCAGAGTTTAAATTATTGTTCCGTTTTGACTCTGCAAAGTTATGTTCAAAACTATAAGAAACTATAAGAAAAAAAGTAAAAATTTTACCACAGTCTGTTTTAAATTTATTAAAAAAACTAATTTTATTTTAAAAAAGAAAAAATAAGCCATAAAATAATCCACAAATTTATAATAAAGTTTCAAATGTACAAGAAAAGTCAATTTTACAAGAGGAAATTATAAATTTGAGGAAAATGGTTTCAAATTTAGATAAATTTACAGAGAAAAGTAGAAAACTACAGGAAAATTGTTATAAATTTTGGAGAAAAACCTCAAACCTTCAAGATTGAAGTCATTACTCAAGTTTTTAAGTGGGTGCTGTTTGTATCCTTAACTAGAAATTTTTGATTGTCTACTTTTAATTATTAATTTCATAGCACTGCTTTTACATCAGTAGAATTTCTGGCTACTATACCCACCTCTGATCATATAATTTAAGTATGCATGAGTAAATTACTATTATGAATGCTTTTTCCTTCTCTTTTTTACTTTTTCCTCAATGGAAAAAAACAACAACACTAGAATAAAAACACAAAAAATACTTTTTTTTTTTTTTTTTTTTATTTATGTAAACCATGGCAAAAAAAATCCTGCAGGACAAAACGTGACACTTGGTAATTTCTAACCCGTTTGTATACTACCATAGACAGAGAGAGAGCCTGAAGTAGACAGGGGCTCAGAGAGGGAAAGATGAGAAAGAAGAGAGGAGTCTAGGAGAGGGAAGTGTTCAGGCAGAGGGTTCAGGAGAGGTGAGAGCAGAGGAAGGAGAGAAGGATGACACCAATAAAAAGTTCAAACACAGGACGTGTGGGTAAGACCCCAACTGGCCCGATATTCCAAGATAAAAGCCTTGGTTGTACAATACTTCAAATGGTATGTTCCATATGCAAAGTTACTGTGCAAAATAAAAAAAAAGAAATAAAATAGTATAAAATTAACATATTCCGGTTACAGTAGTGTCATGTGTTTTCTACCCCACCCCCCGGAAAAATATGTTGCCACCGCGCCAAAGTCTTTAAGCCAGAAGAAACACTGTGGTAGAATTTTCTCCCAGGTAAACTTGACCTCCTGCCTTTTAAATCAGATTCCCAACTCATTTAATAGAGGAGGATATAAAAAGAATTAGGAGTAGATGGCAAGGAAGTGTCTTCACCTCATCATTCTCATCCCGGGCCAGGGGAGTTATGACTCTCATACATAAATCAGTTCCTTTTCAAGTGAAAAATGTAATTGGAGACAAATTTGGAAGATATGTAATCATTCAAGGTTCTTTGCTATTAGAAAATATAAATCTTGTGAACTTATATGGTCCCAATATAGATGATCAAAAGTTCTTTGCTAATTTATTTCTTATCTTATCATCACTTACAGGGCAACATATAATAGCAGGGGATTTTAATTGTACATTGAATCCAGGTATAGATAGATCAACAGGACTGGATTGTACGCACAATGGATGTAGGATGACTATTAATCATTTTATGAAAGAATTGAGATTGTTAGATATATGGAGAGAAATGAAACCACAAGTTAAAGCCTATTCTTGTTATTCCAGTACCTACAAGACATTCTCACGTATTGATTATTTTTTGATTTCCACAGAATTAAGGTCCAAGATTCAAAACTGCTTTTATGATAACATCGTGATCTCTGATCATGCACCCTGTTGTCTAATATATGTAGATAAAAAATTGACGAAGGAATCAGGTAGATGGCAATTTCAGCATAAATGGCTTCAGGATGAGGAATTTGTCAAGTATATAGAAAAACAGATAGACGAGTTCTTTGACATCAATACTACACAAACATCAGCATGTGTAAAGTGGGAGGCTTTCAAAGCTTTTATTAGGGGACATATTATTAGTTATACAGGATCAAAATCTAAGAAGACTCGAGAGGAGAGAGCTAAATTGGAACATAAAATAAAAAGTCTTCAGGAAAAAGTGTATGCAGGAAGTGACCCAAGGTTGGATAATGAATTACTGATTTTGAGAGCTGAATACGACAAAAAATCAGCGAATAGAGCTGCCTCGAGTCTTCTAAGATTGAAACAATCTTTTTATGAACAAGGTGAAAAATCAGGAAAATTATTAGCATGGCAGATTAAACAATTAGAAATTAAAACACCAATTACCAGTATTATAAGTAATGGACAGGTAGTTATAGATCCTTTAGAAATTAACAGAGCCTTTAGAGATTACTATGAAAAATTATATGATACCAAAAATGAATCTGATTTAACAAAACTAAATGGGTTTTTGAACGAACTATCTATACCGTGTATTCCAAATGAAAACAGGGAGATATTGGAGTCTAAAATTAGTCAAGAAGAAGTTGGGCTAGCCATTGATAATATGAAATCAGGAAAAAGTGCAGGACCAGATGGTCTTCCAGTTGACCTTTATAAAAAATTTAAGAATAAATTAATAAAACCTTTTTTGGAAATGGTTTTAGAAGCATTTCAAAATAATAATTTACCATCATACATAAATAATGCCTTAATTATACTGCTGCCAAAACCAGGTAAGCCCTCTAATAAATGTGAAAATATGAGACCAATAAGCCTATTAAACGCCGACCTTAAGATAATCTGTAAAATTTTAGCAAGACGAATACAAGAAATTTTACCAAATATTATTAATCGAGATCAGAATGGCTTTATAAAGGGTAGACAAGGCTTCCATAATGTAAGAAGACTATTTAATATTATTTATTTTAATAAAGAAGCACCGGATACAGCTCTCCTATCACTGGACGCCGAAAAGGCCTTTGATAGAGTTGAATGGCCCTTTCTTTTTGAAGTCCTACAAAGGTTTGGACTTGGAAATAATTTCATAAAATGGGTTCAAATAATATACAATAATGCTACAGCAGAAATCCTAACAAATAACAATATTTCAAAACCAATAAAAATCAATAGAGGATGTCGACAAGGCTGTCCACTTTCACCTTTACTGTTTACTATGGCAATTGAACCTTTAGCGATAGCGATACGTTTACATTCACAAATATATGGAATTAAAGTTGGACCAACAGAACATAAAATCTCCCTGTACGCCGATGACATAATTTTGTTTATGTCGAATCTAAAAAAATCAATTCCAACCTTGTTGAATTTAATAAAGAATTTTGGGGAAATATCAGGATATAAAATAAATAAAACTAAATCTTCAATATTAATGCTAAATGAGACCCAGAGAAATTACCCAGCCCCTGAGGTAAATCAATTCAATGTTGTAAATCAGTTTAAATATTTAGGAATCCAAATTGTGCCTAAGCTAGAATCAGTCGCCAGTGTCAACTATGAAGCCTTAATGTCAGATATTAATGAGTTAACTTAGAGATGGATGTCACTACCAATGTCGATGATCGGGAGAATCAATATACTTAAAAGTAATATTTTACCTAAAATACTTTATTTATTTCAATACATTCCCTTACCACCACCTTTAGATCTATTCTCAAGAATAAAAAAAAAGTTAGTGGAATTTATATGGAACAACAGGAGGGCTAGATTACGTCTGTCTTTATTATATTTACCATTTGATCGTGGAGGTCTGAAATGTCCAAATTTTATGTTGTATTATTGGTCGGCACAACTGAGGTCTATGACATATTATTTTTCATCAGATGATCTCCCTCACTGGACTGAAATGGAATCATACAATTTACCTTTACCTCTTCCCATATTCATATACTCAGATTCGGCAAAAAAATTACAAAAACAAGTTAAAAATCCATTTGTAAAGCATATGATCAAAATATGGTGTGAAGCTAAAAACTATTTAAAAGAACCACAGTTATTGTCACAATTTAGTCCAATATGGGGTAATCAATATTTTAAACCAGGGAGAGCGGACGCTGTATTTAAAGTATGGAATTTAAAAGGGATACAAAAGATTCAGGATTTATATTTGCCATGTGCAGATAACATAATGTCTTTTGAAGAGCTGAGGATCAAATTTAATCTCAATAGAACACATTTTTTTAAATATCTTCAACTTAGAAACTTTATTCGATCAAATCAAAATAAAGCTCTCACTCGACCTATTTATTCATCCTTGGAAAAAATGATGATGAAAGATAGTAAAAGAAAGGGTATTATTTCAGAGTTTTATAACTCATTGACACTATCTTCAAGTGAAAATTCACTGAAAAGATTAAACTACTGGAAAGAAGATCTGCAAACTGAAATTTCAGAGGAACAATGGGAATTGGCTTGTACAGAAGCTCAAACCAAATCAATAAATGTACGCCTTAAATTGATACATTTCAAATGGTTAATGCGGATGTATGTTACACCGGAGGAGTTAAATAGATATAACAAGAATATACCAGATACATGCACAAAATGCATGGAAAGTAAAGGAACCCTATTTCATTGCTTATGGGAATGTAGATTAATAAGAATGTTTTGGGAAGAGGTGAGGGTAACAATTGAAAAAATAATCTCAAAACAAATCATATTGAATCCTAAACTGTTTTTGTTGGGTCTGTACCCAGAAAAGCATAATTTTAATAAAAGTGAAAGAACATTCATAGACCTCAGTTTGCTTAATGCCAAAAAATGTATTGCACTATTATGGAAAAAGACTCATAGACCAGATGTGACTCAGTGGTTAAGACAGATGTTAACAAACCTTCCATTAGAAAGAATAACATATATACTGAAATCAAAGGAAATTGTGTTTGAGAATATATGGAGACCTTTTATTGATTATGTAAAAAATTTAAACATAACTCTTGAAGAAGAAGGTGAATGATGTGTGTGGACCTTGTAAATTCCAAACTGGTGAACATAATATGTATACTTATGTATTGGATTGTCTAGACTAAACAGAGGAGCATTGTTGAAGACTTGATTTTGTTGGTGGTTGTTGGTGTTTTTAGTGCATTTTTTTTTTTTTGTAGTACTTTAGTGTTAGTGTTTGATTGTTTGTATCATGTTTGTTTAAAAAAAAAAAAAAGGTTCAATAAAGATATTGTGGAAAAAAAAAAATCAGATTCCCACATCACTTCTTAAAACATTTTATGGATTCTTTGAACACGAGATTTTAAATACTGTAAATTGCTCTGTTCAGACTGGTGTCTTCCCCACTGCCTTTAAAACGGCTGTGGTGAAGCCCCCTGTGAAGAAGAGTAATTTAGATCTTGACATCCTCAGTAATTATCGACCTGTAGCTAACTTTACGTTTTTAAGTAAAGTTTTAGAAAAACTGTTTTTATCCAACTAAACAATTTTCTTATCAATCACAACATTTTTGAAAATTTTCATTCTGGTTTTAGGACAAACCACAGTACCGAGACAGCCCTTGTAAAAATCGTCAATGATATCAGGTGTAATATGGACTCCCACAAACTGTCAGTCCTGGTGCTGCTGGATCTCAGCACTGCCTTTGATACAGTAGATCACCACATTATATTAAGTAGACTCAAACACCCGGTGGGCCTCTTAGGTACTGTTCTTGAATGGTTTCATTCTTATCTCACAGATCATTGCTATTTTGTAAGTATGCATACATGCTCTTCAGGAATCTATGAAATCAAGTGTGGGGTACCCCAAGGTTCAATTTGATGGACAATACTTTATAATCTTTACATGTTACCCCTTGGGGATGTTATCAGGACACACGGCATCAATTTCCTTAGCTTATGCTGATGATACACAGCTGTACATTGCCACACTTCCTGATGACACAAAACCAATTAATGCCCTTTTGAACTGTATTTTAGATATAAAGTCATGGATGGCAGAGAATTTCGTACAGCTCAACCAGGACAAGACAGAAGTTTTAATCACTGGTCCTGAAGACAAGAGAGAAACTTTTACCCAAATTGCTAGGTTTAAAACCTACACATTGTGTCAAGAACCTGATTTCACACCTCAAAAACACAAAAAAATTGGATTTTACCATCTTAGGAATATAGCCAGAGTCCACCCTTTTCTCTCTCTTGCCAGCACGGAGGTCTTGATGCATGTTTTTATTACTAGTTGTACAGACTACTGTAATGCCCTGCTCTCTGGTCTTCCCTAAAAAAGGATATGACATCTCCAATTGCTCCAAAATTCAGCAGCACGAGTGCTGATGAGGACCAGGGGTGGGAGCATATTACACCAGTTTTGAAAATCGCTGCATTGGCTCCCCGTGTGTTTTAGGATCAATTTTAAGGTTCTCTTAGTAGTTTTTAAATGCCTCAATGGTCTTGGGCCTTCTTAGCTATCTGAGCTGCTTTTTACCTTCTGAGCCCTCACGGACCCTGAGGTCCTCTGGTACTGGCCTTTTAATGATTCCCAAAGTCAAGACCAAGACCTTTGGTGAAGCCTCCTTTCATTACTATCGTCCTCATCTGTGGAACAGCCTGCCAGAGAGCCTCAGAGTTGCAGAGTCAATAGATGTTTTTACAAACAGGCTCAAGACCCACCTTTTTAATTTGGCTTTTAATAAACCAAATCGGCAAAATTACTAGCCTATAAATTGAGGAAACAACAAACGGAGAGAGCAATCTACAAAATCAGAGACCCAGTATCAAAGGAAATAAAATTTAGAATTCAGGAAATTCTTAAAAGCTTCGAGAACTACTATAAGAACTTGTACTCCCTCAAAAAACATAAAAACGCACCCGAAACATTCCTAAACACATTAAACCTTCCCCAATTTACTGAGTCACAAAATAAAACACTACTATCAGAAATACAACCTAAAGAATTAGAAAAAGCAATTATGAAACTTAAAGCTAACAAATCCCCAGGAGCAGATGGCTATACAGCAGAGTGGTACAAAACCTTTAAATAGCAACTATCTCCTTTCCTCCTGAAAACATTTAACTATGTCCTCCACACAGGGGAAATCCCCCACTCCTGGAGAGAAGGGGTCATTGCAGTCATACCTAAACCTGAAAAGGATAAACTAGACTGCTCCAACTACAGACCAATCAGTGTGTTAAATCAGGACTATAAGCTTTTTACCACTATCCTTGCCAAAAGGTTAGAAAATATACTGACGGGGGGCGCTGTTGTGCGGTCAATGGAGTAGGACGCAGTTTTGGTGGCTCCTGCCAACTTCGTAAAATATTGTTATTCAGTTGTGCAGTTTTCTAAAAACCCAGTGTTTTTTTCTTGGCTCTTTTTCGCTGTGTATCTTAAGAGATACTTTTGAATTGTTTTGCAATGTCGGGGAAAGGAAAAACCCGCACTATTCAGACGCACCTGAAGCCTTGTTCACAGGCCCCGACTTCAGAGCCGCAAGCTCAACCTGTTGATCCAGCCCCTGTTTTGAACGCTGAAGCTTTGAAAATTGAGCTGCTTTCCTCTCTAAAAGAAGACATCTCTGGTATTATTAAGAAGGAGCTACAAGAGATTATCGGAGACGCTTTGGCACCTCTTAATGTTGAGTTACAGTCTGTGAAATCACAGTTAGCGAGCGTCAATGCTGCTATTGATGCTAAGTTGGCTAAGCTAACATGCACTATGGGGGACATGGAAGAAACGCTCACAGCTTATACGGATGACATGACTGATATGAAAACAAGTGTTGAGCGCCTCAATGCTAAGGTTGCTGTGCTGGAAGACAAATGTGAAGATCTAGAATCAAGATCGCGACGCAATAACATAAGGATTATTGGCGTTGAAGAGGGTCCAGACTCTTTTTCTCCTACTGCTGTGGCTGCGTTGCTGAAAAATGCTTTTTCTTTGGATAAGGAACCACTAGTGGATCGGTCTCATCGTACTCTTCAGCCTAAACCTAAACCGGGTGAGCGACCACGAGCCATTGTGTGCAGGCTTCATTACCACAGTGACTGTGTTGATATATTATGGCGTGCGCGAGAGCTCCAGCGGATTAAAGTCGGAGGTATGACTTTGTCGGTCTTTCCGGACTACACCGTCAAGATTGCACGGGCTCGGGCTGCATTCAACGAGGTTAAGCGGCTACTCCGTGGCATTGATGGAGTCAAATACGGACTTCTCCACCCGGCGCAGCTACGCATTTCTTACCAGGGGACTGAAAAGAAGTTTACTTTGCCGGAAGACGCGAAGGAATACGTCAAGACTCTGATTTCTGGGTGAGCTGTGAACCTTTCATTATAATCCTTATATATGCTCGGACTCTAGACTTGTTGCTGTTACCTGGACATTTGCGCTTATTTGCTTTATTTTGGGAGTGTTCATTAGAATCTCTTAGTGTATTGTTGAGTTTAATATTATCATTACTTTTTCTTACTTTATTGTTCAGATTACAATACTGGTATAAAACAGCATGTAATTTAATCATTGCACATATTATAATTCAATTTCTGGAAGTTGGCAAGAGACATGTTTTCCATTGGTATATATATATATATTTTTTTTTCTCTCTGCTCGGCTTTGCCTCCGAGTTGTTCCTATTTAACTGAGAACAACTTTTCTTTGTGTGTGACACTGCTGTCTCCATTGGTTTTTGGGTGTGTTTTTTTGTTACATGGAGACTTTGGGTGTATTTGTTTTGGGGGTTCTTTTGGGTGGGTGGTGTTTTACCTCAGCTCACAGCAATAGTTCTTGTGTTGGTTGTTTTTTTTTGGTACATGTAAATGGCTAGTACCAATATAGGCCATGGTACAGCTTTACTAGGCGCATCTTTGCGATTCATTAGCTGGAATATTAAGGGCATGGGTCATCCTGTTAAAAGATCAAAAGTTTTTAACCACTTAAAACATTTAAAATCCTCAATAGTGTTTCTGCAGGAGACCCATCTTCGGATAAAAGATCATCATCGGTTGCACTGCTCTTGGGTGAGCCAAGTTTTTCATTCAGAGTTTAATTCTAAATCAAGGGGGGTTGCTATTCTTATTAATAAAAATGTACAATTCTCACCCACTAACATTATAGCTGAAAAAAACGGCAGATATGTGATAGTTGCCGGTACTTTGATGCAGAAAAAGGTTCTGTTAGTCAATGTATATGCCCCAAATATTGACAATGTTGAATTTGCAAACAAATTACTAAGTAGCTTACCATTTTTGAATTCACATTTGTTAATCTTAGGGGGCGATTTAAATTGTGTCTTTGATCCATTATTAGATCGATCTAATCCCCGTAATCTAAATAAGTCTTTAATGTCTCAAACATTTTCTGATTTCATGACACAGAATGGCTTTGTCGATCCTTGGAGATTCCGCAATCCAACCAGTAAAAAATTCTCCTTTTTTTCTAAGGTGCATCATTCTTACTCCAGGATTGATTACTTTTTTATTGACTGCACTTTAAACTCCTGTGTAGTTTCCTCTGATTATTTAAGTATAATAATATCTGATCATGCACCATTATTATTAGATATTCAGTTGGGTGCCTATAAACGTAGTCTTCCTTCATGGAGGTTTAATTCTCTTCTTTTAGCAGATAAAGAGTTTTGTGATTTTATTTCCAATTCAATTGATGAGTTTTTGTTGTTTAATAAAAATGATTCTACTTCATATTCATTATTATGGGAGACTCTTAAATCCTACCTTAGAGGACAAATCATTTACTACTCTGCTCTTTCTAATAAGAGACGTCACACCAAGTTTTCTGAACTCACTTTAGCTATTAGTAATATTGATCAAAATTATGCCTTAAATCCTACACCAGAATTATTTAAACAGCGCATAGAGGTACAGTCTGAACTTGATCTAATTTCAACCCAAGAAGCTGAACGGCTATTACTACAAAATCGTGGAACTCATTATGAATATGGCGACAAAGCAAGCCGTCTGTTGGCACATCAGCTACGCCGTCAAGCTAATTCTCGGATTATAAGTAGTATTCAGAATAGTCAACATATAATCACGACAGATCCTAATGAAATCAATGCCACATTTAAAACATTTTATTCCTCATTATATACGTCGGAGTTCCCAACAGATTCACCTAACATGAACTTATTTCTTCATGACCTCTCGAATCCTGTAATTGACTCAGACACTGCAAAAAGCCTGGATTCCCCACTCGGCCTTGTTGAAATAATTAACTCAATTGAAGCAATGCAATCAAACAAAGCACCTGGCCCTGATGGGTTTCCCATTGAATTTTATAAAAGATTTACGGAAAAATTAGCACCTTTACTTTTAGCTACCTTTAATGAATCATTAGAACGAGGTATTCTTCCTCCAACTCTAACACAAGCTTCGATTGTTTTACTTCATAAAAAGGACAAAGACCCAACTCTATGTAGCTCTTATAGACCACTATCATTGCTTAATGCTGACGTGAAAGTGTTAGCCAAAGTAATTTCTTCCCGTCTGGAGAAGGTTCTCCCTTTGATTATATCTGAAGAACAGAACGGTTTTGTTAAGGGACGACAATTATTTTTTAATATACGCACTCTCTTCAATATAATTTATGCAAAACAGTCATCTGATTCATCAGAAATAGTCATATCGCTAGACGCTGAAAAAGCGTTCGACAGGGTAGAGTGGGAATATTTGTTTGCGGTTTTGAGGAAATTTGGATTCAATGAGAAATTTGTTTCTTGGATTCGTCTCCTCTATACATCCCCGAAGGCAAGGGTTCAAACTAATGATATGTTTTCTGCTTACTTTTCTCTTGGACGTGGCACACGGCAAGGCTGTCCATTATCGCCCTTGCTCTTCACTATTGCCATTGAGCCTCTGTCCATTGCGTTGCGGTCTTCCAATTTATTTAGTGGGATTTTCCGAAATGGAACTGAACACAAGTTGTCGTTATATGCGGATGATTTGTTGTTATATGTGTCAAATCCAGTTAGTTCTATCCCCAATGTCTTGAGTATTTTAAATAATTTCAGTTCCTTTTCCGGTTATAAATTGAATTTGGAAAAAAGCGAATGCTTTCCTATCAACATGACTGCCTGGGATCTTCAGCAGTCTGACATACCCTTCAAACTTAGTCCCGCAGGATTCAAGTATCTTGGTATAAATGTGACACGCTCTTTCTCTAGCCTAGCTTCAGCCAATTTTTCTCCCCTTATTGCCAAAATAACCTCTGACGTCCAGCATTGGCGAAATCTCCCTCTGTCACTCTTGGGTAGGATTAATGTTGTCAAGATGAATATCTTACCAAAATTCCTTTTTTTATTTCAGTCAATTCCTCTTTTTCTGCCTAAAAGCTTTTTTGATTCTCTGGATAAGATAATTTGTGGCTTTATCTGGAATGGTAAACCACCTAGAGTGCGTAAAAAATTATTGCAAAGATGTAGACTTAGCGGGGGACTTGCATTACCTGATTTCCAGTCTTATTATTGGGCGGCACATATACATAAAATCTGCTATTGGTTAAAGTCTTTTCGCTCCCCATGGTGTAGAATGGAATTATCATCCTGTCAGGGGTCGTCAATACCTGCATTAATTTTTTCTTCTTTGCCTACAAAACCCTCTTTGTATACGGACAGTCAAGTGGTTCTCAACACATTAAAAATATGGTTTCAGTTTAGGCGGCGCTTTGGTTTTGTATCTGCCTCCTCTTTATGTCCTTTAACTAAAAATCATTTGTTTCCCCCATCTCTCTCAGATTCGTCATTCTCAGACTGGTATGACAGAGGTATTAAACATATAAGGAATTTATATACATCTGGGCTTTTTGATAGTTTTACCAATTTATCTTTCAATTATAACTTACCCGGCACCCATTTGTTTCGTTATTTTCAAATACGTAATTTTGTTTCTAAGTGTTTCTCTAACTTTCCTTCTATCCCTCCTGAGCAGCCCTGGGAAAGTATAGTTTCACATGGTCCACAACATAAAGGGTTGATATCCAAGCTTTATAATTCCACTTTAACATTAAACGATGAATCAAGTGTCAAAATAAAAAATTTGTGGGAGAAAGAATTGGGTATACAGATGACTGATGAGCTTTGGGAGGATGCCATTAACAGAATTAGAACGTCTTCCTCATGTGCTCGTCTTAGCTTGATTCAGTTTAAGGTAATATATAGAGTCCACTACTCAAAACTGAGACTCTCTGAGATTTACCCAGAAGTTGATGGTAGTTGTGATAAATGTAAGGGATCTCCCTGCCACCTTGGCCATATGTTTTTTCTTTGTCCGGAATTATACAGTTTTTGGTCTAGTTACTTTACAATTATCTCCAGGGTTCTTCAAGTGACTCTGCTGCCTTCTCCATTTATTGCCATATTTGGGATTCCTGATTCCTCTGTAGTTTTGAATTCGGGACAAAGGGATATTGTGGCCTTTACATCCTTAATAGCAAGGCGTACTTTACTGCTGCATTGGAAATCTGTCAGATATCCCTCAATTTCCCTATGGCTCAAGGACATGATGTTTTTTCTAAAACTTGAGAAAATTAAATACACTATAAGAGGATGCACAGAAAGGTTTTACCAGAAATGGCAATGTTTTATATCTTACTTTTCTAATCTAAAAGTCTTACCCATCTAATTATGTCAGCATGTGCCTTGTTATATATACTGTATATATTTTTGTTATTTTTTTTTTCCTACTCTATTATGTGTATTTGTTTCAAATTATATGCCTGTTGAGGTACTTCCTCTACTGATCTTGTGAGATGGGGGGGGGGGGGTGTTGTTCGAGGGGATATTATAAAAAAAAAAAAAAGAAAAAAAGAAAAAAAAAATCTGGTGCTTAAGTGTGTAGTACTTGTTGAGGCACTATTTGATCCTATATACATATATGTATATGTGCTAAATAAGTGTATCTTTATTTTTTGTTTCAAGAAGTATTATGCCAACTTGTCTGTAATTTCTGAAATTGATTTCAATAAAAACACATTGGAAGAAAATATACTGACAGACTTAATTCATTTAGACCAAACAGGTTTTATAAGACAAAGACAGACAACATTAGACGCACTTTACACATAATTCATCATATAAAAAAATATAACTTAAATGCAGCCATATTGGGATTAGATGCTGAAAAAGCATTTGATTCGGTTGACTGGTCTTTCCTATATAGAATCTTATCCAGTTTCAATTTTCATAACAACTTCATTAGAACTATCCAGGCATTATATAAAAAACCAACAGCTAAAGTAAGGATTAACGGTAAATTATCATCATCTTTTGAACTGGAAAGAGGATGTCGTCAGGGCTGCCCCTTGTCTCCACTGCTCTTTGCAATCTTCATAGAACCTCTGAGCCAATGGATAAGACAAAACCAAAAAATTCAAGGTATTACACTTGGTCAGAAGGAACACAAAATAGCACTCTTTGCTGATGACATTTTAATATACCTGGGGCAGCCGGACACCTCTTTTCCAGAACTAATCTCAGTTTTTTCAGAGTATGGAGATCTATCAGGGTACAAATTAAACATGCATAAAACCCAAGTTTTAACATTCAACTATGACCCAAATCAATATTTACTAAGCAAACTCAAAACTAACTGGGAGATGGAATCTATGAAATATCTGGGGGTCAATATCCCGAAACAACTCAACAAAATTATAACACTAAACTATGATCCACTGATGGCAAAAATAAAATCTGATTTAGCAAGATGGAATATGATACCATACTTGGGTACCACACAAAGAATTGAAGCAGTCAAAATGAATATACTTCCACGTCTTCTATACCTTTTTCAAACAATACCGGTAGAACCTCCCAAAAAAAACATGGCAAGAACTGGACAGAAGGATCTCAAGATTCATATGGCAGTGCAAGAGACCAAGAATCAGATATAGAACCCTACAGCTAAACAAAGACAAAGGTGGGCTCGCGCTGCCAAATATCAGGGACTATTTTAAAGCCGCACAAATTAAAACTTTAGTAGAGATATGTAACCCAGTCTACACTGCACAATGGAAGGAGATGGAATGCCAAATAACAAGTGGCATCCCCCTACAGGCGATAATAGGGAACAATGCCTTACCTAAACTTTTGAATAACACTAACCCGTGGATAGAGACCCCGCTAAAAATTTGGTTTAAGATAGTCAGAGAGAATCAAACTAAAGAACCCTATCGATTACTGCAATGGATTGCCTATGATCAAGACTTTACTCCTAATAAATCAGACACTAGATTTAAAAAGTGGAAAGAGAACGGACTGATAAAATATTATGATTTTTTTCAAAGGGCAAATTTTAAGAAGTTTTTAAGATTTGAAAAAACAAGGTCTAATAAATCAAGACCTTTACAGGTTCTTTCAGCTTAGACACCACATAAACAAAATACTTAAAAAGGAGGATTTGGAAAGGGCCCAGTCAGGTGTTCTGAAGGTCTTCTTAATGGCATATAAAGGGATCCCAGGGATCAGATACATCTCTAAAATATACCAAGGTCTTCAAGACTTAAAAGGAGACAACACATCATATATAAAAGAGAGATGGGGAAAAAGAGGGGAATTTCACTTTACAACTGGAAATATGGGAAAAGCTAAATAAACAACAATGGAAAAGTACCTCATCCCTGCAGTGGAGAGAATTTGGATGGAAAAATTTGGCAAGATTTTTCAGAACACCTGCACAAAACAAATTTACTCGTAAGGGGTTGAATTGTTGGCGCTTGTGTGGTGAAGAGACTGCAAATCATTTTCATGTGTTTTGGTCATGCCCAGTTATCCACCAATATTGGACCAATGTGCAGACAATATTGGGGAAAATATTCAAAATAACAGTTCCCTTTTCTTTTGTAACTTTGTATTTGGGTTTACTACCGGAATCACTGGAAAGACGAGGAGAAAAATACTTATTCACTGTTTTAATATTGGCAAGTAAAAAAGCTCTATCTAAAAAATGGATGTTGAAGGATTGTCCTACACCTGAAGATTGGATTAACGTGATTCAAGACATTTACTCGATGGAAAAGTTGACATTCGCACTGAGACAGGACATGGATGGGTTCTTGAACTTTTGGCAATCCTGGATCGCATATGTGTCTTCCATCAGATCTAATCTTTGACAAATACCATTTCAATAATGGCACCTCTCTTTGTTCCAACTCTACCCAGATGCTCTTTTATTTTTTTATTTTTTTTGTTTGTTTTTGTTCTTTTGTTTTGTTTTTTGTTTGTTTTTTTTGTTCTTTCTTTAATTCTCTTTTTCTTTCACTTAAAAAAAAGGGTGTTGTAATAATTATTCTTCCAATGTTGTCAAAAAAACAAAAAAAAGGGAACATGTGAAAATGTAAACAATGCAATGCTGTAATGACATGTATACCCTTTACAAAAACTTAAATTAAAAAAAAAAAAAGAAATCTGTTCCCTTCAGACAGATTGTTTGTCCGCCACAAACGATGGCGCAGCACCAAAACGCAATCTTGGGGTTTCTGTTTTTACTTTGGTGTGGATACGCATTATTGTCTTCACAATATGCTGCCCAGTATAAGCAAACAAGGCAGCAAACTATCCAGCATGTTGCTCTGTACATGAGACGAAAGCACGAGAGCCGAAGAAGGAGAGCGAGAGACGATGACGTGCTGCTGTGGCTACACAGAGGGAGACGGAGGTACTGCACGGTTTAAAAGTTTTAATATCACATATATGGCTGTAAACCATACATGAGAGTGAATTAATAACGTTCCTCAGAAATTAGAAGTACATTTTTACCTAAAACCAGTCTGGCAAGAGTTGTGGATCTTTCCAAAGTACTTTGTAAAAAGAACCTGTTATCAAGCAGATCAACAAATGCATATTTCTGTATTAAATCCTTTATAACTTGATCCAGTAACACTGTAAACATTTATGTAATTGCTTTGCGTTAATATGCTCTTATACAGTATCTCACAAAATCGAGTACGCCCCTCACACTTTTGTAAATATTTTATTATATGTTTTCATGGGACAACACTGAAGATATGACATTTTGATACAATGTAGTCAGTGTACAGCTTGTATAACAGTGTAAATTTGCTGTCCCCTCAAAATAACAACACTCAGCCATTAATGTCTAAACTGCTGGCAACAAAAGTGAGTCCACCCCCTAGTGAAAATGTCCAAATTGTGCCCAATTAGCCATTTTCCCTCCCCAGTGTCATATGACTCGTTAGTGTTACAAGGTCTCAGGTATGAATGGGGAGCAGGTGTGTTAAATTTGGTTTTATCACTCTCACACTCTCTCATACCGGTCACTGGAAATTCAACATGGCACCTCATGGCAAAGAACTCTGAGGACCTAAAAAAAATAATTGTTGCTCTACATACAGATGGCCTAGGCTATAAGAAGATTGCCAACACCCTGAAACTGAGCTGCAGCACGACGGCCAAGACCACACAGCGGTTTAACAGGATAGGTTCCACTCAGAACAGGCCTCGCCTTGGTTGGCCAAAGAAGCTGAGTGCACATGCTCAGCATCATATCCAGAGGTTGTCTTTTGAAAATAGATCTATGTGTGCTGCCAGCATTGCTGCCAAGGTTGAAGGGGTGGGGGGGGTCAGCCTATCAGTGCTCAGACCATACACCACACACTGCATCAAATTGGTCTGCATGGCTGTCATCCTAGAAGGCAGCCCCTTTCAAAGACGATGCACAAGAAAGCCCGCAAACAGTTTGAAGACACGCAGACTAAGGACATGGATTACTGGAACCATGTCTTGTGGTCTGATGAGACCAAGATAAGCTTATTTGATTCAGATGGTGTCAAGCGTGTGTGGCGGCAACCAGGTGAGGAGTACAAAGACAAGTGTGTCTTGCCTACAGTCAAGCATGATGGTGGGAGTGTCATGGTTTGGGGCTGCATGAGTGCTGCCAGCACTGGGGAGCTACAGTTCATTGATGGAACCATGAATGCCAACTTGTACTGTGACATACTGAAGCAGAGCATGATCCCCTCCCTTCGAAAACTGGGCCACAGGGCAGTACACCAACATGATAATGACCCCAAACACACCTCCAAGATGGCCACTGCCTTGCTAAAGAAACTGAGGGTAAAGTGTAGGAAAGTGTTAATTTTGGATAACCTATAGTGAACCCTCAGAAACAGTGTGGATTAGATGCTAATGACAAATGTGAATATTCTTAATAAATGTACCTAAGAGACTATAATTTAATGATTAATAGTAAATGGGAGCATTTATAGGGAATGTATAAAGTACTGAATATGCACTGTCTAGATATGAGCTGTCCATGGTAGTAGTAGCGTTTCTACGCCAGAGGTGGCGCTCAGTAATGTTAAGACGCTGTGTAGTGTTAGAGAACACCATAGAAGAAGAGTGTAAGCGCTCTAGTGTGAGTGTTCCAGAGAATGTTCGAGAGAAGCAGAGAGAGAAGAGTGTAGACAGACTGATGAGACAAGATGGTGTATAGCGATGTGCTCTGTAAGTGATGTGCCGTGGGTGCTGGAACAGTGAATAAACAGTCGCTGCAAAGTCTAACAGCTTGGCTCAATCATCCTTCCTCCCTCTTCGCCCCTCCTGGGTGTAACAAAACTTGGTAGCAGAGGATGGTTAGTGTGTCTCAGATGGTGAGTGAGCAAATAAATAAAGGGAAAAAAAAAGGCCGTAACAATGGAGCTGGAGCAGCTACAAGCTAAGCTAACTGAGGCCTTGGTGCCATTACGGGCCGAACAGCTAAAGGAGGTCTGTTTATTTGCAAAGATAAGCCCAGTTGAACCGTCTAAGAAGTACACACTGATACAACTGTTAATCGGGGAGGTTAAAAAAACCATCGAACGCGAAGAGGAGGATATTGTCCGCAAGTTTCTGCTAAGGCTAATAGCATGTGCTAACGAAGCTAAGCTAAGTGAACCGTTGACGCAGGCAGCGACAACGGCAGGCACGAGCCGCGAGGCGGAGGCACTCGCCAGTTTACAGAGCCAGTATGCCGCTCTGCATGAAAGTATTATTGACTCAACTAAACGGGTTGAAGAAGAAATAATAAGGCTGACGGATGATCAGGCCGCGCCGTCACCGGGCCGCCATTTTGTGACACAGCCCGAGACCGCGCCGCCGAGCCGCCCTTTTGTGATACAGCCCGCGGTCCCCACAGCGCCCCTACCGCCAGAAGTGATCATTAAACGGGAGTTTAAGATAAATGGGCAGATAGGGGAGAGCGGCCAAAAAGACAAGTTGTCTTATTCCAATCTCACTCACCAGATCGATATGGGCTTAAGGAAAAAGCACAGTGAGGCTGAGATAATTGAGGCTGTTGTCAAAGCAGTGAGTCCTGGATTGAGTTTGCGCGCTATGCTGGAGATTAAGTCAGATCTCACACTGCCACAGCTGCGCATAATCCTGAGAGGACATTATAAAGAAGATAGTTCCACTGACTTGTATCATCGTCTAATAAATCTCACACAAGACAGTAATGAGTCACCTCAGAATCTCCTGTTTCGTGCCATTGAGCTGAAGGAAAGACTTTTAGCGGCATCTAAAGAGCCTGGCACTGAAGAGCAGTTTAGTTCTGATTTTATTAAGAGGAAGTTTCTGAGGGCGGTGGAAACAGGACTGATCAGTGTTGATGTGAAATATCAACTGAAGCGTTATTTGGAGGATCTTGCCATCACTGATGAGCTACTGATTTCAAAGATGAATGCAGCAGCCAGTCTTGAATGGGAACGGCATCAGAAATTTAAAAGGCACACAAAAGAACTAAAAGTTCGAGAATGCCGAGTGGAAAATCTGACGGGTCAGTATGCAACCGAGAGAGAAGTGGATGGCCAAGAGCGCCCCCTACCATCGACAAAAGGAAAAATCCTTAAATCCCAAAGTACAGTGACCCGTACGGAATCTGAGCTCCTGAACATAGTCACGCAGCTGAAGAGTGACATGGAGGAGATCAAAAAGGCAATACGTGAGTCTCCCAGAGCACCTCGCGCTCAGAGAGCCAGGAGGACACATGGCTGCAAGAGATGTCAGTCCACCAGCAATGGCGAACAATGCAACCACTGCTTTAAGTGTGGAGTCAGCGGCCACATGTCAAGGGAATGTCGAATAGGGAGGAGACTCGGAAGAGGAACAGGGCAAGTAGACACGGCGGCCAATACTGTCGCAACCACATCAGAACAAGCTAATACACAAGAACTGTATGAGCTCGTTACTGACAGTATTCAGAGGTTAGAAGCAAGGCTGGTAGCTCAGGCCGAGGCACCTCCTGTAGAAACGGTCCGTGTTAATCTACTGTCCCCTAATCGCCAATTACAGTTACTCAATTTGGTTGGAAAAAAATATGTCATCACCTGCTTCCTTGATGACAAGGAGACACAGGCATTGTGGGACACAGGGTCACAGGTGTGTTTAATGAATGACACCTGGAGACAGGAACACCTGCCACACACCACCGTCAGAGACTTAGCCGAGTTGGTGGGTCCAATTATCCTGGGTGGGAGGGCAGTGAACCAGACACCGATTCCATTCTCGGGGTGGGTCGAAGTCACATTTAAGCTGCCGACAGTTAGTCGCCCACCGGTGGAACTCTTAGTTCCTGTGCTAGTGGTGAAGGAGGACGGAGTGGCAGAGCCGCCTATCATTGGGTGCAACGTGATTGACCATGTCCTGAAGATGGGCATTAAATCCCCTTGCGCCATCAGTGAAGCTGTTAGCGCAGCCTTCTCATTTGACTGTAAGAAAACAGAGGTGTTTTTGAAAGTGATGCAAAATGAGGAGGATAGGCTGGGGGAAGGAATGGTAAAAGTTGGCAGTGAGTTGGTTACCATCCCTGCTGGCCAAACCAAAACAGTCAAAGGTTGTGTCAGAGCAGGCTCACTTCCAGACACACAAGACGTCTTATTTGAGCCGAGTCAGTACACCCAATTACCAGAGGGTTTGCAGATGCAAAGTGGGTTGGTGCAGTTATGGAAAGGGAAGCGATCAATGTTCAAAATACCTATAACAAACAGTACGTCCCGTGATATCCAGCTGCCCGCTAAGACCATTTTGGGGGAAACGCAGAGAGTTAAAACTGCTTATCCGGCAGATATTAGACACCCTGCTGTAAACCAAGTGACCGTCGACCCAACGACGAGTGAGACAGGAAGAAATAAAGAGACCGAGATGAACTGTGCTGTCAAAGAGACTATGGACATGTGGGACCCTCCAGTTCCCCTTGATCATCTCTCACCCATACAGCAAGAGCAAGTAAAACAGCTACTACGGGAGGAACGGAAAGCGTTTTCCCGTGATGAGTATGATGTAGGGACAATTCCCTCTGTACAGTTGAAGATCCGACTCAAAGATCACGATCCTGTCAAAAAGACTTATGTTTCTGTTCCCAAACCACTTCATAAAGAAGTAAAGGAGTATTTAGAAGACCTGCTTAACAGGGGCTGGATCACCAAATCCAAGTCATCGTATTCCAGTCCAGTCGTCTGTGTGCGAAAGAAAGATGGAGGTCTGCGTTTGTGTTGTGACTTTAGAGAAGTGAACAAGAAGTCTATCCCAGACAGACACCCAATCCCCCGCATACAGGATATGCTGAACAGTCTAAGTGGGAGTGTGTGGTTTTCAGTCCTCGACCAAGGAAAGGCGTATCATCAGGGTTTCCTGGAAGAGTCGAGTAGACCCCTCACTGCATTTATCACTCCCTGGGGTTTGTTCGAGTGGGTAAGGATTCCATTTGGTTTGTCCTCAGCACCAGCAGCATTCCAAAGATCTATGGAGGAGTGCTTGTGGGGGTTGAGAGATGATGTTTGTCTGCCTTACCTCGATGATAACCTTGTTCATTCACAGACTTTTGAAGATCACTTGCGAGACCTGAGAAGCGTCCTGCACCGCTATCAAAGTCATGGAGTGAAGTTGACTCCCCGGAAATGTGAGTTATTCAAGCAGCAGGTACGTTTTCTTGGTAAAATGGTAACAGGACAGGGTTACACCATGGACCCTGCGGACATTGCCCCAGTGCAGACACTCAAACAGCAGCAACCTTCCACTGTTGGGAGAGCTAAGGAAATTGCTAGGTTTTATTTCATATTACCGCAGCTATATTCCAAACTTCTCTTGTATAGCAAAGCCTCTTTACGACCTTCTGGCTAAAGATCACACAGACAAAGCAAAGAAAAACCTAAAGAAACATGTCAAAAAGAACGATGGAGGCCACTTACCCTCATCTCATGTGATCAGGTGGCGCCCAGAGCATCAAGCAGTAGTTTGTCAGCTTGTTGACCTTCTTACCCAACCCCCAGTGTTAGGTTACCCGAACTTTGAAGAACCCTTCATTTTACACTGTGACGCTTCACAGGCGGGGCTTGGGGCGGTGTTATACCAGCGACAACAAGACAAACTGGTGGTGATAGCATATGGCTCCCGGACACTGTCAAATTCAGAGAAGAACTACCACCTTCATTCAGGGAAGCTGGAATTTCTTGCCATGAAGTGGGCCATCTGTGAGAGGTTTCGGGATTATCTGTACTACTCTCCACCATTCACTGTCTATACGGACAATAATCCCCTAACGTATGTGCTCACCACCGCAAAGTTAAATGCAACCACACAGAGATGGGTAGCAGAACTAGCTGATTTCCAGTTTGTGATTAAGTATCGCCCTGGAAAAGCAAACGGAGATGCAGACGGACTTTCACGTATGCCCCTAGATATGGAGCAGTACATGAACAAATGCACACAGAATGTTGATCCTGATGTGATGAATTGTGTGACACAGGCAGTCAAGGTGAAGTCACAAGAAAGTGAACCATGGCTCTGCCCGGTCACCATTTCTACTCTCATTAGTGAAGCAGATCAAGAAGCCAGCTCTATAGCTGAAATATCAAAGACTGATCTAAAAAGAGCTCAAGAAGAAGACTCCGTGATTGGAGAGGTGTTGCACTATGTGTTGTCAAAACAATGGCCAAGAAGTGTAAAGCAGCACAACAGTAAAATTGCAGCTCTAGTCAGGCAAAAACACAAGCTGTACTTGGAAGATGATGGACTGCTTTACAGGAGAACAGCAACACATGACCAGCTACTCCTACCCCACAAGTTTCACAAACTCGTGTTCAAAGAGCTCCATGAAAACATGGGTCATTTAGGGGTAGAGAGAGTGATGAACTTGATAAGAGAGCGTTTTTATTGGGCTCATATGCAAAGAGATGTGGAGCACTACATCACGAGAGTTTGCAGTTGTTTGAAGAACAAACGTCCCAATAAGATAACAAGGGCACCACTGACTAACATTGTCACCACGTACCCATTTGAATTAGTGTCAGTGGATTTTCTGCATTTGGAGAGGTGCAAAGGAGGATATGAGTATATCCTGGTTGTAATGGACCATTTTACTCGTTTTGCCCAGGCTTACCCATGTCGTAACAAAGCTGCCCACACCGCTGCTGAGAAGATCTTTGGATATTTTGCCCTTAAGTTTGGTTTCCCCACACGACTCCATCATGATCAGGGAAGAGAGTTCCAAAATAAACTTTTTGCAAAACTCCAAGAGTACAGTGGTGTGCAGGGGTCCCGAACAACGTCCTACCATCCCCAAGGGAATGGGCAGGTGGAACGATTTAATCGTACACTGTTGGCAATGCTCAGAAATTTGCCCGAAGCAGCTAAGGAAGACTGGAAGTCCTCGCTGGCAAAAGTGGTTCATGCCTATAATTGTACGCGTAGTGAAGCTACAGGGTACGCGCCATATTTTCTGTTGTTTGGTCGTAGTCCAAAGTTGCCTATTGATCTGATGTTTGGCCTCACAACAAGAGAGCAGAGTGTTTCTCAGCAAGACTATGCTGAAAAGTGGAGAGCTACAATGACTGAAGCTTACAAACTCGCTTCTAAAACAGCAAACAAAGAAGGGATGAGAAGTAAAGCACTTTATGATAAAAAGGTTCACGGTGCTGAATTACTCCCTGGATCCAGAGTATTGGTTCGAAACTTAACCGAAAAAGGTGGGCCAGGAAAACTAAGATCATACTGGGAAGACACGGTGTATGTCGTGACCCAAAAGAAGTACCCAGACAGTTCAGTATATGAAATCAGACCTGAAACTGGCAAGGGACGTACTCGGGTCATGCACAGAAACCTTTTGTTACCATGTGACTTTCTTCCCATGGAAACAGTGAAGCATGCCTCTAAGAAAATGAGAGAAAGAGACTCTAAAAGACAAAGGCATGTGGACAGACAAAACAACACGGATGATGAAGATGAAGAGGGTTGGAATGCCATAATCGGATTACGAGCTGGGAAGGATCAAGAGAAGCGTCCACTGAGAGCCGATGCACCGGAGTTCTACCCGCATGATGACACTACTCCGGAGGATGAGGACCAGGACCCAGATGACGTCACGCAGGTGCAGCTGGCACCAGAGGTCGACAATCCGGTGGTTCCAGATCCAGCTGAGGCAGACGAGGACCAGAGTGATGAGGTGTCGGAGTCCAGTTCCAGTGACCAGGAGGGACCTGACGAGATTCCTGTTAAAACGTATCCTTCAAGAATAAGAAAACAGCCACTGAGACTGACTTATGATACATTAGGCCAACCTAGCACTTCATTGCATTTCATCTGTCTAGAACAAAGGTGTAGAAGCTAAAGATAACCATTGGTCAGACATAAATGTCTTGAAAAGTAACTTGGTAGTTCATCTCTCGGCGCCACACCAGTCGGCTGCCTTTTGCAACAGCGGCTCGATTCCGAGTTTTTTTTTCCCTTCCTCTCTCTTTTGATCACTTTTTTTTTTTTCACCCCACTTATATCACGGACACACAGATCATCCCAAATGTCTCCTGAGCCGGTGGACGGAGCCACTGTTTATAGCAGGATTCGATACAACAGGGAAGAGCTGCTAGCATTTAACCGCCACCCGGTCCCACTGGAAAAACTCGACATACCGAGAGAACTGAGGCGAAAACGCCGCGGCTGCCGGGCTGGAGTAAGGCGGAGGACAAAAAATATAAGGTACAGACCCTCCCTTCCATCTGTTGTCATGGGAAATGTACGGTCGATACTGGGAAAGTTAGATGAGCTAGCGGCTATCTCCCGTTATGATAGCACTTACCGGGAGTGCTCTCTCCTTTTGTTTACTGAGACGTGGCTAACTGAACTAGCAGCAGATGCTAACATTGAGCTGGAGGGTTTTCACATGATACGAGCTGACCGAACACCAGAGAGTGGCAAAACTAGGGGCGGTGGAGTGATAATGTATGTTAACAACAACTGGTGCAGACCGGGACATATCACTGTTAAACAACGACACTGCAGCAAAGACATTGAGTTGCTAGCTGTTAGCATGAGGCCTACATATCTCCCGAGAGAACACGCACACGTGATCTGCATTGTTGTTTATGCAAATCCGACGGCGAACGCTGGGACAGCGCGTGACGTCATCCATTCAGTAACCAGCAGGCTGCAGACAGAACACCCAGATGCTCTTCTCCTCATCTCAGGCAATTTCAACCACGTTTCACTGTCTCCCATTCTGCCCACTTTCACCCAGTATGTCACATGCCACACTAGAGACAATAAAACACTGGATTTGTTCTACGCAAACACTAAGGAGGCGTACACCTCATCACAACTCCCCCCACTTGGGAGATCGGATCACAACTTGGTTCATCTCCGACCGGTGTACAAACCCCTAGTGCACAGACAACCTCCGGCCATGCACACTGTGGAGTTATGGTCTGAGGAGACAATGGACACTCTAAAGGACTGTTTTGAAGCCACTGCCTGGAAGCAGCTCTGCGATCCACATGGTGAGGACATCGATGGCCTCATTCACACCTTCACGGGCTACCTCAGCTTCTGTGTGGACAAATCCGTTCCCACCAAGACCATACGGCGTCACTCAAACAACAAACCCTGGATCAACCCTGAGATAAAAACACTTCTGAGAGAGAAGAAGAGGATCTTCAGGTCGGGGAACAGGGAGATGCTGAAGTCCGTACAGAGGGAGCTGAGGAGAAAGATCAGAGAAGGCAAGGACAGCTTCAGGAAGAAGATGGAGGACAAGCTGCAACAGAGCGACATCAGCGGGGTCTGGAGAAACCTCAAAACCATCTCGGGGCTCCAGAATACCTCCCCCCAGGCCACGGGGGGCAGGGAGTGGGCGAACAACCTGAATCTGTTTTTCAATAGATTTGACCAACCGCCCTCCCCCCTGTCTGCACAACAACCACTGCTGCCTCTAAGAAATCAAGTCCTGCTACCCACTCCCCACTCCACCGACACCCCCCCCCACTCCCAACACACAGCCCCCCATCCTGACCCTGACCAAGACCCAGGTGAGGACGGAGCTGAGGAAGATCAAGGCGAGGAAGGCGTCGGGACCGGACGGCATCAGCGCAAAGCTCCTCAAGTCCTGTGCAGACCAGCTGTGTGGGATTGTGACATATATCTTCAACATGAGCCTGAAACTGGGGAGGGTACCACAGCTGTGGAAAACATCTTGTGTGGTACCTGTACCAAAAACTTCCCACCCCAAAGACCTGAACAGCTTCAGACCGGTGGCCTTGACGTCCCACTTGATGAAGACCCTGGAGAGATTGCTCCTTGCTCATCTCCGCCCCCTGGTGGAACCAGCGATGGATCCACTCCAGTTCGCCTACCAGCATGGCATTGGGGTGGAGGATGCGGTGATCTTCCTCCTTCATCGTTCTCTGTCCCACCTGGAGAAGCCCGGGAATATGGTGAGGATCATGTTCTTTGACTTCTCCAGTGCTTTCAACACCATCCAACCGATGATCCTGAAGGACAAGCTGCTGCGCGCAGGGGTGGACCAGCACCTGTCATCATGGATCCTGGACTACCTCACGAACCGGCCTCAGTTTGTGAGAACCCGGGACTGTGTTTCCGACACGATCATCAGTAGCACGGGGGCCCCCCAGGGAACGGTGCTGGCTCCCTTCCTGTTCACTCTTTATACTGCGGACTTCTCACACAACACAACACATTGCCATCTACAGAAGTTCTCTGATGACTCTGCGATCGTTGGTCTCATCTCCAGCGGAGATGAAGCTGAGTACAGAGGGCTTATCCAGGACTTTGTGGACTGGTGCCATCGGAACTGCCTCCAGATCAACGCGAGGAAAACTAAGGAGCTGGTGGTGGACTGCCGCAGGCATGGGCAGCCCCTCACAGCACCAGTAAATATACAGGGAACAGACATCGAGATGGTGACATCCTACAAGTACCTGGGTATTCATCTGAACAATAAACTAGACTGGTCACACAATACTGACGCACTCTACAAGAAGGGACAGCGCAGGCTGTTCCTGCTGAGGAGACTCAGGTCTTTTGGTGTACAAGGGGCGCTGCTGAAGTCATTCTATGACACGGTGGTGGCATCAGCCATCACTTTTGGAGTGGTCTGCTGGGGCAGTGGCATTACTGCAGCCGATAGGAAGAGACTGAACAAACTGATTAAGAAAGCTAGCTCTGTCCTGGGGCAACGCCTTGATCCGATGGAGGAGATAGGAGAGAGAAGGACGGTGGCTAAACTGTCATCTCTGCTGGAGTCCGAGTTCCACCCTATGCAGGACATACTGGATGCACTGAGGAGCTCATTTAGCAGCAGACTACATCATCCCAGGTGCACAACCAAGAGGTTTCGTAGGTCCTTCCTACCAACGGCTGTCAGACTGTACAACCTAAGCAGGGCTGCTCGCAGAGATAGCAAAAAGACGTAACAAACTAATAGTTTTTTGAATGCAAAAGATGCAATAGACTTACACAATGGTCCTCTCCGGCATACAACTAGGAACATACCGGTCGCTATGGAGGGTGAGAATATGTATGGGCACATAATCATACCATGTAGGATAACTAAATAGACGGTTATGCTGTTTCATCCCACCTAGCAACAATGCTCTGCACTGTGTGTGTTTATATATTTACATATTTATTCCATCTAGCTACAATGCTCTGCACTGGGTGTGTTTATATTTATATATCTATATATTTATTCCATCTAGCTACAATGCTCAGCACTGGGTGTGTTTATATTTATATATCTATATATTTATTCCATCTAGCTACAATGCTCCGCACTGTGTTTTTATATATCTACATATTATTCCATCTAGCTACATTGCTCCGCACTGTGTGTGTTTATATACTTGCATATTTATTCCACCTAGCTGCAATGCTCCGTACTGTGGGTGTTTATATATTTACATATTTATTCCATCTAGCTACAATGCTCTGCACTGTGTGTTCATATATTCATATATTTATTCCATCCAGCTACAATGCTCTGCACTGTGTGTCTGTGTGTGTGTGTGTGTATATACACTCACCGGCCACTTTATTAGGTACACCTGTCCAACTGCTCGTTAACACTTAATTTCTAATCAGCCAATCACATGGCGGCAACTCAGTGCATTTAGGCATGTAGACATGGTCAAGACAATCTCCTGCAGTTCAAACCGAGCATCAGTATGGGGAAGAAAGGTGATTTGAGTGACTTTGAACGTGGCATGGTTGTTGATGCCAGAAGGGCTGGTCTGAGTATTTCAGAAACTGCTGATCTACTGGGATTTTCACGCACAACCATCTCTAGGGTTTACAGAGAATGGTCCGAAAAAGAAAAAATATCCAGTGAGCGGCAGTTCTGTGGGCGGAAATGCCTTGTTGATGCCAGAGGTCAGAGGAGAATGGCCAGACTGGTTCGAGCTGATAGAAAGGCAACAGTGACTCAAATAACCACCCGTTACAACCAAGGTAGGCAGAAGAGCATCTCTGAACGCACAGTACGTCGAACTTTGAGGCAGATGGGCTACAGCAGCAGAAGACCACGCCGGGTGCCACTCCTTTCAGCTAAGAACAGGAAACTGAGGCTACAATTTGCACAAGCTCATCGAAATTGGACAATAGAAGATTGGAAAAACGTTGCCTGGTCTGATGAGTCTCGATTTCTGCTGCGACATTCGGATGGTAGGGTCAGAATTTGGCGTCAACAACATGAAAGCATGGATCCATCCTGCCTTGTATCAATGGTTCAGGCTGGTGGTGGTGGTGTAATGGTGTGGGGAATATTTTCTTGGCACTCTTTGGGCCCCTTGGTACCAATTGAGCATCGTTGCAACGCTACAGCCTACCTGAGTATTGTTGCTGACCATGTCCATCCCTTTATGACCACAATGTACCCAACTTCTGATGGCTACTTTCAGCAGGATAATGCGCCATGTCATAAAGCTGGAATCATCTCAGACTGGGGCTTAAGCATGCCCCAAATCCAACTTATCTTGGAGTGACCCTTGATAGGACCTTATCCTTCAAGGAACATCTAAAGGGGACGGCTGCTAAGGTGAAGGTACGAAACAACCTGCTCTGCAAGCTCGCTGGTGCAAAATGGGGGGCGGCAGTCTCCACCCTGCGCACCTCAGCACTGGCCCTTTCATACTCTGTAGCAGAATATTGTGCCCCTGTCTGGTCCAGGTCATCTTACACACACCATGTAGACACCCAGCTCAACACAACCATGAGAACTATAACTGGAACAATCCGCTCAACACCACTCCCCTGGCTCTCTGTACTGTCAAACATAGCCCCTCCACACATCCGGCGAGCAGCATTAACTCAAAGGATGCTCCAAAAAGTTAAAGATTCTCCTCACTTACCAATCCATGCAGATATCTACACTCCACCCACTGCCCGACTTTCATCCAGACGGCCGATTTGGAAAAACCCTCCCCCAGCTGACTTTACCATCCAGACAGCTTGGCAAGAGGAATGGGAGACCAAGGAGGTCCCAAACAAACAGCTGGTGATAAACCCCAACCAACAGGTCCCGGGCACCAACCTCCCAAGGAGACAGTGGTCTACACTCAATCGCTTCAGGACTGGACATGGCCCCTGCTTGGCCAGCCTTTACAGATGGGGCAGTAGCCCTAGCCCACTGTGCACATGTGGAGAGGAGCAAACAATGGAACACATCATAGAGGCTTGCCCGCTCCAAAGACTGGAAGGAGGATTACACACCCTCCATACAGCAAACCAGGAGGCAACTGCTTGGCTTAAGGACTTTGCATTCGCTAAATAAATAAATCTCAGACTGGTTTCTTGAACATGACAATAAGTTCACTGTACTCAAATGGCCTCCACAGTCACCAGATCTCAATCCAATAGAGCATCTTTGGGATGTGGTGGAACGGGAGATTGGCATCATGGATGTGCAGCCGACAAATCTGCGCCAACTGTGTGATGCCATCATGTCAATATGGACCAAACTCTCTGAGGAATGCTTCCAGCACCTTGTTGAATGTATGCCACGAAGAATTGAGGCAGTTCTGAAGGCAAAAGGGGGTCCAACCCGTTACTAGCATGGTGTACCTAATAAAGTGGCCGGTGAGTGTATATATTTTATAGTAATACGTACATGTGTATATTAGCTGCTCTTGCTTGCTTGTTTTTTTTCTTGCCTTCTGATTGTTGCTCTGAGTGTTGCTATCCCTGTGCTGTTGCAATCCTGGAATTTCCCCGTTGTGGGACTAATAAAGGCTTATCTTATCTTATCTTATCTTAGTTACTGTGATGGCTGATAAAAAAATTGAAAAAGAACAAAAAAATTTAAAAACACAAAAAGAGACTTGCAGTATGTTACGAAGGCACAGGCATCACACAAAGGTTTATTTGGTAGGCTATGACTAGATTGAGTATCCTTACTCTCAGGAAAGATGCAGATACCCACCATGATGGATGGAGCGGTTGAAGGTTATCGTGCACAAAGACCTCTTCTGCAAATGTATTGCATGGAATAGGAGATACATGCTGTACTATGGACAATCACCAGTGGCATCTTTATAGACGTTAATGAACTCTGACTCCTGTGTAGTGATACCCTACTTAACATGTAATGCATGATTACCAAATGTGAACTGACAGAAGAAAAGAAAAAAAACTACTGTTTTCAGAAAGGGTAATGTCGGGACGACATTAACTTTTTGAGGGGTGAGTGTAGGAAAGTGTTAATTTTGGATAACCTATAGTGAACCCTCAGAAACAGTGTGGATTAGATGCTAATGACAAATGTGAATATTCTTAATAAATGTACCTAAGAGACTATAATTTAATGATTAATAGTAAATGGGAGCATTTATAGGGAATGTATAAAGTTCTGAATATGCACTGTCTAGATATGAGCTGTCCATGGTAGTAGTAGCGTTTCTACGCCAGAGGTGGCGCTCAGTAATGTTAAGACACTGTGTAGTGTTAGAGAACACCATAGAAGAAGAGTGTAAGCACTCTAGTGTGAGTGTTCCAGAGAATGTTCGAAAGAAGCAGAGAGAGAAGAGTGTAGACAGAGTGATGAGACAAGATGGTGTATAGCGATGTGCTCTGTAAGTGATGTGCCGTGGGTGCTGGAACAGTGAATAAACAGTCGCTGCAAAGTCTAACAGCTTGGCTCAATCATCCTTCCTCCCTCTTCGCCCCTCCTGGGTGTAACAAAAGGTGATGGACTGGCCAAGCATGTTTCTAGACCTAAACCCTATTAAGCATCTGTGGGGCATCCTCAAACGGAAGGTGGAGGAGCACAAGATCTCTAACATCCACCAGCTCCAAGAGGATTCCAGTTGCAACCTGTGAAGCTCCAGTGAACTCCATGCCCAAGAAAGTTAAGGCAGTGCTGGAAAATAATGGTGGTCACACAAAATATTGACACTTGGGGCACAATTTGGACATTTTCACTTAGGGGTGTAGTCACTTTTGTTGTCAGTGGTTTAGACATTAATGGCTGTGTGTTATTTTGAAGGGACAGCAAATTTACACTGTTACACAAGCTGTACACTGACTACTTTACATTGTATCAAAGTGTCATATCTTCAGTGTTGTCCCATGAAACAATATAAAATATTCACAAAAATGTGAGGGGTGTACTCACTTTTGTGAAATACTGTATGTGCACAAATACATGTGTGTACGTGTGTGGTAGCCTTTATGCTGTGTTAACTGTTGTTAATAACTATGATACCACTGTTTTTATAGAAGCATGTGGATCCAACCACGTCCCTGCAGTTGGTGGCAACATATCAGCGACAACTAGGATGACAGAGACTGGCAACTGAACTTCTGAATGAGAAGAACATCCTTCATGGAGCTGTGTGACATCCTTCGTCCCTGTTTGACAGGCCAAAGTACACACTACCGATGCCCTGTTCTGGTTGAGCTACGGGTGGCAATATGTCTGTGGAGGCTGGCAACAAATTTGTAGTTCAAATCCATCTTTCACCTGTTTGGAGTTGGAATCTCCACTACAGCCAACGTCTACAGCCAACAGGTCTGTAGACGACGCAGTCAACCTGGCTCTCCACTCCATCCTGCAGCACCTGGACTCCCTGGGAACCTACGCCAGGATCCTGTTTGTGGACTTCAGCTCCGCATTCAACACCATCCGCCCCGCTCTGCTCCGGGACAAGCTGTCCCTGCTCAACGTGCCTGACTCCCTCTGCAGGTGGATCACCGACTTCCTGACGGACCGGAGGCAGCATGTGCGGCTGGGAAAGACTGTCTCAGACTCTGTTAGCATCAGCACCGGATCACCCCAGGGCTGTGTACTTTCCTCCCTACTCTTCTCCCTTTATACCAACTCCTGCACCTCCAGCCACCAGTCTGTCAAGCTGATCAAGTTTGCGGACGACACCACCCTCATCGGGCTCAGAATCAGAATCAGAATCAGAATCAGGTTTATTGCCATTGTTCATGTAGTACACAAACTAGGAATTTGTCTCGGTACAATGCTGCAACATTAAACATGATAAGATAAGAGAAATAAACTATACATGTAATAAAGTGTAGGATAAGATTAAGTGATACTGGTCAACAGTTAAAATATATATTAGCCAGCAGCAGATACTGTGGAGAACTATATAGTGCAGTTGGTAATGCAGGAAGAAAACAGTGATGATTGACATGAGTCTGGTTGAGCTGCTGTACATGGTGCACGAGAGTCACTTAGTGTTCAGCAGTCTAATGGCAGAGGGGAAGAAGCTGTTCATGTGACGGGAGGTTTTAGTCTGGATGGACCGAAGTCTTCTACCAGAGGGGAGGGGGGCAAACAGTACGTGACCAGGGTGTGAGGGATCGGCTATGATCCGGCCAGCACGCCTCCGGGTCCTGGAGATGTACAGATCCTGGAGAGATGGGAGCTTGCAGCCGATCACCTTCTCAGCAGTGCGCACGACGCGCTGCAGCCTTAGTCTGTCCCTGGCAGTGGCTCCTGCGTACCACACGGTTATGGAGGTGGTGAGGATGGACTCGATGATGGCTGTGTAGAACTGCACTAACATCTTGGTGGGTAGCTTGAGCTTCCTCAGCTGCCGCAGGAAGAACATCCTCTGCTGGGCTTTTTTGATGAGTGAGCTGATGGTCAGCTCCCATTTGAGGTCCCTGGTGATGGTAGTGCCTAGGAAGCGGAAGGAATCAGCAGTGGTGATGGGAGAGCCTGAGAGGGTGAGGGGGGGCAGAGGAGTAGTGACTTTCCTGAAGTCTACAATCATCTCCACTGTCTTCAGAGCGTTCAGCTGCAGGTTGTTATTGCTGCACCAGGACGCCAGCTGGGCCACCTCTCTCCTGTAGGCGGACTCGTCGCCGTTGGAGATGAGCCCGATGAGGGTGGTGTCGTCCGCAAACTTGATCAACTTGACAGACTGGTGGCTGGAGGTGCAGGAGTTGGTGTAAAGGGAGAAGAGTAGGGGGGAAAATACACAGCCCTGGGGTGATCCGGTGCTGATGCTAGTATAGTCTGAGACAGTCTTTCCCAGCCGCACATGCTGCCTCCGGTCCGTCAGGAAGTCGATGATCCACCTGCAGAGGGAGTCAGGCACGTTGAGCAGGGACAGCTTGTCCCGGAGCAGAGCGGGGCGGATGGTGTTGAATGCGGAGCTGAAGTCCACAAACAGGATCCTGGCGTAGGTTCCCGGGGAGTCCAGGTGCTGCAGGATGGAGTGGAGGGCCAGGTTGACTGCATCGTCTACAGACCTGTTGGCTCGGTAGGCAAACTGCAGCGGGTCCAGGAGAGGGGTGGTGATGGACTTGAGGTGGGACAGGACCAGGCGCTCAAAGGACTTAATGACTACAGACCTGTAGCGCTCACCTCTGTAGTCATTAAGTCCAGTGATCCGTGGCTTCTTGGGGACAGGGATGATGGTGGAGGATTTGAGGCAGGACGGCACGTGGCATAACTTAAGGGAGGTGTTAAAAATGTCTGTGAATACAGGAGCCAGCTGTTTCGCACAGAGTCTCAGGGTGGAGGGAGACACGCCGTCTGGGCCGGGGGCCTTGCGCGGGTTCAGTCTGGAGAACTGTTTGAGCACATCCTGCTCACTGATGATAAGGGGAGGGGGGGAGGAGGGGGGGTGCCTTAAATGAAGTAGGGAATGTGGAGGCTGTGGAGCTGGAGGGAGGGGGGGAGTTGGACACAGATGACGAGGTGTCAAAACGGGCATAGTGTTGGGACAGTCTCTGACAAAGGGCTTTGTCATCCTGACCTTTAGGAGCCTTAGGTCGATAGTTGGTGATTTGCCTCAGTCCTCTCCACACGGAAGCCGAATCATTAGCAGTGAACTGCTGCTGGAGTCTCTCTGAGTATAGAGATTTAGCTCTCTTCAGCTCTCTGTTAAACCGGTATTTAACCTCCCTGTAGCAGTCCCTGTCTCCACTTTTCAGCGCTGCTTCCTTCTCCTTCCTGATCTGTCTGAGCTTAGCTGTGAACCAGGGTTTGTCATTAGAGTAACTCACCCTGGTGCGTGATGGAAGAATGTTCTCTTCACAAAAGTGGATATATGAGTTCACAGTGTCCGTGTACTCATCCAGATCATGCGTGGCTCCTTTAAGCATGCCCCAGTCAGATATTTCCATGCACGTTTCCAGCTTCTCCTCAGCATCACTGGTCCGTATCTTCGTAGTGCTCACAACAGGTTTAGTGAGCTTCAATCTCTGTCTGTATGTGGGAATGAGGTGAACCATCACGTGATCAGATAATCCCAGCGCAGCTCGAGGGACAGCGCGATATGCGTCTTTCACTGTGGTGTAACAGTGATCCAGTGTGTTTAATCCTCTGGTGGGGCATTTAATAAACTGTTTGTAGCGGGGGAGATCGTGGCTCAGATTGCACTGATTAAAGTCACCAGCCACAATAATCAGCGAGTCTGGAAAACTCCGCTCTGTGTGTTGAATGTGATCCGCGAGCACGCGCTGAGCTTCGCGCGTGTCCGCGTCGGGAGGGGCGTACACAGCGATCATTATGAAAGAAGCAAACTCCCGCGGGGAATAGAAGGGCTTGCAATTGATAACAAGAAATTCCAAGGCAGGAGAACAGTGTTTGGAAATTACCGTTACATCAGAGCACCAGCTGCAGTTGATGTAGAAGCAGACACCGCCTCCTGTGGTCTTGCCGGAAAGCTCTGTGTCACGATCAGCACGGAAGAGCTGAAAGCCGTCGAGGCGCAGCGCGCTGTCCGGTATATTTTCCCGGAGCCAGGTCTCAGTAAAGCAGAGGACAGCTGAGGAGGCGAGGTCCTTAAAACGCATCAGCAGTCTCAGTTCATCTACCTTGTTAGAGAGAGAGTTGGTATTGGACAGAAATATGCCAGGCAGCGCCGTTCGCGAGCCTCTCCTGCGAAGTCGTACGAGAGCGCCCGCTCGTCTTCCTCTCTTCCGCCGTCTCACTTTCCGAGCCAAACAATAAACCAGATCGGCGGCAGGGGCTAGAAAAACTGGGAGGAGGTCCGTGGGGGTCAAAGTCCTGATATTTAGAAGTTCTTCACGGGTATAAGTGCAAGCAGACACACAATTGACAAACAAAAACAAACAAAGAGCGCAGCGAAGCACCATGTCGACCGCTGTGGGCGCCATCTTGGTGTCATCTCCAACGGCGACGAGTCCGCCTACAGGAGAGACGTGGCCCAGCTGGCGTCCTGGTGCAACAACAACAACCTGCAGCTGAACGCTCTGAAGACAGTGGAGATAATTGTGGACTTCAGGAAAGTCACAACCCCTCTGCCCCCCCTCACCCTCACAGGCTCTCCCATCACCACTGCTGATTCCTTCCGCTTCCTAGGCACCACCATCACCAGGGACCTCAAGTGGGAGCAGACCATCAGCTCCCTCATCAAAAAGGCCCAGCAGAGGATGTTCTTCCTGCGGCAGCTGAGGAAGCTCAAGCTACCCACCAAGATGTTAGTGCAGTTCTACACAGCCATCATCGAGTCCATCCTCATCACCTCCATAACCGTGTGGTACGCAGGAGCCACTGCCAGGGACAGACTAAGGCTGCAGCACGTCGTGCGCACTGCTGAGAAAGTGATCGGCTGCAAGCTCCCATCTCTCCAGGATCTGTACATCTCCAGGACCCGGAGGCGTGCTGGCCGGATCATAGCCGATCCTTCACACCCTGGTCACGTACTGTTTGCCCCTCTCCCCTCAGGTAGAAGACTTCGGTCCATTCAGACTGAAACCTCCCGTCACATGAACAGCTTCTTCCCCTCTGCCATCAGACTGCTGAACACTAAGTGACTTACTGACTCTCGTGCACTATATACAGCAGCTCAACCAGACTCATGTCAATCATCACTGTTTTCTTCTTGCATTACCGACTGCACTATATGGTTCTCCATTATCTGCTGCTCGCTAATATATTTAAACTGCTGACTAGTATTACTCATTCTTATTCTACACTTTATTGCATGTATAGTTTATTTCTTATATTTTATCATGTTTAATGTTGCAGCATTGCACCGAGACAAATTCCTAGTTTGTGTACTACATGAACAATGGCAATAAATCTGATTCTGATTCCACTGCATGTTTGGTCATTAAAGCTGGATTCACGCTGCACCTCTGCTGCCTGTGGAACCGGAAACCTTGTGTGACGAAATTTACGCCATAGTCTCCACTCCGCTAGTGTCTGCAGTGCTCGACCGCGGACGACCACGTGCAGCACAAATTTTGTGACCACGCCACCTGCCCACCAGCGCGGTGGCGGAGTGGTTAGCACTGCGGCAGCACAGCAACTCACCCTTGGCCAGGGGATCCTGGGTTCGATCCCAGCCCCCGACCAACAGTGATCTGTGTGGAGTTTGCATGTTCTCCCCGTGTCTGCGTGGGTTTACTCCAGGATTTCTCCAGTTTCCTCCCACATGCCAAAAACATACAAGTTAAGTTAATTGGCATCAAAACTGGGGATTCTAAATTGTCCTTAGGCATGAATGTGAGAGTGAATGGTTGTCTGTCTCTCTGTGTTGGCCCTGCGATGGACTGGTGATCTGTCCAGGGTGTACCCTGGCTCTCGCCCAAAGATGCTGGGATAGGCTCCAGCACCCCCCCCGTGACCCGAAAAGGATTAAGCGGAAGAAGATGGATGGATGGATGGATGCCGCCTGCCCACGACCTGAACGCGTTGAAAAGCGCATGTGCAAGACTGAACGTCCCATTCACGAGGTGGCGATATCGGCACAGAATACCAAGACAAAGTAGATGAAGACAACAAGGAAGCGGAAAACAAGAATAAACATACAGTGGAGTAAAAAAGTATTTAGTCAGCCACCAATTGTGCAAGTTCTCCCACTTAAAATATGAGAGAGGTCTCCAATTTTCATCATAGGTATACCTCAACTATGAGAGACAAAATGAGAAAAAAAAAATCCAGAAAATCACATTGAAGGATTTTTAAAGAATTTATTTGCAAATTATGGTGGAAAATAAGTATTTGGTCACCTACAAACAAGCAAGATTTCTGGCTCTCACAGACCTGTAACTTCTTCTTTTAGAGGCTCCTCTGTCCTCCACTCGTTACCTGTATTAATGGCACCTGTTTGAACTCGTTATCAGTATAAAAGACACCTGTCCACAACCTCAAACAGTCAGACTCCAAACTCCACTATGGCCAAGACCAAAGAGCTGTCAAAGGACACCAGAAACAAAATTGTAGACCTGCACCAGGCTGGGAAGACTGAATTTGCAATAGGTAAGCAGCTTGGTGTGAAGAAATCAACTGTGGGAGCAATTATTAGAAAATGGAAGACATACAAGACCACTGATAATCTCCCTCGATCTGGGGCTCCACGCAAGATCTCACCCCGTGGGGTCAAAATGATCACGAGAACGGTGAGCAAAAATCCCAGAACCACACGGAGGGACCTAGTGAATGACCTGCAGAGAGCTGGGACCAAAGTAACAAAGGCTACCATCAGTAACACACTACGCCGCCAGGGACTCAAATCCTGCAGTGCCAGACATGTCCCCCTGCTTAAGCCAGTACATGTCCAGGCCCGTCTGAAGTTTGCTAGAGAGCATTTTGATGATCCAGAAGAGGATTGGGAGAATGTCATATGGTCAGATGAAACCAAAATAGAACTTTTTGGTAAAAACTCAACTTGTCATGTTTGGAGGAGAAAGAATGCTGAGTTGCATCCAAAAAACACCATACCTACTGTAAAGTATGGGGGTGAAAACATCATGCTTTGGGGCTGTTTTTCTGCAAAGGGACCAGGACGACTGATCCGTGTAAAGGAAAGAATGAATGGGGCCATGTATCGTGAGATTTTGAGTGAAAACCTCCTTCCATCAGCAAGGGCATTGAAGATGAAATGTGGCTGGGTCTTTCAGCATGACAATGATCCCCAAAACACCGCCCGGGCAACGAAGGAGTGGCTTCGTAAGAAGCATTTCAAGGTCCTGGAGTGGCCTAGCCAGTCTCCAGATCTCAACCCCATAGAAAATCTTTGGAGGGAGCTGAAAGTCTGTGTTGCCCAGCGACAGCCCCAAAACATCACTGCTCTAGAGGAGATCTGCATGGAGGAATGGGCCAAAATACCAGCAACAGTGTGTGAAAACCTTGTCAAGACTTACAGAAAACGTTTGACCTCTGTCATTGCCAACAAAGGGTATATAACAAAGTACTGAGATGAACTTTTGTTATTGACCAAATACTTATTTTCCACCATAATTTGCAAATAAAATACTTTAAAAATTAGACCGTGTGATTTTCTGGGTTTTTTTTCCCTCATTTTGTCTCTCATAGTTGAGGTATACCTACTGTATGATAAAAATTGGAGACCTCTCTCATCCTTTAAGTGAGAGAACTTGCACAATTAGTGGCTGACTAAATACTTTTTTACCCCACTGTGCATGAATCATACATAAATACTTCAGCAGCATCTTCATGGAAAAGGAGTGAAAATCGGAAAGTCAAGCAACAGAAAGCAAGCAGCGTTTCTTCGTTGGTGAAAATCCTGGCGTGTCAGCACATTGGTGCTACCTATCGGGTGGGAGTGAAACTACAAATGATGGTTGTGCGCATGCGTCAACCACTTGGCCTGGGTAGATGAAAAAAGAGCACAAACAGGTGCCACATGCGTGCCGGGCTCCTCCAAAGCGCACGCGGACCAAAGCGGACTAGAGGGGAAATGCAGCATGAATAAGGCTTAAGAACATGAGCCTGCTGTGGATGAAGATGGTCTGTTGGAGCCTGAGAATCACCATCAGGTCAACAGTGGGGGCCACATCAGAAATGCACGATGTGCCTATTTTAGACAATGAGGGGCTCGGCCCCCCCATCAGCCATAAAAAGTGCTGCTGTGGACAATTATCTGTTTTTGTAGTTTACGTTTTTGCTGTGTGTGAGACAAGCCATTGACTTGTTTATTTTTACAGTTTTCCTTTTACTGCTTAATATGCTGTGGTATTTGAAATAAAGATTTCAGTACACATTCTTCACAGCTGACTCCATCTTTATTTTACTGTCAAGCAAAACAAGCAAACAGCTGTAATCTGTAATGTTGATCTATAAATACTATGAGGTGCATTTCTGGAACAACTATTATAAAAATGAAAATGGCAGCAAGTACAGAACATTTAAGCAAAAATTGAAAACAATTATTTGTTTTTGTAGTTTGTTTTTGCTGTGTGCGAGACAAGCCATTGGCTTATTTTTATGGTTTTAATTTTCCTGCTTAATATGCTGTGGTATTTGAAATATTGAAGATTTCCATACACATTCTTCACAGCTGATGACATCTTTATTTTACTGTTAACAAGCAAACAGCTGCAATCTGTAATGACTGTCTATAAACAGTGCATTTTGGAACAACTTATAAAAACCATATCGGCAATTACAGAACCTTTAGGTAAAAACTGAAAATAATGCTCTGCATTGAAAGTGTCGGACCCCAAAATGTACAATTAAATTGCACTTCACATCTGTCCATGTGCTATATGACGCACTGTGCAAATTTTTGTAATTGCAGTCAATGTGCAATCTGTACATATTGCGGTAAATTGTGCTGGCATCATGTAGCACTGCAGATGTAGAGTCAGTCGTGCACATCAGTGTGTTGTTGTGCGGGTGGGCCATAGCAGCTGGTGGGTTGTTGGAGGTGGGCAGGAATATGGGGGAATTGTTGGGGTTGAGGAGATCCAATGTGGCTGTGACGGATGTGATAGAATAGAATAGGCTTTATTGTCATTGTACAGCAGTACAGTAGAACAAAATTGTGGACTGGGCCGCTGGTGCTCTTGCCATAATTTGCATGAACATCCCGTGCTGCCATTATGTCACTAAACATTTTAAAAAATCCTCGGTATTCTTGTGTGTAGCCACAAGCAGCTGAGAAATCTGGTCCTCAGACCAAATACTGTATCTATCACAGCCTTCATCTCCTCACTACTCCAAGTCTGTCCACGAGACATTTTTTTTAACTTTTCTCCTTGGCTTTCTCTGGTAAAAGTAATTTCTTGGATCTGCACAGTTGTCTTTACTGTTATTTTCTACCCAAAATGGAGTCAGAAGGACTGGGAGCTCTTCATCTGAATCGGGATGTTGGAGTTATTTACCCCCAGATTCCTGCCACGGACGTGCTCACAAGGCTAGCAAGCTAGCAACGGAAACACACATCAAGTTTTCAAAGCAGGGACAACTTTTTCAACCCAGACGGTGAATTTACGTCTTTTCATGTATTTGCCTTGTTATAATGTAATCGTGCTGCGCAAAAAATATGCCCGTTTGCATTTGATGTGAAGGCACCCTTACAGTAAACGCTACTTTCTCTTCTCGGTACATGTTGCTGTGGTTACACAAACGGCGAGGGGCACGTCCGCCCTTTGGTCCGCTGGATACTCCACTTGCATTCATACGGCAAGCGAAGCGCATCAGACTGCAGTTGCAAGCAAATCAAGACCCCCGTTTTCAGGGGGACCAGACTTCGCTTGTTTGGTGCTGCACCAGAGTTCCAACGTGCGTTCAGATGGCACAAAATGAACCGAACTATCCGCGGAATACACTCTTTGGTTCTTTAGTACGATCCAAACAGTGACCGCCTGAATGCGCCCTTAGTTTCATCTTGTATTTTATGTGTTTTAGCTCAAGTGTTTCCTCACTGGAGCCCCTCATGCTGGATGCTGGTTGACCAATCTGCAAGGGTGTTGGTTTTGTGAGTCGCTCTGGCTTGGGTGGGTGGGGGCTTTATGCCATTGCCTACAGCTGTGGTGTGGGCCCCGGCCTGTCCTGGTCGGGGTGGTCTCTGTGGCACACCCGGTGGTTATGGGCTCTGTGGTCTCCTGGCATGGGGGGCTCCACAGGATGGTTGCTCCTTCACATGGTGTCTCGGTGTTGAGCTATGTCTCTTTTATTTTATACAGTGGTGTGAAAAAGTGTTTGCCCCCTTCCTGATTTCTCATTTTTTTGTGTTTGTCACACTTAAATGTTTCAGATCATCAAACAAATTTAAATATTAGACAAAGATAACACAAGTAAACACAAAATGCAGTTTTTAAATGAAGGTGTTTATTATTAAGCGTAAAAAAAATCCAAACCTACATGGCCCTGTGTGAAAAAGTGATTGGCCCCTAAACCTAATAACTGGTTGGGCCACCCTTAGCAGCAACAACTGCAATCAAGCATTTGTGATAACTGGCAATGAGTTTTTTACTCAGACTCAGAAAAGATTTATTGCCAAGTACATTAACAGATACTGATAACAGATCACTGATAACAGATCACTGATAACATACGAGGGATTTGACTTGACACTGAAAATGAACCTGCATTTCCGGTGACACGGCGGCATCTGAAACGCGCCTGCCAACAGGAGGGTACAGGTGGCATAAGAATAATACAATAGGAAGGAGCAAAAAAATCATTGACTCAGAATAGTGGTCACATATGATCAATATTATGATTACAAAGAAAAAAAAAGCCCTCAATGCACAATCAGCAGACCAAAAAGTTCACAAGACACAGAGAGAGCAGTGTGTGAGTCATCTTTATCATCAGTTGTGTGGATCAATATGATTGTAATGTTGGAGTGTGAGTGTTGTATCAGTAAGAACAACAAGGACTCTTTGGCAGGAGATGTTGTGTCTAACTGCTGGCAGTTTTTTGTCCTTGGCCAAGCAGCTGCCTGTCCAAGGCCTTGAGCTCAATGTTTTGAAACAAAGACTGCAGATTATCAGGAGGATTTTTTGTGAGGGAGCCGGATGAAGCCGAATGGTACTGAACACAGAGAATAACTTTATATTCTCTTGCAGATTCAGTACATAATCCTTCATTGCTAGGTGTTGAATCTATCTTGGATGTCCTTAAGCGAAACCATGATGTAATCCACCTTCCGAGACAGTTCTCCATTTGTCGCTATGAGGGTCCTTTCCATTTTTTCAATTTGATGGATATACCTCGCCTGGCCAGCATTTTGATAGGTTGTATCCATCTTCAGCAATGTGCGGTACACCAGGACGATTCCAGATCCAATCAGAACGATCCCAATCACCATTACAGCGAAGACGTAAAGATCTTCTACATCTTCGATAAAAAGATCAGTCAGGCACAAGAGCTTCCAATTACTTGTCTCCCGTAAATAGCCCGCTGGAGCCGTTCCTGCTGGGCAAACAACCTCCCCCAGGGCACTTTTCCTCGTTGAAAAGATAGTGTCAATTGCGTTCAAAGCCCAGCTTATCAATTCCATAATTTCTTTCGATAATCAGCAGTAAAAACGCAGACAGACGACAGCAAGCTGGGATCCAGTTAGTTGGGGGGGAAGGAAAAAAGTCAGAAGCAAGAGAGAAGCAAAAAGGCATCTGCTCTCTTTGGAGGCGGAAGTGAGAAGGATGCTGTAGAGGAGATGTGGAGGAGATGCTGTGTGATACAGTGCTGTGGAGGAATTTTGGCCCACTCATCTTTGCAGAATTGTTGTAATTAAGCCACATTGGAGGGTTTTCAAGCATGAACCGCCTTTTTAAGGTCATGCCACAGCATCTCAATAGGCCAATCCAAAGTCTTCATTTTGTTTTTCTTAAGCCAATCAGAGGTGGACTTGCTGGTGTGTTTTGGATCATTGTCCTGCTGCAGAATCCAAGTGCGGTTCAGCTTGAGGTCACGAACAGATGGCCGGACATTCTCCTTCAGGAATTTTTGGTAAACAGCAGAATTCATGGTTCCATTTACCACAGCAAGTCTTCCAGGTCCTGAAGCAGCAAAACAGCCTCAGACCATCACACTACCACCACCATATTTTACTGCTGGTATGACGTTCCTTTTCTGAAATGCTGTGTTACTTTTACACCGGATCTAATGGGACACACACCTTCCAAAAAGTTCAACTTTTGTCTTGTCAGTCCACACGGTATTTTCCCAAAAGTCTTGCGGATCATCAAGATGTTTTCTGGCAAAACTGAAATGAGCCATTATGATCTTTTTGCTCAGCAGTGGTTTTCGTCTTGGAACTCTAAGGGTGACCCAACCAGTTATTAGTTTTAGGGGGCAACCACTTTTTCACACAAGGCCATGTAGGTTTGGATTTTTTTACCCTTAATAATAAACACCTTCATTTAAAAACTGAATTTTGTGTTTACTTGTGTTATCTTTGTCTGATATTTAAATTTGTTTGATGATCTGAAACATTTACGTGTGACAAACATACAAAAAAAATGAGCAATCAGGAAAGGGGCAAACACTTTTTCACACCACTGCATGTGTGTGAGAGAAGTTGGGAGTAGTGCGTGTGCCTGTGTGTGTTTTGTGGGTGTGTGTATGGGAAGGTTGGAAGAGGTGGGATGTACCGTGTAAATATACACAACTCACAAAAAGTTAGGGATATTCGGCTTTCGGATGAAATTTCATGACGCACCTAAAATGCACTATAAGTTTTACAGATGAACTTAATTTGACCTCTAACCTTCTGAATGTACACGTCCAGCTATTCAATGTCTCAGTACTTTTTGTATAACTTACTGTTCTCCAACAAGGTGCTTAATGGCAAAATTCACAACAGGTCTTTGATCCATGAATCAACCAATAAATTTTCTGGTTCAATTAGAATTGGTCCCGAAAAGGATTAAGCGGAAGAAGATGGATGGATGGATGGATTTAAACAGTCCTCTTCATCATGCTGTTCACATTTTGACATCATGAGACCAAGACGACACCTAACAATTGATCAACAGTACCTCGCCATTGCGAGGCTTCAAACAGGATGCTCTCGGAGGGAAGAAACCAATGAGCTTAAAGTATCATGGAGTGTCATCAGCAGGATGCAACAGAGATACAGAGAGACTGGAAGAGTCACAGAAAGGCATAGAAATGGACGTCCTTTGGCCACATGCCATGCTGATGACTGCTTCATTGTGAACAGTGTCCCGCAGAACTGGATGATGAATGCCACTCAACTCCAGGCACATTTAATGGAGGTGAGAGACACCCAAGTGTCACGTCAGACCATTCAAAACTGTTTACATCAGCGTGGTCTGCGTGCTACATGACCTGCAAAGGTACCTGAAGATACAGGCATCATCGTCTTGCCTGAGCTAGGGAGCGTTTATGCTGGACAAGGGACCAGTGGGCCTCAGTGCTGTTCTCTGACGAAAGTCGATTCACGGTGAGCAGAAATGATGGCCGCCAACAATGTTAGAGACATCAAGGAGAGCGCTATGCATCTGCCTTTGGTGGTGGAGGGGTTAGTCTGGGCAGGTGTGTCTAGTCAATACAGAACTGCCCTACACCTTGTGAATGGTACAGTGACATGCCAATACTACCTGAATAACATCATTAATCCAGTCATTGTGCCCCTGCATGAACAACACAGGCCTAATTTCATCTTCATGGACAACAATGCTCTAGCTCATCGAGGTCACATCATTAAGGAACGGCTGCTAGAGGTTGGGGTACCTCAAATGGAGTGGCCTGCACTTTCTCCAGACCTGAATCCCATCAAAAAGCTATGGGATCAGCAGAGTCGCAGTGTAGAGGCTTGTGACCCTGCACCCCACAATCTCAATGACCTGAAAGCACCCTTCAAGAGTGGAATGCCATGCCTCAGCAGACAATAAGTCGACTTGTGAACAGCATGAGACGTCGTAGTCAAGCTGTAATTGATGCTCAAAGGCACATGACAAGTTAGGCTGAGTGTCCACCAAATGTGTTTTTGTCAGCGCTTGTGTGCTGCGCTCTGGAATAAAAAAGTCTGTGCTCTGTATCCCAGCAACAGCTTGTCACTCACAGTTCAACACTTCCACTTTTCCTATAGTCAGACTTTCTACTTATTTTTTAATAGCAGTCTCTAAATAAGAACGGACTGGAAACGTATTCTAGCATTGATAGCAGCTCTGGATGCAAAATATGATGACAGAAAACAGGAGTCTGGGTACAGACTGTACCAGAGTCCTATGTTCCGCCCTTTCTTATTCTGATCGGCTGCTTAGAAAGGTCTGACATTGACAAGCTCAGCTGTAGTCTGAAAAGTTGAAATTTTTTTCAACTCTTGAGTGCCGTGACAAAAAGCGACCATCGCCGAGAACGTTTCAGTGCCAAGGGCGCTCAGCGCTGTAGACGCTGGACTACATAGAGAATGAATAGAAAAGTCAACCACAGCGGAAAAAACACGTTTGGTGGACATGCAGCCTTATTGAGACCTTGACATTTTTTGTTGTGATATACCCACCACTGTTGTTGGCTTTTGTTTCAATAAATTGTTTGAGATGACAAAAATCACCATTGGTATGCTTCTTCTTAAATGCCCTACTTTCATGATATATCACCACTGGAGTGTGAACTTTTTACATTTTCCATAAATTTCACATAAAAGCCAAATATCCCTAACTTTTGTGAGTAGTGTAACTAAATTTGTCTACTGCTTTTATCTATGTAAAGTACTTTGTGCAGCATCCAATGTTTGAAAAGTGCTATACAAATAAAGTTTGATTGAATTATCATTGGTTGACAGGGGTGTGTGGTTTTAGTGGTTGAACCTGTTTGAGAAAGCAAAGCTAACTCAGCTAAAATAAGGTCTAAGAACAAAATATGTGGCCAGACGCTGTCAGATGAACAAGGATTCCAGTGGGGGAGAATTTATAGAAAATAGAGATCAAAACTAACTAACTAACCTGCACTTATATAGCGCTTTTCTAGTCACAAAGACCACTCAAAGTGCTTTCACTAATACTAACCCTCTATTCTAAGGGCCTATAGGAAACAGATATCTAGGGACAATTTAGAACAGCCAGTTAACCTAACATGCATGTCTTTGGATTGTGGGAGGAAACCGGAGCCCCCGGAGTAAACCCACGCAGCACAGGGAGAACATGCAAACTCCACATAGAAAGGTTCCAACCCCTGTGAACCTGGGGATTCGAACCAGGAACCTTCTAGCTGTAAGGCAACAGTGCTAACCACTGTACCACCGTGCTGCCCTGGCCAGATCCAGGCAGCCTGGCTGTTACCTCCTCCCTGCTGAAGTGAGCTGTGTTGCAGTTACGATCATCAACGGGAACTGTCTAGCATGCTAGTGCTAACAGTCCATTATGGAATCATGGTGAAAATATTACAAAAAAAAAAACAAAAAACAAATAAGCCAGAATGAAGTGAGACATATTATCGACTGCTGATTAATGAACAAGGTGAAACCGGGGAGTCTATTAGGGTGGCTGAAATCTGCAGAAAATAACAATATAAACCATGCTTGGTGCATGCTTTCTAGTACCCCTGTTAGCTCAGGGGCTAAAACCTTTAGCTTCCCATCCATCTACAAGGCAGACAGCTATGCTGGGCAATAATAGAGCAGTTGGTGGATTTCAAGGATGGTGCTGGGCTGGGTTTATCATTTCTTGACAAACAAGAAAATCCCCCGAAGAGTCAAAATGGCTTCTTGGAGAGAAAAATGAGATAAAGGCTTTGTGTTTTGTTTTGGGAGTTTTTAAGGGACGTGAGTGTTTTGATATTTTTTTCCTCGATAATCATGTGACCAATAGACACATTTTAGATGGTTAAAACCTACAAACACACCATTTTTCACTCAATGACCCCTTTAAGACAGGACAGACTGAAAGTCATCCTTGATTACCCTGGCATAAAGAAATAGTAAAAGCTGCACACTGGTTTGGTTCAGTGGCTCTAGAAGATCTAGATCAAGAAGAAAACTTCATAGTAATGGCATGGTGGGTTTAATCAGATGGCTTTTAAAACAAAGGTGAAACGGAAAAACGGCACCTAGAAGGCAAAGGGAAAGCTGCACACTGAAGAGCTGAGTTCATTCTCATAAAGACTAAAGAGGCCCTCTAGTGGCAACTTGCAGCTATAGGAGATTGTCTGGTTTCTAAAGACATACCACGTGGGTGCATTATTCAGTCACTTTGTCAGTGTTGTCTGTCTCCCTGTTAGCAGGATTACGCACAAAAAACAAAACAAAACAAAAAAAAACCCCCACAGAGCTGATTTCAATAAAATTTGGTGGCGTTTACACCAGATTTTGGAGGTCATCCCATGCAAAGGGGCAGGTCTGAGATTTTTTTTTTTTTTTTGGGGGGGGGGGGCGGGTTAACACTGCAAGAAAGGACATTTTTGACATTCTATTCAATTTCTCTGAGAAATTTGCATGTAATGTAATGACAAAATTTAAGTGTATAAAAAAGTGAAATGGGCATCTATGAGTGTGCAGAATATGATGTGGGTCCAAATAAAAATCTGGATCTAGCATTTAACTGCTGACAGAGGTATGTATTTGAGTATGTTAATGCATTCAACATCTGCACAAGTAGTTATCATGATGGGAGCAGACTGTAAATGGTTAAAGGAAAAACTAAATACAGCAACTCTGCTTAAAATTATAACGACTTTGCCATGTGTGAATATTTGTGTTATACTTTACAGCATCTAACTTTAGGGTTACCTTGTACGGGGAGATGTGTGTATCTGATGGGAAGGCCAGCATGCCCATCACCTGACGAACCTCATCCAACTGTCCTCCTTCTGCTTGGCTGAAGTGCTTCCTTGCATGTCTGAAACACAAAAAGTCTCACAAGCACAGTTAGTGACATATTGTAAACATTAAAGGGTATGTTCTTGTTAGTACAGTTCTCAAATATTTGGGCTGAGGTTTATCTTGCCTACCGGACTGCATCCATGCGTTTATTTTGTCTGATAAGCTCAATGAACTCCTGGATTCTTAGACTGAACTCAAGACAACTCTGCAAAGGGAAAGACAAAAGGCCAAAGGTGTTGTTGCATTCAAAACACTCAAAGCACTTCAAACAGACAAAGTTAAAGTATTACGCCTTTTGGGCTTTCCTCTTTATTTTTGTGCATTACTTAGTATTTTTGTGACATTATATGGTCTATAAAGCCAAACAACCCAATGTCCACCAACATAGGAATTCTCCTCTCCCACAGAAAAAAGGACTGCATATTTGTGTGAAACGCCTTGTTTGGGTTTGCTGTTCTCTTCTGTAGAGTGATCACATCATAACTCTTCAGAACTGATGCAGACCTGTCCTGTGGCAAGCAGAGCAGGTGGCACCACTGTACCACCGGGCGATACTAGCACAATGGAACAGTGGTTAGCACTGTTACCTCACAACTAGAAGGTTCCACGTTCGAATCCCCAGGTTGGCAGGGGTGAGAACCTTTCTGTGTGGAGTTTCCATGTTCTCCCTGTGCTATGTGGGTTTACTCCGGGGGCTCCGGTTTCCTCCCACAATCCGAAGACATGCATGTTTGGTTAATTGGTGCCTAAATTGTCCCTAGGTATCTGCTCTCTCTGATGGGCCCTTAGAATAGCAAGCTAATGTAGCTACTAGTTAAGCGCTTTTTAAGTACAGTTCCTGTAATTTCCCAGTTTGGGATCAATAAAGTACATCTATCTATCTTAAGTACAGAAGAAGAGGGAGGCATGTTTCCCAGTGACCCTTGGAGCTCATTCAGCAACAACGCAGCAGACTTAGCTAATGAGTTAACTTGGCTCTTCTCTCTAAATTCAAATAATCCTACTAGACATTTGTGTTCCCTGTATGTTCATTAATCCACAATCAATAATGTATCTTATGTCATTCTGCCATATTTTATTATTTTGTTGGCTGGGATGACCCAGGTACTGGGACTGTTAGCATGGCTAACTTACTGACATGAATCAGCACAATCAGGAATTTTATGGCTCTACGCTGTAGTCATTAAACCAGATCAAACTTAATGGTACATACAGTCGATTATATATATATCACACCATTCTGGCTTATTTTGTTATCTTTCGGCTGTGACAGCCAGATATATTCGGCTGCTGGTGTTAGCTGGGCTGAGCGGCCAGAATCAGGGTTTCTGATCAACTTCAAGGTCAACCTGACTGATACAGTGACAGGAATCTGTTTGCCTTTAGCTTTCCTGCAGCTTGACATCCGTTTTTGTCTATTCACTATATCTTCTATCAATCACCACTAGACATGTCTTTCCAGCTAGAGTGTGTAAAATGGGCTCTTTAATCGTTTATCTTTGTGGCTTGTTTGATTTCAAGAAACTGCTTGCAAAGTATTTGAGTACTGCTAGCTTTTGCTGGACTAGCAGCACATTCTTGGCAGATAAAGGTATTATCAGTGGCAAGGACGAGCCAAGACAAACTGACTCCAGTATCTGTTGCAGTGACTGACCAGATGATAGGTTTGTTTATCTCTGCTCTTTGTGTAGTGCATGTCACGATGCACTGACTGGCACAGTCCACCACAGACCTTGCAACAGATGTGTTTATCTGCCAGGGTGTCCAGTCTCACCCCATGTAACTGGGAGTGGTCTACCACAGACCTGTGGCAGATATTGTTTTTAGTTCTGCCAGGATGCCCTGTTTCACCCTCCATGCCCTCAGAAGGGGGGGATGAGTCGCCAACGGCCCGACTCATGAGACAGGTAGTACCAGTTTTCATGGTTATCCGGTAGCAAGCAAGCCAATGCCTGACCTGACCAAAAGGCTTGTGGCTTGTTGAGTTACAAAAAACTGCTTAACTATGTTAACAATTTACCTCCACGTTGCCCATCTGGCACTGAACTAAACCAAAGCGAATTTCACAAATACTTTCAGGAGAACAGGAGAGAAAAAAAGGAACACCAAACAATCAACCACAAATTACTGCCCCTTGGTTAAGGTATGGTGGTTGGTCCAGATGACATACCTGTGGAGGTATGGAGATGTTTAGGAGAGATGGCAGTGGACTTTTTAACCAGATTGTTTAACACAATCTTGGAGAGTGACAGCATGCTTCAGGAGTGGAGAAGAAGTGTTTTGGTATCAATTTTCAAGAACAAAGGTGATGCTCAGAGCTGTAGTAATTACAGAGGCATAAAGTTGATCAGTCACACTATGATGGTATGGGAAAGAGTTGTTGAAGCCAGGTGAAGAGGAGAGGTGACAATCAAAGAGCAGCAGTACGGTTTCATGCCAAGAACGTACTACAGATGTAATGTTTGCTTTAAAGGGGTCACTGACTGCACTTTTTCCACATTTTAATAGCTCACTCATGTCTTAATGAAGTGTTTGTGACATATTTTGTTTACATTTTCTTTAATTTTTAAATCCAGGGTTGTTTACTGAAGAGGCTAAAGAAGAAGACCAAGGCTCAGATTTAAAGACACTGTAAAAAGAAACTTGAAGTTGGACATAGTCAGGAGTTCCTGGCAGCAGAAGGCTAAGGACAGAGCTGTGTGGAGGAATCTGATCAGACCTAAATGAAACAGTCATTGTCGCCCATGACAGACTGCTATGATGACGATGATGATGAATTTTTAAATTATTGAAGCAAATTAGTTTTTATTTTTCCTGGCTTTCTTGAAACGCTGTGATTTAAAGCCAGTCATTTTAAGAAACAGACTAACTATTCAACTCCGCCCTCCCTCTTACATCAGTTAGCCATTAGCTGAATAGCTTCTAGCTTGAATGAGTACTCCAGCCCATCTCCCAACAACCTTGCCAGGATGCCACAACAAATCGCCAGCACCACGCACTGGGCAACCCGAAGTTGTTGGCCGAGCCAAGCTGCCGAGCCACGGGATCTCAAAGGCCAATGTCTCACTCTGCGGTACTCCACTCCTCTCCCACGGTCAGCTGGGGGATGCCCCATCATGAAGCAGCTCCTCTACGTTGCCTGCAAGAATACAGCGGAGTCGCACGGAGCCCCGGATGGTGAGGGAACTGGCCGTGAGAGCCAGCAGCTCCAGGCAGCAGCCTCGGGTCGTGGTGTAGGTCGTTACCGCGACCGGCACGCTGGTGCTGGCAACCTGCTGCAGAATCATGACAAAACCACTGGAAAATGGGCCGGAGCAATACGAGGTATACTGTGGACTGGTGAACCAGGTGGTAACAAGGATAGTGATTAGGGTGACTAAGATCTGAAGAAAATAGCAATATAAGCCACGCTTGGTTTGAGTTTCCTGGTACCAATGTTAGCTTGGGGACTAATAGGCTACCTTTTGCACCCCTTCCATCTATATGACAGACAGCTAGGTGGGCCAATAATAGAGCAGTGGGCGGGTCTCAACGACGGCAGTGGGTTGGCTTATTCTAAACGTGACGTATACAATTTAAACTGAATAGTCAAAAACACTTCTAGGAAAGAAAAATGAGATAAAGGCTGTGTTTTTTAAGAGAATTGACTGTTTTGAATTTTTTTTTTTTTTGATAATTAGGTGAGCAGTAGACTCATTTCAGACAATTAAAACTGACAAACACACCATTTTTCAGTCAATAACCCCTTTCAGAGTTTTGACGCAGAAGTATAGAGAAGGTCAGAAGGAGTTGCACTATGTCTTTGTTGATCTGGAGAAAGCATATGATAGGGTGCCAAGAGAGAAAGTGTGGTACTGTCAGGAGTGGCAGAGAAGTATGTGAGGGTGGTGCATAACATGTATAAGGACAGCAAAATGGTGGTGAAGTGTGCTGTAAGAGTGACGGATGGATTCAAGGTAGGGGTGGGATTACATCTGTGATCGGCTCTGAGCCCCTTCTTGTTTCCCATGGTGATGGACAGGCTGACAGACAAGGTCAGGCATGAGTCTTCATGAACCATGATGTTTGCAGACGACATTGTGATCTGTAGTGAGAGTAGGGAACAGGTTGAAGAGAACCTGGAGAGGTGGAGTTATGCTCTGGAGAGAAGCGGAATGAAAGTCAGTAGAAGGAAGACAGAATACCCGAGTGTGAATGAGAGGGAGGCAGGTGTAACGAAGATGCAAGATGTAGAGATAGTGAAGGTAGATAAGTTTAAATACCTGGGGTCAACCATCCAAAGCAATGGAAAATGCACAAGAGAGGTGAAGAAGAAAGTCAGACAGGGTGGAGTGGGTGGAGACGCGTGCCAGGGGTGATTTGTGACTGGATAGCAGCTAGACTAAAAGGGAAGATTTACAAGACGGTAAGAAGACCTGCTATGATGTATGGGTTAGAACCGGTGGTGCTGACGAAAAGACAGGAGGTAGAGCTGGAAGTGGCAGAGTTGAAGATGCCAAGATTCTCACTGGGAGTGACTAGGAGGGACGGGATTAGAAATGAGTATATTAGAGGGACAGTTCAGGTTGAGCGGTTTGGAGACAAAGTAAGCGAGGCAAGGCTGAGATGGTTTGGACATGTGCACAGGAGGGATAGTGGATGTATTGGACAAAGAATGTTGAAGATGGAGCTGCCAATTAGGAGGAAAAGAGGAAGACCACAGAGAAGATTCACGGATGTAGTGAAGGAGGACATGGAAAGAGGGAGTTGGTGTTACAGAGGAAGATAACAATGGATTAGATTTATATGGCGTTTTACATGTCAAGTGACATCTCAAAGCGCTTACAGTGTAGATGCAAAGGATAGGGTGAGATGGAGGAAGCTGAACCGCTGCGGCGACCCCTAAAGGGAGCAGCCAGAAGAAGAAGCTAGTTTAGGTATTAGCGCTACTGACTGTTTTCTGGTTTAACAGAATAATCTTAGGATTTACACTTTAAATATTTCTCTTTTAGAGAAACAAAAGCTCAAACAAGTTGCTTGAGGCACAGACATTTTTTATGATTTTTGTTTACAAGGAGCAGAGGTATACATGCATATATCTATTAAGAAAGAAAACTATTCACATCTAGGGCTGTGCGATATGACAAAAATTTCATATCACGATATACCGTGCATCTGGAAAGTATTCACAGCGCTTCACTTTTGCCACATTTTGTTATGTTACAGCCTGATACCAAAATATATTAATTTTTTCTTCAAAATTCTACACACAACACCCAATAAGGACAACAAGAAAAAAGGTTTTTTTTTTAGATTTTTGCAAATTTATTAAAAACAAAAAACTCAGAAATCACATGTACATAAGTATTTACAGCCTCTGCTCAATACTTTGTTGATGCACCTTTGGCAGCAATTACAGCCTCAAGTCTTTTTGAATATGATGCCACAAGCTTGGCACACCTATCTTTGGGCAGTTTCATCCATTCGTCTTTGCAGCACCTCTCAAGCTCCATCAGGTTGGATGGGAAGCGTCGGTGCACAGCCATTTTCAGATCTCTCCAGAGATGTTCAATTGGATTCAAGTCTGGGCTCTGGCTGGGCCACTCAAGGACATTCACAGAGTTGTCCTGAAGCCACTCCTTTGATATCTTGGCTGTGTGCTTAGGGTCATTGTCCTGCTGAAAGATGAACCGTCGCCCCAGTCTGAGGTCAAGAGCGCTCTGGAGCAGGTTTTCATCCAGGATGTCTCTGTACATGGCAGCATTCATCTTTCCCTCTATCCTGACTAGTCTCCCAGTTCCTGCCACTGAAAAAACATCCCCACAGCATGATGCTGCCACCACCATGCTTCACTGTAGGGATGGTATTGGCCTGGTGATGAGTGGTGCCTGGTTTCCTCCAAACATAACGCCTGGCATTCACACCAAAGAGTTCAAACTTTGTCTCATCAGACCAGAGAATTTTGTTTCTCAAGGTCTGAGAGTCCTTCAGGTGCCTTTCGGCAAACTCCAGGCGGGCTGCCATGTGCCTTTTTCTAAGGAGTGGCTTCCGTCTGGCTACTCTACCATACAGGCCTGATTGGTGGATTGCTGCAGAGATGGTTGTCCTTCTGAAAGGTTCTCCTCTCTCCACAGAGGAATGCTGGAGCTCTGACAGAGGGACCATCAAGTTCTTGGTCACCTCTCTGACCTAGGCCCTTCTCCCCCGATCGCTCAGTTTAGATGGCCGTCCAGTTCTAGGAAGAGTCCTGGTGGTTCCGAACTTATTCCATTTACAGATGATGGAGGCCACTGTGCTCATTGGGACCTTCAAAACAGCAGAAATTTCTCTGTACCCTTCCCCAGACTTGTGCCTTGAGACAATCCTGTCTCGGAGGTCTACAGACAATTCCTTTGACTTCATGCTTGGTTTGTGCTCTGACATGCACTGTTAACTGTGGGATCTTATATAGATAGACAGGTGTGTGACTTACCAAATCATGTCCAATCAACTGAATTTACCACAGGTGGACTCCAATTAAGATTAAGAAACATTTCAAGGATGATCAGTGGAAACAGGATGCACCTGAGCTCAACTTTGAGCTTCATGGCAAAGGCTGTGAATACGTATGTACATGCGATTTCTCAGTTTATTTGTCATAAATTTGAAAAAATCTTAAAAAAAAAAAAAAAAAACGTTTTTCATGATGTCATTATGTGGTTTTGTGTGTAGACTTTTCAGGAAAAAAAATGAATTTAATCCATTTTGGAAGAAGGCTGTAGCATAACAAAATGTGGAAAAAGTGAAGCGCTGTGAATACTTTCTGGATGCACTGGATCAACTTCTTTTCCAGTATTCTGTTAAAACTCTGTGTAAATAAAGCATTATAAATGATAAATTAAGAAATTTTCATTAATTTATAATAATTAAATGTTTATTCATAAAGAAGTACCTTCATCTTGCGAAGACGGGACTTGTTGTCATGGCACCAGGCCAAGCAAGTAGCAGTCTCCTGCCTCTCCAGAGACTCCTCCACCTCCTTAGCTGTGAGGAACATCTCAATGTTCACAAGATCCTAAAAAACACAGCACAGTTTATGCATGAACAGAAATAACATATTAAAGATTAGCCCTATGTTCAAAAGAAAACCGATGTTATATAAAGCCACATGATTGGGAAAGGTACTTCTTTTTTTTTTTTTTACATTTATCATATCACTACACATTTAAACAGCTCTGCTTGCACAGCATAAGAAAATCCAAAATGCTCTCTTGTATGAATCTTATGAATTTCTTTTATGAGCACAAAAAGCTCACAAGTACTTGTAATAACTTATAAAAACTTAAAAAATTATACACAACATTCTGTTTGTAACTGAGGATTACCTCTATACCACTCTGTCGGGCCAGTTTAACAGCTGTGTTGTAGTAGCCACAGCGCAGCAGATGCTCAACCATCATGCGGTCCATGCGTTTTTTCTTCCACAGGTTGACAGAAGCTGGCTGGTCGCTGCTGTGCTCCTTTAAATGCTCAATGCGACGCTTGCACAGCTTGGCACTCTCATCTTCAGCTTGAATAGACTCAGCAGCCTAAAGGAAATACAGACCAGCAATCAAAAAGCTTACAATATTTCAGTGAAATGTATATTTAATGGATGTTTGCCAACAACTGGGGATGCGATAAATCAATCGACTGCAAAATGTAGCATTTCTTAAGATTTTTTTTTCACCTCCTCATTAAAGAAACATACAAGTGGAGAAAAACAAATCTTCCAAGTTTAGTCAAAATAAAATAAGTGCTTCTGGGTCCTTGACAAACTATTTCAAGTACAGCTGTCCTGAATACCAATTTTGGGGCTGAGAATATTTGTGAGCCATCCAGAGCAAATATCTGAATATTCCATAATTTTTGTTTTTTTACTTTGTCGCTCAGTAAACTGCAGCAGCCTTAATGTTTTGTTTTGTTTTCAGAAATGTGGCTTTTGTTATAGATTCTAACTCTTTCAAGTAAAATAGCATTTTGTTTTCTATAATAATACAGCGGGGAAAAGTACTGAACACATCAACATTTTTCTCATTAAACATATTTCTGATGGAGCCACTGACCTGAGATTTTCACCAGATATCAGTAACAACCAGTGTTGGGAGTAACGTGTGACTGTAACGCCACTACTTTTGCAGTAATGTGCTGTGTAACGAAATTACTGTGTAAAAATTCTGTAATGCATTACTTTTACTGAAATTTGATGAGATTTGTTATTCGTTACTTATTTTGTTAATAAGGACAGATATTTTTAGTGCAAATAAATACCAACTAACCCTATGTAGCTGGCACAGCCATCAATCAACGTAACCTGTTGCAAAGAGCCTCTTCACTACTGAGCGGAGAAAAAAAAAGATGAAGCTACTTTGTTTTTGTGGAAATAAGACATTATTTTTCCTTTGTCGCAGTTAAGGACAAAAGCATTTTGGTGGGTTGCAAGCCTATTATATGACCTATTGCAATGTTTAGAAGTGCCTGAAAACAGCAACAAGCTCTGACAAAGCTAGTGCTATGCTAACACCGTGCTAATGGGTATGCATCTGGACAGTGCATTTGTGACCCAGCAAGAATTAAACCGACTGATTGCCAGATACATTGTTACAGAATGAAGATGTGCTAACAGTCATTTTCCATCAGACAGCTGAGACTGTGAGCCACTGAAGTTAAAACACATTTACCTGCTACCTGGATAAAGATTATTCAAAAATGGATTTGATCTCCAAAAGGAATTTGAGGGACTGGAGCATGTCTCTGTCACAGCAGACATTTGGACTGTGGATAATGGACATTTTCTTTTTCATTTTCTTTCCATAATATAACAGTAAGATAGACATTGACAGCTTTATGCAGTGTTGCCAACTCACTCTTTTGGAGTGATTTTCACTCTTTTTCCCCTCTTTCTCACACTCCACAAATCCCATTTCTCACTCCAAAATGAGGAAATTACTGGCAATTTCGTGTTGATTTTCTTCAGATTTTTCCCACAATAAGAGCTCTCAAGGCAGGACAAAGCAGACTGAACATGTTCTAAATGCTCTGAAACAGTCTGTTTTCAGTCTGACAATAGTAAGCCCGTAAATTAATCCATTAAATTATCTTGCTATGTGTGCAAGACGTTTTAAGTAGTGATGGGAAGGCAGGCACCGGTGCTCCGATCTTATCCAGGAAATATTTGGCGAGGCGTGTTTCGAGGCGTGCATCGTGACGTATGTGTTGACATCGGACCACATGACTGGGTCAGGAAGCCGTTCATGATTTTGCACGCAACATGAAATAAAGTGAGGAGTGATACCCAATGGAACTCCCGGTCCTTCACGTTGTGTTTTGTCTTGTCATGTTTGACTGTGTAAGGGATTTGTCACAGCCAATTTTCAGATGGAGCCAGCACCAAAAACACGGACTCCTCCCGTTTGGGAACAGTTTGAGCTCGTTTCTTCCACTGATGTATTTTTGACAAATAGTGGCTATTTATTGCAACTGAGGTGATGGCTTTGCGGTAGTATATCCGTTTTGCAAGTGGGAGACCTGGGTTCGAATCCAAGCTGTGTCCTCTTAATTTCATTTTTATTTGCAAGGTGAAGTGTCTCTTGTGTTTCAAAGAGCTTGGATCATTATTACGCATCATTATGCTGAGGCACTATTGCCATTGTGCCCTGACTGAGAATAAGGCCAGAGTTGAATATACCGGGACAGTATAAGACTGTTGAAAATGTATTATTTCTTAATAAAAATGGATAAGTAGTACAAGCACACAAAGTAACACAGACACATTCACTGGAGTCACCCCAGTTTTATTATTTATTTTTTTCCCTTATGATCACAGATATTTCTTAAAAGACAGCACATTTATTGAAACTCAAAAATACACATTGTAAAAATCGGCATGTTGCATACTTTGTCGACTACATGGCCTAGTAGAGCAAATGAAGTTCCACATCAGGCCTCGTCTATGTGAACCATTTGATGAAAGGCTCAAGTGTTCAAGAAAGCCTCAACTACTCATGACTGAGTAGTAGCTTAGAGGTAAAATGTCTGTCTTGCAATTGGGAAGCTAGGGTTCAAGTCCCAGCTGGGTCATTCTAATAATTTATTTTTATTTGCACAGTGAAATGTCTGTTGTGTTTCAAACAACTTTGATACAACAATAACACATCATTATGCTGAGGCACTATTGTGCCCTGCATGACAATAAGGGCAAAGATGAATGTATTGAGAAAGACAGTATGACTGTTGAAAAGTTATTTCTTAAAAAAAAAATAAAAATGGATAAGTAGCACAAGCACATTCACTGTAGTCACCTCAGTGTTATTATTTTTTTGCCTTATGATCATTGATATTTCTTAACCCTATGAGTGTGTATGTTGCCAAACTGCGACATGCCCCCTAGTGGTCAAGAGTGGTAAAAAAAAATTGTCAATAAAATAGTTCAGATTTCCAAGGCTATAACTTGAAAGTGGTAAGGGATAATGGCTTACTGTCAATTAGAAAGATGTAAAATATGATCCAAAGTTTCAGATAGGAATAAATGTATGCATCTAATTTGCATAATGTCACAACACCTCTTTAAATTCCATAACTCAGTCAAAACTGGACCTTGGACGTATTTTACACAAAAAATGGTTCAGTCTTTTGACACCGTTTTTTTGTACAGAGGTACCTCATCATCTTATCTTCAAAGTATATGAACAAGAAATGAGTACATTTAAAAAAAACCCAGAAATTTCTCACTTACTTTTGACAAAGTCAGAGTAAGAAGGCAGGTGCAGTGCCGCGCTCTGCCACTAGGGGCATGCAAATTCTCACACTCAAAGGGTTAAAAGACAGCACATCACTCTTCACTCTATAAAAGCAAGAAATCTCTGTGTGTCTGTCTGTGTGTCTGTCACATTTATAGGACATCATAGGACGGCCTATGATATCTGCCTGAACATCATAGGACGTCCTATGAACTCAGGCATAGCACGACTCGTGATGCCTATATGACGGGCACATAGACAAATGTGTCTTTATGATGTCACATACATCAAGCCCACGGCACATAGAGAAATGTGTCTTTATGATGTCATATACATCAAGCCTGCCTTCATGTCTTTATGATGTCATATACAGTGACAGACAGGCTGACGCATTGATAGTTAAGTGGACAAACTATAAGCTTTTATCTGTCACACCATGAATGTTGCTGCACAGCTAAAGGAGAAAAGTGAAAGAATCAAAACCATTGTGGAAGCAGCAGGAAGCTTCCTAGATGTGAAAGATATCACAGCTGACCAGATTCATGCTTTATTGAAAGCTGAAACTGGGGAGACTGCACATGCTGAAACAAGACCTTAATTATGGTACTACACATACTACAGTGGAATGCAAGGAGTCTTACAGCAAACGGACAAGAACTGAAGAAGTATCTTTACGAACTAGAAGTTGTTCCACAGGTAGTGTATGTACAGGAGACATGGCTTCAACCTCACTTAGATTTTGTTATTCCAGGATACAGTTCAATCAGACAGGACAGAATTAACACTGTAAATGGAGGAGGTTGTGTCACTTTCATTAAAGATGGCCTGGTGTATAGGGTGATTCCCTCCCCTGAGGATATAGAGGGTAATATTATTGAAATATGTAGGCCAAATGGACAAGGAAATATTAAGCTGATTAATTATTACAACCCATGTAGGACGTTAACAGCAGATATTTTCAGTGTTATGGCAGGGGAAGGGCATATGAAAGAGGTATGGTGTGGAGACTTTAATGCCCATAATAGCTCGTGGGGAAGCACACATACAGATAACAATGGAAATGTTGTGGAAGACATGTTAGATGAAAGACCGTTAATTTGTCTAAACAGTGGTGAAGGTACCAGGGTGGATGTGCATAGGGGCACATTATCATGTATTGACCTGACTCTGGTATCTGATTCTTTAGTGAGCACCTGTGAATGGACAGTTATGAACAAGACCACGATGGGAAGTGATCACTTCCCAATACTTACAGTCATTAAAACTGAAGTATGTATACAAGAGGGAAGATGTTTTACAAGATGGTGTTTTGACAAGGCAGATTGGGAAAAATTTAGGCAATACTGTGTTCAATCGTGTCATTTGGTCACATTAGATGGTGGCATAGAAGAGTGTTCAAGTCACGTAACCAATCATATTCTGAATGCTGCAATAGCAAGTATACCTAAGAAAACAACACAGGGTAGGAAGAAGGTTGTAACCCTGGTGGAATGACGAACGTAGTATGGCAATAAAAGAGAGAAACAAGGCATTCAGAGAGCTGAGGAAGAATATGACTACTGAAAACTTAATAGAGTATAAAAAGAAAGGGCAGTAGCTCAAAGGATTATTAAAAACAGGAAAAGGTCAACATGGAGAGAATTTTGTTCCACCCTTGGTAGGAAAACAGAACTAGGTGATGTCTGGGGTATGTTTAAAAAAAAATGAGTGGGAAAAGGGTATCAGTTAAAATTCCAGCTTTAGTGGATGGGGACAAGATGGCTGTATCAGACAAAGAAAAGGCAGAAGTCCTAGGTAGAGAATTTGCAGCAGTGCATAGATGAGACCATCTTGGTGAGAGTCATAGACAGCAAAGGCAACATAAACTCAGAGAAAATGCAAACTTAAAAAATGAAGTGAAAGAGGACATGACTGTGTTAGACCTCGAGCTCACAATGTCAGAGCTTAAGAGAGCTTTTGCAAGATAGTGGATACACAGCTCCAGGATATGATCAGTTAAGCTATGCTATGTTCCGGCAGTTGCCTATGCAATCAATGCAACTGGTGCTGAAATTGTTTAACAGGATATGGAAGGAGGGGGTTATCCCAAGTGGGTGGAAAAGGCTGTAATTTTACCATTTAATAAGCCAGGGAAAGATCCAGCTCATGCAGACAACTACAGGCCAATAGCATTAACGTCACATTTAGGGAAATGGATGGAGAAGGTGTTAGTTTACAGACTCTCATATATACTAGAGCAAAAACGATTAATAACCAACTATCAGAATGGTTTTAGAAGAGGAAGATCCACAGTGGATGCTCTAGTTAGGGTAAGTAATGATATTGAAAAGACTCTCAAAATGAAAGAAGTAATGGTTATAGTTTATCTGGATACTGAAAAGGCTTATGACTCACTGTGGAGGGATGGACTTCTTATCAAATTGAATAAAATGGACATTGGTGGTAGGATGTATAATTGGATAATGGATTTTTTAACACACAGGACAATTAGGGTTAAAGTAGGATCAGAAGTTTCTAATGACTTTGAAATAGAAAATGGTGTTCCTCAGGGGACTGTGATAAGCTGTGTTTTATTCAATATAATGATTAATGACATGTTTGAGGATCAAGAGGGATCCATCAAAACAGCTCTATATGCAGATGATGGAGCCATACGGACGAGGCGAAGAAATAAGAAATTTGTGTTCAAAAACATCAGGAAACCAATGGAGAAAGTGGACAAGTGGTCATATGACTGGGGATTTAAATTTTCAAACAGTAAAACCTGCTATATGACTTTCACAAAAAAACGCATAACTGGTACAGAACCATTAACATCATATAATCAACCAACAGAGACAGTCAGTGAGTTCAAATATCTAGGATTGTGGTTTGATAGTGCATACACATGGAGAGTTCATGATGAAAATCTGGAGACAAAGTGCAAAAAAGACCGGAGTGGTGGCTCAGTTGGTAGAGCATCCGCCTCACACCCGGGAGGCAGGGGTTCAAATCCCGGCCGGGTCATACCGAAGACCATATAAAAGTGGAACTTCCTGCTGTCCAGTTTGGTGCTCAGCAATAATGGAATGGAGGAGGGAAATTTGTGGCAGCGCCTTGCATGGCAGCGGCCCTCTGATTCTGCAATTGGGGTGTGTGTGATTAACACAGTAGATAGGTAAAACACAATCTCGTTCTACTGTACATGATTGGTTGTACAGTTGAATGACAATAAGGGTGATTTAATTTAATTTAAAAGCTGTAACTGGACATGAATGGGGTGCAGATAAACAGGCATTAATTGACATTTACAAAGCACTAATGCGATCGACAATAGACTACGGATGCATGATTTATGGAGCAGCAGCAAAGACGACTCTGGAAAAAATAGAATGCAGCATAGAGCGCTTCGCCTGTGCATTGGAGCTGTCAAAACAACACCAAACAATGCAGTTTTAATAGAAGCAGGAGAAATGTCAATGGATTTGAGAAGAGAAACTCGCATTATCACACTGGGTCAAGCTGAAAGGAAGTGATAAAGCAAATATTTCAAAAACAACCATTTTGATGAAAGGCCTCAAGTCCTCCAGAAAGCCTCAATTGGTCATCACTAGTTTTAAGTATGCATTTAAAAGTAACGTGAAAGTTACATTTCCCAAGTAACTAGTTACTTTAATCATGCAGCAATTGGTAAAGTACTTGGCAACTGGTAAAGTTACTTTTGAAAAGAAGTAACTAATTACTATTTTTTAGTTACTTGTCCAACATTGGTAACAACCCAAGTAATCATACATACAAAGAAATTAAGGCAATTATGTTCACAAAACAAGTTATATTTAATGAAGTGGAATGACATATGGAATAAGTATTGAACACGCTTGGTGAAATTCATTTACCAGTTAGTAGAAGAGCTTTTGTTGGTCATAACAGCTTCCAGACACCTCCTGTATGGAGAAACTAGGTGCAGGCATTGCTCAGGAGTGATTTTAGCCCATTCTTCCACACAAACTGGTCTTCAAATCTTGAAGGTTCCATGGGTGTCTTCTATGAACCCTGATCTTCAGTTCGTTCCATAGATTTTCAATTGGATTCAGGTCAGGTAACTGAATGGCCATTCTAGCAGCTTTATTTTCCTTCTCTGGAACCAGTTGAGAGCTTCCTTGGCTGTGTGTTTGGGATCATTGTCTTGCTGAAATGTCCACCCTTGTTTCATCTTCAGCATCTTGGCAGATGGCAACAGGTTCTTATCAAGGATGTCTCTGTACATCTGTCCATTCATCTTTCCTTTAATTACATGAAGTCTGTCTGTACCATGTGCTGAAAAACACCTCCACACCATGATGCTCCCACCTTCAAACTTCACTGTTGGTATGGTGTTTTTGGGCTGATGTGTAGCACCATTTCTCATCCAAACATGCTATGTGTTGTGGCATCCAAAAATTTCCAATTTTGGTCTCATCTGATCAGACTATATTCTCCCAGTATTTTAATGGCTTGCCCAAATGTTGTGCAGCAAACTTTAAACAAGCTTCAACATGCTTTTTTTTCAGCAATTGAGTCTTGCGAGGTAAACGGGCATAAAGTCCATGTTGGTTGAGTGCATTACTTATTGTTTTCTATGAAACAGCAGTACCTGCTTACTCCAGGTCTCTGACTCTTGGATACCGCTTCTGATAATTCTTTTGACTCCTCTGTCAGCAATCTTGCGAGGAGCTCCTGGTCACAGCTGGTTTATGGTAAAATGATGTTCTTTCCACTTCTGAATAATGGCTCCAACATTGCTCACTGGAACATTCAGCAGTTTAGAAATGCGCCTATAACCAATGCCATCAATATGTTTTGCAACAATAAGGTTGCGAAGGTCTAGAGAGAGCTCTTTGCTTCCACCCATCATGAGTTCTTTGTGGTGTGACAATCTGATATTCACAGACCTTTTTCAAGGCTATCAGTCAGGACTTTACCAGCTGAAATTAATTTGCACTGATGGGGGATGGCTTCCTAAATTCTGGTGGATTTCAGCTGGTTTATTGGCTCTCTATACCTTTTTGCACCTCTTTTTCTTCATGTGTTCAATACTTACTCCCTGTGAAATTCCACTTTATTAAACAGAACTTGTTTTGTGAACACAGTTGCCTTGATTGCTTTGTATGGATGGATTACTTGGATTGTGACTGATATCTCGTGAAAATCTCAGGTCAGTGGCTCAATCAGAAATATTGTTAGAGAAAAATTACATGTTCAATACTTATTTTCCTCATTGTAATAATAATATTTTTTCATCATAATAATTTGTTCTTTTCTTATAAATATTAAGACTTCTCACAAATTTACATTTTGAGCAGAAATATACAATTCTTTAAAAAAAAAAATCCAAAAAAAATTCCAAAAAAAAATCCAAAAATAATTTTGCAAAGTTGCAAAATTATTTTTGGATTTTTTTTTCCTCACAAATTTTGTTGTTGTTTTTTTCATCTGCATTTGCAAATTCATTCATGTAAATGTGTGACTTTATCAAGTTGCTACTTTTTCTTGTAAATTTCTGAGATTTTTCTCTTAAATTTGCCCTTTGTTGGAGTAAATATGTAATTAACCTTTATTAAAAAGAAGCACTTTGGGGGAACAAATAAATATCCAAATACTAATGTAACAAATGAATATCTAGACAAGTGAATAGCCCATTAAGTGTACAGCCCTACTTTCATGATAGACACAAGGTGTTTATCAAAATGGCTTAGGGATAACATAAGTTTACACATACACTACTCACAAAAAGTTAGGGATATCCAACTTTCTGGTAAAATTTCATGATGCACCTAAAATGAATTATAACCTTTACAGGTCAACTTAATTTGACCTTCTCTAATCTTTTTGAATGTACATGTCCAGCTGTTCACTGCCTCAGTACTTTTTGCATAAGTTGCTGTTCTCCAACAAGGTGCTTAATGGCAAAATTCACAATAGGTGTTTGAGCCATGAATCGACCAATAAATTTTCTGGTTCTATTAGAATTGGTATTTAAAATGTCCTCTTCATCATGCTGTTCACATTTTGACATCATGAGACCAAGACGACACCTAACAATTGATCAACAATACCTTGCCATTGTGAGGCTTCAAACAGGATGCTCTCAGAGGGAAGAGGCCACTGAGCTTAGAGTGTCATCAACAGGTTGCAACAGAGATACAGAAGGACTCAAAGAGTCACAGAAAGGCACAGAAATGGACGTCCTTTGGCCACATGCCATGCTGATGACTGCTTCATTGTGAACAGTGTCCCGCAGAACTGGATGATGAATGCCACTCACCTCCAGGCACATTTAAGGGAGGTGAGAGGCACCCAAGTGTCACGTCAGACCATTCAAAACAGTTTACATCAGCGTGGGCTGCATACTAGACGACCTGCAAGGGTACCTGACCATACCACCAGGCACAGACGCCATCGTCTTGGCTGAGCCAGGGAGCAGTTACACTGGACAAGGGGCCAATGGGCCTCATTGCTGTTCTCTGATCAAAGTTTATTCACACTGAGCAGAAATGATAGCTGCCAATGATGTTGGAGATGTCAAGGAGAGCACTATACATCAGCCACTGTTGTCACCAGACAAGCCTTTGGTGGTGGTGTTACAGTCTGAGCAGGTGTGTCTAATCAATATAGGACTGCCCTACACCTTGTGAATGGTACAGTGGCAAGCTGATACTACCTGAATAACATCATTAACCCAGTCATTGTGCCCCTGCATGAACAACACAGGTCTTATTTCATCTTCATAAATGACAATGTTCCAGCTCATCAAGGTCGCATCATTAGGGAATGGCTGCTTGAGGCTGGGGTGCCTCAAATGGAGTGGCCTGCACTTAGTTCAGACCTGAATCCCATAGAAAACCTATGGGATCAGCGGAGTGGTCGTGTAGAGGCTTGTAACCCTGCACCCCACAACCGCAATGACCTGAGGGCTGCCCTTCAAGAAAAGTGAAATGCCATGCCTCAGCAGACAATAAATCGACTTGTGAACAGCATGAGACATCGCTGTCAAACTGTAATTGATGCTCAAGGGCACATGACAAGTTATTGAGACACTGACATTTTTTGTTGTGGTATACTCACCACTGTTGTTGGCTTTTGTTTCAATAAATTGTTTGCGATGAGGAAATCACCATTGCATGCTTCTACTTAAATGCCCTACTTTCATGATATAATATCATGGTAGCATGAACTTTTTATATTTTCCATAAATTTCACCCGAAAGCCAAATATTCCCAACTTTTTCTAAGTTGTTGCTCTGTTACCCTGGACTTAGTAGAGGTTAGCTCCCATACTTCTAGAAGATACTGACAATAAAGAAAGTATTTGTTTCATTATTTTCAGTCACTTTAGAAGAAGCTTAGCACCAAAACCATGTTTTCAGAATTCTTCAACAAAAACACAACCCACTTAGGGTACAAGATGTGTTAACAGAGGCCTTTTTCAAAACTTTGAAGGTGCTGGTTAAAATGTGGCAGAATCATGGAACAATGACCTGCAAGCATAGCTACAGGTCAGCGAGCCCCTCCGGTGGAAAATTTTGAAAATGTTGAGTACCAGTGCTATTTCTGTTTTTTTTAATCACCAGTTAATAGATTGCATTTATATAGCACTTTTTATGATACCCAAAGACGCTTCCTCAAGAGTCCATTATTCATCCACTCCACAGACAGTGGTAAGCTACATCTGTAGCCACAGCTGCCCTGGGGAAGACTTGATGGAAACGTGGCTGCTATTCCGTGGCTGCTAAATGGCCTCTCTGAACACCACCAAACATTTATTCACATTCACACACTAGTGTCACAGACACTGGAGGCAAGGTAGGTAAAGTGTCTTTCCCAAGGACACAACGGAAGGGTGGGGGGAGTGGGATTTTAACCATCGACCTTCCGGTTATTGGACGACCCACTCTACCTCCTGAGCTACTACCGCCTGATGCAGGATTGAGTTAGTCTTTTCTATCTTTCCATAACTGGAAGGCAAACAAACTCCACCTTTCTTCAACACTTTCATCTGTAAATTTATTGTCCATGAGGGAGATTTCGCTGGCCCTCTTTTGCCTGTTTTATCCAGCCAGATTTTATTTTACAACAATGTATTAACAAGAGACAACAGAGCTTAAACATAACAATCATGCATGCCAGTGACAAACATTTCATCAACGCAGTTGGTATAGTGGCACTTGCCAGGAATGCCACTAAGCCAACTGTCTGTTGCCTTTTATCTCTGTAATGTGAGTTTTGGACAAAAGCAGTCCTCTGAAAACACAAACATGATATTAATGAAACTGCTACTGTGTGGCTGGCTTTATTGGTGGACAAAAACATCCACAGAAAAAGTTGGAAACAATAGATTTCCACAAAAAATTCAAGACGGGAATTTAGTAAAACTACCTTGCAAGTTTGTAAGGGCTGGACAGAAAAAAAACAACCAATGGCTCTTTGAACACAAACTGAACATGAGGGGCTTTACCTTCCTCTTCAGGGCACTGAGTTTCTCCACAACTCCATCAAGCAGTGATACCACAGAGTCAACCACTGGGAAGCTGCTCAGGGTCTTCTCCAGCTCCGCCACCACCATCGTTACGTGGCTCGTTTCCCGGTCAATGTTTTTCTGAGCGGCTCTGAAACGTTTGTTCAGAGTCTCATAGGGCACCTGAAAAGGAAAAAAAAAAAAAAAAATCACCAGCATATATTCCGTGGTATTTCAGACATTTAGGGGTGGCAGTGGTTAATGACAATACTTTTGCTAACTGCAATTACAGGTTTACTATACTGATATTACCCTGAGCTGTTGAAGACAGAAATTTGTATAAGTAGCATGTGACTGGACTCATGGTTATTTTGTCACTGTATCTTTGTAGTTTCTGCTATTTGATCACTGTAACCATTAATTTTAAAACATTTTCTCCTAATTCTAATACCAGCTTACATCAAATTAATTGAAATAACCCTTACAACGTCATCTTTAACACAAATATTTGCAAAAAAGATTAATTGCAGTTACTGATATTCCAGATTTATTAAGCAGTATTGGCCTGGCAACTGACTAGTCTAGCAACTGACGGGAGTGGTGGAACTAGAGGTAGAGCATCTGCCCCACAACCGGGAGGTCGGGGTTCAAGTCCTGGCTGGGTCATACTAAAGGCCATATAAAAATGGAACTTCCTGCCATCCAGCTTAATGCTCAGCAAAAATGGAATTGAGGCGGGAAATGTGGGTGGCAGTGGCTCAGGAGGTAGAGTGGGTCATCCAATAATCAGAGGGTTGGCGGTTTGAATCCCGCTCCGCCCAGCCATCCCGCCATTGTGTCCCTGTGCAAAACACTTTACCCATTTTGCCCCCAGTTCCATGACACTGGGTATGAATGTGTATAAATGTTGGGTAGTGGTTGGAGAGGCTGTTGGCGCGGACTGGCAGCCACGTTTCCATCAGTTTGCCCCAGAGCAGCTGTGGCTACAGTAGTAGCTTACCACTATCAATGTCTGTCTGGAGTGAATGAATAATGGACTCACTGTAAGCACTCTGAGATGTCACTTGACATGTAAAGCACCATAAAAATCTAATCCATTATTATTAGTCTAAAAACAAAACCATTCATATATCTAACATTAAGGAATTTTGCACATGGTAAATAAATACATCTGAAAATACATATATATGCTATATCATAAACTAAAAAAAAAGTCACCACCCAATAACAGCTAATTAAGCAAACCAGCAGTAAATAGAACGTTTCCTCTATGAGTTTACACAAATTGAAAAACATGTTCATTTTTTTTTTCCAAAAAAGAAAAAAGATGTAGCATAATCTGTGTGACAGATTTATTTGCACTCGTAATCATTCTAAATTCTCAATAACCCAGTACACTATGCCGAACACACTGCATATTCCTTGTGTATGCTGCTAGTAACGGTGTTGCTTTTAACCCTGCCTCTCAAATAGTTTTTCAAGGCCAAAATTAAATAAAAACAAAAAAGTCTAGAGTTACCAGAAACATGAGTTTGATTTTTCTGCAAATATGGTTTTGTGTGTATGCACAAGAGAGCAAGAAAGAAGTACTGGACATCTCTCAGCTTGAGAACCTATAAGTTTCTGTTTGTAAAGGTCATTTTATCATGGGGACAGCTCTAAAGCCGTGGTTCCCAACTTGGAGTCTGAGTTCTTCTGAGGGGTCACCAAAGATCACAAGGAGGGTGTATGGGTTTATCTGCTGTAATGTTATGAAAATTAGGTTTGTGCAGGTGAAATAAAAAAACACTAACAACACACCTAACTGGATAATCCAAAATCAGTATAAACCAAGACCGGGATTTCTCCAGTTTCCTCCCACATGCCAAAAACATGCAAATTAGATTAACTGGCATCAAACTGGGGATTCTAAATTGTCCTTAGGTATGACTGTGAGAGTGAATGGTTGTCTGTCTCTCTGTGTTGGCCCTGCGATGGACTGGCGATCTGTCCAGGGTGTACCCTGCCTCTCACCCAAAGATGCTGGGATAGGCTCCAGCTCCCCTGCGACCCGAAAAGGATTAAGTGGAAGAAGATGGCTGGATGGATGTTCTGTAAGGCTTTCCTGAATATCAGTTTTGGGCTCTGAATATTCGGGTGCATTCCAGAGCAAATATTCTAAAAATCAGTCAGTTTAGGGGAAAAGGTGAATATCTGACTACCAAATTTTAAAAAATAAATACCAGTATAATGAAGGAATATTTGGAAAATCAAATATTTAGGTACAGCTATAATATTTGGGCAGAATATAAGGCTTTGTAATGAATCACTTTACTCTTTAGTGTGTTTGCCTCAGAGGCTCTATGGGGAAAAAACGTAAGGCGCATCTACTGTACAACATATAGGGTCCCAGAATTTCTGTGCCATCTGTCAGTCATTGCATATGAATGCTGATGAAAGTAAAGGAGGTTAAAAAAAAATCTCAATAGACAAACCAAGAGGTGACATCATAGAAGCTGCACCCCACTCTTTTGTACAATCTATGGATGCATCAACAGTTTAAGGAAACAGCAAATTTGAATTACAAAAATACTTATAAAAATACCTTGATTTCATGCGGGTGGACATTATGTGTGTGTGTGTACACCATCAGACACCATCAGACATGGTAGCACTGTGCTACGTATGATGGCTGTTTTTCCAAAAATGGTTAACTAGTCTTTAACAATAAATTGCACATTTCAAGTCTAACACACCAATGTGATGTAACAATAATAATGACGGCTACTACATATATGAACACATATACATACACCAGGAGATTGCATGCAACACATTGCTAGTATTTTGTAGGTAATGCTAATCAGATGCTCCCCCAAGGGCCACACTGTGGCATTATAATTCTGCTCAGTATAGATCCAAATGTAATCGAGACTCTTCTACAGCTGTGGACTCCCTATTTGATGCCAATTATAACCATCACCCCTGTCTTAAAATGGTGCCCATCATCATATTGCACCATCCAAGCACAGGCAGACCCATCCCCAACCCACAGCCATGCATTCTTAGCACAGAGACATTTTACCATCACCAGCAACGCAAAATGCCCGGTTGTATCCATCGTATAACACAACAGCATGAGTTCCAATACAAAAGCAGCCAATGCACTGGTACTTACAACCGTGCTTTTGTATGACGACGCTCTCTGATTGTGTGTGAGACAGCTGATAACAGGAGGTAGCCGGACTTGTTTGAGCTCGTCTTTTAGCTGTGGTGTCGCAGCAGCTTTGTGTGGAATGGAGGAAGGGTGCGTGTGTGCAGCGGCGGGCTGTGATTTCTCTCACTGGCCATTTTGAGGTACGAAGAGGCAGCAGCGGCGATCAGATGGCTGCTTCCTCCGCCTGACAGCGACTCTTCCACAGCGAAATCTACCGACCACACTGGATTTGCATGCTCGATGTTTCGTTTACCGGGTAAGCTATTTGTCTTTTTGGACCCAAGATCTGTTTCACCACAGCAGTCCGGCTAAGGTTAACAGGCCAATCATGTATGTACGGCCAATCACCGACTCTCAAAGGGACGAGCAACCATCGCTTCTCAAGCTCTCCCGAATTATGTCAATTAATGTTTTTAAATAATAAATTAAGATGTTGGGTTGCTATTCTGTAGTGCTCAGATGCGCACAGTCGCTTACATGAGCACATATATATGCAAATAAATGCTTGCCCACCATACAGGTAATGTCCACGTTAGGTGGGCAGTTAAACTGACAGACAAGCCAAGGTTAAAATCCCGTGTGAAAAAACAGAAGCTTTAAAAAAAAAACTCCAGCTAACAGTCATGGGCCCTTCGGCGCACTCAACCACTACATTGAAAAATATATTACGGCAGTAGACGGATATAAAACTACGTTCAAACCTATACTATTAAACAAACCGCTATTTTTTTAATAGCTTTACAAACACGGGTAGTTAAAAAGACGCTAGCTACCTGGCCCAGTTCGGCTAACGTTAGCCTCCCTGTTGAGTTTTTCCCTATCAAATCAACTTTTAATTCACATATCACGAGCAGCAACATTCGTTGCATATCATACAGCGACTGTGGAGTTATCGGACATTCACTATTTACCAATCTGTGTTTTTGTTTACCTTCAGAGTGGGATATTCTTGGACTTTAAGAGCCATGGACAGTTGTGATGCTGTCTCTTGCACCGCCATCTTGGTTTTGTGGATTTCTAGTGGGTTGTTTGTATTTTTTCCCCGTAAAGTCGGAATGGCCTCTGTGCTCATTACCGCCACCTAGTGACACGGTGTCAACACTGACTCTGTTAGAAAGGCAGCTGCCTGTGAATTGGTAGAATAGCCCAGTGTTCTCAAGTAAAACTAGCGTTACGTGTAAACAGGGAGGTTTTATTTCTCTGAGAAAGACATGAAACTGGAGAGGGATAGTGGATATATTGGACAAAAGATGTTCAAGATGGAGCCAGCCAGGAGGAAAACCATAGAGAAGATTCATGGATATGGTGAAAGAGGGCATGGAGAGGACTGGTGTGAGAGAAGGAATAGGGTGAGATTTGAGGCAGATGATTCGTTGTACAACGTATATGAAAAAGGTGCAAATAACATTTAATTAAATCTAAAGTGCAACATTTTGTTGTATTACTGTATATGATTACAGAGACTGTCGTGGATGGTGATTCAGCTAATTAAAAAGTACTCCATTTTTACTTTTTTTTAATATCTTTTATTACAATTGTCATGTACAGATTTTGGTTCAACATAGATTAAAATCAGTGCTGTGTTTAAATCTTTTGTTGAACAATAAAAAAAATCTCACATTATTTCAATTTTTTAAAGCTGATCTAGAGAATTTTCCACTCTGGTCTCAGTCCTAAACTCATCAGAGAACTGATAAAATTTTTTATACTTAGGTTTCTTCCCTCAATGCTGACCTCACCCTTCCCCAGAGGAGGAGACAAGGCACCACAGAGGCACACAGATGCAAATTCATGCAACCATTGCCCCCCCATGCTGGTTCCACCTTTCCCACCCAAGTGACTGTGCTGTGACAGCTTGTTTATAGTTCTTGTGTTTAGTTTAGGAGCACGGCAGATATTTTAGTTATAATAAAGACTTTTAGTTTATTCTGGTGGCTGAATAATCCACCGTGCTGTTCGGGTTGAGTGGTAGTCCACCCACTGACTCTATTTTAGGTTGTTTTGTGTGAGTGTGTTCGGCCTTTTAGTACCTTAGTTTACGTTTTTTTTTTTTTTTAGAATGTTTTGGGTTCTAATTTGGGGTGGGTTTGAGTTGTATGAGTGGTTTTGGACTTTGTAAAGAGGGGGAAGAATGTGATGGCGCACTTATTGTGACGTGCAGTGTGGTGGGAGAGGCGTACTTCTGGTTGTCTGATGGCTCGTCGAGGCATGTCAACCAGCTACAGTGTGTCCAGGTGGGCGCTCCAGTTGGCGAGGCTGGACGGGAGTCGGTGATGACTGTGTGGGATCCGGGCTCTGTCGTCCAGAAGATCAGCCATCTCTCCGGGGGCCTGCTGCCTTCAGGGGTGTGCCTGCTGAGGGGCTGTCCTGGGCCCCCCGAATCCACAACATTTGCAGTGGCGGGTGGCTCCGGTGGCTTCTGTGACTAGTGCCAGTTTAGCTCCGAAACTAGCTTGTCAGAGGCCTCCAATTGGAAAGCTAGCTCAATGGCTCTAGCTAACGTCAAGTCATTCGGCGCCATTAGAAGACTAGCTCGCAGTCCAGCATTGCACGTATGCTCTGCTGGTTGGTTGTGCACCATTTCATCTTCAAGCTGTCCAAAATGGCACTCGCGAGCTAGCTGTCTTAAGTCAGCGACAAATTGGTGGATGGGCTCACCTATACATTGATGTCACTGGCGAAAATGAATTCTCCGTACAGTCACGCTGTCTTGAGTGGTGAAATGGTTAGCTAGCAGCTCCATGACGTCCTCAAACAAGTCCAACATGCCGAGTGTCCGTAGGACTCGCTGGCCTTCAATACCCAGGGTGTGGATGAGAAGCACACGTGCCCTCACCTTACTGAGCTTCCCAAGGTCCAGTGCTGTGATATAGGTTTGGAAAGCCTCGAACCAATGTGACCAAGGCACCGGCAGCTTGCCCAGGAGCTCGAGGAAAGGATGGAGTGGTGTAACGCATGCCTCCATGAGTTAATCCTCAGTCGCCAAATGTTATGTCCACAAACCTGGTGATGAATGAGGCAAAGAGAGTGGTAACGTCGAACACAGCTTGATTAATGGTAATGATAAGCAGTACACGGCAAGCACCCTGCGGGATCATCCGGCACAAGAGGAAGTGCCTATGGCGGCCCACCCCGCTATATAGGGCAGTGCGGTGACACGACAGGAAGTCGGCGTCACCACACTGCACTTCACAATAAGTGCGCCATCACAGTCAGAGGCGCTGTGCCGGCAGACAAATGCTTACAGCCCCAGGCCAGTAGAGGGCCTTTGAGGACTGATCAACTTTGTATCACTTTCTTCACTGACAAATTGCGCAAAGCAGGGGGGGGTCATTCACACACACACACACACACACACACACACACTCACTCACTTCGGGTGACAGACATGCACAGGGCTGGAGTGAGACCAATTTTTAGCCTGGGAGTTTCATACCCAAGACCAGCCCACTTTTTTTTTTTTTTTTTTGCCAGGTGGAGGAAATTGGAGCAAAAATTCTATTTCTATCCAATAGTTTTTACTGCAGACATGTTTTGACAAGAACATAGAACTTGGCTAATAGTTCACCTCAGTAAACCATCTGTCAAATAAAAACTGAAAGACTGATGACAAACTGGAAAATCAGTTCAGTGTCAGTCAATTCACTCAGAATAAAAATATTACGGACACAAAGCAGTTATTCATTAGACATCTTTAACCGAGCATTAAATTAATAATTTTAGTATTTTTAGGGTTAGGCTCTTATATTTTCACACCTTAGGTTTATGAATGTGAAATATGCTGTACGCAAAACTGATTCAACTAGGTATTAACTAAATTTTAAGTTACTTGACAGGCCTCTGTTTTCATTTTAATCCACAATGCCTGAACATTTGGGTTTCCTTTCGTACATCTATGTATCAGTTGTGACCTGTAGATTTCATTAATACACAATGAACAAGGAGCAACATAGTACCTTAAGTTCTTAGATGCAATAATATTCAGGTTTTATTTAAAGTTATTAGATGGTACCCAAAAATGTACTGTATATCAATCCAAATCAACAAATACGTACAGTAAACAAATCGAAATAAAACAAAATATTGAATGAAAATGTGAAGAGTTAGATTGTTAAAGGGGTCACTGACTGAAAAATGATGCCTTCTGAAATGTGTCTATTGGTCACATCATTATCGAAAAAATATCAAGACACCAATTTCTCTGAAAAAAAAACCCCCAACAAAACATATAGCCGTTATATCGTTTCTGTGTCCAATTAGTCATTTTAACATTTCTGGTGTGTCACGGGACTTCATAAAATGGTAAACCCAGCCAAGCGCTGTGCTGGATACAGGCCCACTGCTTTATTATTGGTCAATCTAGCTGTCTGTCATGTAGCTAACAGTGTTATGAGAAGTTTGTTTACAAAGGACAGTAAATACTGCAAATTTCTTCAGAATTCAGTCACCCTAATAGACATCCCTGTTTCCACCTGGTTCACTAATCCACAGTCGATAACATATCTAGCGCCAATCTGGCTTATTTTGTTGTATTTTTGCCATGATGCTACATCGACCTGTTAGCATTAGTTTGGCTTGGCTGTTGGTGTTGGTCAGTATATGGCATAAGGAGCTCACCTTGGCACGGAGGATGTGATGAACAGGCCGCCTGGCATGAGCTTAACTGTTGAGCCGGTCGGTTTTGATCCCTATTTTCTATAAATTCTATACACCTTGACTGGAATCCTTGTTCATCGACAACACTTGACCATATTGTATATGTCATTCTTGGATGTAATTTTAACTTAATTTCCTGTAGCATAATTTAGGGCTGTGCGATATGGCCAAAATTTCGTATCACAATATAAATAGTCTATAAATAAGATATAAATAATCTTATTTGACAATAACGAGACATAAACACTACTCACAAAACGCTAGGGATATTTGGCTTTTGGGTGAAATTTATGGAAAATGTAAAAAGTTCATGCTATAATGATATTATGGCATGAAAGTAGGGTATTTACAGTGGTGTGAAAAAGTGTTTGCCCCATTCCTAATTTCTCATTTTTTTGTATGTTTGTCACACTTTAATGTTTCAGATCATCAAACAAATTTAAATATTAGACAAAGATAGCACAAGTAAACACAAAATGCAGTTTTTAAATGAAGGTGTTTATTATTGAGGGAAAAAATGCAAGCCTACATGGCCCTGTGTGAAAAAGTGATTACCCCCTAAACCTAATAACTGGTTGGGCCACCCTTAGCAGCAACAACTGCAATCAAGCGTTTGCAATAACTGGCAATGAGTCTTTTACAGCATTGTGGAGGAATTTTGGCCCACTCATCTTTGCAGAATTGTTGTAATTAAGCCACATTGGAGGTTTTTTGAGCAAGAACCGCCTTTTTCAAGGTCATGCCACAGCATCTCAGTCGGATTCAGGTCAGGACTTTGACTAGGCCACTCCAAAGTTTTCATGTTGTTTTTCTTAAGCCATTCAGAGGTGGACTTGCTGGTGTGTTTTTGATTATTGTCCTGCTGCAGAACCCAAGTGTGCTTCAGCTTGAGGTCACGAACAGATGGCCAGACATTCTCCTTCAGGATTTTTTGGTAGACAGCAGAATTCATGGTTCCATTTACCACAGCAAGTCTTCCAGGTCCTGAAGCAGCAAAACAGCCCCAGACCATCACACTACCATCACCATATTTTACTGTTGGTATGATGTTCGTTTTCTGAAATGCTGTGTTGCTTTTACACCAGATGTAATGGGACACACACCTTCCAAAAAGTTCAACTTTTGTTTTGTTAGTCCACAGAGTATTTTCCGAAAAGTCTTGGGGATCATCAAGACATTTTCTGGCAAAACTGAGACGAGCTTTTATGTTCTTTTTGCTCAGCAGTGGTTTTCGTCTTGGAACTCTGCCATACAGGCCATTTTTTTCCCAGTGTCTTTCTTATGGTGGAGTCATGAACACTGACCTTAACTGAGGCAAGTGAAGCCTGCAGTTCTTTGGATGTTGTTGTGGGGTCTTTTGTGACCTCTTGGATGAGTTGTCGCTGCGCTCTTGGGCTAATTTTAGTTGGCTGGCCACTCCTGGGAAGGTTCACCACTGTTCCATGTTTTCGCCACTTGTGGATAATGGCTCTCACTGTGGTCCGCTGGAGTCCCAAAGCTTTAGAAATGGCTTTATAACCTTTTCCAGAGTGATAGATCTCAATTTGTTTCTCATTTGTTCCTGAATTTGTTTGCATTGCAGCATGATGTCTAGCATTTAAGGATCTTTTGGTCTACTTCACTTTGTCAGGCAGGACCTATTTTAGTGATTTCTTGATTAAGAACAGGTGTAGCAGTAATCAGGCCTGGGTGTGGCTAGAGAAACTGAACTCAGCTTTCCAAAGATGTGATAAACCACAGTTAATTTATGCTTTAACAGGGAGGGCAATCATTTTTTCACACAGGGCCATGTAGGTTTGGATTTATTTATTTTTTTTACCCTTAATAATAAATACCTTCATTTAAAAACTGCATTTTGTGTTTCCTTGTGTTATCTTTGTCTAATATTTAAATGTGTTTGATGATCTGAAACATTTAAGTGTGACAAACATACAAAAAAATGAGAAATCAGGAACAGGCAAATACTTTTTCACACCACTGTAAGTAGAAGCATCCAATGGTGATTTCCTCATCTGAAACAATTTATTGAAACAAAAGCCAACAACAGTAATGGGCATACCACAACAAAAATATCAATGTCTCAATAACTTATGTGCCCTTGAGCATCAATTACAGCTTGACAATGATGTCTCATGCTGTTCACAAGTCGACTTATTGTCTGCTGAGGCATGGCATTCCACTCTTGAAGGGCGGCCCTCAGGTCATTGAGGTTGTGGGGTGCAGGGTTACAAGCCTCTACATGTCGACTCTGCTGATCCCATTGGTTTTCTATGGGATTCAGGTCTGGAGAAAGTGCAGGCCACTCAATTTGAGGTGCCTCAGCCTCCAGCAGCCATTCCCTAATGATGTGACCTTGATGAGCTGGAGCATTGTCGTCCATGAAGATGAAATTAAGCCCGTGTTGTTCATGCAGGGGCACAATGACTGGATTAATGATGTTATTCAGGTACAGTGCATCTGGAAAGTATTCACAGCAATTCACTTTTTCCACATTTTGTTATGTTACAGCTTCATTCCAAATGGGATTAAATTAATTTTTTCCCTCAAAATTCTACACACAATACCCTTTAAAGTGCTGATGACACGTTTTTGACTTCCTCTAATTTTTTAACACATAATACAATATGACAAAATAGGTTGGTCTGTGCAGTTCTAAGTCAAACAGGCTTTTTTTTCACACAAATAAGCCGACGTTTTCATGAGCGCCACGCCACCAATTACGTCAGTGGCTGGAAAACCCCGCTGCCATGTAGTCAAGTCATCGACAGAACACAGCGCATGGCTGCTCATTGTACACACAGGATGGAAGCGATTGAAAACATCAACAATGGTTCCAGCACATGTAGTCTGGAATTGGTTTGTGTTGTCCAATCTTCCGACGATTATAGTTCCGAAGAATTGGATGACAGTGAAGAATCTGGGGGCATCAGACCGTATAGGTTTGAGCCGTGTCAAGTGGGCATTGTGCCAAGCGAGTCACACTCAGAGAGTGACGGTGGAGAAGCACACATGCCCGCTGCAGCAGCTGCGACAAACACACGGCAGTGGAACACCAGTGTTATTCTTTTGTTACAGATATTGCAACAAATTATTTGTTTAAAAATATAATTTATTTAAACGCGATTTTTCAATAAAATTATAGCAGTGTATTCTCTGTGGCTCAGGCATTGGGGTTTATTATGGATTATATTTTGAGTTCTTGTTGTTTTTGTTTTGTACGTGTGTTTTATGCGCGTTTTGAGCCATTTTCAGGTGGGCACTGTCCAAGATTCGCCGGTCCAAACACAAGCGCCCTCTCTCTTTGACAGTCAGCTGTTCATGTTTTGTGTGCATCATCTACCGTGGTGTCAGCCAGCCAATATTGCTAAGACTATTACGACGTGTTAGCCACTCCACACAGCCGTGGTTCTGTTGCGCCCCCTGAAGCGATGTCGGCCCTGGGGCGCAACCGTGGTTAACACGTTTCCTCTCCATGTTCGCTGGGCGATGTCAGCCCTGAACGCCAACTGTAAGTGTTTCTGTTTATTTTTGTAAGTCTTCACCTTTTTGGGAACTGTTGTCATCATTCTTATATTCAATACATGTACTGTGGTGAATTCTGCACGTAAATCAGTCAGAGACTGTCCCAACACTATGCCCGTTTTGACACCTCGTCATCTGTGTCCAACTCCCCCCCTCCCTCCAGCTCCACAGCCTCCACATTCCCTACTTCATTTAAGGCACCCCCCCCCACCTCCCCCCCTCCCCTTATCATCAGTGAGCAGGATGTGCTCAAACAGTTCTCCAGACTGAACCCGCGCAAGGCCCCCGGCCCAGACGGCGTGTCTCCCTCCACCCTGAGACTCTGTGCGAAACAGCTGGCTCCTGTATTCACAGACATTTTTAACACCTCCCTTAAGTTATGCCACGTGCCGTCCTGCCTCAAATCCTCCACCATCATCCCTGTCCCCAAGAAGCCACGGATCACTGGACTTAATGACTACAGACCTGTAGCGCTCACCTCTGTAGTCATGAAGTCCTTTGAGCGCCTGGTCCTGTCCCACCTCAAGTCCATCACCACCCCTCTCCTGGACCCGCTGCAGTTTGCCTACCGAGCCAACAGGTCTGTAGACGATGCAGTCAACCTGGCCCTCCACTCCATCCTGCAGCACCTGGACTCCCCGGGAACCTACGCCAGGATCCTGTTTGTGGACTTCAGCTCCGCATTCAACACCATCCGCCCCGCTCTGCTCCGGGACAAGCTGTCCCTGTTCAACGTGCCTGACTCCCTCTGCAGGTGGATCATCGACTTCCTGACGGACCGGAGGCAGCATGTGCGGCTGGGAAAGACTGTCTCAGACTATACTAGCATCAGCACCGGATCACCCCAGGGCTGTGTACTTTCCCCCCTACTCTTCTCCCTTTACACCAACTCCTGCACCTCCAGCCACCAGTCTGTCAAGTTGATCAAGTTTGCGGACGACACCACCCTCATCGGGCTCATCTCCAACGGCGACGAGTCCGCCTACAGGAGAGAGGTGGCCCAGCTGGCGTCCTGGTGCAGCAATAACAACCTGCAGCTGAACGCTCTGAAGACAGTGGAGATGATTGTAGACTTCAGGAAAGTCACTACTCCTCTGCCCCCCCTCACCCTCTCAGGCTCTCCCATCACCACTGCTGATTCCTTCCGCTTCCTAGGCACTACCATCACCAGGGACCTCAAATGGGAGCTGACCATCAGCTCACTCATCAAAAAAGCCCAGCAGAGGATGTTCTTCCTGCGGCAGCTGAGGAAGCTCAAGCTACCCACCAAGATGTTAGTGCAGTTCTACACAGCCATCATCGAGTCCATCCTCACCACCTCCATAACCGTGTGGTACGCAGGAGCCACTGCCAGGGACAGACTAAGGCTGCAGCGCGTCGTGCGCACTGCTGAGAAGGTGATCGGCTGCAAGCTCTCATCTCTCCAGGATCTGTACATCTCCAGGACCCGGAGGCGTGCTGGCCGGATCATAGCCGATCCCTCACACCCTGGTCATGTACTGTTTGCCCCCCTCCCCTCTGGTAGAAGACTTCGGTCCATCCAGACTAAAACCTCCCGTCACATGAACAGCTTCTTCCCCTCTGCCATTAGACTGCTGAACACTAAGTGACTCTCGTGCACCATGTACAGCAGCTCAACCAGACTCATGTCAATCATCACTGTTTTCTTCCTGCATTACCGACTGCACTATATAGTTCTCCACAGTATCTGCTGCTGGCTAATATATATTTTAACTGTTGACCAGTATCACTTAATCTTATCCTACACTTTATTACATGTATAGTTTATTTCTCTTATCTTATCATGTTTAATGTTGCAGCATTGTACCGAGACAAATTCCTAGTTTGTGTACTACATGAACAATGGCAATAAACCTGATTCTGATTCTGATTCTGATTCTGAAATCCATTCATCATGACCCTCCGTGCGCTCTTACACAGGGCCGACATCGCTTCAAGGACGCACGAGAACCACAGCGAACATGGAGTGACTAACACATCGTGAGAGTGCTGAAAATACTGGCAGACAAACAGCACAGATGACTGGCAAACGGCCGCGAAGTACACGCACTGCTGGTGATAGTGTGATGAGAAGCACCCGGGCGAGGACCGGGAAACATGATCAGTGGGAGGGGAATCAGCTTCTGATAATGAGAGAGGGGACGTGCCTGGACCGGCGTGCGATCAGAGAAAGTAGGTCAAAGCTGTGCGTAAATCCATTAATCCTTCCCCTCCTTGTGCGCTCCTCCTGCATAAAAGCACATGAGGAGTGCACTTGGAGCGCACGAGGAGGCTTATGACAGTTGGAGCTGAAGTGTGTGATGTGGTCTTTCATTGCCTGCTGTTTATCTAAGCCTGCGACACAACGCGAAGGCATAGCCGTAAAATTAAAACAAGAAACCAGAGAAACTGTGAGCTACAAAGCTGCTGTCATTCTAGTTAACAACACCGGAATCCGTTCTGTCGATTACGTCATTGGGGTGCCGCCCTTAATTTGGTGGGCAGCACCACAGTCCAGTCAGCGGCTGTGGTTTTTTGATGATAATTAGTTTATGCAGGTGCTGTTGTAAATATTATATTGATCATAGACAATGACTTTTGGGTTTACACAACATGCTAAAAAATGTCAAAAACGTGTTATTAGTACTTTAATGACAATGTTTTTTTTTTTTTAGATTTTTGCAAATTTATGAACAATAAAAAAACCGAAGAAATCACATGTACATAAGTATTCACAGCCTTTGCCATGAAACTCAAAATTGAGCTCAGGTGCATCCTGTTACCACTGATCATTCTTGAGATGTTTCTATAGCTTAATTGGAGTCCACCTGTGGTAAATTCAGTTGACTGGACATGATTTGGAAAGGCACACACCTGTCTGTATAAGATCCCACAGTTGACAGCGCATGTCAGAGCACACACCAAGCATGATGTCAAAGGAACTGTCTGTAGACCTCCGAGGTACAAATCTGGGGAAGGGTACAGAAAAATTTCTGCTGCTTTGAAGGTCCCAATGAGCACAGTGGCCTCCATCATCCGTAAATGGAAGAAGTTTGGAACCACCAGGACTCTTCCTAGCGCTGGCCGGTTGTCTAAACTGAGCGATCGGGGAAGAAGGGCCTTAGTCAGGGTAGTGACCAAGAGCCCAATGGTCACTCTGTCAGAGCGCCAGCGTTCCTCTGTGGAGAGAGGAGAACCTTCCAGAAGGACAACCATCTCTGCAGCAATCCACCAGTCAAGCCTGTATGGTAGAGTGGCCAGACGGAAGCCACTTCTTTGAAAAAAGCACATGGCAGCCCACCTGGAGTTTGCCAAAAGGCACCTGAAGGACTCTCAGACCATGAGAAACAAAATTCTCTGGTCTGATGAGACAAAGATTGAACTCTTTGGTGTGAATGCCAGGCGTCATGTTTGGAGGAAACCAGGCACCGCTCATAACCATGCCACTGGTGTTGGCAGCATCATGATGTGGGGATATTTTTCAGCGGCAGGAACTGGGAGACTAGTCAGGATAGAGAGAAAGATGAATGCAGCAATGTACAGAGACATCCTGGATGAAAACCTGCTCCAGAGCACTCTTGACCTCAGACTGGGGCGATGGTTCCACCACCGGAGTGGTAGCCTAAGTGGTAGAGCATCCGCCCAACACCCGGAAGGCCTGGGTTCAAATCCTGGCCAGGTCATGCCTAAGACCATATAAAAGTGGAACTTCCTGCCATCCAGCTTGGTGCTCAGCAATAATGGAACGGAGGAGGGAAATTTGTGTGCCTTGCCTGGCAGTGACCCTTCTGATACTAGATGTAATTAACATTGTAGATAAGAGAAACATAATTTAGTTCTACTGTACATGATTGGCTGTATGGATTGAATGACAATAAAGTTACCATTGGTTCATCTTTCAGCAGGACAACGACCCTAAGCACACAGCCAAGATATCGAAGGAGTGGCTTCAGGACAACTCTGTGAATGTCCTTGAGTGGCCCAGCCAGAGCCCAGACTTGAATACAATTGAACATCTCTGGAGAGATCTGAAAGTGGCAGTGCACTGATGCTTCCCATCCAACTTGATGGAGCTTGAGAGGTACTGCAAAGAGGAATGGGCAAAACTGCCCAAAGATAGGTGTGCCAAGCTTATGGCATCATATTAAAAAAAAAGTTGAGGCTGTAATTGCTGCCAAAGGTGCATCAACAAAGTATTGAGCAAATGCTGTGAATACTTGAGTACATGTGATTTCTTAGTTTTTTATTTTTAATAAATGTGTAAAAACCTAAAAGAAAACAAAAAAAACTTTTTTTGCACATTGTCATAATGGGGTATTGTATGTAGAATTTTGAGGAAAAAAATGTGCCTGGAGTTGAAGGGCATTCATCATCTGGTTCCGTAGGGCACTGTTCACAATGAAGCTGTCATCAGTGTGGGATGTGGCCAAAGGACATCCACTTCTATGCCCTTCTTTGACTCTTGCAGTCTCTCTGTATCTCTGTTGCAACCTGCTGATGACAGTCTGTGACACTCTAAGCTCAGTGGCCACTTCCCTCTGAGAACATTCTGTTTGAAGCCTCGCAATGGCAAGGTACTGTTAATCAATTGTTAGGTGTCGTCTTGGTCTCATGATGTCAAAATGTGAACAACATGATGAAGAGGACTGTTTACATACAAATTCTAATTGAACCAGAAAATTTAGTGGTCGATTCATGGATCAAACACCTGTTGTGAATTTTGTCATTAAGCACCTTGTTGGAGAACAGCAAGTTATGCAAAAAGTACTGAAACATTGAACAGTTGGAAATGTGCATTCAAAAGGTTACAGAAGGTCAAATTAAGTTCACCTGTAAAGGTAAAAAGTGCATTTTAGGTGCATCCTGAAATTTCACCAGAAAGCCAAATATCCCTAACTTTTTACACACTACTCTCTCTCTCTCTCTCTCTCGCTCTCTCTCTCTCTCTCTCTCTCTCTCTCTCTCTCTATATATATATATATATATATACTGTATATATATATATATATATATATATATATATATACTGTATATATATATATATATATATATATATATATACAGTATATATACACACACACACACACACACACACACACACACAGAGTGGTGGTTTAGAGGTAGAGCATCCGCCTCACAGCCGGGAGGTCATGGGTTCAAGGCCGGGTGACACCAAAGACCATATAACAGTGGTACTTTCCACCATCTAGCTTGGTGCTCAGCATAATGGAATAGGGAAAGGAAAGTTAACGCACAGAGCTACCAGAGGACTGACCTCCCACTGTAGCTTTCACTACTTACAGTAGCTATGTCGCCTAGCGTCAGAGAAACGGAAATAGGCGCCGCCCCAACACCACATGGTGCCCTCCATGCTGTGGAAGGGAATTAACAACTAATACACAGCGGGGAAAATAAGTATGAACACGTCAACATTTTTCCACATTAAACATATTTCTGATGGAGCCACTGACCTGAGATTTTCACCAGATATCAGTAACAACTCAAGTAATCAATATATGAAAAGAAATGAAGGCAACTGTGTTCACCGAACATGTTCTATTTAATCAAGTGGAATGACACAGGGAATAAGTGTTGAACATGCTTGGTGAAATTCATTTAATATTTAGTAGAAAAGCCTTTGTTGGTAATAACAGCTTCCATATGCCTCCTGTATGGAGAAACTAGGTGCAGGCATTGCTCAGGAGTGATTTTAGCCCATTCTTCCACACAAACTACCTTCAAATCTTGAAGGTTCTGTGGGTGTCTTCTATGAACTCTGATCTTCAGTTTGTTCCATAGATTTTCAATTGGATTCAGATTATGTGACTGACTGGGTCACTCAGACAGCTCTTTTTTCCTTCTTTGGAGCCAGTTGAGAGTTTCCTTGGCTGTGTGTTTGGGATCATTGTCTTGCTGAATTGTCCACCCTTGTTTCATCTTCAGTATCTTGGCAGATGGCAACAGATTCTTATCAAGGATGTTTCTGTACATCTGTCCATTCATCTTTCCTTCAATTATATAAAGTCTGCCTGTACCATGTGCTGAAAAACACCCCCACACCATCATGGGATGTACAGTGCCATTTCTCCTCCAAACATGCTGTGTGTTGTGGCTTCCAAAAGTTCAATTTTGATTTCATCTGACCAGACTATATTCTCCCAGTATTTTACTGGCTTGCTCAAATGTTGTGTAGCAAACTTTAAACGAGCTTCAACATGCTTTTTTTCAGCAATAGAGTCTTATGAGGTGAGCGGGCATAGACCCCATGTCGGTTTTTTTTGATTTGATGTTTGATTTTGTGTACTTTATTGATCCCCAGAGGGGAAATTCAGGGCATCCACCTGGATGGATGAAGCAGCCACGGTACAGTGCTATGCCTTCGCCATTCACACACACATTCACATCTCGGGCCACTTTAGAGTCTCCAATTCATCCATCCAGGTGGATGCCCTCAATTTCCCCTCTGGGGATCAATAACGTATACAAAATCAAAAAATCAATTAACCTAACCTGCATGTTTTTGGCCTGTGGGAGGAAACCGGAGAAATCCAGGAGTAAACTGGGCTGCACGGTGGCGCAGTGGTTAGCACTGTGGCAGCACAGTTTACCCTTGGCCGGGGGATTGTGGGGATCGTGGGATCGTGGGTTCGATCCCAGCCCCCGACCAACAGTGATCTGTGTGGAGTTTGCATGTTCTCCCCGTGTTGCGTGGGTTTGCTCCGGGATTTCTCCGGTTTCCTCCCACATGCCAAAAACATGCATGTTAGGTTAATTGGCTGTTCTAAATTGTCCCTAGATATTTGTTTCCTTTAGGCCCTTAGAATAGAGGGTTAGTATTAATGAAAGCGCTTTGAGTGGTCTTTGTGACTAGAAAAGCGCTATATAAGTGCAGGTTAGTTAGTTAGTTAGTTAGTTAGAGTAAACCCACACAGACACGGGGAGAACATGCAAACTCCACACAGATCACTGTTGGTCAGGGGCTGGGATTGAACCCGGGATTCCACAGCCAAGGTGTGAGTTGCTGTGCTGCCACAGTGTTAGCCACTGTGCCACCACACTGCCCATTGAGTGCATACCTTATTGTTTTCTTTGAAACAGCAGTACCTGCTAACTCCAGGTCTTTCTGGAGCTCTCCATGAGTGGTCTTTGGCTCTTGGATAACTCTTCTGATAATTCTTTTGACTCCTCTGTCAGAAATCTTGTGAGGAGCTCCTGGTCGTGGCTGGTTTATGGTAAAATGATGTTCTTTCCATTTCCGAATGATGGCTCCAACAGTGCTCACTGGAACATTCAGCAGTTTAGAAATGTGCCTGTAACCAATGCCATCATTATATATTGCAACATAAGGTTGCAAAGGTCTAGAGAGAGCTCTTTGTTTCTACCCATCATGAGTTCTTTGTGGTGTGACAATCTGATATTCACAGACCTTTTTATTTTCCCCCCTTGTCCTGTCAAGCAGCTAGGAAAGCAGAACAGAAATCTGCTTCCCTTATTGTGCCAAACAGATTTACTTTGCCAAAAGGAACTTTATACAGTACATGCATATGTACTTTATATTATTTACAAGCTCCTCTTGGAATAACTTTTAATACTTTTTTAAAATTGTTTTAAACATGAAGGACCCAACCGGGGGGGGGGGGGGGACTGGGGAAGGGGAAAGAAAAGAGAGAGGAGCAAACAGAGAAGACAAACAGACTAACACAACTGAAATATACAGAAGACAAACTGTTTCTTCTACTGAAAAGGTCTCATCATGAGTCTGGTATCTGCACCTGTTAAAGGAGAGACATGTGTGTGTGTGTGTGTGTGTGTGTGTGTGTGTGTGTGTGTGTGTGTGTGTGTGTGTGAGTGGTTTGCCAGGAAAATTACAAAGAGGGTGGCAGGTCACAGCAACACCCCACCCTCCCTCTGGAAACCCCGAGCAAGCAAGACAGCGACATCAACCCCCACAGAGGACAAATGTCCTGAGGCCAACAAGCCCCAGGACAACCAGGCATCTGCCCCAGGAGGGACAGCTGAGGGAGGCAAGGCCACCAGGTGGTGGCGCGGACCTGCACCCACCCCAACACCCCAGCATATACCCCGGGAACCCCCAGGCCTTCATGCCCAAGGAAGGTAGCAGCAGCAAGGTGCAGGAGCCCCATGGGGGGCCAGCCCCCCCAGTCCAAGGGAGTACACATGGCCAGGAGGTGCCACCCCCTCAGTCCAGCACCCCCCAACCAGTACATACACCCATTCCCACGCACTCACACCCTCATGCTCTCACACGCACCCACTCACACTCACACACACTCACACGCTCTCACTCACTCTCACTCGGCCTCTCCCCCACACAATCCCACACTCGCACTCCCACACCCACCCACTCTCACCCACTCCTGTACCCGCTCAATCTTGCTCCTACTCCCACCCACCCTCACAGTCACCCGCACCAACCCACGCTTCCCTCCACCCATGCCCACCCATACATACACTCTCACTCATGCTCCGACTCACTCACATCCCCTCGTGTTCACCCCCACATGCTCACAGCCACGGAGACCGCCAGTGCGGACCAGCAGCCACGCCCCCGTCAATCCGCTCCGGGGCGGCTGCGGCTACAGAAGCAGACCACCACCACCACCAACGCCCACCTGGAGCGACTGATCAACAGACCACTGCAAGTGCTCCGAGATGCCACCCAAAGTGCCACACAAATCTGACCCACCACCACCATCATCATCTCCACTCATCACTCCCTCCCTCACTCTCACTTACTCACTTGCTCACTCCCTTGTTCGCACCTATTCATTCGGCAGCACCCAGGGATGATGACAACATGACGGGCCCCAGGGCACCAGCCAGGCCCCAGGCCCCAGCCCCCTGTCAGAAGGAGGCAGCAGGGGTGGGGGAAGACCCCCCACCCCCCACCCCCATCCGCAAATCGTGATGGGTGAGTGTTAGTTGTGTGGTGTGATTGTGTGTAGGTGTGTGAACTACCAAATTGCAGTTAAAATTAGGGGGATAGTGTGTTTGGGCACCGCTACCCACTGCTATGGGCAGGGGGGATCCCACCCCCCCAAGCCCTCAGTGTCTACAGTGCAATTAAAACTGAGGTGAGGGTGGCCCCACTGCGCAGAAGACGGAGGAATCCTCTTCACTGACACCGTATGGCACACCCCCGCCCCAAAACCCTAAGTGCATCCAATAAGATGTATGATCCACCCAGAATTGGGGGGAGGGAGTAAGACTGGGTGGGAGGCGGTCCTAAAGACAGCCCATCCCCACCCCAGAAGCCAGCTCCCAAACTGGCTCTGGAGGCCACTCACTGCCCCCAGATCCAGTTCCAGGGCAAGGGCCACCAGGCCATACAGCCTAGGACCCGCCAGCGTTGCATCCCAGTGTTCACCAGCACCACAGGCATGATGGGGCAGCCACACTCACACTTACTGTCACACATCTTGTACACACAAACATAAATAATAATAATAATATTAATAATAATAATAATAATAATGGGCCGGACCCATACGGCACTCCACATGCCAAGCGACATCCCAGAGCGCCCACCGTGAGCCCACCAACTATCCGCCCCAGACAGACATCAACAGCAGCAGGCTACCCTGCAGCCACAGCCACCCTGGGGCAAACTGACAGAAACGCGGCCGCTAACCCGCCCCAAAGGCCCCCCCACCCCGCAAGCACCCACACACACCCATACCCGGCGCCATAGACACCAGAGGCAAGGTGGCAAAGCGCCCCGCCCCGGGATACAAAGGCAGGATGGCCGGGAAGAGCAGCGCCCGAACCGCCACCCTCCAGGCCACCAGACGGCCCACCCTACTCCCCGCTACCCAGCGAGGTCTTTCCCTCCATATACACACCCTCCACTCCTGCATGTCCACCCACAGATACTTGCATCCACACATACACACACATGCACACACATGTACTCACCATCACATATGTCCACCTACACCCACACACAGCCTCACATGTTTACACAGAACACACATACCCACACGATCACACACACATGCACGCATCCATATCCACACCCACACATATACACGTGCACCCACACACACCCATACTCACACACACCTGCACATACGCATGCATACACACACTCACACATGCGCACGCATGCACACACACACGCATGCACATGCACTCGCACACCGATGTCTGTAGACCCTGGAGGACACAGACCTTTTTAAAGGCTATCAGTCAGGACTTAAACTGCTGAAACTTCCTAAATTCTGATGGATTTCAGCTGGTTTCTTGGCTTTCTATGCCTTTTTGCACCTCCTTTTCTTCATGTGTTCAATATTTATTCCCTGTGTCATTCCACTTTATTAAATATAACTTGTGAACACAGTTGCCTTGATTTCTTTGTATGTATGGATGACTTGGGTTGTTAGGGATATCTGGTGAAAATCTCAAGTCAATGGCTCCATCAGAAATATGTTTAATGAGAAAAATGTTGACGTATTCAATATTGATTTTCCCCGCTGTATATTTAATAACCACTGAAATGGACCATCACTTTTACTACATTTTACATTACATAGTGAAAAAAAATTAATCATACAATTTCATGTCATTGTTTTTATGCACATTTTCCTCTCTTAATTTTGCAGTGTTGTTATAAAATTGTTTTTTTAATGTGCATTTGAGATGACTAACTTTCTTTCATTATCGCTACTTAACTATTTAAAAATGATTAGAAATCAAGTAATTTTTTTTAAAATTACTTGATTTCTAATCATTTTTAAATAGTTAAGTATTTTTAAAAAATTATTATTAGAAATCAAGTGGCGCAGTGGTTAGCACAGTGGCAGCACAGCAAGAAGGTCATGGGATTGATTCCACCTTTGACCATCGTGGGTTTGATCCCACCCTCAGACCATTGGTGACCCTTCTGTGTGGAGTTTGCATGTTCTCCCCGTGTCTGCGTGGGTTTCCTCCGGGCACTCCGGTTTCCTCCCACATGCCAAAGACATGCAGGTGAGGTTAATTGGCATCAACTGGGGATTCTAAATTGTCCTTAGGTATGACTGCGAGAGTGAATGGTTGTCTGTCTCTCTGTGTTGGCCATGTGATGGACTGGCGATCTGTCCAGGGTGTACCCTGCCTCTCGCCCAAAGATGCTGGGATAGGCTCCAGCCCCCCTGCAACCCAAAAAGGATTAAGTGGTAGAAGATGGATGGATGGATGGATGGATGGATGGATAGAAATCAAGTCCTATTAAGAGCCAGTTTGTTCCTCCGATACATTTTAATTTATTTATTATTTAGTGTGTATGCGGCCACTGTCATGCACTTTTGCAGCTTTAGTAATATTTTTTCAGACAAAATTAAGAAACTTGGCAATAATTTCACCCTTTGAGTGTGTATGGTGCAGAACTGCGACATACCCCCTAGTAGTCAAGAATGGTAAATTTTTTTGTCAATAAAATAGTTCAGATTTCCAAGGCTATAACTTGAAAGTGGTAAGAGATAATGACTTACTGTCAATTAGAAAGATGTAAAATATGATCCAAAGTTTCAGATAGGAATAAATTTATGCATCTAATTTGCATAATGTCACGGCACCTCTTTAAATTCCATAACTCAGTCAAAACTGGACTTTGGACGTATTTACACAAAAAATGGTTAAGTCTTTTGACACTGTTTTTTGTACAGACGTACCTCATCATCTTATCTTCAAAGTATATGAACAAGAAATCAGTACATTTTAAAAAAAACCCAGAAATTTCTCACTTACTTTTGAAAAAGTCAGTGAGAAGGCAGGCGCAGTGCTGCGCTTTGCCACTAGGGGCATGCAAATTCTCACACTCAAAGGGTTAAACCAAAGAAATGATGGTCTGATACACTACAAGAACAAGAAGTCATCTCTATTGTCATTCAGTCCATACAGCCAATCATGTACAGTAGAATGAAATTATGTCGGGGGTCGCCAGTCTGGTCGAAACACCCTGCTGGCGAGGTGTGCAGGCGGGCACATTAGTCTGTAAGGGGAAAAAGGGTGTGGGGGGGGGGACATGTCAGCTTTGTGAGCGCAGGTCTCTACAGCGGGAACACCAGCTTGCGGAGCCACCAATGGTGGGCGTTTGTGCCGAGGAGCTTGGGCCAATACCACCTGCTCATCTGCCAACACAAAAGCAGGCTTCAGCCTGTTGATGCAGACAGTCTCCCTACATCCCCCCCAAGTCTAACACAAAATGCTTTGCCCCACTCTCCAGCACCCTGAACGGTTCGTCGTACAGTGGGCGCAGCAGGGTCCAGTGTGCATCGTGCCTGACAAAAACAAAACTGGCGTTCTGTAAGCTTTTCAGGACGAAGGTGGGGGGAAAACAATGGTGGGCCGGGCCTGGCACGTTAACAGCCTCCGTACTGTGCAAAAATTGCGTGGGCAGATCGACCCTAGGCGCGGGATTTTCTGGTAAAAATTCCTCAGGGATCCACAGCGGCTGAGAAAAAAAGAGTTCTGCCGGGGAAAGTGCCAAATCTTCCTTAGGAGCAGAGCGCAACCCTAAAAGAACCCAGGGCAGGCGGTTGATCCAATTTGCATCCGTGAGCGAAGCTCTGAGCGCCGCCTTAGGCGATCAATGAAAACGTTCACATAACCCGTTAGCCTGGGAGTTGTACGCGGTAGTGCAGTGGATTTTGACCCCCAGGCTCTGGGCCATCGTGGACCAGAGTTCCAAAACAAACTGCAGGCCCTTGTCAGAAGTGATGTCCGATGGGGATCCGAACTATGCAACCCAAGCCAACAAAAAAGTGCAAGCCACTTCCGCGGACATGGTGGAAGCCAGCGGGACCACTTTAGGCCAACGCGTGGTGCGGTCCATGATTGTTAAAAGGTGCGTGAAACCTTGCGACGGTGGGAGGGATCCCACCAAATCCACGTGGACGTGGTCAAACCTCCTGGCTGGGATTTGGAATGGCTCAAGGGGGGCTCTGGTGTACTTGTGCACTTTCGCCCGCTGGCACGTGATGCATGCTGCAGCCCACTCTCTCACGTCCTTGCGCAAGCACGGCCAGACAAATTTCGTCCCCACCAGTTTAACTAAGGCGCGCACACCAGGATGTGAAAGGGAGTGGACTGACTCAAATATGCAGTGGCGCCAAGAGCTCGGAACCACCAGGCACGGGCAACCGGTGGAGACGTCGCAGAGCAAGGGAGGGCACCCTTCCTGCATCACCCTGCTCTCCAGTTTTAACCCAGTGGGCGTGTACTGGAGCGAGCAAATGTCTGTGTCCTCGGTTTGTTCCGCGGCCATAGCAGGGAAATCTATTCCCATGTAGACCGGGGAGACTAACATGTGTGACAGGCATTCGGCCACAACGCTGAGCTTTCCAGCAACGTGTTGAATGTCGGTCATGAACTCCGTGATCGTGGCCAAATGCCATTGCTGCCAGGCCAACCACGGTTCCGAGACCTTGGACATAGCGTACGTTAGCAGTTTATGATCCACAAATGCGGTGAACTCACGCCCCTCTAGCCAAAACTGGAAATGGCGCGTCGCCAGGTGGAGGGCCAACAATTCTCTGTCGAACGTACTGTACTGGTGTTCATCGTCGCACAAAGTACGACTTGAAAAATGTGAGCAGGTGCCACGAACTGGAGACGTACTGCTCCACCATTGCCCCTATGGCAACGTCACACACGTCCGTGGTGAGTGCTATTCGCGCTGACCTGGCAGGGTGGGCTAGCAAAGTGGCGTTAGCGAGCGCTATTTTGGCGTTTGCAAAAAACCTGGACTCGTTTGGGGGTCCCGTCGATGTTTTCTGCGGGCTTTTTTTTCTTAATTGTGGCGTACAACGGCTGCAGCAGCTGGGCTGCCTGGGGGTGGAAACGGTTATAAAAGTTGACCATTCCCAAAAATTCCTGTAGGGCCCTCACAGTCTGCAGACGCGGAAAATCCGACACGGCGCGCATCTTATCGGCTAACGGAATTGCGCCCTCTGGTGAAATGTGATTGCCCAAAAAATCAATCACAGGCACACCAAACTGGCACTTTGTCGGGTAAACTATAACCCTGTGCACTTCCAACGTCTGGAAAACCATTTTGAGATGGGCGAGGTGCTCCTCCTCGGACGTGCTAGCCACTAGAATGTCGTCTAAGTAGACAAAAATGAAAGATAGGTCACGGAGCACCGAATCCATCATTCTCTGAAAGGTTTGCGCAGCACCCTTTAACCCAAACAGCATGCGTAAAAACTCAAAGAAGCCAAAAGAAGTTATTACTGCTGTTTTGGGAACATCCTCCACCCGCACCGGGACCTGGTGATAACCGCGGACCAGATCCACTTGTGAAAAAACATGCATCCGGCCAGGTGCACGGAAAAATCCTGGATGTGCGGGATGGGATATCGATTGTGTTCCGTGGCATTGTTCAAGTGCCGGAAATCGCCACGCAGTTGCCACGACCCATCGGCCTTAGGCACCATGTGTAGCGGGGATGCCCACGGGCTGTTGAAGTGCCTAACAATGCCCAACTGCTCCAAGTTGGCAGACTCCTCTCGTATGCTGGCCAGTTTAGCCATGTCCAGGCACCGAGGTCACGCGAACACCGGCGGGCCTTTAGTGGTTATGTGGTTTGACTCCGTGCTTAGTTACCAAAGCAGAAAAAGTTGGGACCGTGAGCGCTGGGAACTGTGCAAGTAAATGCTGGTACTTACTCCCTGGAGCTATAACGTTAGCCAGTGATGTTGACCCAGCTCCCCGAGCTGTGCAGGGCAGGGAGGTGAAAGAGACAGCGTCCACTAAATGTCTGTTGGCAACATTGACTAACAACCCATAAGCACATAAAAAATCTGTGCTTTAAATGGTGGCAGAACATTCAGCAGCCACAAAGTCCCACTGGAAATTGCGTCTGTGTAGGCATACCGTCAGTGTCCGTTCACCAAATGTCCTGATGGTAGACCCACTGGCGGCTGTAAGCTCGGGACCACTGCCTCCTGCCGACCTGTCTGTGCTGACCGGCAGGATAAGGCTCTTCTGGGAGCCGGAGTCTACCAAGAAGCGTCTCCCTGAACGTATGTCTGTGACAAAAAGCAGCTTGTTCCTGTCTCCAGCAATCGCAGCTGCTACTGACTGCTGGCTGTGCTGTTTCCTGGCTTCTTGTATTGGCATAGCGGCAGGCAGCGTTGTGCATTTGAGCTGAAACAGCGATGATAGAAACAGATCACCCCATTCCTGGGTCTCTTGACGCCCGCCCCAGCTACCACCAACAGCTCCTCGACCTCACTGGAGACCCTTGTGGATGCCGGTGCCGCTGCATTCACGCTGAGAGCTCAGGTTGCTAAAATGATGCGGTCCGCTTCCTGCGCCAGGGTGCGGTAGTCTTTAGTAACCAGCAGCAGCGAGTTGGCCAGGATTGCCCTTGCTGTAGCAGGTAGGTTCCTGAGGAACAGGTGGGTGAACAGGAAAGATTTGTCATTCTTCCCCATCAGCGCCAACATGCTCTCCATAAGCTCCACAGTTGATCTGTCACCTAACTCTGAATGTGTTAGGAGTCTCTCTGCCCTTTCACTGTCAGACAGGGTATAATGATGGAGCAGCATCCTCTTGAGCGCTTCATATTTCCCTTGGGCCGGCGGCTCCTGGAGAAGGCTCATACCTGCTGCGTGGCGCGCACATCCAGCGCAGCAACCACATGGTAATATTTTGTGTCGTCCGCTGTGATCCCATGGAGTGTGAACTGGGCTTCTATATGCAGGAACCACGCGGATGGGTTGTGAAGCCAGAAGTCTGGGAGCTTGAATGAGACAGCACACGCGGCGCTCGTGTTCTCCCTCTGGGTAGTCTCTGGGGCAGTGCTCGGCTCGTTCTCCATGGCACGTCTTGGGTCACCGATGTGGAAGAAAAAAGCAGACGAGGCAGCGAGCTAGATGACACATGAACTTTATTCTTCTTCCAACATCAAGTACAGGAAATACTCTGTCTGGGTCTCTTTGCACCTCCTTTTTATAACCTTTATTTTGGCACAATGAGACCCAGAGAGTCAAAACACAATACTTTCAGTGCACAAAGACATGCGTGGCACATTAACATAATAACCCCCTCTCTTCCTCTCTCGACTCCTGCATCTCCCGTCTTCCCGGGGGGCGGATAGTCCTTTCCGATACTTCTGAGACCCCCAGGAGCCACTTCCTCCTTCAGTCCTTTTGTTCCATCTTTCCCCGGCTTCCGACTCTGGGTGGAGAACCTCCACACAGTGCCACCACATAATTCATAATACTGTATCTTTACTTTGGGGAATGGGAGTTGTTCAGTCATCATTATAATTATTTTAGTTTAGTTTATATCACTGTTCAGTGATGGAATTAAGTGTCATATTGAATTTCTTCTGTGTATCATCAATAAATTCATGCAGTACTATAACAGGACACATTTATAAATATTTGAGACCCATTGGCTGCTGTTTTACCCGTGTGCCTGTGAGGGACTGTGATCCACCGGTTTAGCTGCTGCTTCCCCGCCAGCCCCCCCACGCACCTCGTGTTCTTCATGCCAAATTATCCATTAGACCTACGCAGTCACGGCAACTTTATGGTATAATTTTTTTAAGCATTAAACCTTAAGTCTATCTTTTGTTGCTATTTGCAGTACAGGTAGCATTACTTCACATGGACTGCTGTTGTTGTTTTTCCAGCCTTATTCCTTTTGTTTTTTGTATTGCGCACACCACTGAAGAGAGAGAAAAATGCCATTTCAATTCTCCTGTATGTCCTGTACTATCAGCTGTTCTGATAAATATGCCAAAATGTCAGAACATGGAGGAGGTGGATCCAATCAGCTGTTCGCTCGAACCACAGAGCTCAGCTGTTTTCCATGATAAATCAGACTCAGGGCAAAAGCACACTATGCATTATCTTTTTTTTTCATTTTATTGAAAATAACTCCATTTTTATCACTGTCAGTTAGCGTGCCTTTGAGCCAGGTCGCGTCTGGCCGCTGCTTCTCCCGGCATGTTCTGTGTTGATTTGTCAGACCCGGTCCGCTGACGCTCCGCCCAGTCTGCTCATGCATCTCATGTTCTGCACATATGCCAATTTACCCTTTAGACCTACGTAATCACTGCAACTTTATGGTATAATTTTTTTAAGCATTAAATCTTCAGTATTATGTTTTTCACTTCCTTGTTTTGTCCAGGGAACACTGTGGTGACTGACAGGTTATGGTGCCATGTATTATCCAATCAGCATGGTCGTGGTGGCATGTATTATCCAGTCAGCATGGCCGTGATGCCACAAATTATCCAATCAGCACAAAGTCAATCCAAAACCCCACCCACACTTCTTGAAGCCAGAGCAGGAATAGACACAGAGTGGTGACAGAGCGGTGGCTAAACTTTTATTGATAAAAATTACATATTTTGACTGAGCGACTCCATATTTGGGGATGCACAACCTCGTAACCTCAGCAAATGCACGTTTAAAATCTTAGGTCAGTCTGATGAACGGTTCAAGAGATATGCATGGAACAGACACACAGATAGACAGACACACAGATAGACACACAGAAAGAGATTTTGTGCATTTATAGATAGATGGTATTAACATTACTTACCTCCAATTAAAATGAGGTTAGAGGACTATCCTCTCTGATGCAGCATGGTGGGAAACAGTCCCATATCCCTGACAAACAGAAGTAATGGCTATATTGTGGGGAACCCACTCAGTAGTTTTTCCTCAGTCTGAAGTAGCAGATCAAAGGTGGGGAGTGATATGTTAATGCAGCACCCCAGGTAGCAGAGAAGTGTTAGGGCTGTGATATAAAAGTAGAGTGCCTGCAACCTGGTGGTTATGCTTTCTGATTCTGGTGAATGTGAGAGAGAGTGGAATAAAGTTTCATCTGCTCGGAAAAGTTCGGCCTGGTTATTCTCTCCACAATATGACCAAAACATTATCTTGCAGTTAGCTGCAGTACTAACCACCGGAACCCACTACTGCACACACCTGGTGCACTGCGGGGAGAGGTGGGGGGTGACAAGTAGAAATGGGGTATGTGTTTTTTAAATCCCAATAGAAAGGATACAGTGTTATATGAAGCAGTAGACATTTTTTTAATCACATCACCGATATATATCGTTATATCTCAGAGCCCTGGTAAAATCTATACCTGAGAGCCAAGGTGGCTCGCTGAAGATAGCAGTTTAGCCACTCATTTGCAAATATATGTGTGCTTATTGCACACTAGAGACTGGTTATATTCTGTTGATCACTGAAACCACACACCCCTTTTTTTTTTTTTTTTTTGTTACTTATTTGTACCCGTAGGTAGACTTGGTTTGCAGTCTGGTGACAAGCCACCGGCTGCTGGTCGCTGCGTGCGCGAGCGCCCTAAACCTACATGTTTTTGGTGTGCGGGAGGAAACCGGAGAAATCCCGGAGTAAACCCGCGCAACACGGGGAGAACATGCAAACTCCACATAGCTCACTGTTGGTCGGGGGCTGGGATCGAACCCACGATCTCATGATCCCCGCGGTCCCCCGGCCGAGGGTAAAACTGTGCTGCCACAGTGCTAAACCACTGTGCCACCGTGCAGCCCCTGCCCACTAGTGATGGATTATTTCATCCATTCTTTGAGATATATTTACGATAGTTGGCTCAAGCAAGATGCATGCTCAGGGTAAAGATTAGCAATAGTAATGTAAAAGGGAGGGCAGAGTTGAATGCGGTCTCAAGAGTTTTAAATAGACATGCATTGAAACCAGGCGTTCTAAAAAAGGCAACAAAATAGGATTCACAAGGATGCTGCAGTCTTCTTTCGGCTGCTCAATCTACCCCTTGCAGCTTCCTATGTAACTCCAACCCTCTCCATGTCCTCCTTCGCTACATCCATCAATCTTTTCTGTGGTCTTCCTCTTTTCCTCCTGCCTGACAGCTCCATCTTCAAGATCCTTTGTCCAATATGTTCACTATCCCTCCTCTGCACATGTCCAGACCATCTCAGCCTTGCCTTTCTTACTTTGTCTCCAAACCACTAAACCTGAGCTGTCCCTCTGATATACTCATTTCTAATCCTGTCCCTCCTAGTAAGAGTTTTAGCATCTTCAACTCTGTCACCTCCAGCCCCGCCTCCTGTCTTTTCATCAGTGCTACATCTCTCAACCATACATAACAACAGGTCTCACTGCCAACTTGTACATCTTCCCTTTCACTCTAGCTGCTATCCTTCTGTCACACATCACCCCTGATACTTGTCTCAACCAGTTCTGCACTGCTTGCACTCTTTTCTTTTTTCTTGTGCATTTTCCATTGCTTTGGATGGTTGACCCTATGTATTTAAACTCAGCTACTTTCACGACTTCTGCTCCTTCCATTTTCACCATTACACCTGCCTCCCTCTCATTCACACGTGCATTCTGTCTTGCTTTACAGACTTTCATTCCTCTTCTCTCCAGAGCATACCTCCACTTCTTTAGGTCCTCTTCAGCCTGCTCCCTACCCTCTACAGATCACAGAGTCGTCTGCAAAACATCATGGTCCACGGAGTCTCCTGCCTGATCTCATCTGTCAGCCTGTCCGTCACCATGGCAAACAAGAAGGGGCTCAGAGCCGATCACTGATGTAATCCTACCCCCGCCTTGAATCCATCTGTCACTCCTACAGCACACCTCACCACCATCTCGCTGTCCTCATACATGTCCTGCACCACCCTCACATACTTCTCTGCCACACCTGACTTTCTCATACAGTACCATACTTCCTCTCTTGGCACCCTATCATGTGCTTTCTCTAGATCCACAAAGGCACAGTGCAACTCCTTCTGACTTTCTCTGTACATTCCCCTACATAAAACTGCTTTTGGACAATCAGCTTTCTCATACAAAGCTATAATGGAATGGAACAAGCTCCCCACCGCTTTGAAGACCAGAACAAATTACAGACTTTTCCACAGAGACTAAAAAATGGATTTTAAGTAATCAAGCCTGCCAACATTGATTCTCTCCCTTAAATGGGATTTAAAATTGTACTCTTAAATTGTTTTTATGTGTGCCGTTTCTCTTTTTTACTTTTTAAACTTACTCCCTACTTGTTTCAGGGTCAACAGTTTCTGAAACCTGACCTGAATTGCTTTCTATATATGCTATTTTTCTTTTAATATCTTCCTGCCTGTCTCAGGGACTACAGATGGAAATTAGTGAGAATGCTGTAATCTGGTACAGAGCATCTTTACCCTGTGTTTAAAGGCGTCGGCCGGACGAAATTACAATATCGCTAAATCATATCTTAAATTTGTGTGTGAGACGAGCTAATCTGAACCGCACATGTTTTGGTGTCAACAAATGTCGCATAAGGTGACAATGCGCTATTGAAGTATGATTTCCTTGAGAGCTGTCTGTCTGCCAAGCGATCAGCGGCTAAAATGGCCACTGACTGTGTGACGTCAGGTCAGGGAGCGACCTGAGTAGGAGGAGGAGCACGCTGAGGAGCACGCGGTGAGTGTTTAGGAACTTCCCCTGCCTGGGAAAATCAGAACCCCATGGGTGAATTTCGTTCAGAAAACGCTAAAAAAATTGGAATTATGTCGCAAAATCACCCAACATGTGCATTTGACATTTTGTTGACAGCGATTTTGAGAATAAGATGCAATTTGAAATGAAATTAGCAAAAAGATTGCTGATAAAAAAATCGGCTGTTCCAACTATATATCCGTTCATTTCAAAGTCCCACTCTCAGACAAGTGTCAGTGAAGTGGCGTGAAAAGCAAGGGTGATCTACCGATGCGATCTTTCTGACACTTTCTGACACCTCCTGCTTAAAACCCAAAAAGTCAGAAGGATCGTGAAGCCCCGCTTTCACGGTCTGTATTCATACTGAAAATCAAGATCAAGCGAGCTTTTGCCCTTCTGCTCCACGGGAGGTTTCTGTCCTCCCTGAGCTCGCCTTAGGACACCTGCGTTACAGTTTGACAGGTGTACCGCCCCAGTCAAACTCCCCACCTGCCACTGTCCCCGGAGCGGGTCACGCCCGGCATCAGGTCGTTTACGAGTTATTTAGCACCGGGTTCTCCACGAACACGCGTCCGTGAGCGGGGAGGGGCGGCCGCTTTCCGGCCGTCCCCCGGCCCGGTCGCGAGAGCCCTTCCAGCACCGGCCGGGGCGGGCTATCCTAGGCCAACCTGGGATATCCTTATCTTTCTGATCAACCTTATCTTTCTGACAGCAATCTGCTGTCAGAAAGATAAGTAAACAGGGTAATTTTTCTTTTTTAAATATTCACTGCCAATATTTACTAAAATTATTTACAAGCAATGAATTTCATTGCCTTAACAACTTATCAAATATTAGAATTTTAGGGTATTCATACTAATCAAATATGAAATATTCAGTGCTGTATAGGGAGGTGGTTGTGCCTGTTTGCTCAAGTTATATTTCTATATATGTAATCCAATTTGACACCTCTGGAATGAAATTATGTTGATCTACTGTTTTTGCAGATGTTATCCACTGTCACTCAACCTTCAAATACTGTGGATTTTTTTTTTTAATTTGATTATTCAGCAATTGTCCTCATTGCAGTCATCCATGTGAGGTAACAAGTCACACTAAAGGCTCTCTGTTGGTGATCAAACAACATTGTCCACATTGTGTTGAGGATCTATCCTGGCACAGCCAGCCGATGATCAGGGACATCCCAGCTGGTAACATACAGCTTTCATCCGCCATTCTCTTCACTGGGGCGTCATATGTCAAGGTCCTCAGAGTTCTAAATGCAGCCGGTATCGTTGGAATTTCCACGACCACTTACAAGGAGCTTTCGATTTCTAATTTTTATTAAATTAATTTTATTTCAGAATATGTGGATGATCTGATGAATACTCTTTTCGACAAAACCTTGGTTGATCCAACCCACTTATTGGAGCAGTGGCACTCTGTACAAGCCAGAGTTCCAGCAACATTGAGTGCCAAATTTCAGCGTCCCATCAAAGCTGATGCTGTTGAGCAACATGTATCTAGATTTTCAAAATCAAACATGTAAAAGTAGAATAAATTTCCAATTAGCAATGAAAGTTCAGCTTTCAATTGTTAGGGAAGCAACATATTTTGCTAAGACAAAAAAATATAAGCCTAAGATTTTTAGAGAAATGTGCTTTTAAAAATTGCACATGAATTTTACACCATAAAATGGTAGAAAAATTACTCTAATGTATATGAGATCCGACTTTGATGAATGCTGAAATATTAGAATTATAAAATTGACATGCACATTAATAAACTCAATATATGATTTTAAAAAACTTTATTTAAATAACATTGATCACAAATCTAATCTTGGTAGGCAAAATCCCTTGTAGTGATCAGATGGGAATGTTTCTCTGATGAGGCTCACAGCACAGGCAGGCAACATAACCCTCACTTCTTCACCTTCAATACCTCCTGACAGCACCGAGATTCAGTTGATGTTGGCATAATGTTGCATTTCTCACAAGTGCACCTGTTAAAAAAAATGGTATAATCAGATGCTTATAATAAACTAATGGCTCGTGGGAGTGCTATATAAATTGGTCTATGAAGTTTGATTAGAAAATATTTAAAACATGTAAAAAATTTTGAGCAGAAAGAGAATGTTTATAAGTCGCCAAGTAAGGCAGTGAGGGAAAAATTGGCAGTTTTATTTTGATAATTAAGTGTGTGACCATGCATATCGCCTAAAAAAAAAATTTCAAAGCATATTTTACCAATATAAATCGGCGAGCCTCTCGTTCTTGCCTCTCGTCCTCTCGTTCTGCTCCGGTCGCTGTTTCGTCCGCGTCTTACGCCGCACCCTCGGGCTCGAACAAATACGGCTGAATAACCCCATCAGCACCACCCAAAACTACTTCATCATCAGATTCGTCAGTTTCAATATCATCACTTATATTGCGGTCGTCATACTCGATAAAATAATCGCTGTCCGAATCACTCTGCTGTCATTCAGCCATTTCTGCAGGCCAGTGATCATCCATTTCCTGCAGCCATTTCCTGTTTCTCCCTGACCTGACGTCACTGCTGCACGCCCCTATCGAGAGATGGCGGTACTGCAGCATCACTAAGTGAAATATGGGCTATTAACAAATAAAGTCATTTATGGAGGCTGGTGACACATTTTAAATCACGGGAATGGCCAGAATGGAATATTTTCATACAATCAGTTTATTGGTTCAATAAAAAAATGTCACCGTCCGAGGCCTTTAATGTTTGTTTTTTTTTTTTCTGTACATGGTCCCTGACAAATAAACCAATAAACTAAACTAAACTACTTCTCCGTCAACACTCTTAGAGCAAATTTTGCATCTGTAGTACTCTTTCGTGCCATGAAACCGTACTGCTGCTCGCTGATTGTCACCTTTGCTCTTAACCTGCAGTACAATGGTGCAGTGGTTAGCACTGTGGCAACACAGCAACTCACCCTTGGCCATGGGATCTTGGGTTCGATCCCACCCCTGACCAACGGTGGTCTTTCTGTGTGGAGTTTGCATGTTCTCCCCGTGTCTGTGTGGGTTTACTCCGGGATTTGTCTGGTTTCCTCCCACAGGGGCCAAAAACATGCAGGTTAGGTCAGCTGGCATCAATTGGGAAGGTATGAATGTGAGTTTCCCCTTGCCCCTTCCCCCCAGGCCACAGTTGTAAATAAGAATGCATTCTTCATCTGTCCTACCTGGTTAAATAAAAAAAATTAAAATAACCTAGCTTCAATAACTCTTTCCCATATTTTCAAAGTGTGGCTGATCAACTTTATACCTCTGTAGTCACTACTGCTTTGAACATCACTCTTGTTCTTGAAAATTGGTACCAAAACACTTCTTCTCCACTCATCAGGCATCCTCTCACTCTCCAAGATTGTGTTAAACAATATGGTTAAAAAGTCCACTGCCATCTTTCCTAAACAACTCCATACCTCCACAGGTATGTCATCTGGACCAACCGCCCTTCCATTCTTCATTCTCTTCAAAACTGCCCCCACTTCCACCTTGCTAATCTTTGGGACTTCCTTGTTCACCATCTTTCCTTCATCCATCCTCCTCTCTCTCATTTTCATCATTCATCAGCTCCTCAAAGTACTTCTTCCACCTTCTCAACACACTCTCGTCACTTGTTAATACATTATCATTTCTGTCCTTAATCAACCTAGCCTGCTCTACATCCTTTCCAGCTCCATCTCTCTGTCTTGCCAGTCAAGACAAGTCATTTTCTCCTTCTTTCATGTTCAGCCTCTCATACAACTTACTACATGCCTTTTCCTTTGCCTTTGCCACTTCTCTCTTTGCCATGCGTCTAGATTCCAAATACTCCTGTCTACTTAGTCATTTCCCTGACTATCCCACTTTCTCTTTGCTAACCTCTTCCTTTGAATACTTTCCTGTACCTCCTCATTCCACCACCAAGTCTCATTGTCTTCCTTCCTCTGTCCACTGGAAACACCACATACCTTTCTACCCATTTCCCTCAATACTTTTGCTGTACTTTCCCAGTCATCTGGTAATTCTTCCCTACCACCCAGAGCCTGTATCAACTCCTTCCTTCCTCTGTGCGACCTTCTTCCTTCTGTAACTTTCCCCACTTAATCTTTGACTCTGCCTTCAATCTCTTCCTCTTCTTGCTTTCCAAAATCGTCCTACAGACTACCATCTGATGCTACCTAGCTACATTCTCCCCTGCCACCACCTTGTAGTCTCCTATCGCTTTCAGATTTCTCCTGCATAAGATGTAGTCCACCTTCCCCCATTCTTGTAATTCAACCTATGTTTCTCTGTCTTCTTGAAGTATGTGTTCACCACGACCATTTCCATCCTTTTAGCAAAATCCACAACCATCTGTCCTTCCACATTTCTCTCCTTAAAACCATACCTACCCAGCACCTCCTCATTGCCTCTGTTCCCTTCACCTACATGCTCATTAAAGTCCGCACTGACAACATACGCATATGCATACGCACTGACAACATTCATCACACCTTTGACTTCTAGCTTCAAACTCATAATTCTGTCTGACTCCCTCTTTACCTCCTGAACACTCTTCACATACTCTTCTTTCAAGATTACTCCTACTCTATTTCTCTTCCTATATTTAACGTCCCTACTCTCACTTACACACTTCTACCCTTCCTCTTCTGTCTCTCCCTCCTAACACACCTTCCCCCTCTCCTCCTCCTCAATCTTCGACCAACCGTAGCCCAGTTTCCACCGGCACCATGTCAGTTAACAGCACCGGTGGCAGTCGTTAACTCAAGCCTTGACCGATCCGGTATGAAAATCTCATTTGTCATGATTTGCATGTTTGATTTGGCAAAGGTTTTGCATTGGATGCTCTTCCTAACACAACCCTCCCCATTTACCCAGGCTTGGGACCGGCACTAGTAGTACACTGGCCTGTGCACCCCCTGTGGCTGGGTTTACAAGAATGCTACAATGATTAGATAATTATAGAAAATTTGACCAAAATATGTCACAAACATTTCATTGAGACATATGAGAGCTGGGCAGTCAATGACCCCTTTAAACATCAGCAGAACCACAAGATTTTACATGAAAGAAATTAACTAAACAAAAAACAAGAGTATGCTCCATAATTAATCATAACTGAGCTTTTTATTTTATTTACTCACTTTTTTCGAAATCTCCATAGAGTCTGTCCATCCATTCCTTTTCTTGTCCACTATTTATTTATTTATTTATCGAATGCAAAGTCCTTAAGCCAAGCAGTTGCCTCCTGGTTTGCTGTATGGAGGGTGTGTAATCCTCCTTCCAGTCTTTGGAGCGGGCAAGCCTCTATGATGTGTTCCATAGTTTGCTCCTCTCCACATGCGCACAGTGGGCTAGGGCTACTGCCCCATCTGTGAAGGCTGGCCAAGCAGGGGCCATGTCCAGTCCTGAAGCGATTGAGTGTAGACCACTGTCTCCTTGGGAGGTTGGTGCCCGGGACCTGTTGGTTGGGGTTTATCACCAGCTGTTTGTTTGGGACCTCCTTGGTCTCCCATTCCTCTTGCCAAGCTGTCTGGATGGTAAAGTCAGCTGGGGGAGGGTTTTTCCAAATCGGCCGTCTGGATGAAAGTCGGGCAGTGGGTGGGGTGTAGATATCTGCATGGATTGGTAAGTGAGGAAAATCTTTAACTTTTTGGAGCATCCTTTGAGTTAATGCTGCTCGCCGGATGTGTGGAGGGGCTATGTTTGACAGTACAGAGAGCCAGGGGAGTGGTGTTGAGCGGATTGTTCCAGTTATAGTTCTCATGGTTGAGTTGAGCTGGGTGTCTACATGGTATGTGTAAGATGACCTGGACCAGACAGGGGCACAATATTCTGCTACAGAGTATGAAAGGGCCAGTGCTGAGGTGCGCAGGGTGGAGACTGCCTCCCCCCATTTTGCACCAGCGAGCTTGCAGAGCAGGTTGTTTCGTACTTTCACCTTAGCAGCCGTCCCCTTTAGATGTTCCTTGAAGGATAAGGTCCTATCAAGGGTCACTCCAAGATAAGTTGGATTTGGGGCATGCTTAAGCTTGAGTCCGCTCAGGTGGATGTTTAGTTCTCTGGCAGCTTTTGCATTGTGGAGATGAAATACACTGGAGACGGTTTTTGCTGGGCTTGGTTTTAGGCGCCAGATTTTGCAGAACTGGTCCAGTTTAGCAAGCAAGATCTTCCGTGAGCACCCGTTCCAGTGGTTCAAAGTCTGGTGCTTGGAATGCCAAACAGATGTCGTCTGCATAGATGAATTTGCGGGATTTTGTAGTAGGCAGGTCGTTTATGTAGAGGTTGAACAGAGTTGGAGCTAGAACTGAGCCTTGTGGGAGTCCGTTTTTCTGCATTCTCCATGCACTTGTGTTCTGACTGAGGTGGACTCTGAACCTTCGGTTGGTCAGCAGGGTTTTTATAATTGCTGTTGCCCAAGCAGGGATCGCCTTTATAAGTTTCAGGAGGAGGCCTTTGTGCCAGACCGTATCATAGGCGGCTGTAAGATCGAGAAACACAGCCCCTGTCTTCAGTCTGCTCTCGAAGCCATTTTCAATGAAGGTGGTTAGGGCCAGTACTTGTTCTCCTGTACTGCGGTCCTTGCGGAAACCTGCTTGATCCACACTTAGAATATCCTCTATTTCTGGGGAAATGCGTTGCAGTATTAGGCGCTCCATGATTTTGTAAGGAACGTTGAGTAGGGAGATTGGGCGGTAGCTTGCTGGTAGTTTGTGGTCTTTGCCAGGTTTTGGGATGGCAATGACCTTTGCTGTCCGCCATTTCTTTGGGATCGAGTTTGTTTGTGTGATCCTTGTGTAGAATTGTGTCAACCAGGTTAGGGCTCGGGGGCCAAGATTTTTCATGAATTCTGGGAAGATGTTATCGTATCCTGCTGCCTTTCCACATTTCAGGCCCTGTAGGACTTTCTCCAGTTCAGCAGCCTCGAAGGGTTCAGGGTTTGTTTCCTCTACAGGCATTTTTTGGTATTTTTTTAGCTCAGTTGTAACTGCTCTTCTGGTGTCTTTGTCTTGGGGTGCTTTGGCGATAGTCAGTAGGTGGGATGCAACTTGGTTGGGTGTGACGGATGCTCGGCTTTGGCTAGGGGGCTTCTGTGCAGCTCCTAGGTGACGGATGAGGCTCCAACATTTCCTGCTAGAGTGGGTAAAGGTCCGGTCAGCAACTGTCTCCTCCCATTTCTTTCGCCGGGCTGTATTTAGCGATTCAATGAGATGGTCTGCTATCTCTGGGTCCCCTGATGTTTGATAGGATTGTAGGAGGGCAGCACTTTCTCCGTCCAAACATGGGACATAGAGGGGTCGGTAGCCTCGTGGGATTGCAGTATGGGCAGCCTTGAAGATTGCGCTGCAGAAGCGGTTGTATGCTTCATCTACAGTGATGGTGTGGAGTGGGATGGTAACAACGCTCCGGTCCAGAGTTTCACTGAATTTCTTCCAGTTGGCTTTGTGGAAGTTCCAGCGCATCTTCCTTGGGCTGTATATGACTGGAAGTTGTAGGCCAATGTGTACAAGCAGGGGCCGGTGTTGGCTGTGTGGAAAATCATCAAGAATGAGGATCTGTGTAGGATATGGCTCCCCATTCAAAGAGCTGACCCAACACAGGTCAGGAGAATAGTCCTTCTTCCACCTAGCAGAGTGGAAGGTTCCTCTTTGTTTGGGGTCGTATATCAAAGCGAGGTCATTTCTGGATGCCCAGTCTGAAAGTGCCTCCCCATCACTGTCCACTGCTGGGTACCCCCAGTCAGGGTGATGGCTGTTAAAGTCCCCCACATAGATGGCAGGGTGGGGTAGGGTGGGTAAGACCTGCAGATCCCAGTTGGCATTAGGGAGCTTGTACACATTGACAATATGGAAGCCACCAATGATTATGGTGTCTGAGAAATGTGTTGTTATCAGGTGATTTGCTTCAACTATGTCAGAACGCACATAGGTGGCACGTCCATGTTTAGCATGTAGAACATAGCACAGGAGGTCAAAGCCTTTGATGGTGAAGCGGCCAGCTTCCTCTGTGCCAATATGAGTCTCTTGGAGGCAGATTACATCAATCGAATGTTGGAAGGTGAGGACTTCGATAAGGCTTTGCTTGGCTGCAGATAGGCCTTCAACGTTTAGTTGTAATATGCGAAGGGCAGATCCTACCACAAAGTGCTCTTGGGGCTGTTTGCTTTCGGCTTTAGGACTGTGACTAGGATTCTTCTTTGACTTGGCACAGAGGCGTCGTCTCTTCGAATGTAGTCTGCTGGTAGGATCATTAGCTTCCCCAGGCGAGCCCGGGTACTGGCGGAGGGCGCGACGAGAACGCTGATCCATTGCCCCCCTTTGGATGTGAATTCGGACCCGGTGGATCAGCCTATAACCGGAGAAAATTCTGGAACAGTAGCCTCTTCACCAGGATCTCCAACATGGAGTCAAGTAGTGAAAAAGGGACGAAGACAATCTGAGCGCGCTGCGGATAAACCCAAGCCATCCTCTGCTTCAAACAGCTGCAGGAATAAAGCCAGCAACGCGGCCCCTGTTGTGGGTACGGGCTCTGGTAATATTAAAACAGTTCGGACTAAGACGGTGATGTCTTGTCCACTTAGTCTATTGCAGCTGTTCGAGAAAAAATGTAATTTAATTTCAGTCATCCATTCAGTTTTTTTTTTTAATATTGTGAAATTTAAAAAAAGAACAAGATTAATGGAAAGAAAACAAATACTGATATTATACATGTAATTTGAAAGTTAGCCTATTACACTTAAACCTTTATCAGATCATATTATAAACGGCAACACTATGGTACATTTAACAAAGATGTATTAAAAATATCCAAAAATCCAAAACCTAAAATCACATTTGTTTGTCTTACTTAAGAAAAAAGCATGTTAAAAATATGAATAGTGACTTTTCCATAAGTTTTCTCTCCATAACTATTCCACAAAGTTATTATGCGGCAGTTACACATCTACGTCCATCCTTTACATTTGTCCATATTTTGGCTTTTTTCACATTCTTCCTGAAAACATACTGCATCTGTCTATTTTTTCTTTTGTAAGTAAATCAAGCAAAAGGCAATAAATTATGTCATGCCTCATTTAAAATATAAAATGTTGAAATAATTATATATTATTTGGGAAAGTAATGAGTAACTGAAAATGTCATGGAAAATTGTGTGTAAAGTGCTAATTATCACATTTTAAAGGTGCAGTGTGTAACAATTTGGGTAAGCTAGCTTCTGAAATTAATTTCAGCATTATTGAATATGTGTTTTAATTGGTTTATAATTATTTCTAAATAAGATTTGTTTCCTTTTCTGTATGAGAGTTTTTTATTCAGAAAAAAAGGCTCCACGTCCATGTAGGTGGCCATATTGGTCCATTATCATGCCTTTCCAAGTTTATAAGTACAGTATAAACTCGAAATACACCAATGACTTCTAATGGTTATCCAAAATGCTTTGCAAGGAAGTAATGACCAACATAATGGAAAATACTTGCATTTTGAAATCTGAGTGCTAGATTGCACTAATTATTTGACAGTACACCTTGAAATGGTACTGTAGAGACACCAATTTGCGGTGAAATCAGTTACAGCTAGCAGATGGCTCACATTTTAACAGTATATATTCAAATCAAATCAACCTTTATTGTCATTCAACCATTCATGGACAAAATTGTGTTTTATCCTATCTACAGTGTTAATCACACACACCCCATGTGTAGAATCAGAAGGGCCGCTCCCATGCAAGGCGCTGCCATAGATTTCCCTCCTCCATTCCATTGTTGCTGAGCACCAAGCTGGACGGCAGGAAGTTCCGCTTTTATATGGTCTTCGGCATAACCCGGCTGGGATTTGAACCCCTGCCTCCCAGGTGTGGGGCAGATGCTCTACCAACTGAACCACCACTCCGATATTGAATAAAATCTTACATTTTCATTGATATGGGATTTGAAAAGTAAGTAAACATTTGAGAGGTGTCTAGAAGAGGAAAAGTGTAGCGTTTATGTATTTCAATTAACTTATTTTAAACGTCATTTATGCTTTTTTTTAATGTCAGTCTGTTTCGTTGGGAATATCATCATCATAAACATGAAAAATTTGATAAGGAATGAAAATAAATAAATAAACTATTTTTGGTTAATCCAGGTGATTACATTTGTTTATTTTACATACAGACTCTGATGAGATAATAATGTGAATCATCACGGCCTGTTTTCCTGTGTGCAACAGAGCGCCCTACCCCCAGCTGCAGAGAGCATATTCTCATTGGCTGCAGTCCAGTGCCAGGCTGTGCTGATTGGCTGGCACCAACTGTAATCATGCACAATTGGCCCATTATCTGTTGCATGCCACACCCCTCACACCCCCACCAGAAGTTGGGACAAAGTGGAACAGTGGCCACACACAGAGGAAGGTGATGCAAGGTTTGTGGTGCATTTTCTGGCACATTTTCAAGAACCTCCTGTGTTTAATTTTTGGTGTGAACATGTGTGCCTCCGTGGGTCTGAGTGTGTTTCTGTGATAGCAGTGCCTGTGTTCAGTTCAGAGGAGATAACTCTGTGCCAAGTCAAACAATTGGGATGGATGAGTTTCTCTACAGTATGACGGCTAAAGCTATATACAACTGTATAAATATGTGATTGTGTACAGTTTGTGTGACAGAAGGAATATTGATTATTCATGAAGAAATCTCAGAGAACTGTCTTATTAAAGATTAATGTTACCAAGAGGGGTTTATGACTATTGCTGGAGCTGATTTAAAAAGAAATTAAGTTTGACTCTAAAGACAGGTCTTACGTCAGAATTTCAGATTACCAGATGAAACAGGATAAGAATTATGAGCTTCAGTACGGTGACATAATCATCAGAGCACCTTAGTTAGTATGAGATTAATTCAAATTTACATTTCAAAATGAAAATGGATTAAAAAAAATTCATAATATACCTGCCAAATTTTTGTACATTTTTTTTCTTTTTGCAACCAGAAAAATTACCTCCTGCTTCTAAATTAATTTTAAAAATGCAGAATTGGGGCACTTTGGCATTTCCTTTATTCTTATCCATGTATGTACTCTATCTACAACCGTCCATTTATCTTCTAATGCTTATCCAGGTGTCTGGGTCACAGGGGCAGCAGTCAAACCCTCAGTTTTACCCTCGGCCGGGGGATCGCGGGGATCATGAGATCGTGGGTTCGATCCCAGCCCCCGACCAACAGTGAGCTGTGTGGAGTTTGCATGTTCTCCCCGTGTTGCGTGGGTTTACTCCGGGATTTCTCCGGTTTCCTCCCGCATACCAAAAACTTGTAGGTTTAGGGCGCTCGCGCACGCAGCGACCAGCAGCCGGTGGCTTGTCACCAGACTGCAAACCAAATCTACCTACGGGTACAAATAAGTAACAAAAAAAAAAAAACCCACAGTAGCCCAGACTGCCACCTGGTTCACACAGCACCATGAACCCCATAATTCCTCCTGCAGGTGGTGAACCCACCAGAGGGCAGACCCACGTGCCTTCTTTGAATACACTGAGTCCTTGATGTAACTTTTTTCATGGAGATCCACTGGACCACTCTTGGTCTGGCCCTTTGCCCAGGACCATTTTGCCTTGGGAGACCCTACCAGGGGCAAGTTGCCCCTGAGAACATAGCTCCTGGGATCATTCGGGCATTCAAACCCCTTAATCACGATAAGGTGGCCGCTGTATATACAGTGCTGTGAAAACGTATTTGCCCCCTTCCCGACTGGTTATATTTTTGCATATTTGTCACACTTACCAGAGTGGTGGACCAGTTGATAGAGCATCTGCCCCACAACCGGGAGGTCATGGGTTCAAGCCCTGGCTGGGTCATACCAAAGTTAAGTTAATCCCTTCCACACCTGTGATGTATGGGGTGGCGCCTATCTCCGTTTCACTGACCCTCGGTCACACAGCTACTGTGAGTAGTGAAAAGCTACAGTGGGGGGTCAGTCCTCTGGTAGCTTGGAGCGTTAACTTTCTTTTCCCCATTCCATTATGCTGAACACCAAGTTAGAAGGCGGAAAGGTTTTTTTTTATACGGTCTTTGGTATGACAAAATGTGATTAACATTGTAGATTAACATTGTAGAAACATAATTTTGTTCTACTGTACATGATTGGCTGTATGGACTGAATGACAATAGAGATAGCTTCTTCTTAAAAACTACACTACTCACAAAAAGTTAGCATACCTGCCAGCTACTTCGGTTTTGCCGTAATGGTTAAGGTTTTCAAGACCCCATTCCGGGTTACGGCTTTATTAATCAAAATTACGGTTTTTCACTAAAAATTCAGTCAAAAATTTTAAATCATAAAAAAAACCGAAAGCAATTCCAAACACGAGATCGCTAGGAATCATATCTAAATTTACTTGAAGCGTTTGCTAAGCTAACGCTATCGCTATAGCTAACGCCATAGCTAGTCGTAGCACCTAACACCGATACAAAGAAGCGACTCTGTCCCCGGTGATTGGGGCTCGCCGGAGGAACCAACCGAGGCAACAGTTGGACAGGAGCCGGATCGGAGTTCAAGTACAGCGGTGGTAGAAGACGGGGACCAGTGGAGGAGCAGCCGGGGCCCCAGCTGGATAAGAGTTGGAATTGGAGCCCAGCTACAGCGGCGGGGCTCGGCGGAGGAACTACTGAGGAAGATGGTGGTAGGTGGCGGGGCTCAGCGGAGGATCTACCGGGACCCCAGCTGGACAGGAGCAGGATCGGAGCTCAACTACTGCGGCGGTGGGCGGCGGGACTCGGTGGAGGAGCTGCCAGTACCCCGGCTGGACAGGAGCTCAATTGCAGCGTTGGTAAGCAGCGGGACTAGCAGTGGAGGGGGCTAGCTGAGGCCCAGCTGGATTCGAGGTCGGTCGGATCGGATATCGGCGTCACCAGCAGAGATTGTTTTACTATCAACAGGTCAGTAAAAATGCCACCAAAGAAGGAGGAAATGGAAGAGATCAAAAAATCTCTGAACTTCTTGTCAGAAGAACTGACCAAAGTGGATAGTTAGCAGGCTAAACTAAGGGCTAATGGAAGAAGTCCGAGAATTAAAATTAACAATTAAGGAAAAAGACAAAAAAATTGCAGACTTGGAGTGACGCGTCGAGGATCTTGAACAATATTCTCGTATGGATGATCTAATTATAAGTGGACTAGACATTAAATATCAATCATATGCTCATGCTACAGCAGGAATGAGAGGTGAGGAGGCTCCCCTGAGTGAATCAGTCTCCCTGGAAAACCAGGTGCTTCAGTTCCTAGAAAGTAGAAATATAAAGGTTGAAGCAAATGCAATTTCAGCCTGTCATGCTTTACCCAGAAAGGATAATAAAACAAAGAAATCAACTGTGATGCGTTTTGTGAACAGAAGGGTAAAGAATGACATACTGAGGCACGCCAGAAAGCTACGGGGAACAGAAGTTTACCTAAATGAACATCTAACAAAAACTAATGCTGAAACAGCACGGCAAGCACGGATGCTGAAAAGACAAAATAAGATACAGGCAACATGGGCAAGAAATTGTAGAGTTTGGAGCAAACTAAATGGAACACCGGAGGAAGCAAAGAGTATAATAATCAGAGATCTTACTGACTTAAATAAATATAGATGAACACTGATTAAGAAAATTAAGAGACTATGATAATCCATATCCACACACATGGCAAGTCTTTTCGTGAGGAATACTCCAAAGCATTTCCAGGAATTATTATTGCGGACTGTGAGCGCATATTCAGCCATGTGAACAAGAACAAAACTGAGTTCAGGTCCGGTCCGTCAACTAAAGTTCTGGGCAACCTCATGACCAGGAAAATGATGATGACAGCTTCGGGTAACAAGTGTCACAGTGTGTCCCATTCAAAAGACCAACTGAAGAAAGCTAAGAGCTGCACCATGGAAAACAACAGTGCTTGAGAGTTACCATAGAGTTTGTCCTTGATCTTTTCCATCAGCATATCTGCATTGACAATTTAAGGAAAATAGAAACATGATTGTTGAAGAAATATGAGGTTGTTAGCCACATTTTAACTTGATTTAATGCAAATATTTGTTTGGCATCGAGGGGCTTCGCCCCCCTGAACCCCCCACCAGGACTTTGTCCTGGACCTACTGGGGCCTGTGGTCCCTGGACCCCGGCTAGCTACTAGGCTTTTCAGGTTTTAAAAGTTGGCAGGTATGAGTTAGGGATATTTGGTTTTTGGGTGAAATTTCAGGATGCACCTAAAATGCACTATAACTTTTACAGGTGAACTTAATTTGACCTCCTCTAACATTTTGAATGCACATGTCCAACTGTTCAATGTTTCAGTACTTTTTGCATAACTTGCTGTTCTCTAACAAGGTGCTTAAGGGCAAAAGTCACAGCAGGTGTTTGATCGATGAATCGACCAATAAATTTTCAGGTTCAATTAGAATTGGTATTTAAACAGTCCTCTTCATCATGCTGTTCACATTTTGACATCATGAGACCAAGACGACACCAAACAACTGATCAACAGTACCTTGCCATTGCGAGGCTTCAAACAGGATGTTCTCAGAGAGAAGTGTCCACTGAGCTTTAAGTGCCATCAGCAAGTTGCAACAGAGATACAGAGACTGGAAGAGTCACAGAAAGGCATAGAAGTGGGCGTCCTTTGGCCACATCCCATGCTGATGACTGCTTCATTGTGAACAGTGCCATGAAGAACCAGATGATGAATGCCACTCAACTCCAAGCACATTTAAGGGAGGTGAGAGGCACCCAAGTGTCACATCAGACCATTTGAATCCATTTACATCAGCGTGGTCTGCATGCTAGATGACCTGCAAGGGTACCTGACCACACCACCAGGCACAGGTGTCATCGTCTTGCATGGGCCAGGGAGCATTTAGGCTGGACAAGGGACCAGTGGGCCTCTGTGCTGTTCTCTGATGAAAGTCAATTCACACTGAGCAGAAATGATGGCCGCCAGTGACATTAGAGATGTCAAGGAGAACGCTGTGCGTCAGCCATTGTTGGCACCAGACGAGCCTTTGGTGGTGGTAGTGTTACAGTCTGGGCAGGTGTGTCTAGTCAATACAGAACTGCCCTACACCTTGTGAATGGTACAGTGACAAGCCGATACTATCTGAATAGCATCATTAATCCAGTCACTGTGCCCCTGCATGAACAACGCAGGCCTAATTTCATCTTCATGGACAACAATGCTCAAGCTCATCGAGGCTGCATCATTAGGGAACAGCTGCTGGAGGCTGGGGTACCTTAAATGTAGTGGCCTGCACTTTCTCCAGACCTGAATCCCATAGAAAACCTATGGGATCAGCTGAGTCGCTGTGTAGAGGCTCGTAACCCTGCACCCCACAACCTCAGTGACCTGAGGGCTGACCTTCAAGAAGAGTGGAATGCCATGCCTCAGCAGACAATAAGTCAACTTGTGAACAGCATGAGACATCATTGTCAAGCTGTAATTGATGCTCAAGGGCACATAAGTTATTGAGACATTGATATTTTTTGTTGTGGTATATCACCACTGTTGTTGGCTTTTGTTTCAATAAATTGTTTGAGATGTGGAAATCACCATTGTATGCTTCTACTTAAATGCCCTACCTTCATGATATAATGTCACTGTAGCATGAACTTTTTATATTTTCCATAAATTTCACCCGAAAACCAAATATCCCTAACTTTTTGTGAGTAGTGTATTTAAGGATCACCCATTATTTCTGGAGGTCTACTTCTCCACTACTGTGTCAGAGAACATAAAAACTTTGACATAATTTACAAACACTTCACAGAATTAAAACCAACGGGCTACTTAGCTTGATGAGAGCACACAAATACAGGTACAGAGTTGGTACATCATGCTTCCTTCTTTGTTATCATGTGATCGGTCCTTTTCACTCTGTTTCTTTCTCTCTCGAGCTCTTGCATTATTTTTTATAATTCTCATGAGATCTTGTCATTCGAACCCTGTTCTGATCTGTGCCACTTCAAAACACCAACAAAGTTGGTGGGGAGGGCTGTAAGACTCAAATCATATTGCAGCCGTAACGGACTGCATTCAGAGTCAGTGGAAATCAGGGGTCATATTACATAGATTCAATATTTTAGGGCTTTCTGACTGTACAAATCTGATCTTAAATCCAATTTAAGATCTGAGTCACTTTCACATGTGGTCCTGTATACAGTATATCTGATATGTGGTCATGCAATTTGATTGAATAGTAAGATCACAATTCATGACATTTTTTTTTTTTTTTTTTACTTCCCTGTGTATACTTATGTCATCAATCACCTCTGCTGTTAGCATCCATGCTAGCTAGCGGCTGCGCAAACAGCTCACAGTGATGGATGGCATCATGTTTTTGAATTGTGGTTCAACAGAATTATTTTAAAAACAAACTCATGAAACAGGCCTGGACAAAAATGATGGTACCCCTAGAAAAAATTGAAAATAATGTGACCATAGGGACATGTTCAACCAAGATGTGTCCTCTAATTAACATCACAGATGTCTACAAACTTGTAATCAGTCAGTTGGCCTATTTAAAGGGTGACAAGTAGTCACTGTGCTGTTTGGTGACATGGTGTGTACAACACTAAACATGGACCAGAGGAAGCAAAGGAGAGAGTTGTCTCGGGAGATTAGAAAGAAAATTATAGACATGCATGTTAAAGGTAAAGGCTATAAGACCATCTCCAAGCAGCTTGATGTTCCTGTGACTACAGTTGCACACATTATTCAGAAATTTAAGATCCACGGGACTGTAGCCAACCTCCCTGGACGTGGCCGCAGGAGGAAACTTGATGAAGAATGGTAACAAAAGAGCCCAGAACAACCTCTAAACACATTCATGGTGAGCTCCAAGGTCAAGGTACATCACTGTCAGATCGCACCATCCGTTGTAGTTTGAGCCAAAGTGGACTTCATGGGAGACGACCAAGGAGGACATCACTGTTAAAAACAAATCATAAAAAAGCCAGACTGGAATTTGTCAAACTGCATGTTGACAAGCCACAAAGCTTCTGGGAGAATGTCTTATGGACAGACGAGACAAAACTGGAACTTTTTGGCAAGGCACATCAGCGCTATGTTCACATACGCAAAAATGAAGCATACCAAGAAAAGAACACTGTCCCTACTGTAAAACATGGAGGAGGTTCTGTTATTTTCTGGGGCTGCTTTGCTGCATCTGGCACAGGGTGTCTTGAATCTGTGCAGGGTACAATGAAATCTCAAGACTATCAAGGTATTCTAGAGAGAAATGTGCTGCCCAGTGTCAGACAGCTTGGTCTCAGTCGCAGGTCATGGGTCTTGCAACAGGATAATGACCCAAAACACACAGCTAAAAACACCCAAGAATGGCTAAGAGCGAAACATTGGACTATTCTAAAGTGGCCTTCTATGAGCCCTGATCTAAATCCTATTGAACATCTGTGGAAGGAGCTGAAACATGCCATCTGGAGAAGGCACCCTTCAAACCTGAGACAACTGGAGCAGTTTGCTCATGAGGAGTGGGCCAAAATACCCGCTGAGAGGTGCAGAAGTCTCATTGACAGTTACAGAAATGGTTTGATTGCAGTGATTGCCTCAAAAGGTTGTGCAACAAAATATTAAGTTAAGGGTACCATCATTTTTGTCCAGGCCTGTTTCATGAGTTTGTTTTTTAAAATAATTCTGTTGAACCACAATTCAAAAGCGTTTGATTTTCATTGGTTAATTTTCATAGAATTTTTATTTATTACCACTTTTGTCAGATTCAAGTTATTTCTGTGACCATTGTGGGTTTTTCTTTCATTAACAGAGGGGTACCAACAATTTTGTCCACGTCTGTACATCTCAAAAAATTAGAATATCGTGAAAAAGTTCAATATTTTTTGTCACTCATTTCAGAAAGTGAAACCCATATATTATATAGATTCATTACACAGAGAGTGATATATTTCAAGTGTTTATTTATTTTAATTTTGATGATTATGCCTTACAGCCCATGAAAACCCCAAATTCAGTTTCTCAAACAATTAGAATATTACATAAAATTAATTTTAAAAAACTGTTTTTTAATAGAAATGTTGGCCAACTGAAAAGTATGTCCATGTACACACTCACTACTTGGTCGGGGCTCCTTTTGGATTAATTACTGTATCAATGGGGCGTGGCATGGAGGTGATCAGCCTGTGGCACTGCTGAGGTGTTATGAAGGTCCAGGTTGCTTTGATAGTGACCTTCAGCTCGTCTGCATTGTTGGGTCTGGTGTCTCTCATCTTCCTCTTGACAATACTCCATAGATTCTCTACGGGGCTTAGGTCAGAAGAGTTTGCTGGCCAATCAAACACAGTGATGCCATGGTCATTAAACCAGGTTTTGATACTTTTGGCAGTGTAGGGGGGTGCGCCAAGTCCTGCTGGAAAATGAAATCAGTTTCTCCATAAAGCTTGTCAGCAGAGGGAAACATGAAGTGCTCTAAAATTTCCTGGTAGACGACTGCGCTGACTTTGGTCTTTATAAAACACAGTGGACAAACACCAGCAGATGACCTCTGTTCAGATAAAAGTAAATTTTGCATTTCATTTGTAAAGCAAAGTCCCAGGGTCTGGAGAAAGAGTGGAGAGGCACATAATCTAAGTTGCTTGAGGTTTAGTGTGAAGTTTCCACAGTCAGTGATGATTTGAGGTCATCTGCTGGTGTTTGTGCACTGTGTTTTATCAAGACCTACCAGGGAATTTTAGAGCACTTCATGCTTCCCTCTGCTGACAAGCTTTATGGAGAAGCTGATTTCATTTTCCAGCAGGACTTGGCGCACCCCCCTACACTGCCAAAAGTATCAAAACCTGGTTTAATGACCATGGCATTACTGTGTTTGATTGGCCAGCAAACTATCCTGACCTAAACCCCATAGAGAATCTATGGAGTATTGTCAAGAGGAAGATGAGAGACACCAGACCCTACAATGCAGACGAGCTGAAGGTCACTATCAAAGCAACCTGGACCTTCATAACACCTCAGCAATGCCACAGGCTGATCACCTCCATGCCACACCACATTGATACAGTAATTAATTCAAAAGGAGCCCCGACCAAGTATTGAATGTGTACATGGACATACTTTTCAGTCGGCCAACATTTCTATTAAAAAAACTATTTTTTAAAATTAATTTTATGTAATATTCTAATTTTTTGAGAAACTGAATTTGGGATTTTCATGGGCTGTAAGCCATAATCATAAAAATTAAAATAAATAAACACTTAAAATATATCACTCTTTGTGTAATGAATCTGTATAATATATGGGTTTCACTTTCTGAAATGAGTGACAAAATATTGAACTTTTTCATGATATTCTAATTTTTTGAGATGTACCTGTACAACCGACAAACTGCTTGTAGCCTTCCAAGATCCCAATTATATCTTTACTAAAACTGCATCAATTTTCTGCATTTAAACATTCTGAATTAAAAGTGGTCACACAAATATGATTTGCTTTGCTGCTGAACACACATCAATATGCGTACAGTCATGTGGAAAAAATTTGGACACCCCTTTAAATATTCAGTTCTTTATGAAGAAATGTTCACATATCTATATCTAACCTTGTTTTTGTTTTTATTTGCATTTTTTTTAACATTTATTTTAGCCATTTTAAGTGGGAATGAATGTGGGGGTGTCCTTAAAAACATGGGGGTGTCCTAATTTATTACTCACTATTTATTTTGAATTACATTTTACAGAAAATTTGAAGTCTTTAAATCATTTTTAATTGTTTAGTTGTATTACCTGAATCTCCCAGTATTTTTAACATTGATATTAAATATCCTTATGTTTAAATATGTTAAAACACACACACACACACACACACACACACACACACACACACACACACACACACACACACACACAGAGGCTTATACAGGGTGTCCTAATTTTTTCACATGTATGTGCTGTTTCTGAGAACAGATGAGTTAAAAGTCACTTATGATAGTATATGTGAACTGGTATGACAGGGAACATTGATCTGACAAAAAATAGTCATGAACAATGGTTTACAATGTGAACATTCATCTACATCTGTCAGCTTTATTGAGACTCTTCCTCCTGTACCTGTTGTTAATGTTCATTTTCTTCTTGTCATCCTCAATTATGCCTTCCTTGCTGTCCTCATCTACCCACACTCATTTTCTTTTCCAGAAATGTCATCCTCCCTCCTTAATCTCTTGCTGTTGGTGCCACCTTTTCCTTTCACACTCTAACCCTCCCTCCCCCTTTTCTTCCACGTTAGTTTGATATTTTTTTATGTTGACACCAGTTCCCCGACCAACAGTGATCTGTGTGGCGTTTGCATGTTCTCCCCGTGTCTGCATGGGTTTACTCTGGGATTTCTCCGGTTTCCTCCCACATGCCAAAGACATGCAAGTTAGGTTAATTGGCATCAAACTAGGGATTCTAAACTGTCCTTAGGTATGACTGTGAGAGTGAATGGTTGTCTGTCTCTCTGTGTTGGCCCTGCGATGGTCTGGTGATCTGTCCAGGGTGTACCCTTCCTCTCGCCCAAAGATGCTGGGATAGACTCCAGCCCCCCCCCCCCCCATGACCCGAAAAGGATTAAGCGGAAGAAGATGGACAGTTCTCTGTTTCTCCTACAGTATGTCAGATTGCCTGTTTCTGCTCTCTCTCTCCTGTTGCTGCATCCACACTGTTCTTATTGTCAGTATCCATAAATCCAATGTTCTCTCTACTGTAAACGTGTGTTTGTGTCTCTGTGTGCATGTCTGCGTCATTGTAATGGACTGTAAAGAACAGCATGTATAGTGGTGTCTGACTAGGTTTAAGCATCTTTTTGGTTGATTGCAGCAGTGTTACTGTATGTCATTTTAATGTGTCCTACAGTTTCTCAGCACATTTGTTTTGCATGAGTGTGCATTTATTACACTTGCATTTTTGTAATTATTTATGTAAGTGTTGGGCATGGGTGTGTTACTGATAGCTCTGGGTCTAGTGGGCTGTCAGTCTCGATAAGGACAGTGGATGGGAGGCGTTAGCTGGGGGAGGGGGAGTTGCTGCTCGCCTGGCCTCTGTGTGATGGATCTGCTGAGAAGGAACTGAACCATTAGACATGCTGCAGTGACTACAGTGAGGAAAAGAAGGAGTGGGAGGGTGGAGATGTATGGGGAGAAAGTCTGAGATGGAAAAAAAAGAGATGCAGAAATGAGGCATGGGTGTGAACGAGATCAAGTTAGAAACTGTAAGGGAAATACGAGAGAAAGCAAGATGACTAGATAGGAAAAAGACAAATAGGAGAAAACAGTAGGTATGGAATGATAAGAAAAGCATCCACTCTTAGACAGAATATTTGTAAAAAAATCGCCGGCATAGGCTTGAAAATGTAAAAGACTCAAGTGTGAAATTAAACAAACACAATGTTAGATTGACTCATCCTCTCGCTTCTTTCGCTCTTTAGTTTCACATTTTCTTAAATCAGTGCCATCAAATATTCTCAAATCATTACTTTCCTCATTTTTTTTAAGCAGCAGTTGTTCTTTCTTGGTTCAATCTCTTACCATGCTATCACGTCCTTACAGTGTACCCCATGGAGCAGATATTGTATCACTACCCTGTCTTCCCTTTCCTTTGCCCTTTTTTAGAAACACATAGTATATTTCATACTTCCTCATACTTGTATCTCTAGGGGAGTATTTGTCTGTCTTATGCAAGAGGCGGTTGAAGTCGCCATCGGCCTCAACAGCAAGATAAATGTGTTTGTGGCTCCTCTACTTGACAGCAGGTTGTCAATTTGAATTTGGTCTAAAGGCCTGAGCAACAAACACATTCCTGGTAATAAGAACCAGCTAATACTACTGTATTTGCAGCTCAGAGATGCTGAAACCTCATTTCATCCTTGTGTGATGTGTCATAGAGATATTTACCAATTAAAATTTAATCATAATTTGGTGAGTTTAATATATCAAGGTTGTTACAGCAAGACATCAGACAGCTTGAGTGCCACTTCTTCAAAGAGTAATTCACTGTTACTTATTGTAATATGGAGTGAAATTCAGAGTATTGCTCTTGACAAATCTCAAAATCCCACAGCAAATTATTAAAGTAGCTGTTGAGAATTTATGCCCTGGCACAAGTTTTCTCTCACCTAAAATTTGATCAGAAACTGATTTAGCACTGAGGTGGAAAAAAGAGGAATAAGTCTTGTTTTTCATGCCGAGTCTGTTCATAGTAGTGTCCACTGCTGAATACAAATCTATGATGTTCAAGTTAATCTATTCATGAATAACAGTTATTTTGTATTTCCCCACTTAACCACTGTTTATAAAAAAGGTTGAAATACTATACTGTGGGCACATATGGGCACATATGTTGGTTATATATGCTCCTCAAATATATTGCTGTGTGTTTATTGTGTGCTGCACGTCTCAGGGAACAAAAGGTCTGAGTCTCCAAGAGACAACGAGAGAGTGTGAGATTTGGCCTTTGTTTCATATGTATCTCAGGTCAGTTTTGACCTGAGATACATATGAAAAACCTTCAGAAATCATGGAAAGATATTGCTTGACCACTTTAAAAATTTGAAGGAAGTCTAGCTCCTTGGAAGCAAAATATTTAAAAAAAAATGGTTGTGTTTTTCACAGTATTGTGTATACACACTGCCTGGCAAAAAAAAAGTCACCACCATCGGAAACAAGAGCACTCTGAGGCGAGTGCAATATCCCCTGCCTCCGTTTTCTTTGAAGATCCCAATACCTACTGATGGAGAGCAGTTTTCATCTTTTCAATATAATTACTGTGGCCAAACCAAATTATGATAAGCCCATCATCCATGAATATACAACAAAGTATACAATCCATAGTTGTAGGTCAGGATCCCAAAGTGAATCCATGTAGCAAGTACGGTGGCCCTAGAGAGCTTTACACATTCTATAGTAAGAGATCATAGGGAAGGCCAACCTTGACCTTTGACCTTTTGACCCCAAATGTATAGTCAGAGGTTACGGTCTCAGAGTGAACCTGTGTACCAGGTTTGGTGACCGTAGATTTCTTCGTTGTTGAGATATAGTTTATAAGACATTTTGATGTTGACCTTTGACCTTGCAATCCCAAACCCATAGTCACACTTCAGGGTCACAGGGTGAACATGTGTACCAAGTTTGGTGGCCCTAGCTTTACTTGTTCTACAGTAATACAGCATAAGGAATGTTAACCTTGTCCTTTGGACCCCAAACCCATAGTCAGAGGTCAGGATCCTAAGGTGAACCTGTGTATCAGGTTTGGTGGCCCTAGCTTTACTCGTTGTATAGTAATAAGGCATAAGAAATGCTAACCTTGACCTTTGACCCCAAACCCATAGTCAGATGTCAGGATCCCAAAGTGAACTGGTGTAGTAAAGTTGGTGACCCTAGCTTTCTTTGTTGTTGAGATATAGTTTATAAGCCATTTTGATGTTGACCTTTGACCGTGCAGTCCCAAAACCATAGTCACACTTCAGGGTCACAGGGTGAACCTGTGCACCAAGTTTGGTGACCCTAACTTTACTCATTGTACAGTAATAAGGCATAGGGAATGTTAACCTTGACCTTTTACCTTTTGACTTCAAACCTGTTGTGATGAAGGACTCCCTCTCGTCGGCCTCCGTCGGTCTATGATGACCATGAAAGAGAATCCTAAACGTCTACTCTGCTGGAACAGCACCGCCTGTGGCTGAACAGGCCGATGCGCGAATGACAGTCCCTGTCACACAGGTCACACTTGTGAGTGGTCTCCGTGCTGCTGGGTCTGTGGCGGTTCTTCCTGCGGGTCCTTTTTTCATCTGCTGCAGCAGTCAGTCTCTCTTCACCCGCCTTGAGCTGTCTGGTCAGGGTGCCTCTCCATTTGGAGCGGTCCGTTGCAAGGTCCTCCCAGCGCTCTGTGTTGATATCCAGGGCCTTCATGTCTCTCTTGCAGACGTCTCTAAAGCGCAGCTGTGGGCGGCCAACGTCTCTCCTGCCAGTTGCCAGTTCTCCATAGAGGACGTCTTTGGGGATTCTGCCATCCTCCATACGGTGAACGTGGCCTAGCCAGCGGAGCCTGCGCTGCCTGAGTAGAGTGAACATGGAGGGAAGGCCGGCGCGGGACAGAACTTCTGTGTTGGGCACTTTGTCCTGCCAGGATATGTCCAGGATGTGGCGAATGCAGCGCAAGTGGAAGGAGTTCAGTCTCTTTTCCTGCCGGGCGTATGTTGTCCACGTCTCACTCCCATAGAGCAGTGTGCTGATGACGCAGGCGTTGTACACTGCCATTTTCGTCTTGACAGAGAGTTTGGGATTCTCCCACACTCGTGTGGTGAGGCGAGCGAGTGTGAAGGCTGATTTTCCAATCCTCTTGTTGATCTCTGTATCAAGGGAGAGGTTGTTGCTGATCGTGGACCCCAGGTACGTGAACTGATTCACAACCTCCAGCTTGTAGTCATCAATGGTGATGGTTGGTGGTGCTTCCGTGCCTTGCGCCAAGACGTTAGTCTTCTTCAGGCTGATGGTAAGCCCGAAGTCCTTGCATGCCTGGGAGAAGCGGTCCATCAGGGTCTGAAGCTCCTGCTGTGTGTGGGTTGCGACTGCAGCGTCGTCTGCGAACAGCATGTCTTTGATTAGAGCCTTGCGTACTTTGGTTCTGGCTTTCAGGCGGGCGAGGTTGAAAAGCCTGCCGTCAGATCTTGTGTGCAGGTAGATTCCCTCTGTTGCTGTGCTGAAGGCATGCCTCAGGAGCATAGCAAAGAAAATCCCAAAGAGGGTTGGCGCAAGTACACAGCCCTGTTTCACTCCGCTGCGTATGTTGAATGGCTCTGAGACGTTTCCATCGTGCTGCACTATCCCCTGCATGTTGGTGTGAAACGATTCGATGAGGCTTTGCAACTTTGGTGGGCATCCTATCTTTGGCAGGATCTTGAAAAGGCCCTCTCTGCTGACCAGATCGAACGCTTTGGTGAGGTCGATGAAGGCGACGTACAGAGGCATGTTCTGTTCTCTGCATTTCTCCTGGAGTTGGCGGATGGAGAATATCATGTCTACCGTCGATCGCTCAGCGCGGAAGCCACACTGAGACTCGGGGTAGACACGTTCTGCAAGCTTCTGTAGACGAACGAGAACAACTCGTGCGTATACTTTGCCAACAACGCTGAGGAGGGAAATGCCCCTGTAGTTGTTGCAGTCGCTTCTCTCCCCTTTGTTTTTGTAGAGGGTGATGATCTTGGCGTCCCTCATGTCCTGTGGTACGGCACCTTCCTTCCAGCACTGGCAGAGGACGTCATGCAATGGCAGCAGTAGGGCGGTCTTACAGTGCTTGATCAGGTCAGGGGGTATGCCGTCGTTGCCGGGTGCCTTGCCAGCGGCCAAGCTATCAATGGCCTTACTGAGTTCGTCGATGGTTGGCTCGGCGTCAAGTTCGTCCATGGATGGTAGGCAGTCGATGGCATCAAGGGCTGATGGTGTCACGGTGTTCTGTCTAGAGTAGAGGTCGGAGTAGTGTTCCACCCATCTCTCCATCTGCTTGTTCTTCTCTGTGATCATCTCCCCAGTGGAAGATTTGAGGGGGGCCGTCTTGCTCTGAGCCGGACCAAGTGCTTTCTTGATGCCATCGTACATACCACGGATGTTCCCTGTTATGGCAGCGGTTTGAATGTCTTGGCTGAGCTGAGTCCAGTACTCGTTGGCACAGCGCCGAGCAGTCTGCTGAACTTTGCTTCTCGCAGCCCTGAGAGTCTGGAGATTCTTCTCGTTTGGGTACTTCTTGTACTCAGCAAGTGCTGAGCGCTTGGCTTCAATGACGGGGGTCATCTCGGTCAACTTGGCATCAAACCAGTCCTGTGACTTCGAGGTCTTCCTCCCAAAGGTAGCCAAGGCTGTGCGGTAGATGGTGTTTCGCAGCTCTTCCCACTTCTGCTTTGCAGATTCTCCTCCTTGTGGTACACCAAGTTCCTTCTCAAAGGTGGAGGCAAACTGCTCAACAAGTTCTGGTTGGGCCATCTTGCTGGTGTCAATCCGTGCCTTTCCAGGTTGTCTAGCACGATGGAATTTCTTCAGCTGCAGCTTGACCTTGCAACACACCAATGAATGGTCTGTGTCGCAATCTGCACTCTGGAACGAACGGGTGATTAGCACGTTCTTCAGTGAGGTGCGCCTGGTCAGGATCAAGTCTAGCTGGTGCCAGTGCTTTGAGCACGGATGTTGCCAGGAAACCTTGTGTTGGGGCTTGGTCTTGAAGAACGAGTTTGTGATGCACAGATCGTGATATGTGCAGAACTCGAGCAGCCGCTGTCCGTTGTCGTTCATTCTGCCCACGCCAAAAGGTCCAAGACAGGAGGGCCAGGAGTCGTGGTCAGCACCCACTCTGGCATTGAAGTCTCCAAGGAGAATGAGTTGTTCAGAGTTGGGGATGATCCTGACAGTTGTTGCGAGATTCTCGTAGAACTCGTCTTTTGCCTCTGGTGTGGCTGTCTGTGTTGGGGCATACACACTGACGAGGGTGACTGGGCCTTGAGTGGTGTTCAGGCGGAGGGTGAGGAGTCGTGCAGAGCCAGTGCTGCCCGGTTCCACCATCTTCAGCAAAGTGTTCTTCACTGCGAAGCCCACTCCGTGTTCCCTGTGTTCGTCACTGCCCTTTCCCTGCCAGTAGAACGTGTAGTCCTTCTCTCTCAGTGTGCCTGCATCAGCTAACCGTGTTTCCTGGAGAGTGGCGATATCCACTCCCAGTCTCTTCAGCTCATTATTGATGATGGCAGTCTTCCTGGTGTCGTTGATGTCCTTGAGGTTAGCAGCAAGTCCTGTCATCATAGTGCGGACGTTCCAAGTTCCCAGTTTTAGAGTTGGTCTCTTTTGTTTTATTGTCTTGCCTGGTGCGAAGGTTCTCAGCCTGCTGTTTGGATTTCTCCTTATCCCCATGCACCCAATGAGGAAAGCAAGCTGTGGCGGGACAACACCTTATTGGCTGGGGGCTGCCCAGCTTGAGGCGGGCGGTAGCTGTCCAGTGAGATCTGATGATCCCTCCCACCGTCGGGAACAACCCCTGGCGCCACGCTCTACGCCAATTGAGCAGTGGCTTATAACCGGTAACTGTCATTCCCCGTGTTTTGTCTACGCCAAAGGCGAAGCTGGAGTGTCCTCTCCAGTGATCCGGTGTTCTACCTTCCAGCGTTGGGCGTTGGTAGGATTCAAGCCTGGGCAGGAAGATATGGAGGACAAGATGTTGCCCATGCAGCATGTCCCCCCTCTCCACGTCACTGATGAATCCAAAGGAACAGCAGGGCTGCTATAGTTTGGCACCAGCGCCGTTGCAGGAGCTGCCAGAACGATGTTGCGCACAACATAGAACTGCCTTAGGGGCTCCGACTCCGGATTTTTCCTCAGGGTTGACTCCCGAAGCCTTTCGGTGGCTAAACTGTCATCTCTGCTGGAGTCCGAGTTCCACCCTATGCAGAACATACTGAATGCACTGAGGAGCTCATTTAGCAGCAGACTACATCATCCCAGGTGCACAACCGAGAGGTTTCGCAGGTCCTTCCTACCAACGGCTGTCAGACTGTACAACCTAAGCAGGGCTGCTCGCAGAGATAGCAAAAAGACGTAACAAACTAATAGTTTTTTTGAATGCAAAAGATGCAATAGACTTACACAATGGTCCCCTCCGGCATACACCTAGGAAAATACCGGTCGCTATGGAGAGTGAGAATATGTATGGGCACATAATCATACCATGTAGGATAACTAAGTAGACGGTTGTGCTGTTTCATCCCATCTAGCAACAATGCTCTGCACTGTGTGTGTTTATATATTTACATATTTATTCCATCTAGCTACAATGCTCCGCACTGGGTGTGTTTATGTTTATATATCTATATATTCATTCCATCTAGCTACAATGCTCCGCACTGTGTGTTTATATATCTACATATTATTCCATCTAGCTACATTGCTCCGCACTGTGTGTTTACATATTCATATATTTATTCCATCCAGCTACAATGCTCTGCACTGTGTGTCTGTGTGTGTGTATATATATATATATATATATATATTTTATAGTAATATGTACATATGTATATTAGCTGCTCTTGCTTGCTTGTTTTTTTTTTTTTTTTCTTGCCTTCTGATTGTTGCTCTGAGTGTTGCTATCCCTGTGCTGTTGCAATCCTGGAATTTCCCTGTTGTGGGACTAATAAAGGCTTATCTTATCTTATCTTTCCCGTGACCGGGTATGCCGCAAGGCAGCAGAGGTTTGAAATCAGGGTTTACCTTCCCCTAGATGGGCTACCTTCCCAGGTTGACGAGCCACCATCTACCCGAAGCATCTGGTTTTAAGGCGCCAGAGATCCGCCCTCGCCCCTTCTCCTATTAGTAAAAGCAGTTCCGCCGGGCTTAGAGACTAAACCACACGGGCAGGCTAGGAGTTGGACTTAGTTGTCAGAGGCTTTTCGAGACGCACGTCATAAGGAGCATTTTATGAGCACTGGGAGCTTAACCCCAGTGCCGCTCCTGGCTATGACAACCTTGGAACCGATGAAGGACTACGTGTAAAATAACTGACGAGTAAGACTGAACTGCGCCCTCTGCAGGTAGAAGAATACAACTGCTACTCAGTCTGTGCTGCGGTTTAGAGGGGAGATAACGGTCTGAAAGTTGAGTTTTGTTTAGAGGTTAAATGTTTTTTTGTTTTTTTTCCACAATATCTTTATTGAACCTTTTTTTTAACAAACATGACACAAACAATCAAACACTAACACTAAAGTACTACAAAAAAAATGCACTAAAAACACCAACAACCACCAACAAAATGAAGTCTTCAACAATGCTCCTCTGTTTAGTCTAGACAATCCATTACATAAGTATACATATTATGTTCACCAGTTTGGAATTTACAAGGTCCACACACATCATTCACCTTCTTCTTCAAGAGTAGAGGTTAAATGTTTGTTTTTGGTATCATCAAGAGTGTGTGTGTTCAGATACTTGTAAGTACAGCTAGTATGTATTGACATCCTGTGTTTTTGTTTTAATATTGTAGTGTAATTTCAATAGATTTAATGTAATATTTTCTGCTGTTGTTGCACAGTAATTGTATTTCCAGATAGCTGTTACTCACATAACCGTTACTTTATTTCACACTGATAAGTTAGCTTGTATTTTACTATAATTTAGATATATTTATTAGAGTTCAGACTTGATTGTTGATCTTGATTGTTTTATACTGGTGATTGCTGCTATTTGATATATTTGGTTGTTATAAGTGATAAAAAATTGATTGAATAATTATTGTACAATTGTATATTCATAAGTAGGTTATTTCATTTTTTTTGGGTTATTTCTTTGTATTTGCAGAACCACACACATGAAGTATACTGTACATAAAGTTCAAGAAGAACTATTCATTAAATCTCCAAATGACATCTTGGCTTCTGGTTAATGCATTCTGACCGATGCCCCATAGTGAACACAGTTTTGAAGACCAGCTAACTTAATACAGTCCTTTCAGTCATCCTTAACATTTGTGATGTTCCTTCTCTGAAACGCCATGCAACTTTTATGCCGGATGTAATGGGACACACACCTTTCAAAAAGCTCAACTTTTGTCTTGTCAATCCACAGAGCACTCTCCCAAAAGTCTTGGGGATCACCAAGATATCCTCTGGCAAAACTGAGACAAGCCTCTATGTTCCCTTTGCTCAGCAGTGGCCTTCCTCTTGGAACTCTGCCATGCAGGCCATTTTTGCGGAGTCTCGTTCTTAAGGTCAGTGTTCATGACTCCACCGTATACTCCAAACATAACTTCATAAGTCTTGTCTCCCACCTTGAGGGACAGCATTGGATCTGATAGTGCTCGCTGTTCAGTGTGGCTCCCTGGGTCCCATCATTGTTGACTGGGCATCATGCTCTGATTAAGAGCCATATGTGATTGCTGTGGTTGCTGTGGTGCAGAGGACTGGTCAGGCCACACCCCTGGTGCTGGGGTGGAGTAGGTGTACAGTATAGGCCATCCAGGCACGTCCTCTACCAGGAAATAGAGTCCTGCAGTTACGAGCCCAGTGTCCTCGTCTGCCACACCTAAGGCATATATCCTGTGGCTGGCCAGGTGGTCTTCTGTTCCTCTGTATGCACCTCTCTCATACCCTGGTTGCGGTGGGCGAGGATACCGTTGTTGTTGGGGTGCCAACATAAAGGGTTCAGCAGGGACTGGACCAATAATGGCCTGAGGGGTTGCCACTGTGATGGCCAGAGCTTGTACAGTAGTTTTTTGTCTTTATTCACTATATCCCTAGCTGCTTTCAGCTGGGCTTTTACCAGCTGGTTTGATAAATCTGCTATTTCTGTCTCTTTTTCATTTTGTTGTTTATTGTATTGTTTCACATAATGATGCACATGTGCGAGCCATTCTGCGCAGGGGCGAGTATTCAATCCCACTACCCCTTCCAGTGCGGCTCTGACAGGCGGTGATACTGATGTCTGTATGACATTGCGGAATACTACTGATGTGGTAGCATTATTACGTGGGTTTTTTCCAGTCATGTCAGTCCAGAGTGCCAAACACCTATCCACATAGGCTCCTGCTTCCTCTCCTTTTTTCATTGGTATGTCTGTTAACTCTGCACATGTTAGATCTATCGGGAACATCTTCCTCATTACTGCAAAAATCTCATCACTGTGTTCTCTGAATGGAGCCTCATCAGGCTCGTCAGTGGTGCCAGCCTCTTATTCAATGTTGTTAAGCATAGAGGCTGAGGTGTGAGTAGCCAGTGTTCTTCTATCTGCCAAGCATAAATGGCAACCGACTGTGGCCTTCTGCATAGCTCTAATCCACAGAGAGACCCCCGACGTTAGTGGAGGCAATGTGCCACAGATACCTTTTAGGTCCTTAAATGACCATTCTACATATTGTGCCACCCCAGTTTCAGTAGCCATCATGGGCATTTGTTTATAGTTTACTTTAGGTATGGCTCCTGTTTGTAAACGTGTGCACTGAGGTGCCCCTTCGGTCAAATTTTCTATTGTAGATCCATAATCACCAATTGTCCACTGTTTTCGTGTGCCTGTAGGTGCTTTTTTATCTGTGTAATCAGTTACTTTTCTACGGGTGGCCCCCTCACCAGTACTTGACATGTTTCCTAGCCTAGTAAAGTCTGGCTCAAGTGTTCATTAAACTCAGGCAAATAAGCGTCAACAGGGTCTCCATCTACTTTTTGGTTTGTTGAAGGGGTAGAGGCAGTAGGTATCCCTGTATTGACAGGGGAGTCCTCCTCCTGTCTGTTATTTTCCTGTTCAGCCTGACTCATAGGTTCCATGGGAGTGTATTGATTGATAATTTGGTGCACCCTATCTACAGCTGTTTTGCTATCATTTTTGGATAACATTGGCCTCATGTGTAAAACTCCTGCTACTGCCTGCATTGTATCTTTATTCTCTTCAACAAAAGTAGTAAGAGGCATTTGTTTAGAGAGCATGTTTACACACTCTGTGTATGGGTTTGTCTGTGTCAGAGTGGGGGCTGAAGGGGCTGGTGGAGGCGGAGCTGATGGAGGCAGGGCCACATCGTCATATTGGGGTGGCGACTCTGATGTTACTTGCTGCCCCTGCATTTGTAGTATGACCCTCCCATTATCACAGACTACCAATTGTCCTCCGTGCAACGCAGCCACAAGTTTAGGAATATAACACATGGCCCTGATTTTCCTCTTCTCTGAATTTTTCATTTTTTTATGCACCAATCCCCACCTGGGATGTCCTCTTATGTCATAATTTTCCCTAGCAGTATTATAACTTTGTATAATTATTTGCAGGATCTCTGCCAGTTTAGCTGGTGAGGGCAATGGTTTTGATGGTCCTGGCAAATACCTAAATCCTGTAACTCAGCCACCCATTTTTTAAACTTTCTTACCTCCTCTTTCCTATCTTTCTCAACTGTCTGTCTCTCATTGACTTTCTGTGTTCTATCTACTGTTTCACCAACAGTAAATGCTGACTTTCCTGCTGCCATAACTACAGAATTTCTTTTGAAGTTAACTTGGAAGCTCGACTTAGTTATAAATTAGCTTAATAGATTCACACTTGGTTTAATTTGGAGGTAAATTTATGAAAGAATGCAACTCTTATAGTTGGCCACAAGATGAAGGCAGTTCCTTCTACATTCAAGAAGGAGGAGACACAGTGACGTCGTTTGGAGGCATTCTAAATGTCTCAGTTCCGAGATGGCACCCAGGATTGACTCACCCTGGTGATTTTCAAGATGGCGTTTGCACTGCTTAATATGCACATGTGCAGTTCTCATGCAACGGGAATGCCACGTGGCCGTTTCGGTCATGTGCAAATGTGAACGCGCAACGTGGCCACGAAGCCTGTTGACCACAAACCACGCCTTAAAGAAAGAAACTAAAGAGCTGCCTCCCTTAAATTAAGTTTTATTCCTGCAAGGATAATCTTAAACTTTAACGTCAAGTACAATTCAACACTGTTACTTCAAACAATTTCCTCTCAGTAACTTTTATCATGCTTTAAACACAGTTTCTCAGTTCGTCTCAGGCAAGTGAGTGAGTTTACCCCTCCCTGTCACGTCTCGCCGCTCATCAGCGGCGCCAGCTGTGCGCACACCTGCACCTCGTCAGCGGCGAAGGATTTAAGCCGCCTCGCCCTGGGCTTCGGCCTGAAGCCGTCTGTTCACATCGGCATCACTTGCTGCAAGGAACTCCCTTCACCAAGCAAGATACCAAGTAAGGATCTCTTACCTTTTCCTCCCAGTCTGCTCCCCTGTGCACAGGTGGATTTCCCGGCGGCGGACAACGTTCTCCAGCCATCATCTCCTCGCTGCTGCATCAGGTGCTCCAGGTCGCTGTCTACCGGGCTACGCCCTTGCTAACGCCAGCCACCTGCCCAAACCAAGTAAGCCAACAGTCATTATCATATCTCCTGTGTTGGTGTGGTGCCCGTTAGTGTCCGAAGTGGACGCTTCGGACACGGGGTGGGGGCAGTGTTGTCTCACCTACCGACGGGATCAAACGGCCCTGCGCCTTCTTCTCTCGGCGCTTGTCCCCGGCGGAACATAATTACGACGTGGGGGACAGAGAGCTCCTTGCCATCAAGCTTGCGCTTCAGGAGTGGCGCCACTGGCTAGAGGGGGCTGCCCTGCCGTTCGTGGTTCCCACCGATCACAAGAACTTGGAATATTTAAGATCTGCCAAACGTCTGAACGCCCGCCAGGCGCGTTGGTCCTTGTTCTTCGCCAGGTTCCGCTTTAACGTCACCTTTAGGCCTGGCTCCAAGTACGGCCTACCCGACGCCCTCTCTAGGCAATTTGCCCCTGAGGCATCAGAAGACGCAGTCCACACCATCTTGCCCAGGTCGTGCATCGTGGGGGCCGTCTCGTGGGACATCGAAAGCAAGATCCGGAAGGCGCAGGAATTGGAACCGGACCCTGGCGGTGGACCGGAGGGGAGGCTTTTTGTGCCGTCCACTGTCCGGGGGGAGGTCATCCACTGGCTTCACACATCTAAGCTCACCTGCCATCCTGGGTCCTCCCGGATGATCGACCTACTCCAACGATCCTTTTGGTGGCCGGGTCTGCGGAGGGACGCTGCCCGCTACGTCCGGGCCTGTCCCGTCTGCGCCACCAGCAAATCAGGTAACGCCCCCCCCGCGGGCCTGCTCCAGCCCCTGCCCGTCCCTGGCAGGCCCTGGTCGCATATCGCCCTGGACTTCGTCACCGGTCTCCCTGTCTCCAACACCTTCGACACAGTCCTGACCATCGTAGATCATTTCTCCAAGGCCGCTCACTTCATTCCATTACGGGGGCTTCCATCTGCCTTGGAGACGGCGGACCTCCTCATCCAGCACGTGGTCAGGCTGCACGGGATTCCGGTAGACGTGGTCTCGGACCGGGGCCCCCAGTTTTCCTCGGACATTTGGAGGTCCTTCTGCAACGCCCTGGGAGCCAAGGTAAGCCTCTCCTCCGGCCATCACCCCCAATCCAACGGGCAGTGTGAGCGGACCAATCAGGAGCTGGAGGCTGCGCTCCGCTGCGTCACTACGTCCAAGCCTGCGTCCTGGAGCACACACCTCGCCTGGGTGGAATACGCCCATAACACCGCCCGCTCTTCTGCTACCGGGATGTCCCCGTTCAAGGCATCCCTAGGCTACGACCCCCCTCTGTTCCCTACGCAGGAGAGTGAATTGACTGTCCCCTCAGTTCGGGCACACCTCAGGCGGTGCCGCTCCATCTGGTCTTCGGCGCGCAGCGCACTTTTATGCACGGCAGAGCGCAACAAGTCTACGGCGGACTGGCACAGGAGACCTGCCCCTGCCTATCAGGTAGGCCAACGTGTCTACGTGTCCACTCAGGACGTCGTTCTAAAGGGTGAGAGGAGAAAATTGGCACAGCGTTTTATGGGCCCATACCCCATCACCAGGATTATCAACCCGGTGGCTGTGCGTGTGGCTATTCCCCCCTCCCTCCGCATCCATCCCACCTTCCACGTATCCAAGGTTAAACTGGCAGTCTCCGACCCCCTTTGCCCTCCCCCTGCTGCGCAGCCCGCGCCCCAGATGATTGATGGCCATCCGGCCTGGCCAGTCTCTTCCATCCTGGACTCTCGGCGCCGTGGTCGCGGGTTACAGTACCTAGTAGATTGGGAGGGCTATGGACCTGAACATAGGCAATGGGTGCCCTCTTCGTTTGTGTTGGATCCGTCTCTCATCACTGAGTTCCACCGAGCGCACCCGGAGAAACCATCGCCAGGAGGCGCTGCTAGAGGGGGGAGTACTGTCACATCTCGCCGCTCATCAGCGGCGCCAGCTGTGCGCACACCTGCACCTCGTCAGCGGTGAAGGATTTAAGCCGCCTCGCCCTGGGCTTCGGCCTGAAGCCGTCTGTTCACATCGGCATCACTTGCTGCAAGGAACTCCCTTCACCAAGCAAGATACCAAGTAAGGATCTCTTACCTTTTCCTCCCAGTCTGCTCCCCTGTGCACAGGTGGATTTCCCGGCGGCGGACAACGTTCTCCAGCCATCATCTCCTCGCTGCTGCATCAGGTGCTCCAGGTTGCTGTCTACCGGGCTACGCCCTTGCTAACACCAGCCACCTGCCCAAACCAAGTAAGCCAACAGTCATTATCATATCTCCTGTGTTGGTGTGGTGCCCGTTACCCTTCTCCCTCTGCTTCTCCCATAGGGTTGTCCGGCTGAACGGCTTCCTGCCCCTGTGCCTGATGCAGACGCCATCACCAACACATACCCATCTCGCAGACACGCACTCATACACACTTGTTGTCAATAAAGCTATTGGATTTACCCTGAGCCTGCGTGTGTCTCCTGAGCCGTGCATTATGTCACTCCCCTTCATGTACAAAGACACAGACTCGCCCCTGCCTCCTGCATGGGAAAAAGTGCGCCGTTTTAGTTAAATTGCCTATATGTAAACTATGGGAAAAAGCGTTAGTAGATATTTACAGCCCTGCGGTCCAAACTCCAGATCTCCGAACCCTTTCTACAGTTCTGGCCACATCAGGCTTCTACTTGGATCCTGTTGACCCAAGCAGGTGTGGCCAACTCAGAATTATTGTGGAGAATAGGTTCTTTTGTTTCTGGTAGACCAAAAAATATTCACATTCCCCTGGGGCTTTCGCCTTTATTTCCAAACCCACAAAATGCACTTCCTCTTATTCCAGACAGCCAGAAGTGGGAATTCAGGATCAGGGCTAGCTCCTTTCAACCTATGCCACTCTTCGTGTCTTAAATTGGGATATTAAGAGGTTAACCACCCACACATTTATCCCCACAAGATTTACAGAATCAACACAATATCAGCATGCACAATATGGACAATATCTGCAGAGTTTGTTCTGTATTTCTTTCCCTGCCGCTTAATACCATAGGCTTTTAACCAGCTTAGCTCTATAATAGAGACTATTTACCTTAGCCCCCGCGTCTGGTACCAAAACCACTGATAGCGTATTATAGAGATTAGTCCAACTAATTTTAACAAACTGGCCGACACAATTACTCACTATTTGTTGATACTTAAGTTTCTTGTGTTTGTGTCATATATTCCTTACATTGCAATTCACTTACTATTTGTTTTTACCTAAGGTTCTTGTGTTGTGTCCCTTAAATTCCCATTATTATCATTCATATGATTGGCTCCCTTCCTGTTCACCCTTTATACTGCGGACTTCTCACACAACACAACACAACACACTGCCATCTACAGAAGTTCTCTGACGACTCTGCGATTGTCGGCCTCATCTCCAACGGAGATAAAGCTGAGTACAGAGGACTTATCCAGGACTTCGTGGACTGGTGCCATCGGAACTGCCTCCAGATCAACGCGAGGAAAACTAAGGAGCTGGTGGTGGACTGCCGCAGGCAAAGACAACCCCTCACAGCACCAGTAAACATACAGGGAACAGACATTGAGATGGTGACATCCTACAAGTACCTTGGTGTTCATCTGAACAATAAACTAGACTGGTCACACAATACTGACGCACTCTACAAGAAGGGACAGCGCAGGCTGTTCCTACTGAGGAGGCTCAGGTCTTTTGGTGTACAAGGGGCGCTGCTGAAGACATTCTACGACACGGTGGTGGCATCAGCCATCACTTTTGGAGTGGTCTGCTGGGGCAACGGCATTACAGCAGCCGATAGGAAGAGACTAAACAAACTGATCAAGAAAGCTAGCTCTGTCCTGGGGCAACGCCTTGACCTAGTGGAGGAGATAGGAGAGAGAAGGATGGTGGCTAAACTGTCATCTCTGCTGGAGTCTGAGTCCCACCCTATGCAGGACATATTGAACGCACTGAGGAGCTCATTTAGCAGTAGACTACATCATCCTAGGTGCGCAACCGAGAGGTTTCGCAGGTCCTTCCTACTTACGGCTGTCAGACTGTATAACCTAAGCAGGGCTGCTCGCAGAGATAGCAAAAAAACGTGACAACCTAGTAGTATTGAATGCAAAAGATGCAACAGACTTACACAAATGGTCTCCTCCAGTATACAACTAGGACAATATCAGTCGCTACGGAGGGTGACAATATGTATGGGTACATATTCATACTATGTAGGATAACTAAGTAGACGGATATGCTGTTTATTCCATCTTGCTACAATGCTCCGCACTTTGTATATATATTTATATATTTATGTGTACGTATATATATCCACTGCTCTTATTTATATTTTTCATATCTTCTTAATTATTGCTCTGAGTGTTGCTATCCCTGTGCTGTTGCAATCCTGGAATTTCCCCATTGTGGGGCTAATAAAGGCTTATCTTATCTTATATATTACTCAATCATTGATTAAAATTGATATTTTTGTAATATATAGTACTTTATATATATATATTACTTACTCGCTGATTAAAATTGAGTTTCTTGTAATATATAGTACTTTCTTTTTATTTCTCTATAAAAAGCGGCTCTTTAATCTGACTCTAAATGTGAATGCATGCATACTTATGAGACTACCTGCATGTTCTTACAATCATAAAAAATAGCCACAAAATATAACATTATCTTTATATTAAGTTTTTTCAATAGAATTTAAGAAACAGGACAAAAGGCTTACTTTGACTGAATGTTGCAGACAATCCTACAGAGATTTTTAGAAGAGGTTCTCACCTGCTGATCAGTGGGCCCTGGTTTGTCCACAACACCCAAACAAAGATTTGTGTCCCGATGTGATGTCTGTCGTCAAAGTACTTGGCTAACTGCCCGCATCCTCCACCACGAAACTGTAAAAATTAATTTTGGTCAGTTAGCATAATCTTTTCAGTTAACCAACCAATAATCACAGAAGAAATACTATTTCTAAGCCTATCTTTTATTGAATCACGCAGGTAGTCAAACATGGCCGTGGGTCTCAGCAGCTCAAACTGGTTGACCCAGAACAAAGTACTTCCCCCTTACATAAAGCTTCTGAGCTGTTGGGTGTTCCCAGCAGCCCTGCAACAATACGTGTCCATTGTCCAAACTGGTCCAAACTGGTCTTCTCAGCATCCAAATACCCACATTCTTCCTCTCAGTGCTCCAATGGCTCCAAATGTCTCCTTTCTTTTATGGCTTTTATGGCTCATCTCTGGCCAGATGTCTCCTCTTTAGTCCTTTATGGCATCCTGTTGTTTAGCCCACGCAACCCCATGTATGGAATGTAACCCCATATATGGAAGCAGGAAACAGAGACTAGAGCTTTTGTGTGTATGTGTGCATGTGTATGTGTGAGCTTGTGTGTGTCTGGTGTGGTGTGTGAGAGAGCACTTTGTGTAATATCTAACTAACTAATCTTCACTATTTATTTATTATAACATGGAGCAGGTTTTATATTCACCTCATGAAGAGCTTGCAGACGTTTCCCTTGGCACTTCTTACAGGTGACCTTAAGATGACATTGTGCAGCTTGGTGTGAGCGCCCACATTGCCAGCATCTCTTGTTGGTCTTAACCCATGTTATTATCTGTTCAGTGGTCAGCTGTGCAAAGTTTGTACACTGGTCAAGAAAATGCAGGGTGTTGGCACAGTAGGGCCAGTATGGAGCCCTCTCTGGCTGCTTGGTGCTAGAGGACGGTTTCTCTGCTGCTGGTGTGGTCTGTGGCTCATCAGTGGTGTGCAGGATACTGGTGCCTTTGTGGCTCTTGCCATCATGACGGCGCTCGTGTTTCTTTCCAGACGTGTTCCTGTCCTTGCGCAGGGACTCATATGCAGTCTCTTGAACCCTCAGTTCATAGTTAAGCCAATCTGAGAAATGCAGGAGACCGGGAATGGTGACGTGCATGGGTTACAGGAATCTCTTGAATTCTGCACGCATGTTGCTGGTGTGGCTGACCATAGTGCTCAGTGAGGCTGGCCACTGTGTCTGTGTACGGCTGTGGTGAATTGGTGTAAGAGTCTGCTATGAGAAGTGCATCTTCATACTTCAGATGATCAACCAGAATCTGATACTTGAAGCGTTCTGTTGCATTGTGGGGCAGCAGATTGTCCAGGGAGACCTTAAGTCTGGCAAACTCTCTTGGTCTCCTTTGGTGAAAGTAGGAATGGAGGGCTTAGGGCCACAATACAGTCTTAGTATGATGTATGGGTAGTAGCCTGGTGGGCAGCAACTCAGTCGTTAGGAGTGTATATGGTGTACAGTACTCTGGAATCTGCACTGGAGGAGCTGTCTGCTGTGACTTTGTCTGATTGGGTGAGAGCTTAGGTTGTACTGACCACCTGTCTCTCATCACTGTGGTGAGCTCCACAACTGGGTCTGGTACAGATGATGGTGTTTGATAAATGATGTCATCTGAGACAGGAGGGAGTGGTGGTGGCCAGTCATCATCATCCCTTTCAAGATATGGCTGAGGTGGCACAGAAGGCAGTGGAGGATTGTGAGTTGACCATTGCAGCAGAGGTGAGTTATCAGACGGATTACGGGCATTGAGTCTCCTCTGCATGTCCATCATATGGTGCTGCATCTTATGATTACCTTCCATCAACCTATGAAGGATTCCCAGGATTTCATGTGTTGGTTCTGGTGCAGGCCTCTGCCTAGAGAAGGCAGATGTACTCTGGTGAAATGAGTCTGAATAATCAGGCTCATGTGTAAACAGAGCATCTGCTCCTTGCTCTAGAGTCAAATTTTCATCGAGCAGTGAAGAGGTGAGAGGTGTCATCCTGACGCATCTCTCTGAAGCTTTCTCCATGCTATGGTGCTGCTGTGGCTCTGATGAGTAGATTCCCTACTGAGTTGTGTGGGAAGGCTGTTGGAGTGCAGGAAGGGAGACAACATAACTGTCCATCCAGGCTGGTGGCCTAGTCTCTCGGCGTGGACGGGCATCCTCGGGGTGTGAGATTCTATGTTGGCATGGAAACGTCTTGGCAATAACACAGTGAACACACTCTCCGGCTCGAAGGACCAAATGTTAAGGATGACTGATCGGGCTGTATTAAGTTAGCTGGTCTTCAAAATTGTGTCCACTATGGGGCATCGGTCAGAATGCATTAACCAGAAGCCAAAATGTTATTTGGAGATTTAATGAATAGTTCTTCTTGAACTTTATGTGCTGTATACTTCATATGTGTGGTTCTGCAAATACAAAGAAATAACCCAAAAGAAATGAAATAACCTACTTATGAATATACAATTGTACAATAAATATTCAATCAATTTTCTATCACTTATAATAACCAAATATATCAAATAGCAGCAATCACCAGCATAAAACAATCAAGATCAACAATCAGGTCTGAACTCTTATAAACTTATCTAAATTACAGTAAAATACAAGCTAACTTATCAGTGGGAAATAAAGCAACAGTTATGTGACAAACGCTATCTGGGAATACAATTACTGAGCAACAATAGTAGAAAATAACAAAATAACAAATCCAGATATGTCAAAAATTATGAGTCTACTTGTATTCCCTTTTAGCAATACACCACCTAGCCGTAGTCAAAATATTATGCAACTGTGCATTTGATTGTACATTTTTTGAGGTTTGAGAAATTAGTCCCTCTTGTCCCACCATGACTTCTCCATCTGCTGCTGACTTTAACAAATTAATTGGGCTCATGTGTAGCACGCTAGGCACCAGTGACAAAACATGCCAAATGTACGCTTGTTGACTTGATTAGGCATAATTGCATTACGGCTGTCACAACATCACATTTTTACTTCACAATTGCTATGATTTAAAAACAAGATATGACAGCAAATGGTTATCTGGATCTATAGAAACTTGAATCTGAACATTGAACATTTTCCTGAACAACAGATGCACTTTTTCTTACTGTATTGCAATCTCTGCAGTATGAAACAATATTGCTATTTAACTGTTATACATTAACATACGGTATCTGTCACTTTCTTAATTCCATCAGTAAAACAATTAGCTACAACTTGTGTGGTTCTGCTACGTGAGAACCACGTGAGTCAAATATAGAAAAAAAAAATCAGTGATAATTCACTCATTTCCTATTCTGTTTAGGAGCACAAACATGACTGACAGGAATGGCTAGAGCAAAGACAAGGATAGGGTAACATAAAGGTCTTGTGTCAGCCTACCAGCGGTGTTGAAAATAACAATTTTGCAGAACCACTTCCTCATTTTGGATTTGAACAACTTGCCTACAGGCTGCCTGTGACATTTACCAACAGTGAGCATGTGATGTAACCACTATTGCTGTTAAACTAGGTTAGGCTCTGACTGATAAGGGAGCGTCTGAGACTGCTTATATCACAATGATTTCCAAGTGGCCACATGTAAATGACAGCAGCAGTAGTATCTGTGCAGCAGACAGAAAAAGCAAGGGAGTGTACAGTAGTTGTAAGCTATTCCATTGCATAGTTATTTTAGAGACCAATGTGATTATATCTTATTCAAAGATAATTCCATGCACAACAAATGTACAAATATATGAATTTAGCAGTAAAGGGGGGAAATGTACAACCTATGTCACAAACTAGCTAAGATTATATGCTGAATAATATTTATGTTCTTTATTTAACTGTAATTTTCAAAGGGAAATATGGGTCAATTTTTCATCTTGGATCATACTGAAAAAGCACTGAGTTAGTGAAATTAGAATTAAACAAAAATTTATTACTTTGACTGTGCTTATAGTAGCTTCAGTAGTTGTATAAGCTAATGAAGGAATCCAATAAAATAATCAGTATTATAACCTAATAAATTTAATTTATTCTGTTTTTTCCTTTGTGGAGACAAATTTTTAGTAGTTCTATAATTCAAACCAATGTAGCATCAATATTTAAAGGCTGATTGTAACATTTACATGCATACACTTGGTAGAATATAAGTTAGTGTCCTATATTGTGCTATTTCCAGGAATTCATTTTATGTTTTGACATCCATGAGGACAGATAGATGTAGTTAGATAGTAGTAGCAGGATCTGTAAAGCGCTTTGGTCATCCAGAGACGAGAAAAAGCGCTATATAAGTGAACGCCATTTACCATTTACTGTTTTAGTTTTAAAGACCAAAATTGATTTCTGTGTTGATTTACAATTCACTGAATATACTGTCTTTGTCACGAATTGCCCTTCGGGGCAGAAAGGTGAGACCCACGCGCTGAACTGTGAGTTTGTGAAATTTATTGAAAAAAACAACAAACATAAAGTCCAACACAGTGCTCTAACACAGAATTTAGGAAGCTGACAGCTGACAGGGGTGATGCCCACACAAAGCATAAAACCCGGAAACGCCCTTGACAGCTGTCAACCCAACAATAAAGATCTAAAGAATACAATATCAACAAATGCAGACTGAAATATAAATATAAATTAATACAAAATAAAAGTGTAACAAAACTAAAACATAAACAGGAAAATAGCAAACAGTACAAGAATACAGAAACCCCAAAAGCACAAAATACAACAAATATATACAGTAAATATAAAGAAAAAGCCATGAGACTGAGCAAGGTGGAAACTTCCTGTGCTCAGCTCATGACAGAGCCCCCCTCTCAAGGGGTGGATATCAGACACCCCAGGGTAACATCAACAGAAAAAGAAAGAACCCCCCCAACATAAGCACAATAACCCACCCTGGGTGGGTGGTGGGGGGAATAGGCTAGGAGGGAACGAAATAAAAACCCTGCTCAGGTCACACACCAGGCAAACCCCAACCCCCCCCCAAGCCCCCTGGACCGAAGAGCTGGACATTTCAGGCAGGCAACCAGAGTCCCAGGCCCTCCAGATGACATGATGGAACGAGTCGGGTGGCCTCCCAGAGAACGTTGGCCACCCAACTCCGTGGCACAGCCCGTCGGGCAGTCTGTCAGAGTTTTTCAACCACCTGAACAGAAGGGGTGGTCCAGGAGGCGGCTGCCCAACGGGAAGAGCTAATTGTGGACACAATAGAGGAGTTGGGGGAACCATGATGACGTCAGATGGAGGAGAGGAAACCACAATGACCTTGGGCAGAAGAGAGGGAACCACAACGACCTCGTTCAGAAGAGAGGGAACCACGACAGCATCAGGCAGAGGAGGGGGGACCACGACGCCCTCGGACTGGCCTGTAGCACCCTCGGTGGTCCCGGACTGGGACATTGCAGCACCTGCGGTGGCTCGGGGCTGGAGTGGAGCTGCACCCGCGGTGGGCCCGGACTGGGCCATAGCTGCACCCGCGGTGGGCCCGAACTGGGCCATAGCTGCACCCATGATGGACCCAGACTGGGCCATAGCTGCACCCACGGTGGCCCCCGAACTGGAGCATACCGCCCACTGCGGGCCCACACTGGAGTGCAGCACCCAAGTAGGTTTCAGGCTGGGGCGCAGCACCCACGCCGGTCCTTGACTAGGACACAGCACCCACGGGGATCCGGACTGAGGAGGAGCTGCACCCATGGAGGTCCCGGGCTGGGATGGAGCACCTGCGATGCCCTCAGCCAACGGGGAAGCAGCACCCACGCCGGTCCTTGACTAGGACACAGCACCCACGGGGATCCGGACTGAGGAGGAGCTGCACCCATGGAGGTCCCGGGCTGGGATGGAGCACCTGCGACGCCCTCAGCCAATGGGGAAGCAGCACCCTCGAAGGTCCTGGGTTGGGATGGAGCACCCGCGAAGACCTCATCTGGAGGGGGAGCAGCACCCATGGAGGTCCCGGGCTGGGACGGAGCTCCCATGACGACCTCAGTGGGAGGAGCTGGACCCATGGAGATCTTTGGTGGCGAGCCTGGACCCACGGAGACATCTGGTAGAGCTGGACAATCCTCGGTGAACCTGGGGGAAAGCTCAGGCAAGAGAGACAGAGAAACAGGGTCAGGGTCACCGGCAGCAGTGGAGCCTGGCGAGGTGAGCTCAGGTGCAGCTGACAGCTGCATTTGGCTCTCACTACCAAGAGTCTGACAAGATCTCTCCAAAATTGAGACAGTGAAAACCAAGGAGAGCACTTGACTGAGCTCAAGCTCCACCGCCGTCCAGGACTCTGTCGATCCAGGCGACGATGTTTCGGGTCCAGTCCTCTGGAGATCCAGCTCGAACTCTACTGTGGCGGCCCCAGCAGCAGGCATGATGTCCGATGCAGTCCTGAGACCCCCCAGTGATGTGAACCACACAGGTGGCTCGCCTGGCGTGGCAACAGGAAAGCCGTTCTCTGTAGGCGCTGGATCCGGCACAGCTGAGGCCGGGGGACGCTCCATTGTCGGCGCAGACATCAGCTCGGCACCAGCGCTCTCCCTTCATCCAGACTGTGGATGCGGGGCTGGGACTAGGTCCTCCAGGACCGCAGGCTCCTCCATTGTCTGGCGGCTCAACCCTGTAGTCGGCGGACACTCGGGGAGAATAGGAGGAGACACGGAAAGGGCAGGCTCAGGAGACTGCGAACACTGAGCCTCACTACTGGGAATCAGGCAAGCCATATCATCATAAAATGTAGGAGAATGAAATGATGCCTGTGTTCCCGGGGCTCAATGTTACCTGCTGCAGCAGGTGTAGAGTCATTCCTCTCCGTGGCTACGGTGGACATGGGCTCCTCAGAGGATCATGGAGGAGCCGCCCCTGCAGATATGGAGATGGGCGGAGCTGGAGGGAAAACAGACGACCTCTCAGCAGTGAGAAAGAGCATCAAGGAGAAGCAGGAAACAGCAGCTGTGGAGAGGGAAGAGGCTGATGATACAGCCGAAGAGGAAAAACACTGAGAGTGCACTGCTGAGGGAGGCTTCTGCCTCGGCAAAGGGGAAATTGCTGCCTGAGAGGTGGGAGAGTTCCTCCGGCGGGCCGGAGCTGGATGACATCATCGTGGAGTCAATGGAGCGGGAGCAGGAATGGGTGAGTTGGAGGTGGAGCAGGGCGTCTGCCGCGGAGCGCGCTTCCACATTGGCCTCAGGCTCACTGGAGGCAGCCCCCACCTCAGCCTGGGGAAGGATTGTTGGAGGACTGAGACCGTAGCCAAGAAGTCCGCAAACTGGGCATGCCTCTACAACCTCGGATGCGCCTCGACAATGCTGGTCGCCGCATCCACATTCTCCCAGATTTTCTTTGGGCTGTGGGAGGCGAGGGCTTCGTCCACAAAACCCTGGATGAATTTGGCAGCCCATTCCTCCTCCACACTCGGGGATCCCGCTGCCCACCTCCCTTTGATTTTCAGAGACTGGTGTGCTGGGGACATGATGAGCTCCACAGAAACAGGTGAGTGAAAAACAAAAAACGGCCCAAAATCCACAAACTCACAGCAGCTGGGTGTCTACTGGCCGCAGTCTTCTGTCATGAATTGCCCTTTGGGGCAGAATGGTGAGACCCACGTGCTGAACTGTGAGTTTATGAGATTTATTGAAAAAACAACAAACAAAGTTCAACACAGTGCTCTAACACAGAATTTAAACAAATGAGCAAACTTACTGATAACGCGCACCAGAGCGAGGCAGGACTCTGGTGGAGATGAGAAAAAAGTCAATCAAGACTGCGGCAACAACAAATGAAAATAACTGCCCTTGGACTTCCAGTTATGGCGGCCACGTAGGAAGACGCGTTTCACTCTACTCTGCTCCTAAAAATAAAAAGTCGGCAAATAACTCTCTCATTTGGAACAAAACCTATCCCAGCGTTTGGGCGAGGATATGCCGGTAAAGCCTAAGGCTGGGAAATCAGGAGGAGGAAAAACTGAACCGCCGAAACAGTCCAAGTTAACGGACTTTCACGTTCGTGACGAAGCAGAAAAATCTCCAGATATGGCGGAGCAAGCTAGCAGTGGGGCGGTGACTGCTGGCGACGGCACAGGTGCGGTGCTCGCTGCCATTAGCTCAATGAGAACAGACTTTTCCACTAAATTTGATGGGATTATAGCAGTGATAGAAGGAATGAGAAAGGAATTAAGCGACTGTATGGAACGAGTATCGCAGGTGGAGCTCCGAATTTCCAGCGCTGAGGATGATGTCACCAGCCTACAATTAAAGGTGTGCACTTTGGAATTAAAAAATAAACGTCTGGAAGATAATGTCCTGGACTTAGAATCCCGGTCGAGACGGAACAACCTGAGGCTGGTGGGCCTCCCGGAGGAAACGGAGGGTCGGGATCCATGTTCCTTTTTGGAAAAGTGGATTCCAGATGCGCTGAACAACGCGGAGCTGCAGTCATCGGTCGTCTTAGAGAGCGCCCACCGAATCGGCCCACCGAGAGATGATAAGGCACCACCGAGGACGCTGATTATGAAGTTCCTCAGCTACAGAGACAAGATGACGATCTCCAACGCGGCGCGAGCCAAAGGAGAAATTAAATACCAGGATCAACAGTTGCGGTTCTACCCAGATTTGGCCACAGGAATCCAACAATTAAGGAAACAGTTTGACCCCGCCCGTAAAGAGCTGCGCAACCTTGGGATTCGTCATGGAGTGATTCATCCTGCAAGATTGCTGGCCACATACAAGGGCAGAACCCACACCTTCAAGACCCCTCAGGAGGCGCAGGAGCTCATCAAGCAGATCCAAGGAGAGACTGGTGGGAACTAAGCATGAACAAAATATAAGGTAGAATATTTAAGCATTTGCACAGGCATCTGACTGATCTGAAGCATATAGCAAGTTTACAAAATATAGATTGTATTATATATTTAAAAAAAAAAACCTATGATGTACAAAGTTGCTATAAAATTTTGGAGTTAAGTTGGAAAACTACAGAAGAGAGTTAATATTACGTCATTAAAAGCAGTAGAGTTAGGGTGATTGGGAGGATGAAGAAGGAGTGGCTTTGGCTGGTCCTCGCGGGTGTGGAGCGGTTGATGGCTATAGCGGGAGACGGAAATTTTTTTTTGATTTTGGGGGGATTACCACGAATGTGGGAAGGGGGAATTTGTTTGTGTGTAGTTTGTAGGATGAATGTTCAACCACTCATGTTTTTGCTTCTCTGTATGAGCATGTTTACATTGCGAGGTAATCTCAAACTCCTTACTGATCATAGACCAAAGCGTTAATCTTAATTTAACTTCATGGAATTGCAGAGGTCTACAAAATTTAAAAAAACTTAAACAAGTTATGAATAAAATAAAAGACATAGGTTCAAAAATTGTGTTTTTACAAGAAACTCATCTAATAGAGGAGGACGTAAAAAGAATTAGGAGAAGATGGTAAGGAAGTGTATTCACCTCATAATTTTCATCCCGAGCCAGGGGAGTTATGACTCTCATACATAAATCAATCCCATTTCAAGTGAAAAATGTAATTGGAGACAAATTTGGAAGATATCTAATCATTCAAGGATCTTTGTTATTAGAAAATATAAATTTTGTGAACTTATACGGTCCCAATATAGATGATCAAAAGTTCTTTGCTAATTTATTTCTTATTTTATCATCACTTACAGGGCAACATATAATAGCAGGGGATTTTAGTTGTACATTGAATCCCAGTATAGATAGATCAACAGGACTGGACTGTAAGCACAATGGATGCAGGATGATCATTAATCATTTTATGAAAGAATTGAGATTGCTAGATATATGGAGAGAAATGAAACCACAAGTTAAAGCCTACTCTTGTTATTCTAATACCTACAAGACATTCTCATGTATTGACTATTTTTTGATCTCCACAGAATTAAGGTCCAAAATTCAAAACTGCTTTTATGATAATATTGTGATCTCTGATCATGCACCCTGCTGTCTAATATATGTAGATAAGAAATTGACAAAGGAACCAGGTAGGTGGCAATTTCAGCATAAATGGCTTCAGGATGAGGAATTTGTTAAGTACATAGAAAAACAGATAGATGAGTTCTTTGATATCAATACTACACAAACATCAGCATGTATAAAGTGGGAGGCTTTCAAAGCTTTTATTAGGGGGCATATCATTAGTTATACAGGTTCAAAATCTAAGAAGACTCGAGAGGAGAGAGTCCAACTGGAACATAAAATAAAAATTCTTCAAGAAGAAGTGTATGCAGGAAGTGACCCAAAGTTAGAGAACGAATTACTGATTCTGAGAGCTGAATATGACAAAAAATCAGCGAATAGAGCTGCCTCGAGTCTTCTAAGATTGAAGCAATCTTTTTATGAACAAGGTGAAAAATCAGGAAAATTATTGGCATGGCAGATTAAACAATTAGAATTTAAAACACCAATTACCAGTATTATAAGTAACGGACAGGCAGTTGTAGATCCATTAGAAATTAATAGTGCCTTTAGAGATTACTATGAAAAATTATATGATACAAAAAATGAAACTGACTTAACAAAACTAAATGGGTTTTTGGACGGATTATCTATACCGTGTATTCCAAATGTAAACAGGGAGATACTGGAGTCTAAAATTAGTCAAGAAGAAGTTGGGCTAGCCATTGATAATAATATGAAATCAGGAAAAAGTGCAGGACCAGATGGTCTTTCAGTTGACCTCTATAAAAAATTTAAGAATAAATTAATAAAAACATTTTTGGAAATGGTTTTAGAAGCATTTCAAAATAGTAATTTACCACCATACATGAATAATGCCTTAATTATACTGTTGACAAAACCAGGTAAACCCTCTAATAAATGTGAAAATATGAGACCAATAAGCCTATTAAATGCTGACCTTAAGATAATCTGTAAAATTTTAGCAAGACGACTACAAGAAATATTACCAAATATTATTAACCGAGATCAGAATGGCTTCATAAAGGGAAGACAAGGCTTCCATAATGTAAGAAGACTATTTAATATTATCTATTCTAATAAAGAAGCACCGGATACAGCTCTCCTATCATTGGACGCCGAAAAGGCCTTTGATAGGGTCGAATGGCCCTTTCTTTTTGAAGTCTTACAAAGGTTTGGACTTGGAAATAATTTCATAAAATGGGTTCAGATAATATACAATAATGCTACAGCAGAAATCCTAACAAACAGCAATATTTCAAAATCAATAAATATCAATAGAGGATGTCGACAAGGCTGTCCACTTTCACCTTTACTGTTTACTATGGCAATTGAACCTTTAGCGATGGCAGTACGTTTACATCCACAAATATATGGAATTAAAGTAGGACCAACAGAACATAAAATCTCCCTGTATGCCGATGACATAATTTTGTTTATGTTGAATCTTAAAAAATCAATTCCGACCTTGTTGAATTTAATAAAGAATTTTGGGGAAATATCAGGATATAAAATAAATAAAACTAAATCTTCAATATTAATGCTAAATGAGACCCAGAGAAATCACCCAGCTTCTGAGGTAAATCAATTCAATGTTGTAAATCAGTTTAAATATTTAGGAATTCAAATTGTGCCTAAGCTAGAATTAGTTGCCAGTGCCAACTATGAAGCCTTAATGACAGACATTAATGAGTTACTTCAGAGATGGATGTCACTACCAATGTCGATGATTGGGAGAATCAATATACTTAAAAGTAATATCTTACCCAAAATACTTTATTTATTTCAATACATTCCTTTACCACCACCTTCAGATCTATCCTCAAGAATTAAAAAAAAGTTAGTGGAATTTATATGGAACAATAGGAAGGCTAGATTACGTCTGTCCTTACTATATTTACCATTTGATCGTGGAGGTCTGAAATGTCCAAACTTTATGTTGTATTACTGGTCAGCACAACTGAGGTCTATGACATATTATTTTTCATCAAATGATCTCCCTCACTGGACTGAAATGGAATCATACAATTTACCTTTACCTCTTCCCATATTCATATACTCAGACTCGGCAAAAAAATTACAGAAACAAGTTAAAAATCCATTTGTAAAGCATATGATCAAAATATGGTGTGAAACCAAAAAATATTTAAAAGAACCACACTTATTGTCACAATTTAGCCCAATATGGGGTAATCAATATTTTAAACCAGGGAGAGCGGATGCTGTATTTAAAGTATGGAATTTAAAAGGGATTCAAAAGATTCAAGACTTATATCTGTCATGTTCAGATAACATAATGTCTTTTGAAGAACTGAGGATCAAATTTAATCTTAATAGAACACATTTTTTAAATATCTTCAGCTTAGGAACTTTATTCGATCAAATCAAAATAATGCTGTCACCTGACCTATTTATTCATCCTTGGAAAAAATTTTGACGAAAGATAGTAAGAGAAAGGGTATTATTTCAGAGTTTTATAACTCATTGACACTATCCTCAAGAGAAAACTCACAGAAAAGATTGAATTATTGGAAAGAAGACCTGCAAACTGAAATTTCAGAGGAACAATGGGAATTGGCTTGTACAGAAGCTCAAACCAAATCAATAAATGTACGTCTTAAATTGATACATTTTAAATGGTTAATGCGGATGTATGTTACACCGGTGGAGTTAAATAGATATAACAAAAACATACCAGATACGTGCACAAAATGTATGGAAAGTAAAGGAACCTTATTTCATTGTTTATGGGAATGTAGAAAAATTAGAATGTTTTGGGAAGAGGTGAGGGTAACAATTGAAAAATAATTTCAAAACAAATCATATTGAATCCTAAATTGTTTTTGTTGGGTCTGCATCCAGAAAAGCATAACTTTAATAAAAGTGAAAGAGCAAAACCTTTTTTGGAAATGGTTTTAGAAGCATTTCAAAATAGTAATTTACCATCATATATGAATAATGCCTTAATTATACTGTTGCCAAAACCAGGTAAGCCCTCTAATAAATGTGAAAATATGAGACCAATAAGCCTATTAAATGCCGACCTTAAGATAATCTGTAAAATTTTAGCAAGACGAATACAAGAAATTTTACCAAATATTATTAATCGAGATCAGAATGGCTTTATAAAGGGAAGACAAGGCTTCCATAATGTAAGAAGACTATTTAATATTATTTATTCTAATAAAGAAGCACCGGATACAGCTCTCTTATCACTGGATGCCGAAAAAGCCTTTGATAGAGTTGAATGGCCCTTTCTTTTTGAAGTCTTACAAAGGTTTGGACTTGGAAATAATTTCATAAAATGGGTTCAGATAATATATAATAATGCTACTGCAGAAATTCTAACAAATAACAATATTTCAAAATCAATAAAAATCAATAGAGGATGTCGACAAGGCTGTCCACTTTCACCTTTACTGTTTACTATGGCAATTGAACCTTTAGCGATGGCGATACGTCTACAGTCACAAATATATGGAATTAAAGTTGGACCAACAGAACATAAAATCTCCCTGTATGCCGATGACATAATTTTGTTTATGTCGAATCTTAAAAAATTAATTCCGACCTTGTTGAATTTAATAAAGAATTTCGGGGAAATATCAGGATATAAAATAAATAAAACTAAATCTTCAATATTAATGCTAAATGAGACCCAGAGAAATTACCCAGCCCCTGAGGTAAATCAATTCAATGTTGTAAATCAGTTTAAATATTTAGGAATCCAAATTGTGCCTAAGCTAGAATCAATCGCCAGTGTCAATTATGAAGCCTTAATGACAGATATTGATGAGTTACTTCAGAGATGGATGTCACTACCAATGTCGATGATCGGGAGAATTAATATACTTAAAAGTAATATCTTACCTAAAATACTTTATTTATTTCAATACATTCCCTTACCACCACCTTTAGATTTATTCTCAAGAATTAAAAAAAAGTTAGTGGAATTTATATGGAACAACAGGAGGGCTAGATTACGTCTGTCTTTATTATATTTACCATTTGATCGTGGAGGTCTGAAATGTCCAAATTTTATGTTGTATTATTGGTCGGCACAACTGAGGTCTATGACATATTATTTTTCATCAAATGATCTCCCTCACTGGACTGAAATGGAATCATACAATTTACCTTTACCTCTTCCCATATTCATATACTCAGATTCGGCAAAAAAATTACAAAAACAAGTTAAAAATCCATTTGTAAAGCATATGATCAAAATATGGTGTGAAGCTAAAAACTATTTAAAAGAACCACAGTTATTGTCACAATTTAGTCCAATATGGGGTAATCAATATTTTAAACCAGGGAGAGCGGACGCTGTATTTAAAGTATGGAATTTAAAAGGGATACAAAAGATTCAGGATTTATATTTGCCATGTGCAGAAAACATAATGTCTTTTGAAGAGTATCAAATTTAATCTCAATAGAACACATTTTTTAAAATATCTTCAACTTAGAAACTTTATTCGATCAAATCAAAATAAAGCTCTCACTCGACCTATCTATTCATCCTTGGAAAAAATGTTGATGAAAGATAGTAAAAGAAAGGGTATTATTTCAGAGTTTTATAACTCATTGACACTATTTTCAAGTGAAAATTCACTGAAAAGATTAAACTACTGGAAAGAAGATCTGCAAACTGAAATTTCAGAGGAACAATGGGAATTGGCTTGTACAGAAGCTCAAACCAAATCAATAAATGTACGCCTTAAATTGATACATTTTAAATGGTTAATGCGGATGTATGTTACACCGGAGGAGTTAAATAGATATAACAAAAATATACCAGATACATGCACAAAGTGCATGGAAAGTAAAGGAACTCTATTTCATTGTGTATGGGAATGTAGATTAATAAGAATGTTTTGGGAAGAGGTGAGGGTAACAATTGAAAAAATAATCTCAAAACAAATCATATTGAATCCTAAACTGTTTTTGTTGGGTCTGTACCCAGAAAAGCATAATTTTAATAAAAGTGAAAGAACATTCATAGACCTCAGTTTGCTTAATGCCAAAAAATGTATTGCACTATTATGGAAAAAGACTCATAGACCAGATGTGACTCAGTGGTTAAGACAGATGTTAACAAACCTTCCATTAGAAAGAATAACATATATACTGAAATCAAAGGAAATTGTGTTTGAGAATATATGGAGACCTTTTATTGATTATGTAAAAAATTTAAACATAACTCTTGAAGAAGGTGAATGATATGTGTGGACCTTGTAAATTCCAAACTGGTGAACATAATATGTATACTTATGTGTTGGATTGTCTAGACTAAACAGAGGAGCATTGTTGAAGATCTGATTTTGTTGGTGGTTGTTGGTGTTTTTTAGTGCATTTTTTTTTTGTAGTACTTTAGTGTTAGTGTTTGATTGTTTGTATCATGTTTGTTTAAAAAAAAAAGGTTCAATAAAGATATTGTGGAAAAAAAAAAAGTGAAAGAGCATTCAGTTTGCTTAACGCCAAAAAATGTATTGCACTATTGTGGAAAAAAACTTATAGACCAGATGTGACTCAGTGGTTAAGACAGATGTTAACAAACCTTCCACTAGAAAGAATAACATACATACTGAAATCAAAGGAAATTGTGTTTGAGAATATATGGAGACCTTTCATTGATTATGTAAAGAATTTAACAATAACTTTTGAAGAAGAAGGTGAATGATGTGTGTGGACCTTGTAAATTCCAAATTGGTGAATGTATAATATGTATACTTATGTAATGGATTGCCTAGACTAAACAGAGGAGCATTGCTGAAGACCTGTTCTTGTTAGTGGTTGTCGATGTTTTTAGTACATTTTTTTTAATTACTTTAGTGTTAGTGTTTGATTGTTTGTGTTATGTTTGTAAAAAAAAAAAAAGGTTCAATAAAAAATATTGTGGAAAAAAAATAACTGCCCTTAAATAGGGTCAAAAGCAATTTACATAAGTAACGACTGGTGTGGGTCACATGAGAGAGCAGAAGGAACCAATGATTCATAATAGGACCAGCTGGGGACAATGAGAGGAGAGCGGCTGAAGCTGACAGGGGCGACACCCACATGAAGCACAAAACCCAGAAACGCCCTTGACAGCTGTCAACCCAACAGTAAGGCTGCGTGTCCACCAAACGCGTTTTTTCAGCTCTGGGCGGCTATTTTCCATTCATTCTCTATGTAGTCCAGCGTTTACAGCGCTGAGCGCCCACGGCGCTGAAACGCTCTCGGCAGTGGCTGTTTTTTGTCGTGGCGCTCAGAGCGCTCAGAGTTGAAAAAAGTTAAACTTTTCAGAGACTGCAGCTGAGCTCGTCAATATCAGACCTTAAGCAGCCAATCAGAATTGCTGCGTGGAAGGGACATAGGACACCAGTACTAGTCTGTACTCAGACTCCTGCTTTCCGTGTCATTGTGGTGCACATATGTGGGTTTCATATGCTTCACATGTGTATTACTGTATGCTTATTGTATGCTTCACGTCTCAGAGGAACAAAAGGTCTGAACCTCCTAGGGGTAACAGGAGGATGTGAAGTCTGGCCTTTTGTATGCAAAGAGATGGCCTTGAGAGATTTCCTGACCACCAGGACTTTAGGTGGAGATGAGAAGACCTGGAGGGGGATGCATTGTGATTTGGGATTAAAAGACAATGTGACTGTGTGCTTTGATGTCCTGGGGTATTTAAGGGACAGATGTTGGGGGATTCCTTTCCCTTTCTGTTTTTGGATGTTGGAGAATGTGAATGTGAATAAAACCAGACTTGAGAAATAAACTCAGCCTCGTCCTTCCACACTTCTCCACACTGGTGACCCTAAGACGTATCATGAGCGGAGACGAATCTCCTGAGCCAGACTCGTCAGGAGCCAGCCAAACGAATGCAGCCACAGTTCAGCTACCGGACTTCTGGCCGAACAATCTGCGCTCCTGGTTTAACGCAGTTGAGGCACAGTTCCACCTCCGGAGGATTTCGGTAGACGCCACAAAGTTCTACCATGTGGTTGCAAAGCTGGACAACCACACAGCCCAGCGAGTGGAGAGCCTGATCAACCACCCGCCGGACAGTGACAAGTACAGCACGTTGAAGGCTGCACTCATCCGTTACTTCACCCCCTCGGTGGAGGAGCGAGCAGAGAGGCTCCTGGCGCTGACTGAATTTGAGAACGACAGACCTGCAGACCTGATGGGGAAGATGTTGAGTTTGAGAGACTCCGAAGATGATAACTTCATCTTCACCCACCTTTTCCTCAGGACCCTACCGTCAGCGGTGAGAGTGACCCTGGCCAGTTCACCACTGTTGGCCCGACGAGACTACCACGAGCTGGGCCAGAAGGCGCAACGACTTGTCGACGCCAATAAACGGCGCACGGCTACGGCTGCGGCAGCGGAGCCAGGTGCAACGTCCAGAGAGGGCAGGGGGCCAGAGGCTGCAGCACCAGACTCACCGACGACGGCGGTGGCAGGGGCCAGGAAACACAGAGTAGACGATGTCCTTTGCTTCTATCATCGCCGCTTCGCAGAGAGGGCACGCAAGTGCATTCCACCGTGCCATTTCAAGCGCTCGGGAAACGCCAAGACCGGGGGTCGGTAGCAGCTGCGGCCCTCGGAGAGGAGAACAAGTTGCTCTACTTGAGGGATGCGCGCTCGGGGAGGCATTTCCTCGTGGACACGGGCTCCCAGCTGCGTTTCATCACACCTTCCTACGCTGACCGGCTGGCGCCTTCCAGTGGTCCCCGGGTGTCAGCAGCGAACGGCTCGGCGATTAAGACCTTCGGTGAGAGGACTCTGCTTCTGTCTTTACACGGCCGTACATTCGAGTGGACTTTCATTATAGCGGCAGTCAATTTCAACATGTTAGGGGCTGATTTTTTGTGCTCACATGGTTTGTTGGTCGATCTCGCTAACAGACGCCTGGTTAATGCACTCTCTTTTTCTTCTATTCCCTGTACAGCTCGAGTGGCCCCGCCAACAGCACAAGCCAACGTCACAGCTGCAGGTGGTAAGTTCCACACACTCCTCACTCAGTTCCCAGCACTCACAGTTCCAACATTTTCGGCGACCGTGGCTAAACACGGGGTGGAACATTTCGTTACTACCACCGGACCGCCCGTTTTTGCAAAAGCTCGGCGCTTGGATTCAGCTAAACTGACCATAGCGCGCGAGGAGTTCGCCAACCTGGAAAGGTTGGGCATCATCAGACGTTTGAAGAGCCCATGGGCTTCACCGCTTCACATGGTCCCGAAAGCTGATGGCTCGTGGCGACCTTGCGGTGATTTCCGCAGGCTGAACAACACTACAGCGCACGACCGCTATCCGATCCCGCACATCCAAGATTTTTCAGTTCATTTGGCGGGGGCGTGCGTTTTTTCTAAAATAGACTTGGTACGCGGTTACCACCAGGTCCCAGTGCGCGCTGAGGACATACCCAAAACAGCGGTAATAACTCCTTTCGGGCTTTTCGAGTTTTTGCGCATGCCGTTTGGGCTTAAAGGCACGGCGCAGACGTTCCAACGCATGATGGACGCGGTTTTCCGCGATCTCCCTTTCGTGTTCGTCTACCTGGACGACATATTGGTAGCCAGCGCGTCCGAAGACGAACACGAAAACCACCTCACGGCAGTTTTCCGGAGGTTGGCAGAGCACGGGTTAATAATTAACCCAGCGAAGTGTCAGTTCGGGGTGACGCAGATTGATTTTTTGGGGCATCACATCTCCCCAGAAGGAGCGGTCCCTCTGCCTGACAAAGTGCACGCAGTAACAAATTTTCCCCAACCACAAACGGTCAAAGCGTTACAGGAGTTTTTGGGAATGGTGAATTTTTATAACCGTTTCCTCCCCCGCGCAGCGCAGCTCATGCAACCATTGTATGCTGCACTAAAAAAACAAAAACCCACAAATAAAGTCGAATGGTCTCCGGAGCGAGAGCGCGCATTCTCTGAAGTCAAAACAGCCCTGGCAAACGCTGCGTTGTTGGCACATCCAGTCCCAGCGGCCCGCATGGCGCTCACTACTGACACGTCAGATGTGGCCATAGGGGCGGTCGTGGGACAGTATGTAGCCGGAGCCTGGCAACCGCTCGCCTTTTTCAGTAAGACCCTGCGCGACAGCGAACGAAAATACAGCGCATTCGACAGGGAGTTGTTAGCTCTCCACTTGGCCATTCGCCACTTCCAGTTCTGGCTGGAAGGATGCCGTTTCACCGCGTTCGTTGACCACAAGCCGCTGACTTTCGCGATGGCCAAGATTTCAGAACCTTGGTTGGGCCGGCAGCAGAGACAGCTGGCCGCGATATCGGAGTTTACTACCGATATCCAGCATGTGGCGGGTAAACTTAATGTAGTGGCGGACTGCCTCTCGCGCGCCGTGGCAGCTCCAGCCCACGTGGAGGTAGATTCTGCAGCCATGGCCGCGGAGCAGGTTAGCGACACGGAAGTGCGCGCGGCCCCGGTCCGCGTGGGGATAGATTATGCAGCCATGGCCGCGGAGCAGGTTAGTGATGCGGATGTGCGCGCGCTCCAGTCTGGACCAACAGGGTTAAGGCTGGAGAACAGGGTGCTGCAAGACGGTATGCCCCCCCTAATCTATGATGTCTCCACTGGGCGGCCGCGTCCTGTGGTTCCAGCCGCGTGGCGCCGCCGCGTTTTTGACTCGATCCATTCTCTGGCGCACCCGGGAGTGCGTGCGTCGGTCAAAATGGTAGGAGAGAAATTTGTATGGCCGAGCCTGCGCAAACAAGTTAGAGAGTGGGCGGCAGCCTGCATGGCTTGTCAGCAGGCCAAGGTTCATAGACACACGAGAGCTCCCTTGGAGCCGTTTCACATCCCAGCTAAAAGGTTTGATCATGTCCACGTGGACCTCGTAGGCCCCCTCCCGCCCTCACAAGGGTGCACACATCTTCTGACAATGGTTGACCGCACCACGCGCTGGCCGGAAGTGGTTCCGCTGTCGTCAACCACAGCCGAGGAGGTTGCGCACGCGTTTTTAACGGCATGGGTAGTGTGTTTTGGAGTCCCGTCGGACATTACGTCCGACAGAGGCCCTCAATTTGTTTCCGAACTTTGGTCAGCGATGGCCCGCAGCCTGGGGGCAACGATCCACCGCACGACCGCGTACAATCCGCAGGCTAACGGGTTATGCGAACGTTTTCACAGGTCACTGAAGGCGGCTCTCAGAGCGTCGCTTACGGATGCAAATTGGGTGGACAAGCTACCATGGGTTTTATTGGGGTTGCGTTCTGCACCTAAAGAGGATTTAGAAGCCTCCCCAGCTGAGCTAGTTTTCGCACAGCCACTTCGGCTGCCCGGGGAATTCCTCCCAGATAATCCAGCGCCAGAGTGCTCCCCGGCTCAGCGGTTACAGAATAGCACGGGCCCGAGCACGCTACCTGGCCCCGTTCACCACAGTTTTCCGCGTGTTTTTGTGCCTAAGGCTTTAAAAAATGCGGAGTTTGTTTTTGTCAGACATGATGCCCATCGTCCGCCTTTACGCCCACCTTATGACGGACCATATAGAGTGCTGGAAACAGGGGATAAGCATTTTTTGCTAGCTTTGGGGGGCAGAAAAGAAATGATTGGCATTAACAGGCTCAAACCCGCTTTTGTGGTAGCTGACGAAGTTGTGCAATTGGCTAAGGCTCCTTGGCACGGCAGACCCCCTAGAGAGCATTCCCCAGAACACCCACAGAGGTTGACTAACAGTTCTCATCCCCAGGCAGCAGCTCCACAGCAGGAAGACGCCGTGGAAGTGGTACAGCCTGCTTACAGCAAATATGGGAGAAGGCTGAGGCCCAAGCGGCACGTGGACTGATATGTGGTGATTTTATTATGACATGCAATCTGTGGTTATGTTGTTCCATCTTAGACGTTTGGGGGGGGTCATGTGGTGCACATATGTGGGTTTCATATGCTTCACATGTGTATTACTGTATGCTTATTGTATGCTTCACGTCTCAGAGGAACAAAAGGTCTGAACCTCCTAGGGGTAACAGGAGGATGTGAAGTCTGGCCTTTTGTATGCAAAGAGATGGCCTTGAGAGATTTCCTGACCACCAGGACTTTAGGTGGAGACGAGAAGACCTGGAGGGGGATGCATTGTGATTTGGGATTAAAAGACAATGTGACTGTGTGCTTTGATGTCCTGGGGTATTTAAGGGACAGATGTTGGGGGATTCCTTTCCCTTTCTGTTTTTGGATGTTGGAGAATGTGAATGTGAATAAAACCAGACTTGAGAAATAAACTCAGCCTCGTCCTTCCACACTTTTCCACATCATCATATTTTACATCCAGAGCTGCTAGAAAACATTTCCTGTCCATTGTTATTTAGAGACTGCTATTAAAAAATCTGTAGAAAGTTTGACAATAGGAAAAGCAGAAGTGATGAACTGAGACTGACAAGCTGCTGCTGGGATACAGGGCACAGACTTTTTTTTCCCCCAGAGCGCAGCGTACAAATGATGAAAAAAAAAAAAAGCTCAGGGCAGTCGGGTGACAAAAAACGCATTTGGTGGACACGCAGCCTAAAGATCTAAAGAATACAACATCAACAAATGCAGACTGAAATATAAATGTAAATTAATACAAAATAAAAGTGTAACAAAACTAAAACATAAACAGGAAATAGCAAACACTACAAGAATACAAAAACCCAAAAAGCACAAAATACAACAAATATATAAATATAAAGAAAAAGCCATGAGACTGAGTAAGGCGGAAACCTCCTGTGCTCCGCTCATGACAGTCTTTGACATTCTGTCTGAAACAGTCAAGTTTTCAGCCTGTCCATTACTATTAATAAGCCCCTAATCTGACTGGGTAGTCTGTTTGAGTGGGCTAGTCACAAAAGGCAGTCTGGGAGTCTTTGTTTTGCTAACATGAGTCCTTTTCAATCTACCCCAGCAATCCAGGTAAACCCAATAAGATCTGAGTAGGGGTGGGCAATATGGCCTAAAAATGATATTACGATATTTCTGTGAATTTTCATGATAGCAATATTTTTCATGATAGTACAGAATACAGTTTTTTCTTTTAAATTTATGTGACAAGCACAGTTTCACAGGCCAACATTATTTACCCTCAACATATTCAGGAAAAACAAAACAAAAACTCTTTATTTTCTTTTTTTTCCAGTTTATAAACAGTGGCTCAGATTTACTTTAAAATATTTTTTGTTCTGTATCAAATATTACAAGAAACTAATATAAGCCATTACATCTTAACTGCACACAGATGTCAGGTTTTATGCTGAATCACTTTACCTGGATTAGTCTCATTGCACGGACCTGTCTTTGGGCTTTTTGGCTCTCGTTGCACTGAATGGATGTTTTTTTGTTTTCCTCTTCTGGTGGTTGAAAAAAAATCAAGATGAAGCACCCAAAACGGAATGAAAATAAAACTACAAATACTTTGAGTGGCACATTGTTGGACGTTAACACTGCTTCAGCAATGTTGTTGATGTGTTTTTAACATAGCAACAGTCTGAAACAGAAACAGAAACTTAAATATGTTCACTCAACTGGATGTAAACGGTCCAACTTCGGAACTGCAGCTTCCCGTACCATGTTTGTTTTGCCGTTTTTATGCTAACGTGTAACTTCTGTTGGCAGTGTAACAGTGTGACGTTGTCATGCAGCAGACCCCAAATATCTCGACATTCATTTTTACACCGGTATTAAAATTTATACCGGTATTATCATGAACGATATGATATGGCACACCCCTAGATCTGGGTTCACTCTGTTGTCTCAATACGGTTACCTGTGCAACTGGATGTGAGCTAAATGATCCTGCAAGCGACATCGGTCACTGCCCACTTCATCTCAGCTCAACGGACATTTGAATAGGTCAACACGGATAAACGTGGGATGAAGTTGGAATCACCATCACCACGTCACAGCACAACAACAAAGACTGGAAGTGAATCTGAAAGCTCTCTGTCATTATTATGACAGATTAATATGATATTAATTTTGAAGCACCAGCAGACAACCATGAGTGCCACAGTTGAGCCTCTAGACTTTGGGTGCATTCAAACGGCTACTGTTTGGTCCGGACCAAAGGACCAAACAGTGGCTTCCACGGATAGTTTGGTTCATTTGGTGCCTTCTGAATGCATGATGGAACTCTGGTGCGCACTAAACAAGCAAAGTCTGGTCCCCCTGAAAACAGAGGTCTTGGTTCTTTTGCACACTAAGTCTGGTGTTCTCCACTTGCAGTGTGAATCCAAACGGATTATCCAGCAGACCAAAGGGCGGAAGTGCCCCTGTGTTTGTTTAACCATAGCAACATGTAGTCTGAGAAGAGGAAGTGGCGTTTACTGTAGTACATATTGGGTGGAAAATAACAATAAAGACAACTATACGAATCCAAGAAATCCTTTTTCTGGAGAAAGCCAAGGAGAAAAGTTAAAAAATGTCTCATTTGTGACGGGCAAACAACCCGGCTAAAGGGAACGGATTTCTGTTTTTGGTCCTGACCAATCGATGAGCCTGATTTTTCTTCTTCGCTGAGATTTTTTCTTCCTGGCCAGTGGTGGTTTTGGCAACAGCACCCCAAACAAGCAGTTGTTATAACTGTGTGACATTGTCCAGGCAGTTTGGTCCGCTGCATTAAGAATGCAAACCAAATGAAGGTGTGAAAATTCTTGGCATTCCCCATCCAGTTGAACCCAGACTCCCAGACTATCCTGGTCTGAATGCAGCCTTCATTTGCAAGTGAACCGAGACCCCCGTTTTCAGGGGGACCAGACTTCGCTTGTTTGGTGCATACTAGAGTTCCATCACGTGTTCAGACTGCACCAAACAAACCAAACTATCCACGGAAGCCACTGTTTGGTCCGGATCAAAGGACCAAACAGTGGCCGTCTGAATGTGCCCTGAAAGTGCTGAACTGAAAGCAGGGCTTGTTGGTTTGTGACGTCATAAAACCCAGGAAGTGCAATATCCTCTCATTTCTTTAAGAGTTTTAGTAAATATACACAGTGTTTATTTTTACAGTGGTGTGAAAAAGTGTTTGCCCCCTTCCTGATTTCTCAGTTTTTTGGTCTGGATCAAAGGACCACACAGTGGCCGTCTGAATGTGCCCTGAAAGTGCTGAACTGAAGGCAGGGCTTGTTGGTTTATGACGTCATAAAACCCAGGAAGTGCAATATCCTCTCATTTCTTTAAGAGTTTCAGTAAATATACACAATGTTTATTTTTACAGTGGTGTGAAAAAGTGTTTGCCCCCTTCCTGATTTCTCAGTTTTTTGTATGTCACACTTACAGATCATCAAACAAATTTAAATATTAGACAAAGATAACACAAGTAAACACAAAATGCAGTTTTTAAATGAAGGTGTTTATTATTAAGAGTAAAAAAAAATCCAAACCTGCATGGCCCTTTGTGGAAAAAGTGACACCCCCCCCCCCCCCGTTAAAACATAAATTAACTGTGGCTTATCACATCTTTGGAAAACTGAGTTCAATTTCTCTAGCCACACCCAGGCCTGATTACTGCCACACCTGTTCTCAATCAAGAGATCACTTAAATAGGACCTGCCTGACAAAGTGAAGTAGACCAAAAGATCCTCAAAAGCTAGACATCATGCTGCGATCCAAAGAAATTCAGGAACAAATGATAAACAAAGTAACTGAGATCTCTCAGTCTGGAAAAGGTTATAAAGCCATTTCTAAGGCTTTGGGACTCCAGCAAACCACAGTGAGAGCCATTATCCACAAATGGTAAAAACATGGAACAATGGTGAACCTTCTCAGGAGTGGCCCGCTGACCAAAATTACTCCAAGAGCACAGCAACGACTCATCCAAGAGGTCACAAAAGATCCCACAGCAACATCCAAAGAACCGCAGGCCTCACTTGCCTCAGTTAAGGTCAGTGTTCATGACTCCACCATAAGAAAGAGATTTGGCAAAAATGGCCTGCATGGCAGAGCTCCAAGACGAAAACCACTGCTGAGCAAAAAGAACATAAAGGCTCATCTCAGTTTTGCCAGAAAACATCTTGATGATCCCCAAGATTTTTGGGAAAATACTCTGTGGACTGATGAGACAAAAGTTGAACTTTTTGGAAGGTGTGTGTCCCATTACATCCGGCGTAAAAGTAGCACAGTATTTTAGAAAAGGAACATCATACCAACAGTAAAATATGGTGGTGGTAGTGTGATGGTCTGGGGCTGTTTTGCTGCTTTAGGACCTGGAAGACTTGCTGTGGTAAATGGAACCATGAATTCTGCTGTCCACAAAAAATTCCTGAAGGAGAATGTCCGGCCATCTGTTCGTGACCTCAAGCTGAAGCGCACTTGGGTTCTGCAGCAGGATAATGATCCAAAACACACCAGCAAGTCCACCTCTGAATGGCTTTAGAAAAACAAAATGAAGAGTTTGGAGTGGCCTAGACAAAGTCCTGACCTGAATCCGATTGAGATGCTGTGGCATGACCTTAATAAGGCGGCTCATGCTTGAAAACTCTCCAATGTAGCTGAATTACAACAATTCTGCAAAGATGAGTGGGCCAGAATTCCTCCACAGCACTGTAAAAGACTCATTACCAGTTATCGCAAACGCTTGATTGCAGTTGTTGCTGCTAGGGGTGGCCCAACCAGTTACTAGGTTTAGGGGCAATCACTTTTTCACACAGGGCCATGTAGGTTTGTTTTTTTTTCTCCCTTAATAATAAACACCTTCATTTAAAAACTGTATTTTATGTTTATTTGTGTTATTTTCGTCTAATATTTAAATTTGTCCGTGTCTCTGTGTTGGCCCTGCGATGGACTGGCGATCTGTCCAGGGTGTACCCTGCCTCTCGCCCAAAGATGCTGGGATAGGCTTCAGGCCCCCGTGACCCGAAAGGATTAAGCGGAAGAAGATGGATGGATGGATGTTTGATGATCTGAAATATTTAAGTGTGACAAACATACAAAAAAAATGAGAAATTGGGAATGGGGCAAACACTTTTTCACACCACTGTACATGTATTAAATTAATAAAATCTGTTAATCCAGCATTTTTCTTTCTGCCCCTAATTTTATTCTTGTGCTTCTCTATTTTTCTTTTATGTGCTCCTTGACAAAAATGCCAGTGTACAGCCCTGGGATGACATACACCCCATATGTATTGTGACAGTGACATCAGAGTCTTACCTGCATAAACAAATACCAAGCATGTCAAAGCCGTACAAGGATGGCATGACACATTACCCATGCGACCATGCCACAAGCACCGAGGCATCAGCACCTGTGGTGCTTTCATTTCATTAGCAAACCACCAACAACAGAATATAAACTTGTGAAACAACAAAATAATTCAGTGAGGTGAGTTATTTGTTGTGGGATTCAGTGAAGTTTCATCAGTTTTGTAATGGTTTTCTTGAGAATTAGTTTTTCTCCCTTTTGCTTCAGCCCTTTAATTGCATAACTTCTTTTTCTTTTTTTCTCACCCTGTCTTCTTTCAGGAAACAAAAGATAAATTTTAGGCAGGGTTAGCTCCTCCCCATTCCTACTTTCTCTCACACGCTCACTCTATCCTCTGTATTTCCATGGGCATATTTTTCACACTCCCCTGAAAACACTAGTTTTTATATTTTATATGTTGTTCTTTTTTTCTGGTGAGGGAAAGAGTGGACGGGGAAAGGCAATGATTTTTTTTTTGTATTTGGAAAGTGAGAAAGGAAGGGGAGGTAGATAGAGAAGGGTAGCTAGGCGGGGAGGGAGGGGTGAGATAGAGAGAGCAGTGAAGTGAAGGGGACGGAAGGGAGGAGAGAGAGGGGGAGGGAGCGAGAGAAGAGGGGGAGCACATGTGTATGCTTGTCACTAAGGGGCTGGGAGAAGGACTAAGGGAAGCGAGGTAGCTGGCCACAGCCGCCATATGCTGACTGGATTCCTGTTCATGTCTGCCGTGTGAAGACTGTAGGTCTGTGTTGTGTGCTGGCCGGCTGGGGAACACACACCATGGGAAGCTCGCATCTCCTCAACAAAGGCATGCCTCTAGGTAAACAATGGGCACTCTGCTTTTATGTGGGAACTGCGTGTCTGCGCTCGTGTGTGTGTGTATGTGCCAATATTTGTGAACTCAGGGTAGCTTATTCTGCTTTCTTTCTCCCCTCCCCCGTCTCTCGCTCTTCCTCTCCCTTTTCCGTCTCCTCCTCTTTCTCGTCTTCTTCGATCTCTCACTACTTTTAATGCTCTGCCTCTCATCACAGGAATGGTTAGCCTTTTCTCTCAAGATGACTCTCTGTGTGTGAGTGTGTGTGTGTGTGTGTGTGTGTGAGACGAGGCAAATCTCCACCATTGAAGGCTGCTCCAACACCTCCATTCGTGGCGACAGAAATAGATCCCTCTCCCTCGCTCTCCTTCGAGGGGCTGGCAAGGACATGGCACATATTTCCCTCTCATTGTGCTTCTTTTATGGAGAGCGCCTGCCTTGATTGAGGCACGCACGCGCGCGGTTCACGTGCGTGCCCACTTTAGGCGAACATTAAAGGGAGCTCGACTCGTGTAAACCCGCGTGCACACGGGCGAATTTGCAGGTGATTGATGCACCTGGGGGATAGGGGCTGGAGAAGACTGTTCTAGAAAATGGGATCAAGGTAGGGCTGCAAGGAGTAAGGAAGGGGTGGAGGGAGGGAGGTGTGGGGGGTGGGGGTCGGGTGTGGAGCGGCAGGATGAGGGCGTGTAGGGAAAAACAGAAATCATTCACACCACAGCTGAATGATCTTATCACCTAAATGTAGATTTGCAAAGCTGTTCCTCGATGTGATGTCATCAAAAGGCTGCCGGCCGTATCTCTTGATGACATCAAAGATTCAAGTTACACTGATCTTTTCACCCAGCCCCCTCTTTGGAGGGCGGCGGGGGGGGGGGGGTCTTTTCCACATTCACTCCAACAGAGTTAGAAATCTAAAAGAAGAAGAAGAGGAAGAGTCCAAGGTCACAGAAATAAGGCGTGTGAATTATGGCTCAGGAAGGTCTGTCATTTTAAGATGCTTATGCACCAGTCCCCACCAATCAGTGATTTGGTCATCAGGTTTGTTGAGGCATACAGTGACGCTCATTGAACCTATAAGGGCTGCTGTTGAATCCGTTTGCTTTTCCTGGCGATTGATGGAAGTGCTGACTCGTGATTTGGGAGGCAGGGGTGCTGTGATCTGTGTCTGATCTTATTATTCAGGCCCAGAAAAGTGACAGAGATGCATGTCAGTCACCCCCTTTCACACTCCCCGCTAAATCACATTTTCTGGAAAAAGACTTAAATGGGCTTTCAGATAAACAATAGAATCATATTTGTTTGGTGTATTTTATACAATAATCCTATAAGCCAATTACAAGGTGAAGGGCAAGGTGATTGTTCTTAATAGCTCCAGGTGCTTTCCCAACAGCAGTTTCCATATAGATGCAAACTCAGAGAAAGCTGTTCTTGTGGTGACATGCTGTCAGATGACGGAGCCAAAATGTCACCTGAAACTACTATTAGATTACAAGTCTCTGCAGATCCTTGTTGGAATGTCAAATTGTTGCTCCAGTGTTATTTCACACACTTAAATGCTGATTTATTTTTTTTTTTATAGTGCAGTATGAAAGACAGGAATCAAGGCTGGTGTCATTTGCCACACTTAGAAATCTAAGTGCTCAGCAAAAGAGGCGGTGGAAGTAGCAACCCTCAAAAGGCCCAATCGCTTCTGACTGATGCATATGGGAAAATGCTTATGCTAAAAAGGGAAGCAACAGCAAAAGATCCTTCAGCCAGAACTGCACGTCTGATCAGTGCTAGCCATGATAGAGTGTATGCTATCAGGCTACCAACTAGAATACTTAAAAACTGCATTTAATAACTGAAATAAAATGTGTAGTATCTACATATGTAAAATGCTATTTAACCCTGAGAACCACAACAGTCTAGGCAGGTGGGTAAATATTACTGTTGGTGTGCAAAAAAAAAATCCCTACAATTAAACATCCCAAAACATAAATTAGAAGGTAGTCTATCATTCACTAGGAGTTACTGCAAAGTACTAATTAGCTTGCAGTGGTATTAATTCTTGTGTCAACACCATCAAAAGGAGTCTTTTCAGAAATGTCATCATAGTTTCATCCTTTGATTTAGTAACTAACATCAACTATGTTAACTTTTTGTAACTAATAAGCACATATCTGTCCATATTCGACTGCTTATCCAGGGGTCTGGGTTGCGGGGGAAGCAGTCCAAGCAGAGAAGACGGACTGCCTCAAGGGTGACATAGTACCATGAGCCTTCCTGCAGGTGGTGGACCCATGTGGCTCGTTGTGTACACTGGGTCCTTATAACTTTTTCATGGGGATCCACTGGACCACTTTGGGCCTGGCCCTTCACCCAGGACTCGTTTGTCATGGGAGGCCATACCAGGGGCAGACTGCCCCCGACAACATAGCTCCTGGGATCATGAAGACACACAAACTCCTCGCCACGATAATTTGGCAATCCACAGACAATAATAACAGATAAGCAAATGTATACTGTCTTTGTTTGGGGAAATAAGATAAGATAAGATAAGATAAGCCTTTATTAGTCCCACAACGGGGAAATTCCAGGATTGCAACAGCACAGGGATAGCAACACTCAGAGCAACAATCAGAAGGCAAGAAAAAAAACAAGCAAGCAAGAGCAGCTAATAAACATATGTACGTATTACTATAAAATATATATATATACACACACACACAGACACACAGTGCAGAGCATTGTAGCTGGATGGAATAAATATATGAATATATGAACACACAGTGCAGAGCATTGTAGCTAGATGGAATAAATATGTAAATATATAAACACCCACAGTACGGAGCATTGCAGCTAGGTGGAATAAATATGCAAGTATATAAACACACACAGTGCGGAGCAATGTAGCTAGATGGAATAATATGTAGATATATAAATATATAAACACACCCAGTGCTGAGCATTGTAGCTAGATGGAATAAATATGCAAATATATAAACACACACAGTGCAGAGCATTGTTGCTAGATGGAATGAAACAGCATAACCGTCTACTTAGTTATCCTACATGGTATGATTATGTGCCCATACATATTCTCACCCTCCATAGCGACCGGTATGTTCCTAGTTGTATGCCGGAGGGGACCATTGTGTAAGTCTATTGCATCTTTTGCATTCAAAAAACTATTAGTTTGTTACGTCTTTTTGCTATCTCTGCGAGCAGCCCTGCTTAGGTTGTACAGTCTGACAGCCGTTGGTAGGAAGGACCTACGAAACCTCTCGGTTGTGCAAATACCTTTGGAATTCACTCAAAGACCCCTTCTGCATAGTCACCCAGGCTTAATTTGAAAACCCTAAATCTAAATGCAGTAAATGCTTGATAACCGTAATAATCCATTAGAGGGGAACATTTTCACCAGAGGATCCAAACTAACCCCAATCCAATTGAAACTTCAAAGTGATTGTGTCTCCTTTCACCACATTAAACAGTTAATCTAATAAAACAAGCTGCCAGCCATAAAATAATCCAGTTAATTTAAATGTAGTATTTCCTGTAGTGCGAGTATTATTCATGTACAGTACTTGAAAATCCAGTAGCGTGTGCAATACTAGTTTCATACAACACAGCACTGATATTAAGCAGTGGGTAGGGAACAAATTATAATAGGACTTTCATCTTCTTCCGCTTAATCCTTTTCGGGTCGTGGGGGGCTGGAGCCTATCCCAGCATCTTTTGGGCGAGAGGCAGGGTACACCCTGGACAGATCGCCGGTCCATCGCAGGGCCAACACAGAGAGACAGACAACCATTCACTCTCACAGTCATACCTAAGGACAATTTAGAATCCCCAGTTTGATGCCAATTAACCTAACTTGCATGTTTTTGGCATGTGGGAGGAAACCGAAGAAATCCCGGAGTAAACCTACGCAGACACGGGGAGAACATGCAAACTCCACACAGATCACGGTTGGTCGGGGGCTGGGATCGAACCCAGGATCCCCCGGCCAAGGGTGAGTTGCTGTGCTGCCGCAGTGCTAACCACTCCGCCACCGCACCGCCCTTATATATAATAGGACTATTATTTCAAAATATTATAGTAGGCTCTTTTGTCCCTCTGCAACTGTATTGTCTTCTTCAGTGCAGGGATGTGAGTTTGAACTATGTGAGATAGCGTGCATTTAGGTCCCACCCACGCTGGAATGGAAAGCAGTTTATTGACTTTGTTCCATCTGCTAGCATGTATGTGAAAATCTAAATGCTTCAGTGCAGCACCAAAAGAATGAGGAACTCAGAACTAATATGAACTTCTGATTTGAAAGAAAACTTTTTCAGTATCCTGAGAACATAACTCTTCTTAGGCCTGCAGTGGTATGCAAAAATTTGGTGACTCCTTGACAAATAGCAGTTTCCTAAATTCTGTAATTGATGTGTTTAATTATTTGAATGTGTAGGGTTCCCAGACTTCTGCACATACCACAATTGTTTATTTACTTTTGTTCAGTTTATGTAATAAAAAGTAACTGTGCAATAATGTTTGCTGGTAATGTATTTTTTTTCATATCCTACAGTGACTGTAAAAAAAAAAATGTTATTTGTCAAGGGGTGACCAAATCTTTGCACAAGCCATATATCTGAATACATACCTGTCAAGGCATACCTCATGCCTCCCTTATTGGGGAGGCTTTCACACCTGTACTGAGTACTTAAAAACTGTATTTATCAGCAGATGAAAGTAAACTGAAGCAAAAAAACAAAAACAAAAACCAATCAAACAACAACAATTGCAACATGAACTATTTCAAACATATTTATTCAAATGTACACTTATATGGACACAATCTTGAGCCATAAATTTTTGGTAATGTGAAAATAATAAGCCGAGTAGCACAAAAAAATAAATTAAAAAAAATGATGATAATAATAATAAATAAATAAAAATAAATAAAAAAACCAATATTTTTCAAATTTACATTAGCACAAGGTAGATTGCTTAATTTGAAAGTACACAATAAGAATAATTCTAATATAATTCTAAGAGTTTTTAATTGTCAGCTTTGTTACACTAATGCACTTGGATGAACTTGAAACAAGAAAATGTTCACTGATGCTGCTTGTTATAGTTCCAAGTAGCAGCCTTTGCTGACTCTAGCATTTCTTTTGAAGGCTTGACCTTGAAGCATGGAGTGTCACAATTAATTTTCATTTGCTTTAAAGAAGTCAGAGTTTCTGGAAGCATACTTTTTCTGAAGTCGGTGTGAATTTTCCTGACCATGCTGAAAGCCCTCTCACGGTCAGCATTGCTGTGAGGAAGGCAAAGCAGTGCTGAGTACACTTTGAGGAGCTGGGGGAAGCGGGGCACATCAAGGGCTGTCTTCAAGGCCATCACCTGACCCCAGTAGACATCAACACGGACAGGCTTGCCAATCTTGTCTTGTAGAAGCACTGTGTTTTCTGGCAGCAGTTGCAGGTCATCCCATTCTTCTTTCAGCTCTTCTGTATCAACAGTGGGGCAAAATGCAGCAGCAAGCTCTACATTGGGGCCATAGGTCAGGGACTCTGTTTTCCTGGGGTCGAGGACAGAGAGGTGTGGCAGAATTTTGTCGTCAAAGGGGAACTTGTTGAGCATCTTTCTCACTACAGCTTCATAGAAGCCTCTTACTGCTTCAAAGAACTTCTGCTCTGTGCCTGGGTCAAGTTCATGGGTTTGTAGGGCTTCTCTGGTTTCCAGTCCAATGGCGATAAACTCAGAGTGCTGCAGGTCACTGTCCAGGAAATCCAGCCTTCTTAGGTCATTGGTCGCCTTTACAAACTTCATTTGAACAAATTTGACCAGTAGTTTTCTCAAGAGACTATCCATTTCAGGGAGGAGACTGCCTATGTTGCTCTCATCTGCTTGAAAGATGGTGTTGAAGTTGTTGATGATAGGCAGGATGAACTTGAGAAGCAGGAACAAGTCACATACTGTCAGGCTCTTTTGGCCATGTATCAAAAAAACAAAAAAAACAAGACAACTTCTTTGACAGACTAATCACATAGAATGAAACATACGTCCATCACTATGATACAGAAACTAAAGCCCAGTTGAAGCAATGGAAGCGTTATGACTCACCACCTCTGAAGAAGGCACATGTCCAACCCTTGGCAGGCAAGGTCATGCTCACGGTCTTTTGGGACCAGCATGGAGTAGTGATGATGGATTTCCTGGTAAAGGGTACCACAATTACCGGGACTTACTACACTTCACTGCTGCAGAAATTGCAGAAGGTCATCAAAAGCAATCATCATGCTGACAAAAGGTGTCCGCTTCCTGCAAGATAATGCCAGGTTCACAACTTACACATTGCCCAGAGGGAAGCATAGTTCTGGGGCTATTTAATCCTTCCTCACCCCACTTCCCCTCCCTATCTTACACCATTGACTTCCACCTTTTTCTAACAATGAAGTCATTTTTGAAGGGCAAGCCCTTCCAAGACAGTGAAATGCTGATTTCCATGGTCAGGTTGTGGCTTCTGGCACAGCCTGCAGACTTCTACAGGTGAAGTCTCCGCAGCTGCATAAAGCGATAGGAGAAATGTGTAACCCTTGGTGGTAACTATGCAGAGAAAGACTAATAAATGTGCCAAGGTTGAGTCTTCTCAGTCCATGGAAGATGACTCAGGGGAAGTCTCTTATGAACAGCCCTCATAAATGTGTAACAGGGACAAGAGTTGCAAATTAGCTAATAGCTATACACTCTATGTGCAACACATCAGATTGATTGTCTTTGATTAATTGTCTGTTTATTGCACTGTCCCTGTCAAATAAACTAATCTACTACTAACATTTCTATATTTTAGCTAAATTATATAAAATTGAAAAGCCTGTTTTTTAGTGCCATAGCTATCATGGAGCAGCATATGCCCTGCTGAATCTGAACAGCGCTGCCAGTCAAAGATGGTGTTTCCCTATTCTCACCTACTGTAAATCATCACCTTCATTGGGTTTGATCTACTGAAAGCTGAAGTTTGATACTTTATATCCAGTGTGTCTAGGAAGCATGAAGGACTAAAAAGGCGCCGACCTGCAGTGTGGGTCTGGCTGTCAGGTACGATCTGATGCAGATGAGCGTATTTTCCCTTCTCCAAGCTCGTGTCTCCCATTCTTTTCGGTGACGTCCAGTCCCTCGATTTCCCTTTTCTTCAAGCTTTGTTTTCTTCGCCGGCAGCACGCTGCATGAAGCCATTTTGAAAATCACAAAAAGACTGCTTAGGTGTGCTCAATGTCGCCAGGCATCGAATTACTGTTCAGTTGATTTTAGGTTCTCTCAATAATTTTTTTTTTTCACTGTATATTTTTCTTTTTGGCGTACAGAAATGGCAATACGCCCGTATTTGCTAAAATTGCATTTTCCCCGTATTAAAATACGGCAAAACCGTATCACTTGACGGGTAAATGGTAAATGGTAAATGGCACTCACTTATATAGTGCTTTTATTCTCATCTCTTGATGACCAAAGCGCTTTACAGATCCTGCTATCCACCCATTCACACACACCTTCACACACTGATGGTGGCATGCTGCCTAACATGGCGCAGGTATGTGAATATCAGTTTTGGGGTACTATTAGGGCTGGGCGATTAACCAAAGTAAAACTTTCGAGATATAGAACCAACGTAATCTTGCTCATGTTGCTTTTTTCTCTGGTTTTTCCCCTCTCCCTGCGTATATAAGAGAGCTTTTCATGTACTGCCCCTTTAACATGAGCCCGTGGAGTTACAGGCGCGGGCACATAACTCTGGAGGCAGCACAGTCAGCGCTGTTTGGATGCAGCATAACACGGGCAGAACAATTAGACACCTTGTAACAAAAACAAACACAGTCTCCATCTACATAGTATCTAATGACTGACTCTTTATTTCATCTGAAGATGCCAAGAAAAAGTAAAGGAAGTGCGTGGATAGTAATACTAAAAGGAGCAGAAGCTAAGTCGCTGTTAGCCTCTGACAGCTATCCATGTCATCTCAACTGTGTTACAGAGGGAATAGACAAGCTAAGGGTGTATTTAAGAACCCGATAAGAGACTCATAATCACTGTGTGGTAGTAGCACAATCATGAGTGTGAAGGACTCCCCCAACATAGCTAACAAGCTAATTAGCCGTCGTGCGTGTGACGTGACCCATAAACCCTCGCAAGGTATGTGTTGTAAACACTTGACAATGTTTGTTTATTTTGTGAGTAAAATGACAGTAATCTTACTTTTTATTATATTATGCTCATGTACTGCTGCACTGCAGTGATATGATACCACACTCTTGTGTAATATTGCTTAATCACAAGTCTTGTCAGCTGGAAGGAGGGAGGAAAAATATAATCGAAAACCAGCATGAAAGGGTTAATTAACCGTGATGCTGCTATAAGGTCAAATTGTTCAGCCATAGCTACTACATTTCTGCAAGATAGTCTTGTTATAATAGAGCAAAAATATCTTAGAATTGGATATATCTTATTGAGAAAATGGTAACTTTTCTCAACTTTGTGTGAACTAATGTGCATGGTCAGTTAGCCATCTATATTACATCTATATACAACCCAAGCCACTGTGAAATATTCCTTATCAGACATCAGTTTTGAGCGGTTTGCTGTAAAGCTGCTGCTGATTGTTGTCTCTCCTTGTCCGTTTTTACTGTTGTATTTCCTAATGAGAACAAAAAGCAGACAAACCTGAACTGCCTTGGCTTGACGGTGTACTTGTAAGAGAACACCTTATGTGGGTGTTTGCAATAGATCTGTGTGGTGATCATTTCTGTGTGCGAGCACTTGGGTGTATATTGCAAATCACTGCACATTAGTTATTTCAGCAGGATGGATCGGGGTGTCGAGTGTGCGTCTGTATTACTGTATATGTGTGTGAGTACATTAAGGGGGGCAGTGGAGAGGGATGTCTGTATTCTCCTCTCTCCTCCCTGGAAACTGACATGTGGGTAGACAGTTACACAAAGGAAAAAAAAAAAAGTCAAGCTCCTTTAGTCTTGTACAGTATCAGGATATTTGGAGGATTTTAAGCAGGTGAATCAAACCCCAGAAAGATGGACAGACAGGGCAGGAGGAAGAAAAGGAAATTGTAATGGAGATGAAAAAAGCTGGTGAATTGAGACTGAAATGAGAGATGAAGATTTAAAAATAAAGTAACAATAGATGAAGGGATGGTTAAATCAGCACTGAGGAGCTGAAAAATGAGGATTATTGGGGCTTTCAAACCACCGTGTTGTTGCTGCACGCCACAAAAGCCAGTGGCATTATAAATCAGCCCTGCTGTGGCTTGATGGCAGGTTCCACGGTCACAGGCGGCTGACTGATCAAGGGTGCCGACAGCAATGCTGTCCTTGTGTTTCTTCTCCTCAAAAAAATACAAACTGTGCAGCTGCAATGTGAACGCATGACCCACTAGGCATTAGAGGAGATTTAATACATGAAATTTGTCCTCATTAAAAAGAAGAAAGCAAATAAAACAGCAGCTGTTTGTGTGGCAGTATCATAAAATGCTTTAAATGGAGTTAGTCAACGTTCAAAGGAAATAGAATGAGCACTTTGATGATAATAAATCTGAATGTGTGCAATGACTGTAGGCCGAATGCACTGTTTACGGGTGAGAGGCTTCGTGTTTAACACAAAAAGGATCTATGCAGAGCTGCAACTAACTGATTTTTTTTAATACCGCCATAATTCTAATACAAAGACATTTTCAAGTTACTTATGTTGTCTGACTTAAAAACTAGACAATGCTATTGATAGGAAACCAGCAGGGACGCAGTGGTTAGTACTGTTGCCTCACAGCTTGAAGGTTCCTGGTTCAAATCCCTGGGTTGGCAGGCAGAAGCCTTTCTGACTCGTTTCTATATTCTTCCTGTTCCTGTGTAGGTTTACTTTCCCCAATCCAAAAACATGCCTGTTGTATTAACAGATGATTGTAAATACTTTGAGCTTTATGTGGTTTGTGGTTGAAATTACAAAAAGCTCTATAATAAATATAGATTTTAATTAAAAATGTTAAAATGACTGCAATAACCATCAAAATTGCAGCCAGTTAATTTTCCTGAAGTTACAGTTATAATGAACCAGAAAAATTGTTTAACCTCTATTTTCATCATCAGCCTTTTTAATTTAATATGTATACAGTGGTGTGAAAAAGTGTTTGCCCCTTCCTGATTTCTCTTTTTTTTTTTTGCTCTTCCGCTTAATCCTTTTCGGGTCGCGGGGGGGGGGGGGGGGGGTTGCTCTAGCCTATCCCAGCATCTTTGGGCGAGAGGCAGGGTACACCCTGAACAGATCACCAGTCCATCACAGGGCCAACACAGAGAGACAGACAACCATTCACTCTCACATCCATACCTAAGGACAATTTAGAATCCCCAGTTTGATGCCAATTAACCTAACTTGCATGTTTTTGGCATGTGGGAGGAAACCAGAGAAATCCCAGAGTAAACCCACGCAGACACGGAGGGAGCATGCAAACTCCACACAGATCACTATTGGTCAAGGGCTGGGATCGAACCCAGGAACCTCCAGCCAAGGGTGAGTTGCTATGCTGCCGCAGTGCTCACCACTCCGCCACCGTACTGCCCCTATGTTTCAGATGATCAAACAAATTTAAATATTAGAGAGAGATAACACAAGTAAACACAAAATGCAGTTTTCAAATGAAGGTGTTTATTATTAAGGGGGGACAAAATCCAAACCTACACTACTGTTCAAAAGTTTGGGTTCACCCACACAATTATTTTGTGTTTTCCATGAAAAGTCACACTTATTTACCACCATGAGTTGTAAAATGAATAGAAAATATAGTCAAGACATTGACAAGGTTAGAAATAATGATTTGTATTTGAAATAATAATTTTTTCCTTCAAACTTTGCTTTCGTCAGAGAATCCTCCATTTGCAGCAATTACAGCATTGCAGACCTAACATGATTGCACAAGGGTTTTCTAATCATCCATTAGCCTTCTGACGCAATGAGCAAACACATTGTACCATTAGAACACTGGAGTGATAGTTGCTGGAAATGGGCCTCTATACACCTATCTAGATATTGCACCAAAAACCAGACATTTGCAGCTAGAATAGTCATTTACCACATTAGCAATGTATAGAGTGTATTTCTGATTAGTTTAAAGTTATCTTCATTGAAAAAAAGTGTTTTTCTTTCAAAAATAAGGAAATTTCTAAGTGACCCCAAACTTTTGAACGGTAGTGTACATGGCCCTGTGTGAAAAAGTGATGGCCCCCTAAACCTAGTAACTGGTTGGGCCACCCTTAGAAGCAATTGCAATCAAGTGTTTGCGATAACTGGCAATGAGTCTTTTACAGCGCTGTGGAGGAAATCTGGCCCACTCATCTTTGCAGAATTGTTGTAATTCAGCCACATCGGAGGGTTTTCGAGCATGAACCGCCTTTTTAAGGTCATGCCACAGCATCTCAATCGGATTCAGGTCAGGACTTTGACTAGGCCACTCCAAAGTCTTCATTTTGTTTTTCTTAAGCCATTCAGAGGTGGACTTGCTGGTGTATTTTGGATCATTGTGCTGCTGCAGAACCCAAGTGTGCTTCAGCTTGAGGTCACGAACAGATGGCCGGACCTTCTCCTTCAGCATTTTTTGCTAGACAGCAGAATTCATGGTTCTATTTACCACAGCAAGTCTTCCAGGTCCTGAAGCAGCAAAACAGCCCCAGACCATCACACTACCACCACCATATTGTACTGTTGGTATAATGTTGTGGAGGAAAAAATAAGTTCAGGCGAGATGCGGTGAGCTGGAAGGTGGCAGGATTTTATTTTCCTCCAACATCATGAGACACACTGTAGCGCTGTGCACCGTGTTGTGCTGTGTGTGCTATTGAGGCATGTATAGCAAGCTCTTTTATACATGCTATACAAAGAGAGAGAATGCATGGCACATTTGCATATTGATATACATATCAATCGCGTGACCAACTGGCGCCCGGATGTCTTCTCCTTAATCCGGGGATGTATAAACAATAGTCCATTGTTCTGGTTGTCCCCCCCAGGGGTTCTCTGTCCGTATGCAATCCCTGCTGAGCGTGAATAGTATCAGTCTGCGTTGTGCTGGGTGACCACACGGCTCCCCCAGAACGCTCGGAAGGGGCTGTGACCCCCCCCCGTCGTTTGGCTCCAGATCCGGTAGGACTCTTGGAGGGCATGTCAGTCCGTGGGGGGGAAGGGGGAGGGGTGGGAAAAAAAATGTGTGCTCCGTTTCGAGTTCCAGCACGTTGAACGGCCATGGATTGTGGGCGCACGGGCCGGTGTGCATCGTGCGTAATGGAGCCAGACGGCGATCGGCCAGCTTTAGGGAGTGGGGTTCGGGAAGAGCGCTGTGGAGGAGGAGGGGGAAGGGGGGTGGGAGTAAGTGAGTGCCAGCCCGGGACGTTAAAGGTGTCTGGGCCGCGCAAAAATTGCACGTGGATCCGCGATGGTGAGGGACTTTCTCGTTAAACCTGGCGGTGAGCCACAGTGGCTGTGAAAAAAAAATTAAGTCTCTGACTTCTCTCACGGCTCTGTCCAGCGAGGATGTGGGGAAGGCGAGTGGCCAAATTCCCCGAGGATGCGTAGCGGCTGTGAAACAACTGCAGCTGTGTGAGGGTGTGAGGCGGTTTGGCTTTTAGGTGCAGGAAGCAGCCCTAAAATCATTGGGGAAAGCAATCGGCTAAATTCCCCTTGTGCGCCGTGGCTGAGAAACCCATACAAAGTCCTGTGTGTGGGCTGCACGTCTGCTGCAGGTGCGTGAGCAGCCCTGAAGGTTCTGAGGGTGGTGATCGGCTGTTTTTCTCGGGCATGTGCAGCGGCGGAGGACGATGTATCAGTCTGTGGAGCCGGTTTGTCTCTGTGCGTGGTGCGCGCTTGGCGCCGTGACTACATAACTGGCAGTTGCGCTGTCCTCGTAATCCTGCAGTGTGCGTGCGGGGCATCTGTGTGCGGGAGGTCTGCTGTCGTGTGAGTCAGGGTCGGGGAGGTTGGTGGAAATCAACGCAGTCAGCGTCAATGATTTCCCCGTTCAGGCTGCTTCCTTCGTTTCGCTCGTGTTGCGGTTCATGGTGCTTGTTGGTCCAAGTGCTGTGTGCTACTGAGAGCGCGCTCCGGTGAGGATGAAGAGGTTGCAGGCGTTCTCTGGTCCTCTGGGATCCACAGCGCGGTGAGAGGGAGGAGACATTCTCCCTCGTCAGGTCACCAGTGTGGAGGTAAAAGCTCAGGCGAGGGGCGCACCATGACGCGTGCTGAGGCTTCCCGTCCGGGTCATCTCCGGGGTTTTGCCTCGTGTTCCATTCTTCGTCAAGGGTCACCGGTGGGTAGGAAAAATAAGTTCAGGCGAGATGCGGCAAGCTGGAAGGTGGCAGAGTTTTATTTCCTCCAACATCTTGAGACACACTGTAGCGCTGTGCGCCGTGTTGTGCTGCGTGTGCTATTGAGGAATGTATAGCAAGCTCTTTTATACATGTTATACAAAGAGAATGCATGGCACATTTGCATATTGATATACATATCAGTCAATACATATCAATCGCGTGACCAACTGGCGCCCGGATGTCTTCTCCTTAATCCGGGGATGTATAAACAATAGTCCATTGTTCTGGTTGTCCCCCCAGGGGTTCTCTGTCCGTATGCAATCCCTGCTGAGCGTGAATAGTATCGGTCTGCATTGTGCTGGGTGACCACCATGTTCCTTTTCTGAAATGCTGTGCTACTTTTACACTGGATGTAATGGGACACACACCTTCCAAAAAGTTCAACTTTTGTCTCATCAGTCCCCAGAGTATTTTCCCAAAAGTCGTGGGGATCATCCAGATGTTTTCTGGCAAAACTGAGACGAGCCTTTATGTTCTTTTTGCTCAGCAGTGGTTTTTGTTTTGGAACTCTGCCATGCAGGCCATTTTTTTCCCCAGTCTCTTTCTTATGGTGGCGTCATGAACACTGACCTTAACTGAGGCGAGGCCTACAGTTCTTTGGATGTTGTTGTTGGGTCTTTTGTGACCTCTTGGATGAGTCGTCACTGCACTTTTGGGGTAATTTTGGTCGACCGGCCACTCCTGGGAAGGTTCACCACTGTTCCATGTTTTCGCCATTTGTGGATAATGGCTCTCACTGTGGTTTGCTGGAGTCCCAAAGCTTTAGAAATGGCTTTATAACCTTTTCCATACTGATAGATCTCAATTACTTTGTTCCTCATTTGTTCCTGAATTTCTTTGGATTACAGCATGATGTCTAGCTTTTGAGGATCTTTTGGTCTACTTCATTTTGTTAGGCAGGTCCTATTTAAGTGATTTCTTGATTGAGAACAGGTGTGGCAGTAATCAGGCCTGGGTGTGGCTAGAGAAATTAAACTCAGCTTTCCAAAGATGCGATAAACCACAGTTAATTTATGTTTTCATGGGTGGGGAGGCAATCACTTTTTCACACAGGGTAAAAATTCCAAACATACATGGGTATGTTTGGAATTTTTTTTTACCCTTAATAATAAACACCTTCATTTAAAAACTGCATTTTGTGTTTACTTGTTATCTTTGGCTAATATTTAAATTTGTTTGATCTGAAATATTTAAGTGTGGCAAACATACAAAAAACTGAGAAATCAGGAAGGGGGGCAAACACTTTTTCACACTACTGTACATTGATATGTTTGCTGGTATGCACTGATCAAATAAATTCAGGGTCTTTTTTTCCAAGTCAGTAAAATCCTAGAATAAGATTCTCCTAGCTGATGCCATTTTTTCAATAAAAGGTGCTTTAACTTGATGTTCTACTTTCTGATAAAGAGAGTAATTACTGTATTTCAGCTCTACATTTAACTTTTATGTTGTAGGTAATCCATTGATGCAACTTTTTGAGGTCAAATGCTGGCTTTTACTTTTGATTAAATGTTAAATTAATAATCTTTATTCTTGGGAAGAATCTGTGGTAATGTCAGGGTCAACTTAGCTGTTTTCTTAAAGCAGCACTATGTGACTTTCTTGTTTTGCGTAGGAACACTAAAAAGACTCCAACTATGGAGATTGTGTCCTCAGTCCCAATCACAGGGTGCTCAGTTATTGGTTGTTACAGTTGTGCCCTGTGATTGGCTATTAGGACTCAGGTGATAGTCACCATAGCTGTAGTCTTTGTAATGTTCCTACCAAGAACAGAGCTGTTGTAGGCAATGTGGGCCCACTCAGGCTATGGGGGAAGTGACATTCACCTCACCTGGTTAACAGTTGATGTACTACCAAAATCATTTTGGAAACATTTTTATTGTGAAAATCATACATAGTGTTGCTTTAACTTTCTATAACAAAATTTAACATGATAGTAACGGCTTAACCTGAACCCTAATTTTTTGACACTTTAATTTCAGCTCAGTGTGAATGTTCTTAATACATAATGGTGTCGATTACAGTTACACCAGTTTCTACTTTCACTGCTCTGTTTTAATGTGTGCACCTCCTCAGAGATTCGCTAAAGTTCCTAAAGTGTAATAAAAGCTTCTTAAAACTGCAAAGAGGAAATTGTGGGTGTAGAAGCATAATGTGGCTTCCTTCATGCTAGGTGTTTTTTTTTAAGTAGCTTGTGGTAGGGTAGCACAGAAACATAAAACGACACAAGCCTGTGGTCACTAGTATGAAAACAGTATAGAAACATGAGGTTGGTGGACCCCTATTTTAAGGTTTAGGGATAACTGTCTTGAAGGACCCGCACATGCTTTTGAGTTTGTGGTGGTATGTTGTGGTGGTGAAAAGCTGGGCTCAGATCACTCCTTATCTAGTCTAGCAGACCTCCTGCTGACCCGCACATTTACGAAACCAATGAAAATAGCTGATCTATGTAATTGCCTTTGTCAAATGACTGTGTGAAAACATTGCCTCCCTCCACTGGGACAAAAATCCAGCTGTTCCTGTGAGCTGGTCAGAGACAGCTGGACACAGGCGGGCTGCAGGGCTTTCCCACTGACTCACACTGTCATCCCTGCAGTCATTGGCAGATGCTTGTTTTTCTGCCTTAAAAAAATCAGTCAGTCTGCATTACCATCATGGATGCAAAGGCAGTGCTTCTCATATCTGGAATTTCCTTTAGTTAAGCATGAACTGTACACGGCACTGTACAGAAGCACGGTCAACAAAACTTGGTTGCAAATCCTCCCAGAAATGTTTACTATTCATAGAAGTAACTCTGGCTTGAAGGAGAAAAATGCAGAGCTGAAGCTGTAGCTCCTTTGGCTGTCAAGAGGCCTGTTTGCTCTGTGAAAGCTCCCAGCAGCCACCCAAGCCCCCAAAGGCTATGGGAGCAGAGGGAGCGAGAGAGAAAGAAGTGTTTCATTTAATGAGACGAGATGCAAAAGATGAATAAGGGGCTTAAAATTTAAAAACGGTGCTGACAGAGAGAAAAATCTGTCCAATTATTTAATATAATGAAGGGTTTAATGAGTGCTTAATGTGACGGAATGAGAGGAAAATCCGCTTAATAAAAGAGGCCAAGGTATAATGGCCTTTTGAATTGGTTCATTTTAAGAATTCACAAAGAGAGGATTCGTGTTTGGATTGCGGTGCTGTAGTTTGCCTGTGTGTGTTTGTAGGGGGAGGAGAGAGTGAATAGAGCAGTGCTTTATCACATACTACAACTCAGCACTCAGTAGTGCTGGTCCTCCCAAGGTCATTCATGGCGCTGGAATGAGAGCTATTTCCTCCCTCGTCCCACCAAAAGTGAGCTGGAGAAATGTCTGGAATCTAGTCACTTTCCAAAAAAAAAATAATAAATAAATAAAATCATTGTGTTGCACTATCAAACACAATATCTCGTTGTGTTATGAAGTGAAAATTATGTTAGCTTAATGATACGTTCTGTTTTGCATCTTGAATCAAATTAAAATGCCCCTTTTGTCCCTACAGTGTTGAAGCTTTTTCCCCTCCTATTATTGACTTGTAATTTCTCCAGCATGCATCATTGCTTTTGTATTGATGTGTAAGTGCAATGGCCTAAATCCCATAAGGGCTGGCTAATGTTTTGCCAAGCAACATATAAGGCATTAAGATCAGATTTTAGCTTCACCTTATTGGTGTATTGCTGCTTCATCAGATCAAATTTCATACAGTAATCCGACAACAGATATGAAGACGATACAGAAGTTCAAGGAAGGACCGTAATGAGCTGTGAGCTATTTTTGCTTCAGTACAGCTTCTGAGTGCAGCAAAAAGGGAATCAATTACCCTGCGATTTTGATTTCATCAATGAAAGCAGTAAATGCTTTTATGTCGAGGGTTCAAACAAGATCTGCAGTCAGAGACGCAAAATGCCATCAGGGCAGAGACCTAGCTTTGACTCAGTGTAATGTAAAAGAGAAACACAAATAGTAATAACACTGGTCAACACCAGATTTATTGTCTAAGTTTTTTTTTAGCTGATTTAGGACAATTTTGATGTACTGAATTCAAAAATCACATTGGTTTTGCTCAGTCAGGTCAACTTTTTGAACTCTGGCCACATGTTTTTTACGTTTTTGTTTACGTGTACGTGTGTTTTCACTTTATATGATGCAAAATTCTTTTTTTTTTTCTTGAAATTCTCTGAATTTTGAACAATGATGACGTAACATTCAATTTACATGTACTTACTTTTATCAATGTCTACTATTCAATTTACAGTACAACTGTACAACTGCTTACAACTTAGCACAAAAACCTGACCTGATCAAGAGAAACGGATGTCATTTTTGGATTCAGCGGTGCAAAATTGTCTTAACTCTTTAGATGCCCCAGGCGCAGTATGGTGACAGGAACGCTAAAAGGGTGGTCAAGGCCCCCCCAGTGGTCAAGAGTGGTAAAAATTGTCAATAAAATAGTTCAGATTTCAAAGCTATAACTTGAAAATTGCAAGCGATAATGGCTCACTGTCAATTAGAAAGATGTAGAATATGATCCAGAGTTTCAGATAGGAATAAATTTACGCATCTAATTTGCATAATGTCACGACAGCTATATAAATTACATAACGCAGTCAAAAGTGGACTTTGGACACATTTACACAAAAAATGGTCCTTTTTTTTTTTTTACGCCGGTTTGTCTACAGGGGTATGTTTTTATCTAATCTTCAAAGTATATGAACCAGAAAATCAATAAAATGTCAAAAAAGCATATTTCTCTTACCTGTTGCTGGGTGGGGGGGGGGGGGGGGGGGGGCTCACTCGCTCATGTGACCGGTCCGTTTTCGTCCATTGTTGCCGATGTTTCATGTTTACTTAGTAATTTACACCCGCTTACACATCTACAAACCCTTATGATTATCCCACGTGAATTTTGTTTGTATTACGTGGCTATTTTCCCCGTTTCATGCAGTTTCAGTCATCACTGCTGCGATGACTGATCGTGAAGGCATCCACATTGGTGCTGTGAGCTCAAAGCGGAAAAAGGAAGAATAATAATGAGGATTTCTTCTTCTTTGCTGTATTCTATGTCAGCCATGATTCCTTTGGCGCGTGTCTGCCACCTTCTAAACTGTCAGATCAATACAAATTCTCAGTATAGCCGGGGGACGTCAATAAGTTGACCGGTGTAGTTGCTGCGCTGTGCCACTGGGGGCATGCGACCCGTCCATTTAATCTGGGCAGTTAAAGGGTTAAATCAGTTGAAAAAAACACAGACAACTTACAAAAAAATTATTTTTGTTGTGTTGTGTAATCGAACAATACTGTAAGCTGTCGATCAGTTCTGTAAGATGGATCTTAACTATGTCGCAGATGTCAACTAAAGTACATGAAACCAAAACTGAAAAACACATCCACCGTTGTGGGTGCAATATCAGGCTCAAGCCCTTGATCTTAACAAAATAGTTTGTATAAAATTTTGCATATGTAGTGATACATGTAAGTGGAAGTGCAGGCACACTTATTTAGAATTAAATATATTGTTGAAAAAAAATTACATTTCTAAATCTGAAAGCTTTGTTTTGGCCACAGCAAGGCTCTGAAAGTGTTAGCCCAATGAGGCATCAACATGAAATGCTATCATTGTGTTCAGTGTTTCCTCTGGTAACATTTCTGGGTGGTGGCCCGCCTTGCCAGAAAAATTACTGCCACGCTAATGAGGTGATATGAATTTAAGAAAAATATATGAAGCAATGACTTTCTGCAAGCGCGCACACGAACAGCGCGCGTGCCCATCATCCACGCGGAGTTTAGAAGCACCCCACCCACGCAAGCTTTCCAGTCAGTCAGAAAATGAGAATAAAAACATACATGAATCATACATACATACTTTCTTTCACAGTGGCAGCAGCATCTTCGTGGAAAAGGAGCGAAAAATGGGAAGTCAAACAGCAGAAATGGACTCTATATTTGAAGAAGTCCGCCGTTTCTTTGTTGGTGGAAATCCTGGCGTGACAGCGCTTTGGCGCTACCTATTGGGTGGGAGTGAAACTACAAATGATGGTTGTGCGCATGCATCAACTGCTTGGCTTGGGTAGATGAAAAAAGTGAGCATGAACAGCGCCGCGTGCATGCTGGGCTCGTCCAAAGCATACGCGGACCAAGGCGGACTAGAGGGGAAATGCAGCATGAAGCAGGCTTTACAAGGCAGTGTCTCGCTAGCGTGACTGTCCGACAGAAACATGAGTTTATTAAAGTACTTTAAACACGGAAAAAATCAGAAGAGGTATGTAAGCACTGGAGGCATTTATCATGGTTTTAACCCGCTGGAAACGAGAGCAATAATGGAAGAGTCGCTTAGCTAAGAGATGTGGTTAGAATTCATATGCAGCCAGCTTCATACAAGATAAGATAAGATGAGCCTTTATTAGTCCCACAATGGAGAAATTCCAGGATTGCAACAGCACAGGGATAGCAGCACTCAGAGCAATAATTTAGAAGATAAGAAAATAAGAGCAGTGAATATACAGTGGGGCAAAAAAGTATTTAGTCAGCCACCAATTGTGCAAGTTCTCCCACTTAAAAGATGAGAGAGGTCTCCAATTTTCATCATAGGTATACCTCAACTATGAGAGACAAAATGAGGAAAAAAAAATCCAGAAAATCACATTGAAGGATTTTTAATGAATTAATTGGTAAATTCCTCAGTAAAATAAGTATTTGGTCACCTACAAACAAGCAAGATTTCTGGCTCTCACAGACCTGTAACTTCTTCTTTAAGAGGCTCCTCTGTCCTCCACTCGTTACCTGTATTAATGGCACCTGTTTGAATTCGTTATCAGTATAAAAGACACCTGTCCACAACCTCAAACAGTCAGACTCCAAACTCCACTATGGCCAAGACCAAACAGCTGTCAAAGGACACCAGAAACAAAATTGTAGACCTGCACCAGGCTGGGAAGACTGAATCTGCAATAGGTAAGCAGCTTGGTGTGAAGAAATCAACTGTGGGAGCAATTATTAGAAAATGGAAGACATACAAGACCACTGATAATCTCCCTCGATCTGGGGCTCCACACAAGATCTTACCCCGTGGGGTCAAAATGATCACGAGGACGGTGAGCAAAAATCCCAGAACCACATGGGGGGACCTAGTGAATGACCTGCAGAGAGCTGGGACCAAAGTAACAAAGGCTACATCAGAAACACACTATGCCGCCAGGGACTCAAATCCTGCAGTGCCAGACGTGTCCCCCTGCTTAAGCCAGTACATGTCCAGGCCCGTCTGAAGTTTTCTAGAGAGCATTTGGATGATCCAGAAGAGGATTGGGAGAATGTCATATGGTCAGATGAAACCAAAATAGAACTTTTTGGTAAAAACTCAACTTGTCGTGTTTGGAAGAGAAAGAACACCGTACCTACTGTGAAGCATGTGGGTGGAAACATCATACTTTGGGGCTGTTTTTCTGCAAAGGGACCAGGACGACTGATCCGTGTAAAGGAAAGAATGAATTGGGCCATGTATCGTGAGAGTTTGAGTGAAAACCTCCTTCCACCAGCAAGGGCATTGAAGATGAAACGTGTCTGGGTCTTTCAGCATGACAATGATCCCAAACACACGGCCCGGGCAACAAAGGAGTGGCTTCGTAAGAAGCATTTCAAGGTCCTGGAGTGGCCTAGCAAGTCTCCAGATCTCAACCCCATAGAAAATCTTTGGAGGGAGTTGAAAGTCCGTATTGCCCAGCGACAGCCCCAAAATATCACTCCTCTAGAGGAGATCTGCATGGAGGAATGGGCCAAAATACCAGCAACAGTGTGTGAAAACCTTGTGAAAACTTACAGAAAACGTCTGACTTCTGTCATTGCCAACAAAGGGTATATAACAAAGTATTGAGATGAACTTTTGTTATTGACCAAATACTTATTTGACCGAGGAATTTACCAATTAATTCATTAAAAATCCTTCAATGTGATTTTCTGGTTTTTTTTTTCTTATTTTGTCTCTCATAGTTGAGGTATACTATGATGAAAATTGGAGACCTCTCTCATCTTTTAAGTGGGAGAACTTACACAATTGGTGGCTGACTAAATACTTTTTTACCCCACTGTACATATGTACACATAAATATATATACACAGTGCGGAGCATTGTAGCTAGATGGAATAAACAGCATAACAGTCTTATTTAGTTACCCCACATAGTAAGAATATGTACCCATACATATTGTCACCCTCCGTAGCGATTTATATTGTCCTAGGTGTATACTGGAGGGGACCATTTTGTGTAAGTCTGTTGCGTCTTTTGCATTCAATACTATTAGGTCGTCACGTTTTTTTGCTATCTCTGTGAGCAGCCCTGCTTAGGTTACAAAGTCTGACAGCCGTAGGTACGAAGGACCTGCGAAACCTCTTGGTCGCGCACCTAGGATGATGTAGCCTACTTCTAAATGAGCTCCTCAGTGCATTCAGTATGTCCTGCATAGGGTGGGACTCGGACTCCAGCAGAGATGACAGCTTAGCCACCATCCTTCTCTCTCCTATCTCATCCACTGGGTCAAGGCGCTGCCCCAGGACAGAGCTAGCTTTCTTGATCAGTTTGTTCAGTCTCTTCCTATCGGCTGCTGTGATGCCACTGCCCCAGCAGACCACTCCAGAAGTGATGGCTGATGCCACCACCGAATCGTAGAAGGTCTTCAGGAGCACCCCTTGTACACCAAAAGACCTGAGCCACTGCAATATTAAGTTAAGTTTCCTATTATGTACCTGGCAAGTTCATATGATGGAAATTCACCAAGTCAATGACTTTAATCCATCAGCAGCCTTCAGACAAACTAAACGTGCCAAAATTTGGATTTCAAAATAAGGGAGGTTTTTCCTGCTGTCTGGTTGGTGAGGAGATTTCTAAAAAACTATAAGTACATAGAAATATTATAACAGAAATAACTCCATATTTGGCCATTTAAGTTAATTTATTTCTTTAAATATAATTTTAATAATTGTATTTCTTTGAATTCAGAGTTAAAGTTATTGTTCTGTTCTGGCTCTACAAAATTATGGTCAAAAGTTTAAATTGTATGAGGAAAAAAGTTAAAAAAAAATGCCACATTCTGTTTCAATATATTAGAAAAACAGTAAGTTTATAATCATCTGCCTTTGTCCATCAGACAGGCCTCTTCACTGTCCAGTTTTAAAACTCTTCTTAAAACCCATTTTTTTATTCACTGGCTTTTGACCCAGTTTGAGACATTGATTTTATTTGTTCTTATTGTCTCTATTGTATGACTATTGTTTTGTTTGTGCTGTTATGTACTTTAGCTGTATTTTATTGATTTGATATTTTATTTATTATTGATGTACAGCACTTTGTGTCAACTGTTGTTTTTAAAAAGCTTATAAAGTTGGATTGGATTAAAAAAGAAAAATTAGCCATAAAATAATCCACATTTATAATAGTCTCAAATGTACAAGAAAAGTCATAATTTTACAAGAGAAAATTACAAATTTGAGGAAGTGTTGCAAATTTAGATAAATTTACAGAGAAAAGTAGGAAACTATAAGAAAATTGTTATAAATTTTTTAGAAAAACCTCAAACCTTCAAGACTGAAGTCATTACTCATGTTTTCAAATGGGTGCTCTTTGTACCCTTAACTCAACTAGAAATTTTTGGTTGTCTACTTTTAATTATTAGTTTCATAGCACTGCTTTTACATGAGTAGAATTTCTGGCTACTATGCTTACCTCTGATCATATAATGTAAGTATGAATGAGTAAATTACTATTATGAATGTTTTTTTTTTTTTTTTTCCCTTCCTTACTCTTCGTCAATGGGAAAAAAAAACACTAGAATAAAAATACAAAAAATACACATTTTGGTTATTTATGTAAACCATGAAAAAAAAAAAAAATCTTGCAGGATAATAATCTTGGTATTTTCTTTTTTTTCTTTTTTTTTTTTTTATTTAAGTTTTTGTAAAGGGTATACAGGTCGTTACAGCAATGCATTGTTTACATTTTCATCACATGTTCCCTTATTTTCTGATATCTGACAACATTGGAAGATTAATTCTTACAACACCCCCTTTTTTTTTTTTTAAAAGTGAAAGAAAAAGTGAAATTAAAGAGGAAAAAAAACAAAAAACAAATGACAAAAAAAACAAACAAACCAGTAAAAAACAAACAAAAAGAAAAAGTAAGTAAATAAAGATAAAAGAGCATCTGAGTAGCTTTGGAACAAAGAGCGGAACCATTATTGAAATGGTATTTGTCAAAGATTAGATCTAATGGAAGACACATATGCGGTCCAGGGTTGCCAAAAGTTCATGAACCCATCCATGTCCTGTCTCAGTGCGAATGTCAACTTTTCCATCGAGTAAATGTCTTGGATCACGTTAGTCCAATCTTCAGGTGTAGGACAGTCCTTCAACATCCAATTTTTAGTTAGAGCTTTTTTGCTTGCCAATATTAAAACATTGAATAAGTATTTTTCTCCTCGTCTTTCCAGTGAGTCCGGTAGTAAACCCAAATACAAAGTTACAAAAGAAAAGGGAACTGTAATTTTGAATATTTTCCCCAATATTGTCTGTACCTTGGTCCAATATTGGTGGATAACTGGGCATGACCAAAACACATGAAAATGATTTGCAGTCTTTTCACCACACAAGCGCCAACAGTTCAATCCCTTATGGGTAAATTTGTTTTGTGCAGGTGTTCTGAAAAATCTTGCCAAGTTTTTCCATCCAAATTCTCTCCACTGCAGGGATGAGGTACTTTTCCATTGCTGTTTATTTAGCTTTTCCCATATTTCCAGTTGTAAAGTGAAATTCCCCTCTTTTTCCCATCTCTCTTTTATATAAGATGTGTTGTCTCCTTTTAAGTCTTGAAGACCTTGGTATATTTTAGAAATGTATCTGATCCCTGGGATCCCTTTATATGCCATTAAGAAGACCTTCAGAACACCTGACTGGGCCCTTTCCAAAACCTCCTTTTTAAGTATATTGTTTATGTGGTGTCTAAGCTGGAAGAACCTGTAAAGGTCTTGATTTATTAGGCCTTGTTTTTTCAAATCTTCAAAACTTCTTAAGATTTGCCCTTTAAAAAAATCGTAATATTTTATCAGCCCTTTCTCCTTCCACTTTTTAAATCTGGTGTCTGTTTTATTAGGAGTAAAGTCCTGATCATAGGCAATCCATTGCAGAAGTCGATAGGGCTCTTTAGTTTGATTCTCTCTGACTATCTTAAACCAAATTTTTAGCGGGGTCTCTATCCACGGGTTAGTGTTATTCAAAAGCTTAGGTAAGGCATTGTTCCCTATTATCGCCTGTAGGGGGATGTCACTTGTTATTTGGCATTCGATCTCCTTCCATTGTGCAGTGTAGACTGGGTTACATATCTCTACTAAAGTTTTAATTTGTGCGGCTTTAAAGTAGTCCCTGATATTTGGCAGCGCGAGCCCACCTTTGTCTTTGTTTAGCTGTAGGGTTCTATATCTGATTCTAGGTCTCTTGCCCTGCCATATGAATCTTGAGATCCTTCTGTCCAGCTCCTGCCATGTTTTTTTGGGAGGTTCTACCGGTATTGTTTGGAAAAGGTATAGAAGACGTGGAAGTATATTCATTTTGACTGCTTCAATTCTTTGTGCAGTACCCAAGAATGGTATCATATTCCATCTTGCTAGGTCAGATTTTATTTTTGTCACCAGTGGATCATAGTTTAGTGATATAATTTTGTTGAGTTGTTTCGGGATATTGACCCCCAGATATTTCATAGATTCCGACTCCCAGTTAGTTTTGAGTTTGCTTAGTGAATAATGATTTGGGTCATAGTTGAATGTTAAAACTTGGGTTTTATGCATGTTTAATTTGTACCCCGATAAATCTCCATACTCTGAAAAAACTGAGGTTAGTTCTGGTAAAGAAGTGTTCGGCTGCCCTAGGTATATTAAAATGTCATCAGCAAAGAGTGCTATTTTATGTTCCTTCTGACCAAGTGTAATACCTTGAATTTTTTGGTTTTGTCTTATCCATTGGCTCAGAGGTTCTATGGAGATTGCAAAGAGCAGTGGAGACAGGGGGCAGCCCTGACGACATCCTCTTTCCAGTTCAAAAGATGATGATAAATTACCGTTAATCCTTATTTTAGCTGTTGGTTTTTTATATAATGCCTGTATAGTTCTAATGAAGTTGTTATGAAAATTGAAACTGGATAAGATTCTATATAGAAAAGACCAGTCAACCGAATCGAATGCTTTTTCAGCATCTAATCCCAATATGACTGCATTTAAGTTATATTTTTTTATATGATGAATTATGTGTAAAGTGTGTCGAATGTTGTCTTGTGTCTGTCTTTGTCTTATAAAACCTGTTTGGTCTAAATGAATTAGGTCTGTCAGTATATTTTCTAACCTTTTGGCAAGGATAATGGTAAAAAGCTTATAGTCCTGATTTAGTACACTGATTGGTCTGTAGTTGGAGCACTCTAGTTTATCCTTTTCAGGTTTAGGTATAACTGCAATGACCCCTTCTCTCCAGGAGGGGGGGATTTCTCCTGTGTGGAGGACATAATTAAATGTTTTCAGGAGGAGAGGAGATAGTTGCTGTTTAAAGGTTTTGTACCACTCTGCTGTATAGCCATCAGCTCCTGGGGATTTGTTAGCTTTAAGTTTCATAATTGCTTTTTCCAATTCTTTAGGATGTATTTCTGACAGTAGTGTTTTATTTTGTGACTCCGTAAGTTGGGGAAGGTTTAATGTGTTTAGGAATGCCTCGGATGCGTTTTTATGTTTTTTGTGGGAGTATAAGTTCTTATAGTAATTCTCGAAGTTTTTAAGAATATCCTGAATTCTGAATTTTATTTCCTTTGATACTGGGTCTCTGATTTTGTAGATTGCTCTTTCTGTTTGATGTTTCCTCAATTTATAGGCTAGCAATTTTGCCGATTTACTGCCTGCTTCATAGTATTTTTGTTTCAGAAAAGTAAGTTTCTTCTGGATTTCTATTGTGTAGATCTCATTTATTTGGTTTTTAATTTCCTTAATCTTGAGCGAGTCAGTAGAATGAGTGTTGCCTTTGTGTTCTTTTTCTAGGTTCCTAAGTTCTGACTCTAATGTGGATAGTTTTTCTTGTCAGTTTCTTTTGGGTTGCCAGTTTTGCAATAATCTTTTCTCTTATTACAGCTTTGCATGCATCCCACAGTATTAAAGGGGATACTTCTCCATTATCGTTATCTTCCAAATATCTGAGAATATCTGATTCCAATTCATCTTTCAATGGTCCTTTCAGGACATTTGAATTTAACCTCCAAGAAAATGTATTATTTGTGTATTTTTGGATATTTAAGTCCATGTAGATCGGACTGTGGTCGGAGAGATCCATCAGTCCTATTTTACATGTTTTTACTCTTCCAGTGTCTCTATTAAACATAAAAAAATAGTCAATCCTTGAGTAAGATGAATGTGGAGTTGAGTAAAATGTATAGTCTTTTACACTGGGGTTGAGTTCCCTCCACACGTCACAGATTCCCATTTCTTTTAGTAGCATCCGAGTCTTCCTGTTTTGGGTGTTATTTTGATGTGGGGAATTACCAGAAGCATCCCAGTATGGATTCAGTCTAAGATTGAAGTCCCCACCACATATCACTAAACCTTGAGCTTTAGTTATCATTAGGTCGAATACATTTTTATAAAATTTCCAGTTAGCCCCTGGGGGAGCATACACATTCAGCAGGGTGATATCTTCTCCCTCTAGCCGCCCAGTTACCAAACTGTATCTCCCTTCTTTATCTTTGTGTTCTGATTTTTTTTCAAATGTAATTTTGGTTGATATCAATGTCGCTACTCCCCTCCTCCTCCCTGATTTATATGAAGATGAAGAGATCATTTTAAACCCTTGTCTACTGAGTTTATTGTGTTCCACGTCTGTTAGGTGGGTTTCTTGTAAAAATATTATTCCTGCTTTGTCTTTTTTCATTTTGCCTAGAATCTTGGATCTTTTAACTGGATTCAGGATTCCTTTTACATTATATGAAATTATTTTGGTTACACCCTGTTTCTCCATTGTGTTGTTTTGTTTAGTATAACTGTGTGGTGGCCCTCATTTGTGCTACTCAGAAACTGAAAGAACATTAAAAACAAGAAAAACATTAAGAACATAGTGTAAAAAACTTTAAAACAAAAAGCTGTCATAAGAACTTCCTGAGCTGAGGTCTTTTTAAAGACCCTGGAAGAGCCTTGATGGAGTGAAGGCCCTGAGGGAAATTCCTCAAACTCTGTTACGTGTTGAGGGCCCTCTCTTACCACTGAAAGTAGTCCCATGCTTTTAACGTGAGTTTCAGAACCCAATCCAAACTTGTAATGATTTTTTTTTTTCCTTTTATGCCTAAACCCTGTGAAATTGTGTGCACCCTCCCACCCCCATCACATCAAACATTCACGCAAAAACAGTATTTGTTAGTATGAGGAGAACATGTGGATTATTGTCACATTTCTATTTTAACAAGTTTTTTTTTTTTTTTTTTTTTTTTTTTTTTTAATTACAAAGACTTATTTGTTTCAAATAATATGATTGTTCCATGAAATGTTTTACCACATGCTGAATATGCATCTCCTTTAATGTTTGTTACCTTGTATGAGGGGGGTTGGATGTGCGGATTGATTCAAGAGAAAAGAAAAAAAAAAAAAAAAAGGTCGCTATTCCAACCTGAAAACGGATAGTTTATCCGCGACGCTCTGGCGCTGGGTTTCCCGCTGCTGGTCCGTGGATTTTGAGGGTCTTTGTGTTGTCCATGTTTGCGCTTTGATCTTCTCACTCGGGTCTGCTGCGGGTTTAAATACCGTTACCGGGAGCCCTCTTTTCGCCATGTCAGCTGTTGCTTCTTCCGCCGAATTATAGAGACACGTTTCATCGCCGTAGAAGACCCTTAACTTCGCAGGAAATGGAGTCTGAAAGCGCAATTTCTTCTCTCTTAACACCTTTTTCGCGTCATTGTATTCCCTGCGCTTTTTAAGGACCTCCGGGGCGTAATCGTGTTCCACGTAGACTTTTCTCTCCTGGTGCATAAATCCTTTTTTCTGCCAGGCCCGTCTTACAACCTCTTGTTTTATTTTGAAATTGGAAAATCTTACCAACACCGAACGTGGGGGCGCTTCCGCCGCCGGCCTAGCGGCTAATGAACGATGTGCCTTTTCTATCTTCAAGTCGGTGGTTTGTGGAATATCCAATTTCTCTCTTAGTAAGGATTCCACGCATTCTGCCATTGAGTTAAAACCATTTTCGGTTCCTTCTATCAGACCATGAATTCTTATGTTGTCTCTTCTTTGTTTTCCTTCTTGGTCGGTTAGCTTAGCCTCTATAGCTGCTTGTCTTTTGCGTAGGTCTAGCACAGAATCTTCGAGCACTTTTATTCGATCCTCTGTTTCCAAGATTCGGTTCTCGGCCTGGTCCACTCTGCTGTTTGTCCTTTTCAATTCTTCTCTGAATTCCCAAAATTCGGCCGTAACTTCTCGGCAAAATCGTCGTAGCTCCTCAAATAGTGATTTCAGGCTAACCCTTTTGTTAGCTATCACCAGTTCCTCGTCTTCTGAACGGAGATCTTCCAGTTCAGATTCTCCGGCCGATACGTGTCCTGGCCTGGAGAATTTCAGTTTCTTCTGTTTTCCTTTAGACATGATGATTTTGTCTTTTGATTTTCACTCCTCCAAAAATCCGTTAAGTTTGATTTTCAAGGTGTTATCCTGGATTGGGTCTGAGAGCTTCAGTGTTAAGCTGCAGTCGCCATGGCGTCCAGACCGGAAGTCCATCTTGGTATTTTCTAACCTGTTTGTATACCACCATAGACAGAGAGAGAACCTGAATTAGACAGGGCTCAGAGAGGGAAAGATGAGACAGAAGAGAAGAGCCAAGGAGAGGAAAGTGTTCAGGCAGAGGGTCCAGGAGAGGTGAGAGCAGAGGAAGGAAAGAAGGATGACACCAGTAAAAAGTCCAATCACAGGACATCTGGGTGGGACCCCAACTGGCCCAATATTTTAATATTCAAGCCTTGGTTGTACAATACTTCAAATGGTAAGTTCCATGATGCAATATTACTGTGCAAAATTAAAAAAAATAAAAATAGTGTAAAATTAACATATTCTGGTTACAATCGTGTCATGTGTTTTCGGTCCCCCCCGAAAATTATGTTGCCACCGCGCCAAGATCTTTAAGCCAGAGGAAACACTGGTGTTATGTGTATAAAACATGGAACAATGATGAGGCAAATGGTGAACTACACAGGACTTTATTATAGACTTACTGCAGATACAGAGACACTCTCGCTATGCTGAGAGGTGGTCGAAGAGACTGCCCATCTTATACTCAGGGTGATGTCACCACCCGTGTTACACCATAATGAGTCCTAAGAACAACACTACACAGTGCAGACATTATTTCCCCATGTACGCACGTCTTTCATCAACCAGTAAAAACTGTTAAGAGTATGAGAACAAAAGAAGATCCCAGTTTTTAAAATAATAACCCATTTACTTCACATATCATTGTATGGTTATACATACTCAGTCCAACATAGTTTTCACAAAAGGAACACTAAAATACAAAAACTAGCAACTAGTAACTAGTAACAGGACAGTTTATACTAAAATGAAGTCATGTCTGAACAGAAACATAGATTTAAATTAACACCCCTCATCAAAAAGCTAAGTCATCTGTCGTAACAGCTAAACAGAAAGAAATCAATTGATTGCAGAAGATGGAATACACATTTCGTCTTTTGCAGTCGCAAAAAAGTTTTGCAAGTTCAGTAACATTTTTGTTGTGAAGTTACATTTATTATGTTTTTCCTTACAACTTTTCCCAGTATTGCCATAAAGCAATACCATTCATACAAACCTACCAGTTTAAAGACAATTATAATAAAATAAGGAAATTGTGATGTGTTATTAAATACTAGGAAAATAAATGTCCATTAAAATGAGAATTGCTAATAGCGTTTGTAATTGGTTAAAGCTATTTGCAATGCTCACTAACTTGCGGCTGCAGTGAGGAAAATACACCTACGATTTTCTTTTTCCCTGCATGCCAACTGTTCAACACCTCTCTGATGTAAAAGTTCTTGTGTATGGAGCTCCCATTTTTGTTCTGTTCAGGCAATATTTTCAGCTGACAGTGGAGCAGCTGGAGCATGCTAGTCTCTTAGCTCATTAACATCTTATAAATGAATCCCATCGGAGTATTACAGAGTGCTTTCAGTTCCTATGAAAATCAGATTATGCTAGTTGTTGTCGCAAATATGAGCTCCTGAATTAGCATTAGCTATATACATCATCATAGCACAGCTTCTTAGAAATCTTGAGCCATATATTCCTCTTGATCTGATGATTTAAGTAATCATTGTGCCGGCAGTATAAATTTTTTTTCCTCCCACACATTTTGACCTGGAAGTGACATCACCTGAAACAAAGGCTGTCATTGGCCCACTGTATACTCTGTAGCAAAAGTTCACTGGGATCAAAGACCCTGTGCACACGACAACATTTTTACCCCAAACTGGCAAACTTCTTTTCTAGTTCAGCTGTCTGTGCATATGAAGCCAGGATTTCAGCAGTGTGAAAGTGTAGAAGTTTAAAACCAGTCTCCAGAGTGGAAGGGTTTCACCGTTTTTTCTTCTCCCTGTGCACGAGTGAAATGGCCAGCATATGCATATGTCAGTCATTTTTTGTGGCTCCAGTGGCCATGCACCTGTGATGCTGACATCACGGTTACAAAACACACGAGCTGCACTTCATTGGTCGACATGTCCCCCGGTGTGCAGTCTTTTCATCCGCGTCCAAGCTGCCGCTGGGACGTTAAACTTTCTCCCGTATCTTCAAAAGCTAAAAACTAAACAGCAAAACATGTTTCTGAAAACAGTTGATGCAAGAAATTGCTGAATATGTGTAATTTTTTCACTAACAACTGTTATTTTATAAGTTCAGCACTAGCTCTTTGAAGCGGTCAACAGTTGACAGGAAATTGCATGTGGTGCTTTAAAAAAGTTACACTGCCCCCTACTGGCGTGACACAGTTTTTCACACCTTGACTGGTCCTGTGTGAACTTGCCACAGTTCGTGTGATGTCAACGTGTGCATGTCAATCTTTTTTCCCAGTTTCAATGAAGACGTTTTTGTCTGCACAACCCCAAAGTCCATGCTGATTTTTTCTGACCCACATGTTCTGCAAAAGTGTGAATATTGTAAACTGAACCGACTGAATCTGTTCATGTGAATTTACATCCTTTTTTGTTTTGTTTTTTCCCAGATGAAAATCCGAAAAAGTGAGGGGCTACTCTCACTGTAGTGCTGGTTCCATGGTGACCGAGGTTTGACCCCTAAAGTATGGAAGCTCTGTCTGTGTGATCACTCCCTACTATTTTGCAGAACAGCACCTTCCCCCTGCTTTAGAGTGAGCCATGATCAGACAGAGTTAAGTTTATGTGCCTGTATTTTAAATAGCCTAAATTATCAGCAAGGGCTGTGCGATGTGTATCGGATGACGATATAAAAATGTCTATCGTTTCATAGAATACTCTATCGTTTATATCGTATTTAAAATGCCCATACCCCGGACTTCCGGTTATGGCTGCCACGTAGGACGGACGTGTCTCGCTCTGCTCTGCTCCTGGAGAAAAAAAATCGGCAAATAACTCTCTCATTTGGGACAGAACGTATCCCAGCATTTGGGCGAGGATATGTCGGCGAAGCCTAAGGCTGGAAAACCAGGAAAAGGAAAAAAGCGAGCCGCCGAAACAGTCCAAATTAACGGACTTTCAGGTCTGTGACGCAGCAAACAAAACTCCATATATGGCGGAGGAGGCTGGCAACGGCGCGATATCTGCGGGGAATGGCGCAGATGCGCTGATGGCTGCCGTGAGTTCAATGAGAGCGGACTTTTCCTCTAGATTTGATGGGATTATGACAGCGTTGGAAGGAATAAGAAAGGAATTGGGTGACTGTGTAGAACGAACGGCGCAGATGGAGCTCCGTCTCGCTAGTGCTGAAGATGACGTCACCCGTCTTCAATTAAAGGTGCGCACTTTGGAAAAAAAAAAATAAATCTCTGGAAGATAATATTTTGGATTTGGAATCTCGGTCGAGACAGAATAATTTGAGGCTGGTGGGTCTTCCAGAGGAATCAGAAAGTCGGGACGTATGTTCCTTTCTGGAAAAGTGGATTCCGGAGGTGCTGGGCAGCGAGGAGTTGCAATCAGCAGTGGTTCTGGAAAAAGCACATCGTATTGGCCCACGGAGAGATAAGGGACCGCCGAGGACCTTAATTATGAAGTTTCTTAGCAACAGAGACAGGATGAAGATCTTCAACGCTGCACGTGCTAAAGGAGAGATTAAACACCAGGACCAGCAGGTGCGGTTCTACCCAGATTTGGCCACAGGAATCCAGCAATTGAGGAAGCAGTTTGATCCCGTACGTAAGGAGCTGCGCAACCTTGGGATTCGTCATGGTGTAATCTATCCTGCGAGACTGCTGACCACGTATGAGGGCAGAACCCACATCTTCAAGACCCCAGAGGAGGCGCAGGAGTTCATCAAGAAGATCAAAGAAGAAGAAGAGACTGGTGGGAGCTAAGCATGAACAAAATATAAGGTAGAATAATTAAGCATTTGCACAGGCATCTGACTGACTTGAAGTAAATAGTAAGTTTACAAAATATAGATTGTATTATATATTAAAAAAACAAAACAAAAACAAAACAAACAAAAAAAAAACTATGATGTACAAAGTTGTTAAAAATTTTGGAGTTAAGTTGGAAAACTACAGAGGAGAGTTAATGTTACGTCATTAAAAGCAGTAGAGTTAGGGTGATTGGGAGGATGAAGAAGGAGTGGCTTAGGCTGTTCCCCGTTGGTGTGGAACGGTCGATGGCTATATCGGGAGACAGAATTTTTCTTTTGATTTTGGGGGGTTTGCCACAAGTGTGGGAAGGGGAAATTTGTTTGTGTGTAGTTTGTAGGATGAATGTTCAACCACTCATGTTTTTGCTTCTCTGTATGAGCATGTTTACACTGCAAGGTAATCCCAAACTCTCTATTGATCATGGATCAAAGTGTTAATCTTAATTTAACTTCATGGAATTGCAGAGGTCTACAAAATTTTAAAAAACTTAAACAAGTTATGAATAAAATAAAGGACATGGGTTCAAGAATTGTGTTTTTACAAGAAACTCATCTGATAGAGGAGGATGTTAAAAGAATTAGGAGTAGATGGCAGGGAAGTGTATTCACCTCTTCATTTTCATCCCGAGCCAGGGGAGTTATGACTCTCATACATAAATCAGTTCCTTTTCAAGTGAAAAATGTAATTGGAGACAAATTTGGAAGATATGTAATCATTCAAGGTTCTTTGCTATTAGAAAATATAAATCTTGTGAACTTATATGGTCCCAATATAGATGATCAGAAGTTCTTTGCTAATTTATTTCTCATCTTATCATCACTTACAGGGCAACATATAATAGCAGGGGATTTTAATTGTACATTGAATCCAGGTGTGGATAGATCAACAGGACTGGATTGTACGCACATTGGATGTAGGATGACTATTAATCATTTTATGAAAGAATTGAGATTGTTAGATATATGGAGAGAAATGAAACCACAAGTTAAAGCCTATTCTTGTTATTCCAGTACCTACAAGACATTCTCACGTATTGATTATTTTTTGATTTCCACAGAATTAAGGTCCAAGATTCAAAACTGCTTTTATGATAACATCGTGATCTCTGATCATGCACCCTGTTGTCTAATATATGTAGATAAAAAATTGACAAAGGAATCAGGTAGATGGCAATTTCAGCATAAATGGCTTCAGGATGAGGAATTTGTCAAGTATATAGAAAAACAGATAGACGAGTTCTTTGACATCAATACTACACAAACATCAGCATGTGTAAAGTGGGAGGCTTTCAAAGCTTTTATTAGGGGACATATTATTAGTTATACAGGATCAAAATCTAAGAAGACTCGAGAGGAGAGAGCTAAATTGGAACATAAAATAAAAAGTCTTCAGGAAAAAGTGTATGCAGGAAGTGACCCAAGGTTGGAGAATGAATTACTGATTTTGAGAGCTGAATACGACAAAAAATCAGCGAATAGAGCAGCCTCGAGTCTTCTAAGATTGAAACAATCTTTTTATGAACAAGGTGAAAAATCAGGAAAATTATTAGCATGGCAGATTAAACAATTGGAAATTAAAACACCAATTACCAGTATTATAAGTAACGGACAGGTAGTTATAGATCCTTTAGAAATTAATAGAGCCTTTAGAGATTACTATGAAAAATTATATGATACCAAAAATGAACCTGATTTAACAAAACTAAATGGGTTTTTGAACGAACTATCTATACCGTGTATTCCAAATGAAAACAGGGAGATATTGGAGTCTAAAATTAGTCAAGAAGAAGTTGGGCTAGCCATTGATAATATGAAATCAGGAAAAAGTGCAGGACCAGATGGTCTTCCAGTTGACCTTTATAAAAAATTTAAGAATAAATTAATAAAACCTTTTTTGGAAATGGTTTTAGAAGCATTTCAAAATAATAATTTACCATCATACATAAATAATGCCTTAATTATACTGCTGCCAAAACCAGGTAAGCCCTCTAATAAATGTGAAAATATGAGACCAATAAGCCTATTAAACGCCGACCTTAAGATAATCTGTAAAATTTTAGCAAGACGAATACAAGAAATTTTACCAAATATTATTAATCGAGATCAGAATGGCTTTATAAAGGGTAGACAAGGCTTCCATAATGTAAGAAGACTATTTAATATTATTTATTTTAATAAAGAAGCACCGGATACAGCTCTCCTATCATTGGACGCCGAAAAGGCCTTTGATAGAGTTGAATGGCCCTTTCTTTTTGAAGTCCTACAAAGGTTTGGACTTGGAAATAATTTCATAAAATGGGTTCAAATAATATACAATAATGCTACAGCAGAAATCCTAACAAATAACAATATTTCAAAACCAATAAAAATCAATAGAGGATGTCGACAAGGCTGTCCACTTTCACCTTTACTGTTTACTATGGCAATTGAACCTTTAGCGATAGCGATACGTTTACATTCACAAATATATGGAATTAAAGTTGGACCAACAGAACATAAAATCTCTCTGTACGCCGATGATATAATTTTGTTTATGTCGAATCTAAAAAAATCAAATCCAACCTTGTTGAATTTAATAAAGAATTTTGGGGAAATATCAGGATATAAAATAAATAAAACTAAATCTTCAATATTAATGCTAAATGAGACCCAGAGAAATTACCCAGCCCCTGAGGTAAATCAATTCAATGTTGTAAATCAGTTTAAATATTTAGGAATCCAAATTATGCCTAAGCTAGAATCAGTCGCCAGTGTCAACTATGAAGCCTTAATGTCAGATATCAATGAGTTAACTCAGAGATGGATGTCACTACCAATGTCGATGATCGGGAGAATCAATATACTTAAAAGTAATATTTTACCTAAAATACTTTATTTATTTCAATACATTCCCTTATCACCACCTTTAGATCTATTCTCAAGAATAAAAAAAAAAGTTAGTGGAATTTATATGGAACAACAGGAGGGCTAGATTACGTTTGTCTTTATTATATTTACCATTTGATCGTGGAGGTCTGAAATGTCCAAATTTTATGTTGTATTATTGGTCGGCACAACTGAGGTCTATGACATATTATTTTTCATCAAATGATCTCCCTCACTGGACTGAAATGGAATCATACAATTTACCTTTACCTCTTCCCATATTCATATACTCAGATTCGGCAAAAAAATTACAAAAACAAGTTAAAAATCCATTTGTAAAGCATATGATCAAAATATGGTGTGAAGCTAAAAACTATTTAAAAGAACCACAGTTATTGTCACAATTTAGTCCAATATGGGGTAATCAATATTTTAAACCAGGGAGAGCGGACGCTGTATTTAAAGTATGGAATTTAAAAGGGATACAAAAGATTCAGGATTTATATTTGCCATGTGCGGACAACATAATGTCTTTTGAAGAGCTGAGGATCAAATTTAATCTCAATAGAACACATTTTTTAAAATATCTTCAACTTAGAAACTTTATTCGATCAAATCAAAATAAAGCTCTCACTCGACCTATTTATTCATCCTTGGAAAAAATGATGATGAAAGATAGTAAAAGAAAGGGTATTATTTCAGAGTTTTATAACTCATTGACACTATCTTCAAGTGAAAATTCACTGAAAAGATTAAACTACTGGAAAGAAGATCTGCAAATTGAAATTTCAGAGGAACAATGGGAATTGGCTTGTACAGAAGCTCAAACCAAATCAATAAATGCACGCCTTAAATTGATACATTTCAAATGGTTAATGCGGATGTATGTTACACCGGAGGAGTTAAATAGATATAACAAAAATATACCAGATACATGCACAAAATGCATGGAAAGTAAAGGAACCCTATTTCATTGTTTATGGGAATGTAGATTAATAAGAATGTTTTGGGAAGAGGTGAGGGTAACAATTGAAAAAATAATCTCAAAACAAATCATATTGAATCCTAAACTGTTTTTGTTGGGTCTGTACCCAGAAAAGCATAATTTTAAAAAAGTGAAAGAACATTCATAGACCTCAGTTTGCTTAATGCCAAAAAATGTATTGCACTATTATGGAAAAAGACTCATAGACCAGATGTGACTCAGTGGTTAAGACTGATGTTAACAAACCTTCCATTAGAAAGAATAACATATATACTGAAATCAAAGGAAATTGTGTTTGAGAATATATGGAGACCAAAAATTTAAACATAACTCTTGAAGAAGAAGGTGAATGATGTGTGTGGACCTTGTAAATTCCAAACTGGTGAACATAATATGTATACTTATGTATTGGATTGTCTAGACTAAACAGAGGAGCATTGTTGAAGACTTGATTTTGTTGGTGGTTGTTGGTGTTTTTAGTGCATTTTTTTTTTTGTAGTACTTTAGTGTTAGTGTTTGATTGTTTGTATCATGTTTGTTAAAAAAAAAAAAAAAAGGTTCAATAAAGATATTGTGGAAAAAAAAATGCCCATACCCCCGTTTATTCAGTAAAGCTCGTACCTCACCACTACTTGTCAGCGCCTCGTCTCTTGCAGTGCGCGATTGCCCGCAGCGGAACAGGTGTGGTGGCTGACTAGGCTTCAGTCTGGTGGATGCTAGTGCTAACTCCAGACTACTGGTCCAGATAGCTGCTACTCCTGTTTGCCAGGGATGTGGGACCGTTTTTCATCGTGCTGCGTCAGAGAGGATAGTTTACTGACCTCGTTTTAATAGGAGGTAAGTAACGTTAACACCATGTCTAATTATAAAATGCTAAATGATCATCATTTAAGCTAAGTTGTGCTAACTGGAAACCGTAGCAGACCATCGTTTTTTTGTTTTTTTTTTGTTTTTTTTTTTTTGGGGGGGGTAAATTACTGCTGAGTTTCTTAGTTTTGTCTGAAAAAATGTATTGAAGCTGCAAAAGTGTATGATGGTGGCACATACACACAAAATAAATCCATCCATCCATCCATCTTCTACCGCTTTTCCGGAGGTCCGGGTCGCGGAGGCAGCAGTTCAAGCAGAGAAGCCCAGACTTCGCTCTCCCCAGCCACCTGCTCCAGCTCTTCAGAGATGATACCAAGGTGTTCACAGACCAGCTGGGAGACATAGTCTCTCCACCGAGTCCTGGGTCTTCCCCGGGGTCTCCTCCCAGTGGGACGTGCCTGAAACACCTCAAGTGGGAGGCGTCCAGGAGGCATCCTAATCAGATGCCCATACCATCTCAACTGACTCTTTTCAATGTGGAGGAGCAGCGGTTCTACTCTGAGCCTCTCCCTGATGACTGAGCTCCTCACCCTATCTGAGGGTGAGTCCAGCAATGCTACGGAGAAAGCTCATTTCAGCCGCTTGTATCCGCGATCTTGTTCTTTCAGTCATTACCCAAAGCTCGTGACCATAGGTGAGAGTAGGAACGTAAATTGACTGGTAAATCAACAGCTTTGCCTTAGAACTCAGCTCCCTCTTCACCACAACAGACCGGTACAACGTCCGCATCACTGCAGATGCTGCTCCAATCAGTCTGTCAATCTCTCGCTCCATTTTCCCCTCACTCGTGAACAAGACCCCAAGATACTTAAACTCCTCCACTTGGGGCAAGAGCCTGTCCCTAACCCAGAGAGGACAATCCACCTTTTTCCGGCTGAGGACCATGGACTCGGACTTGGAGGTGCTGATTCTCATCCCAGCCGCTTCACACTCAGCGGCAAACCGTCCCAGCAAGAGCTGTAGGTCATTGCTGGATGAAGCCAACAGGACATCATCATCTGCAAACAACAGAGATGAGATCCTGTGGTCACCAAGCATGACACCCTCCATTCCCTGGCTGCGCCTAGAAATCCTGTCCATAAAAATTATGAACAGGATCGGTGACAAAGGGCAGCCCTGGCGGAGTCCAACTCTCACTGGGAATGACTCCGACCGAGTGTTGGCAATACGAACCAAACTCTCACAGCGGTCGTACAGAGACCAAATAGCTCGTAACAACAAGCCCGATACCCCATACTCCCGAAGCACCCCCCACAAAAAACCACGAGGAACGCAGTCAAATGCCTTCTCCAAGTCCACAAAACACATGTAAACTGGTTGGGCAAACTCCCACGAACCCTCAAGAATTCTCGAGAGGGTAAAGAGCTGGTCCGATGTGCCACGGCCAGGACGAAAACCACATTGCTCCTCCTGAATCTGAGGTTCGACCAACGGCCGGACTCTCCTCTCCAGTACCTTGGCATAGACCTTCCCAGGGAGGCTGAGGAGTGTGATCCCTCTAAAGTTGGAGCACACCCTCTGGTCCCCTTTTTTGAAGAGAGGAACCACCACCCCGGTTTGCCATGCCAAAGGCACTGCCCCCGACCTCCACGCAATGTTGCAGAGGCGTGTCAACCATGACAGCCCAACAACATCCAGGGCCTTGAGGTACTCGGGACGAATGTCGTCCACCCCCGGGGCCCGGCCACCAAGGAGATTTTTAACCACCTTGGCGACCTCAGCCCCTGTGATAGGTGAGTCATCCCTCTCGTCCCCAAACCCTGCTTCCTCTGTGGAAGGCGTATCAATGGGATTGAGAAGATCCTCGAAGTATTCCTTCCACCGCCCAACGATATCCCCAGTTGAAGTCAACAGTGTCCCATCCGCACCATACACAGTGTGGACAGGGAGCTGCTTTCCCCTCCTGAGCCGCCGGACAGTTTGCCAGAATCTCTTCGAGGCTGACCGAAAGTCTTGTTCCATGGCCTCACCGAACTCCTCCCATACCCGGGTTTTTGCTTCAGCAACCACCCGAGCTGCACTCCGCTTGGCCTGCCGGTACACCTCATCTGCTTCGGGAGTCCCACAAGCCAACCAAGCTTGATAGGACTCCTTCTTCAGCTTAATGGCCCCCCTCACCACTGGTGTCCACCACTTGGTTCGGGGGTTGCCACCACGAGGTGCACCGACCACCTTGCGGCCGCAGCTCTGGGCTGCCGCTTCAACAACAGAGGTGGAGAACATGGCCCATTCAGACTCCATGTCTCCAGACTCCCTCGGAATGTGGTTGAAGTTCTTCCGGAAGTGGGAGTTGAAGACCTCCCGGACACAAAATAAATAATAAATAAAACTGGTCAGAGGAGCAAGTTGGCTCTTAATGTAATTTATTTGATTTCTAATCATTTTAATGAGTCAAGTAGTGATAATGAATACAGTTAAAGTCATCTCATTTATTTTATTACATTACCTTTTGTGTCTTTGATTTTCATATCATGACCAATCTGATATATTTTTACTAAGAAGCAAACAGGTTAAATCAGGCCAGAACAACAGTCTTTAGGCTGCAGGTCTACACTTAAATTTTCATTGATTTAAACTAACGGCTAATTTATATCTGTAGATGGCAGCCATGGGTAATTTTTTCATTCTCAGACATTTTTTTATGTTTGTTTTGTTTTTTTTGTTTTTTTTGCTATTCTCCTCTGGCTGAGGAAATATTTAATTTATTGATGTTTACTTTGTGTTTATATATGATTTAGAAGAAAAACCTGAAATTTATGAGACTCAAGTCTCAAATGCACGTTACAAAACTATTTTATAACACTGCAGAATTATGAGGGAAATGGTACCAGTAAAAAAAAAAAAGGAGATGGTCCTTTTTATATGATTATCTGAACTGTAGAATTTACAGAAAATGTATATTGTGATATATCGTTATCGTGATATAAGGTATATCGTGATATGAATTTTTTGCCATATCGTACAGCACTATTATCAGCTAAAAAAGTTGGCAGAATATTTTTTCGACCGCTCTCTGCCTCTCGCTGGCTGAGGCTGATTGTGTCTGTTCCTTGAATGTAGGATAATTTCCTACAGAATAGTTGAAACAACCGACTCCGTGCTGGAAACTCTGCAGATGGGTTTTTTCTCTGCCGAAACCTGGGCAATAAGCGCCGGCACCCACTTACTAGTAATAAATTTAAAGGAACTTACCACTGCGGTACCCGGTCAAGTCCCCCCCCATAACCAACTCGCCCCGGAAGCATATACATGTAGGCCGTGCATTACCTGAACTCTCATCATCATCAGCTGTGTCTCAATTCAAGTTCTACGTCCTACTAAGTGCACATTTCTAGGCCAGATATGTCACTGTTTGTTCACAGAATCGGACTTTCTGAGTCCTCTAAGCTCTTCAGAGCCGTCCTCTGAGCACTTTTTAATGAAAATGAGATTGTAGCTCGTTGTCCACTTTACCAATGTATTAGGTTGGTGTGGTTTGTGTTTTAACGTTTTGTTCAGGAGTTATTGATCTGCAAAGTCCGAATCTGTGAATATCTTGCCAACTTTACCGAAGTCTAAAAAAAACTTCGGAACGCTCCGCCGGCACTGGGACTGAAAAGTTCTTATAGTTGTCAAATTTGACCAAGTGTGGTTATTTTTCAACAGTCTCTCCGTCGGTGAGCACAGTTCTTCCATTGGTGTTGCGGCGCTTGGATCCCTGCGCTTGAAAAATAAATTATGGCCACACTTGATGGGGCAAGTTTGTTGTGGGGCAAGTTGGTTATGGGGGGACTTGACTGTGAACCACCACTGCTGCCAAAAATTGTCTCCATGCTATTTTTAAACTGTAGCTCTCTTGTATGATATTTTTTCTTGTGAATGTGCCCCCCCCCCCCCCCCCGTAAATTTAATGTTTTCTGCAAATTTACAGCTTTCTTTCTAATAAATTTCTGACTTTTTACGCTTAGATATATTAGACTTTTTTTTATGTAAATGTGAGACTTCTGGTAAATTTGAGGCTTTTTTTCTCATCAATTTTATTTTTCTTTCTGGCGGAAGATCATCTAGTAGCGCGGGCAGTGTTGTGGCGGAGTGGTTGGCACTGCGGCAGCACAGCAACTCACCCTTGGCCGGGGGATCCTGGGTTCGATTCCAGCCCCTGACCAACAGTGATCTGTGTGGAGTTTGCATGTTCTCCCCGTATCTGCGTGGGTTTACTCCGGGATTTCTCCGGTTTCCTCCCACATGCCAAAAACATGCAAGTTAGGTTTAATTGGGGACTCTAAAGTGGCCCCAGGTGTGAATGTAAGTGTGAATGATGAAAGGGTTGGGCACCGCACCAGTGGCTGCATCATCCACTCATGTGGAGGTCCTGTAATTTCCCCATTGTGGGACTAATAAAGGAATCTTAAAAAAAATCTAAATCTAGTATATACCTTGAGGCCAAAATGTAACACAGCTCTGAAGGGTTGTCCCATGCGCCTCAATTTAATGGAGGCTATAAAATACCCATTTCTGTACATATTTTCTTGCTGCTGTGAACTACAAACTTTTACTTCATTTTTAAAATACACGGCGTGTGCTCAGCTGATTGCCAGCTGCCACCATCCACACACACCGTGTAGTGAAAATGTAAGCCACTTCAAAGGCCTGGTGCGCACGACAGTGTTTTCGTTTTGAACCGGAGAGAAAGGTCTGCGTGCACGTGACACGTCACAGAAGCAACCATGCGTGCACGCAGATCCACCTAAGGTATGAAAACTGCTGTTGTAACTAACGGATGACAAGTACAGTGGTGTGAAAAAGTGTTTGCCCCCTTCTGATTTCTCATTTTTTTGTATGTCACACCTAAATGTTTCAGATCATCAAACAAATTTAAATATTAGGCTAAGATGACACAAGTAAACACAAAATGCAGTTTTTAAATGAAGGTGTTCATTATTAAGGGTAAAAAAAAAATCCAAACCTACATGGCCCTGTGTGGAAAAAGTGATTTCTCCCCCCCCCCCCATTAAAACATAAATTAACTGTGGTTTATCACATCTTTGAAAAGCTGACTTCAATTTCTCTAGCCACACCCAGGCCTGATTACTCCCACACCTGTTCTCAATCAAGAAATCATTTAAATAGGGCCTGCCTGACAAAGCAAAGTAGACCAAAAGAACCTCAAAAGCTAGATATCATGCTGCGATCCAAAGAAATTCAGGAACAAATGATAAGCAAAGTAACTGAGATCTGTCAGTCTGGACAAGGTTATAAAGCCATTTCTAAAGCTTTGGGACTCCAGCGAACCATAGTGAGAGCCATTATCCACAAATGGTGAAAAGATGGAACAGTGGTGAACCTTCCCAGGAATGTCCGGCTGACCAAAATTACCCCAAGAGCGCAGCGACGACTCATCCAAGAGGTCACAAAAGACCCCACAACAAAATCCAAAGAACTGCAGGTGTTACTTGCCTCAGTTACGGTCGGTGTTCCTGACTCCACCATAAGAAAGAGACTGGGCAAAAATGGCCTGCATGGCAGAGTTCCAAGATGAAAACCACTGCTGAGCAAAAAGAACATAAAGGCTCGTCTCAGTTTTGCCAGAAAACATCTTGATGATCCCCAAGACTTTTGGGAAAATACTCTGGACTGACGAGACAAAAGTTGAACTTTTTGGAAGGTGTGTGTCCCATTACATCCGGTGTAAAAGTAACGCAGCATTTCAGAAAAGGAACATCATACAGCAGTAAAATATGGTGGTGGTAGTGTGATGGTTCTGGGGCTGTTTTGCTGCTTCAGGACCTGGAAGACTTGCTGTGGCAAATGTAACCATGAATTCTGCTGTCTAGCAAAAAAATCCTGAAGGAGAATGTCCGGCCATCGGTTCGTGACCTCAAGCTGAAGCACACCTGGGTTCTGCAGTAGGACAATGATCCAAAACACACCAGCAAGTCCACCTCTGAATGGCTTAAGAAAAACAAAATGAAGACTTTGGAGTGGTCTAGTCAAAGTCCTGACCTGAATCTGATTGAGATGCTGTGGCATGACCTTAAAAAGGCGGTTCATGCTCGAAAACCCTCCAATGTGGCTGAATTACAACAATTCTGCAGAGATGAGTTGGCCAGAATTCCTCCACACCGCTGTGAAAGACTCATTGCCAGTTATTGCAAACACTTGATTGCAGTTGTTGCTGCTAAGGGTGGCCCAACCAGTTATTAGGTTTAGGGGGCAATCACTTTTTCACACAGGGCCATGTAGGTTTGGATTTTTTCCCTTTTATAATAAACACCTTCATTTAAAAACTTCATTTTGTGTTTACTTGTGTTATCTTTGTCTAATATTTAAATTTGTTTGATGATCTGAAACATTTAAGTGTGACAAACATACAAAAAATGAGAAATCAGGAACGGGGCAAACACTTTTTTACACCATTGTAGCAGTTTTACTCCGAGGAATTTTGGATTACAAAACCACAACTATAAATGCCAGATTCCCCCTGCACAACATATTTATATTTGTTTTTTTTAAGTTGAAAGAATCAGGGAGTCGTAGATAAATGAACAACCCGTGTAACTGCAGGCAATAGAAAAAAAATTTGACTTACTGACACTTGGTTTGAATATTTGATAAGTAGTCTTCAGTCATAACTTTTACAAAAGCATTACAAGTAAGAAAAAACAGTGATGTGATGTTGGCTGGCTGGGGAGCTGCGCAAAACTGGATTTAAAACATCGACTGCTCCACAGTGATTTTTTTTTTTTAATCATTCAGCAAAGGCAAGTGAGATTTTTGGGATGTATTTCAGTATCCTCCTTGGTAATAAATTTGATGATTAGTTTTCTCTATAATGCTGCATCTATTGTGTAAAAAGAAAAAGTTCCACAGATACCGTTAAGAGATGTTTTTTTACCTTATCCTCACTATAAACACAACAGTCTTAAAGTTTAATCATGGGGTGTGTATTTCTGTGAGAAATAAAAAGTCCTTGATGTATGGACTGGCTGAAATCTATTGTAAATTGGGTCTGTAATGTACTGTTGCTGTTTATCTTTGTGCATACGGACGTGGAAAAACAGTGCTGATAAAACCTCTCCACTCTGGAGACTGGTTTTAAATCTCTGCACTTTCACACCTCCAAAAACCCAGTGTCATATGCACAGACAGCTAAACTGTAAATGAACTTCCCCAGTTTGGGGTAAAAACGTTGTCGTGTGAACGGTCCCCCAAGTCTGTGCTCCACAGGCGTGTGTGACATACACTGCCCATGTGATACAAACAGAGAGAACCTTGCTGAACAAAATACAAATGGCTGGTGCAGACCCCCGCTGAGAGTGCCATGTTACCTTAGCACAGAACAAGGCAAATGGCACCAGTGAGAGTATGACCTGAATGTCATGTTCTTTGCCTCTGTCTGCACATCTGAATGACATAGGCTCCAAATAATGACCGTTCTGTCGGATAAGGCTAATGATCTGTCTAACTATACAGTAGTTTCCCCAAAGAGATTTAAAAAGCAGATCCCGTAACCTCTCTGGTTTTCCTGACTAGCATTGCTTTCAAGGATTTCATATTCACATATTCAGTAAAAACAAAACAAAATATTTCTCCTATTTATAAACGGTAGTAGTTCAGGCTGAGTTTAATTTTTCTTTTTAAATTCCACGTCAACAAGTAAATAACATAAAATGCCACATCTTAGGTGCACTTAGATGTGGGGGTTTATATGCTGAATCCGTTTACCTGCCGCAAACGTCGCTGTTGACAGACCTCTCCCCGGACTTTTTGGCTCTCGTCGCCCTGAAAGATGTGGTGTTTTGTCTTCTGGGTTGTTGAATAAATTTAACCTAAAGTGGCTGAAATGAACGAGAATGGACCTCAGGTCTGCAGCTTCACATCGGAGTGGGGTTGTTGATGTGTGGAAAAATTTGCGAGCAGATTATCTGCACTGCAATACTGTTTTTTTTCGATGAATGACACAATATGACACACCCCTACTAACATCTAGAGGCCTGACACTGAAAAGTTTTCAGAAGAATATTTTGAGTGAAATGACAGAGAAGGATTTTTATTTGAGATGTCAGTCTGTACATCCCAGATGGAGGAAAAGTAAGGGATGAGTGATGGGTATAGTCGGCATCAGCAGAACCTAAACTCAGGGTGCAATTCTAAACTCATTCCATCTACTGTGTTTTAGGGAGCTGTCAAAACTTCACACTTCAAAGAATCCCAATAACAGAGATACACACACACACACACACACACACACACACACACACACACAGAGAGCCTTCCTGTGTCTTGAGTCTCACTGAGTAAGGCTGCTAGTGATCTGGGATAATTGGTATAAAGAGAGAGAAACTAAAAGTTTCAGGACATTTACAGTGTTGGTGAATAACTCGGCCCCTCTTCCTTTACAAGTTGATCAAAGGCTCGCTGGTGTGGTGGGGTTAGCTGCCGCATCTGCCTTGTTAAATGCCACTTATCCTCCTGTAAGGCCTTGCAGCACTCTTGAGTGTCATGGTTTAATCGGAGGAGATGATTTAATAAAACACCCTGAGGACAGGGTGTTAAATGGCCTTGCTCATACTGACAGATTTCAGTCAGATTTTAATCTTTCACGCGGCAGCATGGCTCTATTTCTCAAGATCTGCTGTACATCGTTACCCACCTGTCTACTAACTGACTTCAGCTCCTTTCCCACATGCCAAAAACCCCCAATGAAACTAACCGTCGGTGGGGTAGGAAAGAATTCACAAGATTTCTCACCATTGGGTCAGATGACTCAACAGTATGCTTTTGTTTTTGGCTTCACCTCCATTTGGCAGCATTGTGAATGGCATACTCTGGTGAATGTGGAAATTAAATCCACACTGTCTAGGAACAAACGTCATTGTTTGTGGGTTCAATCTGTGATGAGTTTGTGTTGTTTGGCAGAGGGACAAAAGTTGAAGACATTAAAAAAATGCCGGTTAACCCACTGATCCTGCAGGGCATATTCATGACCTCACCAACATGACGACGACACTGTGGCAAAGGGAAAAACAAAACAAAAAAACAAAAACAGAAAAAGAAATGCAAGCTTGCAGGCTGGGTGTCAAACCTGAGTCTGTTTGCAGTAGGAAGAGAATCAGTGGAGCGTTCTTTTGGGGTTTGATTGTGTTTATCAAGTGTTGCACTTTTCGGGAAAGGATGTATTTTTCTTGCACAATCATAATTATATTTGAGTTTACTAATGCTGTATCTGCTGCACAATAGACAACTGCGATTCAACCTAAAGGTGCATTGAAACCAAACACAACTAAATTCAGCCATGCAGACACATGGAGTTAATGTACTTGAGTTGCGTGACTAAATTTAGTTGCGTTTGGTCTGAATGCACCTTAAGGCTCTGGGCTAAGATGTTTGGATGTTTCATCATCAAGACTGCCACAGTTTATGTGAAGCACGAATTTCCTTTGAGTTTCTCTCAAACCAAGGAAGAAGTTTAATTTTGTATTTGACTCAATGAAATGCAAAAGAATATTATTCCCTGCAACGTTTTTGTTTTATCTCGAGAGCAGATTTCTTTTAAACTAGGTACTACTTTTGCCATTCTTTAATACAGTTTCTACCTCATTCATTCTATTAATTATTGCCAGTTTTTATAAATCACAATGTTTAAAAAGACAAGTCAGTAATGGTTAAACAGTGATACTTCAGAATTACTGTATACGAAGAAACCACAACTGTGAAGCATGACTGCTCCCTGAGAATTTTTTTTTTTTTTTAATTTTACCCCTCTATGCTCAGAGTCACAGTTGTCATAGCAACTGCATCAGTCCATAGCAGAAAGATTATGGTATGCAGATAAAGTAGAGGCCCTGTGTTCGTCTGAGAGGATCTACCATTTTGTACACCATAAAAGTGAAATGGATATTGAGGAGAAAGTAAAGCTATCTGACCAAGCACCCCAGCGGAGCCAATGATATACAGCAGGGGACAAAAGGAGCATTTTTCCTCAACACAATAGACCTAATTTCTTGGGTCGAGATTGCACTTGTTTCATCACAACTACTGCAGATTCACTGCCATCTCTGACAATGAAGACTACTTTCTGTCCATGCACTCCTCTCTTTTGTCACAACTTTCGCTCTGGTCAGCTGACACCCATTCTTCTTTTTCTTTTTAGGCATCAGGCCCCCCATTATGAATGGGCCCATGCACCCGCGTCCCCTGGTGGCACTGCTAGATGGGCGCGACTGCACTGTGGAGATGCCCATCCTGAAAGATGTAGCAACTGTGGCCTTCTGTGACGCTCAGTCCACACAGGAGATCCACGAAAAGGTAAGGTGCAAACACAAATATCACAACATTATAGCTAGACTTTGAGAGCATGTGTTCCAATGGGTAGTTTCCAGACTAATGCATTAATCTCCAGAGTTTGTATTAGGCAAAGAAAGCTTTTGTTGCTTTTGTGTACTATATACTGAATATATTTGAGATTGAGAGGTACACGAGTCCTTGTAGTCCACAGAATTACACACTACATGATCACTTACAACAACAAAACCAGTTGGGCCATCCCCCCAGAGTTTTTGCAGCCTTCACTGGCATTAAGGAACACTGTTGCAATAAGGGGGTGTAGGTGGCCTTTTGATTTATTTTTTTTTTCCCCTCCTCTCTTGATACCTTCCCCACTGTATGTGGCTTTATGCACTGTCCCCTTCTTTATGTAGACTTAAATCAATGTGTTACTATTCTTCAGTCTGAAATAACAGTGCTTTGTGACAGTAACAAAACAGCAACCCGGTACAAGCTCATGCTTAATGTATTTATTGAGTTTCTCTGCTTAGCTCCCTTCTATTTTCCTTAGAATTTATCCTGATAAGAACAAATTCAAATGCTGGAATAATAGAAGATCAGTTGAAGCAATGTAGAATTGTTTTTTAGTGCTGCTTTAGCTTCTCATTATAAAACTTTGTATATTTTATATCTTATATTTCAACTAATAAATGAATTTATTCATTGTCATACATCTGTATTCCTCTATAAATAAATAAATAAATAAATAGAATTACTGGGGGAAAAAACGTTGTAAAAGCTGAAACCAAAGCAAACTGTTCAACTACTAGTGTTGTTGATTTGAGGTCACGTTGCCCCGCCCTAATGCCACGTTTCAAATAAAAACACAAACATCCACAGGAATGCCAGGACTCAGGACTTCAGTGTTACTCATTTTGGCTAGTGGAGTTTTAATGTGGTGGCTGTTCAGTTAACATGACAATCACATTACTGTTAAATTAGAAAAGATAACAAGGGAAATGGAATCGAATAGGCTTTATTGTCATTGTACGGTTGTACAGCACAACAAAACTGTGGGTGCTCCACCAGGCTACTGCGCAGTAAAGTGAGGAGAATTTGAAATAAAACGGTTACAGAACACACGATTAACCATACGACTGAAGTAAAGGTAAAAATAACAAATAGCCCATTGGTATATAGACAGATACGGTAGTGGCTTTGCGGGTGGAGCCACTGCCATACCTGTGTATGTTTAATATAATTGATTTATCACCAGGACAATACAGGGGTTTTTGAATTGTATTTGTCCCGACTGAAAGGACGGTTTTAAGTGCACATTCATGGCATTTGTGTAGTGTACGCCATCAGTCTCACAGAGTGACACCATAAGAGCTTTTGTATTGTCCAACCAGTGGACCAAAAGTCCAAAAAGATTTTATTCATCTTTGTCAACAAGAAATCAAAAATAAATGTTTTTGTTGGGAAAAATTACAGTTTTACATTGTGTTAGGGTACAAATTAGGATTTAGTAACTAAAGTAGAAGGCTCTCAAAGCTGGATGATTTGGCCTTTTAAACATTCCTTTAAAAAATCTGGATACAACATATTGTTTTAATATCCTGGTAAGTGATGATGGGGAAAAAACCAAATTTGTTGATCTTCTGATGAAACAAACTGACTAATTTCATCTATTCTGAATAACAGTGAGGCACTTTAAAAAAAAAAAAAAAAGTCTGAATATTTGCAACTAATTTTCCAGTGTCCACAGACGTTGCGTGCAGCATTAAAACCCTGACATCCACTGAAAAGAAAATCTGAAGTTCTGGTATTTAGACCTGCAACACTTTTAATAACAAAGTGAAGTGAACAACAGACAAATAACTGTGATTAAATAACTGCAGAGAGCAAACTTTAAATGTGGTTCAGGCTTGGCTCTTTACTCAGCCACTATGGATTGTAAATGGGTTTGTATGTCTGGCAGGGTTACGTCTTGCTCTGGGCGTCTGCCAGGCACATGCACTCTGCAAGTGCGCTCTGTAGGCCTCAGTGTGGGCAAAACAGATGGCTCTCCCTCGCTCACTATCTGTCTCTTCCACTCTTTCTGGCTTTCTAATGAGCAGCCACCTCATTGTGTAATTAAAAGGGCTTCTTAACTGTAATTGAACCACATGTCATTTTCATCTTCTCACACACATAAAGGAGAGGGCTGGCAATGGTGGGAAAAAGATCATACGATTAACTGGGAACCAATTAAAAAGGTGATGACCTCTACTGAACTAGTAGTAAAATACAGCCATATTTTTTGTTCTATATGGCAATCAAAATATCTGCTTCTGACTCATATTTCACTTATGACGGACAATAGGACACTTTCCTCATTAATGGGAAATTTATGTGAATAGAGTCCCTACAAAGATATTGTCGTGGTTTAATATATTACAAAAAAAAGACTCCATGATATCAAATTTTCATGAAACTCAGTTATTCCTTACAATCACAGATAGTCAAAATCAGGATATGAGGGTGAAATCAAGGGAGAACAATAATTATATTATAATTATATACAATATAAGTTGCATACTAAGAGGCCACACTGGGCACACACAAACAGGAAAAAAACATGCCAATGAGCGGACATTTACTCTTTGCCCCCCCCCCACCCCCCATATGATAGGGTGTCTGCAGATATGGCTATACAGTAGTGTGAAAAAGTGTTTGCCCCCTTCCTGATTTCTCATTTTTTTGTATGTTTGTCACACTTAAATGTTTCAGATCATCAAATTTAAATATTAGACAAAGGTAACACAAGTAAACACAAAATGCAGTTTTTAATTGAAGGTGTTTATTATGAAGGGTAAAAAAAAATCCAAACCTACATGGCCCTGTGTGAAAAAGTGATTGCCCCCCTGTTAAAACATAAATTAACTGTGGTTTATCACATCTTTGAAAGCTGAGTTGAGTTTTCTAGCCATTTCTAAAGCTTTGGGACTCCAGCGAACCACAGTGAGAGCCATTATCTACAAATGGCAAAAACGCGGAATAGTGGTGAACCTTCCCAGGAGTGGCTGACAGACCAAAATTACCCCAAGAGCGCAGCGACAACTCATCCAAGAGGTCACAAAAGACCCCACAACAACATCCAAAGAACTGCAGGCCTCGCTTGCCTCAGTTAAGGTCAGTGTTCATGACTCTACCATAAGAAAGGGACTGGGCAAAAATGGCCTGCATGGCAGAGTTCCAAGACAAAAACCACTGCTGAACATAAAGGCTCATCTCAGTTTTGCCAGAAAACATCTTGATGATCCCCAAGACTTTTGGGAAAATACTCTGTGGACTGACGAGACAAAAGTTGGAACTTTTTGGAAGGTGTGTGTCCCATCACATCTGGTGTAAAAGTAACAGCATTTCAGAAAAGGAACATCATACCAACAGTAAAATATAGTGGTGGTAGTGTGATAGACTGGGGCTGTTTTGCTGCTTCAGCACCTGGAAGACTTGCTGTGTTAAATGGAACCATGAATTCTGCTGTCTAGCAAAAAATGCTGAAGGAGAATGTCCAACCATCTGTTCGTGACCTCAAGCTGAAACACACTTGGGTTCTGCAGCAGGACAATGATCCAAAATACACCAGCAAGTCCACCTCTGAATGGCTCAAGGAAAACAAAATGAAGACTTTGGAGTGGCCTAGACAAAGTCCTGACCTGAATCCAATTGAGATACTGTGACATGACCTTAAAAAGGCGGTTCAAGCTCGAAAACCCTCCAGTGTAGTTGAATTACAACAATTCTGCAAAGATGAGTTGGCCAAAATTCCTCCACAGCACTGTAAAAGACTCATTGCCAGTTACTGCAAACGCTTGATTGTAGTTGTTGCTGCTAAGGGTGGCCCAACCAGTTATTAAGGTTTAGGGGGCAATCACTTTTTCATACAAGGCCATGTAGGTTTGGATTTTTTTTCCCTTAATCATAGACTCCTTAATTTAAAAACTGCATTTTGTGTTTACTTGTGTTATCTTTGTCTAATATTTAAATTTGTTTGATGATCTGAAACATTCAAGTGTGACAAACATGCAAAAAAAATGAGAAATCAGGAAGGGGGCAAACACTTTTTCACACCTCTGTATATTATTTTCTTTTTTCAGGTCCTGAATGAAGCTGTTGGAGCTCTTATGTACCACACAATCACTTTGATGAAAGAAGACCTGGAGAAGTTTAAAGCACTACGCATCATCGTTCGCATTGGCAGTGGTTATGACAACATCGACATTAAATCAGCTGGAGAACTTGGTACGAATGCACACACAGCCACATATTCACACACTGGAAGAATCCTGACCTATGAGCATAAACATACATGTGATACTATGCATGATGTATGAGATTTGACAATACAGCATTAGTAAGCATACAGTAATTCAGACATTTTTTGTTATTATTGCTTTGGGTTTTTTTTTTTTTAGCTGCTTTCACAACAAAATCAACATTCTGTATATACCAGTACCAGCAGATGAGCCTGTCTTTTTGTCTAATTCTCTGGCGCACCATGTTTGAAGTCATCACATTGGTGAGGATCTCACAAATATGCTCGGGAAACATTGCCCTACAACAGCAGACGACAACATGGAAGCCAGTGAGAGTGTGGTTGCAGTTATTTAAAAAAAGATTCTTGCTAATGTTACACAATTATCCATACCACTAAATCACTGCTATACACTGAACCAACGAACAATATTGTTTTTTCCTTGGTCACGTTTTTGATTTTTTTGGTCCTCAGTTACCAGTGGGGTGTTATGGTGTAGTGATGTTGACACTTATGTCACTGTGTAAAGATTCATGTTCACATCACTGCTGATCATAGGTGAAAACAATAAATACCCACGTCTACTGCAGAATTGTTTGACAGAATTCTTGGCTGAATTCATTAGCACTGCTGCTAACAACAGACAGATGTTCGTGGGTGTTACTTTAAGGTGTTACTTTAAAGCTTTTGTGAGGTTAGTTTGTCCAGAGTAATGATGGATTTATACTCCACCTCCACTCTATGCATCTGCACGAGCGCGAGGCTTGTGTGACATAAGTTTTGTCATCTGCTCCAGTTGTGGGGCCCCTCCATGGCTGAGTTATTGCAGTCTAAATTTTGTGACCGCATTCCCTGTGCACGTTGACTACACGTGCAAGATCCAACCTCACATTCAAAAGGACAGCTGGACTAGTAGATGGAAAAAAAAAAAAAAAAAGAAGCATATATATACAGCAACTTGCACGCCAGCCTTGTCCAAAGCGTAGGTACACCAGAGCAGAAAGGAGCATAAACCCACTTTAAATGCTGTCACACCTTTCATCTCTACTGAACGTACATGTTTTTGGCCCTTATAGTCCAGATTGTTGGACCAGCGTGATCGCTTAATGCCACACTCAAGCATAAAACACGTCCTCAATAGATGCTCGTGTTATGTCCCCATGCAGCGTGAATATTATGTATCATTGATACAGACATTCCTTTTAACAATCATTTACAAACAGCAGCAGATGGTTCATCTTGGTCCAATGCAAAGGTCGAGTGTTTACTCTCTTACAGATACAAATATCTAGAGCCAAGAGGATAAAATCCACACGTACACAGAAGTATTTGGGAAAATTCTTGATTCAGCAGGGGAAAGGGCAGGAGTGACTCTGGTAGAGTGCACAGCAACGGGGCCTGGTTTGAGCGGGCCCAGAGTTTGTCAGATGGAGAGTAGGGGTGAGTTTAAAACACTGATTTACAAAAATCTAAGCTGGATTTTTTTTTAATATAATGGTTTTCACATGGGGCAGTGCGGTGGCGGAGTGGTTAGCACTGCAGCAGCACAGCGACACCCTTGGCCGGAGGATCCCGGGTTCGATCCCAGCCCCCAACCAACAGTGATCTGTGTGGAGTTTGCATGTTCTTCCCGTGTCTGCGTGGGTTTACTCTGCGATTTCTCCGGTTTCCTTCCACATGCCAAAAACGTGCAAGTTAGGTTAATTGGCATCAAACTGGGGATTCTAAATTGTCCTTAGGTATGACTGTGAGAGTGAATGGTTGTCTGTCTCTCTGTGTTGGCCCTGCGATGGACTGGCGATCTGTCCTGGGTGTACCCTGCCCTCTCGCCCAAAGATGCTGGGATAGGCTCCAGCCCCCCGCGACCCGAAAAGGATTAAGCGGAAGAAGATGGATGGATGGATGGCTTTTCACATGTGTGAAACTTGCAAGAGGTTTACAAGAGGTCTCCTCCTCTGTCTGAACTTTCTTGTTCAAATATTCATATATTCACCAATTTAGAGGATTCTTAGTATAATTAGCAGCACTAAGACTGTAAGAAATTCTTTCATATGCAGGAAAAATAGTTATTACAAGGGCAATATCCCTGACCGAACTGATATTGAACCAAATTAATTTGAACTAAATCAGGACCTTGTGAATCGGAATTGAACTGATTCTGGAAATCACTGATGAGGTTACCCAGGCACAAGTTTTATCCTGTTGTTGAGAACATTCTTTATTTTAAAAAAGTACATTACTGGGAGATGGGCAAAGTTAAGTCAGGTTGTTTATGGAAAAGTGACAAGGATGCCATTCATCTGACATTCATCTACATGTATGAATGTCAGATGAAGACACTGTTAGATTATCAGGAAGAAAGCATGTATGAACGGAAAAGTAGTTGAGGTGTAAAAGTTTCTCATTGTTGTACTTTCCTGTTACAGTTCAAGCATCACTAACGTCCCCTATCTTCTTCCACCGGGAGGAAGTTCTGCCATCTAAAACTAAAATAATTTTGTGTTCTGCAAAGTAAACTGCTGATGTGACACCTTCAGCCTGCACTTTCCTACCAAAATAGCTTGTGCCAAGCTTCATCCATCTCTCCAAATGTTTTTTTTTTTAAAGCAATTACTAATCCTTATCTACTCTCTGGTCCAACAGGCATAGCTGTATGTAATATGCCGGCTGCCTCGGTGGAGGAGACGGCTGACTCCACTCTGTGTCACATCCTCAACTTGTACAGACGCACCACCTGGCTGCATCAGGTTTGTAGCCCTGTACTGCTGATAAAAGGGACTGAAATGAGCTGGATTTAAATGAACTCATGCGAAATGTGTTGGTTAGAGGTGTGCATTCGGAGTTCACATTTTTAGTCTACTGACAAATCAGAGAAATTAAAACATTCATTCATTTTCTTTAGAATGTTGCTGTATTTGAAAGACGTTGATGTAAGATGTAGAAGGTACAGTAATGTGATTTGTTTCTCAAATCATTATTTAGACTCAAAGATTTTAGACGTTGCTCATTAAGTACAAAGTCCTGACATATTTAGATATAGCTGAATCATGGTGAACTGTGACCTTTTAGTTTACTGTTTCATACTTGAATTGAATAATTGATTGGTATTCATGTCAGGCTCTGCGGGAAGGCACGCGGGTTCAGAGTGTGGAACAGATCCGGGAGGTGGCGTCAGGAGCAGCGAGGATCAGAGGAGAGACCCTGGGACTTATAGGGCTTGGTGAGTAACAGCACAAGTAGGACATTGTCATGATGCTGAAAGCACGGAGCAGCAAATGTGCAGCAGACCTTTGAGCTAAATGCTAAGGTCAGCACGCAAACATGCACCACAGTGACAATGCTGACATACAGACATGTTTCAGTCTGCTGGCCAGAACATAATGCATTTCATCAAGTTTTTGCAAACAAAGTGTTCAAATTTTAATCTCTTCTACTTCAGTTTTGGGAAGTTGTCCTTAACACAGCTGGACAGGCTTTCCAAGGAGTTAGTGCCAATAAAATGTAAGCGGATTAACCAGAAGCAATGCAAATCTCCCCTTCTGTACAGTCATTTTTTTGTAATAATGAGCAAATGTGTGCTGTCAGAGAATGTGTAATTCGTAGAAGAAAAAAAAAGGAATAGAAAATGCATCAGAATAATTAAGAGTTTTGCTGCATTCCATTAAGTATTTAAATGTGTGCTGTGTCTCTATATGCTGCTGTGTGTATTGATGTTTGTGTGACTATATGCCCGTGGGCATTCATGTGCTTCTAGGTCGAGTGGGCCAGGCTGTAGCCCTGCGAGCCAAAGCTTTTGGCTTCAATGTGATTTTCTATGACCCTTATTTGGCTGATGGCGTAGAAAGATCCCTGGGACTACAAAGGGTCACAACACTGCAGGTAATGCACACACAAACACACACCAGTGAAAGCATTTCACTGTCATAGCCTACTTTGTATTATATAGAAGACAATAACTAAAGTAAGTGGATTATTTTTCTTGAGTTTTACTTGTACAATACAGAGTAATCAGAATAAATGTCCCCCTGCTAATAAATGATTAAAACCTTGAGGTTTAAGACACAATTTTTAGCTCACAGATTTCTATGGGGGCTGTGGTGGCCTGATGGTTAGGGATGTGGACTGGTTAGCGGAAGGTTGCCGGTTCAACCCTGGACCGGCAGGATCAGATCTGGGTGGGACAGGTAACGCAGCAGTATTCCTCTCACCTTCATAACCCCACTGTGGTGCCCTTGAGCAAGGCCCTTATCCCCAAATGCTCCAGTGGAACTGCTCAGTGGCCACAGGTCAGTCTGTGGTTGTACTGGGCAAGCTTCCAGGTGTGAATGTGAACAGGGCATCCTTGAAAAAGAGAGGTTGCCTCTCAGTGGAATTCCCCTATATAAATAAAGGTAAAATAAATAAAAAAAATAAAATGTGTAGTCCAGTGTGTTCAAGCAGGTTTTTATGCATGTAATCAAACAGTCCAAATGGAGAGCAAAAGGAAGGGTGGCATTTGCCCAAAGAGCAATCTCAAAACCATCTGCTATCATCTGACCATGATTATGTTTATTAAGCATATTAATTTTGGTCAGCACAGGCAGCTACAATTCATTGCCTCAGAGACTAAGTAAGTAGAGAAGCTGATGGGGTGGGTTTCTGTAGACCAGCGGTCTGCAACCTTTGCCAACCGAAGAGCCATTTGGCCTGTCTTCGACTAAAATAGAAGTAGCTGAGGGCCACAATGGCAATTTGACCTTTATAAGCAGCATAATCTTTATTTTAAAGTTTTTTTATATACATAGCTCTGAATATTATGTGGCATTAATGAATTCATACTACAACAGTGGAAAAAACTGTCAAGCTTTATATATAGATAGATATAAGTAACAACTCCGGACACAGCTTTGCAAATAGGAATTCACACACTGGTTGCTAAATTTGCACATTGCTAACTTGCACAGTGTACATAGTCTCATCTCCATACCATCCCTGCTGCTAAATTATCATTGTACAGTCCACTGGGTATTATCATTACAGAGAAATTCTCACACTGGATGCTAATTTGTACATTGCTCATTTGTACATTGTACATAGGCTTATGCCATCTCTGGTTCATATCATCTCTGATATTAATATACCATTGTCCATTATAGTCATCCAGTGAATTTTCAATTTTCATTCTTCTTGTTTCCTCTAGTTTAACTGCTTTAATTGTCCTAATTGCTTAATGTGTGTTTAATGTGTGTTATTAGTATTAGGTGTGTTATTACATTATTAGTATTGATGTGTATGTATTACCTCGGCATTTGTTCAGAGAGCAGAGTAAGAATTTCACTACTCAGGAAATGTTGCATTTCTTAACTGTGCACATGATGATAAAGCCTTTGAATCTTGAATCATATAGCTTCATTCATGAAGTAAAAGTATTAGAAATTCACTACTCACAAAAAGTTAGGGATATTTGGCTTTTGGGTGAAATTTATGAAAAATGTAAAAAGTTCAGGCTACAGAGATATCGTGAAAGTAGGGCATTTAAGTAGAAGTATGCAGTGGTGATTTCCTCAACTGAAACAATTTATTGAAACAAAAGCCAACAACAGTGGTGGGTATACCACAACAAAAAATGTCAGTGTCTCAATAACTTTTCATGTGTCCTTGAACATCAGTTACAGCTTGATAACGACGTCTCATGCTGTTCACAAGTCGACCTAAGCCCCTTTTCCACTAGTACCTGTTTGGCCCTATTCACTTTCGGCACACTTTGTAGGCTTTTCCATTAGGAACTGTAATGGTTTTGGTCCTGAAATTTTGGGACAACTCAAGAGTGGTTCTGAGTGTTGTGTGCCGACCCGAAAATGTGATGTCAAAAGAGTTGCAGCTAGAGCAGAGTCTAGCAAATCTGCCTATTGTGATGTATGTCTCACAAATGCAAATATCTCATGCCTGTTCTGCAGTCCCTTTGATCAGACCAACCGCGGTGACACTGCTTTGATGTATTGTTTGAGTTGGGTATAAATACTGCACAGGTTCTGTAACACCTCCTCTCTCTCTCTCTCTCTCAACCTCTGCTGTAGGACACACACGTGTCCGCCTCTCCTCTCCTTCTCTGAGAGCCGTGGGCTCGCTCTCGGTGCTCATGCACGGCGCCGGGAGCGGAGCTCGTGACGGCGGTATGATAATAAAACTCTACTTAAAACCTCCAACAACGCCGCTTTATTTCATGCAGACTGATTGGTCTGGGCATAACGTCATGAGAGCGACGTCTTCAACAGACTCTCGAGCCGCCATTTGTAGAGGAAATTTGTCCGTGAGCCAGCAAGCAAGCGTCAGTATAAACAACAATGATAGAATGGCTTCGCAGAAATCAGACCCACAGAAGTCAACACCGCAGTCCAACAGAGTTTTCTGTGCCTTTCGGCTGATAAGAGAATGCAGAGGGAACTAGACGGAGTCACCCGAAATGAATTTACGGCCACTGACCGGCAAATAACAGGAGCACCCAACCTCAGCAGTTGAAAGCCATGTGATGTAGAGGATGGTGAGTGATGTGATATGATGTGATATTATGCATCTTTTACATTATTTATTCCAGTGGTGGAAAGTTAACTTTGAACAAACAACACCATTGTCTCCTGTATGCAGACAGTGAACTAGCTAGTTAGCCATCAATGCTAACTCCGTGCTCCCTGTTCTCCTTGTATTTTGAGCTTGTGTTAACAATATCTGATGAAATAAGCTAGTTGTAATCCCTGTTAAAAAGGTGTTGTTTTTTTTTTTACATGTTGCACTTTCGTGCTGTGCATGTATTTAAGTTGTGTATTTTCGTTCTAGAGTCTGACCAGCATCTGCTTTGACAGCGGCAACACAGCACGACACAGCAATGTGTTATGAGTGGTAAGTCATATTAAAGTTGCGCACACCCTGTTGTTTTTTAGTAGTGGTGGACAAAGTACTCAAATCCTTTAGTTTTGACACTTCTATACTTTAAATTAAAAAGCAAAGTACCACAATTTCCACTTAACATGAAAGGGACTGAACTGAGATTTATTTGATTGTGTGAATATTAATTACAGAATAACTGAAAATGAATGGGACATCCAATATTAGCCACTGTTTAAGAACTGCTTGTTTATTTTTTTGTCAGATCACTTGTGTGATCCTTTATGAGTTATATTCATAATAGTGTATCTTGCACTTTGGGGAATGGGAGTTGTTCAGTCATCATAATTTAGTTTATATGTGTAGTTTATAGTCTATCGTCAATAAACACATGCAGTACTATAACAGGGCACATTACAAATATTTGAGACCCTTTGTAGTGCATCCTTTTATATTTTAGCAATACAAGTACAAAACACCACTCACACTTGAAGCCAGGGCGACACAGCGGTGACAGAGCGGTGGCTAAACTTTTATTGATAAAAATTACATATTTTTGACTGAGTGACTCCATACTTGGGGATGCACACCCTCAGTTAAAGTACTAGATTCCATTCAACTGAAGGTATCAACTCATTCTGATTGCTGAGGCCACAGTAAAAACAAATGATTTTAAACATAACCCAGCCTTTGTAAAATCTACTTTACTGAAGCATAGCTACATGAAAGTTGTGGTTAAATACAACAACAAAGTACTTTATTGTCACATTCCACCACTGGCTTTAAGCAACAAGTGTATTTCCCAAATATGTTTAAAACTTGCTTTGATTAACCACCACCCATTTCTGTCTTTCGTCGAGGCTACAGGAAAACGATCCACCCCAAACTGGACCTTGCCTCACTATTTACAGAGATACAGGCTCAAGATCTGCTGAACCGGGACCAGTGTGAGTGGCGCTTCCAGTTGCTTCTCAGTGAGGCAGCGTGGCTGGCATGTGTGACCCATTCTATGTTTTTTTTTTTTTTTTTTTTTTGTTTTCCCACATTTTAAATTGCTAAATTTAAAGTGCTAAATTTTGCACATTCTAAATAATGTGGAATTTGCTGCTGATTGTAATAAACAATTTGGTGACTTATGTGTTTGCATCATGATTTTCTATTTTGTCTGTTCAGACACCAGTGGGAAAAGAGTCACCAGTACAAACCATTTATCAGTGACTTTGAAAATAATGGCTCATTTTTAAGAAAAAGTAACCAAAAATAATTATTTTATTTACTGAAGACTGTATTACTGGATGTGCCAGTGCAGAAGACTCTGCACACTTTAGTGGTAGTACCAGTATATGGAGGAATTCTGGGCCATATTAGCATCCGTATTTTCTAATAATGGGTTAGGGCTGGGGTGTCCAGTCATGTGCCATGGAGGGCCAAGACCCTGCAGGCTTTACCTCCAACCAGTGTCTTCAACAGCAGATTCCACTGAATTTCTTCCACTGACTGCTGACCAGTGAAAACACCTGCTGAAGAGACTGGGTAGAAGAAAGAGCCTGCAGGGTCTTGGCCCTCCATGGCACATGATTGGACACCCCTGGGTTAGGCTTTAATGGGATTTAACATTTTAACACCAACTGCTTTATGACTCATAATTCTGTTGGCAGACTTACACCAAACCAAAAGTGATTTCTCAAACTGCTGGATTGTTCTTAGACAGCTTTTCCAATCTTTTAGTATTTAAATTATGTCACTTGGTAGTAACCTTCACACATAAAACAAAAGTGGAGACAGATCTGCAAAAAGTACAAAGGTTTATTGTCAAAATTCCCAGTGCAGTACTAAATGAATACATGTATTCATTTAGTACTGGGCTACACGGTGGTGCAGTGGTTAGCACTGTGGCAGCACAGTTTACCCTTGGCCGGGGGATCACGGGGATTGTGGGTTCGATCCCAGCCCCCAACCAACAGTGATCTGTGTAGAGTTTGCATGTTCTCCCCGTGTTGCGTGGGTTTACTCCGGGATTTCTCCAGTTTCCTCCCACATGCCAAAACATGCAGGTTAGGGATACGGGGCGCTCGCGCACGCAGCGACCGGCAGCTGGTGGCTTGTCACCAGACTGCAAAACGAATCTACCTACGGGTACAAATAAGTAACAAAAAAAAAAAAAAAAAAAAATGTATAGTACATTGTTGATGCAGAGAACATATATTTATACAGTATCTACATGTATATAGTGATATGAAAAAGTGTTTGCCCTGTTCCTGATTTCTCTTTTTTGTGTTCGTCACACTTAAATGTTTCAGATCATCAAACATATTTAAATATTAGACAAAGATAACACAAATAAACACAAAATGCAGTTTTTAAATGAAGGTGTTTATTATTAAGGGTAAAAAAAATCCAAACCTACATGGCCTTGTGTGAAAAAGTGATTGCCCCGCGTTAAAACATAAATTAACTGTGGTTTATCGCATCTTTGGAAAGCTTTCAGTTTCTCTAGCCACACCCAGGCCTGATTACTGCCATACCTGTTCTCAATAAAGAAATCACTTAAATAGGCCCTGCCTGACAAAGTGAAGGAGAACAAAAGATCCTCAAAAGCGAGACATTCAAAAGAAATTCAGGAACAAATGAGAAACAAAGTAATTGAGATCTATCAGTCTGGAAAGGGTTATAAAGCCATTTCTAAAGCTTTGGGACTCCAGCACACCACAGTGAGAGCCATTATCCACAAATGGTGAAAACATGGAACAGTGGTGAACCTTCCCAGAAGTGGCCGGCCGACCAAAATTACCCCAAGAGCACAGTGATGACTCATCCAAGAGGTCAGAAAAGACCCCACAACAACATCCAGAGAACTGCAGGCCTCACTTGCCTCAGTTAAGGTCAGTGTTCATGACTCTACCATAAGAAAGCAACTGGGCAAAATGGCCTGCATTCAATTCAATTCAACTTTATTTATATAGTGCCATTTCACAACAACAGTCATCTCATAGCACTATCAACTGAAGGGGGGACCCCCACAGTTGCAGAAAGACCCCAGCAATCAGGCGATCCCCTGTGAGCAAGCACTTGGCGACGGTGGAGAGGAAAAACTCCCTTTTAACAGGAAGAAACCTCCAGCAGAACCAGGCTCAGGGAGGGGCAGTCATCTGCTGCGACTGGCTGGGGGGTGAGGGGATAGAGAAGAAGAAAAGAACAGACATGTAGAGAGCAAACAGCACGATGGGGACTCAATCTATGGGAGAGAACAAACAAATGGTAATGACCAGCAAAAAAAAATATTTCATAGAGAGTGAGGAAAGGAGTGAGGCCCAGTGCATTACTGGAGGTCCCCCGGCTGACTAAACCTATTAGCAGCATAACTAAGGGAGGGTTCAGAAACACATGATCCCTCCCTAATTGTAGGCTATATCAAAAAGGTAGGTTTTAGCCCTATTCTTAAAAACAGAGATCGAGTCTGACTCCCGAATCCAGATTGGCAGCTGATTCCACAGGAGAGGAGCTTGATAACTGAAGGCTCTGCCTCCCATTGTACTTTTGGAGATTCTAGGTATTACAAGTAATCCTGCATTTTGGGAGCGTAGTGCTCTGTTAGGATGATACGGTAGTATCAGATCTTTTAAATAAAAAGGAGCCTGATTGTTTAAAGCTTTGTAAGTAAGAAGAAGGATTTTAAACTTAATTCTAAACTCTATGGGAAGCCAATGAAGGGAGGCCAGAACCGGAGAGTTATGATCTCTCTTTCTAGTACCTGTTAAAACTCTTGCTGCAGCATTTTGGATCAGCTGAAGACTTTTTAAAGATGTTTTAGGACAGCCTGATAATAAAGAATTACAGTAATCTAATCTCGAGCTAACAAAAGCGTGGATCAGCTTCTCAGCATCACTCTGAGACAAGATGCTCCTAATCTTGGCAATATTACGCAAATGATAGAAGGCAGTCTTAGAAACAAATTTAATATGTGAATTGAAGGACAAATCCTGATCAAAAATAACTCCAAGGTTCCTCACAGAGCTATTAAGAGAAAGAGTAACTGCATCCAAACTGAAAGTTTGATTTGGAAAGGAATTTCTAAGGTTTTTTGGACCAACAAGAATGACTTCAGTCTTATCTGAATTTAATAGCAGGAAATTACAAGTCATCCAAGCTTTGATTTCCTTAAGACAGGCTTCTAACTTGGCTAATTGATTAGTATCATCTGGCTTCATTGACAGGTATAATTGTGTGTCATCTGCATAACAATGAAAATGTATACAGTGCTTTCTAATAATGTTGCCTAACGGAAGCATATATAAACTAAAAAGAGTAGGGCCTAGCACAGATCCCTGTGGAACTCCATGACTAAGCTTTGAGCTGAAAGAAAACTCATCATTTACATGAACAAACTGGAACCTATCAGATAAATAAGATCTAAACCACTGCAACGAAGTGCCATTAAGTCCAACATAGTGTTCTAATCTATCAAGTAGAATATTATGATCAATAGTATCAAAAGCTGCACTAAGATCTAAAAGGACAAGTACAGAAACTAGTCCATTATCAGATGCAATGAGGAGGTCGTTAGTGACCTTCGCTAAGGCTGTTTCAGTACTATGATGGATTCTAAACCCAGATTGAAACTCTTCAAGTAAACCATTTCCCTGCAGGTGGTCAAATAATTGCGTAGCAACAACTCTTTCTAAGATTTTTGAAATGAAAGGGAGATTAGAGATTGGTTTATAGTTAGCTAAAGCTCCTGGATCTAGCGTTGGCTTTTTGAGTAAGGGTTTAATTACAGCCGTTTTAAAAGCCTGCGGTACATGGCCTAAAGTTAATGAAGAATTGATTATATGAAGAATAAAGCTACCAATAAGTGGGAAGACTTCTTTAAATAACCTGGTAGGAATAGGGTCTAAAAGACGAGTTGAAGGTTTGGATGAGGAAACTATTTTGTCTAACTCACAAAGGTCGATTGGAGTAAACTCATCAAGACAGACATCAATAGAAGGAGTTGTAATAGTTACAGTATTTAAGTTAACTGTGGGAAGAATCTGATTGATTTTATCTCTGATGGATGAAATTTTATTATTGAAAAAGTTCATAAAGTCCTGACTAGTAAGCTCTAAGGGGATGCTAGGATTGACAGAGTCCTGACTCTTTGTCAACCTGGCTACAGTACTGAAAAGAAACCTGGGATTATTCTTGTTCTCTTCTATTAATGCAGAGTAATAACTCGTTCTAGCTTTTCTAAGAGATTTTTTATAAATTAAAAGATGATTTCTCCAAGCTAAATAGATTTCATCTAAATTAGTAGAGCGCCATTTTCTTTCTAATCGACGAGTCTTCTGTTTTAAGCTACGAGTTTCTGTGTTGAACCAAGGAGTTAAAAATCTCTGATTAGACTTTTTCTTTTTTAAGGGGGCCACCAAGTCTAGAGCCTGATGCAGAGAAGCTGAAACACTATCCACCATGTTATCAATTACAGAAGGAGCAAGCTGTCTATAGCTTATTTCCGTTGTGTTGACACATGGCATAGAGGAAACAATCTGCATAAATTTGGAAACAGCATCATCTGAGAGGCATCTACTGTGATAATATTTTTCTTTAGGAGCCAAATAGTCAGAAATAGTAAAATCAAAGGTTAACAGACAATGGTCTGACAGTACAGGGTTATGAGGAGACACTACAAGATTTTCTATTTCTATGCCATATGTCAGAACAAGGTCCAATGTATGGTGGAGGTAATGAGTAGAATTTCCTACTTTCTGAGAAAACCCAATCGAGTCTAATACTGAATTAAAAGCCACATTAAGGCAGTCACCATCTACATCCACATGTATATTAAAGTCCCCTACTATAATTATTCTATCAGATTTCAGCACTAAATCAGCTAAGAAATCAGCAAATTCGGATAAAAATTCTGAATAGGTTGATGGGGGACGATAAACTATGGCAAATAAAATTGGGTTTAACCTGAAATTGCTAAAGTGCCCAACACTGAGGACCAGGCCCTCAAAGGAATTATAACATGTTTTTTGCATGGCAGAGTTCCAAGACGAAAACCACTGCTGAGCAAAAAGAACATAAAGGCTTGTCTCAGTTTTGCCAGAAAACATCTTGATGATCCCCAAGATTTTGGGGAAAATACTCTGTGGACTGACGAGACAAAAGTTGAACCTTTTGGAAAGTGTATGTCCCATTACATCTGGTGTAAAAGTAACACAGCATTTCAGAAAAGGAACATCATACCAACAGTAAAATACGGTGGTGGTAGTGTGATGGTCTGGGGCTGTTTTGCTGCTTCAGGACCTGGAAGACTTGCTGTGGTAAATGGAACCATGAATTCTGCTGTCTAGCAAAAAATCCTGAAGGAGAATGTCCGGCCATCTGTTCGTGACCTCAAGCTGAAGCGCACTTGGGTTCTGCAACAGGACAATGATCCAAAACACACCAGCAAGTCCACCTCTGAATGGCTTAAGAAAAACAAAATGAAGACTTTGGAGTGGCCTAGTCAAAGTCCTGATTTGAATCCAATTAAGATGCTGTGGCATGACCTTAAAAAGGCGGTTCATGCTCAAAAACCCTCCAATGTGGCTGAAAATACAACAGTTCCGCAAAGGTGAGTGGGCCAAAGCTCCTCCACAGCACTGTAAAAGACTCATTGCCAGTTATCGAAAACACTTGGTTGCAGTTGTTGCTGCTAAGGGTGGCCCAACCAGTTATTAGGTTTAGGGGGTAATCACTTTTTCACACAGGGCCATGTAGGTTTGATTCAACTTTAATTCAACTTTATTTATATAGCGCCATTTCACAACAACAGTCATCTCATAGCACTATCAACTGTAGGGGGAACCCCCACAGTTGCAGAAAGACCCCAGCAATCAGGCGATCCACTGTGAGCAAGCACTTGGTGACGGTGGAGAGGAAAAACTCCCTTTTAACAGGAAGAAACCTCCAGCAGAACCAGGCTCAGGGAGGGGCAGTCATCTGCTGCGACTGTTTGGATTTTTTTTTTTAACCTTAATAATAAACACCTTCATTTAAAAACTGCATTTTGTGTTTACTTGTGTTATCTTTGTCTAATACTTAAATTTGTTTGATGATCTGAAACATTCAAGTGTGACATACAAAAAAATGAGAAATCAGGAAGGGGGCAAACACTTATTCACACCACTGTATATCCAGTAAATCCATGTATTTTCCATGTAACCTTGTGACTGCATTAGTTTAATTGCTTTTAATCTGAAATCAAGTTTGTTTTGGCTTAAATGCGTCATAATTGTTAAATATATCTTATTATACCTAACTTGGTACTGTTTACCTGTTGAAATATATATTTTACAGATAATATAACCCTATAACTACAATATGGCACCTGGCGATCAAGTTTTGGCAGCTGATCACTTTTTGCCATGACACTACCAGCTGGAGCAGGTACATCCCATGATGTCTCAACAGTCTCTCTGTGATTTTCACACAGATCAGAGCAATTTGTTGCACAGGAAGCTTAACGTTTCTTCAGACATTCTGAAGTTCTGTAACCACTGTGCGTTCGTGAAGCTGGGGTGACATCACCGGGAGCCTGTGTTCAATGCCCAGACCCACGGTTTGAAGCGATAATCTTGCCACAAGAGGGCCATCTGAAACACACAGCATACATATTTTAGTATCTAATAAGATAAGATAAGATAAGCCTTTATTAGTCCCACAACGGGGAAATTCCAGGATTGCAACAGCACAGGGATAGCAACACTCAGAGCAACAATCAGAAGGCAAGAAAAAAAAAAAAAAAAAAACAAGCAAGCAAGAGCAGCTAATATACATATGTACATATTACTATAAAATATATATATACACACACACACACACACACAGACACAGTGCAGAGCATTGTAGCTGGATGGAATAAATATATGAATATACATATGAACACACAGTGCAGAGCATTGTAGCTAGATGGAATAAATATGTAAATATATAAACACCCACAGTACGGAGCATTGCAGCTAGGTGGAATAAATATGCAAGTATATAAACACACACAGTGCGGAGCAATGTAGCTAGATGGAATAATATGTAGATATAATAATAAGCGATAACTTGCGATAACGATAGCGATAACTTGCCGACATTACAATATAGTACGGCAGACTCAAAGCAAAGTAGCATTCGCTATCATTAGCTTACATTCATATGTGATGTAGTTCGTATCCTCATGTCTTCTGCTTTATACTGCTCTATATAAGATAAGATAAGATAAGCCTTTATTAGTCCCACAACGGGGAAATTCCAGGATTGCAACAGCACAGGGATAGCAACACTCAGAGCAACAATCAGAAGGCAAGAAAAAAAAAACAAAAAAAAAAAAACAAAAAACAAGCAAGCAAGAGCAGCTAATATACATATGTACGTATTACTATAAAATATATATATATACACACACACACAGACACACAGTGCAGAGCATTGTAGCTGGATGGAATAAATATATGAATATATGAACACACAGTGCAGAGCATTGTAGCTAGATGGAATAAATATGTAAATATATAAACACCCACAGTACGGAGCATTGCAGCTAGGTGGAATAAATATGCAAGTATATAAACACACACAGTGCGGAGCAATGTAGCTAGATGGAATAATATGTAGATATATAAATATATAAACACACCCAGTGCTGAGCATTGTAGCTAGATGGAATAAATATGTAAATATATAAACACACACAGTGCAGAGCATTGTTGCTAGATGGAATGAAACAGCATAACCGTCTACTTAGTTATCCTACATGGTATGATTATGTGCCCATACATATTCTCACCCTCCATAGCGACCGGTAAGTTCCTAGTTGTATGCCGGAGGGGACCATTGTGTAAGTCTATTGCATCTTTTGCATTCAAAAAACTATTAGTTTATGTCTTTTTGCTATCTCTGCGAGCAGCCCTGCTTAGGTTGTACAGTCTGACAGCCGTTGGTAGGAAGGACCTACGAAACCTCTCGGTTGTGCACCTGGGATGATGTAGTCTGCTGCTAAATGAGCTCCTCAGTGCATTCAGTATGTCCTGCATAGGGTGGAACTCGGACTCCAGCAGAGATGACAGTTTAGCCACCGTCCTTCTCTCTCCTATCTCCTCCATCGGATCAAGGCGCTGCCCCAGGACAGAGCTAGCTTTCTTAATCAGTTTGTTCAGTCTCTTCCTATCGGCTGCAGTAATGCCACTGCCCCAGCAGACCACTCCAAAAGTGATGGCTGATGCCACCACCGTGTCATAGAATGACTTCAGCAGCGCCCCTTGTACACCAAAAGACCTGAGTCTCCTCAGCAGGAACAGCCTGCGCTGTCCCTTCTTGTAGAGTGTATCAGTATTGTGTGACCAGTCTAGTTTATTGTTCAGATGAATACCCAGGTACTTATAGGATGTCACCATCTCGATGTCTGTTCCCTGTATATTTACTGGTACTGTGAGGGGCTGCCCATGCCTGCGGCAGTCCACCACCAGCTCCTTAGTTTTCCTCGCGTTGATCTGGAGGCAGTTCCGATGGCACCAGTCCACGAAGTCCTGGATAAGCCCTCTGTACTCAGCTTCATCTCCATTGGAGATGAGGCCAACGATCGCAGAGTCATCAGAGAACTTCTGTAGATGGCAGTGTGTTGTGTTGTGTGAGAAGTCCGCAGTATAAAGAGTGAACAGGAAGGGAGCCAGCACCGTTCCCTGGGGGGCCCCCGTGCTACTGATGATCGTGTCGGACACACAGTCCCGGGTTCTCACAAACTGAGGCCGGTTCGTGAGGTAGTCCAGGATCCATGATGACAGGTGCTGGTCCACCCCTGCGCGCAGCAGCTTGTCCTTCAGGATCATCGGTTGGATGGTGTTGAAAGCACTGGAGAAGTCAAAGAACATGATCCTCACCATATTCCCGGGCTTCTCCAGGTAGGACAGAGAACGGTGAAGGAGGAAGATCACCGCATCCTCCACCCCAATGCCATGCTGGTAGGCGAACTGGAGTGGATCCATCGCTGGTTCCACCAGGGGGCGGAGGTGAGCAAGGAGCAGTCTCTCCAGGGTCTTCATCAAGTGGGACGTCAAGGCCACCGGTCTGTAGCTGTTCAGGTCTTTGGGGTGGGAAGTTTTTGGTACAGGTACCACACAAGATGTTTTCCACAGCTGTGGTACCCTCCCCAGTTTCAGGCTCATGTTGAAGATATACGTCACAATCCCACACAGCTGGTCTGCACAGGACTTGAGGAGCTTTGCGCTGATGCCGTCCGGTCCCGGCGCCTTCCTCGCCTTGATCTTCCTCAGCTCCGTCCTCACCTGGGTCCTGGTCAGGGTCAGGATGGGGGGCTGTGTGTTGGGAGTGGGGGGGTGTTGGTGGAGTGGGGAGTGGGCAGCAGGACTTGATTTCTTTAGAGGCAGCAGTGGTTGTTGTGCAGTCAGGGGGGAGGGCGGTTGGTCAAATCTATTGAAAAACAGATTCAGGTTGTTCGCCCACTCCCTGCCCCCTGTGGCCTGGGGGGAGGTACTCTGGAGCCCCGAGATGGTTTTGAGGTTTCTCCAGACCCCGCTGATGTCGCTCTGTTGCAGCTTGTCCTCCATCTTCTTCCTGAAGCTGTCCTTGCCTTCTCTGATCTTTCTCCTCAGCTCCCTCTGTACGGACTTCAGCATCTCCCTGTTCCCTGACCTGAAGATCCTCTTCTTCTCTCTCAGAAATGTTTTTATCTCAGGGTTGATCCAGGGTTTGTTGTTTGAGTGACGCCGTATGGTCTTGGTGGGAACGGATTTGTCCACACAGAAGCTGAGGTAGCCCGTGAAGGTGTGAATGAGGCCATCGATGTCCTCACCATGTGGATCGCAGAGCTGCTTCCAGGCAGTGGCTTCAAAACAGTCCTTTAGAGTGTCCATTGTCTCCTCAGACCATAACTCCACAGTGTGCATGGCTGGAGGTTGTCTGTGCACTAGGGGTTTGTACACCGGCCGGAGATGAACCAAGTTGTGATCCGATCTCCCGAGTGGGGGGAGTTGTGATGAGGTGTACGCCTCCTTAGTGTTTGCGTAGAATAAATCCAGTGTTTTATTGTCTCTAGTGTGGCATGTGACATACTGGGTGAACGTGGGTAGAATGGGAGACAGTGAAACATGGTTGAAATCGCCTGAGATGAGGAGAAGAGCATCTGGGTGTTCTGTCTGCAGCCTGCTGGTTACTGAATGGATGACGTCACGTGCTGTCCCAGCGTTCGCCGTCGGATTTGCATAAACAACAATGCAGATCACGTGTGAGTGTTCTCTCGGGAGATATGTAGGCCTCATGCTAACAGCTAGCAACTCAATGTCTTTGCTGCAGTGTCGTTGTTTAACAGTGATATGTCCCGGTCTGCACCAGTTGTTGTTAACATACATTATCACTCCACCGCCCCTAGCCTTGCCACTGTCTGGTGTTCGGTCAGCTCGTATCATATGAAAACCCTCCAGCTCAATGTTAGCATCTGCTGCTAGTTCAGTTAGCCACGTCTCAGTAAACAAAAGGAGAGAGCACTCCCGGTATGTGCTATCATAACGGGAGATAGCCGCTAGCTCATCTAACTTTCCCAGTATCGACCGTACATTTCCCATGACAACAGATGGAAGGGAGGGTCTGTACCTTATATTTTTTGTCCTCCGCCTTACTCCAGCCCGGCAGCCGCGGCGTTTTCGCCTCAGTTCTCTCGGTATGTCGAGTTTTTCCAATGGGACCGGGTGGCGGTTGAATGCTAGCAGCTGTTCTCTGCTGTATCGTATCCTGCTATAAACAGTGGCTCCGTCCACCGGCTCAGGAGACATTTAAGACGATCTGTGTGTCCGTGATATAAGTGGGGTGAAAAAAAAAGACGGATCAAAAGAGAGAGGAAGGGAAAAAGACTCGGAATCGAGCCGCTGTTGCAAAAGGCAGCCGACTGGTGTGGCGCCGAGAGAAAAAAAAAAAAAAATAAAAAAAAAAAATATATGGCTTATATATATATATATATATATATATATATATATGGCTTCCTAAACACTCCAGTACTTTTCCAGAGTGTGTTGTCTCACCGCCTATAGCCTTCTCTGGCTGTCCTTTTTTACCTTTACTCTGGCAAAAAAGCCAGAGACGGAGCAGTCGCCTCGTATTCCGCGATCTTGTGTTTTGCCTGTGTTGCTTGTTTTATGTCACGGGAGGGTAGCGCCGCCATCCTGTTTTTTTTTTTTTTTAATTTAAGTTTTTGTAAAGGGTATACAGGTCATTACAGCATTGCATTGTTTACATTTTCATCACATGTTCCCTTATTTTTTGCTATTTGACAACATTGGTAGGATAATTATTACAACACCCCCTTTTTTTTTTTAAAGTGAAAAAAAGTGAAATTAAAGAGAATTAAAAAAAAAAAACCCAAACAAACAAACAGAACAGCAAAAAACAAACAAACAGAAAATTAAGTAATTAAAAGTAAAAGAGCATCTGAGTAGCTTTGGAACAAAGAGCGGGACCATTATTGAAATGGTATTTGTCAAAGGTTAGATCTAATGGAAGACACATATGCGATCCAGGGTTGCCAAAAGTTCTTGAACCCATCCATGTCCTGTCTCAGTGCGAATGTCAACTTTTCCATCGAGTAAATGTCTTGAATCACTTAATCCAATCTTCAGGTGTAGGACAGTCCTTCAGCATCCATTTTTTAGTTAGGGCTTTTTTACTTGCCAATATTAAAACATTGAATAAGTATTTATCTCCTCGTCTTTCCAGTGAGTCCGGTAGTAAACCCAAATACAAAGTTACAAAAGAAAAGGGAACTGTTATTTTGAATATTTTCCCCAATATCGTCTGTACATTGGTCCAATATTGGTGGATAACTGGGCATGACCAAAACACATGAAAATGATTTGCAGTCTTTTCACCACACAAGCGCCAACAGTTCAACCCCTTATGGGTAAATTTGTTTTGTGCAGGTGTTCTGAAAAATCTTACCAAATTTTTCCATCCAAATTCTCTCCACTGCAGGGATGAGGTACTTTTCCATTGCTGTTTATTTAGCTTTTCCCATATTTCCAATTGTAAAGTGAAATTCCCCTCTTTTTCCCATATCTCTTTTATATATGATGTGTTGTCTCCTTTTAAGTCTTGAAGACCTTGGTATATTTTAGAAATGTATCTGATCCCTGGGATCCCTTTATATGCCATTAAGAAGACCTTCAGAACACCTGACTGGGCCCTTTCCAAATCTTCCTTTTTAAGTATATTGTTTATGTGGTGTCTAAGCTGAAAGAACCTGTAAAGATCTTGATTTATTAGACCTTGTTTTTTCAAATCTTCAAAACTTCTTAAAGTTTGCCCCTTAAAAAAATCGTAGTATTTTATCAGCCCTTTCTCTTTCCACTCTTTAAATCTAGTGTCTGTTTTATTGGGGGTAAAGTCTTGGTCATAGGCAATCCATTGCAGAAGTCGATAGGGCTCTTTAGCTTGATTCTCTCTGACTATCTTAAACCCAATTTTTAGCGGGGTCTCTATCCACGGGTTAGTGTTATTCAAGAGTTTAGGTAAGGCATTGTTCCCTATTATCGCCTGTAGGGGGATGTCACTTGTTATTTGGCATTCCATCTCCTTCCATTGTGCAGTGTAGACTGGGTTACATATCTCTATTAAAGTTTTAATTTGTGCGGCTTTAAAATAGTCCCTGATATTTGGCAGCGTGAGCCCACCTTTGTCTTTGTTTAGCTGTAAGGTTCTATATCTGATTCTAGGTCTCTTGCCCTGCCATATGAATCTTGAGGTCCTTCTGTCCAGCTCCTGCCATGTTTTTTTGGGAGGTTCTACCGGTATTGTTTGGAAAAGGTATAGAAGACGTGGAAGTATATTCATTTTGACTGCTTCAATTCTTTGTGCAGTACCTAAGAATGGTATCATATTCCATCTTGCTAGGTCAGATTTTATTTTTGTCACCAGTGGATCATAGTTTAGTGTTATAATTTTGTTGAGTTGTTTGGGGATATTGACCCCCAGATATTTCATAGATTCCAACTCCCAGTTAGTTTTGAGTTCACTTAGTGAATAATGATTTGGGTCATAGTTGAATGTTAAAACTTGGGTTTTATGCATGTTTAATTTGTACCCCGATAAATCTCCATAGTCTGAAAAAACTGAGATTAGTTCTGGTAAAGAAGTGTCTGGCTGCCCTAGGTATATTAAAATGTCATCAGCAAAGAGTGCTATTTTATGTTCCTTCTGACCAAGTGTAATACCTTGAATTTCTTGATTTTGTCTTATCCATTGGCTCAGAGGTTCTATGAAGATTGCAAAGAGCAGTGGAGACGGGGCAGCCTTGACGACATCCTCTTTCCAGCTCAAAAGATGATGATAAATTACCGTTAATCCTTATTTTAGCTGTTGGTTTTTTATATAATGCCTGTATAGTTCTAATGAAGTTATGAAAATTGAAACTGGATAAGATTCTATATAGGAAAGACCAGTCAACCGAATCGAATGCTTTTTCAGCATCTAATCCCAATATGACTGCATTTAAGTTATATTTTTTTATATGATGGATTATGTGTAAAGTGCGTCAAATGTTGTCTTGTGTCTGTCTTTGTCTTATAAAACCTGTTTGGTCTAAGTGAATGAAGTCTGTCAGTATGTTTTCTAGCCTTTTGGCAAGGATAATGGTAAAAAGCTTATAGTCCTGATTTAATACACTAACTAACTACTAACTAACTAACCTGCACTTATATAGCGCTTTTCTAGTCACAAAGACCACTCAAAGCGCTTTCATTAATACTAACCCTCTATTCTAAGGGCCTATAGGAAACAGACTGGTCTGTAGTTGGAGCATTCTAGTTTATCCTTTTCAGGTTTAGGTATAACTGCAATGACCCCTTCTCTCCAGGAGGGGGGGATTTCCCCTGTGTGGAGGACATAGTTAAATGTTTTCAGGAGGAGAGGAGATAGTTGCTGTTTAAAGGTTTTGTACCATTCTGCTGTATAGCCATCTGCTCCTGGGGATTTGTTAGCTTTAAGTTTCATAATTGCTTTTTCCAATTCTTTAGGTTGTATTTCTGACAGTAGTGTTTTATTTTGTGATTCCGTAAGTTGGGGAAGGTTTAATGTGTTTAGGAATGTCTCGGATGCGTTTTTATGTTTTTTGTGGGAGTATAAGTTCTTATAGTAATTCTCGAAGCTTTTAAGAATATCCTGAATTCTGAATTTTATTTCCTTTTTTTTTTTTTTTTTGTTACTTATTTGTACCCGTAGGTAGACTTGGTACTGGGTAACTGGGTAACTTTGATACTGGGTCTCTGATTTTGTAGATTGCTCTTTCTGTTTGTTGTTTCCTCAGTTTATAGGCTAGTAATTTTGCCGATTTACTGCCTGCTTCATAGTGTTTTTGTTTCAGAAATGTAAGTTTCTTCTGGATTTCTATTGTGTAGATCTCATTTATTTGATTTTTAATTTCTTTAATCTTGAGTGAGCCATTAGAATGAGTGTTGTCTTTGTGTTCTTTTTCTAGGTTCTTGAGGTCTGACTCTAGTGTGATTAGTTTTTCTTGTCTCAGTTTCTTTTGGGTTGTCAGTTTTGCAATAATTTTTCCCCTTATTACAGCTTTGCACGCATCCCACAGTATTAAAGGGGATACTTCTCCATTATCGTTTTCTTCCAAATATCTGAGAATATCTGATTCCAATTCATCTTTCAGTGGTCCTTTCAGGACATTTGAATTCAGCCTCCAGGAAAATGTATTATTTGTGTATTTTTGGATGTTTAAGTCCATATAGATCGGACTGTGGTCAGAGAGATCCATCAGTCCTATTTTACATGTTTTTACTCTTCCAATGTCTCTATTAAACATAAAAAAGTAATCAATCCTTGAGTAAGATGAATGTGGCGTTGAATAAAAAGTATAATCTTTTACATTGGGGTTGAATTCCCTCCATACGTCACAGATTCCCATTTCTTTTAATAGCATCCGAGTTTTCCTACTTTGAGTGTTATTTTGATGTGAAGAATTACCTGATTCATCCCAGTATGGATTCAGTCTTAGATTGAAGTCTCCACCACATATCACTAAACCTTGGGCTTTAGTTATCATTAGGTCGAATACATTTTTATAAAAGTTCCATTTAGCCCCTGGTGGTGCATATACATTCAGCAGGGTGATGTCTTCTCCCTCTAGCCGCCCAATTACCAAACTGTGCCTCCCTTCTTTAGCTTTGTGTTCTGATTTTTTTTCAAATGTAATTTTGGTTGATATCAATGTCGCTACTCCCCTCCTCCTCCCTGACTTATATGAAGATGAAGAGATCATTTTAAACCCTTGTGTATTGAGTTTAGTGTGTTCCACGTCTGTTAGGTGGGTTTCTTGTAAAAATATTATTTCTGCTTAGTCTTTTTTCATTTTGCGTAGAATCTTGGATCTTTTAACTGGATTCGGGATCCCTTTTACATTATATGAGGCTATTTTGGTTACACCCTGTTTCTCCATTGTATTTTCTTATTTAGTATAACAGTGTGGTGGCCCTCTTTTTTGCTACTCAGAAACTGAAAGAACATTAAGAACATAAAAAACATTAAGAACATAGTGTACGAAACTTTAAAACAAAAAACTGTCAAAAAAACTTCCTGAGCTGGGGTCTCTTTAAAGACCCTGTAAGAGCCCTGATGGAGTGTAGGCTCTGAGGGAAATTCCTCAAACTCTGTTGGGTGTTGCGGGCCCTCTCTTACCCCTGTAAGTTGTCCCATGTTTTTAACGTGAATTTCAGATCCCAATCCGAATTTGTAATGATTTTTTTTTTTATGTCTATACCCTATGAGATTGTGTGCACCCTCCCACCCCCATCACAGCAAACATTCACTCTAATACAGTATTTGTTAGTGTGGGGGAGAACATGTGGGTCATTGTTACATTTCTATTTTAACAAGATTTTTTTTTTTTTCCCTTTAAGAAGACATTTGTTTCTAATGCTATAACTGCTCCATGAAAGGTTTTACCACATGCTGATTCTGCATCTCCTTTAATGTTTGTTACCTTGTAGGAGGGGGGATGGAGGTGCAGAATGACTGAAAAGAAAAAAAACAAAAAGGTCGCTATTCCTTCCTGGAACTGGAAAGCTTATCTTTGTAGCTCTGGGGCTGGGTTTCCCGCTGCTGGCCCGTGGATTTTGAAGGTCTCTGAGTGGACCACGTTTGAGTTCTGATCCTCACGCTCAGATCCGCTGCGGGTTTAAACACCGATACCGGGAGCCCTCTTCTTGCCATGTCAATTGTTGCTTCTTCCGCTGAATTATAGAGACATGACTCTTCACCGTAAAAGACCCTTAACTTCGCAGGAAATGGCGTCTGAAAGCGTAGGTTCTGTTCCCGTAGAACCTTATTGGCGTCGTTATATTCCCGTCGCTTTTTAAGAACCTCCGGGGCGTAATCGTGTTCCACGAAGACTTTTCTCTCTTGATGCATAAATCCTTTTTTCTGCCAAGCCCGTCTTACAACCTCTTGTTTTATTTTGAAATCGGAGAATCTTACCACCACCGAACGTGGGGGCGCTTCTGCCGCTGGCTTTGCGGCTAATGTACGATGGGCCTTTTCTATCTTCAAATCGGTGGTTTGTGGAATATCCAACTTCTCTCTCAATAAGGATTCCACGCATTCCGCCACTGTGTCGAAACTATCTTCAGCTCCTTCTTTCAGACCGTGAATTCTGATGTTATCTCGTCTCTGTTTTCCTTCTTGGTCGGTTAGCTTAGCCTCCAGCCTTGACTGTTTTTTGTGTAAATCCAGCATAGAATCTTCAAGCACTTTTATTCTTTCTTCAGCTTCCAAGATTCGGTTTTCGGCCTGGTCCATTCTGCTGTTCGTCCTTTTCAATTCCTCTCTGAACTCATGAAATTCGGCCCGAAATCGTCGTAATTCATCAAATAGCGATTTCAAGCTAACCTTTTTGTTAGCTAGGTCCAGGCCCTCGTCTTCTGAACGGAGGTCCTCCGGTTCAGATTCTGCAGCCACTGCGCGTCCTGACCTGGGGAATGTCAGTTTCTTCTGTTTTTGGTTAGGCATGGTGTTTTTGTCTTTTGATTTTTATTCTTCCAAAAATCCGTTAAGTCTGATTTTGAAGATGTTTTCCTTGGATTGGTTCTGGGCGCTTCAGCGTTAAGTTGCTATCACCATGGCGTCCAGACCGGAAGTCTGTTGCAGCCTCCTGATGACACGCTGCAACACTCTTAGCTCAATGGTCACTTCCCTCTGAGAACATCCTGTTTGAAGCCTCGTAATGGCTAGGTACTGTTGATCAGTTGTTAGGTGTCGTCTTGGTCTTACGATGTCAAAATGTAAACAGCATGATGAAGAGGAGGATGCAGTCAATTTCTCCAGAGGCGCCAAACTTCATTCTTGGGGATTTTAACCATGTTTCTTTAAAGAAGACACTTAAAAACTTTCATCAGTATGTCTCCTGCCCAACCAGGCGAAAAAAGACATTGGACCTGTGCTATGGATCCATAGAGAGGGCCTATAAATCACTCCCCCTTCCTCCTTTAGGATCATCAGATCACAACTGTGTTCATTTGCTGCCCACATATAAAACTGCTCTCAGAAGAGGCAAGGTGGAGACGAGAGACATTGATGTGTGGACGGAAGATTCAGAGCACAGCCTCCAGGAATGCTTTGACTGTACAGACTGGAAGATGTTCATAATGGCCTGCAGGGATGATTTGGACTCTCTGGCTGAGCTCACATGCTCATACATGGCTTACTGTCAAAATAAGATTGTTCCACGTAAACGTGTCAAAATATACCCCAACAACAAACCATAGGTTACTAAATCAGTTAAATCCTGCTTACAGAGGAAAGCACTTGCCTTTAAACAAGGGTCTGTTTCTGAGCTACAGGTTGCCACTAAGGAGCTGAAGGCCGAAATTTTAAGAGCAAAGCAGAATTATAAATCAGAGTTGGAAAGCAAGATGACAGCAAATAAACTTGGTTCAGCCTGGGCCAGTATGAAAACTATTGCAGGCCTTCAGAGCACAGAGCGCAGTAATCGTGTGTTTTTAGATGGTTTTAGTTCAGACACAGAGCTGGCTAATGCTCTTAATTGTTTTTACGGTCGTTTTGACTCTTTTGATTTTAGCACAGAAATCCAAGATTTGAAACAGAAACTCAAAGACAATCAACACTTTAATATTGAGATGCAGGATGTTAAAAGGGAGTTCTGCGCTGTAAAAGTGAACAAAAGTCAGGGCCCTGATAATATATGTGGGCGCCTGGTAAAGTCCTGTGCACATGAACTGAGTCCTATATTTCATTACATTTTCAATAAGTCCTTACAGACACAACATGTGCCTAAGATCTGGAAAGATGCCGTGGTTGTTCCCGTTCCAAAATCCAGCTGTCCTAAAATGGTAAATGACTTTAGACCAGTTGCTTTGATTTCAATTTTAATGAAAATTTCTGAAAAACTGGTCAGATGTGCGGTCCTAAGGCAGACTGAACATGCATTGGATCCTCTGCAGTTTGCCTATAGGCCTCACAGAGGAGTGGAGGACGCCACTATCACTCTGTTTAACATGCTTTTTAAACATCTGGATTTTAATGGGACACACGCCAGGCTTTTATTTGTGGACTTTTCTTCTGCCTTTAATACAATCCAACCTCATATTTTAGTTGAAAGACTCCTGCAACAATTTGATTTGAGCAATAATCTGGTGGGTTCGATTCTGGATTTCTTAACCAACAGGACGCAGAGAGTAAGGGTCAATGGCACATTGTCTGACCTAAAGTGCTCTTCTACTGGCTCTCCTCAGGGGTGTGTGTTGTCACCACTACTCTTCATCCTGTACACAAACATGTGTCGGAGCAGACATGACAACAGACACATTATAAAGTACGCTGATGACTCAGTCATTGTCAGTCTCCTCCAGGATGGTGAGAGTGGCCACGGCCCATTAGTTGATGACTTTGTTCACTGGTGTGAGGATTCCTACCTGCAGCTGAATACAACAAAAACTAAAGATATGATTATTGACTTTAGGAGGAAAACTCCCAGGCACAAAGTCACCATACTAAAAGGCCAGACCACCGAATGTGTACAATCGTACAAATATCTTGGGACAATTGTTGATAGTAAATTAAACTTTGAAGTGAACTGTGAAAGGGTGTGCAAAAAGGGTCAGCAAAATTTGCATTGTTTGAGGAAACTTGCACGCTTCCAAATTGACCAAACCATAATGACTGTTTTATCGGGCTTTTATTGAATCTGTTTTATCCTTTTCTTTAATGTCATGGTTTGGTCAGATAAAACTGAAACAGAGGAAATCCTTGGATCAGGTAGTTAGATGGTCCAGTCGTTTGCTTGGTGAGTCACAGCTGAGCCTGACATCCCTGTACACCAGACAAGTACAGAGGATGGCCGACTCGATTTTAAATGATGACTCCCACCCTTTGCACTGCAACTTTCAGCTTCTTCCCTCCAGACGGAGGGTTGCTGTCCCAAAAAGCAAAACCCAGCGCTACAAAAACAGCTTTGTCCCTGCTGCTGTCAAAGAGTTGAACAAGCTATAAAAATTATATTGTACGTATTTTATATTTACCTATTTTGTAAGATGTGTGCCTGTGTTTTGTGTCTATGCTGAATGTAATTAGTGGCTTGTAAATATGGATGTCACCAGACTGCAAAACAAATCTACCTACGGGTACAAATAAAGTAACCTGAACCTGAACCTGAACCTGAGGACTATTTTAAATACCAATTCTAATTGAACCACAAAACTTATTGGTTGATTCATGGATCAAACACCTGTTGTGAATTTTGCCGTTAAGCACCTTGTTAGAGAACACCAAGTTATGCAGAAAGTACTGCAACATTGAACAGTTAGACATGTGCATTCAAAAGGTTAGAGAACGTCAAATTAAGTTCACCTGTAAACGTTATAGTGCATTTTAGGTGCATCCTGAAATTTCGCCCAAAAGCCAAATATCCCTAACTTTTTGTGAGTGATGTATATTACAAATTGTTTTGTGCTGAAAAATAAATTTCTAAATATCTGACCATAATTTTTGTATATTTTTTTAATTATCAGTGCATTCATAAATTATTTAAATCTGAAAAATATCATCCATCTCCTACCTTCAACAGTGATCACACAGCTTTAGTTCCTGATATTTTAATAAATTTGAGATGAATGTTTTATTTAGAAGAAGCTACTTTTCATCTTTTTTATGTTTCCTCATAATGCTCCTTATTCAATGTATTAATGTAATATAAATCTGTATCCTTCACCTTGTTCTCCACACTCTCAATTTGACAACTAGTGGATTGGTTGTCTGATATTCTTCTTTATTTGTTTTGTAATAGAACAAAAAGAATTCCAAACATCTTTCTAAATAATATAACTTTAAAAGTCATTTGGGGCAAATTAAGCCAATTAGGAATAATTACAGCAGAGTGGAAAAAATGTTTATAAAATACCTTCTTCAGCTGAGCTAAATATTGATTATAATTTAAAAAAATGTGTGGCATTGATAGACAGTCTACACTTCACTGTCCAAAACCCCATTAAAAACATCATATAAGAAACTAGCAGTTATCCTGCAGACAAAAACCTGAAAACATCCTTAAGATAGAAGGCTCACCTCTACATTACTGTCACAGAATCTTCTCTCCTCTGTTTTCACTCATTTGACCTCCCTTTACTATTTTTTTTTCTTTTTTATTTACAGATTATGAGGAAAAACTGCTGGCTGTAGGTTGCTGATTTCAGACAAGTATATCCAGTTTCATAATAAAAGTACATATCAAAAACAACCATTCTGAAAACTGAATTGCTGCAGAGGGCTTTTATTTTTAGTAATTCAGAATGTATAGAGAGCCTAAGTCACGCCCCCTCTACTTCCGCATATGGGACCTTAAATTGAAAAAGTTCTCCATTGAAATGAATGGCAAGAGCAAAATTATCTTTTAATCCCGATCAAATTTTGCTACAAGTTACACATATGATGTTTGTCAGTTTAAAAGATAATTTTCCACGTAATTAAAGTTGTTGGCTGTCGTATAATCACAGAGTAAGATTTAGTTTTTGTTTCAACGATTAGCGAACAACTCCCATCATCCCACATCACTAAACACGAGCATGGTGGGAGATTACTAAAACTTCACCTCCCATTTTCTGACCGATGAAAAAAGGATCCAAAGAGGAGAAAAACAACACAAAGGTATTGTTTTGTATTGTGAGAGCTGCAGCTGATCCAGAGGACTGTTAGTTACTTTACCCTGGGCGTGCTTTCAAAAGATGACGTAAGCTCCGTCCATCTGTGTTTGTAGTTTTTTTTTAAATTTATGTATTTTCATAACCTAATACCGTAACAGCTAGACAACAACCAACACTGTTATTTATGTGGAAAATTATCTTTTAAATTGACAAACATTATATATGTAACTCGTGGCAAAATTCAGTCAGGATCAAAAGATAATTTTGCTCTTGCCATTCATTTCGTTAGAGAATTTTTCTGATTTATGGTGAAAATAAATTCACACTAATTCAGACTTTCATGTCATGGTGAGTCCAGCATTTATAGCGCAGGTGACTAGTTTAAGGTTATTGAGCAGGAATTCAAGGATTGTTTCTCCTTTATAAGGATAATTAAGGTGTTGATTTTACAAAAACGCATTTAAGAATTTTTATGGACCTGTAGACACTGAGGCAACTGTTTTTCGTTGTTTATGTTCTCATGGAGAAACTCTCTCCATATAACAACCATACATGAATCCAAATTAATCTGTCCACACAGAAGTAAACTCTATTTTCCTCTGTGATTGAACTTTTTCTGGATTTGTTCATGTCTTACCGAGAGTGGGAGAAAGCAGCTGCTCTCTGTGCTCCCCACATGCGCTGAGGAGAGGCTGAGCAGGTCTCTGCAGCTGTGGTCAGATGTGATGCAGTCATGCATGGTTGACAACATAATAAATAATTAAAAAAATATACTGTATATATTACATTCAGAGATCGAGGAAGAGGAGAGGGGGAAGACGTGTTAGGAGGGAGAGAGAGAAAAGGAAAGGTAGAAGTGAAGGTGAGAGTAGGGACGTTAAATGTAGGGACCATAACTGGTAAAGGCAGAGAGTTGGCTGATATGATGGAGAGAAGAAAGGTAGATATACTGTGTGTTCAGGAAACCAAATGGAAGGGAAGCAAGGCTAGGAGCACTGGAGGTGGATTTAAACTGTTCTACCATGGTGTAGATAGGAAGAGAAATGGAGTAGGAGTAATCTTGAAGGAAGAGTAAGTGAAGAGTGTTCAGGAGGTAAAGAGGGAGTCAGACAGAATCATGAGTTTGAAGCTAGAAGTCAAAGGTGTGATGTTGAACGTTGTCAGTGCATATGCCCCACAAGTTGGATGTCAGGTAGAAGAGAGAGAGGAATTCTGGAGCAAGTTGGATGAAGTGGTAGATTGTTCTCGGGGGGGAGAGAGTGGTGATTGGAGCGGACTTTAATGGACATGTAGGTGAAGGGAACGGAGATGATGATGAGGTCCTGGTTAGGTATGGTTTTAAGGAGAGAAATGTGGAAGGAGGGATGGTTGTGGATTTTGCTAAAAGGATGGAAATGGCTGTAGTGAACACATACTTCAAGAAGAGAGAGGAACATCGGGTGACTTAAGAGTGGAAGAAGGTGCACACAGATAGACTACATCTTATGCAGAAGGAAAAATCTGAACGATGGGAGAATGTAGCTAGACAGCATCGGATGGTAATCTGTAGGATGACTTTGGAAAGCAAGAAGAGGAAGAAAGTGAAGGCAGGGCCAAAGATTAAGTGCTGGAAGTTACAGAAGGAAGAAGGTCACACAGAGTTCAGGAAGGAGTTGATACAGGCTCTGGGTGGTAGGGAAGAATTACCAAATGACTGGGAAAGTACAGCAAAAGTATTGAGGGAAATGGATAGAAAGGTATGTGGTGTATCCAGTGGACAGAAGAAGGAAGACAAGGAGACGTGGTGGCGGAATGACGAGGTGCAGGAAAGTATTCAAAGGAAGAGGTTAGCAAAGAAAAAGTGAGATAGTCAGGGAGATGAAGAAAGTAGACAGGATTATTTGGAATCTAGGCACATGGCAAAGAGAGAGGTGGCAAAGGCAAAGAAAAAGAGTGTGTTGAGGAGGTAGAGGGAGTACTCTGAAGAGCTGATGAATGAAGAAAATGAGAGAGAGAAGGATGGATGAAGGAAAGATGGTGAATAAAGAAGTACTGAGGATTAGCAAGGCAGAAGTGAGGGCAGCTTTGAAGAGGATGAAGAATGGAAATTGAGCTGTATGGAGATGTTGAGGAGAGATGGCAGTGGACTTTTTAACAACAATCTTGGAGAGTGAAAGGATGCCTGAGGAGTGGAGAAGAAGTGTTTTGGTACCAATTTTCAAGAACAAAGGTGATGCTCAGAGCTGTAGTAACTACAGAGGCATAAAATTGATTAGCCACACTATGAAGATGTGGGAAAGAGTCATTGAAGCCAGGTTAAGAGAAGGAGAGTGGTGAGCTGGTTGCCAGCCGGCAATCAGATCAAGAGGAAGAAGAGACAATCAGTGAGCAGCAGTACAGTTTCATGCCAAGAAAGTACGACAGATGTAATGTTTGCTCAAAGAGTGTTGATGGAGAAATCCAGAGAAGGTCAGAAGGAATTGCACTGTCTTTGTGGATCTAGAGAAAGCATATGATAGGGTGCCAAAAGAGGAAGTGTGGTACTGTATGAGAAAGTTAGGAGTGGCAAAAGTATGTAAGGGTGGTGCAGAACATGTATGAGGACAGCGAGACGGTGGTGAGGTGTGCTGTAGGAGCGACAGATGGATTTAAGGTGGGAGTGAGATTACATCAGGGATCAGCTCTAAGCCCCTTCCTGTTTGCCATGGTGATGGACAGGCTGACAGATGAGGTCAGGCAGGAGTCTCCGTGGATCATGATGTTTGCAGATGACATTGTGATCTGCAGTGAGAGTAAGAAGCTGTTGGAAGAGAACCTGGATAGGTGAAAGTATGCTCTGGAGAGAAGAGGAATGAAAGTCATTAGAAGCAAGACAGAATACATGAGTGTGAATGAGAGGGAGGCAGGTGCAATGGTGAAGATGAAAGGAGTAGAGGTAGTGAAAGTAGATGAGTTTAAATACCTGGGGTCAACCTTCCAAACCAATGGAAAATGCACAGGAGAGGTGAAGAAGAGAGTGCAAGCAGGGTGGAGTGGGTGGAGACGAGCTTCATGGGTGATTTGTGACAAAGATAGCAGCTAAAGTGAAAGGGAATATTTACAAGATGGTAGTGAGACCTGCTGTGATGTATGGTTTGGAGACGGTGGTGCTGACAAAAAGACAGGAGGCGTCGCTGGAGGTGACAGAGTTGAAGATGCTAAGATTCTCACTGGAAGTGACTAGAAGATACAGGATTAGAAATGAGTACATCAGAGGGACAGCTCAGGTTGAGTGGTTTGGAGACAAAGTAAGAGAGTCAAGGCTCAGATGGTTTGGACATGTGGAGAGGAGGGATAGTGGATATACTGGACAAAGGATGTTGAAGATGGAGTTACCAGGCAGGAGGAAAAGAGGAAGACCACTGAGAATATTTGTGGATGTAGTGAAGGACATTTTTTATTTTTTATTCAACCTTTATTTAACCAGGAAAGACTCGCTGAGATTAAAAATCTCTTTTTCATGGGTGTCTTGGCATGGACACTTGACATGGAGAAGGTTGGTGTTACAGAGGAAGATGCAAGGGATAGGGTGAGATGGAGGCAGATGATCCGCTGTGGCGACCCCTAAAGGGAGCAGCCGAAAGAAGACATTCATTAAAGTATTATGTTTCCATTGAGAAATGTATCCAATTGCAGTAAACAATAATTTAAAAATTAAAATTATTAAAATGAACTTCATTAATTTCCATGTGTTTTGATAACTACAGGGAGCCAAAGCATGGGGGTTGAAGGGCCGTGGGTTGCCAACCCCTGGTATAGACTCTATAGGTCCTGTTTTGACTGTCATCAGCGGACTTTTGCGCCAGACTTCCTGCCGTACGCCAGTGTTTTTGTTAGTTTCTGTCAGCGCATTGTCTGTTTTTGACACTTTGCATCACAGCATCTAATTAGTAGACAGTACGCCCGCTTTGCACTGGAAGGAGGAGAGTCATTTCAAAGTGGTGTGGCAGTGCACAACCTCATGTGCACCGGTGTTATGGTGCATGTTATGACAACGCGCTTTTGATCAAGATAAAGGAGGTCTGTTGTCAGAAGTGCATTATTTAATGCAATTTCATTTGCATGTTTTGAAATCACGCAGCTCTGGAGCTCATGAGGAAACAGCATGCGGTGGGATTTTCTGTTATTTTAATGCAGAGAGTTGTAACAGTCATATAATCGCCCGTTATTTTATTTATATGACGATACACTAAATATATGTATTTTTTTATTCCATCCACATTCTCATTTTAATTGCAGACTTACTGTTGGAGTCTATAGATCAGGTCTTAATGTATTATTTTTTTAGGGGAATGAATGAATGAACATGGAGCATGTGTGCGTTCTGGTGTGGATGCGGCACATGGGGGGAGGTGTGTCAGTTTGGAGATTTTTACCATCCACATTTTCGTATTCATCACAGACTTATTAGGTATTAATGTGTTTATTTTTAGGGGAATGAAGGAATGAATGAACAGGGTTTTACTTTTTACTGTAACTCCCCAGAGAGACTGGAGATGCCTCCACATCTGCCAGTGGCCACTCGTCCCTGGTTTTCCATTTGGGCCAAGGCATACTTCACTGCACTTAAGGTCGAGGTTCTCAAGTGGCAGGCGCCTCACCTGCCACCTGTCAGCACCCGGGAGGGGCTGCCAAGAGCGGGCTGGCTTCATGGAGGGCGTCAGTGACGAACGGGATGCAGCACCGGATTTCTTCTCTTCCTCCCACCCGGAAGGGACTGTGACAGAGAGCCACAAACCTTGGCAGACCCCCGCACAAGACACAAGACCCTCAGTTGGCAAAAGCAACAGGAGAGGGAGCCCTCCATCTCCCCACGGGCAGAGAGCAACTTCCGTGCCACTGTTAATGATCCTTCCGTTTTATGAAAGATTGCACAGGCATCATCCGCTTTTCCTGAAGTTTCAAACCCATTCATGTCTGCATGTTGCATCTGTGCACAGTACATTCAGTTTGATTTTTCAGGCCAGCATTATCTTTTGATTGGATTATCCAAAATACACCTCTGAATAATTAGACCAGCTTCTTTTACACCTTGCGCCTGGTGGAAAATTTGTTTACGTCGCTGTGATAAGGAAATGAACTTGGAAATGCTCATTAACACATGCTGCATCAGTGACAGCTGATTATGGACTGTGTAGATGTAATACTGCTGCAAATGAGCATAATATAACAAGGAGGCCCACTGTCACCCCACACACATACAACCATACTAAACACTGTTCAGTGCAGAAGTCAGTGTCGACACATACCTCCTAAGGACCTGCAGGCCACGTGATTCATGTTGCGCCCCCCACCCCCCAATAACAGTTGACAACATGGACAGCAGTCAAAGGCTAACTGGACCCAGCCTCGGTGCACCTCGCTTGCACCTTCCTGGCATCCCCAGAAGAAACAAAGAGTCAATCATCTCATACTACGTGGATGGACACCACATTTTCCGTACAAGCCATTTTAATTTTCCCTCCGTGATTTGCTGCTTCTGGACAGCGCTGACTGTGCTGCTACTGCTGCTGGGTTGCGGAGTTGCACGTGCAACACGTCTTGAAGAGGCAGTGCATGAAAGCTCTCATATACACACACAGAACAGGAAAAAGGGAAGTGCTGAAAAAACTGACATGAGCAAGATTATGTTGGTTCTGTGTCCTGATGGTCAGTTTTGGTTTTAATTCGGTTAATTACCCAGCCCTAGTGTATCCTGTGTTTCTTTAAACTGAACATGTGAACTAAAACAAAAGCTGTCTGGCATTATATGAAAATTTTAAATGACAGATAATGATAAATTATGACAGAATTTTTACAACCCCATCTGTCAAAATGATAGATGACAAGAACCTGTAGCACAACCTCTGCACTGTAGATAGGAGAAACACCATTTGGATCTACTGTACACACTTTGTGGTGTATAATCTGATTGACAAATAAAGTTGCCTTTCTTGTTGAGCTCATATACTGAACCAGAATAGAAAAAACATTTTAAATAAGATGAGAGAAATCAGTAAAGTCAAAAGTAATGACCAAATGTACAGTGGTGCTTGAAAGTTTGTGAACCCTTTAGAATTTTATACATTTCTGCATAAATATGACCTCCATCATCACATTTTTACACAAGCCCTCGAAGTAGATAAAGAGAACCCAGTTAAATAAATGAGACAAAAAATATTTTTTAATTTATTTATTGAGGAAAATGATCCAATATTACAGAGCTGTGAGTGGCAAAAGTTTGTGAACCTTTGATTTTTGTATCTGGTGTAACCTCTTTTACAGCAATAATTGCAACTAAACGTTTCTGTCAACTGTTGACCAGTCTTGCACATCAGTTTGGAGGAATTTTAACCCATTCCTCCTTACAGAACAGCTTTAACTGAAGAGAACTGTGAAAGGGTGTGCAAAAAGGGTCAGCAACATTTGCACTGTTTAAGGAAACTCGCCCACTTTCATACTGACCAAACCATAATGACAGTGTTTTATCGAGCTTTTATTCAATCTGTTTTATCCTTTTCTTTAGTGTCATGGTTTGGTCAGATAAAACTGAAACAGAGGAAATCCTTAGACCAAGTAGTTAGATGGTCAAGTCATTTGCTTGGTGAGTCGCAGCTGAGCCTGACATTCCTGTACAGTGCCTTCCTTTCTCCAAACATCACGCTTCTCATTCAAACCAAAAAGTTTTTGATATCATCTGTCCACAAGACATTCTTCCAATAGCCTTCAGGCTTGTCCATGTGATTTTTAGCAAATTGCAGATGAGCAGCAATGCTCTTTTTGGAGAGCACTGGCTTTCTCCTTGCAACCTTGCCATGCACATCATTGTTGTTCATTGTTGTCCTGATGGTGGACTCCTGAACATTAACATTAGCCAATGCCAGAGAGGCCTTCAGCTGCTCAGAAGTTATCCTGGGGTCCTTTGTGATTTCACCGACTATTACACGCCTTACTCTTGGAGTGACCTTAGTTGGTCGACCACTCCTAGGGATCGTAACAATGGTCTTAAATTTTCCCCATTTGAGCACTGTCTGTCTTCCTGTGGATTGGTGGAGTCCAAACTTTTAGAGATGGTTTTGTAACTTTTTTCAGCCTGATGAGCATTGACAAACCTTTTTCTGAGGTTCTCAGAAATGTCCTTTGTTTGTGCCATGATACACTTCCACACACATATGTTGACACTGATAGATTTTTAAATAAAAGATTCTTTAAATAAAAGAATTGGGCCATTTTACTCAATTATGTGTTCTGCGCTTCGCACTCTTATGTACATAGTTCCACCCGCGAAGCCACTACTGTACCTGTGTATATACCAATGGGCTATTTATTATTTTTATTTTTACCTTTACCTCAGTCATATGGTTAATTGTGTGTTCTGTAACTGTTTTATTTCAAATTCTTCTCACTTACTTTATTGCGCAGTAGCCTGGTGGAGCACCCACAATTTTGTTGTGCTCTACAACTGTACAATTACAGTGAAGCCTATTCTATTCTACAACAGGGTGCCCACTCACACCTGATTGTCATCCCATTGATTGAAAACAGCTGACTCTAATTTCACCTTCAAATTACCTGCTAATCCTAGAGGTTCACAAACTTTTGCCACTCACAGATATGTAATATTGGATCATTTTCCTCAATAAATAAATGAAAAAGTACAAATTTTTGTCTCATTTATTAAACTGGGTTCTCTTTGTCTACTTTGAGGACTTGTGTGAAAAAAATCTGATGTTTTAGGCCATATTTATTCAGAAATGTAGAAAATTCTAAAGGGTTCACAAACTTTCAAGCACCACTGTACATACTTGTACATACTTCAGTGCAGGTTTTTATTCAAATATGTACACAATTAAGAATAAATGGTATTCTGCAAATAAACTACCTATTGTAACAAGTTACTTGAGTTCATGTAGTTGAGTAAATGTAACTTGTTCCCATCCACCTCTGTAGTTCAGTAAATGGCCTTGTCCTCACGGCCCTTTCTACACAGCACCATCACAGACAATAGCCAATTTAATGTGGCAGATTCATACTAAATCCTCTTTTCACCGGAAAACAAATTGTTTCCATTTTGCTGCGCTGATGGGGAAAAAAATGTTGCCTTTCCTAATCTACCATGGCAAATGTGGTGCATTAAATGTTTCTGTGTCTCCTGTGTGTGGGAAAAGAAGATATACCACCCCGTGCCCATTTAAACTCTAGCAGTGTTAAGTACAAACGAAGGATGCAAAGTTATCCGCTCTCCTTTTCTCTTTTCCTCCTCAGGATCTACTCTTCCACTCTGACTGTGTGTCTCTGCACTGCAGCCTCAATGAGCACAATCACCACCTGATTAACGACTTCACCATAAAACAGGTAGAAACAGGACATCGAACACCTATCACATCACTCCTCAGTGAGCATGTGCGCACATGTTTGAATGATTAATTTTTCACCTCAACCACTACATCCCTTAGCAATAAATATTAAATAAAAAGGAAGTCCACCACTGTATGGATTAATGATTTGTTTTTAACTGTGTGCTCCGCATTTGAAGTATACACTGAAGGAATATTTAATATCAGCCATGCTTCAGCCTGAAAGATTAAAGCTCTTTAACAATTTTGGCCTTCATGCATCCATAAAGTCATTCTTTTATTCTCATTGTCAGAGGGACAACATTATTCTGACAAGTTACGCTGTGCTTATTTAGTCTCATTTTTAATTCCATCCTCTTTGCTACAATTCACTTATCTTAAAGTTTGAATGTATGTGTGTGTGTGTGTGTTCAAGATGCGTCAGGGAGCCTTCCTGGTGAACACAGCCAGGGGGGGTCTGGTGGATGAGAAAGCCCTGGCCCAGGCCTTGAAGGAGGGCAGGATACGCGGAGCTGCTCTGGACGTTCATGAAACGGAGCCTTTCAAGTAATACCTTAGTATTTTTTTTCGACTTTACAGATGTAAATGTCTCTGTGAGGAGAATGTGTTGAAATGTTTTAAAGAAAAAAAAAGGGGGGGAAGATATAATCTGCGTTTATTAAAAAAATGGATGCAGTTTCTGAGACAAATAAGGGAAGTAAATAGAGAAAAATATGTTAACGATGATTATCACATGCTTTATAGCAACTTCTTGACCATTTTCAGTACCTAATGTCCAAGTATCATTTAAACGGGGTGGACTATTCCTGTGGTTTTCATTATGTGACAATTGAGTGTACAGTGCTCTTGGTTACTCCATGAGCTTGAACATCCTGTTTCACAAAAACAAAATGCTCATGTCCAGGCTTAAAGGATATGTGACCTTCATTTTATTGAAAACAAATAATTTTATTAGGAATAAAATCCACAAACCTTTTAGAAAGGTGCCAAACTAAGTTATATTTTCTTGAATAAAATATTATTGTCACAAAATAATCACTTAAATTTTTTTTTTTTTTTTTTAACAAGTCCAAAATGGTTGTGCCATGAATTGCCTCTCAGGGCAGACAAAGATAGACCCACACGCCAACTGCAGTTTGTGGAAGTTAATAACAAAAAGACAAAGTTACAAAGAGTGCACAAACACAAAATCCAAGCACAGATAATAAAGAAACCAAAGCATCACCAACGGAGGCCCCGGGCTGTGATGGAGCGTCCTCCACGATCTCAGCAGGGATCTCGGCAATCTCGGGCAGCGAGCCGGAACCCATGGAGACTTCTGGCCAAGCTGGACAATCCTCGGTAACCCTGGGGAAAAGCTCAGGCAAGAGATATGAAGACACAGGGCCAGGGTCACCGGCAGCAGTGGAGCCCGGCAACGTGAGCTCAGGTGCAGCTGATAGCTGCACTTGGCTCTCCCCACCAAGAGCCAGGCAAGATTTCTCCAAAAGAGAGACAACAGAGACAAAGGAGAGCACTTGCCTGATCTCAAGCTCCACTGCTGTCCAGGACTCCGACAATCCAGGTGGTGGTTCTGTGGGCCCAGCCCTCTGGAGGTCCAACTCCGGCTCTGCTGCAGCGGCCCCTGCAACAGACATGGTGGTCAGTTCAGTCCTGGGACCCCCCAGCGAGGTGACCCACGCAGATGGCTCACCCTGCGTGGTGACAGGAGGTGGATCTCCTGCTGGCACTGAATCCTGCTCAGCTGGAGCCCGGGGCCGCTCTTTCGTTGGTGCAGGCGTTGGCTTGGTTTCAGTACTCACCCTCCGTCCAGAGCATGGCTGTAGGGCTGGAACCAGGTCCTCCAGGGCCACAGGCTCCTCCAACGTCCAGGGGCTCAATCGTGGGGCCGGCGTATACTCAGGGAGCAGAGGAGGAGACACGGAGAGAGCAGGTGACAAGTCTTTAGCTGCAGCCGGTGGTGAGAGCTGACAGGGCTGTGGGGACTGAGCCTCACCACCGGGAATCAGGCAAGATAATTCATATGAAGGTAATAAAGAATGGAAAGCCACTTGCCTGTATTCCCAGGGCATGATGTTTTCTGCTGCAGCTGGTTGGAAATTGGCCCTCTCTGTGACTTCAGCGGTCGTAGGCCCCTCAGAGGAATGTGGAGGAGCTGCCCCTGCTGACATGGTTTCGGGCAGAGCCGGGTTAAAAACAGCTCGGCTCTCAGCAGCGGGAGGAGGATTCGAGGAGAAGCAGAGAACAGCAGCTGCAGAGAGGGAAGAGGCTGACAATTCAGCCGCAGAAGAAAAACTCGGGAGGGTGCACTGCTGATGGAAGCTTCTGTCTCGGCGTAGGAGAAGGAGCGTTCTTCCGGCGGGATTTCCTAGAACAACGGCGAGGAGCGGGAGGTGAAGGCGTATGCGTAAGGTGGAGAGGGAGAGGCTCCGGAGTCAGGGGACGCTCACTCACCAGCTCAAACTCCGGGTCCCTCGGTGAATCTCCTCCAGCTCCTGAGCAAGATCCGCGAGGAGCCATAGCTTAACTTCCAGGAGGAGCTCAGTCACGGCCAGTACAACCTGGCTGCACTCCTCCAGCTCCTCAGCCAATGGAACGGGCCAGTGCTCGGGAGGAGGAGGCGGAGCTGCTGCTGGAGGCTTCCATATGCGTGAGTGCTTGCTCTTTGTTGGCACAGGCATCGGAGCTGATTACCCCGGCTTATTACTCATAGGTTGAGGAAGAAATGTGGAGAGGAGTAGGTCTGTGAGCTCCGGGTGGTCCCATAGGCTGGGGCATGCCTCAAGCACCTGCGCCGCGCCCTCAAGACACTCTCAGGCTGCCTCGGGAGTACAGGAGGCTCGAGCCTGCAACAGAATATCCTCCAGAACACACACAGACCACCGCTCCACTTCATCCAATCTCAGGGTGGACACATCCGGGGTGACAGACATGGTTAATCGCGGGTGTGAAAAGAAAACCATCCATCCATCCTCTTCCGCTTAATCCTTTTCGGGTCGCGGGGGGCTGGAGCCTATCCTAGCATCTTTGGGCGAGAGGCAGGGTACACCCTGGACAGATCGCCAGTCCATCGCAACAACCATTCACTTTCACAGTCATACCTAAGGACAATTTAGAATCCCCAGTTGATGCCAGTTAACCCAACTCGCATGTTTTTGGCACGTGGGAGGAAACCGGAGAAAATTCCGGAGTAAACCCACACAGACATGGGGAGAACATGCAAACTCCACACAGATCACTGTTGGTCAGGGGCTGGAATCGAACCCAGGATCCCCTGGCCAAGGGTGAGTTGCTGTGCTACCACAGTGCTAATCACTCCGCCACAGCGCTGCCCTGAAAAGAAAACCAAACGGGGAAAAATAGGGAAAACCTACGAGCTTTCGCCGCCGCTGGAGTTAAAGAGACGGCCAAAAAAATCAACAAACTCACAGCAGCTGGGTCTCTACTGGCCGCAGTCTTGTCATGAATTGCCTCTCAGGGCAGAGAAAGGTAGACCCACGCGCCAACTGTAGTTTGTGGAATTTAATAACAAAAACACAAAGTTCCAAAGAGTGCACAAACACAAAATCCAAGCACAGATAATAAAGAAACTTGCACACAGGAATGAGTTCGGAATAAACTCACCAGAGCGGGGAAGGACCTCTGGTGATGAGGAGAAGGAATCTCTATCAAGACTGCGGCAGTAAAGAAAAGAAAATGCAGTCCTTAAATAGGGACGGAATAAACAACATATGTAATGTCAGGTGTGGGTTCACATGAGCGGGCAAAAAGGGAACAATGAATAGTTACTGGGATCAGCTGGGAGAGATGAGAGAGGAGTGGCTGGACTTGACAGCTGACAGGGCGATGCCCACACAGAGCACAAAACTGGAAACGCTGTCTGACAGCTGTCAACCCCGAGAAAGAACACCACATTATAAATTTGAAGAATAAACATCATCAAATGCAGACTAATAATTACAAATTGAAACGAAACATGGGCATAACAAAACTGAAACCTAAACAGAAAAAATAGAAAGCAGTACGAGAATACTGAAACTCAAACGGCACAACATACAACAAATATATACAGTGGGGCAAAAAAGTATTTAGTCAGCCACCAATTGTGCAAGTTCTCCCACTTAAAAGATGAGAGAGGTCTCCAATTTTCATCATAGGTATACCTCAACTATGAGAGACAAAATGAGAAAAAAAAATCCAGAAAATCATATTGAGGGATTTTTAATGAATTAATTGGTAAATTCCTCAGTAAAATAAGCATTTGGTCAATCACAAAAGTTCATCTCAATACTTTGTCATTGCCAACAAAGGGTATATAACAGAGGTCAAACGTTTTCTGTAAGTCTTCACAAGGTTTTCACACACTGTTGCTGGTATTTTGGCCCATTCCTCCATGCAGATCTCCTCTAGAGCAGTGATGTTTTGGGGCTGTCGCTGGGCAACACAGACTTTCAACTCCCTCCAAAGATTTTCTATGGGATTGAGATCTGGAGACTGGCTAGGCCACTCCAGGACCTTGAAATGCTTCTTACAAAGCCACTCCTTTGTTGCCCGGGCGGTGTGTTTGGGATCATTGTCATGCTGAAAGACCAAGCCACGTTTCATCTTCAATGCCCTTGCTGACGGAAGGAGGTTTTCACTCAAAATCTCACGATACATGGCCCCATTCATTCTTTCCTTTACACGGATCAGTCGTCCTGGTCCCAAAGCATGATGTTTCCACCCCCATGCTTCACAGTAGGTATGGTGTTCTCCGGATGCAACTCAGCATTCTTTCTCCTCCAAACACGACAAGTTGAGTTTATACCAGAAAGTTCTATTTTGGTTTCGTCTGACCATATGACATTCTCCCAATCCTCTTCTGGATCATCCAAATGCTCTCTAGCAAACTTCAGACGGGCCTGGACATGTACTGGCTTAAAGCGTACCTGTGGTGGTCGTCTAAATGCATTCAACTTGAAAACATTAGGCAAAGTATTCGTTATTTCGTTAAATAATTATTGCCAGCCATATACCACCAGAGAAATATTCAAATACGACCGCAGGCATGGCCAGCCAGTGAAAACTCTGCACGCAGCCATGACACATGCGGATGTGACGTCATTACGTTGCCACTGAAAAGTCAATACTCCCGTCTGTATGAGCGACTAGGGTGCTGTTGTGAGTGTTTTTATTCTATTATGGCCGAATTGTCGGACTCTGAGGAAGAATTCGTCCAACATGGCTACAGGTTTGAGCCAGAAAGGTCTTCTGAGGGTCAAAGTGACGAAGTGGTCCTCACACACAACGCAATTTCGTCTGAAAGGAGACGTCTGTGCCCTTTTCCGAGATTGCGCAATCACTTTTCCGCTACGATCTTCTGACAAGGTGAGCTGGGTTTGGGTACACAAAAGAAGTGTTTATCTTTGTTTTTTCGCTTATTATTGAGACATCCAAAGGCTTTACATTCCGCCATGTTGCGATATCCATATCGCATTGTATGTTTTTGTTGTTACAAGAGCGCCGAGTGTCTGCCGCTCTGTATATAGTTTTAGAATCATCGGCAGTCTGGCGGCCGTTACGAGCTCAGATCAGACGAGACGACCCGCTGAATTTAAGCATTTATTTATTTATTTTCTACTCGTTTTAGTTCTGCATTTAATATGAACCCTGAGTTTGAAATAAACGTTTGAATTTGAATATCCTGAAAGCCACTGCTCATCCGGGCGCTCCAGGCTCAGCCAATATTGATCCAGATCGCGGTGCCAATGATATTACGTCACAGGAAGCGTCCTGGCAGGCCATGTAGCCGCTAGTATGGCTGCACCCATGTTTTGCTGACATAGCTGAACCAGCACATCAGCAATGAATTTATATCACATTGCTTTGAACTTGAACTTAAACTTCAACTAGAACATGAGACAGGGCTCAATATAATATCTTTTTTTTCACGACCACCACAGGTACGCTTTAAGCAGGGGGACACGTCTGGCACTGCAGGATTTGAGTCCCTGGCGGCGTAGTGTGTGTTACTGATGGTAGCCTTTGTTACTTTGGTCCCAGCTCTCTGCAGGTCATTCACTAGGTCCCCCCGTGTGGTTCTGGAATTTTTGCTCACCATTCTCATGATCATTTTGACCCCACGGGGTGAGATCTTGCATGGAGCCCCAGATCGAGGGAGATTATCAGTGGTCTTGTATGTCTTCCATTTTCTAATAATTGCTCCCACAGTTGATTTCTTCACACCAAGCTGCTTACCTATTGCAGATTCAGTCTTCCCAGCCAGGTGCAGGTCTACAGTTTTGTTTCTGGTGTCCTTTGACAGCTCTTTGGTCTTGGCCATAGTGGAGTTTGGAGTCTGACTGTTTAAGGGTGTGGACAGGTGTCTTTTATACTGATAAAGAGTTCAAACAGGTGCCATTAATACAGGTAACGAGTGGAGGACAGAGGAGCCTCTTAAAGAAGAAGTTACAGGTCTGTGAGAGCCAGAAATCTTGCTTGTTTGTAGGTGGCCAAATACTTATTTCACCAAGGAATTTACCAATTAATTCATTAAAAATCCTTCAATGTGACTTTCTGGATTTTTTTTTTCTCATTTTGTCTCTCACAGTTGAGGTATACCTATGATGAAAATTAGAGACCTCTCTTATCTTTTAAGTGGGAGAACTTGTACAATTGGTGGCTGACTAAATACTTTTTTGCCCCACTGTAAATGCAGAGAAAAAGCCACGAGACTGAGCCTGGCGGAACCTCCAGAGCTCAGCTCGTGACAGGTTGTATTTGTGTTTGAGGAGCTGGCTGATGAGAACTATGGTGGCCAGTAAGGATCTCACTGCCAGTAACACAACCATCAACCAATTGGTGGATTGCAAATCATGTTTATTTTCAAAATTTACAAACTTTCAGCTGTTTGCAGAAGAGGGATCAAACAAAAACATTTAAATATTTCAACAGTTTACCAAAAAGCAGAACGTGTGAAAAATCTGACAAATACAATTTTCATTAGGAGTAATTTTGAGTGCAATTTTACAGTAAGCCTATGAAAAAAGAAGCATTTTTAGCCTAGTAAGTACACTCATTTCCAGTTATAGACCAGAGCCCATTTCTTATAAGTTTTTTTCAGCTCAACACGTGAATCTGCAGATTCAATGATTAGTCATACTGTACCATGGGAAATTACACAGTTGATAACAATTTCACAGATTGAGTCACCAATCTCATGAAACGGCAGTGTCTCAACTGTGATGAGTGGCTCCTTTTTGGGTTATTCATTTATCTTCCGCTTAATCCTTTTCGGGTCGCGGGGATAATTTGGTTATTTAAAACAAACCACATAAAATGTATCATCACAGGATTTTGTGTGTTCTGAAGGGAAACACTAACATTTTATGGACATGTACTCAGAAATAAATAAACAAATTGCTGCAAATCAGACTGATTGTACTCTAATGCAATGTTTCTGTGCAGTTTCAGTCAGGGTCCTCTCAAAGATGCCCCCAATCTGATCTGCACACCACATGCTGCCTGGTACAGTGAACAGGCATCACAGGAGATGCGAGAGGAGGCAGCCAGGGAGATCCGAAGGGCCGTGACAGGTAGTGTGCACACAGTCATGGAAACAGACACGCACCCTGACAGGAAATATGACTCCTACTGGAAAATATAAACCCCAAGCACCTAAAGAAGGGATATTTCAGAAGCTTTGCTACAGCCAAGCACAAGTCATTTTTTCAATTCTTTAAGCACATTAGAGCTAAAGGAATTTTGTTTTAACGCCTCTACTTTCCCTTCCTTCTTTTCTCTATTTCTCCATTTATTTGGATTCCACTATGTCTGTTAACCAAACTCTTTTGTCCCCTTTTGTCTTGCTTTTGGATCTCTCTAAAACATGGGTCATTGAGAGAAAATAATGAATCAAACCTGGTTCAAAATGTAGCAGAGTAACAATAACAAGATCCCCTAAAAGACCTGCAGAGCACCAGACTGTTAATTTGACTTTGACTGTCTTTCTCTCCATTTTGTAGGCCGTATCCCAGACAGCCTTAAGAACTGTGTGAACAAAGAGTTCCTCCCCCAGAATAACCACTGGGCAGGAGTGGATCCAGCTACTGTCCATCCTGAACTCAATGGAGCTTACAGGTAACAACCAGGACCAGAATAAATATTCAGTAAAGGTAGATATACAGTATAATGGCTGTGACTTTTCTTAAGTAAAAATACTGTATGTAACCTTTGGAAAGTTGGGTTTCAGCAACGCTTTTTGGTCACTAAGTGTGATCCCATGTGAGAATGCAGGGAAATGGAATGAAGGTGGCTGCAGTTTAATTAGTAGCCAAAAAGTGTCATTGGTTTTCAAAAGTTTTATACATTATGTAAGACAACTTATACAACCTCATTATCTTTTAAAAATCAAGCCACACAAAATTGTAAAAGAAACATTAGCTACCAATAACTGTCTTTTTTTTTTTTTTTTTTTTTTGCAAATATGAGACAATAAAACCTATCAATACCATCATTCAGTAAGATTTAAACATGCTTCCTTAGGTGGCAAACGGATAACTTTTCCTGGTCTAGAAACCTTAGGCCGGGTTCACATGTCGATGGTAAGCGGTGGACAGAAAACTGTAAGTTCGATTATTTTCAATGTGAGAATGAGGGGAAAATTCCACCACAAATGGTGGTGAGAGCGGCAGACCGTGATGGAGTGTGGTGTCAAAAACTGAAAATTTTCAACTTCTTCCACTTTCTCCAGTGGCAAGGACAAGCTCAAAGTTGGGGCTGGGGAATATGACCTCAAATCCACATCACCTGAACTGAGCAATTTGTTGGTTTCAGTTTTTACAAAGAATTATTTATCTATTTAGGGAAGTATATAGCGGTATGCCCAATAAATAACTTCATTTAGCAGTAGAAATTTATAAATATTAATATTTCAGATTTAGAGTTTTTAGAGGTTTATGTATGGTTGAAAATTTTCTTACTTTTATTTGTGAAGGCTTGGGGTTTCTTTTGAAAGTATCAGTCAGCCAGAGCATAGTTTAGTTTCAGTTTCAAACTGCACTGTTCATGATTTTTTTTTTTTTTTAAATTTCACAATGAGAAGCTGAAGCAGTTATCATTAACACTAAAGCAGCTCTACATCATTTAAACAGATCATCAGCTTGTCTAGTATTTGTGTTTGTTTTTGGCAGGATAAATCCAAAAGAAAAGGCAGGCCCTTTGCATGGAGACTCATTAAATGTACAATATCAGCTTGTACCAAATCACTGCTCTGTTATTTACTGTCATAAAGCACTTCTTAACCCCTTGCACTCTGGTCAATTTTCCTAAAAACGCCCCCCAAAAATGTGCCCAAAGTAAATCGAAAGCTGTTCTTCAATCCTTTGCAGCATCTTCATGGGGTTGGTCTCATTTAAAAGAAAACACTTCGAATTTTTTGGCACAAAAAACATGATCTCTCTAAGTGCTCCGGCCACTGAGTTACAGTCATCTAAACATGGTGAACTTGAAGAAAATAAATTTGGCCTGGGTGTTTTTTTGGATACAAATGCTTGCAAATAACACACAGCTTCAGATCCGGGCTGGAAAATGCAACAGAAATGTAGAACCAAGTGTTATCCAGCTGAGGTCCAAATTTTGTAACAATACCACAAAAAATGAATATTTTACACAGCTTTGTTCTCAGGCTGTTCCCAGGCGTTTTGGAACTGTGCCAAATTGTGCCAAATGGCACAGTTTGGAAAAACGTCTGTAACTTTTGAATGATTCAATATAGAAGCTTCATCTTGGGCTCAAATGAAAGGTCACATTCAGGGCTGTGTCTGTATGTGTGTTTCGGGGGGGGAGGATGGAGATCCGCCCTCGCTACATAATGGATTACACTCGAATAAGGCATGTTTCCACAGCACCGCTGTCACCGCCCCCCCCCCCCCGCGACACAATCGTAGCGGCGGGGGGGGGGGGCGTTCACGGTCCGGAGGCGACGAACGAACCGTGTAACGCGGCGCACGCACTTCGGACATCATGCGCCGCACAGTTATAATTTACCGATCGGTCAAAAGTCATTTTTGATTACAATTTTCAGGGATGGAAAATAATTTGGCTTATAACACCTTACCTCTTCACAGCCACATTGTCCTAACTAACTAACTAACTAACCTGCACTTATATAGCGCTTTTCTAGTCACAAAGACCACTCAAAGCGCTTTCATTAATACTAACCCTCTATTCTAAGGGCCTATAGGAAACAGATATCTAGGGACAATTTAGAACAGCCAATTAACCTAACATGCATGTTTTTGGCATGTGGGAGGAAACCGGAGAAATCCCGGAGTAAACCCACGCAACACGGGGAGAACATGCAAACTCCACACAGATCACTGTTGGTCGGGGGCTGGGATCGAACCCACGATCCCCACAATCCCCCGGCCAAGGGTAAACTGTGCTGCCGCAGTGCTAACCACTGCGCCACCGTGCAGCCACCGTGCAGTCCTGGCCAACTTCTCTTCCTCATTGTCAGACGAACCGACGCTGGTCCGCTCTGGTTCTGGTCTCGCGACCCGATCAAAACATAATTCCATGATTGCGGTTTTGGCGAATGATTTACGACCTTCGTCGTCGGCCTCCGTCGGTCTATGACGACCATATAAGAGAATTCTAAACACTCTTCTGGAATTAAAAAAAAAATAAATAAATAAAGCACTGCCTGTGGCTGCTGAAGCAGTCTCTCTTCACCCAGCTTTAGACAAAACAGCTCAGCGAACTTCTGTGCTTCAGTTGGCTCGCAGCCGTTGGGAGGCGGGTCCTTCTGGCTAGATTTTCATTCATTGGCTCTTCATGGTTTCAGAAACCCAATTCAAAGCTCTTATTAGTCGAATGAGAGGTCAGTCAGATGAACTAATCTGTTCGCGGCTGTGTCTGCAGCTTTTATTTTCAGTGCGCGCTTGGAGGTCACATCACCTACATCACCATCATCAATATCTCTATCATGCGTCCGAGTCTCGTGCGCCCTAGGACGCAGAGACTTGCCCACCCGCGGTACAAGGGAGTGCAAGAGGTTAAAGGGGACCTGTGGTGGTCGTGAAAAAAAAGAGATTATATTGAGCCCCTGTCTCACGTTGTAGTTCAAGTTTAAGTTCAAGTTCAAAGCAATGTGATATAAATCCATTGCTGATGTGCTGGTTCAGCTATGTCAGCAAAACATGCGTGCAGCCATACTGGCAGCTACATGGCCTGTCAGGACGCTTCCTGTGACGTAGTGTCGTGGATACCGCGATCTGGATCAATATTGGCTGAGCCTGGAGTGCCCGGATGAGCAATGGCTTTCGGGATATTCAAATTCAAACGTTTATTTCAAACTCAGGGTTCATATTAAATGCAGAACTAAAACGAGTAGAAAATAAATAAATAAATGCTTAAATTCAGCGGGTCGTCTCGTCTGATCTGAGCTCGTAACGGCCGCCAGACGGCCGGGGATTCGGCGCTGGGCTCTTCCCTCGCCGCTAAAAGTATATACAGAGCAGCAGACACTCGGCGCTCTTGTAACAACAAAAACATACAATGCGATATGGATATCGCAACATGGCGGAATGTAAAGCCTTTGGATGTCTCAATAATAAGCGGAAGAACAAAGATAAACACTTCTTTTGTGTACCCAAACCCAGCTCACCTTGTCGGAAGATCGTAGCGGAAAAGTGGTTGCGCAATCTCGGAACAGGGCACAGACGTCTCCTTTCAGACGAAATTGCGTTGTGTGTGAGGACCACTTCGTCACTTTGACCCTCAGAAGACCTTTCTGGCTCAAACCTGTAGCCATGTTGGACAAATTCTTCCTCAGAGTCCGACAATTCAGCCATAATAGAATAAAAACACTCACAAAAGCACCCTAGTCGCTCATACAGGCGGAGTATTGACTTTTCAGTAGCAACGTGGTGACGTCACATCCGCATGTGTCATGGCTGCGCGCATAGTTTTCATTGGCTGGCCATGCCGGCGGTCGTATTTGCATATTTCTCTGGTGGTAGATGGCTGGCAATAATTATTTAACCAAATAACTAATACTTTGCCTAATGTTTTCAAGTTGAATGCGTTTAGACGACCACCACAGGTACCCTTTAAAAATCATGTTAAGTCCACATTTATACGGGGACAGTGCATGAACATACACAGTAGAGTTAAGTGTTAAGAGGTGGAAATAATTAACATGGGCAAAATTATGTCCAAGGGTATGAATGATGATTTCAGTTTCATTTTCAGTTAATCCCTCAGCCCCAACAGAAGTTGATATTCTTGGGTAGCACTCCTGTTATCGTGGCAACAGGTCGGGTGGAGTGCAGTGCAGTGGTAGTGAACAGAAATTTCAGTGCAGGTGGTGGTAGGAAGGTCTAAGGCCTTCGCCTTTTAGGTGACCTTCTCATTTTTCCTCGATGTTGCCTAGCTCCAAACATGAAGTAGCAGGTGTGGCAGCAACAAGTATCCTCTTCTTGTTCTCACTACTGTATCGCTACACAGTTGTAAAACAGGTTTTAAATGGGCTTGAAAAGCTGGGCCAGGAAAAGGGATGTGCTCCCTTTAAAATGAATTTCACATTGACCCACCCCCACACACACACACACACACACACACACACACACACACACACACACACACACACACCCACCCACACACGGTTCAGCTTTTGAACTGCCTTGGTTAGTGACCCTGAGATATTTCTATTTAAAGTGTAGTTTGTGGCACACAGACTTGTCGGATTTACAGTTAGTGCTCACAGATGTGATGACAACACTTGACTACGCATGATAAGAGCGGTAGTGCAGCAGTCTATAATTATACTGATGGGTGGACAGTGTTTCTGCATTACAAGAGGAATGCAGGAAGTGTCACAAAATTGCACACACAACACAACAACACATTAGCTGCTGGGGTATGGAGGAGTGGTTGCAGCTCAAAATAGCAACACAGTGCAGCGCAGAGGCTTTCAGCTTACAAATCCACAATATCTACCACAACAAATAATGGTATGGGAGTTAAGATTTCTGTTATATTCCTTTTAGCCAACAACAGATATTGGAAGACATAGCAGAGACATAGCAACCAAAACCTTTGGTCTAAATTTCAGTTATTCTCCTGATCACAGTAGAAAATAGAGGCAGACTTTTACAGATGAGATAGAAGACAACAAATGTATTTCAGTTATATAAAGCACTTATAATTCTGAGCCGCGACACCAAGAGACAAAATTTTAGCTTCTACATGGACTCGTTTTTACTCTTGACTGCAGCACAGTGAGGAGGGGCGGGTTTTTCCTTTTTGATACCTGCTTATTCTTCCTGTTTGTTGGTTTGTTTTAAATAGGAGTTAAAAAAAAGGGTAAAAAAGTTGATCATCCCAGGATATTAAGTGGATCATTAAGAAAAAATAAGCAGTCCATCTGCATTTATAATTTTAAATATGGCAGATGACATAAATCACTTCTGTAGTATTTTAGTGATTAATTTTAAAATCTAGGTGAAATGGAATCAAATTATCTTCATTATTACTAGATACAAATTTGAACAGTTCAAATAGATTAACTTTTAGTAACACTATTGTGAATTTTAAGCAACTCTGGATGGCTGTCTGTTAACATACTACCATAATTCTTCTGTTTATCTCAAAACTCGATTTTTCGTCTCACCCCCTGTTCTCCAGGTATCCCCCCGGAGTGGTGAGCTTGCCAGCTGGTGGCCTCCCTCCACCCGTCGAAGGCATTGTGCCTAGCGCCGTGCAAATCACGCACACCCTCCCGCCCGCTGTCACACACCCTCCTCACGCGCCTTCTCCTGGACAGAGCACAGTGAAGCCACCAGAGGGGGACAGAGAGCAGCATCCGAACGACCAGCTGTAGCCCCTGATGCACACAGCACACAAGGTTTTGTTATCAGACAGGTTTGGCGCCAGGTAAACCTGTAGAGGTCCCAATTACAATCAATTCACAACTCTCTGGCAATAGATTGTCAACAGTTCACACTCCAAAGAGGATGACGATGATGATGATGATGATGAGAGAAAAGCGCATAGCTGTCGGATACTTTGATTAAAGAGCAAGACAGTCCTCATCTGCCCTAAAGAGACGTTGGTCTTCTGATCACAGGCTGATATTCATGTTTTCTGCCAGAATTTAAAAAAATGTTGATTTGGGAAGAAAAATACAGAATATAATCCTGCTGTCTAGACTGTAGTGTGTCCAAAGTAAGGGGGGCGGGTTTCTTGTCACTCTCTCTTTTCTGTGTCCTTTCCTTAGTTTGATGTACAAGCAAAGTTAGTAGGTTATAAAATGAATGTAACCTGTCTGTGTACAGTTTTTAGACTTACAGCAAGAAGATACTGAAGTTTGTATTCCAGTCTTAACAAACACAAAGGTGATCTCTTCATGTAGCCAAACTGGTTTGAGAATCAAACGCCTGACTTTTTTGTAATTATTATTTTTATTAAAACCCCCTAATTAGCAAGCCCCCCAAAAAACAAGGCAGCTTTTTGCACACCATCTCAGGAAATTAAGTTTCCGCAGTTGGTATTTGTTTTATATTTTTTATTTTATAAATTCTTTTAATGCCACTTAGTGCTTTTGTTTTTCTACCTGCTTGCCTTTTTGTGTCCCGCTACATTAGACGAAAAACGACTTTAACAAGAGCTAAGGTTGACCTAATGTTTGCTTTTGCTGCTTTTGTTTACAGGGCATGTGATTTTGCTCTTGGGACTTGTGTAAGTGTTTGACACAAATCAAGGGGGTTGTGGGAGAAGGGGCTGCAGGGAGATGGCTGAAGAGTATGCTCGGCTGAGATTACTTTGATTTTCTTGTAGCTATGAACTTGCATAATAAAGATGCGCACAGAGAGTATGAGCGTAGCATGAACAGTTTGATAATTACTTTGCTGATTAATGCAATGAAATCAACTGTGCATATTTCCAATAGACCCAACAGGCTTGAGAAAATCCCTGCCTTACTTTCCATTATAAGTTCCGGACGCTCAAAAACATGCTCCATTGAGAGTAAAAACAAATGAAGCTTTTAAACAACCTGTGGCGTCAGGTCAAAACATACAGATTCTCCATACTACTAAACCTTTAGCATTTCAACTTGGGTCCTGCCTGGTGTACTGTTTTGCCACCCTCCTTGGCCTCCATGTCTATGTGTACATATGGTGTTCTGCCTGCCTGTGTCAATGTGAGATGGTTGTATCTGTGTCTAAAAAAACAGCACTGGGTGGAGGGGTAGTAGCATCATTACAAAGACTGCCATAAAAAACCAAACGAAAAAAAGCTCAAAAGCTTCAAACCCAATGTCCAAGTTAGCAAACCCTGCCAGTAATATTAGTGTGAACTGATTACATTCCCAACATGGAAGTAAGATGCTGATATTCTCGTGTCAGTGGTGAAATAAACCCAAAATCTTCTCTGCAATATTTATTATGGAAGTTGGCAGGCCTGCTGAGTGACGGTGTTTTCTGGATCCCCTCCTACCAATAGCTGAGTAGTAAAAACAGTTTACTGTTGCCTACCTGGTCTTCTTCATGGTGAGGTAGTAAGCGTAGCAATCAGGGATGGAAATTTCATTAGCCACTAGGGACTATATGCTGGCCAGGGTTCTTACAAACAGGATTTGGAAAGGGTGTCAAACCAAGAAGGTACTGTCAGTCCAGGCATCCTCAAATAAATGCTTGACTATATTAACTAGTTTGAATGAAAATTATAAGCATTCTTCTTTCAAAGCAGTGGGTGCCACATGTTTCACAAAACAGACTAGCTTTTAAAGTGTTGAGGTGCTCCTTGAAATTCCATCCCTGGTAGTAACACACAGTCCACCGTTGCCTACCTTGGTCCCCTTTATGGTAAAGTAGTAGGCGTAGCAATATACAGTATACATATTCTATATTCTACAGTAAATATCATTATTTTTGGTCAAAACTGATAACCTGACAAAGATATGTTTGTGACTGTATGCATTTGTATGAATTATTTTAAAAGGAAATAAACTGTGGAAAGGTGACGTTTGTTGTAATTTGTGGGTTTTTTTTAAATTAGATTTTATAATTGGCTCCAAAAAAAAAAAAAAAAATCTACATCCCCCTGTTAGAAAAATAAAAACCCTGCATTTTTAATTATTAATTTTTTATTGTCTTTTTCAGGTGTAAATGTTGTATACATGTCACATAAATTACCTTCAGAATATAACAGATGTAGAAGCCATCTCAGTTGTCATTCAGTCCATCATGTACAGTAGAACAAAATCATGTTTGTCCTATATACAATGTTAATCACATCTAGAATCGGAGGGGTCACTGCCATGCAAGGCACCGCCACAAACAGCTTCTCCTTCCCCCATTATGCTGAGCACCAAGCTAGAATGCGGGAAGTACCATTTTTTTTTTTTTTTTTTTTTTTTTTTTTTTTAATATGGTCTTTGGTGTGACCCGGCCGGGACTTGAACCCCCAACCTTCTGGTTGTGGGGCAGATGCTGTATCAACTAGGCCACCACTCTGGTTATATATATATATGAAAGAAAAAATGAACACAAAACAGAAAAAAAAGATCCTGTGCAGTGATGTCTGCTCTCATGGTTAAAATGCAGTAATTAGTCAAATTTATATTTAAAAAATTGACAGAAAAAAAGCATTCATATGCTTACTTTAGCCGTCTTCAGTGAGACTGGTGAATGTGGCCCTTGAATATCCATCCATCCATCTTCTACCGCTTTTCCGGAGGTCCGGGTCGCGGAGGCAGCAGTTCAAGCAGAGAAGCCCAGACTTCCTTCTCCCCAGCCACCTGCTCCAGCTCTTCGGAGGGGATACCAAGGCGTTCCCAGACCAGCTGGGAGACATAGTCTCTCCACCGAGTCCTGGGTCTGCCCCGGGGTCTCCTCCCAGTGGGACGTGCCTGAAACACCTCAAGTGGGAGGCGTCCAGGAGGCATCCTAATCAGATGCCCATACCACCTCAACTGACTCCTTTCAATGTGGAGGAGCAGCGGTTCTACTCTGAGCCTCTCCCGGATGACTGAGCTCCTCACCCTATCTCTGAGGGTGAGTCCAGCAATCCTACAGAGAAAGCTCATTTCCTGTCGATTTACCAGTCAATCTACGTTCCTACTCTCACCTATGCTCACGAGCTTTGGGTAATGACTGAAAGAACGAGATCGCGGATACAAGCCCTTGAATATTAGATATGTAATTTCCCCATTTCACTATGTTGCTCTTGTTTGCCATACTGATGAACAGGCTGACAGACGAGGTCAGGCAGGAGCCTCTGTGGGCCATGAGGTTTGCAGATGACATTGTGATCTGTAGTGAGAGTAGGGAGCAGGTGGAAGAGAACCTGGAGAGGTGGAAGTATGCTCTGGAGAGAAGAGGAATGAAAGTCAGCAGAAGCAAGACAGAATACATGTGTGAATGAGAGGGAGGTAGGTGTAATGGTGAAGATACAAGGAGTAGAGGTAGTGAAGGTAGATGAGTTTAAATGCTTGAGGTCAACCATCCAAAGCAATGGAAAATGCACAAGATGGGTGAAGAAGAGAGTGCAGGCAGGGTAGAGTGGGTGGAGATGAGTGTCGGGTGATTTGTGACAGAAAGGTGGCAACAAGAGTGAAAGGGAAGATTTACAAGACTGTAGTGAGACTTGCTATGATGTATGGTTTGGAGAAAGTAGTGCTGACAAAAAGACAGGAGATGGAGCTGGAGGTGGCAGAGTTGAAGATGCTAAGATTTTCATTGGGAGTGACTAGGAGGACAAGATTAGAAATGAGTATATCAGAGGGACAGCTCAGGTTGAGCGGTTTGGAGACAAAGTAAGCGAGGCAAGGCTGAGATGGTTTGGGCATGTGCAGAGGAGGGATAGTGGCTATATTAGACAAAGGATGTTGAAGGTGGAGCTGTCGGGCAGGAGGAAAAGAGGAAGACCACATAGAAGATTCATTGATGTAGTGAAGGAGGACATGGAGAGAGTGTTACAGAGGAAGATGCAAGGGATAGGTTGAGATGGAGACAGATGATCCGCTGTGGCGACCCCTAAAGCGAGCAGTCAAAAGAAGAAGAATAATTTGTAACTCCTCACTTTGTTCAAAAGCCTACATGAAAGACTTTCCAGTGTAGCTAGTCTGCCCAAGTGATTTGTGCCAGGAATTTATAGAGGGAGCAGGTGAGGCCTTCCATTCTGAAATGATAAGCTTACATCTCAGCATAAGTGCAGTTTGCATCGATTCTGCAACATGAGATGGGTAATCCTCAATGAGCAGCTACTGGCTCCTAGAATAAAAAGTCTCTTGGAGAAAGGGACTTCAAATTTTATGATTTGTGTAACATTATTATGAATGTCAGTCCAAAAGTTTTGTATTTTGGAACAATCACATATATGCTGTGGAGGAATAAGTTCAGGCGAGAGATGACGAGCTGGAAGGTTGCAGAGTTTTATTTCCTCCAACATCATGAGACGCACATCGTAGCTCTGAGCTGCTGTGCTGTCTGTGCTGTGTCGTGTTGCTGAGGCATGTATCGTCAGCTCTTTTATATGTTATACAAACAGGGAGAATGCATGGCACATTAGCATATTGATATACATATCAGTCAATACATATGATTAGCCTGACCAACTGGCACCCGGACGTCTTCTCCTTAATCCGGGGATGTATAAACAATAGTCCACTGTTCTGGTTGTCCCCCCAGGGGCTCTCTGTCCATATGTGAATGGTCCTGTACTTCTTCCGGACCTTCTGAGTGTGAGGATGAATGTCCCTGTAGATTGTGGTGGGTCACCACAATGCGATAATTCCCAGCAGGCTGGTGTCTGTGTTAACTTAATAAAAATCCTGCATTAAAACTGCAATTAAAAATTTCAGATAATCAGCCAAGTATTTGCTTGGCATTTTGCAAGTAAACTCTGACTTCTCGAAGCAGTGATGCCCCACAAGCCAAACTTGCCATCTGATACCTAGTTTACTGCGTGAATAAAGCACCTTTTATCAGTCTCTCCCTCTCTTGCTCTCTCTCACGCACACCCTTGCTCTTTACATTTTACATTACATTCCAATTAAAGGATGACACTGCTCCTGAGCCAACTGAGGTAAGATTATTGGTGTAACTGCAAGTCTGAGGGAATGAGGAAGCGTTACATCACACTCTTTGTAATAGTACACTTTTACAATACAACACTGCATTCAGTTTTGTAATTATCATCCATACACCTATTAAATAAAAACAATAAAACCATATTAAAGTAAAACAATATCAATGTATGGATGTTTGATCTGCAAAGTAGTTAACATAACATGCTCTTGCAGTGGCTATTAACAACATGGTAAAAAAAAAACAAAAACAGAGATTTAGTTTGCTTGAGATTTTTTACCTAGTATTTACTGCTGTATTTAAGAATGCAAGATGGGAGGGTCACATAATGTGAAGGGAGCAGGTGTGCTCCAGACAGAATACTATTTAGAGATATTTTAAAACCATTAAACAGGCTTAACCCTCCTGTGGATCACCTTATTTTGGTGAAGTGGTTTACATACTCTAATGATCCCAGGAGCTATGTTGTTGGGAACAACTTGCCCCTCATAGGATCTCCCAAGGAAAATTGGTCCTGAAGGGCCAGACCAAGAGCAGTCCACTGGATTCCCATGCAAAAGTTAAAAACAAAGATCCAATGTACCCTACCTGGCATGGGTTTACTGGGCCCCCACCCTGGAGTCAGGCCGAGGAGAGGGGCTGGATGGAAAGCACCTCCTGACTGTTGACATGGGACTGGCCTTGCTCGGACCAAACAAGCCTCTCCACCCTGAGTCCACCCTCCAATAGGCTCACTAGGTTCATAGGTGTTATTAGGAAAGGGCAGCAGTCTGGGCTTTTCTGTTTGGATTGCTGCCCCTGTGACCTGAACTCCTGGATAGGTGGTGTAAGATGGCAGCTCGACCACAAAGTAATGTCTCTTTGCAATCTTTTTCAAAAAGTTTTTTTTTTTTTTTTTTGCAAAATAATGGTCATCGATGGGCAGCACGGTGGCGGAGTGGTTAGCACTGTGGCAGCACAGCAACTCACCCCTGGCCGGGGGATCCTGGGTTCGATCCCAGCCCCCGACCAACAGTGATCTGTGTGGAGTTTGCATGTTCTCCCCGTGTCTGCGTGGGTTTACTCCGGGATTTCTCCGGTTTCCTCCCACATGCCAAAAACATGCAAGTTAGGTTAATTGGCACCAAACTGGGGATTCTAAATTGTCCTTAGGTATGACTGTGAGAGTGAATGGTTGTCTGTCTCTCTGTGTTGGCCCTGCGATGGACTGGCGATCTGTCCAGGGTGTACCCTGCCTCTCGCCCAAAGATGCTGGGATAGGCTCCAGCCCCCCCACGACTCGAAAAGGATTAAGTGGAAGAAGATGGATGGATGGTCATCGATGTAAAACCACTGGTGAAAAGCTGAGCAAGACAACATATACTGTAACTCCACCTCGGCACTATTTCAGATAAATGGATAAATAGTTTGGTGAGTTCTCTGAGTGAGAATATGAAGGTTTTGGAAAGAAGAGTGGAAGAAAAAAAGCAGAGAAACTGATATGGAAGCAGAGATGTACCAGCTTCAGAATGACCTACCACTACTGCCCACCACTTACCAGAAACACTGACCCCATTTACATGGTCATGAGTAAACTGATTATGATCAACTTGCTGGAGTTACCTGATTATTCAAACTGTCATGTAAACAGAGTAATCCGATTACCTTTATCAGTTAAAGGCCATTATCGGTTTATGAGAAAATGGATTAACACACCTAGTTTATTTGCCCAATAAACCGTTTACTAGGTGCATGTAAACACCATAAGCCGTTTATTACCTTTATGGGTTTACTCCAGTAATCGTTCTACTCGTGACCATGTTAACAGGGTCAGTGTTAGCTACCATTTGTATGATTTTGACCACAAGACCAGTATCACTCATTACTGTAGATGCAAACATTTTGGCCAAGATTTTGATGTTAATACTTCAACCACTAATATTTTTTATTAGTAAAACCTGATCAAACTGGGTTTATTAAAGGTAGGAATTCTTCTATTCATGTCAGGATTCTCATGAATATAATACAGCTACGTTCATGATAAAAACATGCAGGGTCTAGTTGTATCTCAGGACTTGTTAAAAGCAACCAAGGGCTGAATGGCCATTCCTTTATATGGTATGGAATTTATTTTTTAAAAAAAAAGGCAAATTATGATATTTTTTAATCAACATCCCCTCTAAACCCCATCCCAAACTGATAACTGTTGTAGGTTGGATGTCAGTTTAATCAACAATAATTCCTGACATTTTTGTACCAGTGTTGCAACACTCTAAACTCATTGAGCCTGTTGTGTTTTTGTCTGTATGAAATGGATTTTGTTTAATGCAGGTATAAATATAAACCAGAGAACAGTCACTTATGCCTCTGTGTGCTAACAGTTTAATGGAAGCATAATAGGGATGTGGGTGATGACACTAAAGACAGAAGTGAAAGTGTGTGTGACCTTTTTTCAGGAGTTACTGTCACACAGCAGTCAGACATTGACAAGTTTAAGACAGTACTGAACACGGTGAGCAAACAGGCCAACCTTAGTTTTGGGCTAGTAGCCCTGCTGACAGCAGTAGGAGAGCAGATCTTCTCCTCAGTGGTGTTCAGGTGCCCCTGCAATGTGCTCAACTTTCTCTACGGCACTGTGTTCTTGCTGGTGCCTGCCCTTGCCCTTCTGCTGCTGGGTTTTATTCTCAATAAGAAGCCATGGAAGCTGCTGACAGGTTTGTGCCACAGAGCTGAGCCGTTGAGTTGCAAGAAGCTGACTAGTGTCGGCATCATCCTCCTTCAGGTTGGTGTCACCACACTGGTAGTGCCTTTCACCTGGATTGCAGTTGCTCTACTCAGTGGGAACTACTATGAATGTGCAATGACCGGCACCAGTACGACAGTTTACGACACGCATTCATGTGAAAACAAAAAACCAGAAATACCATATGAGAAGGAGCTGCCCACCTTCCCATGTGTTAAAAGCAGCAGCGCACTGTCAACCATCATTCATGAGCATACGCCCTCCAGAACTTGGGGTGCAGGTCACTGATCGGAGAGGTGCACCGAGCCACACAGCAGAGCAGGAAGTTGGACAGCATTATGGAAGTGATGAGAAGCCAACCCAGAATTTGAGACTCAGCCCTCATGGTGAGCAAAACATCCTCACTGATTGGGGGCTGAAGGGCCGCATGTGGCTCTGGAGCCATGGGTTGCCAACCCCTGGCCTAGACATATGCCCTGCATATGCATAGCATATGACATGCTGGAGCCCTTTCCATTGAAGACTATATATGATACATGTTCATGCTTTCCGTCATTAACAGGAACCTAAACACATATTGACTCCTGAATGTATTGTATGTGTGTACGTAATCTAACAAAGTAGCTTTGCATACGTTATTTTCAGAATTTTACACTAAGAGGAAAATGCAGGGTGGCTGCCTTAAGTTTTAACAATGTAAGACAACAAAAGTCTTTGTCTATGCTCTTCTAATTTCCGTGAGTTAAGATAAGATAAGATAAGCCTTTATTAGTCCCACAACGGGGAAATTCCAGGATTGCAACAGCACAGGGATAGCAACACTCAGAGCAACAATCAGAAGGCAAGAAAAAAACAAGCAAGCAAGAGCAGCTAATATACATATGTACGTATTACTATAAAATATATATATATACACACACACACAGACACACAGTGCAGAGCATTGTAGCTGGATGGAATAAATATATGAATATATGAACACACAGTGCAGAGCATTGTAGCTAGATGGAATAAATATGTAAATATATAAACACCCACAGTACGGAGCATTGCAGCTAGGTGGAATAAATATGCAAGTATATAAACACACACAGTGCGGAGCAATGTAGCTAGATGGAATAATATGTAGATATATAAATATATAAACACACCCAGTGCTGAGCATTGTAGCTAGATGGAATAAATATGTAAATATATAAACACACACAGTGCAGAGCATTGTTGCTAGATGGAATGAAACAGCATAACCGTCTACTTAGTTATCCTACATGGTATGATTATGTGCCCATACATATTCTCACCCTCCATAGCGACCGGTATGTTCCTAGTTGTATGCCGGAGGGGACCATTGTGTAAGTCTATTGCATCTTTTGCATTCAAAAAACTATTAGTTTGTTACGTCTTTTTGCTATCTCTGCGAGCAGCCCTGCTTAGGTTGTACAGTCTGACAGCCGTTGGTAGGAAGGACCTACGAAACCTCTCGGTTGTGCACCTGGGATGATGTAGTCTGCTGCTAAATGAGCTCCTCAGTGCATTCAGTATGTCCTGCATAGGGTGGAACTCGGACTCCAGCAGAGATGACAGTTTAGCCACCGTCCTTCTCTCTAGTAGTTATTAAACTACTAGAACATTAATATTTATTCCATCATTTAATGAAGTAGTTTAGACAAAGCAGCAGATACATTATTTTTATGAACAGCCTTTTATATAAAAACAATGTATTGAAGTCTTTTTAAACAAGCCATTTCTTATTAGCCTTGATTTTATCAATCAGAAGACCTTTCTAACAGCTTATATTCTGACTTGTTTGAATAAGGAAACTACCGGAGTATTATTAACAGCTGTATTGCTCTTATGGAAGGTCTTATACTTGTTCACTGTAATGCATTACTAGTACCTAGACCAGTGTTTTTCAACCAGGGGTCTCTGGAATGTTCAGGTTCCCAAATAATTTGCCATTGTTGTGCATGGGTTATGTAGGCACCTATGCACTCATGCACAACAACTTCAAATTATTTTCAATTTTTTGAACCAATTAAAAAAGTGAAATTAGAAAATTTCCCAAATAAACCTGGACATTTCAGGGATCCCCATTTGAAACACACTGATCTTGACATTGAACCACCATTACTGCTTTATTCCACTAGATGACACTAGCACAGCTAGGTCACCAAAGAGAACGTACAACATCTACATCTGCCATGGCTATGCTTCTTACATTGGCTTTTAAACTGAATCAGTTTATACAAGACACAAACTATACACGTGCTACATAACACCATGCTGATCAACACTTTACTTCAGTCATATACTTCTTTCCCAGACTGTTCAAGCATAAAGTATAGTGTCATCAAATTAGACTTAACACAGTTAAGCACCACACAAACAAAACTGAACATTCTAAATAACAGCATAGAGGCATCATCTGTCTGTCCGTGTAAAGCATCAGTCAAAGGTTATTGTATGCATATTTTTTAAAAAATCAAAGAATTTCCTTTCAAACAATTATCTAGGGTCTAATCTACATGTGCAGCAAACAATCATGATGTTTAGTCAACATGCTGTTATGTGACATCTGTCAAGTGGAAGGACTGGAGAAGTTTTTCTCTTTCACCATTGCTGACACAAACATGCACCATCCTGCTGGCTATATATATTTTTTTAAACTTTAAAATAAAGAAATAAAAAATGAAAAATATTTCTTAAACCGAGTCTTAATTGTGTACAGCAAAAGCTGATTTATTATAAATCAAGATGACACCATGGCTGTTTTCTATGGTGTCAGCTCTGGGTCATATGATTTATTACTCTGAAAGAAGAATATATGAAAACCTAGGGTGCTTTCACACCGAACCGTTTCACACTACAAACAAACCAGAACAAGGTTCAATTTGATCCAGATCGAGACCACCTCATTTTGCTGGATTAAATTCCAGCTCTTTGGTCTGGACTGTGGTTCGGTGGAGGTTTCACACCAAAAATTTTGGTCCAAATCAAACTGAAAAGTCAGTTTGGACCAAATGGGTTAGGTGTGAAAGGACCCTTAGGTCATTTTATTTGAAAAATACAAAAATGTAGTTCAAGTATATCTCAGGCTAAATGTAATTTTGATTCACTTCTAGAAGTCTTTTGAATGACGGAGATCTAAACTGACAAAATTTTAATATACTTTAAAAGACTACTGAGAAGCATGGTGGTCAGCTTATATTCGTAACAAGAGTCCAGCATGGCAGGGGCAAAGCCTGACTGCCTCACTTATATTAATCAACAGCTGAGAAAACCAGACCATCAATAACAGAGAAGCTCATTCCATCCTAACGAAATCACCCCAAGAATGCTCAGATCTCCTGACCTTTGACCTTGACCTTAAGTACAGCTGAGATGCAAATCCCCCTGAGGATCATTGTGCATGACTTTGGTGAACATTGGGGCAATTGCCTAGGAGGAGTAAAGATTCTTTTTCAATTCTAAATTGTCCTTAGGTATGAATGTGACAGTGAATGGTTGTCTGTCTCTCTGTGTTGGGCCTGCGATGGACTGGCGATCTATCCAGGGTGTACCCTGCCTCTCACCTGAAGATGCTGGGATAAGCTCCAGCCCCCCCACGACCCAAAAAGGATTAAGCGGAAGAAGATGGATGGATGGATGGATGGTGTAGAGATTTTCGTGAAATCATAAATGCCCAGATCTCCTGACCTTTGACAATGACCTTGAGCTCAAATTGGATACAGACAAGCCTGAGGATCATTGTGTATGAGTTTGTTGAGAATTATGGCAATTGTCTAAGAGATGTAACAATTTTCTTGCAGGTGCATCTCAATAAATTAGAATTTCATCAAAAAGTTGATTTATTTCAATAATTCAATTCAAAAAGTGAAACTCATATATAGATTCATTACACACAGAGTGATATACTGTATTTCAAGTGTTTATTTTTTTTAATTTTGATGGTTATGTCTTATAGCTCATGAAGTACTCATGAAGTAGATTCTCTATGGGATTTAGGTCAGGAGAGTTTGTTGGCTAATCAAGCACAGTGATACCATGGTCATTAAACCAGGTATCTGTACTTTTGGCAGTGTGGGCAGGTGCCAAGTCCTGCTGGAAAATGAAATCAGCATCTCCATAAAGCTTGTCAGTAGAGGGAAGCATGAAGTGCTCTAAAATTTACTGTTAGATGACTGCACTGACATTGGACTTGATTAAACACAGTAGAAAAACACCAGCAGATGGCATGGCTCCACATATCATCGACTGTGGAAACTTCACACTGGACCTCAAGTAACTTGGAATCTGTGCCTGTTCACTCTTCCTCCTTATTGAAGTCCTCGCCTTATTGAAGTCCTCGCCTTCCAACATTCGATTGATGTAATCTGCCTCCAAGAGACTCATATTGGCACAGAGGAAGCTGGCCGCTTCACCATCAAAGGCTTTGACCTCCTGTGCTATGTTCTACATGTTAAACATGGACGTGCCACCTATGTTCTGACATAGTTGAAGCAAATCACCTGATAACAACACATTTCTCAGACACCATAATCATTGGTGGCTTCCATATTGTCAATGTGTACAAGCCCCCTAATGCCAACTGGGATCTGCAGGTCTTACCCACCCTACCCCACCCTGCCATCTATGTGGGGGACTTTAATAGCCATCACCCTGACTGGGGGTACCCAGCAGTGGACAGTGATGGGGAGGCACTTTCAGACTGGGCATCCAGAAATGACCTCGCTTTGATATACGACCCCAAACAAAGAGGAACCTTCCACTCTGCTAGGTGGAAGAAGGACTATTCTCCTGACCTGTGTTGGGTCAGCTCTTTGAATGGGGAGCCATATCCTACACAGATCCTCATTCTTGATGATTTTCCACACAGCCAACACCGGCCCCTGCTTGTACACATTGGCCTACAACTTCCAGTCATATACAGCCCAAGGAAGATGCGCTGGAACTTCCGCAAAGCCAACTGGAAGAAATTCAGTGAAACTCTGGACCGGAGCATTGTTACCATCCCACCCCACACCATCACTGTAGATGAAGCATACAACCGCTTCTGCAGCGCAATCTTCAAGGCTGCCCATACTGCAATCCCACGAGGCTACCGACCCCTCTATGTCCCATGTTTGGACAGAGAAAGTGCTGCCCTCCTACAATCCTATCAAACATCAGGGGACCCAGAGATAGCAGACCATCTCATTGAATCGCTAAATACAGCCCGGCGAAAGAAATGGGAGGAGACAGTTGCTGGCCAGAGCTTTACCCACTCTAGCAGGAAATGTTGGAGCCTCATCCGTCGCCTAGGAGCTGCACAGAAGCCCCCTAGCCAAAGCCGAGCATCCGTCACACCCAACCAAGTTGCATCCCACCTACTGACTATCGCCAAAGCACCCCAAGACAAAGACACCAGAAGAGCAGTTACAACTGAGCTAAAAAAACACCAAAAAATGCCTGTAGAGGAAACGAAGCCTGAACCCTTCGAGGCTGCTGAACTGGAGAAAGTCCTACAGGGCCTGAAATGTGGAAAGGCAGCAGGATACGATAACATCTTCCCAGAATTCATGAAAAATCTTGGCCCCCGAGCCCTAACCTGGTTGACACAATTTTACACAAGGATCACACAAACAAACTCGATCCCAAAGAAATGGCAGACAGCAAAGGTCATTGCCATCCCAAAACCTGGCAAAGACCACAAACTACCAGCAAGCTACCGCCCAATCTCCCTACTCAGCGTTCCTTACAAAATCATGGAGCGCCTAATACTGCAACGCATTTCCCCAGAAATAGAGGATATTCTAAGTGTGGATCAAGCAGGTTTCCGCAAGGACCGCAGTACAGGAGAACAAGTACTGGCCCTAACCACCTTCATCGAAAATGGCTTCGAGAGCAGACTGAAGACAGGGGCTGTGTTTCTCGATCTTACAGCTGCCTATGATACGGTCTGGCACAAAGGCCTCCTCCTGAAACTTATAAAGGCGATCCCTGCTTGGGCAACAGCAATTATAAAAACCCTGCTGACCAACCGAAGGTTCAGAGTCCACCTCAGTCAGAACACAAGTGCATGGAGAATGCAGAAAAACGGACTCCCACAAGGCTCAGTTCTAGCTCCAACTCTGTTCAACCTCTACATAAACGACCTGCCTACTACAAAATCCCGCAAATTCATCTATGCAGACGACATCTGTTTGGCATTCCAAGCACCAGACTTTGAACCACTGGAACGGGTGCTCACGGAAGATCTTGCTAAACTGGACCAGTTCTGCAAAATCTGGCGCCTAAAACCAAGCCCAGCAAAAACCGTCTCCAGTGTATTCCATCTCCACAATGCAAAAGCTGCCAGAGAACTAAACATCCACCTGAGCGGACTCAAGCTTAAGCATGCCCCAAATCCAACTTATCTTGGAGTGACCCTTGATAGGACCTTATCCTTCAAGGAACATCTAAAGGGGACGGCTGCTAAGGTGAAGGTACGAAACAACCTGCTCTGCAAGCTCGCTGGTGCAAAATGGGGGGCGGCAGTCTCCACCCTGCGCACCTCAGCACTGGACCTTTCATACTCTGTAGCAGAATATTGTGCCCCTGTCTGGTTCAGGTCATCTTACTCACACCATGGAGACACCCAGCTCAACTCAACAATGAGAACTATAACTGGAACAATCCGCTCAACACCACTCCCCTGGCTCTCTATACTGTCAAACATAGCCCCTCCACACATCCGGCGAGCAGCGTTAACTCAAAGGATGCTCCAAAAAGTTAAAGATTTTCCTCACTTGCCAATCCATGCAGATATCTACACCCCACCCACTGCCCGACTTTCATCCAGACAGCCGATTTGGAAAAACCCTCCCTCAGCTGACTTTACCATCCAGACAGCTTGGCAAGAGGAATGGGAGACCAAGGAGGTCCCAGACAAACAGCTGGTGATAAACCCCAACCAACAGGTCCCGGGCACCAACCTCCCAAGGAGACAGTGGTCTACACTCAATCGCTTCAGGACTGGACATGGCCCCTGCTTGGCCAGCCTTCACAGATGGGGCAGTAGCCCTAGCCCACTGTGCGCATGTGGAGAGGAGCAAACAATGGAACACATCATAGAGGTTTGCCCGCTCCAAAGACTGGAAGGAGGATTACACACCCTCCATACAGCAAACCAGGAGGCAACTGCTTGGCTTAAGGACTTTGCATTCGCTAAATAAATAAACTCTTCCTCCAGATTCTGGAACCTTGATTTCCAAGTGACAGGACTTCACACCTGATTTGGGGAGCCATGTCCTCTGCTGGTGTTAGTCCACTGTGTTTTATCAAGTTCAAAGTCAATGCAGCTGTCTACCAGGACATTTTAGAGCACTTCATGCTTCCCTCTGCTGACAAGGTTTATGGAGATGCTGATTTCATTTTCCAGCAGAACTTGGCACTTGCCCACACTGCTGCCAAAAGTACCAAAACCTGGTTTAATGGCCATGGTATCACCATATTTTACTGGCCAGCAAAGTCTCCTGACCTAAACCCCATACAGAATCTATGAAGTATCGTCAACAGAGAGATGAGAGACACCAGACCCAACAATGCAGAGGAGCTGAAGGCCGCTATCAAAGCAACCTGGGCCTTCAGAACACCTCAGCAGTAACACAGGCTGATCACCTTCATGTCATGCCACAGTGATGCAGTATTAATTCATGCAAAAGGAGCCCTGACCAAGTACTGAGTGTGTGCATGGAAATACTTTTCGTCGTCCAACATTTCTATTGAAAAAATCAGTTTTTTAAAATTGATCTTATGTAATATTCTAATTTTTTGAGAAACTGATTTTCGGGTTTTCATGAGCTGCAAGCCATAACCATCCATCCATCCATTCATCCATCATTTACCGTTTTCCAGGGGTCCGGGTCATGGAGGCAGCAGTTCAAGCAGAGAAGCCCAGACGTCCCTCTCCCCAGCCACCTGCTCCAGCTCTTCAGAGAGGATACCAAGGCATTCCCAAACCAGCTGGGAGACATAGTCTCTCTAGCAAGTCCTGGGTCTGCCCCGGGGTCTCCTCCCAGTGGGACGTGCCTGAAACACCTCAAGTGGGAGGCGTCCAGGAGGCATCCTGATCAGATGCCCATACCACCTCAACTGGCTACTTTCAATGTGGAGGAACAGCGGTTCTACTCAGAGCCTCTCCCGGATGACTGAGCTACTCACCCTATCTCTGAGGGTGAGTCCAGCGATCCTATGAAGAAAGCTCATTTCAGCTGCTTGTATCTGCGATCTCGTTCTTTCGGTCATTACCCAAAGCTTGTGACCATAGGTGAAGGCAGGAACGTAGATTGACTGGTAAATCGACAGCTTTGCTTTAGAGCTTAGCTTCCTCTTCACCACAACAGACCGGTACAACGTCCGCATGCTGCTCTGATCCATCTGTCAGTCTCTTGCTCCATTCTCCCCTCACTTGTGAATAAGACCCCAAGATACTTAAACTCCTCCACTTGGGGCAGGAGCCTGTCCCCAACCCGGAGAGGACAATCCACCTTTTTCCGGCTGAGGACCATGGACTAGGACTTGAAGGTATTGATTCTCATCCCAGCCGCTTCACACTCAGCCAGCAAACCGTCCCAGTAAGAACTGTAGGTCATTGCTGGATGAAGCCAACAGGACAACATCATCTGCAAACAACAGAGATGAGATCCTGTGGTCACCAAGCATGACACCCTCTGTTCCTCGGCTGCACCTAGAAATCCTATCCATAAAAATTATGAACAGGATCGGTGACAAAGGGCAGCCCTAGCAGAGTCAAACTCTCACTGGGAATGAGTCCGATCGAGTGTTGGCAATACGAACCAAACTCTCACAACAGTTGTACAGAGACTGAATAGCTCGTAACAACAAGCCCAATACCCCATACTCCCGAAGCACTCCCCACAAAAAACCACAAAGGATGCGGTCGAATGCCTTCTCAAAGTCCACAAAACACATGTAAACTGATTGTGCAAACTCTCACGAACCCTCGAGGATTCTCGAGAGGGTAAAGAGCTGGTCCGATGTGCCACGGTCAGGACGAAAACCACATTACTCCTCCTGAATCCGGGGTTTGACCAACGGCCGGACTCTTCTCTCCAGTACGTTGGCATAGATCTTCCCAGGGAGGCTGAGGAGTGTGATCCTCTAAAGTTGGAGCACACCCTCCGGTCCCCTTTACTGAAGAGAGGAACCACCACCCTGGTTTGCCATGCCAAAGGCACTGCCCCCGACCTCCATGCAATATTGCAGAGGTGTGTCAACCATGACAGCCCTACAACATCCAGGGCCTTGAGGTACTCAGGGCGAATCTCGTCCACCCCCAGGGCCCGGCCACCAAGGATGTTTTTAACCACCTTGGTGACCTCAGCTCCTGTGATAGGCGAGTCGTCCCCCTCGTCCACAAGCCCTGCTTCCTCTGTGGAAGGCGTATCAGTGGGATTGAGGAGGTCCTCGAAGTATTCCTTCCACTGCCTGATGATATCCCCATTCGAAGTCAACAGCGCCCCATCCGCACCATACACAGTGTGGACAGGGAGCTGCTTTTCCCTCCTGAGTCGCTGGACAGTTTGCCAGAATCTCTTTGAGGCCAACCGAAAGTCTTGTTCCATGGCCCCACTGAACTCCTCCCATACCTGAGATTTTGCTTCAGCAACCACACGAGCTGCACTCCGCTTGGCCTGCCGGTACACCTCAGCTGCTTCGGGGGTCCCACAAGCCAACCAAGCCTGATAGGACTCCTTCTTCAGCTTAATGGCCCCTCTCACCACTGGTGTCCACCACTTGGTTCGGGGGTTGCCACCACAAGATGCCCCGACGACCTTGCGGCCGCAGCTCTGGGCCGCTGCTTCAACAATGGAGGTGGAGAACATCCTCAAGCTTCCTAAACTGGCAAGCCATAACCATCAAAATTAAAAGAAATAAACACTTGAAATATATCACTCTGCTGTAATGAATCTATATAAAATATGAGTTTCATTTTATGAATTGAATTACTGAAATACATCAACTTTTTGACGATATTCTAATTTAGTGAGCTGCACCTGTATAACCAGTGTAACAATTTTCATAAAATCATATAACCGTTGAGAAATTCTGACCATGAGCACAACCTTGATGCAGACCCACCTGATGATCATTTTGCATGAGTTTGTTGAGAATTAGGACAATTGCTGCACGGTGGCGCAGTGGTTTAGCACTGTGGCAGCACAGTTTACCCTCGGCCGGGGGATCGCGGGGATCATGAGACCGTGGGTTCAATCCCAGCCCCCGACCAACAGTGAGCTGTGTTGAGTTTGCATGTTCTCCCCGTGTTGTGTGGGTTTACTCCGGGATTTCTCCGGTTTCCTCCCGCATACCAAAAACATGTAGGTTTAGGGCGCTCGTGCACGCAGCGACCGGCAGCCGGTGGCTTGTCACCAGACTGCAAACCAAATCTACCTACGGGTACAAATAAGTAACAAAAAAAAAAAAAAAAAAAATTGTTTAGGAGGAGTATTGATTTTTCTAAAATCACTGAAGTGCCCAGATCTCCTGACTTTTGACAATGACCTTGAGCACAACTTGGATGCAGACCAAACTGACGATCATTGCGAGCTTGGCGACCATTGGGGCAAATTCCTGGGAGGGGTAGAAATTCCCATGAAATGTGGACGGGCAGACAGATGGATGGATAGAAGCCACGTCATTGCATTAGCTCCATTTGGTTTCTTTGGAAGGAGCTAAAAAACACCAATCACCAAACTAAAATAAAGCGCAACTAGGTTGAAACATATATGCTTATGAGAAAATACACTTTTATTGGTTACTATATCCAAGGCAACCATGCTGGAATAGAGAGCCGAAGTCACACCCCCTCTACTTCTGCATATGGCACCTTATTTAAATAAAAAATCTCAATTGAAATGAATGGCAAAAGAGAAAGTATCTTTTGATCCAGATCGAATTTTGCCACAAGTTACACATATGATGTTTGTCAATTTAAAAAATAATTTTCCACGTAATTAAAGTTGTACAGTAGGTTGTTGTATAATAAAAGAGTAATATTTTGTTTTTTTGAAGCCACTTAATGGACTACATCCCCGTCTCGGTCTACACACGTCACCAAACACAAGCATGGCGGCTCCCCTCTCAAAGCTCAACTCCTGTTTTGTCACCGATGAAAGAAGGATCCAAAGAGGAGGAAAAACAACACAAATGTATTGTATTTTGAAAGCTGCAGCTGATCCACAGGACTGTTACTTCACTCTGGGTGCGCTTCGAAAACGATGGTGTAAGTTGCATGAGTCTGTGTTTGTAGTCTTTCAATTTATGTATTTTCACAACCTTATACCTTAACAGTTAGACAACAACCTACATGGCTATTTATGCGGAATATTATATTTTAAACTGACAAACATCATATGCATGGCAAAAGTCGGGATCAAAAGATAATTTCTCTCTTGCCATTCACTTCAGGGGAGATTTTTTCCGATTTACGTAAGCTCCCATATGTGGAAGTAGAGGGGGCATGACTTAGGCTCTCTATAAAGTTGGGGGAGACACAAAATTTTAAAAAGCCTAGAATTTCCTTAAAGGAAAAGATAACATTGTTAACTCTATCTTACCAATAACTTATTCTTAAACTGTCACTGATTCCTTCCACTGTCATGGTGGCACACCATCATTCTTTGTCTGCTTTTCTATTTATCTATCTCTCTTTTGCTCCTAATATCAGAGGTCATGTTTGTGATATAGTCATTTATATAGTTCATATTATGTGTATATGTTTGGAGCTCTTATTTGTGTGGCACGAGGTGGTGGCTCTGCCTTCCGGTTCCGCCAACCCAGTGGCTATAAGAAGGGCTGCAGGTGGGAGGGCGGTCTCTTGGCCGTTTCCTCTGCTAGCGGTTTGGTGTGGCTAGGTTGCACTGCCCTGTTTAATAAACGTGTGTTCAGCTCAACACTGGGTCTCCTCCTTTCGACTCCAACTACCAACATAGCATTTGGCAACAAGGACGAAAGAAGACTAAATTTAAAGGTATGGAAGCGTGTGGCCCCCCTATTCGGCTGTTTTTGGAGTTCCTGGGTGAGCCACCTGTCCCCTGGCCTAGGTGTTACGACGCTTTCCGCACATATATGGTGGCGGTGGACCTGGGAAGGATGGAGAAGTTAAGGGCACGTGCTTTACTTGTGCATAATCTGGGAATGGAGGGACAACAGATCTTGGGCACGCTTGGTGACGCGGACGATTATGAAGAAGTGGTTGAGCTAATGGCACGCCATTTCAGAGCACCGGACAACATCATTGTCCGGAGAATTAAATTTCAACAGTGCCGCCAACAGGTAGGCAAGTCCATCCAGCGGTTCATGTTGGACTTGAGGTAGCTGGCTGCTGAGTGTCTGTTTGGACTGTGAGAGGAAGAGATGGTTCGCGATGAGTTGGCAGAACATACCAACTGTGCAAAGTCAACTGTACCAGTCAAAACTGCTCACATTTTCGGGTGAATTGATGCTGTCCAGGGCCGTCAAGTTGGCTCTTCAGCTGGAGGCAGCAGATAAGCTAACTCAGGAGCTGAGTGAGTGTCTGTCACTGCAAGAGTTAGGATCCCCCATGGCTACACATGTAGTGGACCCGCACAGTGATGGGAGTGTTGAGGATGATGCGGGAGGTGCCAATGCTGTGAGGATGAGGTCTGCCCCGGGGAAGCCCAGATGTATGGGCTGCGGGTCCACGAAGCACCGCTACAAAGCCAGAGAGTGTGCAGCAAGAGGGAAGCGCTGCAGCAGGTGTAGCCATCTTCATCACTACGCAAGGGTGTGCCAGTTAGCCGAGCAAGGGAGCCCACAAAGGAGTTCAACCCCTCCCGCCCCGACAGTGATCCATACTGTGTCCCTGAACACCAGTGGGCACACATATTGCACGGTGGAGTTGGATGGAATGGCGGTGCCGATGCTGATCAACACGGGGGTGGAGAGTTCCTTGCTGAACTGGGCTACAGTGAGGCAATTTTTTCCCCACTACAGGGTTGGAAGTGACCCAGCGTCGCTTTGTGGCTATGGAGGAAGACGGGTGGCCACGGTGGGAACTATCAGACTGATGGCTCGGTATAAGTCGGCGGAGATGGCTGATGTGGAGTCTGTCATGACGGCCTGTGGTGCAAATATCATGGGCTGCAACCTCTTCTATGGCCTCGGCTTCGCAATTAAGAGCGGCACTGGGGAAGAGTGGTCAGGCTGCAGATTGTGGGACTGACCGGTTCCAAGAGTACAGGACGATGCTGTGTGGGATGAAAGGTTGATCGGCACCCCGGAGAGTGGACAGGCCTTGTCACGCTCAGGGTCACCGCAGGAGGGCCCCAGTGCCAGAGCCCGAGTCGCCCTGGATGAGGGTACTGGGCGGCACAGGGGAGTGCCTGCACCGATGTGCGATGCCAAAGGGATGGTCCCAGGTGTTCCCGGAGCTCGGCTGAAGTGGGCCGGTGGATACAGGGCCACATTGGCGGGGCCTGCAGCGGACTTAGAAGAGGTTGGGGCAAGACTGACTGGCACTGGGAGGATGAGTGCCAGGCAGAGACCCTGCAAGCCAAGCAGAGCCCCACTGGGAGTCGCGGACTGGCTTCAGGCTCAAGTGGAGGCTAGGTCACGGTGGGTACGGGCCAAACGATAGATGGGGGAGCACCAGGGCCGGCTGCAGGTGGTGGCTGGGTTAAACGACACTTATCTCCAGCTGTTGGATGGCTCGTGGCGGCTCCCGAATGAGCTACAGCGTGCCCCGGGGAAGGCTGAGAGACGTGGCCCGGATGAGTGGAGTGTCCGGCTGTGTGGAGGAGGAGGCGCACCAGGGTTGAGATGACCAGCTGCGGCCCGGGAGGCGAGCTACCTCCAGGGACAGACTGAGTAAAGGACGATCCAGGGGGCCCACGGGGTTATCTTCCCCGAGTCGTGTGTATATACGTTCTTTGTTCTGCATGTGGAGAGCGTGAAATAAAGAGGCTGAATTATTCCTCAATTCAGGTTTATTGCAGATCTCAAATCTCCAGCATTCTCTCAACAGCAGAAAGAGACCGAACTCCCCCAAACCCCCACTTTTATACTTGGGACATCAAAAACAGAATCACATTGTCAACACATCCCCCCAAGTCCTTTCGTCCTCCATCTGACCCCAGGAGGTCAGGAAGTCTTCTCATAGTTCTCACCAAATGCACCTCCACCTCCTGCTGTAATCCCCAGGAGGTCCAGACACATTGTTCCTTCACAGACGTGAGGTTACAGAATACATATGCAATCCTAAGCATCTCAATCCTGTGCTATGCATATGCAGTCAAAACAGGTTCGCCACATCACCCCCCCCAAACGTCGAAGAATGAAACAATGCAGCATGATCCACACAACATAATAAAACCATACATTAGTCCACATGCCGTCTGGGCTTCAAGCGTCTCCCAAACTTGCTGTAAGCGGGCTTTGCCGCACCTGCGGCACCATCTTGCAGTGAATCTGTTAACTGAGGATGAGAATCGTTATTTGATCCCTGCGGGGGCCCCAGGACATACTTCTTGGGGGGTCTGCCATGTCGAGGAGCCCTCGCCACCTGTACAGACTCGTCGTTCATCACAAAAGCAGGCTTTAGTCTGTCTATACTAATTGTTTCCCTTCTGCCCCCCAAATCTAGCACAAAATGCTTATCGCCCGTTTCCAGCACTCTATATGGGCCATCGTAAGGTGGGCGCAGGGCTGGGCGCAAAGCCCCGTGCCTGACAAAAACAAATTCGGCATTTTTTAAAGATTTGGGAACAAAGACACGCGGAAAAGTGTGATGAACGGGGCCCGGAAGCATGTCCGCTCCCGTGCCGATCAGTGACCCCCGAGCAGGGGGACGCTCTGGCGCCGGATGATCTGGCAGAAACTCGCTTGGCAGCCGGAGAGGTTGCGCAAAAACCAACTCCGCTGGGGAGGCTTGTAAGTCCTCTTTAGGCGCAGAACGCAACCCCAATAAAACCCATGGCAGTCTGTTTACCCAATTTGCATCCGTAAGCGACGCTCTGAGGGCTGCCTTCAATGATCTATGAAAACGCTCGCAGAGACCATTAGCCTGGGGGTGGTAAGCGGTAGTGCGGTGAATTGTCGCACCCAAGCTGTGGGCCATCGCTGACCAAAGCTCAGACACAAATTGAGGTCCCCTGTCGGACGTAATATCCGACGGAACCCCGAAACGCGCTACCCAAGCCGTCAAAAATGCGCGGGCCACCTCTGCAGTCGTGGTCGATGCCAGTGGGACCAACGCGTGGTTCGGTCCACCATTGTCAAAAGATGTGTGAACCCCTGTGACGACGGTAGGGGGCCCACGAGGTCGACATGTACATGATCAAATCTCTTGGCCGGGATGTGAAACGGCTCTAAGGGGGCTTTTGTGTGCTTGTGAATTTTGGCCTGCTGGCAAGCCATGCAGGCTCTTGCCCACTCTTTCACGTGCTTGCGCAGGCTCGGCCAAACAAACTTCTCTGCTACCATTTTCACAGACGCGCGCCCTCCCGGGTGCGCCAGGGAGTGAACCGAGTCAAAAACGCGGCGGCGCCAAGCGGCCGGCACCACTGGGCGCAGTCGCCCGGTAGAGACATCGCAGATTAGGGGGGGCATACCATTTTGTAAGCTCCTGCTCTCCAGCCTTAACCCTGTTGGTCCAGACTGGAGCGCGCACACGTCCGCATCTCTACCCTGATCCGCTGCCATGGCCGCATAATCTATCCCCACGTGAACTGGGGCCACGTGCGCTTCCGCGCTGCTATTTTGCTCTGCGGCTGCGGTAGTATAATCTACCTCTGCGCGGACTGGTGCTGTTACCGCGCGAGAGAGGCAGTTTGCCACTACATTGAGTTTACCTGCTACGTGTTGAATATCAGTAGTAAATTCCGAAATTGCGGCCAGCTGCCTCTGCTGCCGGCCCGACCAAGGTTCTGAAATTTTGGCCATCGCAAAAGTGAGCGGTTTGTGGTTGACAAACGCAGTGAAACGCTGACCTTCCAGCCAGAATTGGAAGTGGCGAATGGCTAAGTGGAGTGCCAACAGCTCCCTGTCAAACGCGCTGTATTTTCGCTCGGCTTCACGCAAGGATTTGCTGAAAAAGGCCAGCGGCTGCCAAACCCCGGCAACGTGCTGCTCCACAACCGCCCCTATGGCCAAATCTGACACATCAGTGGTGAGTGCTATGCGGGCTGTTGGGTCTGGATGAGCTAACAACGCAGCGTCTGCCAGGGCTTTTTTTACCTCCGCGAATGCGCGCTCCCGCTCCGGGGACCATTCGATTGCATTGGAAGGTTTTTGCTTTGCTTTGCTTTTTAAGTGCGGCATATAGTGGCTGCATGAGCTGCGCTGCGTGGGGGAGGAAACGGTTATAAAAATTCATCATTCCTAAAAACTCCTGTAATGCTTTGACCGTTTGTGGCCGGGGAAAATCTGCCACTGCGCGCACCTTGTCGGGAAGCGGAACTGCCCCTTCTGGGGAGACGCGGTGCCCCAAAAAATCGATCTGCGCCACCTCGAATTGGCACTTCGCTGGATTGATTATTAACCCGTGCTCTCCCAACCAATGAAAAACTGCTGTGAGGTGTTTTTCGTGTTCCTCTTCAGATGTGCTGGCGACCAAAATGTCGTCCAGGTAGACGAACACAAAAGGGAGATTGCGTAACACGGCATCCATCATGCGTTGGAAGGTTTGCGCGGCGCCTTTGAGGCCAAACGGCATGCGCAAAAACTCAAAAAGTCCAAACGGGGTTATCACCGCTGTTTTGGGAATGTCCTCAGCACGGACTGGGACTTGATGATAGCCGCGGACCAGGTCTATTTTAGAAAAAATGCGCGCCCCTGCCAGATGCACCGAAAAATCCTGAATGTGTGGGATTGGGTAGCGGTCATGCGCTGTGGCGTTGTTTAACCTGCAGAAATCACCGCAAGGTCTCCACGAGCCGTCAGCTTTAGGGACCATATGCAGTGGGGAGGCCCATGGGCTCTTTGAACAGCGGATGATGCCCAGCCTTTCCAGGTTGGCGAACTCCTCACGCGCTATGGACAGTTTAGCTGCATCCAAGCACCGAGCTTTCACGAAGAAGGGGGGGCCAGTTGTGGTGATAAAGTGCTCCACCCCGTGTTTCGCAACCGTTGCCGAAAAAGTGGGAACTGTGAGTGCTGGAAACTGGGTGAGGAGTGCGTGAAACTTACCGCCTGCTGTGGCGACGTTGGTCTGTGCTGGTGGCGGGGACACTCGAGCTGCACAAGGGATGGAATAAAAGGAGAGTGCATTTACCAGGCGTCTGCTAGCAAGATCAACTAACAACCCATGTGAGCACAGAAAATCAGCGCCTAACATGTTGAAACTCACCGCCGCTATAATAAAAGTCCATTCATAAATGCGACCGTGCAAGGACAGAAGCAGAGTCCTTTCGCCGAAGGTCTTAATGCTCGAGCCGTTCGCCGCTGTCGCTCCGTCACCACGGGGACCCGCCAGCCGGTCAGCGTAGGTTGGGGTGATGAAACTCACTTGGGCGCCCGTGTCCACGAGGAAGTGCCGCCCAGAGCGCGCATCCGTGAGGTAAAGCAGCTTGTTCTGCTCGCCGAGGGCCGATGCTGCTAAGCTCTTGAACTGGCACGGCGGTACACACTTGCGCGCCCTCTCTGCGAAACGCCGATGGTAGAAATAGCAGTCGTCTCCTCCGCTGCGACGGGACCTCGTTGCTGCTAGTGTTGGTGGGATCGATTTCGCCGCCTCTGTTCCACCGCTGCTCCCGGCCGCCGTGCAGAGGTCTGCCGCTGCTGCGGTGGCCGCCTGCTCTTCGCAGGAGTCGAGGATCCGCTGCGCTTCTCAGGCCAGGGCGTGGAAGTTCCGCTGGGTCACGAGCTGAGTGCCTGCCAGGGTCGCCCTCGTCTGCGATGGAAGGGTCCTCAGGAAGATGTGCGTGAAGAGGAAATCATCATCGTCTGTGCCTCTCAGCTGCAGCATGTCTTCCATCAGGTCGACAGGCCTACGTCCTCCCAAGTCGTGCAGAGCCAGGAGCCTCCTAGCTCTCTCCTCAGCTGAGGGCGTGAAACACTGGATGAGGGCAGCCTTCAGCCTGCTGTATTTGTCGCCAGCGGGTGGTTGCTGCACCAGGCTCCACACGTATCGAGCTGTGCGGTTGTCGAGCTTGGCGATGACGTGGTAGAATTTCGTGTCATCCGCAGTTATTCCCCCGAGTGCGAACTGGGCTTCGGCCAGGAGGAACCACGAGTCTGGGTTGTGCTGCCAGAACTCTGGCAGCTTGATCGAGACCGCGCTTGCTCGAGCGGTCCTTGTCGAGTCTGGTTCGGGGGAATTGTCTCTAGACATTGCACGTCTTCGGTCACCAATGTGGAGAGCGGGAAATAAAGAGACTGAATTATTCCTCAATTCAGGTTTATTGCAGATCTCACATCTCCAGCATTCTCTCAACAGCAGAAAGAGACCGAACTCCCCCAAACCCCCACTTTTATACTTGGGACATCAAAAACAGAATCACATTGTCAACACATTCCCCCAAGTCCTTTCGTCCTCCATCTGACCCCAGGAGGTCAGGAAGTCTTCTCAAAGTTCTCACCAAATGCACCTCCACCTCCTGCTGTAATCCCCAGGAGGTCCAGACACATTGTTCCTTCACAGACGTGAGGTTACAGAATACTTATGCAATCCTAAGCATCTCAATCCTGTGCTATGCATATGCAGTCAAAATAGGTTCGCCACATGCACATGTTTTAAGTATTGTGTCGTAGATGTATAGTCCTGGGGATTATTTTGTGTTTAGTTTAGGAAACACAGCATTAGGTTTTTTTTTTAAGTTTATACATGGACTGTTACTCAGTGGAGGTGGCAGAATAATCTGCCTTGCCATGTGGGGGGTAGGACGGCAGTCCACCCGTCCTCCCTAATTTTAGTTGTTTTGTGTGAATTTGTTAGGCCCCTTTTGGTGATTTCAGTTTAATTTGTTTAGTGGATGATTCGGGTTCTAAATTGGAGAGGGTTTTGATTGTATGTGTTTTGGACTTTTCTACGAGGGCGGGGGGGATGTGATATAGTCATTTATATAGTTCATATTATGTGTATATGTTTGGAGTTCTTATTTGTGTGGCATGGGGTGGTGGCTCCGTCTTCCGGTTCCGCCAACCTCGTGGCTATAAGAAGGGCTGCAGGTAGGATGGTGGTCTCTTGGCCGTTTCCTCTACTAGCGGTTTGGTGTGGCTAGGCTGCACTGCCCTGTTTAATAAACGTGTGTTCAGCTCAACACTGGGTCTCCTCCTTTCAACTCCAACTACCGACATAACAGTGTTAACTAAAAAATTTCCTTCATTGACAGATTTTTTTCAGCAATGACTGAAAATTCTGAAAGCTGTCATTTGACAGATTACATGGAGGGTGATCTAATTAAAGTCAATTAAAATGATAGATAATAATAGATTATGGCAGAATTTTTACAAGCCAGTCTATCAAAATGATAACGAAAGTCTAGTGCAATCTCTGGATAGTATACCTCCAAAACACTGCCATCATGTCTTTTCCCCCCTCGTGTCCTTTTCTAGCCCTCTGGTCCATCCATTCAGGGTTACAGTCACTGGAACAGGCTCCACAACAGCTGGAAACACAAGATGGTTTAATCTAAACCTCAGAAACTAAGATACAAACCAGATGCAGTTAAAAGAAGTAAAGTAAAACAGAGGGTATGTTAAACAGGATTACGATGGGGACCTCCAATGGGTACTGTGCAAGGGGTGAGAGGTTTTCAGAGAGCTGCAGAATATTTTAGTGAGACAATCAGTGTCTGTTGGACCCAACATGAAATTTAGTAACTGGAGACACTGTATATACAATCATTGTGCTTAAAGGACTCACATCTTCCACTATGACTACTGACAAAAGTTGTGGGTTTAATAGAAACTGGCTTGTGTAAAGAAACGGAAAAGCAGGGGAAAGGGTAGCTAAATGACTAACAGTCTCCGCTCACTCAGGAAATCTTATAAGTCTACCCTTGAGCAAGGCACTTAATATTAATCCATGTTATAGCATTGCCCTCTCTTACAGGTTCAAGTAGGAGAGCAAATATCTTTCCATGTTAAATATTTGGAAAGTCTCTGTTGTGAAGGAAACAAATCTTAAAAAAGGGGGCTCTTTCAAATGCATACACAGTACTGAAATGTATATTAGCTATAAATACACATTCTGGATAAAAACATTAATGAACAACAGTATATTCCATTATTTAAAGGCTGTTTCCATTCCACTGAATCAAGTTGTCAAGCTTATACAGTGAGGAAAATAAGTACTGAACACATCAACATTTTTCTCATTAAACATATTTCTGATGGAGCCATTGACCTGAGATTTTCACCAGATACTGTATCAGTAACAACCTAAGTAATCCATACATACAAAGAAATCAAATCTACTGTGTTCACAAAACAAGTTATATTTAATAAAGTGGAATGACACAGGGAATAAGTATTAAACATGCTTGCTGAAACTCATTTAATATTTAGTAGAAACGCCTTTGTTAGTAATAACAGCTTTCAGACACCTACTATATGGAGAAACTAGGCACAGGCATTGTTTGTCAGGGTCTGAGTTTGGTTGGAGGACCAGGCTCATCCTTTAAGTTATTCTTGTGTTGTCATCATTGTGCTTTTCCTGTCATGATTTTGTTTCCGGTTTGCCCTTATTTTTGACAGTGTTCTCAGTTCCCTTTTCCATTGCTTACTTGGTTTTGTTAATTTGCTGAGCGCATATATCGGTTTGCAATCATTGTTCATTTTTCCACCTGTTATACAAGGGACACAGCCCCTCACCTGGGCACTGCGTCTTTAGTCATTAGTCATTAGTCACTCGTCATTGTGATGAGCACACACGCTTCTGTTATACTCCGTTTAATCCGGCTAAAGTGTGTAGCATTATTCACAGTTTCTGAGTTGCTTTATTTGGGTTGAATAAATTATGGTAAACGCTTGCTCCGCGATTGAGTTCTGTTTTTTGCCCAGCCCGGGCGCAGCCCATGACATTGTTCAGGAGTGATTTTAGCCCATTCTTCCACACAAACTGTCTTCAAATCTTCAAGGTTCTGTGGGTATCTTCTATGAACTCTGATCTTCAGTTTGTTCCATAGATTTTCAATTGGATTCAGGTCAGGTGACTGACTGGGCCATTCTAGCAGCTTTATTTTCCTTCTCTGGAGCCAGTTGACAGTTTCATTGGCTGTGTGTTTGGGATCATTGTCTTGCTGAAATTTCCACCCTCATTTCATCTTCAACATCTTCGCAGATGGCAACAAGTTTTTATCAAGGATGTCTCTGTACATTTGTCCATTCATCTTTCCTTCAGTTATATAAAGTCTGCCTGTACCATGTGCTGAAAAACACCCCCACACCATGATGCTCCCACCTCCAAACTTCACTGTTGGTATGGTGTTCTGGGGCTGATGTGCAGTGCCATTTCTCCTCCAAACATGCTGTGTGTTGTGGCACCCAAAAAGTTCAATTTTAGTCTCATCTGACCAGATTATAGTCTCCCAGTATTTTACTGGCTTGCCCAAATGTTGTGCAACAAACTTTAAATGAGCTTCAACGTGCTTTTTTTTGAGCAATAGAGTCTTGCGAGGTGAGCTGGCATAGAGCCCATGTCAGTTGAGTGCATTACTTATTGTTTTCTTTGAAACAGCAGTACCTGCTGACTCCATGTCTTTCTGGAGCTCTCCACCAGTGGTCTGGCTCTTGGATAACTCTTCTGATAATTCTTTTGACTCCTCTGTCAGAAATCTTGTGAGGAGCTCCTGGTCATGGCCGGTTTATGGTAAAATAATGTTCTTTCTACTTCCGAATGATGGCTCCAACAGTGCTCACTGGAACATTCAGTAGTTTAGAAATGCACCTGTAACCAATGCCATCATTATATTTTGCAACAATAAGGTTGCAAAGGTCTAGAGAGAGCTCTTTGCTTCTACCCATCATGAGTTCTTTGTGATACTCACAGACCTTTTTAAAGGCTATCAGTCAGTAGCCAGCTGAAATTAATTTGCACTGATGGGGGATGGGATGGTTTCCTAAATTCTGATGGATTTCAGCTGGTTTCTTGGCTTTCTATGCCTTTTTGCACCTCTTTTCCTCATGTGTTCAATAATTTTTCCCTGTGTCATTCCACTTTATTAAATAGAACTTGTTTTGAGATCACAGTTGCCTTGATTTCTTTGTATGTATGGATTACTTAGGTTATTTCTGATATCTGGTGAAAATCTCAGATCAATGGCTCCATCAGAAATATGTTTGAGAAAAATGTTGACATGTTCAATACTTATTTTCCCCGCTGTACATGTACAGTATGATTATTACAGCCCCTGGCTCTGATTAGAGAGCATTTGTACCAAACAAGTTAAAGTTTAAAGGAGACACATTTTCATATTTAAATCCTTACATATTTATTTCAGCATTTTTACAATAGTAAAATCTCAGCTATGAAATGTTATGCCTTGTTCTTTAGTTTTCTTTGTCTGTCATCTTCATCTTCATTGGTCTGAATGACAGATTTGAGCTTGGAACACCATACCTATATGGCAGCAGGACTGATCCATGCTAGTCTTTGTATCTATGCTCCACTTGTAGCCAGTACAGTGCCCTACGTGATGCTGCCAGCCAATCATCTGTCCCCTCAGAGCAGATTATTTCATAGATAAGTTATAGCCATAGCCTGCACATCTTTTAAATCAGACCTCTGGGGGTGGAAGAGGAATAAACATAGAAGTAATATGGGTAAATGTACAAAACGTAAGGAACAACTATGGAGAAGAACACTTCTGCAATGCATGGTGGGGTGGGGAATTCATTAGTGTATGACATGATAAATTGTCTATCATACTGTAGCAGAACCAGAGGATGTGGAAAACAACCCAACACTTGAGAACAACATCGCACCTCAAAGCCTGCACCACCAAATATCAAAAGAGCTACATCCAAGCTGCAGAACAAGCTGAAGGGAAAAACAGAAAAGCTGAACCTTGACAGGGATGGTTACAAACTTTGTAAACTCACAGAGGCCATGAACAACGAAGACATAAGGTCAGCCCCTGTCATGATAGGAAGAGACCAGAAAGTGGTTACAGGGAGAGAGGCAGCAGCAAACTGTTTCATAGAAAGCTCTGAGCAAGTCAGCAACATCTGAGTGCCACATAACAGGAAGCAGCAAGTTCATGATGAAATGAAGAACCACCAGGAAGGGCAGGCTACACCCCACTACATGGACAAACCTTTCAATAAGAAAGAGTTTGAAAAAGCTTTGAAAACCCTGAAGGACAAGAAATCTCCTGGCCCTGAATAAAATCTCCAACAAGATGCTAGGACACCTTGGCCCCAAAGCAAAGAACAAACTCCTCGCTCTCATCAACAACAGCTGGAGGATGGGGCATGTTCAACAATGCTGGCGAGAAGTTGATATGGTACCAATCCACAAGAAAGGGAAGAACAGAGCAGAAGTTGACAGTTATCACCCCATCAGCTTCAACAGCTGTGTGGGCAAGCTCTTAGAGCAAATGACCAACACATGTCTAGTTTAGCACCTGGAGAACAACAACATTATTACCCCAGAACAGGCAGGCTTCAGACAACACCGCTCCACTGAGGAAACAGGTGACCTACATTGCCCAGAAGATAGAGACAAACAGCATACACTGACGGTATGGATAGACATGGAAAAGGCATACAACAAGGTATGGAAGAATGGCCTCCAGAGGAAGCTCCAGAAGGGTGGAGGGACTGGAGGGATGTACCAGTGGCTCTCAATAGGAAGGCCCAAGTTCACATCAATGGAGCACGCAGTCAGAAGAAGACACTGAGAGAAGGAGTCCTTCAGGGAGGCGTACTCAGCCCTACCTTATTCCTTTTTCTTCATTAACATCATTGTCAGAGACCTGCCACGTAAGGTCCAGGGAGCCATATATGCAAATGATCTTGTCTTCTAGTGCTCTAAAGAATATCTCATCCTCACCAACTACAGGCTACAGCAGGCACTCAACATACTTGAACACTGTACAGAACAGTGGCTGGTAACTATCAACGCCAAGAAGACCACATACACTGTCTTTAGTCTCTCACTAAAGACGCAGAAGGCTAACCTACACATCAATGGGCAGAATTTTCTTGCGGAGGACAATCCACGTATCTTGGAGTCACATTTGACAAATACCTGACATGAAAGAAACAAATAGAAAGCAGAAACAAGAGTTAGGGTCCGGCTTGCTCTCATGAAAAAGCTGTCAGGAACAACCTGGGGTGCAGATACCATGACCCTCAAGAGGCTGTACACTGGTAGAGTCAGGCCGGGGCTTGAGTATGGCATGACAGCATAGGGCACCATGGCCAAGTTCAACTTTGACTGGGTCAGCAAGGTTCAGAGCCAGGCTGCCTGCATCATTATGGGGGTCACAAAGTCAATGCCAATACATGAGCTTGAAACCATCACAGGCCTCCAACTTCTTGAGGACTGCAGAGACGCTAAACTCCTCACCCAGGGTGCTAAGTTCAGGAGGATGCAAGGTCACCCCATGAAAGACAGACTGTTCCAGCCCACAAAGGGGAGACTGAAGAGAGGGAGTTTCATGTACCAGAGCAGAACGCTTGAGCGACAGAATCAAGATCTCCTTGATCATGATTCCAAGGAGATACCCTGTTGTCTGGCGATCCCTTCCTGGAGTGAGGGAACCTTCCCCCTCATCCAATGCAGCATCCTTGGAGTTGTCCCCAAAGACTCCTAAAGCTGCCCTGTAAAAAAGTCTCTCACCCTTGAATACCTACACACCCACTATCCCAAAAGGTCTTGGACTCATGTATATGTACAGACGTATACACAGACAGCTCTGCAAAAGGTACAGTTCAGAATGGAAGGGCAGGAGTCTACATAAAATATCTGGGAGGCAGCAAAGATAGGATCTGCCTTGCTACCGGCTTGTATTCCACCAACTACAAAGCTGAAGCAGAAGCCCTGAAAACAGCCCCAACCCACATCGAGGTAAGCCCCCATGCCAATCAGAATGTCATCCTCCTGACCAATGCCGTGTCTATCCTACAGGCTTTGCAGTTCAATAGAGACACCGGCTTGAACAACCTGTCCTCCTCTCTTGTTTCCCTCTGCATCTACTGTTAGACCTGACAGCTGCCTATGACATTGTTTGGTACTGTGGCCTACACCTGAAATTTCTGAAGACAATACCTGATCGGCACATGGTTAACGTCATCATGGAAATGCTGTAAAACCATAGTTTCCCTCTTCAGACCAATGACGGTCAGCGAAGCAGACTCAGAAGACTGAGAAATGGAGTCCCCCAGGGGTCTGTGCTTGCACCAATGCTTTGAAACAAATTTAACAAATGACTACGTGGATGATCTGGCCATCATGCTATACCAGCCATCATGGAAGGTGCTGGAAGAAGGCCTCAACCGGGATATGGGCATTCTGGCAGCTTACCTCCGCAAGTGGAACCTCCAGCTCAGCACTGGCAAGACCATGATGGCAGCATTCCATCTGAACAACAGAGAAGCCAAAAGCGAGCTGGATGTGTTTGTAGACAATAAGCGCCTGGAGTTCCAGCAAGCCCCAAAGTACCTTGGCATACACCTGGACAGAACACTGTCCATCAAACAGCACCTTGAAGAAGTGAGGGCCAAGGTGACATTAAGAGTCTCTCTTATCAGATGGCTGGCTGGTACTTCCTGGGGAGCATCAGCCAGGACTCTACAAATCTCCATGCAAGCTCTTGTTTTCTCAGTAGCCAAATACTGTGCCCCAGCATAGTGTAGAAGCCCACACATCAAAAAGGTTGATACTGCCATTAATGATGCACTCAGGATCATAACAGGCTGGCTGCCTCAGATCCACCCCTGTCTTCTTCCTACCCGTCATTACAGGAATCGATCAGCTTGGATTCAGTTGAGGGGCCGCTACCCTTGCCCTAGCAAGGAAAGCTCAGAAACATGATTGGCATATCCTGCACAATACCACAACAAAAGATGTGCCCTCAAGCAGACTCAAGTCCAGCCACCCCTACAACAGGGCAGTACAAGAGCTGCTCTGCTCCATCCCTGAGAACCAGTCAACAAGTGACTGGATGGCAGCATCCTGGAAGCAGGAGTGGCAGTCATCTAGGCCCTCACGTATTCACCATTACATCTGGGACCCGGGAGATGGCTTAGAAGAAATGGGTCTTCCTCGCCATCAATGGACTGCTGAACCGCTTATGTACAGGTGTTGGCTGCTTCAAATCAACCATGAAGAAGTGGGGCCTAGCAAACAGTGCAAGATGCGAAGGTGGGGAACCTGAGCAGACTGCTCACCACATCATTTCCACCTGCAGGCTGTACAGACCACCTTCAGAAGCTGGCCTCTTTCAAGTGGAGCCTGAGACAAGGGCGTGGCTTACAACACCAAGCTGAATATCTGAATGCAAAACACAAGAGAGAGAGAAAGAGACTCTCTCTGTGTGAGCCACACAGTTGCCCTGTAGTGGATTCCCTCCCATTGCGGTGTGTTTGGTAATGAGACAGCTGACTCCCTAGCAAAAGAGGGATCAACGTGGGAACAGGTGGATAGATTTACCAACTATGCAGAAGTCAAAAGTATATCATCAGGGCCAAACAGCAGCATCCAAGCCACAACAGAGAAGCTCCATACTACTTGCTAATCCAGCATGAGCAAGTACCCATAGTCAGGCTTAGGACAGGTCATAACTACCTGAACTACCATCTGTACACAAAATCGCACATCAGCAACACAGAGCAGTGTCCCTGCAGGACAGGCAGCCAGATGGCATAACATCTGCTACAGTCATGCTCACTGCATGACACGCTCAGAGAGAGGACCTGGCCCACCCTAAACCCAGTGGCCCGGAAACTCTATGGCAAGTTGGGGGACCTGCAAGCGTACTGCTGCTCTCATTGAAGAGGCGGGAGCGCCCATCTAATGAATGAGAAGATGATGATGATGATGATGGTGATGATGATGAAATTGTCCTGGAAAGTAATTTCAAGAAAATAGTGGAAACCCTGAAGGGGATTTCAGAGTTGCTGCAGCATGTACAGTGGTGTGAAAAAGTGAAAAAGTTTGGATTCTTTTCCAGAGCTGTGGAGGAATTTTGGCCCACTTATCTATGCAGAATTGTTGTAATTCAGCCACACTGGAGGGTTTTTGAGCATGAACCACCTTTTTAAGGTCATGCCACAGCATCTCAATCGGATTCAGGTCAGGACTTTGACTAGGCCACTTCAAAGTCTTCATTTTGTTTTTCTTAAGTCATTCAGAGGTGGACTTACTGGTGTGTTTTGGATCATTGTCCTGCTGCAGAACGCAAGTGTGCATCGGCTTGAGGTCACAAACAGATGACCGGACATTCTCCTTCAGGATTTGGTAGACAGCAGAATTCATGGTTCAATTTACCACAGCAAGTCTTCTAGGTCCTGAAGCAGCAAAACAGCCCCAGACACTACCACTGTGGAGAAAGGAGGCAGGCGAGGCAACGAGCTAGACGACACAGAAACTTTATTCTTTCTCCAACATGAAGTACAGCAAACAGCGCTCCCGGGTCTCTGTGCATTCCACTTTTATCTCTTTATTTCCATGCATCGAAACCCAGAACTTCCGACCATACACATTGTTGTTTGAACAAAGGAATGCATGGCACATTAACATGACATTACGCCAGGGCCGCTCTTACACCCTTCTACCCTCAGCAGCTCTCACTCTCCCCAGGGGGCACATAGACCCAGCAGTCCTGTCTGATACCCGCCCCCCCCAGATGACACCTCCTCCTTCAGTCCATTGTTCCCCCTTCCCCTGCCCTCTCTGGGTGGAGAAACCCCCACAGTGCCCCCACACAGCCCCCCCCAAACACCCAAAAGGGGCATTAACGCCCCCGTCCTTTGGGCTTGAGCTGGCGCCCGTAGCGGCTGTAGCAGGGGGTCGCTGGTCCAATCGAACCACCCTGCTGGCGAGGTGTACAGGAGGGCACATCAGTCTATGGAGGGGAAAAAGGGAGGGGGGGAAACACATTATCTTCGTGAGTGCAGGTACCTGCTGAGGGATCACCAACCTGCGGAGCCACCAACAGTGGGTGTCTGTGCTAAGGGAACTTGGGCCAACACCACCTGCTCGTCTGCCAACACAAAAGCGGGCTTCAGCCTGTCGATGCAGACAGTCTCCCTACCTCCCCCCAGTTGAACACAAAATGCTTTGCCCTAGGTTCCAACACCCTGAACGGTCCGTTGTACAGTGGGCGCAGCGGGGTCTGGTGCGCATCGTGCCTGACAAAAACAAAACGGGCATTCTGCAAGCTTTTTGGGATGAATGTGCGGGGAAAACAATGGTGGGCCAGGCCCAGTATGCTCAAAAGCTCCGTACTGTGTAAAAATTGCGTGGGCAGATCAGCCTCAGGTGCGGGGTCTTCCGGTAAAAACTCTCCGGGGATCCGCAGCAGCTGAGAAAAAATGAGTTATGCCGGGAAAGCTGCCAAAACCTCCTTAGGTGTGGAGCACAACCCTAAAAGAACCCAGGGCAGGCGGTCGACCCAATTTGTGTCCGTGAGTGAAGCTCTGAGCACTGCTTTAAGCGACCTATGAAAACGCTCGCAAAACCTGTTAGCCTGGGGGTTGTACGTAGTAGTGCAGTGAATTTTGATCCCTAGGCTCTGTGCCATCGTGGACCAGAGTTCTGACATGAAGTGTGGACCCCTGTCTGACGTGATGTCTGATGGAGATCCAAAACGTGCAAGCCAAGCCGACAAAAAAGCACGATCCACTTCTACGAATGTGGTGGAAGCCAGCGGGACCACTTCACGCCAGCGCGTGGTGCAGTCCACGACCCTCAAAAGGTGTGTGAAACCTTGAGACGTTGGGAGGGGTCCCACCAAATCCACATGGACGTGTTTGAACCTCCTAGCCGGGATTTGGAATGGTTCAAGGGGGGGCTCTGGTGTGCTTGTGCACTTTGGCCCACTGGCACGCGACGGAAGCTGCAGCCCACTCTTTCACGTCTTTGCGTAAGCGCGGCCAGACGAACTTTGCCCCCACTAGCTTCATCGAAGCGTGCACTCCCAGATATGAAAGGGAGTGGACCGACTCGAAAATGCGATGGCGTCAAGAGCTCGGAACCACCAGGCGTGGGCGGCCAGTGGAGATGTCGCAGAGCAAGGGAGGGCACCCTTCTTGCACCACCCTACTCTCCAGCCTTAATCCAGTAGGTGAAGACTGGAATGCGCAAATGTCCGCGGCCATGGCAGGGAAATCTATTCCCATGTACACCGGGGCGATTAATGCACGTGACAGGCAATCGGCCACGACGTTGAGCTTACTGGCAACTTGTTGAATGTCGGTCGTAAACTCCGAAATTGCAGCCAAATGCCATTGCTGCTGGGCCGACCACAGTTCAGAGACCTTCGACATCACATACGTCAGTGGCTTATGGTCCAATAACGTGGAGAACTCCAGGTGGCGAGCCCGCAATTCTCTATCAAATGCGCTGTATTTGCATTCGTTGTCATGCAAAGTTCGGCTAAAAAATGCGAGCATCTTCCACGAACCTGAGACGCACTGCTTCACTACTGCCCCTATGGCAACATCAGACACATCCGTAGTGAGTGCTATCTGTGCAGACGGATCCGGGTGGGCTAGTAATGCGGTATCCGCCAGCGCTGCTTTGGGGATGTCACCTAACTGCAAAACAAATCTACCTACCAGTACAAATAAAGTAACCTAAACCTGAACCTGAACCTGTAAAAGCCTGGTCTCGCTTGGCAGTCCAGTCGACGGTTTCTGCAGGCTTCTTTTTTTAAGTACGGCATACAACTGGGCGAGACTTTCAGCGAGACTTTGTGATAGCTGCATGTTCCGGCTCCAATCTAGGCGCAGATTTTTTTATGTGCGTATGGGTTGTTAGTCGATGCTGCTAATGGGAGATTAGTGGATGCTGTCTCTTTCACTTCACTGCCCACCGCTGCAACCACTGCGCCACCGGGCTGCACGGTGGCGCAGTGGTTTAGCACTGTGGCAGCACAGTTTTACCCTCGGCCGGGGGATCGCGGGGATCATGAGATCGTGGGTTTGATCCCAGCCCCCGACCAACAGTGAGCTGTGTGGAGTTTGCATGTTCTCCCCGTGTTGCGTGGGTTTACTCCGGGATTTCTCCGGTTTCCTCCCGCATACCAAAAACATGTAGGTTTAGGGCGCTCGCGCACGCAGCGACCAGCAGCCGGTGGCTTGTCACCAGACTGCAAACCAAATCTACCTACGGGTACAAATAAGTAACAAAAAAAAAAACAAAAAAAAAAAAAAACGGCTGCATCAGCTGGGCTTCCCAGGGAAGGAGACGGTTATAAAAATTAACCATTCCCAAAAACTCCTGTTGTGCTCTCATGGTCTGAGGACGCAGAAAATTCGACACAGCGTGCACCTTATCCGGCAATGGGATTGCGCCCTCCGGCGAAATGCAGTGGCCCAAAAAAAATCAATCACTGGCACACCAGTTATTGACACTTCGCACTTCGCCGGGTTAACTATCAGCCCATGCGCTTCCAACCTCTTGAAAACTGTTTCGAGATGGGTGATGTACTCCTCCTCGGATGCGCTGACTACCAAAATGTCGCCTAAGTAAACAAAAACGAAGGACAAGCTGCAAAGCACCGCATCCATCATCCTCTGGAAAGTCTGTGCCATGCCTTTTAATCCGAACAGCATGCATAAAAACTTGAAAAGGCCAAAAGGAGTTATTACTACTATTTTTGGGACGTCTTCCGCGCGCACCAGGACCTGATGATATCTGCGGATCAGATCCACTTTTGAAAAAATGCACGCCCCGGCCAGGTGCACGGAAAAATCCTGGATGTGCGGAATTGGAAAACAATCGTGTTCCGTGGCATTATTCAAGTGCCGGAAATCGCCACACGGTCGCCACGACCCGTCGGCTTTAGGCACCATGTGTAGCGGGGATGCCCACGGGCTGTTGGAGCACCTGACGATGTCCAACTGCTTTAAGTTGGCAAACTTCTCTCTCGCGCTGGCCAGTTTAGCTGCGTCCAGGTGCCGAGGTCGCGCGAACACCGGTGAGCCTTTTGACATTATGAAGTGTTCGATCCTGTGTTTCGTTACTGTAGCCAAAAAAGTCAGGACCGTGACTGCCAGGAACTGTGTGAGCAACTGTTGGCACTTACCCACTGGAGCTATAATGTTAGCCAGTGTTGTCGACCCAGCTCCCCGAGCTTTACAGGGCAGTGAAGTGAAAGAGACAGCATCCACTAATCTCCCATTAGCAGCATCGACTAACAACCCATATGCACATAAAAAAATCTGCGCCTAGATTGGAGCCGGAACATGCAGCTATCACAAAGTCTTGCTGAAAGTTGCGTCCATGTGTGCATATCGTCAGTGTCCGCTTGCCAAATGTCGTGATGGTGGATCCTTTAGCAGCTGTGAGCTTGGGACTGCTGCCTCCTGCCATCCTGTCTGCGTTGACCAGGAGGATGAGGCTCTTCTGGGAGCTGGAGTCCACCAAAAACCATCTCCCCGAATGTGTGTCTGTGACATAAAGCAGTCTGTTCCTGTTGCCATTGGTCGCAGCTGCAACCGAATGTGCTGTCTTCCCGGCTCCTTGAATTGGCATGGCGCTAGGCAGCGTTGGGCATTTGAGCCGAAACGGCGATGATAAAAACAGATCGCCCCATCCCTTCGTCTCCTGGTGTCCGTCTCAGCTATCACCCATGGCTCCTCGACCTCGCTGGAGTCCCTCGTGGATGCTTGTGCCACTGCCTGCGCGCTGAGAGTTCTGGTCACCAAAATGATGCAGTCTGGTTCCTGCGCCAGGGCACGGTAGTCCTTAGCAACCAGCCGCGGCAAGTTGGCCAAGATCGCCCTCACTGTAGCCGCTAGATTCTTATGGAACAAGTGAGTGAACAGGAAAGATTCATCGTCCTTCCCCCTCAGCACCAACATGGTCTCCATAAGCTCCACTGCTGATCTGTCCCCTAACTCCGAACATGTTAGGAGTTTCTCTGCCCTCTCACTGTCAGAAAGGCTGTAACGCTGGAGAAGCATCCTCTTGAGCACTTCATATTTTCTTTGGGTCGGCGGCTCCTGTAGCAGGCTTGTCACCTGTTGCATGGCGTGCGCATCCAGCGCAGCGACCACGTACTAACATCTTGTGTCCTCCGTTGTTATCCCGTGGAGTGCGAACTGGGCTTCTATGTGCAGAAACCACACAGTCGGGTTGTGAAGCCAGAAGTCTGGGAGCTTGACTAAGCCAGCGCACGCGGCGCTGGTGCTCTCCCTCCAGGTAGTCTCCGGGGTGACGCTCCGTTCACTTTCCATGGCACGTCTTAGGGTCACCAATGTGGAGAAAGGAGGCAGGCGAGGCAACAAGCTGGACAACACAGAAACTTTATTCTTTCTCCAACATGAAGTACAGCAAACAGCGCTCCCAGGTCTCTGTGCATTCCACTTTTATCTCTTTATTTCCATGCATCGAGACCCGGAACCTCCGACCATACACACTGTTGTTTGAACAAAGGAATGCTTGGCACATTAACATGACATTACGCCGGGGCCGCTCTTACACCCTTCTGCCATCAGCGGCTCCGGCAGCTCTCACTCTCCCCGGGGGGCGCATAGACCCAGCAGTCCTGTCTGATATCCCCTGGTGACACCTCCCCCTTTGGTCCATTGTTCCCCCTGCCCTCTCTGGTTGGAGAAACCCCCACTGTGCCCCCACACCACCACCATATTTTACTGTTCCTTTTCTGAAATGCTACTTTTACGCCGGATGTAATGGGACACACACCTTCCAAAAAGTTCAACTTTTGTCTCGTCAGTCCACAGAGTATTATCCCAAAAGTCTTGGAGATCATCAAGACGTTTTCTGGCAAAACTGAGACGAGACTTTATGTTCTTGTTGCTCAGCAGTGGTTTTCGTCTTGGAACTCTGCCATGCAGGCCATTTTTGCCCAGTCTCTTTCTTATGGTAGAGTCATGAACACTGACCTTAACTGAGGCAAGTGAGGCCTGCAGTTCTTTGGATGTTGTTGTGGGGTCTTTTGTGACCTCTTGGATGAGTCGTCGCTGCGCTCTTGGGATAATTTTGGTCGGCCAGACACTCCTGGAAAGGTTCACCACTGTTCCATGTTTTCGCCATTTGTGGATAATGGCTCTCACTGTGGTTTGCTGAATTCCCAAAGCTTTAGAAATGGCTTTATAACTTTTTCCAGACTGATATATCTCAATTACTTTGTTTCTCATTTGTTCCAGAATTTCTTTGGATCGCAGCATGATGTCTAGCTTTTGAGGATCTTTTGGTCTACTTCACTTTGTCAGGCAGGTCCTAATTAAGTGATTTCTTGATTGAGAACAGGTGTGGCAGTAATCAGGTGTGGCTAGAGAAATTGATCTCAGCTTTCCAAAGATGTGATAAACCACAGTTAATTTATGTTTTCATGGGGTGGGGGGGCAATCACTCTTTCACACAGGGCCATGTAGGTTTGGCTCCCCCCACCCCTTAATAATAAAAACTTTCATTTAAAAACTGCATTTTGTGTTTACTTGTATTATCTTTGTCTAATATTTAGATTTGTTTGATGATCTGAAACATTTGAGTGTGACAAACATACAAAAAATGAGAAATCAGGTAGGGGGCAAACACTTTTTCACACCACTGTAAATCAGAGGTGGGCAGTGAGGGCGATTTCACTGCAGGTTTTCTGTTCCACCCAGTCTCTTCAGCAGGTGTTTTCAATGATTAGCAATCCTTAAAGCTTACCAGAGCAAGGGGTTCTCAAGATGATGGCTTGAAGAGGAGTCAGTGATAGCTGAGCTGGAGCACCGCTTCATTGATTTTTCCTAATATATCCTACAAATATTGCATCCAGCAATCTTTAGCAAATGCACAATGTGCAATGAGCATTAACAACTATTTTTTGAGGCAGTCCGACAACATGTCGCAAAAGAAGAATGCAAAATCTAACAAGCCAGGGGAACCTAGCCAGGAAGCTAGCATAAGAACTAATGAAGGCCCTAGAGCATTTGAACCTGCACTTCGTGAGGCGATTTCTGACAGTACAGCTAACGTCTCCAAACTCATATATCAAAAACTCGGACTGCTGTCACAGTTGCTGCAGTTACAACGGGAAGAGCTTGATAGTCATACCAAATGCATCACCGAAGCTGAGACTAGAATCTCGGCGCTGGAGGACACTGTTGACCCCATTAACAGTAATATGAGAGTGTTAGAAAAACAAGTGCGTGACACGAGTGATCATATTGATGATTTGGAGAACTGTGGGAGGAGAAAGAATTTCCATATAGTTGGACTTTCTGAGGGCGCTGAGGGCGACAACCCAACACTTTTTTTTGAGTCCTTCAGGTTCAGGTTCAGGTTACTTTATTTGTACCCGTAGGTAGATTTGTTTTGCAGTCTGGTGACATCCATATTTACAAACCACAATTACATTCAACATAAACACAAACACAAACACACATGAAGCTGACTATAAACATGATAAAAATACTCAAGGCTCCATCGATCAGGATACAAAGAGATGGGAGAAAAACCAGAGATAAGAGAGAAGGGTCATATTAAAAAGTTAAAGACTAGTCAAGGAGGTTAAAAACTCAAAGGTCTAAAACCCAATAAAAGATTTCGAACCCAATTAAAAATCCTACAAAAATAACTAAATATAAAATGGAGTTAATAAATAGGTAACTAAATTATGTGCAATATATTGTTACAACTTGTTCAACTCTTTGACAGCAGTAGGAACAAAGCTGTTTTTGTAGCGCTGGGTTTTACTTTTTGGGACAGCAAACCTCCGTCTTCAGGGAAGAAGCTGAAAGTGGCAGTGCAAAGGGTGGGAGTCATCATTTAAAATGGAGGTAGCCATCCTCTGTACCTGTCTGGTGTACAAGGACGTCAGGCTCAGCTGTGACTCACCAAGCAAACGACTGGACCATCTAACTACCTGATCCAAGGATTTACTCCGTTTCAGTTTTATCTGACCAAACCAGGACACTAAAGAAAAGGATAAAACAGATTCAATAAAAGCCCAATAAAACACTGTCATTATGGTTCGGTCAGTTTGGAAGCGTGCAAGTTTCCTCAAACAATGCAAATGTTGCTGACCCTTTTTGCACACCCTTTCACAGTTCTCTTCAAAGTTTAAATTACTATCAATAATCGTCCCAAGATATTTGTAGGATTGTACACATTCAGTGGTCTGGCCTTTTAGTACGGTGACTTTGTGCCTGGGAGTTTTCCTCCTAAAGTCAATAATCATATCTTTAGTTTTTGTCGTATTCAGCTGCAGGTAGGAATCCTCACATCAGTGAACAAAATCATCAACTACTGGGCCGTGGCCACTCTCACCATCCTGGAGGAGACTGACAATAACTGAATCATCAGCATACTTTATAATGTGTCTGTTGTCATGTCTGCTCTGACACATGTTTGTGTACAGGATGAAGAGTAGTGGTGACAACACACATTCCTGAGGAGAGCCAGTAGAAGAGCACTTTAGGTCAGACAATGTACCATTGACCCTTACTCTCTGTGTCCTGTTGGTTAAGAAATCCAGAATCCAACCCACCAGATTATTGCTCAAATCAAATTGTTGCAGGAGCCTTTCAACTAAAATATGAGGTTGGATTGTATTAAAGGCGGAGGAAAAGTCCACAAATAAAAGCCTGGCGTGTATCCCATTAAAATCCAGATGTTTAAAAAGCATGTTAAACAGAGTGACAGTGGCATCTTCCACTCCTTTGTGAGGCCTATATGCAAACTGCAAAGGATCCAATGCATGTTCAGTCTGCTTTAGGACCTCAAATCTGACCAGTTTTTCAAAAATTTTCATTAAAATTGAAGTCAAAGCAACTGGTCTAAAGTTGTTTACCGTTTTAGGACAGCTGGATTTTGGAACAGGAACAACCACGGCATCTTTCCAGATCTTAGGCACATGTTGTGTCTGTAAGGACTTATTGAAAATGTAATGAAATACGGGACTCAGTTCATGTCCACAGAACTTTACCAATCGCCCACATATATTATCAGGGCCCTGACTTTTGTTCACTTTTACAGCACAGAACTCCTTTTTAACATCCTACACCTCAATATTAAAGTGCTGATTGTCTTTGAATTTCTGTTTCAAATCTTGAGTTTCTGTGCTAAAATCAGAGGAATCAAAACGACCATAAAAACAATTAAGAGCATTAGCCAGCTCTGTGTCTGAATTAAAACCATCTAAAAACACATGATTACTGTGCTCTGTGCTCTGAAGGCCTGCAACAGTTTTCATACTGGCCCAGGCTGAACCAAGTTTCTTTGTTGCCATCTTGCTTTCCAATTCTGATTTATAATTCTGTTTTGCTCTTAAAATTTTGGACTTCAGCTCTTTTGTGGCAACCTGTAGCTCAGAAACAGACCCCTGTTTAAAGGCAAGTGCTTTCCTCTGTAAGCAGGATTTAACTGATTTTGTAACCAATGGCTTGTTGTTGGGATATATTTTGACACGTTTACGTGGAACGATTATATTTTTACAGAAAGCCATGTATGAGCATGTGACGTCTACCAAAAGAGTCCAAATCATCCCCACAGGACAGTGTGAACACCTCCCAGTCCGTACAGTTAAAGCATTCCTGGAGGCAGTGCACTGAATCCTCTGTCCACACATCTATGTCTCTGGCCTTCACTTTGCCTCTTCTGAGAGCAGTTTTATATGTGGGCAGCAAATGTACACAGTTGTGATCTGAGGATCCTAAAGGAGGAAGGGGAAGTGATTTATAGGGCCTCTCTATGGAGCCGTAGCACAGGTCCAATGTCTTTTTTCACCTGGTTGGGCAGGAGACATACTGATAAAAGTTTTTAAGTGTCTTCTTTAAAGAAACATGGTTAAAATCCCCAAGAATAAAGTTTGGAGCCTCTGGAGAAATTGACTGCAGCCGCTGTACCACATCAAAGACGGTGCTGGAGGCGGAGTCAGCGTCTGCCCTCAGGTGAATGTACACAGTCGTGATGAAAAGTTGGGGGAACTCGCGGGGCAGATAAAAGGGGCGTAGCGATACGGACAGAAGCTCCACATCGGGTGTACAGATGCGCTCTCTGACCGTGACAGATGTGCAGTACTGTTTATAAATGTATAAGCATATGCTGCCTCCCTGACGTTTCCCCGTTACCTCTTCCTGCCAATCCGAGCAAAGTGGGGCACCAAAGCCGTCAATCCACAGGTCCGCATCCGGGTCTTGCGCCGTAAGCCACGTCTCCGTGTAAGCCATGACACAGCAGTTCTTGAAGTCCTTCTGGTAGCGTACATTCCCTTGAATTTCATCTACTTTATTTCTCAGGGATTGTACGTTCCCCCAAATCATGGAAGGAAGAGGAATGCTGTTAAACTGACGTCTCCTCAGGCTTAATTTCACGCCTCCACGCTTTCTGCGTTTCCTCCTCTTGTCTCTCTTTTCATCGCTGTGTCCATGAGAGTCTCTTAAAATAAAGTCCGGCAGTTGCGGCATAGACTCAATCACAGATGCTGCATTAACCGTGTTTAAATGCAGTAACATGTCTCTGGAATATTGTATTCTCCCTGGCATGATCGTGATTGCGCTTACCTCAGAGACAAAGAGCCGGTGGAAAGAAGCAGCAGTGCAAAAGTAAGGAGGAATTCCATATTGATGGAACCAGGGAGCTCTTCGTTATACAGTCCACAAACATTCAAGGACAAAAACGACACAGAGAATTTCGTTTAAACACATTAAAGTGCGTAAAAACAGAGACATAGACGACAGACTTTTTTCACCAGCTGCCGGTCGCTGCGTGCGCATGCGCCCACTGTCCTGGCTACCAAAAACACTAAATATTGAGATGAAGACGGGACAGATTAAGCTGGAGAGGGTGCACCATTTCTTCGCTTCTAGGTCTACCCCGTTGGCGAAACCATGACTTGTCCTGGTGAAATTTCACAACTTTCTGGATAAACAGCGCATGATGAATGCATCGAGGGAGATGGGAAAACGGCCTAGCAGTGGAACACGAAAACACAAAGGTGATGATATTTCAAGACTTCTCTGTAGCGATAATCCAAAGGCGCAAATGGTTTGATGATGCAAAGAAAAGCCTACGATCTGTGGGAGCTGAATACAGCCCGCTCTACCCAGTTTCACTAAGAGTCACGTACCGCAGCTCCACTAAGGCCTTCCAAGATCCAGCTGAAGTGGATCAGTACATTGACTTGCTGGATCTGACAGCCGTAGGCAATAGGTGAATAAGATAAGATAAGATAAGATAAGATAAGCCTTTATTAGTCCCACAACGGGGAAATTCCAGGATTGCAACAGCACAGGGATAGCAACACTCAGAGCAACAATCAGAAGGCAAGAAAAAACAAGCAAGCAAGAGCAGCTAATATACATATGTACATATTACTATAAAATATATATATACACACACACACACACACAGACACACAGTGCAGAGCATTGTAGCTGGATGGAATAAATATATGAATATATGAACACACAGTGCAGAGCATTGTAGCTAGATGGAATAAATATGTAAATATATAAACACCCACAGTATGGAGCATTGCAGCTAGGTGGAATAAATATGCAAGTATATAAACACACACAGTGCGGAGCAATGTAGCTAGATGGAATAATATGTAGATATATAAAAACACAGTGCGGAGCATTGTAGCTAGATGGAATAAATATATAGATATATAAATATAAACACACCCAGTGCAGAGCATTGTAGCTAGATGGAATAAATATGTAAATATATAAACACACACAGTGCAGAGCATTGTTGCTAGGTGGGATGAAACAGCATAACCGTCTATTTAGTTATCCTACATGGTATGATTATGTGCCCATACATATTTTCACCCTCCATAGCGACCGGTATGTTCCTAGTTGTATGCCGGAGAGGACCATTGTGTAAGTCTATTGCATCTTTTGCATTCAAAAAAAAAAACAAAAAAAAAAAAAAAAAAAAACTATTAGTTTGTTACGTCTTTTTGCTATCTCTGCGAGCAGCCCTGCTTAGGTTGTACAGTCTGACAGCCGTTGGTAGGAAGGACCTACGAAACCTCTCGGTTGTGCACCTGGGATGATGTAGTCTGCTGCTAAATGAGCTCCTCAGTGCATCCAGTATGTCCTGCATAGGGTGGAACTCGGACTCCAGCAGAGATGACAGTTTAGCCACCGTCCTTCTCTCTCCTATCTCCTCCATCGGATCAAGGCGTTGCCCCAGGACAGAGCTAGCTTTCTTAATCAGTTTGTTCAGTCTCTTCCTATCGGCTGCAGTAATGCCACCGCCCCAGCAGACCACTCCAAAAGTGATGGCTGATTCCACCACCGTGTCATAGAATGACTTCAGCAGCGCCCCTTGTACACCAAAAGACCTGAGTCTCCTCAGCAGGAACAGCCTGCGCTGTCCCTTCTTGTAGAGTGCGTCAGTATTGTGTGACCAGTCTAGTTTATTGTTCAGATGAATACCCAGGTACTTGTAGGATGTCACCATCTCGATGTCTGTTCCCTGTATATTTACTGGTGCTGTGAGGGGCTGCCCATGCCTGCGGCAGTCCACCACCAGCTCCTTAGTTTTCCTCGCGTTGATCTGGAGGCAGTTCCGATGGCACCAGTCCACAAAGTCCTGGATAAGCCCTCTGTACTCAGCTTCATCTCCGCTGGAGATGAGACCAACGATCGCAGAGTCATCAGAGAACTTCTGTAGATGGCAATGTGTTGTGTTGTGTGAGAAGTCCGCAGTATAAAGAGTGAACAAGAAGGGAGTCAGCACCGTTCCCTGGGGGGCCCCCGTGCTACTGATGATCGTGTCGGAAACACAGTCCCGGGTTCTCACAAACTGAGGCCGGTTCATGAGGTAGTCCAGGATCCATGATGACAGGTGCTGGTCCACCCCTGCGCGCAGCAGCTTGTCCTTCAGGATCATCGGTTGGATGGTGTTGAAAGCACTGGAGAAGTCAAAGAACATGATCCTCACCATATTCCCGGGCTTCTCCAGGTGGGACAGAGAACGGTGAAGGAGGAAGATCACCGCATCCTCCACCCCAATGCCATGCTGGTAGGCGAACTGGAGTGGATCCATCGCTGGTTCCACCAGGGGGCGGAGATGAGCAAGGAGCAGTCTCTCCAGGGTCTTCATCATATATATATTATATATTACATTATACATTTCTCCCCAAGCGAAGGCTATCAACGCCTATGTGAAGACTTAGATTTTGTTGATGGATAGAGGGCTTTGCATCCAGCAGAGAAGGAATTTTCATTTTTCTCAAAAGTTTATAAATGCCATACAAGAATAGATTACTTCTTTACACTAAAAATGCTGTTACAGTCAATTATCAATAGCACCATAGGTAATATATCAGGCCATACTGCAATATTTATCCAAATTAACCTTAATAATTTACTCACTAAAACTAGACAATGGAGGTTTAACTCTCTAATTTTAAAGGATCACACAGCGAGCAAAAGATACCAGCAGGCAGAACAAAGGCAGATTCTAGAATCTAAACTCAAAACTGCAGAGAAAGACTATGTTATAAATTCATCTCCAGTAAAGCTTAAATAAATTATAGCGCTCCGATACGCGATAGACTATCCTTACAAAAGAAGTGAAGAGCAAAATTGGATTTGCTAAACAAAAAATGCTCAAACATGGTGATAAAGCAGGTAAATACTTAGCTTACCTTACAAAGAAAAAAGCAGACTCCAATAACATTTCCTCTATTACAGATTGTCATGGTAACTGAGCTTTTGATACTCCAACCATTAATGATACTGTAACGTCGGGGCCATTTTAAGGGAGCCAGGGATTTCCCAGCATGCTTTGCCAGTTTGAAACGTTACTGTGTGTGTTAAATGTGTTACTTCTGAGTTATACTGCTGTGTCATTATAACTGCATTATAATGACCCAGCAGTGTTTAGCAGGATTAGGGCAAGATGTATCATGTGTGTGTAACCATGATTGAAACGGAGGTCTGGGGGAATGACCTCCACTCCTCTGTGTGCTTAGAAGCAGGTTGGGGGTCGGGGTGTGTGAAAAATAAATCAGGTTGATCACAGCCATCTGCTCCATTGTCTTTGTGTGAACTCTGCTTACGTCACAATACATTTAGGAACTTTTATGAACGGTTGCATATATCCAAGCTGCAAGTCAATGCCCCAGAGTTGATGGATAGTTTCTTTTCTTCACTTGATCTACCCAGCCTCTCAGATGATCAGAAATTTACTCTTAATGCTCCTATATATGCAGTACCAAGAAGCACTGCATGCAATTAGGGGGATACAGTCTGAAAAGACACCTGGACTGGATGGTCTCAGCAGTGAATTTTATAAAGAGTTTCAAAACCTCTTAAGAGATCCTCTGCTTAATATGTTTAACGACTCTTTTGTCCCTGAGGGAAGCCAATATCTCCCTAATCTTAAAGAAGAATAAACAGGCTGAAGATTGTGCCTCCTATAGGCCAATCACATTATTAAATGTGGACCTGAAGCTTCTCTCAAAGACACTTGCTACACAGCTAGAGGACTTACACCCCCTTGCTGATTAAAGAAGACCAAACTGGCTTCATTAAAGGTCGCAATTCATGCAATAATATGCGTAGGTTAATGAACACAATACAATATTTTCAGCAGCAGTCACTGGATGGCCTGGTTATCTCATTTGATGCTGAGAAGACATTCGACCATATTGAATGACCTTATCTATTCCACACTTTACACAAATTTGGTTTAGGTGAACAATTTACCAGATGGATTAAGCTTTTATATAACAACCCTCTTTCTGCCGTACTCACTAATGGCTTGTGATCTTCCAACTTCCAGATTGGCAGGGGTACAAGGCAGGGCTGCCCTCTCTCACCTCTTTAGTGTGCACTGGCCATAGTGCCCCTGGCTAAGGCAATAAGGACAAAACCCAGCATACATGGTTTAACCACAGTGAACAAACAATATAAAATTACTCTGTATGCAGATGATCTGTTGATTGTCTTAACCAAGGCTGAGACATCCACTCCAACCCTTACTGATGTTATTAATAAATTCAGTGCTTTTTCAGGATAGAGAATAAACTTCAGTAAATCAGAAGCAATGCCTCTGGGCATCCTAAAAGAAAGACCTAAAACCCCATCTCCCTTTCCTTTCAAATGGTCTCCCGCAGAATTTATGTATTTGGGAATATATATTACACCTGCCTTTGACAAAACGTTTAAATACAACTTTGCCCCCTTGTTAGACCGTATTGAATTAGATTTAGAGAGATGGAACGTCCTCCCGATCTCCTGGTTGGGCTGGGCTGCCCTTTTGAAAATGAATATTTTATCCAGATTACTATACCCAGTTCAAATAATCCCAATTCTCTTCTTGAGTAAAATTATTAATAGTTTGAATAGCTGGTTTAGCTCCTTCATATGGGTCAAGAAGAGACCACGACTTAAGTTAACTACTTTATGTTTGTCCTCCACAGAGGGTGGTCTTGACCTTCCTGACATTCGGAAATACCAGCTTAGTGCTCATCTACGCTTTATAGCTGACTGGATACAAAGAAAGCCCACATTTCTCTGGTTGGATATTGAGAGTTCTATGTCCAGACTCCCATTAACAAACCTATTATTTCTCAAAACTCTTAAAACTTTGATAACAGCTTGTAATAACCCTATTACAGTCAACACTATAAAGGCGTGGAGGATTATAAGAAGGCTAGAGGGCAGATCGCAAGCTTCTTCGGTTCTTACCCTGATATGTGATAATCCTGATTTCCTGCCAGGTACGACAGAGATTTTCAAATTTGGGCAGCCAAAGGCATTTCTAACCTGTGCGATTTATTCAGTGGGCCCATACTGATGTCTTTTGCTCAATTATCGGAAAAATATGGACTCCAAAAACATGACTTTTTCCACTATTTGCAGATAAGGGATTATGTTAGTAGAGATACTACGTTGCTCTCTAACCAAAGTTATTCATGTATAGAGAATTTGCTTTTCTGCTCACAGAAGGCTGAATCTATAAGCACATTCTATGATATTCTCAGGGACTATGGCAATAGCGGAACCCGTTACTTGAAACAAGTTTGGGAAAAAGAACTCAATTTAGAGATTACAGAAACCAGTGGTATGATGCTTTGAGAAGTGCATGTTCACTAAGCGTTTGTAATAGAATAAAAGCAATTCAACTTAAAATCTTACACAGAGCTCATATACTGTATCCCCATCACAGTGTCATAAATTTAACAAAGATCTCCCACCTACTTTTCTAAAATATAAAACAGAGACAGCTACTCTCACTCATTGTTTATGATCCTTTAGGAAAATACAGAGGCATTGGTTTATTATAGGGAAGGAAATTAATGCAATTCTAGGCTCAAATCTAGAAATTGACCCAATCCATATGCTTCTTAGGATATCAAACAGCCTTATCAGTGATGACTATAAAAGGAGTCTATATAAAATACTGACATTCTGTGCAAGAAAGTGCCTACTTTTAAACTGGATAACAGACAAAGTTCCATGTAAGACACAGTGACATAAAGTCATACTTGAATATGTCTCACTGGACTATTTAACATGTATGCTAAATGATGAGGATAATGCATTTCACAGAACATGGGAGTCTTTTATGCCCTATATAGGATTAAATATTTCTGCAGTCCTATCTAGAGGGATCATGTAAATTATAACAAGTGTATTGTATGTGTGTACTGTTTTTCATTTTGCTATAACTGAATGTTTATTCTGTATCATCATATCTGTGAGCCGAGGTATGTTCTGTTTTTGTTTGGGGGAGGTATTTATTTATTTATTTTTTTGTCGAGTAATGCAAAAACTGAATAAATATATTTTTAAAAAAGCTGATCAGAGCAAACACCTGCTGAAGAAACTGGGTGGAACAGAAAAGCTGCAGTGGAATGCCCTCCACAGCACGATTGCCCACCCCTTTTTATAAATGTTCGGTAGTGGCCGGAGATGCTGTTGGCGTGGATTGTCAGCCACGTTTCCGTCAGTCTGCCCCAGGGCAGCTGTGACTACAGCAGTAGCTTACCACTATCAATGTCTGTCTGTGGAGTGAATGAATAACGCATCCATTGTAAAGTGTCTATGAAAAGCGCTATATAAATTTGATGCATTATTATTATTATAATCATTACTATTATTATTATTATTAGTGTTCATATTATGAACAAGTGTCAAAACCACTATACAAATGCAATCCATTATTATTATTATTATTATTAAGACTGGATTAGGTTGAAGGAAAGCGGGGACTGGACTTTACTGGGTACAAATTTTTGAAATTATTCTATTGTGTTGTTTTATATTGTGTGTTTTTGTGCAGTTTGGTTGTGTTTAAAAGAAAAAACGAAAACTTTGTTGTGTAAAAACCATGAGAACTGACTTGCACCTCCTAAACTGACAAATCATTACAATTTGACTGAAGAGAAGCAGGTCTTTTATATAAACTTGCTAAGTTCTTTCAAAATAAAGAGTTCACATTAGACATATTCTGTTAATTGATTAAAAGTAGTCATCATGTAGTAAAGCAAATTTATATATAACTCAGTCCACACAGCAATTCAGTGTTTTCCTTTCATACATTACAAAAATAATTACTGAAATCTAAAAAAGACATTACATAGAAAAAAATTAAAAATTGAAGATGCAATATATCTTCTGCATAGCTTTGTCTTCTTTTATGGTGTACCTCTTACGTTCAACAACCTGCCAAGGGATGATTAATGTAAATTATCAGTCTGCTAATGTCGGCATATTTACACTAGTATTTTGTACTAATGTTCATTAACGTGCTTTCACCCTTTCAAATAAGCATAAAAAAAGAGATGCATCAAGATTCATCATAAATCGTTTCACATTCGAATAGTTTATGCCTGCATTATAATCGAACTGAATTGTGAGACAACTGAAAATTCACACCAGTATATCCTACCATACCATACCAACTTTATTTATAAAGCTATTTAAAACTCCAATAGGCCAAAGTGCTGTACATCATACACAAAATTACAGAACAACAGAAAGAAATAAAGCATAGTTAAAATTACAAGCAATAAAAAGTTTAAAGGGCAATAAAAACATGTAAGATAGTGTAGCACAATAAAAAAATAACGTAAAACAAATAAAAGACAAATTCCATCTATTTAAAAACTCAGCAAGTTGAGGTGAACAGCGGGGAATACAAATGGATTTTTAGAAGGGACTTAAAACTGGAGAGGGAAAAGGCCTGTCTGACTTGCAATGGTATTGAGTTCCACAGGTCCCGCCTCTGCAAAACCTGATCATGTTTAAGCTTTCGCTTTGTCCTCATCACAACCAGGAGCAGCTGGTCAGCTGACTTAAGGGAGTGGACAGGAGTATGCATATGGAGCAGGTCAGAGATGCAGGGTGGGGCAAGGCCATTTATTTTAAAATGAACTCTAAATGGACAGCCAGCCAGTGGAGTGCAGCTAAAACATGTGAAATGTGTCTGTTTTTCACGCTCTAGTTAAAAGATGTGCAGGAGCATTTTGCACAAGCTGGAGACGTGAGAGAGAGGATTGGCTGACACCAAAGTGGAGGCCATTGCAGTAGCTATAAAAGCATGGATACTGTTTCAAAGTGTTGCCATGAAAGACTAGGTTTCACCTTTGCCAGTTGTCTCAGCTGAAAGAAACTGGACTTCACAACTGCACTAATCTGTCTGTCAAGTTTAAAACACTGTCCAACATATCAAAAGCAGCAGTCAAGTTGAACAGCACATGAGTAACAAGTCACTGGCTCAAACTGGTTAAAAGCAGCACTGCAGGGGACAGAAAGTCACGGGTCACAGGCAGGAGATGTTCCTTCTCTTTTCCATAGTTTCAGCATTTATCACTGTGACCTGTATAATAAGGCTGGATGGCCTTCTTTCTCAGTAAGGCATAAGAAACACAGGGTTTATTTATTTACAAAGGTCTTTTACCCTCTTTCTGTGAATTGCCATCTTATCGTGGTGGAGGGGTTTGAGTGCCCATATGATCCCAGGATCTACACTACACACAAAAAGTTAGGGATATTTGGCTTTCGGGTGAAATTTATGGAAAATGTAAAAAGTTCACGCTACAGTGATATTATATCATGAAAGTAGGGTATTTAAGTAGAAGAATCTAATGGTGATTTCCTCATCTCAAACAATTTATTGAAACAAAAGCCAACAACAGTGGTAGGTATACCACAACAAAAAATGTTAACGTCTCAATCACTTGTCATGTGCCCTTGAACATCAATTACAGCTTTACAACAACGTCTCATGCTGTTCACAAGTTGACTTATTGTCTGCTGAGGCATGGCATTCCACTCTTCTTGAAGGGCGACCCTCAGGTCATTGAGGTTGTGAGGTGCAGGGTTACGAGCCTCTACATGGCAACTCAGCTGATCCCATAGGTTTTCTATGGGATTCAGGTCAAGTGCAGGCCACTCCATTTGAGGTACCCCAGCCTCCAGCAGCCGTTCCATAATGACGTGACCTTGATGAGTTGGAGCATTGTCTTCCATGAAGATAAAATTAGGCCTGTGTTGTTCATGCAGGGGTACAATGACTGGATTAATGATGTTATTCAGGTAGCACCGGCTTGTCACTGTACCATTCACAAAGTGTACGTATTGACTAAACACATCTGCCCAGACTGTAACATCACCACAACCAAAGGCTCATCTGGTGACAACAGTGGCTGATGCATAGCGCTCTCCTTGATGTCTCCAACATCGTTGGTAGACATCATTTCTGCTCAACGTGAATTGACTTTCATCAGAGAACAGCACTGAGGCCCACTGGTCCCTTGTCCAGCATAAATGCTCCCTGGCCCATGCAAGACGATGACGTCTGTGACTGGTGGTGTGGTCAGGCACCCTTGCAGGTCGACTAGCACGCAGACCATGCTGATGTAAATGGTTTTAAATGGTCTGACATGACACTTGGGGGCCTCTCACCTCCCTTAAATGTACCTGGAGTTGAGTGGCATTCATTATCCAGTTCCACAGGGCACTGTTCACAATGAAGCGGTCATCAGCATGGGATGTGACCAAAGGATGTCCACTTCTATGCCTTTCTGTGACTATTCCGGTCTATCTGTATCTCTGTTGCTACCTGCTGATGACACTCTGTGACACTCTGTGGGCAGCACGGTGGTGCAGTGGTTAGCACTGTTGCCTTACAGCTAGAAGGTTCCTGGTTCGAATCCCCAGGTTGGCAGGGGTTGGAACCTTTCTGTATGGAGTTTGCATGTTCTCCCTGTGCTGCGTGGGTTTACTCTGGGGGCTCCGGTTTCCTCCCACAATCCAAAGACATGCATGTTAGGTTAATTGGTTGTTCTAAATTGTCCCTAGATATCTGTTTCCTATAGGCTCTTAGAATAGAGGGTTAGTACTAGTAAAAGCACTTTGAGTGGTCTTTGTGACTAGAAAAGCGCTATATAAGTGCAGGTTAGTTAGTTAGTTAACTAAGCTCAGTGGCCACTTCCCTCTGAGAACATCCTGTTTGAAGCCTCGCACTGGCAAGGTACTGTTGATCAATTGTTAGGTGTTGTCTTGGTCTCATGATGTCAAAATGTGAACAGCATGATAAAGAGGACTGTATAAATACCAATTCTAAGTGAACCACAAAACTTATTGGTCAATTCATGGATCAAACACCTGTTGTGAATTTTGCTATTAAGCACCTTGTTAGAGAATAGCAAATTATGCAAAAAGGACTGAAACACTGAACAGCTGGACATGTGCATTCAAAAGGTTAGAGAAGGTCAAATTATATTCACCTATAAAGGTTATGGTGTAGGGAACCCACGCTGGGATAATCATCTCAGACTGGAAGCAGAGGGGAGGGGAATATTCCCTCTGCCGGTAGAGCGTGGGGGATTAAATGGAGGACAGTACGTATTGTAATGTGTAAATGTATTGTGATGCAAGATTTCAGGCAACAGGGGGAAGGAATGGAGTGATATAAAAGGAGAGACCCTGGTGTATTGAAGGGAGTCTTTTTCTGTGTATGAATGCAGTGAGAGAGAGAAATAAAGTCGTCTGTCTTGCAAGTCTGGTTTCTTATTTGCACTTTTCACAATAGTGCATTTTAGGTGCATCCTGAAATTTCACCCGAAAGCCGAATGTCTCTAACTTTTTGTGAGTCGTTTATGTTGTTGGGGGCAATTTGCCCCTCTAGGGTCTCCCAAGGCAGACTGGTCCTGGGTGAGGGGCCAAACTAAGTGTGGTCTAGTGGATCCCTATGAAAATCTTTACATTAAGGACCCAGTGTACTCAAAGGAGGCACATGGGTCCGCCCTCCAGTGGGCTCACCACCTGCAGGAGGGATCATGGGATTTATGATGCTATGTGACCTAGGTGGAAGTCTGGCCTACTCTGCTGGACTGATGTCCCCCGACACAGATCCCCAGATAAGCAGTGGAAGATGGATGGATGGTCTTTTACTCATAATATTATTTCTATGCTGTCTTTTAATGTGAGCTCTTGTTATAGTTACTCAGCTGATTGGGTCACATTACAGGTGTCACCTGTTTTAACTGAATTTGGAAAATCCAGTTTTTGTCTCCAAGAGCTTTTTGCTTGGCTGCACTATAAATGAGGTCTCCAACTCAATGTATTTCCAAGTCAAAATAAAGGTTGACTGATTGATTAATTGACTGAAAGACCACAGTTTAACCAGAAATTTAAGCCCTCACTGTTGAAAAAGTTAACTGTGACAAAATTTGTGCCAGAGTGTAAAAAAATTGATCTGGTTGGTGATGGACACGAATGAATGGGGGGGAAGGGGGGATTTTCATACTTCATCTTAGGCTGTCATTTTCTCTCCGCTCTTTTCACTTTTTCACTTTTTTCTCACTTCTCTGTGGATTCTTCCACTCACACTTCCTTCTCTTTTCCATTCCACTTTCCTCTCCTCGAGAGTGGTCACAGTCCAAATAAAGCATGACAGACGATTATTATTCACAAAAATGTCGTGGAATACGGTGGCTGGCCTTAAACTGAGAAGGTAAGCCTCCTGCTGGGATGAGTTTCTTACTAAACGCAGGATTTCCATGAGCATTTGCTTTACTGGTGGGACTCATGGCACAATGGGCCCACATACTGTTTCAAAGAGCCCTTCAATCCTGCCAAGCAAAACGTCTGGTGTTAATAAACACCAGACACGTGTGTGTAAATGCTGGCTCCTGCCTGAAAGATGCCAGCTCCATTGGCAGGTCACCACTACTTTGTTGGTGGTCAGCACAAAAGGTGAAATTCCAGTATCTCTGCAGTTTGTCATAGTTGTTATAATTCTTCATGTTAATGACTGGTATCAGCAAGCAAATCTCAGTTGATATTCTTTGTTTCTGAAAGCCTCATTTAATATCTAGTGTTCTCATAAAGACGAGCTCTAGCTCCCCAACTGTGTGAAATGAGATATTTCCAACAACATGGGTTTTGTTTGACCCATATAATGTTGGAAGACCCAGTTTATAAAAAAAGACTGTTGGAAAGATCCTTCGCTGCTGAAAAACCACAGGACTCAAATAGAAGAACAGACTATGAGAAAGGGTGCAAGTGAGATAAAAAGAAAGGAAGGGGAGAAGAAAAGCATGAAAATGGAAAAATATCGAGATGAGTAAGAAGAGACAACTACTATTTGACTAAATCAAGTCCTTTTCCCAGAACACATTTCAGAATACCTCAAAATCAGCTTCTTTCAATTATCTAGTTTACATTTTTCAGTGGGTGTCCTAGTCACGTTTCCACATTTTCCTTCAACGTGTTGTGTGTTTTTCCCAAACAAACCTGTGAAGGTGGTGACCCAGTTTCTGCAGCTAAGTTTCTGGGGTTTTCTGTGGGTTTTTTCTTCTGCCCACATGTGTCTGGAGTGGGAGGAGCTGACACATAGACAGATGCCATGTGGTTCACATAAACACACAGGGATAAAAACAACAAAAGGGTAAGACTTCATGTATGTACATAAAAGAATTTTAAAGTCATGCTGTGGCCACACATGTGACCTACTTTTTGACTTATTTAAGGCCTCACATTTGAGATAAGAACAAAGACAGAATTTCCTTGGAGATAACAGGAAGCTGAAAGGTGTTAGCTTTGGTATGCAAGGCCTGAGACTGTGGGGGTGATATTAAGAGATAATAGAGGAGATGCATTGTTACTGGTGATTATAATGCAATGTGACTTGTGATGCAAAGTGACGTGATTATAATGCAATGTGTCTTGTGATGCAAATTGACTTGTGAGCTGTGAGAGTCCCGGGTATTTAAGGGACGAGAGTTTCCTATGTTATTCTCTTTCTTCGTTGAGATGATGGCGAATGTGAATAAAGCTGCTTTGAGAGAGATCAGTCTCATCCTTATCACATTCCCACAATGCACAAAATACTAAAAACATTGTTTCCAATCTCTGACAATCTTGACTTGTGATGCAAAGTGACGTGATTATAATGCAATGTGTCTTGTGATGCAAATTGACTTGTGAGCTGTGAGAGTCCCGGGTATTTAAGGGACGAGAGTTTCCTGTGTTATTCTCTTTCTTCGTTGAGATGATGGCGAATGTGAATAAAGCTGCTTTGAGAGAGATCAGTCTCATCCTTATCACATTCCCACACTGGTGACCCAAGACGTAGCATGCAACAACAGGAGAGTTCCCCGGGGCCAGCCTCGTCAGGAGCTCCCAGCCAAGCAGATGCCGCTACGGTCCAGCTACCGGACTTTTGGCAGAACAATCTGCGCTCCTGGTTCCACACAGTTGAGGCACAATTCAACCTCCGGGGAATATCAGTAGACGACACAAAATTCTACCATGTGGTCGCAAGACTGGACAACCACACGGCTCAGCACATGGAGAGCCTTATCGAGCAGCCGCCAGACAGCGACAAATACGACGAGTTGAAGGCTGCACTCATCCAGCACTTCACCCCCTCCATCGAGGAACGAGCAGAGAGACTCCTGGCGCTGACTGAGTTGGGAGATGACACGCCCGTTAATCTGATGGAGAAGATGTTGAGGTTGAAAGGCTCAGATGACGACCTCTTCATCTTCACCCACCTCTTCCTCAGGACCCTACCGTCAGCGACGAGAGCGACCCTGACCAGTTCGCCGTTGTTGGCCCAGCGGGACTACCGCGCGCTGGCCCGGGAGGCGCAGCGAATTGTCAACGCCAGCAGACAGTGCACGGCCACGGCTGCAGCAGCGGAACTCGGCACGACGACCGCAGTGCAGCGAATTGTCAACACCAGCAGACAGCACGCGGCCACGGCTGCAGCAGCGGAACTCGGCGCGACGACCACAGATGGCAGGGGGCCAGGGGCAGCAGTAGCACACCCACCGATGACGGCGGCGGCGAGAGCCAGGGAACGCGGAGGAGACGTCCTTTGTTTCTACCATCGCCGTTTTGCAGAGAGGGCACGCAAGTGTGTACCACCGTGCCAGTTTCAGCGTTCGGGAAACGCCAAGACCGGGGGGTCAGTAGCAGCCGCATCCCTCGGGGAGGAGAACAAGCTGCTCTACTTCATCACACCTTCCTACGCGGACAGACTGGCAGGTTCCAGAGGTCCCGGGGTGACAGCAGCGCACGGCTCGGAGATTAAGACCTTTGGTGAGAAGACTCTGCTTCTGTCTCTACACGGCCGTTCATTTGAGTGGACTTTTGTTATAGCAACAGTGAACTTCAATATGTTGGGGGCTGATTTTTTGTGCTCACATGGTTTATTGGTTGATCTCGCTAACAGGCGCCTGGTTAATGCATTTTCTTTTGATTCTATTCCCTGTACACCGCGAGTGGCCCCGCCAACAGCACAAGCCAACGTCACAGCTGCAAGCGATAAGTTCCACACACTGCTCACTCAGTTCCCAGCACTCACGGTCCCCACATTTTCGGCAACAGTCGCTAAACACGGGGTGGAGCATTTTATTACCACTACCAGACCGCCCGTTTTTGCAAAAGCTCGGTGCTTGGACGCAGCTAAACTGGCCATAGCGTGCGAGGAGTTCGCCAACCTGGAGAGGTTGGGCATTATCAGGCGTTCAAAAAGTCCGTGGGCTTCCCTGCTACACATGGTCCCGAAGGCTGACGGATCATGGCGACCTTGTGGAGATTTCCGCAGGTTAAACAACGTTACATCGCACGACCGCTACCCAATCCCGCATATCCAGGATTTTTCCGTTCATTTAGCAGGGGCTCGTGTTTTTTCTAAGATCGATTTGGTCCGCGGTTACCACCAAGTCCCAGTGCGCGCTGAGGACATACCCAAAACAGCAGTAATAACTCCATTTGGCCTATTCGAGTTTTTACGCATGCCATTCGGGCTTAAAGGGGCTGCACAGATGTTCCAACGCATGATGGATGCGGTGCTACGCGATCTCCCTTTCGTGTTCGTCTACTTAGACGATATTTTGGTAGCCAGTGCGTCCGAAGACAAACACGAAAACCACCTAGCCACAGTTTTCTGGAGGTTGGGAGATCACGGGTTAATAATCAGCCCAGCAAAGTGTCAGTTCGGGGTGGCGCAGATTGATTTTTTAGGACACCGCGTCTCCCCCGAAGGAGCAGTCCCGCTTCCTGACAAAGTGCGCGCGGTAGCAGATTTTCCCCGGCCGCAGACGGTCAGGGCGTTACAGGAGTTTTTGGGAATGGTGAATTTTTATAACCGTTTTCTCCCCCACGCGGTGCAACTCATGCAACCACTGTATGCCGCGCTCAAAAAACAGAAACCCGCGAATAAGGTCGAGTGGTCCCTGGAGCGGGAGCAAGCGTTCTTGGAGGTTAAAGCAGCCTTGGCAAAGGCTGCGTTGTTGGCACACCCAAACCCAACGGCCCGCATTCCGCTCACTACTGACGCGTCTGATGTGGCCATAGGGGCGGTCGTGGAGCAGCACGTAGCCGGGGTTTGGCAGCCCCTCTCCTTTTTCAGCAGGACCTTGCGCGATAGTGAACGTAAATACAGCGCGTTCGACAGGGAGCTGCTGGCTCTCCATTTGGCCATCCGCCACTTTCAGTTCTGGCTGGAAGGACGCAGTTTCACCGCGTTCGTTGACCACAAGCCGCTAACATTCGCGATGGCCAAGGTTTCCGAACCATGGTCAGGCCGGCAGCAGAGACAGTTGGCTGCGATTTCAGAGTTTACCACTGATATTCAGCATGTGGCGGGCAAACTGAATGTAGTGGCAGATTGCCTCTCGCGCGCTGTGGCGGCTCCAGTCAGTGTAGGGATAGATTACGCAGCCATGGACGCGGAGCAGGTTAGTGATGCGGATGTGCACGCGCTCCAGTCTGGACCAACAGGGTTAAGGCTGGAGGACAGGGTGCTGCAAGACGGTTTGCCCCCTCTAATCTGCGATGTCTCCACTGGATAGCTGCGTCCAGTAGTATCGGCCGCGTGGCGCCGCCGCGTTTTTGACTCCTTTGACCCTGGAGTGCGCGCGTCGGTCAAAATGGTAGGAGAGAAATTTGTGTGGCCGAGTCTTCGCAAACAAGTTAAAGAGTGGGCAGCAGCCTGCACGGCGTGTCAACGAGCCAAAGTACACAGGCACACGAGGGCTCCTTTGGAGCCGTTTCACATTCCGGCCAAGAGGTTCGATCACGTTCATGTGGACCTCGTGGGCCCCCTCCCACCATCACAAGGGTGCACACACCTTCTGACAATGGCGGACCGCACCACGCGCTGGCCTGAAGTGGTCCCGCTTGCATCAACCACGGCCGAGGAGGTGGCGCGCGCATTTTTAACAGCTTGGGTGGCGCGCTTCAGCGTTCTGTCGGACATTACGTCCGACAGAGGGCCTCAATTTGTGTCCGAACTTTGGTCGACAATGGCCCACAACCTGGGTGTCACAATTCACCGCACAACCGCGTACAATCCGCAGGCTAACGGGTTATGCGAACGTTTTCATAGGTCATTGAAAGCGGCTCTCAGAGCGTCACTGACGGATGCAAATTGGGTAGACAAGTTACCATGGATTTTATTGGGGTTGCGTTCTGCGCCTAAAGAGGACTTAGAAGCCTCCCCAGCTGAGCTCGTGTTTGCGCAACCACTTCGGCTGCCTGGGGAGTTTCTCCCAGATAACCCGGCTCCAGACACCTCCCCGTCTCAGCTGTTGCGGAGTAACATAGACTCAAGCACGCTGCCCGGCCCCGTGCACCACAGTTTTCCGCGCATTTTTGTGCCTAAAGCTTTGAAAAACACGGAGTTTGTTTTTATCAGACATGACGCGCATTGTACACCACTGCGACCACCTTATGATGGGCCGTTCAGAGTGTTGGAAACAGGGGACAAGCATTTTTTGCTAGATTTGGGGGGTAGGAGGGAAAAGGTTGGCATAAACAGACTCAAACCTGCTTTTGTGGTGGCGGACGAGCAAGTGCTGTTGGCAAGGGCCCCTCGACGCGGCAGGCCACCATGGGGTGTTTCCCAGAGTAACATTTCCCCAGATCACCTGCAAAGACTAACAGAAAGTTTGCACCCTCAGACAGCAGCTCCCCAGCATGACGGCGCCGTGGAGGTGGTGAAACCTGGTTACAGCAGATACGGGAGAAGACTGAGGCCCAAGCAACATGTGGATTGATGTACAATGATGTTATCACAGCATGCAAACTGTTATTCTGTTGTTCGATCTAAATGTTTGGGGGGGTGTGTGTGGCCACACATGTGACCTACTTTGTGACTTATTTAAGGCCTCACATTTGAGATAAGAACAAAGACAGAATTTCCTTGGAGATAACAGGAAGCTGAAAGGTGTTAGCTTTGGTATGCAAGGCCTGAGACTATGGGGGTGATATTAAGAGATTATAGAGGAGATGCATTGTTATTGATGATTATAATGCAATGTGACTTGTGATGCAAAGTGACGTGATTATAATGCAATGTGTCTTGTGATGCAAATTGACTTGTGAGCTGTGAGAGTCCCGGGTATTTAAGGGACGAGAGTTTCCCATGTTATTCTCTTTCTTCGTTGAGATGATGGCGAATGTGAATAAAGCTGCTTTGAGAGAGATCAGTCTCATCCTTATCACATTCCCACAATGCACAAAATACTAAAAACATTGTCTCCAATCTCTGACAATCTTCTGTTCAAAAGAAGACAACTACCCTAATCTTTCATCAACATCAACCACATACTAAAACATTTTCTACAGCAAGCATATCCTAAACACTGATTGGTTCATTCAAAAGTTTCTTGTAGTTTTTTTTTAGTCTATGGGCTTGCAGTGACTTCTCAAATGGGGCCAATATTCACATTAGAAAGCAAACCAAAAGCTACTTAGCAAAAATATGGTATTGTAGAGGCTGGACTAATCATCTCAGACTGGATGCAGAGGGTAAACAGTGAAGGACAATAGATATTGAGATGAGAGAGATTATGGTGAGGTAGCAGGAAGAAGTATTGGGGGAGAAGGGTTGAATGTATTGTGATGCGAGATGTCATGCAGATGTGAGATGGGTGGTTGATATAAAAGGAGAGACCCTGGTGTATTGAGACATGCTTTTTCTGTGTATGACTGATGTGAGAGTGAATAAAGTTGTCTGCTGCATAAATCTGCCTCCGTTATTTACACTCTCCACACTGGTGACCCCTTGACGAATTATGGAACACGAGGCAAGAACCCCGGAGTCGGCCCGGACGGGAAGCCCCAGCAACGCGGCAAGCATCCCAGAGACGGCCCGGACAGGAACCCCCAGCAACGCGTGTGCTGTTTCGGTCAAACTACCGGACTTTTGGCTGCACGACCCGTGGTCTTGATTCCACCACACCGAGGCTCAGTTCACCCTCCGGGGAATAACGGCAGATGACACCAGATATTACTATGTGGTCGCAGCGCTGGACGTTCGCACGTCTCAGCAAGTAGTGAGCCTGCTCCAACAGCCTCCAGCCCATGACAAATACGGGGCTCTCAAGGCCGCGCTGACCCGGCGCTACACGCTTTCGGACTGTGAGAGAGCGGAGAGGCTCCTGAGGCGCTCTGAGTTAGGAGATGGTTCGGCGGTCGAACTGATGGAGAAGATGTTGGCGTTGATGGGCACGGACGACGGACATTTTCTGTTTGCCCACCTTTTCCTCCAGAACCTCCTAACAGAAGCAAGAGCGGTTCTGGCCAATTCGCCGTTGCTGGCAGTGCGTGACTACCGTGCGCTAGCTCAGGAGGCAGATTGGATCATCCTCACCACCAGAGCCCTCACAGTGAACGCAGTGGCGTCGGAACCCAGCGTCGGAACCCAGACGTGGCCATAGGGGCTGTCGTGGAGCAATGCGTCGCTGGTTCTTGGCAGCCGCTCGCTTTTTTCAGCAGGGCTTTGCGCGACAGTGAGTGTAAATACAGTGCATTCGACAGGGAGTTGCTGGCTCTCCACCTGGCCATACGCCACTTCCAGTTCTGGCTGGAAGGGCGCAGCTTCACCGCGTTCGTGGACCACAAGCCGCTAACGTTCCCGATGGCCAAGGTTTCGGAACCACGGTCGGGCCGGCAGCAGAGACAGCTGGCCACGATCTCAGAGTTTATGACCGATATTCAGCATGTGTCGGGTAAACTGAATGTGGTGGTGGACTGCCTCTCGTGCATGGTAGTGGCCCCGGTCTGCGTGGGGATAGATTATACAGCCATGGCCGCAGAGCAGATTGGCGATTCGGACGTGCGCGCGCCCCAGTCTGGACCAACAGGGTTAAGGCTGGAGAGCAGAGTACTGCAAGACGGCAAGCCCCCCCTAATCTGCGACGTTGCGTGGCGCCGCCGCGTGTTTGACTCAGTTCACGCTTTGGCGCACCCAGGAGTGCACACATCAGTCAAAATGGTGGGAGCGAAGTTCGTATGGCCAGGCCTGCGCAAACAAGTGAAAGAGTGGGCTGCAGCCTGCGTAGTGTGCCAATGAGCCAAAGTACACAGACACATGAAGGCTCCTTTGGAGCTGTTTCGTATACCGGCTAAGAGGTTCGACCATGTTCACGTGGACCTCATGGGCCCCCTCCCACCATCGCAGGGGTGCATGCACCTTCTGACAGTGGTGGACCGCACAACACGCTGGCCAGAAGCAGTCCCGCTGGCGGCAACCACGTCCGCAGACGTGGCGCAAGCTTTTTTGACGACATGGGTGGCACGTTTTGGCATCCCGTCGGACATCACGTCCGATAGGGGCCAACAGTTTGTTTCCGACCTCTGGTCCACGATGGCCCGTAACCTGGGTGTTGCAATTCATCGCACAACCGCGTACAGCCCACAGGCCAATGGGTTATGTGAGCGTTTCCATAGGTCACTGAAAGCAGCACTCAGGGCTTCGCTGATGGATGCAAATTGGGTAGACCGATTGCCGTGGGTTTTATTGGGGTTGCGTTCTGCACCAAAAGAGGATTTGGAGGCTTCCCCGGCAGAGCTTGTTTTTTCTCAGCCACTGCGGCTCCCCGGCGAATTTTTGCCAGATAATCCCATGCCGGACAACTGTCCGTCTCAGCGTTTGCAGCATAGCGCAGACACAGGCACGCTGCCAGGCCCACCACTGTTTTCCACGCACTTTTGTGCCAAAAACTCTGAAGAATGCGGCGTTCGTGTTTGTCAGGCACAATGCCCACCGCCCTCCATTGCGCCCACCCTACGATGGCCTGTTCAGAGTGCTGGAAACAGGGGACAAACATTTTTTGTTAGACTTGGGGGGTCGTAGGGAGAAAATATGTATAGACAGACTTAAGCCCACCTTTGTGGTGGTGGATGAGCAAGTGATGTTGGCTCGGGCCTCTCGGCGTGGAAGACCCCCACTGAGAACTCCCCAGGTAAACGATTCATCAGAGCAGCCACACGGGCAAGTCAAAGGTCCCCCCTCTCGCCATTGCCCACCCGCAGACAGACACACCCCCAGGAGTCCCCCACCGGCACAGCAGCACCACGGAGGCAGAAAACCCCCGTTACAGCAGATACGGGAGGAGACTGAAGCCAAAAGGACGTGAGGACTGAAACTCGGTCTGAGATTCTTGGGGGGGGCGGTGTAGAGGCTGTGTTAATCATCTCAGACTGGATGCAGAGGGTAAACAGAGAAGGACAATAGATATTGAGATGGGAGAGATTATGGTGAGGTAGCAGGAAGAAGTAGTGGGGGAGAAGGGTTGAATGTATTGTGATGCGAGATATCATGCAGATGTGAGATGGGCGGTTGATATAAAAGGAGAGACCCTGGTGTATTGAGACATGCTTTTTCTGTGTATGACTGATGTGAGAGTGAATAAAGTCATCTGCTGCATAAATTTGCCTCCGTTATTTACACTCTCCACAGTATCTTTCAGTTCAGACATGGCTTCTCTGCCTCTGGGGCAGTGTGTGAAATCACTCATCCACTACACACTATAAAGCACTATATATAAGTGTTAGAAATATTAACACGTTAACATAATTAACTACAGTAGCCCAATTAATAGATTAAAAAATATTAATGTGAATTAAATTTAAATTTAAATCACCCTTATTGTCATTCAACCGTACAACCAATCATGTACAGTAGAACGAGATTGTGCTTTACCTATCTACAGTGTCAATCACACACACCCCAGTGCAGAATCAGAGGGCCGCTGCCATGCAAGGTGCCGCCACAGATTTCCCTCCTCCATTCCGTTATTGCTGAGCACCAAGCTGGACGGCAGGAAGTTCCACTTTTATATGGTCTTTGGCATGACCCGGCCGGGATTTGAACTCCTGCCTCCCGGGTGTGGGGCGGATGCTCTACCAACTGAGCCACCACTCCGGTAATGGCCCCACTGCGTGTCGTGGTGTAGTGGAACTTAAAAGACGCAACAACTGTTCCGACCAGACAGTTTTTGCATGAGATGCAATACAGTCTGTGTATTTTATTTAATCTTGGGTGTTCTAATTGGTTTGCTAGAGTAGCGCTGTCATACTATATGAACATTTGGACCGTAGAGCTCGCACAGGTAATGAATCTTAAGCAAGCACAGTAAGCTAACCAGAAGTAAGACAACCAAGACTAACATTTTCATGGCGAACCGCGGCGCCATATTGGGACTGTAATTGCTGTTTTGACATCTGCAGCATTATGATAACAGGATATACAAACAATTGTTCATTGTATGCCAGTTTAATAAGATGGGGATTGGACGGCTAAGGTCTCTGCCTTTCACTGGCACCCAATCCACATAGCACCAGACCTCAACAATCACTCTTGCTGAGGGATCATTGGGGTCTGGCCAGCTCCAGCGGGGTGAACCCACTAGAGGGCTGACCCATGTGACTTGTTTGGGCTGAGCCCGGCCGGGTCCCATGGGCAGAAATCTGGCCACCAGGCGACGCGAATGTTGTCATGGTGAAGAGGGAGCTGAATTCTAAAGCAAAGCTGTTGATTTACTGCTCAATCTACGTTCCTACCCTCACCAATACAAGCGGCTGAAATGACCTTTCTCCATATGGTTGCTGGACCCACCCTTAGAGATAGGGTGAGGAGCTTAGTTATCCGGGAGAGGCTCAGAGTAGAGCCGCTGCTCCTCGACATCGAAAGGAGCCAGTTGAGGTGGTTTGGGCATCTAATTAGGATGCCTCCCACTTGAGGTGTTTCAGGCATGTCCCACTGAGAGGAGACCCCGGAGCAGACCCAGAACAGGCTGGAGAGACTATGGGGCCTATTTTGACGGTCATCAGTGGACATTTGCGCTGCATGTCCCACTGTACACCAGTGTTTTTGTTAGTTTCTGTCAGCACATTGTCTGTTTTATACGCTTTGCTTCACACCATCTAATTACAAGAGCACTCAGGCGAGTGCAATATACCCCGCCTCTATTTTCTTTGACAATCCCAATACTTACTGACAGAGAGCAGTTTTCAACTTTTCAATATAATTACTGTGGCAAAACCAAATAACCATCCATGAATATACAACAAAGTATACAACCTATATTGTAGGTCAGGATCCCAGGGTGAACCCATGTAGCAAGTATGGTGACCAGAGAGAGCTTTACACATTCTATAGCAAGATACCATAGGGAGTGGCAACCTTGACCTTTGACCTTTTGACCCCAAACCTGTAGTCAGAGGTTATGGTCTCAGAGTGAACCCGTGTACCAGGTTTTGTGACCCTAGGTTTCTTTGTTGTTGAAATATTAGTCCCTCCAGGACTTTGCAATGTTGCAATCGCGTCAATTCACGTGAAATTAGCCAATCAGTGCAACTACTGCGTGACCTTGCAACTTTGTCCAATCACTGCAACTTTCTCATAATTTTGGCCAATCTTCATCAACTTCCGCCAGTTTCTCCAATCAAATTTGTCTCTGACTGGCACGCAAATGCTCAGTCTAACCAACTAAATGCATCGCTGCACCACATTCACTTCCGTGTTTACAGTGAGAATGGAACACATCAGCAAACAGAGTGTGTGACTTAAAAAAAACACTCACCTGCGAGGTTTCCAACACCATCTCTTCCACTGTCTCCACCAGCCTGTCGGTGGACGTCTCGGCATGTCTCTGTCTTGACCGTGTGTACAAAGCACTGGGTTTGTGTTGAAAAACGTCCACCTGTCCCAAAAGCACCCCGTCGCAGGAGTGCGTGTAAGAAGAGTCTCCGTAATACCACAAACACAATGCGCAAATCTAACACTACAGCTAGTGTTTGATCATTTTATACCTCCGATTTTATATCTCTGATCTGGACAGACAAACGCACGCCTCCACCCCCGGCTGCCATCCCACAGTAATGAAAGATGTGTCTGAAGAGGCAAGAGTGTGTGTCAAGACCGACGTGCAGCAGATAGACAGGTAGGAGTTAAGCACGGAAAGGGAGAGAATATTGTCTGTATTTTTATAATTTTTTATAAGATTTATTATTTTCAGAATAAATTATTTATTTTTTCCTCTCCGTTCAGTACCGAGTGGTTGGGGACTGTAGAGAGTTTTCAAATGAAGGTACTGCTAATAATTTCCAAATCTATACTCTTGGAACATGCATTCAATGCAGTTTAGCTGCTGTAATGGATATTGTGTTAAAGATGGTATTTGCTGTTGCACAAGAGTTTTTCTGTATAGCAGAAGTTTCTGCTTTATTTACAAATCACTGTAATAGGAAATTTTTGACAATGCTGTGCTTTTCTTGTATCGTTATGTAGAATATCGTTATGTAGAATATCACTGCAGTAAACTGGAAAAAAGTATCTGCTTGAAAACTGAAGTTTTCATAAAGTTGAGCCACCACTCCGGTGGTGGCTAACTTGATCAAAGTTGATCAAAGTTTGCCCAGGCATCATCTTTTTTTCCTGAAGTTTCAAACCCATTCATGTCTGTGTGTTGCATCTGTGTGCACTATGTTAATCCATTCAGGTGATTTTTCAGCCCAACATTATCTCTTCCCCATTTGTCCTCTCTAAAATAACTAGCCAGGCTATTAGGCTACTACTATTATTTAATTTATTTATTTCATTTATTGAATTAGGTGAATCCATGGTGTAGGCTTTGCCATCCGATCCCAGCTTGTGGACCAACACAACCTTGTCCCAACTGCAATCAATGAGCGAATAATGACCATCCGAATCCCGCTCACCCAAAAACGTTTCTTCACTCTGATCTCAGTGTATGCACCTACACTTACATCTGAAGATGAAAGCAAGACCTCCTTCTATGAACAGCTCACACATACCATTCTGACAGTCTCAGAATCCAACAAGCTTATTATTTTGGGTGACTTCAATGTCAGAGTTGGCAGTGACCACCAGCTGTGGAAAGGCATCATAGGCCACCATGGTATGGGAAAATGCAATGCAAATGGGGAACTTTTACTGGGTCTTTGTGCTGAACACAATCTTATTGTAATAAACACCCTTTTCAACTCCCCCATCGCCAGAAGACGAGCTGGAAACACCCTCGCTCCAAAAGTGGCACACCCTCGACTATGTCCTCACAAAAACAAGAGGACCGAAATGATGTCTGCATCATGTGATCCATGCCTGGAGCAGATGACTGCTGGACAGATCATCGCCTCCTGATCTCCCGACTCAATATTACGATCCGGTGACCACCAAAGCGCATTTTGGCAAACGTTCCTCACCATCGCTATGACTGTGACAAGCTCCGCGATCCCCAAATGTTGTAGTCCTTTAGAGAGGCCACTGGTAGAAACATGAATAAACTGAGCCTTCCAGACAATGCCTCAGTTGAAGACCGATGGACCACTCTCCGTGATGCATTGACTGCTGCCACCAAAGAAACGATTGGTCACAAACACAAGAAAAACCAAGACTGGTTCAACGAGAATGATGAAACAATCACTGACCTCATAGAGGCTAAACGCCATGCACGTCTTGCATTTGAAAATGATCCGTCTGCAAAGAATCAACAGAAACACCAGCAAGCAAAAGCAGCATTCCAGAGAGGGATTCGTAAAGCCCAAAACACTTGGTGGCAGCAAAAAGCAGAAGATTTGCAAAAATATGCCCACCAACGGGATATGTGCCATTTTTTTGCTGCAACGAAGGAGATCTTTGGCCCCACCAGATCATCTGTGGGCAGCCTAAAAGATGCATATGGCTCCACCATTATCACAGACACCAAGGGGATCCTTGACCGTTGGAAGTCCCACTTTGAGAGTCTGTTAAATAGTCACTTTTGCACCCCTAGTGATCTCCTCTGCAAGACTCCGCAACACCCCACTCGCGAGTGGATGTCAACACCACCTTCACTACATGAGCTAAATAAAGCTATAAAGCACATGAAGACAGGCAAAGCACCAGGACCAGATAACATCCCGCTGGAGTTCTATCTTCACGGAGGTCCCGAGGTGAAAAACTATTTAATGCACCGTCTACTTAAAATATGGGAAACCAAGACGTTACCAAGTGACTTTAAACATGCAAATATAGTCACCATTTTCAAGAAGGGAGATAGAGAGAACTGCAGTAACTACCGTGGCATCTCACTACTGAGCATTGCAAGCAAGATCTTTGCTCGTATCCTTCTCAACCGTCTTCTTGTAGTAGCCGGGGATGTACTTCCTGAGTCCCAATGTGACTTTAGACCCTCTCGTGGTACAGTAGATATGTATTCTGTGTTCGATAACTCAGGAAAAGAGCCAAGAACAACAACAACCACTCATGTTCATCTTCTGGGACCTCAAGAAGGCCTTTGATCGAGTTCCTCGCCCTGCTATGTGGGGTGTTCTTGCTCGTTTTGGATGTCCAGATGATTTCATCGCTCTCGTTCGCGCTCTGCATGATGGCATGGTTGGTAGGGTTTGGCACCAAAATACCCTTTCAGACCCTTTTCCCATCACTAGTGGTCTCAAGCAAGGATGTGTCCTTGCTCCAACCTGCTTTTCGTTGTATATGGCTGCAATGCTAAATGAAATACCACCAACAACCCCTGGTATCAATCTGCGATACCGCTTGGATGGGGGGGCTTTTTAATCTTGCTCGCTTTCATGCGAAATCAAAAACCTCGGTCATCAGTGTTCATGAATTGCAGTTTGCAGACGATAATGCCACACCAGCTCAGACTGTTGATGACCTCCAGAGGATAGCTACCATTTACAATGATTCTTATGAGCATTTTGGAATGGAAGTTAACACTGACAAAACCAAAATCCTCAACCAACCAGCACCTGGTCAAACTTCCTCAAGGACCAACCTTAAGATTAACGGAAATCCTGTCGATGAAGTGGAGCATTTCTCTTACCTTGGTAGCATCTTCTGAAAAATACCAACTTGTGCAAAGGACATCGAAAACTGCATAAAAGCTGCACACTCCGCATATGGACGCCTTTGTCATCGAGTCTTCAGTAATCATGCAATAACCGTCCGCACCAAAATCATGGTCTTTCGAGCCGTTGTTCTTTCCACCCTGCTTTACGCCTGCGAAGCCTGGACCTTGTATCATCGCGATATCAAGTGCCTGAGAACTTCCAACAGAGAAAGCTCAGACAAATACTTGGCATTCGTTGGGAGGATCAACTTTCAAACAATGAGATTCTCAAGCGTGCGCTGCTGCCTAGTGTGGAAGCTACCATCTTGCAGCACCGCCTTCGATGGACAGGACATGTCGTACGGATGGACCCCACCAGACTACCACGAATCATGCTCCAGGGGGAGCTTGAGACAGGAAAAAGACCACATGGTAGGCCAAAACTGCGCTACAAGGACCAGCTAAAATGTTCCCTGAAGCAAGTCAACATAGACAAAAGATCTTGGGAACAACTTGCCACCAACAGAGCAGGCTGGAGAAGTAGAACTTGGGAAGGCACAGACTCTTTTGAGAGGCTCAGAAAACAACAGGATGATGATAAACACAAACGAAGACAAGAAAAACAAAACCAACCACGTCCCCCACCTACAATAAAATGTGACTTCTGCCCACGACAGTTCTATCATAGGCTGGTCCCTCAGAGCCACATCCGCCATTGACATCGATGGCAACGTCCTGAAAACTAAGACGAAACCAATGCTCGGACACAAGCTGGAGCCGACGATTGAATTAGGACAGTGCACATTAATGAACTATTAATATTATGCTTCAATGTAAACATGCCGGAATTAGTACAATAGCTAAATTTCATCCATAGTCCTATGGCAGGTTTTACACACACAAAACATAATTCATAAGGCATGTTTGCAGATATATCACAACAAGACAATGCATAAGACAGAATACATTAGATTCTGTGAAAACACAACCATGCCAGCTCAGACCGTGTGCTTTTTCCCCAACAACAAACCATGGATCACCAGTGACCTGAAAGCACTTCTTAACAAGAAGAAGAGGACTTTTAGGTCTGGAGACAAGAAGGAACTGAAGATAGTGCAGCGTGAACTGAGAGAGATGCTGAGGATGTGTAAGGACAATTACAGGATGAAGTTGGAGGATAAACTCAAGCAAAGCAATGTGAAGGATGTCTGGAAGGGAATGAAACACATTACTGGGTGTAAAGCTGGATGTATGCTGCACCTCCGCTATCCGCGTATGTGCAACCGGAAACCTGGTGTTGTAACAAAATTTACGTCAATTGTCTCCAGTACCCTAGTGTCCACAGGGCTCTTCTACGGACGACCATGTGCAGCCCAAATTTATGACCGCGTGCCTGCCCATGACCTGAACGCATTGACAGAGCATGCACAAGACTCGAATGTCCCATCCACGAGGTGGCAACTACCAATACAACATACAAAGTCAAAGTAGTCGAGGAAGACAATGAGGACATGGAAGATGAGAACAACATACATGAATCCTTTTGCAGCAAGCAAGCAGCTTAAGCGGAGAGAAGCACTACAAGATGTTAATGTCTCCTTGTCCTTGAAAACGACGCCATTGCTACAAAAAAATGTGTGTCGCTCTCAAGTTTATAGCGGTGAACAAACTGGCGTGTTAGTGCATTTGCAGTACCTATAAGGCTGGGGCGAAACTACAAATAACAGTTGTGTGCATGCGTCAACTGCTTGGCCTGAAAGACCTGAACAGCTACAGACCAGTGGCCCTGATGTCTCACATGATGAAGACCCTGGAGAGACTGCTCCTTGCTCACCTCCGCCCCCTGGTGGGACCAGCGATGGATCCACTCCAATTCGCCTATCAGCATGGCATTGGGGTGGAGGATGCAGTGATCTTCCTCCTTCACCGTTCTCTGTCCCACCTGGAGAAGCCCGGGAATGCGGTGAGGATCATGTTCTTTGACTTCTCCAGTGCTTTCAACACCATCCAACCTATGATCCTGAAGGACAAGCTGCTGTGCGCAGGGGTGGACCAGCACCTGTCATCATGGATCCTGGACTACCTCACTAACCGGCCACAGTTTGTGAGAACCCGGGACTGTGTGTCCGACACGATCATCGGTAGCACGGGGGCCCCCCAGGGAACGGTTTTGGCTCCCTTCCTGTTCACCCTTTATACTGCGGACTTCTCACGCAACACAACACACTGCCATCTACAGAAGTTCTCTGACGACTCTGCGATCGTCGGCCTCATCTCTAACGGAGATGAAGCTGCGTACAGAGGACTTATCCAGGACTTCGTGGACTGGTGCCATCGGAACTGCCTCCAGATCAACGCGAGGAAAACTAAGGAGCTGGTGGTGGACTGCCGCAGGCAAGGACAACCCCTCACAGCACCAGTAAACATACAGGGAACAGACATTGAGATGGTGACATCCTACAAGTACCTGGGTGTTCATTTGAACAATAAACTAGACTGGTCACACAATACCGACGCACTCTACAAGAAGGGACAGCGCAGGCTGTTCCTACTGAGGAGACTCAGGTCTTTTGGTGTACAAGGGGTGCTGCTGAAGACATTCTATGACACGGTGGTGGCATCAGCCATCACTTTTGGAGTGGTCTGCTGGGGCAGTGGCATTACAGCAGCCGATAGGAAGAGACTGAACAAACTGATCAAGAAAGCTAGCTCTGTCCTGGGGCAGCGCCCTGACTCAGTGGAGGAGATAGGAGAGAGAAGGATGGTGGCTAAACTGTCATCTCTGCTGGAGTCCGAGTCCCACCCTATGCAGGACATATTGAACGCACTGAGGAGCTCATTTAGCAGCAGACTACATCATCCTAGGTGCGCAACCGAGAGGTTTCGCAGGTCCTTCCTATCTACGGCTGTCAGACTGTATAACCTAAGCAGGGCTGCTCGCAGAGATAGCAAAAAAACGTGACAACCTAATAGTATTGAATGCAAAAGATGCAATAGACTTACACAATGGTCCCCTCCAGTATATACAACTAGAACAATATCGGTCGCTACAAAGGGTGACAATATGTATGGGTACATATTCATACTATGTAGGATAACTAAGTAGACGGTTATGCTGTTTATTCCATCTTGCTACAATGCTCCGCATTTTGTATATATATTTATATATTTATGTGTATGTATGTATATCCACTGCTCTTATTTATATCTTCCGTATCTTCTTAATTATTGCTCTGAGTGTTGCTATCCCTGTGCTGTTGCAATCCTGGAATTTCCCCATTGTGGGACTAATAAAGGCTTATCTTATCTTATCTTATCTTATCTTATCTTAAAAATATCTATCCATATTAATAAAACGAGTAACGTGAGTAATACATTTGATCAAATTTCAGTAACTGTAACGCATTACTGAATTTTTAAACAGTAACTTCATTACACAGCACGATATTGCAAAAGCAGTGGTGTTATGGGAGCTCCACAGGGGACTGTGCTTTCTCCTTTTCTCTTCACCTTATACATCACCGACTTTCAGTACAACACCGAGTCATGCCACCTACGGAAATTCTCTGATGACTCGGCTGTTGTTGGGTGTATAAGAGGGGGAGAGGATGGGGAGTACAGGACACCAGTAGACAGATTTGTGGAGTGGATCCAGCAGAATCACCTGAGGCTGAACGTCAGCAAGACCAGAGAGATGGTGATTGACTTCAGGAAGGAGAGGACGCCCCTCACAGCCACTGCGGATTAGGGGGAAGGATGTGGTGGTACTGGAGGACTACAAATACCTTGGTGGTCATGATCAGCAATGGACTGGACTGGAAATCTAACACTGATGCTGCATACAAAAAAAGGGATAATACAGACTATTTTTCTAAGGAAGATGAAATCCTTCACCGTGTGCAGCAGTTGCTGGGAGCTTTTCTATCAGGCCGTTGTTGCTAGCGCTATCTTTTTTTGCTGCTGCCTGTTGGGGTAGCACTATCACAGCCAGCGACACCAACAGACTTGACAAGATTATCAAGAAGGCTGGCTCTGTAATTGGTCTCAGGCTGGAGACCTTTGAGAATGTGATGGAGGGAAGGACACTGAACAAACTGTTATCCATCATGGACAACTTTGACCACCCCCTCCACCACACACTGGACAGACAGCGGAGCACTTTCTCTAGCAGACTGCTACAGCTTCGCTGCCGAATGGTCAGATACAGGAAATCTTTCCTGCCACATGCCATTTCACTATACAATCACTCACTCTAATGTTGAATTCTGGTCATAACAATGCTGCTATACTGCACCTTGCAGTCTAATTGGTACTTCACATTGCACCCTGCGCCTGCTAGTCCTATATTGTACAGCAAGTATGATGTATCTATCTATACGGGTCATCATCTGCGATGTATATAAAGTCATGTAGGCAGTTTTACTTTACTGGGTAATTCCTTTTTCTATTGTGCTGTGTGTGTTTCTGTCATTTTGGTTGTCTACTGTCATGCTACTGTAATTTCCCAGTTTGGGATCAATAAAGTACATTCATCTATCTATCTATCTATCTATCTATCTATCTATCTATCTATCTATCTATCTATCTATCTATCTACACAACATATCCCAGCTAACATGACAATCCATGAACAAAACACACAAAACATAAGACAAAATGGACATATTTTACATGATAGCACCAATAAATCCACAAACAGAATAGTTAAAATTCAGGATTTCCCAGAAGCCTGTAGATATCATCACATTATCATCACATATTTAACTACATACTGTTTTTCTGCATATTGCCACTCTGTATAGTTAGATAGATTGTCTGCAACTTACCTCACTTCACCTGTACTTTGCTCTTCTGTAATTTATGCTAACTTATTCCCATCTCTTACCATCCTCACCTGTACATAACTGCCCACCTAACTTATTGTACATTATTTGCACATAATGGTACTCTTAACTTTCTACACTGACCTATCTGCATATATTTGCTTAAATTGTACATACTGTCAATTACTGTATATTGCTTGCTTGCTTGCGGTTGCCCATTGAGTCCGATGATGACGTCCACTTCTATCGATGAGTCCTTTGATGGCTGTGTAGTCCTACCCTGGACCCACATGTCCTGTTGCAGGTAGGGCATGTAAAAGTTGTGGTAGTAGCAGCAGGGGCTGCAGGTGCATTCCTCCTCAGTCTTCTCTCCTGTCTCCTGGCTGTCCTGTCCACCTCCATCATACGGGTCCCCACAAGGCACTGCTGTCGCCAGGTGTTCCGGTCAGCAGCAGCCTCCTCCAGAGCCTCAGGTCTGATCCTGCACTTCTTTAAGGCCATCTTTAGCTGGTCCTTGTAGCGCTTCTTCTGCCCTCCAGCAGAGCGTCGACCATGGTGTAGCTGGCCATATAACACCCTGCGAGGCAGCCGGTTTGGGGGCATCCTCACCACATGTCCCAGCCAGCGTAGCTGGTGCTGGGTGATCGTTGCCTCAATACTCCTACAGCTGGTCTTAAAGAGTATCTCAGAATGAGGCACATGGTCACGCCAGGTGATTCCCAGGATGCGCTGAAGGCAGCGTATATGGAACCGTTCTAGATCCCTAATGTGGTGGCTGTAAACGGGCGCATGCGCACGCAGCGACCAGCAGCTTGGTGATATAGTGCATGTGTGCGTGTGTGTGTTTTTTGTACTTTTTTACGTTTTTAGAAAATCCTCTGTGTCGTTTCTGCTCTGGAGCGTTTGTGGAATATATGGCGAACAGCTCCCTAGTATCTGCAACATGGATTTCCTCTCATATCTCGCACTGCTGCTTTCTGTGTTCTGGCTCTTTGTCTCTGAGGTAAACGTGTTCGGCTCCATGACGAGCAGAATAGCGGGCAGAATACAATATTCCAGGGACGTGTTGCTGCGCTTTAACACAGCTGGTGCAGACTCTCTGATTGCGCCCAAATTTCATCTGCCGGACTTTATTTTGAGAGACGGTCACAGCGGTGAAAAAAGAAGCTGCAGGAGGAAGCGTGGAAGACGTGGAGGTGTGAAATTGCGCCTTAGGAGACGTCAGTTTGGTAACATTCCTCTTCCTTCGATCATTTTTGGGAATGCACAGTCTGTGAGAAACAAGGTGGAGGAAATTCAAGGCAATGTACGTTACCAGAAGGATTTTAAGAACTGCTGCGTCATGGCTTTCACTGAATCTTGGCTTACTGCGCATGATCGAGATGCAGACCTGTGGATTGACGGTTTTGGAGCTCCGCTGCGCTCGGATCGACAGGAAGAGGTAACGGGGAAGCGTCAGGGGGGCGGAGTATGTTTATACATTAATAAGCAGTACTGCACATCTGTCACGGTCAGAGAGCGCATCTGTACACCCCATGTGGAGCTGCTGTCTGTGTCACTACGCCCCTTTTATTTGCCTCGAGAGTTTCCCCAACTTTTCATCACAACCGTGTACATTCATCCGAGGGCAGACGCTGACTCCGCCTCCAGCACCATCTCTGATGTGGTGCAGCGGCTGCAGTCAATTTCTCCAGAGGCGCCAAACTTCATTCTTGGGGATTTTAACCATGTTTCTTTAAAGAAGACACTTAAAAACTTTCATCAGTATGTCTCCTGCCCAACCAGGCGAAAAAAGACATTGGACCTGTGCTATGGATCCATAGAGAGGGCCTATAAATCACTCCCCCTTCCTCCTTTAGGATCATCAGATCACAACTGTGTTCATTTGCTGCCCACATATAAAACTGCTCTCAGAAGAGGCAAAGTGGAGACCAGAGACATTGATGTGTGGACAGAAGATTCAGAGCACAGCCTCCAGGAATGCTTTGACTGTACAGACTGGAAGATGTTCATAATGGCCTGCGGGGATGATTTGGACTCTCTGGCTGAGCTCACATGCTCATACATGGCTCACTGTCAAAATAAGTTTGTTCCACGTAAACGTGTCAAAATATATCCCAACAACAAACCATGGGTTACTAAATCAGTTAAATCCTGCTTACAGAGGAAAGCTCTTGCCTTTAAACAAGGGTCTGTTTCTGCGCTACAGGTTGCCACCAAGGAGCTGAAGGCCGAAATTTTAAGAGTAAAGCAGAATTATAAATCAGAGTTGGAAAGCAAGATGGCAGCAAATAAACTTGGTTCGGCCTGGGCCAGTATGAAAACTATTGCAGGCCTTCAGAGCACAGAGCGCAGTAATCGTGTGTTTTTAGATGGTTTTAGTTCAGACACAGAGCTGGCTAATGCTCTTAATTGTTTTTATGGTCGTTTTGACTCCTTTGATTTTAGCACAGAAATCCAAGATTTGAAACAGAAACTCAAAGACAATCAGCACTTTAATATTGAGATGCAGGATGTTAAAAGGGAGTTCCGCGCTGTAAAAGTGAACAAAAGTCAGGGCCCTGATAATATATGTGGACGCCTGGTAAAGTCCTGTGCACATGAACTGAGTCCTATATTTCATTATATTTTCAATAAGTCCTTACAGACACAACATGTGCCTAAGATCTGGAAAGATGCCGTGGTTGTTCCCGTTCCAAAATCCAGCTGTCCTAAAACGGTAAACGACTTTAGACCAGTTGCTTTGACTTCAATTTTAATGAAAATTTTTGAAAAACTGGTCAGATGTGAGGTCCTAAGGCAGACTGAACATGCATTGGATCCTCTGCAGTTTGCCTATAGGCCTCACAGAGGAGTGGAGGATGCCACTGTCACTCTGTTTGACATGCTTTTTAAACATCTGGATTTTAATGGGACACACGCCAGGCTTTTATTTGTGGACTTTTCTTCTGCCTTTAATACAATCCAACCTCATATTTTAGTTGAAAGGCTCCTGCAACAATTTGATTTAAGCAATAATCTGGTGGGTTGGATTCTGGATTTCTTAACCAACAGGACGCAGAGAGTAAGGGTCAATGGCACATTGTCTGACCTAAAGTGCTCTTCTACTGGCTCTCCTCAGGGGTGTGTGTTGTCACCACTACTCTTCATCCTGTACACAAACATGTGTCGGAGCAGACATGACAACAGACACATTATAAAGTATGCTGATGACTCAGTCATTGTCAGTCTCCTCCAGGATGGTGAGAGTGGTCACGGCCCAGTAGTTGATGACTTTGTTCACTGGTGTGAGGATTCCTACCTGCAGCTGAATACAACAAAAACGAAAGATATGATTATTGACTTTAGGAGGAAAACTCCCAGGCACAAAGTCACCATACTAAAAGGCCAGACCACCGAATGTGTACAATCGTACAAATATCTTGGGACAATTATTGATAGTGGATTGAACTTTGAGGTGAACTGTGAAAGGGTGTGCAAAAAGGGTCAGCAAAATTTGCATTGTTTGAGGAAACTTGCACGCTTCCAAATTGACCGAACCATAATGACTATGTTCTATCGGGCTTTTATTGAATCTGTTTTATCCTTTTCTTTAATGTCATGGTTTGGTCAGATAAAACTGAAACAGAGGAAATCCTTGGATCAGGTAGTCAGATGGTCCAGTCGTTTGCTTGGTGAGTCACAGCTGAGCCTGACATCCCTGTACACCAGACAAGTACAGAGGATGGCCGACTTGATTTTAAATGATGACTCCCACCCTTTGCACTGCAACTTTCAGCTTCTTCCCTCCAGACGGAGGTTTGCTGTCCCAAAAAGTAGAACCCAGCGCTACAAAAACAGCTTTGTCCCTGCTGCTGTCAAAGAGTTGAACAAGCTATAAAAATTATATTGTACATATTTTATATTTACCTATTTTGTAAGATGTGTGCCTGTGTTTGTGTCTATGTTGAATGTAATTAGTGGCTTGTAAATATGGATGTCACCAACTGCAAAACAAATCTACCTACGGGTACAAATAAAGTAACCTGAACCTGAACCTGAACCTGTAAGTCACCCAGGATTCACAGCTGTAGAGGAGAGTAGTGACACAGACTGCCTGGTAAACAGAGATCTTCGTTTGGAGATGGAGGTTCTTGTTCTGGAAGACCTGACGCCGGAGTCTCCCAAAAGAAGCTGATGACTGCCTGATCCTGTTCTGGACCTCACTGTCAATGGTGTTGTCTACAGAGAGGATGCTCCCCAGGTACTTGAAAGATGGAACAACAGACAGTTGTTCACCAGGAACAGTGAAGGTAGGTGGAGTAGATGGGATATTGGTGCTCCATTGGCAGACGACCTCTGTTTTGATGGTGTTCACCGTCAGTCCCATCCTGCTGTATGCTCTCACCGCAGCAGTAAGAACAGACTGGAGATCTTGTGGGCTATGAGATACCAGAGCACAGTCATCTGCATACTGTAGCTCAATGACTCTCACCCTTTGCAGTTTGGTGGTTGCCTGGAGCCTCCTTATATTAAAAAGGTTGCCATCTAGACGGAAGTCCACTGTTAATCCGCTGCTGTCTTCAGTCTCCTTGTGGAGAAGCTGGGTGACACAGAGCAGGAAGATGTTAAAAAGTACTGGTGCTAATACACACCCCTGCCTAACCCCTGTACAAACAGGGAAGGAAGGAGATTCCTGTCCTCCTATAGTCACCCGAGCAGTCATACCATCATGAAATTGGCGGAGGATATTGACAAACTTGCTGGGGCAGCCAAACTTAAGAAGAACTTCCCATAGGAGTTCTCTATGGACATTGTCGAAAGCTTTGGAGAGATCGACAAAGGCCATGAACAGGTCCTGGTGTTGCTCCCGACATTTCTCCTGCAGCTGCCGAGCTGTGAAAATCATGTCCACTGAGCTCCTGCCCTTCCTGAAACCACATTGTGATTCAGGCAGCACTGATTCTGTGATGTTGTTGATCAGCCTGTGAAGCATCACCTTCGCCAGGACCTTACCAGCAACAGCAAGGAGCGAAATACCCCTGCTGTTGCCGCAGACAGCCTCGTCACCCTTGTTTTTATAAATGGTGACAATTGTGGCGTCTCTCCATTGTTGTGGGATGTTGTCATCGGCCCAGACCTTGGTGATGTACTTGTGCAGGGTTTTTGTACACAAGTAGCCTCCTTGTTTCAACAGCTCGGCAGGGATGTTGTCATTACCAGGGGACTTGTTGTTTTTGAGAGAGCGGGTAGCTGATAGAACCTCCAGGAAGGTTGGGGGCTGATCCAGGTCTTGCATTTGAGGAAGTGTAGGCAAGTCGTCGAGAACAGTGGGGTCTGCATCTGAGTCCTGGTTAAGCAGGGTACTAAAGTGTTCAGCCCATCTCAGCAAGATGTTAGGCTGATCCTTTAGGATTCTCAGCCCATCTGCTGTTTTCAGGGGAGTGATGCAGCGATTTGTTGGGCCGTAAATCTTCTTGACAGCATTATAAAAATTATGCATGTCATTTTTATCGGCAAAGGCCTGGATTTCATGTGCCTTTTTTGTCCACCACTCGTTCTGCATTGTCCGAGTAGCCCTTTGTACATCCCGCCGAGCTCTCTGCCACTGATGCCTGATGATAATGGATGAGGGGTTCCTTAAGGTTGCCTGATGTGCTCTGTGCTTGTCCTCCAGCAAGTTGTGGATAGTGTCCGAGTTGTCATCAAACCAGTCTTGGTGGTTCTTTCTCTTATAGCCAATCGTTTGGGCTGCTGCCTCACAAAGAGCCGAGCTGATGAAGTCCTACTTCTGGTCCATGGTCTTCTCAGGCAGACTCAAGAAATGCTCTACCCCCCCTAGTTTCTCAACCAGGGAGCGACGAAAGTCATTTCTTGCATCCAGATTTGCCAGACGGGAGCAATCAAGTTTCCTCCTTTTGGGCCCTTGTAGTCACGGGGGGGGGGGGGGGCACTTGCATGTGGACCTTGGCCACGATCAGCCGGTGATCTGTCCAGCATTCTGCACCTCTCATGGCACGGGTGATGTGGACATTTCTGATGTCACTGCGCCTCACAGTGATGTAGTCAATCAGGTGCCAGTGTTTAGAGCGAGGGTGCATCCATGATGTTTTGTATTTGGCCTTTTGCTGGAAGATGGTGTTGGTTATGGTCAGGTTATGCTCAGAGCAGAGAGTGAGCAATCTCGCTCCATTTGCATTAGCCTGGCCAACTCCGTATCTGCCAAGCACTCCACTCCATATCTGGTTGTTCTGACACACTCTGGCGTTAAAATCTCCAAGTAAGAAGATCTTGTTATTCTTGGGGATCCGGCGAAGAGTTTCGTCCAGTGACTGGTAGAAGGAATCCTTGGCCTCACTCTCCGATGGCAGGGTCGGTACAGGGTCAGTAGCAAAGCGATTCTTAACCAAGGGGATACGAAGTATCATCAGTCTCTCATTAATGCCAACAGGAGTTTCACTGAGTCTTGGTAGAAGGGTGTTTTTGATGGCCAGTCCTACACCATGCAGATGTTGTTCTCCTGAGGGGTAACCCCTCCAGAAGAATGTGTAGCCCATCCCTTCCTCTGTTAAAGAGCCCTCATCTAGGAGCCTGGTCTCGCTCAGTGCAACAATATCAATGTTGTAGCGACTCAGTTCAGCAGCAACCAGAGCTGTTCTCCTATGGGGTCTATCAGAACCTCGATCCAGGAGTGTCCTTACATTCCATGTTGCCAGTTTTAGGTTGCATGTTCTCTTTTTATTGTTTCGACTGCAGAGGTGGAATGACCCAACAGGCGCGGTAACCTGTTCAGGCGAAAGATGGGTGAGCAATTTTTAGGCCACTTTTTCTAGGCCCCTCCCCAGTTGGGGTGAGCAGTGCTGTCCTAAATAGGGCTGCTCAATCACACAGGGGTCTGCCGAAAACAGCTGCCACCCCAGCTGTTAGCGACCATAATAGCCCTGTGCTGCTGACGTGCAGGGTTATAGCTAGGAGCTCCCAGTAACATTCATACCTGCTCCCGTTGCCACACACCCTGTCGCCGCCAGACTTTAACCAGATGTCCAGGAAGGTAAGGCCCACCATGGTCAGAGGTGGACACCTGCGAATTGAATTATTTAGAGTGCCATAGGGGGCGTGCTCTTCCCAATAGCACTGTCTTCGCGATGATGAGGTAAACCCGGTGGCGTGGGTAAGCCCATGACGACCAGTCCCTCAACATGGCTGCAAGAGGCTGCTGGGTCCTTGGTCTTTTAAGTCCCGTCTTTTGCACACCACCAGCACATTGCTTTTCTGTTAGGGGTTGCTCCCTTAGCCTTCACCTTAATAGATTACCCACAAGGCAGTGGGACTATTTACCCATAGTTGGGGAAGGGGTTGACGGGCGTCAGGGCGTGTCCACGAAGGGTGGGCCTATTCGCTGCGTCTCTGGGGCCCCCTGCTGCTCCGAGATCCCCTCCAGTTTAGCCTGGGACTGCAGGGTACCCAATTACCATGTGTGGCCACGAGGAGGCACTGCAGGGGTCTTGGTGGTGGAGAGGCTATGTACCAGCAGGAGGAGACTTATGCACTCGGCTCCTCTTTTCACCCCCAATGGGGGCTAGCTGGTGGCGGTAGCTGTAAGCAGAGCAGCAAGCAAAAAGCAACATGCAACATATGCCATGCAACATGCACTATCTACAAACATCTCTATGTTACTATACTACTGCACTAGGTGCTTCACACGCACCCTGTGTAACCCTGTGTCACACACAGGGGTGTTTTTTACACACACACACACACACACACACACACACACACACACACACACACACACACACACACACACACACACACACACACTTTGCACTTCTGATTGGATGCTAAATGTGTTTTGTTACCTTGTATTCATACATGTGTAATGACAATAAAGTTGAAATCTAATCTAATCTAATATGGACATCTATAATGGAGACATTGTATGAATGCGCACAGGTTATGATTTGTCTTTACTCAAAACTTAAGTTTCTTTTTAAATGGTCAATAGTTGTCACAGTCTCTGATATGAGCTGGTAATTTGTTCGAGTGTCTGCCTCTAACTGCCACAACCATCCGACCAAATTCAGATTTACGCCTTGGCACACTGCAATCTCCTCTGGTTTGCCGCTCTGTATTTATCCTGTTACTGTGCTTTTTCTGAATCAATGATTTAATTGGGGGGGGGGGGGGGGTAGGGGGAAGCCCATTTAAGACCTTAAAAAACAAGGCACATATCACTAAACATTGGTAACTGACAAAATCTAAAATATTATACTTATGATATTACAATAATGAAAATGAAAAGGCTTCTTATCCAGGATTTTAACTGCCTTCTTGAAGAGAGACTTGGTGAGTTTTAACATATTTGCTGTTAGGGCTGCCACAATTACTCAAATAATTCGAGTAATTTGGTTACAAAAAATTCTCGATTCAAAATTTATGCCTCGATGTGTTGTTTAATGTAGCACATCTGGTCTATATGACCTTCTTGCGGTGTGACCTTCTTCCAATCATGCTACCTAAACAAAACGCAGATTTGTTTAACAGCACCATGTCAGAGCGGCATAGTGACGGGCTGGCAAAGAAAATTTTTTAAAAATGACAAAAGTATCTCAAGTCTGGAATCACTTCAAGCTCAGATTGAAGGAAAACATTGTGCAGTGTGTACATGCTAAAACCGAGCGGAAAGCTAGCATGCTACAATGCTGGATGTTAGAGTGTCTCGGCAGAAAGCATCCCACATCGTGCACAGCCAGCTCACCCAAGACAAGGTACACTACCGTTCAAAAGTTTGAGGTCACTTAGAAATTTCCTTATTTTTGAAAGAAAAGGCACTGTTTTTTTTCAATGAAGATAACTTTAAACTAATTAGAAATATACTCTATACATTGCTAATGTGGTAAATGACTATTCTAGCTGCAAATGTCTGGTGTTTGAGTGCAACTATTACCTAGGTGTATAGAGGCCCATTTCCAGCAAACTATCACTCCAGTGTTCTAATGGTACAATGTGTTTGCTCATTGCGTCAGAATTCCTCCCAGATTACCTCAACAAATTAACAGCTAGAATGCCAAAGGTCTGCAATGCTGTAATTGCTGCCGAATGGAGGATTCTTTGACGAAAGCAAAGTTTGAAGGAAAAAATTATTATTTCACATACAAATCATTATTTCTAACCTTGTCAATGTCTTGACTATATTTTCTATTCATTTTACAACTCATGGTGGTAAATAAAAGTGTGACTTTTCATGGAAAACACAAAATTGTCTGGGTGACCCCAAACTTTTGAAGGGTAGTGTATGTGATTGAGCTTTAAAATTAAGATGAACTAGTGCATGGCCCGTAGAAAGCAGAAGTAAGCACCGGAGTGGTGGATTGAGGAAGAGCATCTGCCCCACAACGGGAGGTCGGGGTTCAAGTCCCAGCTGGGTCATGCCAAAGACTATATAAAAATGGAACTTCCTGCTGTCCCAGCTTGGTGCTCAGCAAAAATGGAACGGAGGAGGGAAATGTGGATGGCAGTAGCTCAGGAGGTAGAGCGGGTCATCCAATAACCAGAGGGTCGGTGGTTCGAATCCCGCTGTCCCCAGCCATCCTGCCGTTGTGTCCCTGGCCAAGACACTTTACCCACCTTGCCTCCAGTGTCCATGACACTGTGTATAAATGTTCGGTAGTGGTCGGAGAGGCTGTTGGCGCAGATTGGCAGCCATCATGGATCCTGGACTACCTCACTAACTGGCCACAGTTTGTTAGAAGCCGAGATTGTGTGTCTGACATGATCATCAGTAGCACGGGGGGCCCCCAGGGAACGGTTTTGGCTCCCTTCCTGTTCACCCTTTATACTGCGGACTTCTCACACAACACAACACACTGCCATCTACAGAAGTTCTCTGATGACTCTGAGATCGTCGGCCTCATCTCCAACGGAGATGAAGCTGAGTACAGAGGACTTATCCAGGACTTCGTGGACTGGTGCCATCGGAACTGCCTCCAGATCAACGCGAGGAAAACTAAGAAGCTGGTGGTGGACTGCCGCAGGCAAGGACAACCCCTCACAGCACCAGTAAACATACAGGGAACAGTCATTGAGATGGTGACATCCTACAAGTACCTTGGTGTTCATCTGAACAATAAACTAGACTGGTCACACAATACCGACGCACTCTACAAAAAGGGACAGCGCAGGCTGTTCCTACTGAGGAGGCTCAGGTCTTTTGGTGTACAAGGGGTACTGCTGAAGACATTCTACGACACAGTGGTGGCATCAGCCATCACTTTTGGAGTGGTCTGCTGGGGCAACGGCATTACAGCAGCCGACAGGAAGAGACTAAACAAACTGATCAAGAAAGCTAGCTCTGTCTGGGGCAACGCCTATGACCCCAGTGGAGGAGATAGGAGAGAGAAGGATGGTGGCTAAACTGTCATCTCTGCTGGAGTCCGAGTCCCACCCTATGCAGGACATATTGAATGCACTGAGGAGCTCATTTAGCAGTAAGACTCTACATCATCCTAGTGTGCGCAACCGAGAGGTTTTCGCAGGCCCTTCCTACCTACGGCTGTCAGGACTGTATAACCTAAGCAGGGCTGCTCGCAGAGATAGCAAAAAAACGTGACGACCTAGTAGTACTGAATGCAAAAGACGTAAACAGACTTACGCAAATGGTCCCCCTCCAGTATACAACTAAGACAATATCAGTCGCTACGGACGGGTGACAATATGTATGGGTATATACAGTATTCATACTATGTAGGATAACTAAGTAGACGGTTATGCTGTTTATTCAATCTTGCTACAATGCTCCGCACTTTGTATATATATTTATATATTTATGTGTAACGTATGTATATCCACTGCCTTTTATTTATATTTTTCGTATCTTTCTTAATTATTGCTCTGAGTGTTGCTATCCCTGTGCTGTTGCAATCCTGGAATTTCCCCATTGTGGGACCTACTAAAGGCTTATCTTATCTTATCTTATCTTATCTTATCTTATCTTATCTTATGTTTTATTATACACAGCAGAAGGACCTGTTTGACTACAATCATTGCATCAGTGCTGCCCATTTGTCCAGTAAATATTTAACTAAAGATGATTATTTCATTATTTGGGCGTTTTTGTGTCCTGCGTTTGGTTGTTAAGTCATTCCACTCCACAATCTTGGCAGTATTATTATTAGATTTTATTTTTTAGATACTCGCGCGGGAAGGGGGACTCGCAGTCTGCAAAGGACTGTGGTAGCACACGGGTGAAGCAGCAGCTGGGAGTCTCCTCCCGGGACTCCCATTCTATTGCTGACTGGGCAGGCTGGGTGTGCCCTCCCCGCGAAGGACCGTGGTTGCCCTGTCGGGCCGCTGCTTCTCCCAGCATGTCCCTGTGTTGGATAAATCGGTGTTCTTTGTCAGAGCCCGGGTTCCCGCTGATGCAAAGCCCAATCTGCTCACGCACCTTGTGTTCTCCATATATGCCGAATCATCTTTTAGACCTATGCAATCAAGGCAACTTTATGGTATAGTTTTTTTCTATACCTTTTTCTATACCTATACTTTTTTCGCTTTTCGGCCTTTTGGCTAAGATCAAGTGTAGTATCTGTTCTTATCAGTTTAATATCTGATACGTCCCCTACCCGGGGACCATATATTAAATTGATTTTTGGAACAGGGAGATGGAATAGGGGCTTGCTCCGTCCACTCCACGCATCGACCTGGTATTGCAGTACCTCCAGGAACGGTGCACCCCCGATTTCTACCGGAGTGGTGGCTCAGTTGGTAGAGCATCCGCCCCACACCCGGGAGGCAGGGGTTCAAATCCCGGCTGGGTCATGCTGAAGACCATATAAAAGTGGAACTTCCTGCCGTTCAGCTTGGTGCTCAGCAATAATAGAACGGAGGAGGGAAATCTGTGGCGGCGCCTTGCATGGCAGCGGCCCTCTGATTCTACACTTGGGGTGTGTGTGATTAACACAGTAGATAGGTAAAACACAATCTCGTTCTACTGTACATGATTGGTTGTACAGTTGAATGACAATAAAGGGTGATTTGATTTAATTTAATTTAATTTAATTTTAAGCATTAAATCTTCAGTATTATCTTTTTCTAGTCAAAATTATCACTTTTTGCCTCCTTGTTTTGCTCAAGGAGCACTGTGGTTACTGATGCTGTGATATTGTGTATTATCTAATCGGTACAGAGTCAATCCAAAACCCTAACCACACTTCTAGAAGCCAGAGCATGAGGAGACAAAGCGGTAGCTAAAGTTTTATTGATAAAAAAATTACATATTTTGACTGAACAACTCCATACTCAGGGATGCACACCCTCGTAACCTCAGTAAAGCACTTATAAAATCTGAGGCCAGTCTGACAAATGGTTTCAGAGATATGTGGCGGCGGCGGCGTCTGTTTGTAAACTGTCACGATGCTGTCAAAGCATTATCTTGTCTGTTTTTGTTTGTTGTATTAGCTCTGTTTTAATTTTTTATCTCTTTATCTCTTTTACTGATATTAACTTTTTACTTAGTGTTAGCTTAGTAAATACAACAGCCCGATCAGGCACACAGGTGAATCAGACCCCGGGCAGGGCTGTTCACCAGGTTTGGCTAACCTGTTTTAGCTAGCTAGCTAGCCACTTCTGGCCTAGAAAGCCATGGCTCTATCCCCAACTTTTGTCTGCTGTTTCCCTCTCTAAGAAGGTTTCTGAGTTGGAATTGAGACTCTCTAACCTTTATAAGATTCGGGAGGCTGAAAATCACCTGGACACTATTATTTTTGGATGGACATTGGCCCCAGCGACAGACTCGCAGCTAGCAGAGGCGGCTATTTACCTGGGTGAAATTAGCACATCACCATCCACTTCCACCCCTGCTCCAGTCACCTCAGCTGTCCAGGACTCCAGCATCAAACACTGGCTTCAGCTCGGAGCTAAACCCAAACCCCCGGGTGGTTCATGACAGCCTCAATGTGGGCCCTGGACCATGGTTGGGCCAAATAGCAAACGTCAGGGATTGACCAGACATGGCCACAACTCCTCCCTTCCCCTTTTGCTGGAAAACAGATTCGACATCCTTTCCCTGGAAGATTTCCCTCACCTGGAAGTCGATCATCCTCCCATGGCCGCCCCTACTCCTTCAGCAGCGGCCCAAACCCGCAAGCCCCGGATCAAAACTACCTTAGGTGTGCCAAACTATACACCAGCTCCAAAAAGAAGAGAGCGCATCCCCCCGCATCACCCTGCATCGGCACCCCACCACCACTACAGCAACTACAGCAAAATTATCCACCATTTCACAAGCCACCACCAAACCCCCCCCAGACGACGCTGGTAATTGGTGACTCAATATTGAGGAGCGTCAGAAGCAGGTACTGTGTTACAAAATTTTTTCCTGGGGCTAAAGTGTCAGACATTGAGGCTCTTACCCCTGACCCATTAAATGAATACCCCCACACTAAAACTGTTATTGTGCATGTTGGATGCAACAACATCCCAGGTGAAACATCAGAGATCTTAAAGAGTGACTTCAGGAGCCTTCTGTCCACTCTTATGAACTGTGGCAGATGTGTGTTTATTTCTGGGCCACTTGCTCCTTTTAGAAGAGGTTGCAATTATTTTAGCAGAACTCTTAGCCTTAATACCTGGTTGTGTTCAACATGTCCTACTTTTAACATTGGTTTTATAGACAATTTGCTTCATCCATCCAGGTGGATGCCCTCAATTTCCCCTCTGGGGATCATTAAGGTATACAAAATCAAAAAAAAAAAAAATTCAACCTGTTTTGGAACCGCCCATCATTTATGAGGCCACATGGCATCCATCCATATAGACTTGGTGCACATGTTCTAAGGGACAATCTGTTTTATTCCATTCAGCAATTTTTAGTACAGTGACTGAAAGCTGGTATGTTAACTCACCCCGAAGTACCTGGGTCTGCCAACCAGCCCTTTTTTGCTTCCACTTCTCATATTAATCCTATTAATCCAAATAATTCTCACTGTTTAGATCAGTCTTCAATTCATAACCCCATAGATATTGTGTCTGTCTCCCGTTACCCAAAACATTATAACCCAAGACAAATACAACATAACCTGATAAATACACGCCTCTCTGCAGCTCCTCTTCATCCACCACCCCTCAACTTAGCCCCTGTCTTCCCCATCAGAGAATCATTGTCTGCTCCCTCCAAAGTTAATAAAAATATAAGGTATAAGCATCCCAAAGTGATTAAACAAAAAGTTGGTAAAAGTCAAATTAAACATCAAGTCTCTAAATTTAGTGATTTGGCATCCCTTCCTCCTCATAATTTAAAAATTAAATGTGGTTTGTTAAATATTAGGTCTCTAACTCCCAAGTCTCTGCTAGTCCATGATCTGTTAATTGATCATCAGATTGATTTAATATCCCTTACAGAGACTTGGTTAGGGCAAGAGGATTATGTTGGTTTAAATGAATCAACTCCCTCTGGTTATTTAAACTATCAAAATCCCATAAGTTTTGGTTGTGGAGTAGTAGTAGTGACAATTTACCATTCTAAATTACTAGTTAATGTAAAGCAAAAAAATATGTTTTATTTCCTTTGAGGGCCTGGTCCTCAGTATTGGGCATGTTAGCAATTTTAGGTTAAACCCAATTTTCTTTGCCATAGTTTATCGTCCTCCCTCAGCCTACTCAGAGTTTTTATCCGAATTTGCCGAATTCTTAGCTGATTTAGTGCTGAAATCAGATAGAATAATTATAGTACCTGGGTGTTCATCTGAACAATAAACTAGACTGGTCACACAATACTGACACACTCTACAAGAAGGGACAGTGCAGGCTGTTCCTACTGAGGAGACTCAGGTCTTTTGGTGTACAAGGGGTGCTGCTGAAGACATTCTATGACACGGTGGTGGCATCAGCCATCACTTTTGGAGTGGTCTGCTGGGGCAGTGGCATTACAGCAGCCGATAGGAAGAGACTGAACAAATTGATCAAGAAAGCTAGCTCTGTCCTGGGGCAGCGCCTTGACCCAGTGGAGGAGATAGGAGAGAGAAGGATGGTGGCTAAACTGTCATCTCTGCTGGAGTCCGAGTTCCACCCTATGCAGGACACACTGAATGCACTAAGGAGCTCATTTAGCAGCAGACTACATCATCCTAGGTGCACAACCGAGAGGTTTCGCAGGTCCTTCCTACCAACGGCTGTCAGACTGTATAACCTAAGCAGGGCTGCTCGCAGAGATAGCAAAAAGACGTGACAACCTAATAGTATTGAATGCAAAAGACGCAATAGACTTACACAATGGTCCCCTCCGGTATACATCTAGGAAAATACAGGTAGCTACGGAGGGTGACAATATGTATGGGTACATAATCATACCATGTAGGATAACTAAGTAGACGGTTATGCTGTTTCATTCCATCTAGCTGCAATGCTCCGCACTGTGTGTGTTTGTTTGTATATTTATTCCATCTAGCGACAATGCTCCACACTGTGTGTTTATATATTTACATATTTATTCCATCTAGCTACGGTGCTCCGCACTGTGTGTGCTTATGTGTTTGCATATTTGTTCCATCTAGCTACAATGCTCCACACTGTGTGTTTATATATTTGCATGTTTGTTCCATCTAGCTGCAATGCTCCGCACTGTGTGTGTTTATATATTCATATATTTATTCCATCTTGCTACAACGCTCCACACTGTGTGTGTGTTTATATATTCACATATTTATTCCATCTAGCTACAATGCTCCGCACTGTGTGTGTTTATATGTTCATATATTTAGTCCATCTAGCTACAATGCTCCGCACTGTGTGTTTATATATCTATATATTTACTCCATGTGTGTCTATATATTTATGTTTATATGTACATATGTATACTCGCTGCTCTTGTTTTTTTCTTGCCTTCTGATTGTTGCTCTGAGTGTTGCTATCCCTGTGCTGTTGCAATCCTGGAATTTCCCTGTTGTGGGACTAATAAAGGCTGATCTTATCTTATCTTATCTATAGTAGGGGATTTTAATATACATGTAGATATTGAAAGTGACTGTCTTAATATGGCATTTAATTCAATATTAGACTCGATGGGGTTTTCTCAGAAAGTAGAAAATTCTACTCATTATCTCCACCACACATTGGACCTTGTTCTGATATATGGCATAGAAATAGAAAATTTGGTAGTATCTCCTCATAACCCTGTACTGTCAGACCATTCTCTGTTAACCTTTGATTTCACTATTTCTGACTATTTGATTCCTAAAGAAAAATATTACTACAGCAGATGCCTTTCAGATGATGTTGTTACCAAATTTATGCAGATTGTCTCCTCTACAGACGTGGACAAAATTGTTGGTACCCCTCTGTTAATGAAAGAAAAACCCACAATGGTCACATAAATAACTTGAATCTGACAAAAGTGGTAAAAAATAAAAATTCTATTAAAATTAACCAATGAAAATCAGACAATGCTTTTGGAACTGTGGTTCAACAGAATTATTTAAAAAAAAAAAAACTCATGAAACAGGACTGGACAAAAATGATGGTACCCCTAGAAAAGATTGAAAATAATGTGACCATAGGGACATGTTCAACCAAGATGTATCCTCTAATTAACATCACAGGTGTCTACAAACTTGTAATCAGTCAGTCAGCCTATTTAAAGGGTGATAAGTAGTCACTGTGCTGTTTGTTGACATGGTGTGTACCACACTAAACATGGACCAGAGGAAGCAAAGGAGAGAGTTGTCTCAGGAGATTAGAAAGAAAATTATACACAAGCATGTTAAAGGTAAAGGCTATAAGACCATCTCCAAGCAGCTTGATGTTCCTCTGACTACAGCTGCACATATTATTCAGAAAGTTAAGATCCACGGGACTGTAGACAACCTCCCTGGACATGGCCGCAGTAGGAGACGGATAATACAAATGGTAACAAAAGAGCCCAGAACAACCTCTAAACACATTCATGGTGAACTCCAAGGTCAAGGTACATCAGTGTCAGATCGCACCATCCGTCGTCGTTTGAGCCAAAGTGGACTTCATGGGAGACGACCAAGGAGGACACCACTGTTGAAAACAAATCATAAAAAAGCCAGACTGGAATTTGCCAAACTGCATGTTGACAAGCCACAAAGCTTCTGGGAGAATGTCCAATGGACAGACGAGAAAAGACTGGAACTTTTTGGCAAGGCACATCAGCTCTATGTTTACAGATGCAAAAATGAAGCATACCAAGAAAAGAAGACTGTCCCTACTGTGAAACATGGAGGAGGTTCTGTTATGTTCTGGGGCTGCTTTGCTGCATCTGGCACAGGGTGTCTTGAATCTGTGCAGGGTACAATGAAATCTCAAGACTATCAAGGTATTCTAGAGAGAAATGTGCTGCCCAGTGTCAGACAGCTTGGTCTCAGTCGCAGGTCATGGGTCTTGCAACAGGATAATGACCCAAAACACAGCTAAAAACACCCAAGAATGGCTAAGAGCGGAACACTGGACCATTCTAAAGTGGCCTTCTATGATCCCTGATCTAAATCCTATTGAACATCTGTGGAAGGAGCTGAAACATGCTGTCTGGAGAAGGCACCCTTCAAACCTGAGACAACTGGAGCAGTTTGCTCATGAGGAGTCGGCCAAAATACCTGCTGAGAGGTGCAGAAGTCTCATTGACAGTTACACAAATCGTTTGATTGCAGTGATTGCCTCAAAAGGTTGTGCAACAAAATATTAAGTTAAGGGTACCATCATTTTTGTCCAGGCCTGTTTCATGAGTTTGTTTTTTAAAATAATTCTGTTGAACCACAATTCAAAAGCATTGTCTGATTTTCATTGGTTAATTTTCATAGAATTTTTATTTATTACCACTTTTGTCAGATTCAAGTTATTTCTGTGACCATTGTGGGTTTTTCTTTCATTAACAGAGGGGTACCAACAATTTTGTCCACGTCTGTATGCCATGTGTCAACACAACGGAAATAAGCTATGGAGAGCTTGCTCCTTCTGTTATTGATAGCATGGTTGATAGTGTTACAGCTTCTCTGCATCAGACTCTAGACATGGTGGCCCCTTTAAAAAAGAAAAAGTCCAATCAGACATTTCTAACCCCTTGGTTCAACACAGAAACTCGTAGCTTAAAACAGGACTCGTCAATTAGAAAGAAAATGGCATTCCACTAATTTAGATTAAATCTGTTCTGCTTGGAGAAGTCATCTTTTAATTTCTAAAAAATCTCTTAGAAAAGTTAGAACAAATTATTACTTTGCATTAATAGAAGAGAACAAGAATAATCCCAGGTTTCTTTTCAGCACTGTAGCCAGGCTGACAAAGAGTCAGGACTCTGTCAATCCTTGCATTCCCTTAGAGCTTACTAGTCAGGACTTTATGAACTTTTTTAATCATAAAATTTCATCTATTAGAGATAAAATCAGTCAGATTCTTCCCACCGTTAACTTAAATATGGTAACTACTGCAGCTCCTTCAATTGACATCTGTTTGGATAAGTTTACTCCAATTGACCTTTTAGAGTTAGATAAAATAATTTCCTCATCCAAGCCTTCAACTTGTCTTTTAGACCCTATTCCTACCAGGTTATTTAAAAAAGTCTTCCCATTTATCGGTAGCCCTATTCTTCAAATAATCAATTCTTCATTAACATTAGGCCATGTACCGCAGGCTTTTAAAACTGCTGTAATTAAACCCTTACTCAAAAAGCCAATGCTGGATCCAGGAGTTTTAGCCAACTATAGACCAATCGCTAATCTGCCTTTCATTTCAAAAATCTTAGAAAGAGTTGTTACTACACAACTATTTGACCACTTGCAGGGAAATGGTTTATTTGAAGAGTTTCAATCTGGGTTTAGAATCCATCATAGTACTGAAACAGCCTTAGTGACCTCCTTATCACATCTGATAATGGACTTGTTTATGTACTTGTCCTTTTAGACCTTAGTGCAGCTTTTGATACTATTGACCATAATATTCTACTTGATAGATTAGAACACTATGTTGGACTTAATGGAACTTCGCTGCAGTGGTTTAGATCTTATTTGTCTGATGGGCTCCAGTTTGTTCATGTCAATAATGAGTTTTCTGACATGGTTTTGACCCAAGAAGCAGACACAACTCAGGAAACACAATTAGCCTTTTATTTATAATCGTGTAAGTGTGTGGGTGCGTGTATGAGTGTCTGTAGTGAGTGTAGTGTGTGGATGAGTCAGCTTGGGGCGAGCAGAGCACCGTGCAACCTGGCAACCCTAAGGACAGAGCAGAGAGACAATTAGGGACACTCTAGGCAGATGAAGCTCCTGCGACGACGCTGGTGCCAAACTGTAGCAGCCCTGCTGTTCCTTTGGATTCATCAGTGACGTGGAGAGGGGGGACATGCTGCATGGGCAACATCTTGTCCTCCATATCTTCCTGCCCAGGCTTGAATCCTACCAATGCCCAATGCTGGAAGGTAGAACACCGGACCACTGGAGAGGACACTCCAGCTTCGCCTTTGACGTAGACAAAACACGGGGAATGACAGTTACCGGTTATAAGCCACCGCTCAATTGGCATAGAGTGTGGTGCCAGGGGTTGTTCCCGACGGTGGGAGGGATCATCGGATCTCACTGGACAGCTACCGCCCGCCTCAAGCTGGGCAGCCCCCAGCCAATAAGGTGTTGTCCTGCCACAGCTTGCTTTCCTCATTGGGTGCATGGGGATGAGGAGAAGTCCAAACAGCAGGCTGAGAACCTTCCCACCAGGCAAGACAAAAAAAAAAAAACGAGACCAACTCTAAAACTGGGAACTTGGAACATCCGCACTATGATGACAGGACTCGCTGCTAACCTCAAGGACATCAACAACACCAGGAAGACTGCCATCATCAATAATGAGCTGAAGAGACTGGAAGTGGATATCACCACTCTCCAGGAAACACGGTTGGCTGACGCAGGCACACTGAGAGAGAAGGACTACACGTTCTACTGGCAGGGAAAGGGCAGTGATGAACACAGGGAACACGGAGTGGGCGTCGCAGTGAAGAACACCTTGCTGAAGATGGTGGAACCGGGCAGCAATGGCTCTGCACGACTCCTCACCCTCCGCCTCAACACCACTCAAGGCCCAGTCACCCTCGTCAGTGTGTATGCCCAAACACAGACAGCCACACCAGAGGCAAAAGACGAGTTCTACGAGAATCTCGCAACAACTGTCAGGATCATCACCAACTCTGAACAACTCATTCTCCTTGGAGACTTCAATGCCAGAGTGGGTGCTGACCACGACTCCTGGCCCTCCTGTCTTGGACCATTTGGCGTGGGCAGAATGAACGACAACGGACAACGGCTGCTCGAGTTCTGCACATATCACGATCTGTGCATCACAAACTCGTTCTTCAAGACCAAGCCCCAACACAAGGTTTCCTGGTGACATCCGCGCTCAAAGCACTGGCACCAGCTGGACTTGATCCTGACCAGGCGCACCTCACTGAAGAACGTGCTAATCACCCGTTCGTTCCAGAGTGCAGATTGCGACACAGACCATTCATTGGTGTGTTGCGAGGTCAAGCTGCAGCTGAAGAAATTCCATCGTGCTAGACAGCCTGGAAAGGCACGGATTGACACCAGCAAGATGGCCCAACCAGAACTTGTTGAGCAGTTTGCCTCCACCTTTGAGAAAGAACTTGGTGTACCACAAGAAGGAGAATCTGCAAAGCAGAAGTGGGAAGAGCTATGAAACACCATCCACCGCACAGCCTTGGCTACCTTTGGGAGGAAGACCTCGAAGTCACAGGACTGGTTTGATGCCAAGTTGACCGAGATGACCCCCGTCATTGAAGCCAAGCGCTCAGCACTTGCTGAGTACAAGAAGTACCCAAACGAGAAGAATCTCCAGACTCTCAGGGCTGCGAGAAGAAAAGTTCAGCAGACTGCTCGGCGCTGTGCCAACGAGTACTGGACTCAGCTCAGCCAAGACATTCAAACCGCTGCCATAACAGGGAACATCCGTGGTATGTACGATGGCATTAAGAAAGCACTTGGTCCAGCTCAGAGCAAGATGGCCCCCCTCAAATCCTCCACTGGGGAGATGATCACAGAAAAGAACAAGCAGATGGAGAGATGGGTGGAACACTACTCCGACCTCTACTCTAGACAGAACACCGTGACACCGTCAGCCCTCGATGCCATCGACTGCCTGCCATCCATGGACGAACTTGACGCCGAGCCAACCATCGACGAACTCAGCAAGGCCATTGATAGCTTGGCCGCTGGCAAGGCACCCGGCAACGACGGCATACCCCCCGACCTGATCAAGCACTGCAAGACTGCCCTTACTGCTTCCATTGCATGATGTCCTCTGCCAGTGCTGGAAGGAAGGTGTCGTACCACAGGACATGAGGGACGCCAAGATCATCACCCTCTACAAAAACAAAGGGGAGAGAAGCGACCGCAACAACTACAGGGGCATTTCCCTCCTCAGCATTGTTGGCAAAGTCTACGCACGAGTTGTTCTCATTCGTCTACAGAAGCTTGCCGAACGTGTCTACCCCGAGTCTCAGTGTGGCTTCCGCGCTGAGCGATCGACGGTAGACATGATATTCTCCATCCGCCAACTCCAGGAGAAATGCAGAGAACAGAACATGCCCCTGTACGTCGCCTTCATCGACCTCACCAAAGCGTTCGATCTGGTCAGCAGAGAGGGCCTTTTCAAGATCCTGCCAAAGATAGGATGCCCACCAAAGTTGCAAAGCCTCATCGAATCGTTTCACACCAACATGCAGGGGATAGTGCAGCACGACGGCAACGTCTCAGAGCCATTCAACATACGCAGCGGCGTGAAACAGGGCTGTGTACTTGCGCCAGCCCTCTTTGGGATTTTCTTTGCTATGCTCCTGAGGCATGCCTTCAGCACAGCAACAGAGGGAATCTACCTGCACACAAGATCTGACAGCAGGCTTTTCAATCTCGCCCGCCTGAAAGCCAGAACCAAAGTACGCGAGGCTCTAATCAGAGACATGCTGTTCGCAGACGATGCTGCAGTCGCAACCCACACACAGCAGGAGCTTCAGACCCTGATGGACCGCTTCTCCCAGGCATGCAAGGACTTCGGGCTTACCATCAGCCTGAAGAAGACTAACGTCTTGGCGCAAGGCACGGAAGCACCACCAACCATCTCCATCGACGACTACGAGCTGGAGGTCGTGAATCAGTTCACGTACCTGGGATCCACGATCAGCAACAACCTCTCCCTTGATACAGAGATCGACAAGAGGATTGGAAAATCAGTCTTCACACTCGCTCGCCTCACCACACGAGTGTGGGAGAATCCCAAACTCTCTGTCAATACGAAGATGGCAGTGTACAACGCCTGCGTCATCAGCACACTGCTCTATGGGAGTGAGACGTGGACAACATACGCCTGGCAGGAAAAGAGACTGAACTCCTTCCACTTGCGCTGCATTCGCCGCATCCTGGACATATCCTGGCAGGACAAAGTGCCCAACACAGAAGTTCTGTCCCGCGCCGGCCTTCCCTCCATGTTCACTCTCCTCAGGCAGCGCAGGCTCCACTGGCTAGGCCACATTCACCGTATGGAGGATGGCAGAATCCCCAAAGACGTCCTCTACGGAGAACTGGCGACTGGCAGGAGAGACGTTGGCCGCCCACAGCTGCGCTTTAGAGGCATCTGCAAGAGAGACATGAAGGCCCTGGAGATCAACACAGAGCGCTGGGAGGACCTTGCAACGGACCGTTCCAAATGGAGAGGCACCCTGACCAGACAGCTCAAGGCGGGTGAAGAGAGACTGACTGCTGCAGCAGATGAAAAAAGGACCCGCAGGAAGAACTGTCACAGCTCCAGCAGCACGGAGACCACCCACAAGTGCGACCTGTATAACAGGGACTGCCATTCGCGCATTGGCCTGTTCAGCCACAGGCAGTGCTGTTCCAGCAGAGTAGACGTTTAGGATTCTCTTCCATGGTCATCATAGACCGACGGAGGCCGACGGAGGCAGATGAAGCACCCAATAATACAATCCTTACTGTATCAGCATAGGAGTGAAACTCAGGTTAGCTCAATGGCCACGGCCAGGAGGACAGTGTCAGCAGCCCCGAGGGAGATGGAGAAGGCAGGTGAACTGAGCAGGGATGTCCGCTGCCAGGTGGAAAAGAATCCGCCGCCAAGGTTTCACCGCCTGTGCACAGGGGTAGTTGAAAGGTGAGAGGACTAGATGGCTTACTTGGCTGCCGGATGGTGAGAAGTCCAATGGAAAGCAGAAGCACTGGAGAGTAAACGAGGCTGGAAGCTCAGCGTAGAGTTGGCGAGTACAGGTCCCTTGGGAAGGAAGCAGGCGACTCCACGCTGATCTCTGGGCCTTGCAGAATAAATAGCCAGAGCCGGATAGAAGACAGGTGTGTGCGCAGGTGCACCTAATTGGTGGCCATGACAGTACTCCCCTCCCAGTGACATGCCTCTTGGCGGTCGATCCATCCTTCCTGGGTGTGCCTGATGGAAGTCCCTGATGAGTTGCTTGTCCAGCATGAAGGAGGGGCACACCCAGGATCTCCACTCCGGTCCATAGCCCTCCCAGTCCACCAGGTACTGCAGACCGTGACCACAGCGTCGGACGTCCAGAATGGCGTTGACCTTCCAACCCTGGTCGCTGTCAATTATCATCGGTGGCGGTGAGTCCCTGGGCGGAGGACATAATGGACTGGAGCAGACGGGCTTGACCTGCAAGACATGAAAAGAAGGACAGATGCGGAGGGAGGGGGGGAGAGCTAGTCATACACACACCAGGTTAATAATCTGAGTGATGGAAAAGGGTCCAATAAACCTTTGGGACATCTTCCTCCTCTCATCCTTCAAGTCAATATGCTTGGTGGACAGCCATACCTGTTGGCCCACCTGATAGGCGGGAGCTGAAGCCCTGCGACAGTTGGCCACTGAAGCATTGCGTTCTGCCGTGCGTTGCAGCGCCTCCCGGGTAGCTCTCCAGATCCGACGACAACGCTGCAGGTGTGCATGAACAGAGGGCACAGCGATGTCCCCTTCCTCCTCCGGGAACAGCGGGGTATTGTAACCCAGCGAAGCCTGGAAAGGAGACATGCCGATGGCTGATGAGATGGTGGTGTTGTGAGCGTACTCAATCCAAGGAAGGTGGGAGCTCTAAGATGATGGGTTGGTGGTGGCGACACACCGCAGCGCAGCCTCCAACTCCTGGTTAGCTCGTTCACACTGCCTGTTGGTGTGAGGATGATAGCCTGAAGATAGACTCACCGTGGCCCCAAAGGCGTTGCAAAATGACCTCCAGACTTGGGACACAAACTGGGGACCTCGGTCAGAGATGATATCCAGAGGGATGCCATGTAATCATACCACATGCTGGACTAGAAGGTCCGCCGTCTCCCTGGCCATGGGCAGCCCCTTCAGGGTACAAAATGGGCAGCCTTGGAGAACCTGTCGGCCAGTGTGAGGATTACTGTGTTGTGATTGGATGATGGGAGGCCGGTGACGAAATCCAGAGCCACGTGGGACCATGGTCTGCCGGGGATGGGAAGGGGGTGGAGCAGCCCAGCTGGAGGAGAAGAAGACGTCTTACCGGCGGCACACTGAGGACAGGCCCGGATGTACTCCCCGACGTCCTTCTGCGGCGACGGCCACCAGAATGTCCTCTGAAGAAGATCCACTGTGCGTCCCTTCCCTGGGTGACACAAGAACTTGGTCAAGTGGCCCCAATGAATAACCTCACCCTGAACGGCCGATGGGACAAACAGTCTACATGCTGGCCCCCCACCCGGTTTGGGCTCATCCTCCTGAGCCTTCACAACCTTGTCCTTGATACCCCAGGTGATGGCGCCCACGACACACGATGAGGGTAGAATAGGGTGCTCGGGCATCTCCGTGGTCTCTGAGGCAAACTGGTGGGACAAGGCATCCGGCTTCGTATTCTTCAACCCGGGGCGGTAGGTAATGGCGAAATCAAATCTTCCCAAAAAGAGGGACCAATGGGGCTGGCGTGAATTCAGACGCTTGGCCGTCTGGAGGTATTCCAGATTCTTGTGATCAGTCCATACAACGAACAGCTGGGAGGCACCCTCCAACCAGTGACACCACTCCTCCAAGGTGAGCTTGACAGCCAAGAGCTCCCTGTCACTGATGTCATAATTGCGCTCAGCTGGAGATAGGTGCCGGGAGAAGAACGCACAGGGTCGAATTTTGCCATCCACCGGGGATCGCTGAGAAAGGACAGCTCCCACCCCCGAGTCAGAAGCATCCACCTCCACCAGGCATTGGAGAGCGAAGTCCACCTGTGTCAGTATAGGAGAGGATGAGAACCTGGTCTTCAGTTCGGTAAAGGCCGCCGCCACCTCCTCAGTCCACTGAAAAGGAACCTTGGAAGAGGTCATACTGGTTAGGGGAAGACCAATCAGGCTGTAGTTCTGGATGAAGCGGCGGTAAAAGTTAGCAAATCCCAGAAGCTGTTGGAGCTGCTTTCTAGACGATGGAGTGGGCTGCTCTACCACCGCTTTTATCTTACCCAGGTCGGGGATGATCTCATTGTGAGAGATGACAAATCCAAGGAACGATGTCCGGGAGACGTGAAACTCACATTTTTTCGGCCTTCACAAAAAGTTTGTTCTCCAACAGTTTCTGCAGTACCCGCCTCAAGTGTACTCAATGCTCCTCCAGGGACTGGGAAAAGATAAGGATATCGTCCAGATAGACAAATACAAATGTGCCCCAAAAATCTCTCAACACATCATTAATTAGCTGTTGGAAGACGGCGGGGGCATTAGTCAGCCCAAATGGCATGACCAGATACTCAAAATGTCCACTACAGGTCTGGAACACCGTCTTCCATTCATCGCCCTCCCGGATCCGCACCAGATGATAGGCATTGCGCAGGTCCAATTTGGAAAACCAGGAGGCACCTCGGAGGGAATCAAAGGGTGAATTAATGAGTGGAAGTGTGCATTTGTCCTTGATGGTTATGTTATTCAACTCCCGAAAGTCTATACATGGCCTCAGTGAGCCATCCTTCTTGCCAACGAAGAAAAACCCTGCCCCCACCGCTGAAGATGATGGCTGGATTATACCTGAGCTTAAGGACTCCTTGATGTATGTCTCCATTGCTTCCCGCTCCGGGGCAGACAGGTTGTAGAGTCTGCTGGATGGCAGTGGAGCTCCAGTGCGGAGATGGATGGCACGGTCATACGGGCGGTGGGGGGGAGAGAAAGGGCCTGAGTTTTACTGAAAGCGGCCCCTAAGTCGTGATATTCGGGAGGAACTTTAACCAAATCAGGAGGAGCAGGGATCGGAACACTCAGAGGCATGGACGGCGAGCATGCAGAAGAGTGAAGGCAGGCACTCAGACAGAAAAAGCTCCAGGCACGGACACTCCCGGACCGCCAGTCTATGGAGGGATTGTGCAGGCGAAGCCAGGGATAGCCGAGGATAACTGGGGAAGAAGAGACTGGCAGCACATACAGCCTCAGCAACTCCCAATGATTGCCCGATGTAATAACAGACACTGGGATGGTCCAGTGGGAAACCGTAGCAAAAGGGGCTTTAGAGAGGGTGATCAGTCTTAACGGGGTCTCCAATAATTGAAAGGGGAGCCCCAACCGGGTTGCCAGTTCCCTAGAGATAAAGCTCTGCTCGGCCCCGGAGTCAATGAGTGTGTGTGTGGTAAATTCCTTATGTTTGAGACAGAAACGGATGGGGATCTGGAAGCTAGTGAGGGGATTTAATCGAAGTGAGTCCGTGAGTCCCCCTACTGCAATGCACGGACTCCCCCTTTTGGCCGTACAGGACATACCTCAAGCTCATGCTCCTCACTCCCACAGTAAACGCATAACCCCAACTCCCGGCGTCGCTGTCTCTCAGCAGATAACAACTTAGCTCGACCTGTCACCATCAGATCTGGCTCACCCAGGGACTCAGCTGGAGGTAGCGCCAATGGGGGGGGGGGGGTGCTGTAGGGAACGGCGGAACTGACTACCCAAGTGACTGGAAATTTTCCGTTCGGCCGCCCGCTCCCTCAGTCTATTGTCAAGGCTAATAGCCAAAGAAATCAACTCGGTTAAGTTAGAGGGCTTCTCTAAGCATGCTAACTCGTTCCGTAGGCTAGGACAAAGGCTTCTGATAAAGATGCTACATAATGAGGCATCCTCCCACCCCACCTCCATGGCCACTACCCAGAAGTCCATGGCATAATCGGCGACTGCACTAGCCCCCTGCTTCAAATTCAACAACCGGGAGGTAAGCACACTATCCCGGTTGGAGTGGTCAAACACCTCCTTAAACTCACTAACAAACTGCAAGTAGGTGAGAGAAGCATAGCTAGCCCTAGCCATGATGGTGTAAGCCCAAGCTAAAGCCTGCCCTTCTAACAGGTTAATCACATACCCAATTCGGCTATGATCCGAAGGAAAATCTCCTGGCACCTGCTGAAAAACAATGTCACACTGCATCAGAAAACCCCTCTCTTCTCCTAGCTTACCACCAAAACAAGTGTGAGTGGATACGGGATAAGTCGTGACGGGGAACCTGATGTAGCCTGGCTAATGGCAGAGCTAACAGGAGCAGAGGAGCTAGCAGGAGCCGGGGGGAAAGCCTGTGGGTTAGTCAGGTGATCCAAACGATCAGTAACTCGAGTTAGCTGTGTTAGTATTATTTGCTGTTGATAGGCTAACTGGTCAACCCGAGCTTCTAAGTTGTTAACCTTGCGCGCTAAAGCGCTGTCTGTTGGGTCACTCTGGCGGAGTCGTACTGTATCAGCGTAGGAGTGAAACTCAGGTTAGCACAATGGCCACGGCCAGGAGGACAGTGTCAGCAGCCCCGAGGGAGATGGAGTAGGCAGGTGAACTGAGCAGGGATGTCCGCCGCCAGGTGGAAGAGAATCCGCCGCCAAGGTTTCATCGCCTGTGCACAGGGGTAGTTGAAAGGTGAGAGGAATAATAGATGGCTTACTTGGCTGCCGGATGGTGAGAAGTCCAATGGCAAGCAGAAGCACTGGAGAGTAGACGAGGCTGGAAGCTCAGCGTAGAGTTGGCGAGTACAGGTCCCTTGGGAAGGAAGCAGGCGACTCCACGCTGATCTCTGGGCCTTGCAGAATAAATAGCCAGAGCCGGATAGAAGACAGGTGTGTGCACAGGTGCGCCTAATTGGTGGCCATGACATTTTCTTCCAACTCAAAGCTTAGTCATGGAGTTCCACAGGGATCTGTGCTAGGCCCTACTCTTTTTAGCTTATATATGCTTCCGTTAGGCAACATTATTAGAAAGCACTGTATACATTTTCATTGTTATGCAGATGATACACAATTATACATGTCAATGAAGCCAAATGATAGTAATCAATTAGCCAAGTTAGAAGCCTGTCTTAAGGAAATCAAAGCTTGGATGACTTGTAATTTCCTGCTATTAAATTCAGACGACTGAAGTCATTGTTGTTGGTCCAAAAAAACCTTAGAAATACCTTTCCAAACCAAACTTTTAGTTTGGATGCGGTTACTCTTTCTCTTAATAGTTCTGTGAGGAACCTTGGAGTTATTTTTGATCAAGATCTGTTTTTCAATTCACATATTAAATTTGTTTCTATGACTGCCTTCTATCATATGCTTAATATTGCCAAGATTAGGAGCATCTTGTCTCAGAGTGACGCTGAGAAACTGATCCACACTTTTGTTAGCTCTAGATTAGATTATTGTAACTCTTTATTATCAGGTAGTCCTAAAACATCTTTAAAACGTCTTCAGTTGATCCAAAATGCTGCTGCAAGAGTTTTAACAGGTACTAGAAAGAGAGATCACATCTCTCCAGTTCTGGCTTCCCTTCACTGGCTTCCCATAGAGTTCAGAATTAAGATTAAAATCCTTCTTCTCACTTACAAAGCTCTTAACAATCTGGCCCCTTTTTATTTAAAAGATCTGATACTGTGGCGGTTCGTTTTAACCTCACAACAGACTAAGGACACTCAGCCCTCTTTTCTCTGTTTTTCTGCTGCATTACTGAGAAGCAATGTGCCATTCATGTATTTGTGATGCAAACATGCATGTGTTGTGATGTAATGCGCCATTCTGTATAGTGTGCATATGGCTTGTCCTTACTGTGCTTTTTCTGAGCATCTTAGATGTGCTTTGGTGTATTAATGTCTACAGGTAGACGAGTTTCTTCTGTCTCACCTATGTGATGTTAATCGATGCCTTTCATCCTTTGTACTCATGCGTCCTGTCCTTACTGTGACCTAGCGACTCAGATCAATATGTAGATGTGCTCTTTAGCTTCTTTGTCCGCACCTGGAGCGAGGTCTAGCTAATCTGCCCTTGGTCTCACAAATGCAAATACCTCCTGCCTGTTCTGTTGTCTCTTTGATCATTCTAAACTGTGGGGTATGTCCTTTTGATGTATTGTTATGGTCAAGTATATAAGATGCAACTCTGTAACGCAATCTCTCTCTCACTCTGATCCTGCAACTGGTGGACACACTGTGTCTGCCTCTCCTGCTCTGAGAGCCTAGGGATCCCGCTCCGGGCTGCTCCACTATGCACCGGAGAGGGGATCCCGTGAAGGCGACATGATTAATAAAACCTGCTTAAAACCACAGCACAGCTGCTTATTTTTTCATGCCGCTTCAATACTACCCTATCAACCTAACAGAACATTACGCTCCCAAAATGCTGGATTACTTGTAATACCTAGAATCTCCAAAAGTACAATGGGAGGCAGAGCCTTCAGTTATCAAGCTCCTTTCCTGTGGAACCAGTTACCAATCTGAATTTGGGAGTCAAACTCGATCTCTGTTTTTAAGAATAGGGTTAAAACCTTCCTTTTCGATATAGCCTACAATTAAGGAGGAATCCTGTGTCTCTGAACCCTCCATTAGTTATATTGCTAATAGATTTAGACAGCCGGGGGAGCTCTAATAATGTACTGGGCTTCACTCCTTTAATGTTTGCTCTCCACATGTCTGTTCTTTTCATCTTCTCTATCCCCTCAACCTCCAGCCGGTCACAGCAGATGACTGCCCCTCCCTGAGCCTGGTTCTGCTAGAAGTTTCTTCCTGTTAAAAGGGAGTTTTTCCTCTCCACCGTCGCCAAGCGCTTGCTCACAGGGGATCGTCTGATTGCTGGGGTCTTTCTGCAATTGTGGGGGTTTCCCCTACATTTGAAAGTGCTATGAGATGACTGTTGTTGTGAAATGGCGCTATATAAATAAAGTTGAATTGAATTGAATATGTGAGGAAGAGACACACAGACAGACACAGATTTTGTGCATTTATAGATAGAATGTAGTCACTATGCTAATTATGCTTATATGACCAAAAAACATATAGCCACCACCGTTAGCATCCGGATGATAACATGTCCGCTAGTGGATGCTAATGGCTAGTGGATGCTAACGGCTAGCAAAAGGAACTTTATGGTGTAACATACTGTTTAAAGTTACATTCTATGCAATAAACATTGCAATAAATGTGTACCTGTGTTTTTGAGTGTTTGGTACAATTACTACTGCTTTTTAGGAAAGGAAGTTCTGCAAATGTTTGTCAGTGCAATTTCTTTAAAGGCGTCGGACAGACGAAAATTCAATATCGCTAATTCATATCTCAAATTGTTGTCTGAGATGAGCTAAGTCGAACCGCACATGTTTTGGTGTCAACGAATGTCGCATAAGGTGACAATGCGCTCTTGAAGTATGCTGTCGTTGAGAGCTGGCGGACCCAGCCAAGCAATCAGCGGCTAAGATGGCCACTGACTGTGTGACGTCAGCTCAGGAAGACACACGCACACGGTCGGCGGCCACTGCTGTGTTTTGCTTCATGCAACACTTGATGTTTACGTTTTAAAATCGGCGATTACGGATATTTCTCGGAATACTTGTGGATTACAAATAGATTATTTATTAAGATTCGGATTTCAGGAATCGAATTAATATGGTTTGGCGTTGTGTTGTCTACGGGTGCGACGGTATACCAGAGGAGCATGCGGTGAGTGTTTTTGAATTTCCCGTCCCTGGGAAATTCCGAACGGCATGGGTGAAATTCGTTCAGAAAACGCGAAAACATTGGAATGATGTCGGTAAAACACCCTACATGTGCAGTAGACATTTCGTTGACAGCGATTTCGAGAATAAGATGCAATTTGAAATGAAATTTGCAAAAAGATTGGTGATAAAGAAAACGGCTATTCCAACTATATATCCCTCGATTCCCAAGTCTGACTCTGAGACAAGTGTCAGTGACAGTGGCGTGAAAAGCAAGGGTGATCTACCGATGCGATCAGCTGTCAGAAAACGAGAAGTAAACAGGGTAAGTTTTGTATTTTTAATATTCACTGCAAATGTTAAACAATATTAGAAAATGAAATAAGGTGCAATCCCACAATTAATGACCAATGCAACTTTATAATATTTTATATGGAGTGACTATTAAACTGATCTGCCACATATTACAATGACAGCTCAGCTTTCAATTTTTAGGGAAGCAACATATTTGCTAAGAAAAACAAATATAAGCCTAAGCTTGTAGGAGAAATGTGCTTTTAAAAATGGAACCCCAATTTTCTACCATAAAATGGTAGAAAAATTATTCAAATGTATATGACATGCGACTTTGATGAATGCTGAACTATGAGAATTATAACATTGACATGAACATTAATAAACTCAATATATGATTTTACAAAACTTTATTTAAATATCATTGTTCACAAATCTAATCTTGGTAGGCAAAATCCCTTGTAGTGATCAGATGGGAATGTTTCTCTGATGAGGCTCACCGCACAGGCAGGCAACATAACCCTCACTTCTTTCCCAAGAAATCCCCAACACCACCACCATTTCTATTCCTGAGCTGACGTCACTAATGCCCGCACCTATCGAGAGATGGCGGTACTGCAGCCTCACTAAGTGAAGGCTGGACTATGAAAAAATAAGGTCATTTATAGAGGCTGGTGACACATATTAAATCACGGGAATGGGCAGAATGGAATATTTTCATACAATCAGTTGATTGGTTCAATAAAAAAATGTCACTGTCCGAGGCCTTTAAAAAAGTATCAGATTACTCGAGTAATCTTCGATTAGAGTGGGTGATTACCTGAGCTGTAAAATAGTCATTAGCTGCAGCCTTACTTGCTGCTGTCTATGAACAGGCTGTGAAGCAATACGTTAGGTAGGAAAAAAAAAATCCATCCATCCATCCATCTTTTTCCGCTTAATCCTTTATTGCATGCATATAGGTTTTTGCTGACTGTAAAGTGAGAAATGGTCTTATGTGACGAAAATTTACCAGGTTAAAGTTTATTTTATTTGTAATCTTTTTAATGTGTTGTCTAAATGTAAGGTTTGAGTCAAAGACAACACCAAGATACTGAAATTGTTCAACCACATCAAGTCTCTCTCTATTCACATATAGGCTATGCTTGGTTGATGGCCCTCTGCTGGTTAAAGCGAGAACAACATACATACTGTCTTTTTTTGTATTAAAATGTAGACTTGAATTATGAAGCCACTGAGACACTGGTACCATGGCTGCAGATAACACAGCGGCAGCTTCTTGTTTTGTCTTAGCATGTGTATACAATACCATGTTGTCTGCATATAACTGAACTTTCACCTCAGGGCAAACATTAGGTAAATCAGTAACACAGAGACTAAATAAAACAGGGCCCAAGATAGAGCCTTGGGGAACTCCAATTGAGAAACTGCAATAATATGAAATTGAGTCACCAATCTGGACAGCCTGGACTCTAGCAGACAAATGTGATTTCATCCAGCAGAGGGCACTGTTGGAAAAATTAAAATGAGAGTGCTTTCACAACAGCACATCATTGTTAATTGTGTCATAAGCTTGTTTTAAATCCAGGAAGACAATTCCAACATAGCCACCCTTATCCAATAAACTTTTGATATTCTCAAGAAAATAGCAAGTGGCTGTCTCAGTTCAGAATCAGAATCAGAATCAGAATCAGGTTTATTGCCATTGTTCATGTAGTACACAAACTAGGAATTTGTCTCGGTGCAATGCTGCAACATTAAACATGATAAGATAAAAGAATAAACTATACATGCAATAAGTGTAGAATAAGAGTAGTAGTAGTAGTAGTAGCAGTTGAGTGATATTTGCGAAATCCAAACTGCATTGGGTGGAGAGCGGTTTCACATATACAGTGGTGTGAAAAAGTGTTTGCCCTTTTCCTGATTTCTCATTTTTTTGCATGTTTGTCATACTTAAATGTTTCAGATCATCAAACAAATTTAAATGAGACAAAGAAAACACAAGTAAACACAAAATGCAGTTTTTAAATGAAGGTGTTTATTATTAAGGGGAAAATAAAATCCAACACCTACATGGCCTCATGTAAAAAAGTGATTGCCCCCTAAACCTAATAACTGGTTGGGCCACCCTTAGCAGCAACAACTGCAATCAAGCGTTTGCGATAACTGGCAATGAGTCTTTCACAGTGCTGTGGAGGAATTTTGGCCTACTCATCTTTGCAGAGTTGTTGTAATTCAGCCACACTGGAGGATTTTTGAGCATGAACTGCCTTTTTAAGGTCATGCCACAGCATCTCAATCGGATTCAGGTCAGGACTTTGACTAGGCCACTCCAAAGTCTTCATTTTTATTTAAAAGATCTGATACTACCGTATTATCCTAACAGAGCACTACGCTCCCAAAATGCAGGATTACTTGTAATACCTAGAATCTCTAAAAGTACAATGGGAGGCAGAGCCTTCAGTTATCAAGCTCCTCTCCTGTGGAACCAGCTGCCAATCTGGATTCGGGAGTCAGACTCGATCTCTGTTTTTAAGAATAGGGCTAAAACCTACCTTTTTGATATAGCCTACAATTAGGGAGGGATCATGTGTTTCTGAACCCTCCCTTAGTTATGCTGCTAATAGGTTTAGTCAGCCGGGGGACCTCCAATAATGCACTGGGCCTCACTCCTTTCTTCACTCTCAATGAAATATTTTTTTTTTTTGCTGGTCATTAACATCTGTTTGTTCTCTCCCATAGATTGAGTCCCCATCGTGCTGTTTGCTCTCTACATGTCTGTTCTTTTTTTTTTTTTTTTTTTTTCACCCTTACTGTCATTCAACTGTACAACCAATCATGTACAGCAGAACGAGATTGTGCTTTACCTATCTACTGTGTAAATCACACACACCCCAAGTGCAGAATCAGAGGGCCGCTGCCATGCAAGGCGCCGCCACAGAGTTCCCTCCTCCATTCCATTTATTGCTGAGCACCAAGCTGGATGGCAGGAAGTTCCACTTTTATATGGTCTTTGGCATGACCCGGCCGGGATTTGAACCCCTGCCTCCCGGGTGTGGGGCGGATGCTCTACCAACTGAGCCACCACTCCGGTTTTCATCTTCTCTATCCCCTCACCCCCCAGCCAGTTGCAGCAGATGACTGCCCCTCCCTGAGCCTGGTTCTGCTGGAGGGTTCTTCCTGTTAAAAGGGAGTTTTTCCTCTCCACCGTCGCCAAGTGCTTGCTCACAGGGGATCGCCTGATTGCTGGGGTCTTTCTGCAGCTGTGGGGGTTCCCCCTACAGTTGACAGTGCTATGAGATGACTTTTGTTGTGAAATGGCGCTATATAAATAAAGTTGAATTGAATTGAATTGAATTTTGATTTTCTTAAGCCATTCAGAGGTGGACTTGCTGGTGTGTTTTGGATCATTGTCCTGCTGCAGAACCCAAGTGTGCTTCAGCTTGAGGTCACGAACAGATGGCTGGACACTCTCCTTCAGGATTTTTTGGTAGACAGCTGAATTCATGGTTTCATTTACCACAGCAAATCTTCCAGGTCCTGAAGCAGCAAAACAGCCCCAGACCATCACACTATCACCACCATATTTTACTGCTGGTATGATGATCATTTTCTGAAATGAAGTGCTACTTTTTCACCAGATGTATTGGACACACACCTTCCAAAAACTTCAACTTTTGTCTTGTCAGTCCACAGAGTATTTTCCCAAAAGTCTAGGGGATTATCAAGATGTTTTCTGGCAAAACTAAAACAAACCTTTATATTCTTTTTACTCAGCAGTGGTTTTTATTTTGGAACTGTGCCATGCAGGCCATTTTCGCCCAGTCTCTTTCTTATGGTGGAGTCGTGAACACTGACCTTAACTCAGGCAAGTGAGGCCTGCAGTTCTTTGGATGTTGTTGTGGGGTCTTCTGTGACCTCTTGGATGAGTTGTCGCTGCGCTCTTGGGGTAATTTTGGTCGGCCGGATATTCCTGGGAAGGTTCACCACTGTTCCATGTTTTCACCATTTATGGATAATGGCTCTCACTGTGGTTTGCTGGAGTCCCAAAGCTTTAGAAATGGCTTTACAACCTTTTCCAGACTGATAGATCTCAATTACTTTGCTTCTCATTTGTTCGTGAATTTCTTTGGATCGCGACATGATGTCTAGCTTTTGTTGATCTTTTGGTCTACTTCACTTTGTCAGGCAGGTCCTATTTAAGTGATTTCTTGACTGAGAACAGGTGTTGCAGTAATCAGGCGTGGGTGTGGCTAGAGAGATTGAACTCAGCTTTGCTGCGTTCAAAATGCTAGTTTTTCCATTAATCCAGTCTTATGTAGTGGTTTTATATATTTGTGCCTTGATTTGAAAAGCTCAGGTTGTCAAAATTAATGTTTTTGTAGCTGGAGAAAAAACACAAATTTGTTTTTTTAAGAAACAGGAAATAAGAAATAACTTATGATCATGAAGAAGGCCCATGAACTGGGAACCGAACCTAGCCTCTCTGAAGTGAAGACCACTATCAACCAGATGAGGGACAGTAAAGCCCCAGACGTGGATGGAATACCAGCAGAGATATTTAAATATGGCAGAGAAGAACTGGCTTGCTGTTTATATCAGCTCATTGACCTCATTTGGAAAAGGGAGGAAATAGCTACAGACTTATGAGATGGGGAAATCGTCTGACTTTTTAAGAAAGGGGACAAATCTGACTGTGGAAATTACCATGACATTTCCCTCCTTGCTATTGCTGGCAAAATCATTGCTAGAGTTCTTGCTAACTGACTATGCCCACATGTCGAGAATCTTCTTCCAGAAGCACGGTGTGGTTTTCGAGCTCAAAGGGGAACGACTGACATGATTTTTACTGCTCGGCAGTTACAAGAGAAAAGCAGAGAGCAGAATGAACCACTCTACTTGGCCTTTATAGATCTGACTAAGGCCTTTGACTCTGTCAATTGTGAAGCCTTGTGGGAGATTCTGGCAAGCTACATCTGCCCCGAGAAGTTTATCTCAATCTTAGGACTTCTTCACGATGGCATGTCTGCTAAAGTCCTGGGCACTACCGGCAATAGTGAGCTTTTCAAACTGCGAACGGGGGTCAAGCAAGGATGTGTGATCACACCGACCCTTTTCTCCATCTTTATATCAGCTATTTTCCACCTCATTCAAGACAGACTGCTTAATGGTGTAGAGGTTGCCTACCGAATGGACGGAGGACTATTCAATCTAAGAATACTGAAGGCAAAAACCAAGACCACTGTTACCTCCGTGATCAAGCTTCAATACACTGACGACAATTGGGTCTGCACCACCTCTGACACTAATCTTCAAAGCATTCTGGATGCCTTTGAATACGCGCACCAGAGATTGAGTCTTACCATCAATGTGAAGAAGATGGAGATCCTCTATGAGCCAGCTACTGGTCAGGAGCCTGCCTGCCCATCACTCACCATCTGCAGATCCCAACTGGAGAATGTTCAGAGTTTCCCTTACCTTGGCAGTGTTCTCTCTGTAAAAGCCGACGTTGATGCCGAGATTCAGCACCGCCTTCAAGCTGCCAGCTACGCATTTGGTCAAATGCGAGAAAGTCTTTGACGAGAGAGGTATAAGGACACATACCAAAGTACTCCTTTACAAGGCAGTCATATTAGCAACTCTTCTTTACAGCTCAGAGTCCTAGACCACTTATAGATGGCATCTTAAGACCCTTGAAAAGTACCATCAGTGCTGTCTGCACCATATTTTAGATGTAAACTGGCAGTATCAACGAACAAACAACAGTGTTTTGAACGAGGCAAACTGTACAAGCATCAAGGCCATGGTGATCTGAAATCAACTGCACTGGTTAGGCCCTGTTCTCAGGATGGAGGATTCTCGTCTTCCCAAACAAGTCTTCTATGGTGAACTCGGCTCAGGCACATGATCACAAGGGGGACAGAGAAAGTGTTTCAAAGATACATATTAGGATGTTCAATTAATTGCATAGCAACCCACTTCTCAGCCACCTTGGAGACTATTGATAAAATACTAATTGGTCGATAGTTTCCTGGTTTGTTTTTATCGCCAGCCTTAAACACTTAGGTAACTTTGGCTTTCTTCCCCACTGTTGGTACATTTGACTGTTTAACAGACAAGTTTATCAGATAAGTCATTGGGCTTGCAAGAGCCTCCTTCTTAAGTTTTAAGAGGCTGTTGTCAAGACCAAAAACATCTTTAGCTTTAGAGCTTTTCAAGGAAGAAATGATTTTTAGCACATCAGTGAGAGTTATTTCTTTTATACAGAAAACTGGTTTGCTTTCATCAAGAGGTTTACTCAAGATAATTGGCCGTTTAAAATTTATTGTTAAACTGTCGACTGTGTTTATAAAAAAAATCATTAAAAGTACTAACAACATCCATATTGCCATTTAGCATACCACCCACCTGGAGCTGTATATTACTGAGCTATATATTGTTATTTTGACCTAGTAGTTAATTTAAATTTTCCCATTTCCATTTGCCCCATTTATTACTCCAATCAAAAAGTCAGCTTTAGCTTTACGAATCTGTTTTATCACTTTATTTCTCAGTGAGGTGAACATATGCTGATTACTGATGAGTCCTGTTTTTAAAGATTTTTTAGGGCTTTGTCTCTCGCTTTCATTATTTTCCAAATACCATCATTCAATCAAGGTAGGGATTTTTTTTTTTACATTTCTTAATATCTACTTTTTTAGTGAAGTGATTTAGAACTTCCTGTACATACAGTATATGCTTAATAAAAGTACCACTGCTATCCTCAATTTCATTACTTGTCAATACATCGGACCAATCATATTGTTGTAAGGTACTACACTTTAAATTTTGTATATTACTTTTAGGTATCATGTTAGAGCTGTTAATCCTAGATGATCTGTTTTGGAGTTTTCTGTTTAATTTTCTTGTACATAAAATAAAATTATGATCGGAAATCCCTGATAAAATGATTAAAGGTTTAAGTGATCCCGTCAATCTTTCTTGTGAATATAAGATCAATTATTGTTTTAGAGATTTTTGTCACTCTTGTTGGACCTTGTATGATTTGAGTAAGACTGAAGCTGTCTGTAAGTTGTTTCAGTTTTTTTTATCCATTTTGTTATCCCAACTGATGTTGAAGTCACCTAATAAAATAATTTCCCTTTTAAAATTACAATAATTTAAGATTGTCTTGAGATGACCATAAAATGTCTCTTTAGCAGAGGGGGGTCTATATACACATATAATTGTCATAATCGCCTTTCTAGACAGGGAAAAAGGCACCACGTGCTGACTGTGAGCTTGCAAATTTATTGGATAAACAAAAGTTACAACACAAAAAGTGGAGGAAATACAGGAAAGCCAAGATAGCTACTGCTAAGGCGAGAGCATTGCTGGCTAAACCTGGTTATAGTACTGGAAAAACACAGGTAAGAAAAATGGCAGATCGCTAAGGCGAGGGCATCGCTGGCTAAACCTGGAGAAAGAATGGGAAAACACGTAGCACAAAAATGAAGGACTTACGTGTAGTAGTGGGTAGTTTGAAGTAGGGTGCTGTGCTGGACAACAGTACGCAGCCCCTTAAATAAGGCAAAAAAACCAAATGATAACAAACGATAACTGGTGTGGGCAATCCAGGCAGGAGAAAACAAAAGATACAATTCGGGCCAGCTGGGAATGATAAAAGAGAAAGGGGCAGTCAGAGTTGACAGCTGACAGGGCCACGCCCACGCAGAGCAAAACCCCAGAAGCCACTTACAGCTGTCAACCCCGGAAGAAAAAGAACACAACAAAATACAAATATAAAAATATGGCAAAAATTAGATGTAAGTAAACTCAGAAATACAATAAGCAAACTATAATAAACGTACACGGCAAAATAAATCATACCAAGAAACAATATGGAATAAATGGCAACTCAAAAATGACAACAGAGTACAAACATGGGAAAAAGGCAAACAAGCTGAGCCCGGTGGAATCCCCCCCCCCCCACTCAGAACGTGACATGTAATGGTAAGAGACATTTCTGTTACAACCCGAGTGCCGGTCTCGTCCGCACTCGGCTCATATATCATCCTTTCCAGGCTTTGACAGCAGCGGATCCCTTCTAGCTCCCCGGGCTCTTATTGTGACAGCGGCTGGTGGAGCTCCCTGCTGTCAAAGCCAACAGCTGTGCTGCATTTGGGGTCATTAGTTCCCGGTGTTAAAAGCGGGTGCTGAATGCACCCCGATGCAGCAGTCTCTGTTAAACCTCCTGTTATACCACGGCCTGTTAAACCTCCTGTTATACCACGGTCTGTTATACCACGGTCTGTTAGACTTCGTCTGTTATACCTCCTGTTTATCTCCGTGAAGTTCTCATCGTCTGATGCTTCGGGCGTCCCCCGGCTCAGACGCCGTTCTTTCATCATCCATTGTAAGTTCCTCGTGATTATCCTACCTGCACTGTCGTGTGTATTTTTCCCTGTTCCTTCACCCCCCAGTAAACATCACTGCAACTCACTGGTGACTGCTGGCGTCTTATGGTGGCTCGTGAGGGCCACCGCGACAATTTCAGGGGAAAGGATTATGTTCAGCTCAATACATTCAATGTGAATTTCTGGTGGCCACACAACGAGCTCACACTTTAAACACTCATTCACATAAACCAACAGACCTCCTCCCTCATCCTTCCCCTCTGTCCCTTCTAAAAGTATTACACCCAGAGATGTTTACAGCAGATGTGGGTGATGAATGGATTAGTCAGCTTTCTGATATACCAAAGATGTCAATATTCGACTCAGTTAATAAATGCTCCATTTGCTCCGTTTTATTCATCACACTACGAATGTTGATATGTCCCAACAGAAGTCCCTTTGGTTTGGAATGAGGATCCCAGATTAGATGTTTAGCACTGTCACGAGTTTGAAAAAGATGCATTTTGCATTGTTTCTTTATTTTTATCGCTGGATTAAGTGACTGCAGTTTAACTTTAGGCGCAGAGTTTAAATTCACAGTTGCTGTTGGCGGAGATGTGTCAAGCTCACATTCACCATTGAGCACGGGGACTGCTGGTATATCTGGTGGCTGGGAGACTGGTGTTAACTCTGGCGCTGATGTTAGCCTCACCACCAACATCCGCTCCGGTGAAGGCATTAGCTTTGAGGTTGGTGCTAACTCTGGCAGTGGTGTTAGCATTGGCGCAGGTGTCAGTTCCAATGACAGGATTAGCCTCAGCGCTGGTGTTAGCCTCTTCGCTAATACTAGCTCCGGCATTGACATTAGCCTCATCGTTAGTATTAGCTCCAGCATTGACATTAGCCTCGTTACCAGTATTAGCTTTGGCGTAGATATTGGTAGCAACCTCGGCGCTGGTGACAGCCTCAGCAATGATGGTAGTCCTATCATTGGAATTAGCCTCAGTACCGGTACTAATTTCGACGGCTGAAGCACTGGTACTTGCCCCAGCATTGGTGTTAGTAGAGGTGTTATCATTGGCGCTGGTCTGAGTACCAGTGCTAACCTCGACAGTTGAACATTCCAGTTATTAGCAAGAGAGGGTACCAGCGGTATTGGTGGAAGCAAAGAGGTGTTGATAAAAAATGGTAGTCCCATTTACAGATTATTCCAGCTGCTAGCAAAAGCTATAAGTGCAGTTGCCTTGCCAGTCATGTTGGAGGTTAGCGGGCCGGGGCTGGTCTGGACATCACCCACCAGTAATATCAAAGCAGCAAAATGTATGAATTCACATAGACAATAAGAGTGGATGTTGTCTCTTGTGTTGTTGGTAGTATCCTGGAGCGGCCATTATCCAGGGGTATTGTATCCACCTTAGTCCTAGGCCCCATGATGCCTTGCGTGAATTATGGTAGCAACTTCTGGTACTAGTTTAGAACATATTGTGGAGGAACAAATAAGTTCAGGCGAGATGCTACGAGCTGGAAGGTTTCATAGTTTTATTTCCTCCATCATGAGACACACTGTAGCGCTGTGCGCTGTGGCTGTGTGTGCTGTCATGTATAGTAAGCTCTTTTATACAGACAAGAGAGAATGCATGGCACATTTGCATATTGATATACATATCAGTCAATAAATATCAATCGCGTGATTAACTGGGCCCGGACGTCCTCTCCTTAATCCAGGGATGTATAACAATAGCCATTGTTCTGATTGTCTCCTATGGGCTCTCTGTCCGTATGCAAATTGTTCTGCTTCCTGCCGCCTAGCTGAGTGTGAAGGCTGAATGTCCATGTAGATTGTGGTGGGTCACCAAAGGGCTCCCCCCAGAACACTCAGCAGGGGGTGTGACCCCCCCCCCCCCCCGTTTGGCTCCAGGTCCAGTAGAACTGTCGGAAGGCATGTCAGTCCGTGAGGGGGACGGGGGAGGGGTGGAAAGGGCAGTGTGCTCCGCTCCGAGTTCCAGCACGTTGAACGGCCGTGGATCGTGGGCGCACGGGCTGGTGTGCAGTCGTGCGTAATGGAACCAGATGGTGATCGGCCAGCTTAGGGAGTGAGGTGCGGGAAAAGCTCTGTGCAGGAGGAGGGGGAGGGGGTGGGAGTAAGCGAGTGCCGGCCTGGGATGTCAAAGGTGTCTGGGCCGCGCAAAACTTGCGTGTGGATCCGTGATGGTGAGGGACTTTCCCGTGAAGCCTGGTGGAGATCCACAGTGGCTGTGAAAAAAAAAAATTATATCTCTGACTCTTTCGCGGCTCAATCCAGCGAGGATGTGGGGAAGGCGAGCGGCCAAATTCCCCGAGGATGCGTAGCGGCTGTGAAACAACTGCAGCTGTGTGAAGCGGTTTGGCTTTAGGTGCGGGAGCAGCGTTAAAGTCATCAGGGAAGGCAATCGGCAAAATTCCTGTTGTGCGCCATGACTAAGAAACCCATACAACGTCCTGTGTGCGGGCTGCACATCTGCTCCAGGTACTTGAGCAGCCCTGAAGGTTCCGAGGGTGGCGATCGGCCGTTTTTCTCGGGCATGTGCAGCGGCGGAGGATGATGTATCAGTCTGTGGAGCCAGTTTTGTCCTGTGCATGGCATGCGCTTGGTGCAGTGACCACATAACTGGCAGTTGCGCTGTCCTCGTAATCCTGCGGTGAGCGTGCGGGGCTTCAGTGCGCGGGAGGTCCGCTGTCCGGAGTTTAGTCAGAGTCGGGGAGCTTGGTGGAAATCAGCACAGTCGGCGTCAATGACTGTCCCCGTTCAGGCTGCTTCCTTTGTTCGCTCATGTCGTTCATGGTGCATTTTGGTCCCAACGCTGCGCTCTGGAGTGCACTCCGGTGAGGATGAAGAGGTTGCAGGCGTTCTCTGGTCCTCTGTGTCCACAGCATGGTGAGAGGGAGGAGACGGTCATCCTCCCTCGTCAGGTCACCAGTGTGGAGGGGAGAGATCAGGCGAGGGTCGCACCATGACGGGTGCTGGGGCTTTCCCGGTCGGGGTCATCTCCGGGGTGTTCGCCTCGTGTTCCATTCTTTGTCAAGGGTCACCAGTGTGGAGGAACAAATAAGTTCAGGCAAGATGCTACAAGCTGGAAGGTTTCAGAGTTTTATTTCCTCCATCATGAGACACACTGTAGCGCTGTGGCTGTGTGTGCTGTCATGTATAGTAAGCTCTTTTATACAGACAAGAGAGAATGCATGGCACATTTGCATATTGATATGCATATCAGTCAATACATATCAATCGCGTGATTAACTGGACCCGGACGTCCTCTCCTTAATCCAGGGATGTATAACAATAGCCATTGTTCTGATTGTCTCCTAGGGGCTCTCTGTCCGTATGCAAATTGTTCTGCTTCCTGCCGCCTAGCTGAGTGTGAAGGCTGAATGTCCATGTAGATTGTGGTGGGTCACCACAATATGGTTGTTACTGAAATGGGACACTTTTCCTTGTTAAAAAACAATGACTTCAGCATCAGAAATGCGGGAATACGGCCTCTTGCACCTCAAAACAGTAACATTATAGGACCTGGGGGAAGTCAGATTATTTAGCACCTCAGACAGAGACAGTGAATAAGCATGGAGTTCCTGGCGAGACAGCTGGAAGTAGTCAGGGACATAGGGGGTTGAATGCAGTGGAGTGTAAATGTCATGCTGTGTGATGAGAAATTGCCACGAAACGTGTGAAGAGTGATTTGAGGGAAGAGAGGAGAGCTTGTTGAGATCATTCATTCTGTCCTGTGCTTGTGAGATGTGAAGTGTGTAATAAACTGTCTGTCCATGGATCTGCCTCTTATTTGACACACTCCACACTGGTGACCCAAGACGTATTATGGAACACGAGGCAAGAACCCCAGAGCCGGCCTGGTCGGGAAGCCCCAGCGATGCAGCAGCCATCCCACAGACAGCCGGGACTGGAGCCCCCAGCAACGCGTGTGCGGTTTCAATCAAGCTACCAGACTTCTGGCAGCAAAACCCGCGCTCTTGGTTCCACCACACCGAGGCCCAGTTCGCCCTCCGGGGAGTAACGGCAGACAACACCAGATTCTACCATGTGGTCGCGGCGCTGGACGCCCGCACAGCTCACCAGGTAGCGAGCCTGCTTGATCAGCCGCCAGCCTGCAACAAATACGAGGCGCTCAAGGCTGCGCTCACCCGGCGCTACACGCTCTCGGACTTTATAACCACCACCTTTATAACCAGCACTTTATAACCACCACCGGGCCACCCGTTTTTGCAAGACCTCGGCGCTTGGACGCAGCTAAACTGGCCATAGCGCGCGAGGAGTTCGCCAACCTGGAAAGGTTGGGCATCATCAGGTGTTCGAACAGCCCATGGGCATCCCCGCTACACATGGTCCCTAAGGCTGAGGGAGCGTGGCGACCGTGCAGTGATTTCCGCAGGTGCCACAGAGCACGACCGCTATCCGATTCCCCACATACAGGATTTTTCCGTTCACCTTGCCGGAGCACGCATTTTTTCCAAAATAGACCTGGTCCGCGGTTACCACCAAGTCCCAGTGCGCGCAGAGGACGTACCTAAAACAGCGGTAATAACTCCGTTCAGTCTATTCGAGTTCCTGCGCATGCCATTCGGGTTAAAAGGCGCGGCACAGACATTCCAGCGCATGATGGATGCAGTGCTGCGCGATCTCCCGTTCGTGTTCGTCTACCTGGACGATATCCTGGTAGCCAGTGCGTCCGAAGACGAACACGAAACCCACCTCAGGACGGTTTTCCGGAGGTTGGAGGAGCACGGGTTAATAATCAACCCGGCGAAATGCCAGTTCGGCGTGACGGAGATTGATTTTTTGGGGCACTGCGTCTCTCCGGAAGGAGCGATCCCGTTGCCCGACAAAGTGCGCGCCGTGGCGGATTTTCCCCAGCCTCAGACGGTCAGGGCGCTGCAGGAATTTTTGGGGATGGTGAACTTTAATAACCGTTTCCTTCCCCGCACGGCGCAGCTCATGCAACCATTGTACACCGCGATCAAGAGACAGAAACCCGCGGATGGGGTCGAATGGACCCCGGAGCGAGAGCGGTCGTTCCCGGAGGTTAAAGCAGCCCTGGCAAACGCCGCACTGCTGGTGCATCCGGACCCGGCGGCCCGCATAGCGCTCACCACCGACGCTTCAGACGTGGCCGTAGGGGCTGTCGTAGAACAGCGCATCGCTGGGGCTTGGCAGCCGTTCGCTTTTTTCAGCAGAACTTTGCGCGACAGCGAACGTAAATACAGTGCGTTCGACAGGGAGTTGCTGGCTCTCCACCTGGCCATACGCCACTTCCAGTTCTGGCTGGAAGGGCGCAGCTTCACCGCGTTCGTGGACCACAAGCTGCTAACATTCGCGATGGCCAAGGTTTCAGAACCGTGGTCGGGCCGGCAGCAGAGACAGTTGGCCGCGATCTCAGAGTTTACTACCGATATTCAGCATGTGTCGGGTAAACTGAATGTGGTGGCGGACTGCCTCTCGCGCGCAGTGGTGGCCCCGGTCTACGTGGGGATAGATTACGCAGCCATGGCCGCGGAGCAGATTAGCGATACAGACATGCGCGTGCTCCAGTCTGGACTAACAGGGTTAAGGCTGGAGAGCAGGGTGCTGTAAGACGGCATGCCCCCCCTAATCTGCGATGTCTCCATGGGACGCCCACGTCCGGTGGTCCCGGTCGCGTGGCGCCGCTGCGTGTTTGAGTCGGTTCACACTCTGGCGCACCCAGGAGTGCGCGCGTCGGTCAAAATGGTGGGAGAGAAGTTTGTGTGGCCGAGCCTACGCAAACAAGTAAAAAAGTGGGCTGCAGCCTGCGTGGCGTGCCAACGAGCCAAGGTACACAGACACACGAAGGCTCCCTTGGAGTCGTTTCGGGTACCGGCTAAGAGGTTCGACCACGTTTACGTGGACCTCGTGGGCCCCCTCCCGTCATCACAGGGGTGCACGCACCTCCTGACAGTGGTGGACCGCACCACGCGCTGGCCAGAAGCAGTCCCGCTGGCGGCAACTACATCCGCAGACGTGGCACGCGCTTTTTTAACAGCATGGGTGGTGCGTTTTGGAGTCCCGTCGGACATTACGTCTGACAGGGGCCCTCAATTTGTGATGGCCTGCATGATGGATGGCCCGCAGCCTGGGGGTTGCAATTCATCGCACAACCGCGTACAACCCACAGGCCAACGGGTTATGTGAGCGTTTTCATAGATCACTGAAAGCAGCACTCAGGGCTTCACTGACGGATGCAAATTGGGTGGATAGGTTGCCGTGGGTTTTATTGGAGTTGCGCTCCGTGCCAAAAGAGAATTTGGAAGCTTCCCCGGCAGAGCTTGTTTTTGCGCAGCCCCTACGGCTGCCCAGGGAATTTCTGCCAGATAATCCTGCGCCGGACAGCTGCCCGTCCCAGCTTTTGCAGCGTAGTGCAGACACAGGCATGCTCCCGGGCCCGGCCCACCACTGTTTTCCGCGTCCTTTCGTGCCTAAAACTTTGAAGAACGCGGAGTTCGTGTTCATCAGACATGACGCCCACCACCCTCCATTGCGCCCACCCTACGATGGACCATTCAGAGTGTTGGAAACAGGGGATAAGCATTTTGTGCTAGACTTGGGGGGTAGACGGGAGAAAATTGGCATAGACAGACTCAAACCCACCTTTGTAGCGGCGGACGAGCAAGTGCTGTTGGCTAGGGCCCCTCGGCGTGGAAGACCCCCACGGAGAGCTCCCCAGGGAAACGATTCGCCAGAGCAGCCACACGGACAGAGCGAAGTTTCCCCCCCCCCCCCTTGCCACAGCTCACCCGCAGTCAGACACACTCCCAGCAGCCCCCCACCGGCACAGCAGCGCCACGGAGGCGGTTAACCCCAGTTACAGCAGATATGGGAGGAGACTGAAGCAAAAACGGCGTGTGGACTGATGTTCTGTCTTAAGATGCTGGCGGGGGGGGGGGGCGGTATAGGACCTGGGGGAAGTCAGATTATTTAGCACCTCAGACAGAGACAGTGAATAAGCATGGGAGAACAATGCCCAGGGAGTTCCTGGCGAGATAGCTGGAAGTAGTCAGGGACATAGGGGGTTGAATGCAGTGGAGTGTAAATGTCATGCTGTGTGATGAGCAATTGCCACGAAACGTGTGAAGAGTGATTTGAGGGAAGAGACGAGACCTTGTTGAGATCATTCATTCTGTTCTGTGCTTGTGAGATGTGAAGTGTGTAATAAACCGTCTGTCCATGGATCTGCCTCTTATTTGACACACTCCACAACATAATCATACCACTTCCCACGACTATTGAGGGATGGAAAGATGACCTTAAAAAGTAGCCTCGTACACAGTAGCTCCATTAGTTAGCACCGCTGCTAAGATGCTATCGGCATAAACAAATGACCCGTGCTGGCAAAATGAGTCACTTTGAGGACATTTTCAAAATTGATGTAATGTTATTTCCATATTCTGTATTGAAAGACCTTCAAAATGATATTTAATTTGTAGGTAATACGCAAAAACTGACCCAGAAAAAGACGATTTTGTGGTCTATATTAATCATATATTCCATAACCTACATACTATGTTGAAGCATGTGGAAATGTTTAGTATTTACATATGTAAAGTGTGTTGCTATCCCTGTGCTGTTGCAATCCTGGAATTTCCCCGTTGTGGGACTAATAAAGGCTTATCTTATCTTATCTTAAAGGACTTCACACCTCTGAAAGGACAAAGGCTCTCAACCACCGAGCGAAGAACAAAGATGTTCCCAGACACGGCGGAGGAGACCGGAGGAGCCACCCTCACCCCCTAAGGCGAGGAGAGGAAATACCAAGACAATGGGGGGATTAAGATAATGAGGGATGTCAGCCTTTGTTATGCATGTCTTTTGTTGTGTGCAAGTATAAAGTCAGTGAGCCGGAGACATTCTGCCTCTTTTCCCTTCTGCCACTCTGCACCAGATGAGACTTGTTAGAAGAGCTGAATATTAAACTTTGTTTATAAATCAAATCGCCTCTTCATTTCCAAGCTCTTCTACAGATTTGTTTATATTTTAGCTAGGTTGAAACTTCGATCGGTTGGGAATTACGTCTTCCGCAAAAGCATAGGTATTTTTAGAAAGTATGATTTTCTAAGCTTTCCAATGATACCAGACACTCATGGGGGTTTTGTTATGTCCATAATTGTAGATATGAAAAGCGAGTCTCAACTCAGTTAACACGGTTTAACTTTTTTAACTTTTTAAAAAAAAAAAAAAAAAGACAAAATGTAGAGAAATTAAGAGTTCAGATAAACACCACTAGTCTTTGAACATTCATAATATACAGGACCTACACTTAATCTGTGTGCTTTACACTAGCTTTTCTGTGTATTTGTCTAGGGTTAGAATGTAAAAAAAAACAAAAAACAAAAAACAAAACAAACAAAAACAAAACAAAACAAAACAAAACAAAAAACAAGAGTAGCAATAGCAGATATTTATTCTACTAAATATTCTAAAAAAAACAAAAAACAAAAACAACTTAGTTTCTCTCTTAAACATTTTAACCTGAGCAACTCACCCTTGACCGGGGGATCCTGGTTCGATCCCAGCCTCCGGCCAGCGGTGGTCTAAATATAACACTTAACTATAGACAGAGGCTTATAGCACTCTCCTGTTGGCCAGGTGGCTTCAAGACGAAGGAAGCAGAGCCTCTTCCGCCCACTCTTTTATACCTAGGGTGGCGTCACCGCCGGAAACCAGTAGTGCCCACCCCAGTCTGTCCCGTGACCAACCCGGCCGCCATCTTACTAATACCAGCCTGTTTCCATACATAACAGGTTTTCCTGGGACTTTGCCGCTACCAAACAAAGAAAGAGTCACGATTTATGACTTCTCGTTGCCTGTACTCATAATGACACAGTGTGTATTCCGACCAGCACATCTCCACTGCAATGAAGTCGGCTGCATTTTGTTAAAATATGTTGGACATAATCAAATTTACCTTAGAGCAGACGTACGCCACAACACCGTGCCCACCCCAGTCTGTCCCATGACCAACCCGGCCGCCATTTTACTAATACCAGCCTGTTTCCATACATAACATTTTTCCCCCCTCAAAAAAAAATGCCAAGCACACAGATGACCCACCCAAATTTAACTCCTGACACACACACTACTCCAAAATATGTACAAGAAACAAATAAAACATCTATCCATTCACACAACTAAGGCTGAGGGGCTGGGTAGACCACCAGCCCCCCCTACACGGCTGAGCGGATCATTCTGCCGCTTGGAACAGGGAAATGTAAACAGAAATAAAATTAGACCATGTTTCTAACTAAAAGTAATCCCGTAACATAACAAACAATACATACAATAAAACACAAGACATATCCTACAGGTGGCCCCCCCACCCCAACTCCCACTCCACCCTGGGCACACAGAGTAAAATGAACAAAAGTGGCAAACCAGATAAAAAACAATTCAATTAAACCAAATTCACATACAGTAGACATTCAACCCAATTAATACCAGTCATACATGCCAGGCGAACTCCAGAAAATACAAAAGAGAGGCCATCGGCCAGACCAAATATACCCCAAATTAACTCAGTTTACTAGGGTTGACAGCATCCAATCCACCTGGACTAGGCACTCCAAATAATAATAATGATAACTCAATTAAACATTTTCAAAATAGTACACAAATTTGCATAAATAAAATCACTTTGCTGAGCCCCAATTGATAAAATACACAAATAAATGCCAATGATATAATAGAAAACACCACACAAAGGCTCAAATATAATATTTCCCGTTCTATTCTCCCTTTTTTTTTGTTTTTTAGTAAAATTTACCGGGGCACCAAATAGAAAAACCTAACATAAAACAGGACTGAAGAAACAAGACAAACATGCAAAATAAAACCCTCAGTCCCCGGATGGATCCCTCTCATCCATCCATCCATCTCCGTCGTTTCATATTGGGGCTCCTGCTGCGTCGCCTCCTCTCCATCTCCGGCAGCCTCAGATCCCTCGGATGTCTCCAGACGTGGACAGACCTACACCCGAACTCCTCCATCCGACCCAGCTCCACCTGGAACCACCTCTGGTAGTCCTGCTGCTGGCGTGGACTGTGATCTATACAAACTCGAGCCTCAACCTTGGTCTTCGAGGGAGCCCACTTCTTTTTCATCAGATCACCGGTCCTGCGACTGGCCCCCGACTCCAGCGGCTCCAACTTGCGGGCTCTCCTGGGTCTTCTTTTGGGAGCGCTTTACGACAACCATGCTCCGTGATCTAGCCCCGTTTTCTCCCGGCGTTGGCGCCTCATCCTGATGAGCCTTATCGGGGTCCCGCCGTGCCGTCCGACACCCTCGTCCAGGGCAGCCTGCGTGACAGCATCGGGTCAATCCCGAGAGGACTCCGCGTGGCGCAGCGTGTGCTCTCCTAAATAAACATTGACCGTCCAGTCCTGGTCCCATACCTCAGCACCCTCCAAAGCAGGAACAGGTCGGCTCCACAGTCCGCCCCCAGACCACTCCTCGCCGGAAACGTTCGCGATGGAGAACCCCAAGCTGTAAAAGAGGTTGCCATGACATTAACGTCGGACACAGAGATGTTGATGCGAGCGCTGGGCGACACACTGTCCTTATATCAGGTCTCCATCTCCACATAGCCCAATATAGCCAACCTGTTCCGCCAATAACCATAATACTCTACTTTGTTGCCTTCTTATTTGTCGGTGGGGAAACAGAACTTCAGAACTTCAGAACTGAGATTTGGGGCAGCACGGTGGTGCAGTGGTTAGCACTGTTGCCTTACAGCTAGAAGGTTCCTGGTTCGAATCCCCAGGTTGGCAGGGGTTGGAACCTTTCTGTGTGGAGTTTGCATGTTCTCCCTGTGCTGCGTGGGTTTACTCCGGGGGCTCCGGTTTCCTCCCACAATCCAAAGACATGCATGTTAGGTTAATTGGCTGTTCTAAATTGTCCCTAGATATCTGTTTCCTATAGGCCCTTAGAATAGAGGGTTAGTATTAGTGAAAACGCTTTGAGTGGTCTTTGTGACTAGAAAAGCGCTATATAAGTGCAGGTTAGTTAGTTAGTTAGTTAGATTACCGCTCCCGTATTAACCAAGAGCGGGACCTGGACTCCATCCAACATAATGTTGCAGCCAATCCTTCCTGTCATTTCTGGAGAGACAGTGTGCACAACGGTCGGAGTCTTCTGTGCAGCACCTGGATCCCTCCCACGGCTCCTGCGTACAAAGTTTTCGCACACCCTGGCAAAATGGTTTAACAACCCACATTTGCCACAACGCTTTCCTTTCGCCGGGCACACTCTGGACTTATAGTGGTGCTCAGTGGACCCACATCCATAACATTTTGGCATACCAGAGGCAGACCTTATCCTGACCACGGAGGCAAAATCATCCTCTCCGCACTCGCCATCACCAGGGTCCAGACGCAGTGCCTCAGCACAAGACACATTCTTCTCCAGAGGGGCCCCTTCAGTTAGACCCCTCGCGATGGTCTCTGCTGCCTCGTAGTTGAGCGAGCTCGATGGCCTCCGCTAATGTCATCTCTCCTGAGTGAGTTAACAACCTGGACCGGGCTGCCGTGCAACAAATGTGCTCCGCCAACTGGTCCCGAATCATCTTGTCCTCCAGGATCCCGAATCTGCATTCCCTCGCTAGCTCTCGGAGGTCCGCCACGAATCTTCGTATGGACTCACCCGACCGCTGGTGGCGCTGTCGAAAGTGAATGCGTTTCACAATGACGTTCTCTGGCGCCTTAAATTAGCACGCCATTAGCTGTACCACATCGTCAAAACTGTCCGCTCTGCCCAAGTTTTCAAGGATTCTCTGCCCTTCCATTCCTAAATTATGGACTAACACAGCTTGTGCACGGAGCTTCTCCATTTCTCCCAAACCCAGTGCCACAAGGTAGTTGGTAAAGGCAGTGAATCACCTAGACCACGGCACAAGCGGCTCGCCCGGAGCCTTGAAGAACGGCTGAAAGCTGGCAATGGAGCGTTCCATTACCACTTTTACCTCGTCGCCAAATGTTATGTCCATAATTGTAGAAATGAAAAGCAAGTCTCAACTCAGTTAACAGGGTTAATAAAAAATAACACTTAACTATAGACAGAGGCTTACGGCACTCTCCTGCTGGCCAGGTGGCTTCACGACGAAAGAGGCAGAGCCTCTTCCACCCACTCTTTTATACCTAGGGCGGCGTCACCGCCGGAAACCAGTAGTGCCCACCCCGGTCTGTCCCGTGACCAACCCGGCCGCCATCTTACTAATACCAGCCTGTTTCCATACATAACAGGTTTTCCTGGGACTTTGCCGCTACCAAACAAAGAAAGAGTCACGATTTATGACTTCTCGTTGCCTGTACTCATAATGACACAGTGTGTATTCCGACCAGCACATCTCCACTGCAATGAAGTCGGCTGCATTTTGTTAAAATATGTTGGACATAATCAAATTTACCTTAGAGCAGACGTACGCCACAACACTGTGCTTGGATATCATCTGTCACCGTGTGGTGAGAAGCCTCCATTTATCCAGTCTATTGGCACAACCACGAACACCAGCAAGTACCAGACCTATGCAAAAACATTCAAAAAATACAAAAACAAGAAGAGCTGAAATTAGCTGCCCCTTGAGTGCAAAACACATATGTGAACTATACATTAAAATGAATTTGAAAAACTTTTAAAAACGCTATTTTAAATGCCCCTACTGGCCCACTCTCACTGACTGATTTAACACTAGATCAGCCGAAACCAGAAGCTCCACCCGTAATCGCTCCTACAGCGGCACCCCCAGGAATAAGGTGGATATAGGAAATGCTGGCTTCCTTCTGCCAGAGAGTATGTTGGCCCATTGTTTTTCAAGTAAAAACAATGCCATGTCGTGGTCAGCAGTAAGTATAAGATTAATCCAAAGTTTAGGATAAGGCCTTGTGCAGTGACAGAGAGCCTTTTAACATCATTAGATGGTTTTAGGGACACACTTAGGGACACACTCGCAGCGCCTGCCTGGGTGCATGTGTGCCTGGTAGCCATCTTACCAAGCAGTTACTATCACATGCATTTTCACTCACACGCATGCCCTTTAGCCAGCACAAAACTTGTCTTCAACAAGCCGTCATGATCACAGTTCACATTAGATAATGTACCTCTGTGCATTAAAGGGATGGACACACCTCTGAATAATTAAACAGACCTCTTTGCACAATGCACTCAGAGGAAAATTTGTCATTGCATTGACAATAAGAACTTGGAAATGCCCATAAACACGTCCTGTGTCAGTGACAACTGATTATTGACCGCGTCCTTGCAATATGGCCCAACTTGTCCCAGCTGGCGTGGGAACACCTTGGTGTTCCCTCTGAAGAGCTGGAGTAGGTGGCTGGGGAGAGGGAAGTCTGTGCTTCCCTGCTTGGACTGCTGCCTCCGTGACCTGGATCCCCGGAAAAGTGGTAAAAAATGGATGGATGATTGTTCATTGTATTTATTGTAATCATATACACTAATCTATGCTATCAAACGTTATGAACACAAATATAGACTCTTTGCATTCTGTAGTGCATGTACAGAGCAACAGAATAATAGAAATAATAATAATAATAATAATATTTATTATCAGCACATTGAAATCAAATGGGCATGAGCAGTGTAGTCTGTTTTTTAAAAAATATTTCTCACTGGATTGGTAAGTAAGTAAGTAAGCATTTATTTGCAGACTCAAGGTCCATAAACAATACATAAATTATGGATCAGCACAAAAAGGACAAAAGAATATTAAAAACAAGAAAGACATTGTGTATATACAGTGGTGTGAAAAAGTGTTCGCCCCCTTCCTGATTTCTCAGTTTTTGGTATGTTTGTCACACTTAAATATTTCAGATCATCAAACAAATTTAAATATTAGACAAATTTAAATATTAAACAAATTTTAATATTAGACACAAAATACAGTTTTTAAATGAAGGTGTTTATTATTAAGGGTAAAAAAAAATCCAAACCTACACGGCCTGTGTGAAAAAGTAACCCCCCCACCCCCGTTAAAACGTAAATTAACTGTGGTTTTATCACAACTTTGGAAAGCTGAGTTCAATTTCTCTAGCCACACCCAGGCCTGATTACTGCCATACCTGTTCTCAATCAAGAAATCACTTAAATAGGACCAGACTGACAAAGTGAAGGAGAACAAAAGATCCTCAAATGCTAGACATCATGCTGCGATCCAAAGAAATTCAGGAACAAATGACAAAGAAAGTAATTGAGATCTATCAGTCTGGAAAAGGTTATAAAACCATTTCTAAAGCTTTGGGGCTGCAGTGAACCATAGTGACAGCCATTATCCACAAATGGCAAAAACATGGAACAGCGGTGAACCTTCCAAGGAGTGGCCAGCTGACAAAAATTACCCCAAGAGCGCAGCGACGACTCACCCAAGAGGTCACAAAAGACCCCACAACAACATCCAAAGAACTGCAGGCCTCACTTGCTTCAGTTAAGGTCAGTGTTCATGACTCCACATAAGAAACAGACTGGGCAAAAATGGCCTGCATAGCAGAGTTCCAAGACGAAAACCACTGCTGAGTAAAAAGAACATAAAGGCTCATCTCAGTTTTGCCAGAAAATATCTTGATGATCCCCAACACTTTTGGGAAAATACTCTGTGGACTGATGAGACAAAAGTTGAACTTTTTGGAAGGTGTGTGTCCCATTACATGCAGCGTAAAAGTAACACAGCATTTCAGAAAAGGAACATCATACCAGCAGTAAAATATGGTGTTGGTAGTGTGATGGTCTGGGGCTGTTTTGCTGCTTCAGGACCTGGAAGAATTGCTGTGGTAAATGGAACCATGAATTCTGCTGTCTAGCAAAAAATCCTGAAGGAGAATGTCCGACCATCTGTTCGTGAACTCAAGCTGAAGCACACTTGGGTTCTGTAGCAGGACAATGATCCAAAACACACCAACAAGTCCACCTCTGAATGGCTTAAGAAAACAAAATGAAGACTTTGGAGTGGCCTAGTCAAAGTCCTGACCTGAATCTGATTGAGATGCTGTGGCATGACCTTAAAAGACAGTTCAACTTGTCTACTAGACCCTATTCTTCCCAGGTTATTTAAAGAAGTCCTCCCATTTATTGGTAGCTCTATTCAGTTCTTCAAAAACATTAAGCCACATACCGCAGGCTTTTAAAACTGCTTTACTTAAACTGTTACTTAAAAATCCAACACTGGATCCAGGAGTTTTAGCTAACTATAGACCGATTTCTAATCTGCCTTTTATTACTTGTACGCTACTACAACACCACTCTCAACTCCTGCCTGAACCAGTTAGCCCCTATCAAAACTAAAACAGTCTCCTTTACTCACTCTGCTCCCTGGTACACTCCTGAACTCCATGCCATGAAATCCCATAATCAACAGCTGGAAAGACTCTACAAGAAAACAAACCTAACAGTTCATTTCCAAGGCTAAACAGACCACCTCCAACAATACAAGACTGCCCTCAACACAGCCGGGTCCAACTTCTACTCTCACTTCATACATGCTGGTTCCAACAACCCCAAAATTCTCTTTTCCACAATAAACAAACTTCTCAAACCCATCAACAACATCTCGCCAGCGTTCACTGCTGAAAAGTGCAACTCATTCCTGTCCTTCTTCCAAACAAAGATCACCACCATCCACAGCAACCTGACCACCTTCCTTCCGATCCTAACCCCTCCATTACCTCCTTCCCCCACCTCTATTCAACCATTGTCTCATTTCCCCACACTGATCCCTCTAGAACTCACTAAAACCACAGACATGAGAAGCCCCACATCCATACTGGACCCCGTCCCCTCCACACTTATCAAATCCTGCCTCCCATCCCTCTCCCCACTCATCTGCAACATCATCAATGCCTCTCTCAGCTCCGGCTCAGTTCTTGATTCCCTGAAACTCGCCGCTGTCACCCCAATCCTCAAAAAACCTGGACTAATCTCTGACATCATGAATAACTTCCGTCCCATCTCCAATCTGCCCTATCAAAAATCCTAGAACGTGTTGTTGCCACCCATCTCAAAACCCACCTCACCTCCAATGACCTCTTTGAGACATTCCAATCCAGATTCCGCTCACAACATAGCACCGAAACAGCCCTTCTCAAAGTGACAACCTCCTCCTCTTAGCCGTCTCTGGACTCCTGAGCATCCTCATCATGCTTGACCTCACAGCTGCCTTTGATACAGTCAACCACTCCATTCTCCTCTCCCGTCTGGAAACCTTCCTCAACATCACTGGTACAGCTCTCTCATGGTTCCACTCATATCTCACCAACAAACAGCAATTCATTCACGTCAACAACTGCACCTCCCTCATAGCCTCCTTCTCCCATGGTGTTCCCCAGGGTTCTGTGCTTGTTCCTCCACTCTTCATCATCTATATACTCCTGCTTTTAATATCATCTGCCGACATGGCCTTAACTACCATTGTTATGCCATTGATGCTCAGGTCTACATTTCTACTAATTCCATAACCACAGTAACCTGGTCCATAGTGGAAAACTGTCTCTCTGAAATAAAATCCTGAATGCAAAAGAACTTTCTATAACTTAACTATAAGTCTGACATGATGATCGTTAGCCCAGAATCGCTCATCAATACCACCCACAACTTTAACCTCACTGTTGCAAACTCCACACTTTTCCCATCCCCACAGATACAAAACCTTGGAGTCATCTTTGACAGCCACCTCATTTTTGAAAGGCACATCAATCATATCACCAAAACTGCCTTCTTTCACCTAAAAAACATAGCCTGACTCCATCCCTCACTCACATCCACTGCAGAAACCCTCATACACGCATTTATCACATCCAGACTCAACTACTGCAATAGCATTCTTTACGGTTCTTTATCCAAAGTCTTCCAGAAGCTTGAATACATTAACAACTCAGCCGCCTGTCTCCTGACCCAGTTCTGCTCCTGCGACAACATCACCTCTGTCCTCCAGAACCTCCGCTGGCTCCCAATCTAACAATGCATACAGTTCAAAGTCCTTTTCCTCACCTTTAAAGCCCTCCATCTCCAGGCCCCTTCCTATCTCACCGGCCTGCTGCACCGGCATCCCCTCCCCCCACCACCATTTCCCACTGCCTCTGTTCCTCTGATGCAAACCTCCTCTCTCCACCACACAGAACCTGGGGGGACAAAGCCTTTTCCATCGCAGCCCCCTCCCTCTGGAACTCTCTCTCCCAATACATCCGTGACTGCACAGACTTAAACTACTTCAAATCATTACTAAAAACCACCTGTTCAGACTTGCTTTTAATCTTTAATTTTAATGTTTTTTTATGTAAAGCGTCTTTGAGTGCCTTGGAAAACGCTATACAAATAAAATGTATTATTATTATCATTGCTATTTATTTCAAAAATCTTTGATAGAGTTGTTGTTACGCAATTATTTGACCACTTGTAGGGAAATGGTTTTTTTTAAAGAGTTTCAATCAGGGTTCAGAATTCATCACAGTACGTAAACAGCTTAAGTAAAGGTCACTCACAAACTCCTTACAGCATCTGATAATGGACTTGTTTCTGTACTTGTCCTTTTAGACCTTAATGCAGCTTTTGATACTATCAATCATAATATATATCATAATCGCCTGCTCAATTCTCCATTCACCTGAGAATAAGCAATCAGGGTAACTGAATTCATTACTGGCAAGACTTTGTCATCAACTCAAAAGACGCCATCAAGCCTTTCAGGGTGAGGACGATGGACTGGATTTGGCTGTGGTCATTCTTATTCTAAGTGCTGCACAGTAAACCACCCAAATGCAGATTGTAGATTACTGCTTGATGAAACCAACACATCCATGTCACCAGCAATAAACAGGAATGAGATTCTGAGATGACCGAACAACATTTTTGCCATTGTAGCTGTGCCCATAAAAATTATGTACATTTTATATGTACAAAAAAAGTTTTAGCTATTTAACTAAACTTGACTCCTTGTTGATTTGTCTGTTTGGAAGAGACAACTTTAAACAATAATGATTTATGACCTCAGAAGCCCTTTCCTCTCCATAAATATGGTACAAATTATTCTACTCATAAACCTATCCTTCCAGTCATAAAACCTGAGTACTGAAGACATTTTGAATGCTCCATTCTACAGTCTTACAAACAAACCCATAATTCAAACTAAATCTTGTTTACACCAATCTTTTGTTTTTGTGTCCAAAATGAAAACTACACCAGATGTCATGGTAATCTGATGGCGGGACATTTCCAAGAAACTTTAAACAGTCTTCAGAAGTGTCCAGTACTGCGTTTATACAAATCAGTGGTCTTGTGTAGTTTTCTTCTAAGAATTTCTTCTAAGAATTAGTGAAATAAATCCATGTGACAAAGCTTCATTCCATCGTAAATTAATAACAGCCTGTTTTCCAAATGCTCATCCAGGAAGCTAAGAGAGACGACTTCTTCATATGACCTGGAAAATAAAAGGCAACTTAGATAATCATACCCATACAGAAAATGAAAGAACAGACAGGAATAGGTAAATAAACCTAAAAATAAACATTTTGTTAATATTTAGGAGATACAGAGAAAGATGTCATATGAATGCATATATGATTTGCAACATTTGGATGAGCGAATGGATGAAAATATTGTTTGTTCAAAAAAAAAAAAAAGCCTGTCAGGCACCGATAGACTTTATCAGAACTGCTAATGCTCTGCAGAAATTCTAATGAAGTGAATGCCTTGAGTATAGCTGCATAAAAGCTGGTTGTTTTACATGACAGTGACATGTTTCGGGACCCAGGAGACAGACACTGACGGGCAGATAGTGAACAATAATCTTTATTAGAGTGAAAGGGTGTGTAGTGCAAGTGTGAGTGTGTGGATAGAGTTCTGGTCACTGGAGCTGAGCACCCTGGACGGAGACCCGGCAACCCTGGAACATACAAGCACAAACAATTACTTTTGTCCCACGCAAGTGACAAGCTACAAGTAGCGAGGCTTACTTGGTTGTAGCACAGGTTACGTCCTGCTGAGAACCAGCGGCCGTGCAACGTGGAGGTCAGGGTGTCCGTGAATGTGCTGGGGCTTCCACCCGTGGCTGTGGTAAGGACAGCTCTTCCCGTGACATCGGCTGTGACTCCACAGACCGGGACGATGACAATCCAGATAATAACGAGGTGAGTGATTCCACAGAACGTGGTGATGATGAAACAACAGATGCTGATGACAGTAACTCCACTGATAACGGTGGCCAGTACTCCTGCAACTGATACAGTAATAGTTCTGGAATTTGAGGAGCAAGACGTACTGGTAATCGTGGTGGTAGCGAACTGCTACGTGTGCGTGTTGGTGTAACCCCGTCAGCTGGGGCCGCAGGTCCGCCGCCAAGGGGGTCCACCTGTGCACAGGGGTTAAGGTTAGGAGTAGAGTAACAGACAGTTCTCTTACGTGTTTGACTCTGAAGAGAAGTCCTAGATGAGGTAAGAGAAGTTCTTGACGAAGCCAGAGAAGTTCCTGACGAGGCGAGAGAGAATCCTGACGAAGCCAGAGAGCGGAGTTCAGGTTCTTTCTCCGACGAGGAGGACAGACGACTCCGTGCCGGGCTGTCAGCAACACTGGCTTTTAACAGCTGCTGATTAACACCTGTCGGTCTGTGCACAGCTGGAGTTAATGATGCCAATGACGGCCCAGAGTTCGCCATGACAGACAGTGGTTTAAAGAGCAAAGAAACTGGTCTAATAGCTCATGTTATTTCCTCTGATTTCTATTGTAATAGAATAAAATACAAATACTGTAAATGTGGGTTTAAAAAGAACAGCTTTATGAAATAAATTATCATACGCACATTTACTTCAAACTTGAACTCCGAAGAGATTCATCTGCTAGCATGCAGACATGTTTCATTCTCTCTTTGCCATATGACCCTTTGAAATATTCACTTCAGGTTCAACCTCTGATTTAAATAAAGGTTAAATGTAAAATGGCTGCTATTATTGAGATACTATAATATCCCTAGCTATGATAATGTGGAAAATAATTAAAAAAAAATCTGATTTTAATTCTAAAACATGTTTTACACAGTGGTAATTTTTACGAAAAAATAGAAGACATAATTGGAGCACAGGTTGACATATCCCACTTAATGCAGTGTTATTGGTAAATGTTTGTACTTAGAAAATTATACCATGTTACTGACAAAAAATATGTCTTACTTACAAGGGCTGTACTGACCCACTTCTGGTTACTGTAGGAGTCTGAAATTGCACATGTACAGTGCATCCGGAAAGTATTCACAGCACTTCACCTTTTCCACATTTTGTTATGTTACAGCCTTATTCCATAAGGGATTAAATTAATTTTTCCCCTCAAAATTCTACACACAATACCCCATAATGACAACATAAAAAAAGCTTTTTCAGATTTTTGCAAATTTATTAAAAATGAAAAACTAAGAAATCACATGTACATAAGCATTCACAGCCTTTGCCATGAAGCTCAAAATTGAGCTCAGGTGCATCCTGTTTCCACTGATCATCCTTGAGATGTTTCTACAGCTTAATTGGAGTCCATCTGTGGTAAATTCAGTTGATTGGACATGATTTGGAAAGGCACACACCTGTCTATATAAGGTCCCACAGATGACAGTGTATGTCAGAGCACAAACCAAGCATGAGATCAAAGGAAATGTCTGCAGACCTCTGAGACAAGATTGTCTCGAGGCACAAATCTGGGGAAGGGTACATAAAAATTTCTGCTGCTTTGAAGGTCCCAATGAGCACAGTGGCCTCCATCATCCACAAAATGGAAGAAGTTTGGAACCACCAGGACTCTTTCTAGAGCTGGCCGGCCGTATAAACTGAGCGATCGGGGGAGAAGGGCCTTAGTCAGGGAGGTGGCCAAGAACCCGATGGTCACTCTGTCAGAGTTCCAGTGTTCCTCTGTGGTGAGAGGAGAACCTTCCAGAAAGACAACCAACTCTGCAGCAATCCACCAATCAGGACTGTATGGTAGAGTGGCCAGACGGAAGCCACTCCTTAGTAAAGGCACATGGCAGACCGCCTGGAGTCTGCCAAAAGGCACCCGAAGGACTCTCAGACCATGAGAAAGAAAATTCTCTGGTCTGATAAGACAAAGCTTTAACTCTTTGGCATGAATGCCAGGTGTCATATTTGGAGGAAACCAGGCACCGCTCATCACCAGGCCAACACCATCTCTACAGTGAAGCATGGTGATGGCAGCATCATGCTGTGGGGATGTTTTTCAGCCGCAGGAACTGGAAGACTAGTCATGATAGAGGGAAAGATGAATGCAGCAATGTACAGAAACATCCTGGATGAAAACCTGCTCCAGAGCACTCTTGACCTCAGACTGGGGCAACGGTTCATCTTCCAGCAGGACAACAACCCTCAGCTGACACTGACGCTTCCAATCCAACCTGATGGAGCTTGAGAGGTGCTGCAAAGAGGAATGGGTAAAACTGCCCAAAGATAGGTGTGCCAAGCTTGTGGAATCATATTCAAAACGACTTGAGGCTGTAATTGCTGCCAAAGGTGCATCAACAAAGTATTGAGCAAAGGCTGTGAATACTTATGTACATGTGATTTCTTAGTTTTTTATTTTTAATAAAATTCCAAAAAAAAAAAAAAAACAAAAACTTTTTTCACATTGTCATTATGGGGTGTTGTGTGTAGAATGTTGAGGGAAAAAATAATTTAATCCATTTTAAAATAAGGCTTTAACAACAAAATGTAGAAAAAGTGAAGCGCTGTGAGCACTTTCCGGATGCACTGCATAACAATACATATCTCTATAGATCATGTGGTAATTTGCAGCTCTGAATTCCTAAGAGTTTCTTTTTTACAGGTGCTAAGGTGGAGTAAGGTGTGATAATGGAGCCAGTTGAATGCAGAGCGGTCATCAGGTTCCTGAACTTGAGAGGCTGCACACCACAATAGATGTTCGATGAGATGAAAGATTTATGGGGAGGATGCACCATTGTATGATATAGTCAAGCACTGGCATCAACAGTTCAAGTGTGGTCAGACATCGGGGGAAACAGCACCCATTTCTGGGTGACCACAGTGCGCCATTGATGAAGACACCATCAGGCAAATGGAGTCCACCATTTTGGAGGATCACCACATATCCGTTCACAAACTAGCCCAAGATGTCAAGATCAGTGTGGGGGTCTGTGAAAAAAATCATCTAGGGCTACAACTAATGATTATTTTGGTAGTCAACTAATCTAACGACTATTTTTTCGATTAGTCGACTAATCGCAATTATTTCTCTCATGTCCACCATCTCAGCTTCCTGTTGGCACGGCTCCTGTTCAAGGCTCAAAGTCATGTTTTACCTCACCTTTTAAGCCTGCACACCTGTGAATATCACTTTATTGTCAGTCTCTGCCTTAATATCATGAAACCTATGATAAAAAGTTCCCATAGCTAAATAAAATAATGGCCCATCAAACATGAGTTGGAAACTTGAACTTGACAGCTTAATCAGAACTGTTTTTAGCAACACAATTAAATAACAGACATTAAAGTGCAGTCTTTTGACCCCAAAATAAAGTGCAAAAACTTAAACAGCAACCTCTGCTACTCCATAAAGGGCTGTTGTCATTCTGTGTGTTCAAAACACACTAGAGTAAGGGCGCATTCAGATGGCCACTGTTTGGTGCGGACCAAAGGACCAAACAGTGGCTTCCATGGATAGTGAACGCGCGTTGGAACTCTGGTGCGCACCAAACAAGCAAAGTCTGGTACCCCTGAAAACGGGGGTCTCGGTTCACTTGCGAAGGAAGTCTGGTGCACTCCACTTGCAGTGTGAATCCAAACAGACTATCCAGCGGACCAAAGGGTGGAAGTGTATTTGTGTAATCATAGTAATACGTAGTCTGAGAAGAGAAAGTGGTGTTTACTGTAGTACATTTTGGGTATAAAATAACAATAAAGACAACTGCGCGAATCCGAGAAATCCTTTTACTGGAGAAAGACAAGGAGAAAAGTCAAAAAAGTGTCTCGTTTGTGGGGGAAAAACAACCTGGCTGAAGGGAACGGATTTCCGTTATTGGTCATGGCCAATTGATAAGCCTGATTTTTCTTCTTCGCCGAGATGTTTTCTTCCTGGTCAGTGGTGGTTTTGGCTACAGCGTCCCAAATGAGCAGCTGTTGTAACTGTGTAACGTTGTCCAGGCAGTTTGGTCCGATGCAGTGTGAATGCAAACCAAACCAAATGAAGGTGTGAAAATTCTCGGCATTCCCTGCCCAGTCAAACTGAGACCCCCGGACTATCCTGGTCTGAATGCAGTCTAATATTCAACTCAGTTAAAGCAAAAAAAAAGAAAATAATAAGCTAGTCCATCCTGTTTGAAATCTTGCTGGGTCCAGAAATTTAAAAGTTTCAATTGGCTTCAGATGAAAATAACTTCTTTCAGTCCAAAATAAATTTACAAACACTTTAATGCAGGAATGTGAGCCTTCACTAGACACATATAGTGAAATATTTAAGCCGTTTTATAATTTATTTATAATGATGATGATGATAGATAGACAGACAGACACAGACAGATAGATAGATAGATAGATACACAGCCCGCTTCTTCTGGCTTTTTCTGGCTCACTACTGTGATGTTAATGTGCCATTCATGCATTGTGCCATTCATGCATTGTGTTCATGCTTCCTGTCCTTATTGTGTCTATACACTGATGACAATATGTAGATGTGCCTTGTAACCTCTTTTGTCCTGCAGTTCTGGAGCAGAGGCGATTCCTGGCTTGCAATCTCCTTATTGTTATGTGTGTCTCTCAAATGCAAATGCCCATACCTACTGCTGTGAAGGCCTTTCATGTATTGTCTGTAGTTGGGTATATATGCTGCATTATTCTGCAAATCTCTCTCTCACTCTTTGACTACTGCTGCTGACACACACATCCTGTGTCTCTTTGCTGAGAGCCTGAGGACCTGCTCCAGTCTGCTCACACAAGGGCTGGAGCGGAGATCCTGTGACGGCGGTATGATTTAATAAACCTATTTAAAACTCTCAGTTCGCTCCTTATTTTTTGTGCCGCCATATTGGTGACCCCGAGAATGCACACGCTTTGTGCAACGCAACCTTCTGGTCTGGACAGCCTCGCTGGTGACCCTGAAAAGAGCACACGCCTTGTGCAGCAACCTTCTGGTCTGGACAGTTACGCTGGTGACCCCGAGAAAGCGCACGTTTTGTGCGATGCAACCTTCTGGTCTGGACAGCTACACTGGTGACCTGTTCTTCATGGTGAGATCTGCACGTCTGAGATCTGCACATCCACGCTGGACCGGCCGCGCTCACAGTTTCTCTCCATACGAGAGCGCACGCACCTTGTCCTCTCTCCACGACGGCGACCCATGGCCGACGGAGAACGCAGCGCGTGGACCTGAACGCACCATGACCTATCTACAGCAACTCATTGAACAGGGATGATTAAGCTCCCTGACCCTGTCTCCTCTCCAGCTGGCCCACCCACGCACGGAGCCCCGGCACACGCACCGGGGAGTTACGAGGACGGCGCACCACGCACGGGACGCATACAGCTTTACAGACCCCCATCCTCCTTCGCCGCTGCACACAGGCCCTTCAGGGTTGCTCGTTCACCTGAGGCACGCACGCAGCTTGCTCACAGGATTTACTAATGGTCTTAGCACATAGGGAATTCAGCAGTCTGCGGTTCCCGAGGGCTTTAGGGTTGCGCCCGCACCTAAAGTCAACATGCCAAGTCCCTTTGCTTTTGGTTTTTTTTTTCTTACAGCCGCCCCTGTTTTCTTCATGGCCGCTGTTAATCCTCGCCGCTTCCTTTTTTCTTCACGGCCGCTATTAATCCTTGCAGGACTTAATCGCGGGAGGAGCCAGTGACTAATTTTTCTTCTTGTGGATCTCCACATGTTCAACGGGACATCCCCTCGACATCGTGGACCAACAAGCAATTTTTGCGCGGCTCGGACGATTTCACCGTCTCTGGCCGGCATTTACTACCCCCCACCCCCCTCCACCTCCGCCTGCACAGAGCTTTCCCTGCTCGCTGCCAAAACCAGGCTATCGAGGCCTCGGCCGCCTGCCGAGCCCTCTGGGGGGGAGCGTGTGGCGTAATCCCCACAACAGCTGGACAGGCACAGCAATGTGTGTATTCAATGTGTGTATTAATGTCTACAGACAGCCCGCTTCTTCTGGCTTTTCCCGGCTCACTACTGTGATGTTAATGTGCCATTCATGCATTGTGCCATTCATGCATTGTGTTCATGCTTCCTGTCCTTACTGTGTCTATACACTGATGACAATATGTAGATGTGCCTTGTAACCTCTTTTGTCCTGCAGTTCTGGAGCAGAGGTGATTCCTGGCTTGCAATCTCTTTATTGTTATGTGTGTCTCTCAAATGCAAATGCCCATACCTACTGCTGTGAAGGCCTTTCATGTATTGTCTGTAGTTGGATATATATGCAGCCGATAGGAAGAGACTGAACAAACTGATTAAGAAAGCTAGCTCTGTCCTGGGGCAACGCCTTGATCCGATGGAGGAGATAGGAGAGAGAAGGACGGTGGCTAAACTGTCATCTCTGCTGGAGTCCGAGTTCCACCCTATGCAGGACATACTGGATGCACTGAGGAGCTCATTTAGCAGCAGACTACATCATCCCAGGTGCACAACCGAGAGGTTTCGTAGGTCCTTCCTACCAACGGCTGTCAGACTGTACAACCTAAGCAGGGCTGCTCGCAGAGATAGCAAAAAGACGTAACAAACTAATAGTTTTTTGAATGCAAAAGATGCAATAGACTTACACAATGGTCCTCTCCGGCATACAACTAGGAAAATACCGGTCGCTATGGAGGGTGAGAATATGTATGGGCACATAATCATACCATGTAGGATAACTAAATAGACGGTTATGCTGTTTCATCCCACCTAGCAACAATGCTCTGCACTGTGTGTGTTTATATATTTACATATTTATTCCATCTAGCTACAATGCTCTGCACTGGGTGTGTTTATATTTATATATCTATATATTTATTCCATCTAGCTACAATGCTCAGCACTGGGTGTGTTTATATTTATATATCTATATATTTATTCCATCTAGCTACAATGCTCCGCACTGTGTTTTTATATATCTACATATTATTCCATCTAGCTACATTGCTCCGCACTGTGTGTGTTTATATACTTGCATATTTATTCCACCTAGCTGCAATGCTCCGTACTGTGGGTGTTTATATATTTACATATTTATTCCATCTAGCTACAATGCTCTGCACTGTGTGTTCATATATTCATATATTTATTCCATCCAGCTACAATGCTCTGCACTGTGTGTCTGTGTGTGTGTGTGTGTATATATATATTTTATAGTAATATGTACATATGTATATTAGCTGCTCTTGCTTGCTTGTTTTTTTTCTTGCCTTCTGATTGTTGCTCTGAGTGTTGCTATCCCTGTGCTGTTGCAATCCTGGAATTTCCCCGTTGTGGGACTAATAAAGGCTTATCTTATCTTATCTTATCTTATCTTATATGCTGCATTATTCTGCAAATCTCTCTCTCACTCTTTGACTACTGCTTCTGACACACACATCCTGTGTCTCTTTGCTGAGAGCCTGAGGACCCGCTCCAGTCTGCTCACACAAGGGCTGGAGCGGAGATCCTGTGACGGCAGTATGATTTAATAAACCTATTTAAAACTCTCACTTCGCTGCCTTATTTTATCCTTGCCGCTGCAGATAGATAGATAGATAGATAGATAGATAGATAGATAGATAGATAGATAGATAGATAGATAGATAGATAGATGTACTTTATTGATCCCAAACTGGGAAATTACAGTGTAACAGCAGCGTGACACAGACAACCCAACCAACAGAAATACACACAGCATAATAGAAAAGGAGTTACCCAGGGAAGTAAAGTAAAAATGCTTAGATAACTTTATATACAGCATAGGTTACTAGTAAGTTAAATCGATGATGATCCTTATGAGCCCATAGATAGTACTGACTGTACAGAGAAGGATAATAAGGCAAAGGGTGAAATACGAGGTACCAATTATACTGCAAGGTACAGTATGGCAGCATTGTTATGACCAAAATTCAACATTAGAGTGAGTTATTGTATAGTGAAATGGCATGTGGCAGAAAAGATTTCCTGTATCTAACCGCAGCAAAGCTGTAGCAGCCTGCTGGAGAAAGTGCTCCGCTGTCTGTCCAGTGTGTGGTGAAGGGGGTGATCAGGATTGTCTATAATGGATCACAGCTTGTTTTTTTATGGTTATATTTTTTTAATTGAATTACAAATCATGGTATTCTAATTTACCGAGATGCACTAATATTCAGAATGAGGGCTGATATTACTGCAACAATAATACAGAATACAAAAAAGAGTAAGCTGCTCCTGTAATTCCCACATTTACTGCAGTTAACGCGTTAGCCAGCATAACTGAAGCAGTGCAGCTGTCAGCTACCATCATCCAAGAGAGATTAATGCCCGACAGCAGGTAAACTATTTAAACAGCACGTACTAATAGTGTGGTTAGTTTTCTAAAGTTGAGAGAGTCACTCATTGAAAAGAAGTACTAACTTTACTCGCTAAAACTCGCTAACCTTACCAGTGCATTCCACTGACAGGTGGTGAGAGACGGGGGAACAGAGAGGAGGAGGGAATAGATGCATTGTTGTAGTTCAGCTGTGATATGACATTTCTGCTTTACAGTCTACATTTAACTTGCTTCATTTATTTATTTTCGGGAAAATCCTCCCATACTTTGGAAACTTTTGGCCTTCTCCGTGATTTTCTCTCCATGTCACCATGATCCGTTCCTCTTCTTCTTTGCTGGAACAGTTAAACTGAACATTTCCGCTGCATGCATATAAACTTTAAAATTAAATGATTCCACAACAATAAAAATCTGCATCAATTCATCATCATCAATTTTAGGAATCGACGTTATCAACAACGCTGACTAATCATTACAACCCTAAAATCATCTATGACCGTTTGCACATGTGGAAGTTGTCTGCATGATGGACTTCCCAGTTGCTTACACCTTTCCAGAAGCAGGAACGAGTCATGTGCTCCCAGGCCCTTTTGGCCATATGCCAAAAAAACCAGTTGGACTCCTCTGACAGACTAATCATGCAGGACGAAACATGGATCCATCACTATGATCCAGAGACTAAAGCCCAGTCGAAGCAATAGAAGTATTATGATTCACTACCTCCAAAGAAAGTATGTGCCATGCTCGTGGTCTTTTGGGATCAGCATGGAGTATCGATAATGGATTTCCAGGCAAGGAGTACCACAATTATTGGGACTTACTACACTTCACTGCTGTAGAAATTGCAGAAGGCCATCAAAACCGAGATACATTGCATGCTGACCAATGATGCCCGCCACCTGCAAGGCAACGCCCTGGTTCACAGCTCTTATGCTGCCCAGACGGAAGCTTGGTCCTGCAACTATGAAACATTTCCTCACCCTTCTTACTCTCCCAACCGTGCACCATCTGACTTCCACCTCTTTCCAATCATGAAGTCATTTTTGAAGGGCAAGTACTTCCAAGGCAATAAAATACTGATTTCCGAGGTCATGTCATAGCTGCTCATGCAACCTGCAGACTTCTACAGGCGAGGTCTCCACAACTGCACAAAGCAATGGGAGAAGTGTGTGACTCTTGGTGGTACCTTCTAGCGAAAGACTAATAATTGTGCCAAGTTTCATTCCTTTTCAAGGTGCATTCAGACCAAACACAAATTTTCGAAGTGTCGCAATTACATATAAACTTCAATGTAAACATGCAAATACTTGCAAATTCATGTCCAAGCAAGTTGTAAAGTCTTGTAGAGGGGCGGGGTTGTCTTTATAACTTTCTGCAACTGCTTTCTACTTGCATTCGGAATCTCAAAAATGCCATCGTATTTAGGCTTACATTATCCAGCGGGGCACACAACTGGGAAAATGTCACTGCCTCTTTCAGAAACTGCACCTGGACGACAGTTGTTTACAGCACTACACTGAAGCTGGCCGGTGTCCAGTATAAGGACCTGCTAGCCTTCCTTAGAACATCTGTAGCAGGAGTACATGGGTGGATACAAACTACAGACATGCCATCTCAGCTGCAGAGTTCCTATCAATTTATCTGCAGGTGAGTGACAGTCTCATTTTCAAACTAGTTTACACTCCAGTATTGATACTCACTCCGGTGACAGAGGAATTGTAAGGCTGGTTAGCTATCACGACCAATTCATTCAGATGCGAATTCTCGTGTATCCGCGTCTTTAAATTGATTTTACAAGTAATCACGCCATGCAAAAAATTCGCTTCACGTTTGGTCTGAATGCCCCTTCAGTCCATGGGAAATCTTTAATGAACAGCCCTCATAAGCTGTTTAAGATGGTGTTTGTGAGTATACTTAAAATATGTCATCCGTGCTGGCAAAATGAGTTGCAATGAGGAAATTTTCAAGACTGAGGTAACATTGTTTTCATATTCTATATTGAAAGACCTTCAAAATGATATCTAATTTGTAGGAATTGCGCAAAAACGGACCAGCAGCAAGCCAATTTTGTTTAGATTTTGGCTGGTTGAAAACTCATGTTTGATCGGTCTTGAGTTACGTCTTCTGCAAAAATGCGTATTTTTAGAAAGTAGGAGTTCCAAGCTTTACAATGATACCAGGCATTGACGGGGGTTTTCCGGGGATTTGCCACCAGCAAACAAAGAAAGAATCATGATTTATGACTTCATGTGCCTGTAGCTCGTAATTACCTGGTGCACATTCTGACTCATTTTGCCAGCATGGGTCACATATAAAAAAACTCCTCCTTCTTAATGGATGAAAAGCAAGGTACTTTGAAAACTCTTCTAAACAGATCACTAGGGATGAATCAAAAACATTTAATTATTTGGATATTAGTTTATTACATTGGTAGTGTTTTTAAATTGGGTATGCAGATGAAGGATGTTAATGATTAAGTGACTTTCGATCAATTGTCGATAAGAATTTAGTCGACTAAATTAAATCAATTGTCAATTAACTGGTAACTCAGCAGTCCTTTTCAATGGGAGCTTATTCCATGAAATGTAGTGGCATCGCCATCCAGGTGGGGGTGCATGCGGTCACCCACTGCTGCATTTCAACCGAAAAACTAGAAGAAGACGCCAAGCCCCCAGAGCGCATGCATGCACTATGCAGAGCAAAAAAACTCACCCATCCAGGTTACATCAGAGCGCCACAACAAGTTCTAATAGCATGCGAGCTTGAAGGTCTGCCTGCTTCAAATTAACATAGCGGAGGAATGGACCGAAGCAAAGAAAAAGACAGCACGAGCGCAAAAACCCATCCCTGTTACCGCTGTCTTGAGCTGCAAGGCGGAAAAGCAAACCGGACTCAAGCTACCACTGAAGTAACAGACAACAGAGAAGCCCAGATTGTACTGGGTTTGTATGGATTGCTGGGGTACTGTGATAATGTTTAACATGCAACACATGAAGCAGCTCACAATTTATTTTCCTATTAAAACAGTCTAGCAGTGCGTCTCAGTAAATTAGAAAGTGAAAGTTACTTTTTTGTAATATAACTAAAAAAGATAAATTTATGATATTGGTAATAGTTTTTAAAATAAATTAAAAATCATGACATCTGTAATTTGCTGAGATGTACCAGAACACAGTACACACTCATCACCATCATCATCATCATCATCATCATCATCATCATCATAGCAGTCTGTTGGGGGCGACACTATACAGTAAAAGATTTATTAAACTACAAAAAATGCCATTGTCTGGAGTAAAAAAATGCAAATGGTACAATAAATCATTGAGGAATAGTATGCCATGTTTTATTCAGTATATCAAAAACAGTAATTAACTTTTTATATGTTAAAGATAAAAAGACTGTATTGTACCGAGGGAAATTCTGATTCTCAGAAAAATTTCCGCTTATCATTTAATCGTAAATCGATCGATAAGATGAATCAATTAACAATTAATGAATTAATTGATAACTTGCATTCCTAATGCAGATATTCACTTTACTGTAACTGCTGGATTTAAATAAATGCATTTTAATGACAAAAAATGCCCGTTTAAGACAGCAAAAGAACTTATAAATTTACAGAATAAAATTTACAAAATTATACCAAAGAAGTCACAAATTTAAGCAAACACAATTACATGTAGACATGGCAAAAGACTTAAGTTTATAAAAAAATCGTAAATCTATGTGAAAAACACTTCTGAATTTCAAGAATAGCAATTTGAATTCACATCTTATGGTTTTTTTTTTACACTTTAATTCGATTTTTACTAAAGAAACTGGTATTAGCTTATAACCCTATAGATCACAAATGCTTTGTGGAAAACCAGATTTAAATTTGTTTTTTGAACTGCCTTTTTGGCACAGATAAAAAAATAAGAACCATCTTAGAAGAAATTTAAGAGCAAAGTTAAAACCAAGATACCATGCTGTCATTACATATACATCTACTGTATATATACAAAGTAGGGAGTTCAGAGATCCTCACCATATCGGTTTCTGTTCTCATCAGTCACCCTTAGCTGTCAGATTTCTGGATAGTACTCCTCTCATCTGACATCATTATTTCATAATAATAAAAATCAGAAACCTGATAAGCCACCAACTGGCAAGGTCGTTAAGGCCGAATGTTATGCAGTAACTTCTTACACCTATGAAAACAAATTGGAGACCTTATTACCCTACAGATACGTCAGAGGAAACCAGAATTAGGAAGAATAGGATTATAGTGTTACAATTATCTACTTTAAAAATACACCATCTTATCTCAGTGTAATTTAGGACAGGTTTAGGTAAAAATTACAATTAAAATGACATACAATATCTGGCATACCTATAGCATCTTGTAGGAAGTTATATAAATCATTTATTATTAGAAAATTTACGAGACATTTTCTGATAGCACCAATAACATGAGAGCTAAAGGGCCCTATTTTGACGGTCATCTGTGTACTTTTCTGATAGACTTTCCACCGTATGCCAGTGTTTTTGTTAGAGTTTCTATCAGCACATTGTCTGTTTTTTTACGCCTTGTGTCACGCCATCAAATTACCAGTAGACAGTATGCCCGTTCTGCACTGGGAGGAGGTAAGTCATTTCAAAGAGGTGTGGTGGCACGCAATCTAATGCGCATTACCATTATAGTGCATTCCATGAGAATCTTTTTCCTGAATTGATCAGGAAAAAGGAGGTCTATCGTCAGAAGTGCATTGTTTAATGATATTGCAGTGGCGTGTTTTGAAACTGTGCAGCTCCGTAGCTCACGAGGAGCATGCGCTCATCTTATTTTAACAGAGAAAGTTGTAACAGTCATCATTTAATCACCTGTCATTTTAATAATATGATGATCACATACTAGATTTTTTTATTCCATCTACACCGCGTTCCAAATTATTATGCAAATAGGATTTTAGTGTCATAATCATTCCATTTTATGTTTTTCAATTAAGCTCATGGATGGTATTGTGTCTCAGAGCTCTTTGGATCACTGATACCAATCTCAGATACCTGTCATAATTTGTTTGCCAGATGAGCCCAATTAAAGGAAAACTACTTAAGAAGGATGTTCCACATGACTAAGCATGCCACAGGTTTCTGTCATAAATGCCCTTCAGGGCAGGATTAAAGGCACCAAACGCTGACTGTGAGTTTGCAAATTTAATAGTGATAAAACACAATTACACAAACAAAACCTAACAAAATTAGTAGGAGCAGGTGGATACAGGAGAAGCCCAAAATAGCAACAGCTAAGGTGAGAGGAGTCGCCGGCTAACCCCGGAGAACTAGACGTGGGAACACACACTAGGAATAATACAGAGGAAAAAAAGAGGCACTTATGTCCGTATGTTAAGAGTTGAGAGTATGGTGCTGCGCCGGCAAATAGTGCACAGCCCCTTAAATAAGGCTAGAAACAAAATCAAACAAGTGATCGCAGGTGTGGGTTACCTGAGCGGGCAGGAGAAAGCAAAGAAACAATTTAGATCAGCTGGGAATGATGAGAGAGGAGGGAGCAATTGGAGTTGACAGCTGACAGGGCCACGCCCATGCAAAGCAAAACCCCAGAAAGCCACTGACAGCTGTCAACCCCAAGAGCGAGAACACAACAGAATACAAATATAATGAGATGGCAGAAAATAAAGACAAGTAACCTCAAAAATGTAATTAACAAACTATAATGAACATAAATGGAAAAATAAATCATACTGAGATACAATACAGGATATGTGACAAAGTAACCAAGGATAAAATGACAGTAAGGCAACTCAAAATGACAACACAGTACAACCAATATGGGAAAGAAAAAGGATCTCTCAGTTGTCAAAAAGCGTCAAATAGTGCAATGCTTTGGACAAGGTATGAAAAACATTAGATATTTCACAAAAACTTAAGCGTGCTCATCGATTGTACAGTGAGGAAATTTGTGGCTGATTCAGAGCATTGACAGATTCGTGCAGATAAAGGCATAATGAGGAAGATTTCTGCCAGACAAATTAATCAGATTAAGACAGCAACTGCTAAAATGTCATTACTAAGCAGCAAACAGGTATTTGAAGCTGCTGGTGCCTCTGGAGTCCCACAAACCTCAAGGTGTAGGAGCCTCAGTTTATTAGATTTAGATTAGATTCAACTTTATTGTCATTACACATGTATGAATACAAGGTAACGAAACACAGTTTAGCATCCAATCAGAAGTGCAAAGGACAGCAGTGCAGAAAGTTAAGAGTACTGTTATGTGCAAATAATGTACAATAAGTTAGGTGGGCAGTTATGTACAGGTGAGGACGGTAAGAGATGATGGTAAGAGAGTCAGTGGGGAACTAAGTTCAATAACATGACAGCTGTTGGAAAGAAACTGTTCCTAAACCTGCTGGTTCTAGTCCGAAGGCTTCTGAAACGCCTTCCGGAGGGGAGAAGCTGGAACAGTCCATGAGCAGGACTGTTGTGCATAAACCTACTATTTGGCCACCCCTAACCAATGCTCACAAGCAGAAATGGTTGCAGTGGGCCCAGAAATACATGAAGACTAATTTTCAAACAGTCTTGTTTACCGATGAGTGCTGTGCAACCCTGGATAGTCCAGATGGATGGAGTAGTGGATGGTTGGTGGATGGCCACCATGTCCCAACAAGGCTGCGATGTCAGCAAGGAGGTGGCCGAGTCATGTTTTGGCCAGAATCATGGGGAAAGAGCTGGTAGCTCCCTTTAGGGTCCCTGAAGATGTGAAAATGACCTCGGCAAAGTATATAAAGTTTCTGACTGACCACTTTCTTCCATGGTACAAAAAGAAGAACCATGTCTTCTGTAGCAAAATTATCTTCATGCATGACAATGCACCATCTCATGATGCAAAGAATACCTCTGTGTCATTGGCTGCTATGGGCATAAAAGGAGAGAAACTCATGGTGCAGCCCCCATCCTCCCCTGACCTCAACCCTATTGAGAACTTTGGATCCTCAAGCAAAAGATCTATGAGGGTGGGAGGCAGTTCTTTTTTTTTTTAAAGTTTAGTTCAGTTTATTCACACACACATATCACACATTATCATCATTATCAACAGCATGGATGAACGAATTACAGTATGAGTTATCAACAGCATGAATTGCAGTATATAACAAGCTTTTTTTCACATTGATTTGGAGTGTGAAAGGGTCACCCCAAGTAAGCTATTTCAAGCTTTTACTAGGGGGCCTATTTCTACAATAAAATGATAATGGATATGGTCAGATGTCTTTGTGTACAGGAACATACAAACATATAACAGACATACAGTGGATATAAAAAGTCTACAGACCCCTGTTTAAATGCCAAGTTTTTGTGATGAAAAAATAAGACCAAGATAAATCATTTCAAAACTTTTTCCACCATTAATGTGGCTTATAACCTGTACAACTCAATTGAAAAACAAGCTGAAATCTTTTAAGGGGAAAAATAGTAAATAAAAAACTTACAATAACCTGGTTGCATAAATATGTACACCCTCTTATAACTGGGGATGTGGCTGTGTTCAAAATTAACCAGTCACATTCAAACTCATGTTAAATGGGAGTCAGCACACACCTGCCACCATTTAAAGTGCCTCTGATTAACCCCAAATAAAGTTCAGCTGTTCTAGGAGGTTTTTCCTGACATTTTTGTAGTCACATCTTACAGCACAAGCCATGGTGCGCAGAGAGCTTCCAAAGCATCAGAGGGATCTCATTGTTCAAAGGTATCAGTCAGGAGACGGGTACAAAAGAATTTCCAAGGCATTAAATATACTGTGGAACCATGGAGGATGTGTGTATGGGTAGGAAAACTTCAATGGGTGGTGGGGGTGGGGCAGTCCATCTAGTGGCATGTGAGTTGGCGTTTCGGGGCCTGCTTGTCCTGGCCGCCCTGCTGTTGTGTCGCGGGGTGGGGCGCTTTGTTGCATTGCCCCTGGTGTCATTGGCGGCGGGTGTGTGTTGGTGCTCGGGGGTGGTTGGGAGAGCCGTTGGCGCGGGTTGGTGGCCGTGTTTCCGTCGGATTGCTCCAGGGTGGCTGTGGCTGCAGGGCAGCCTGCCGCTGTCGGTGTGTGCCTGGGGTTGGTGATCGGTGGGCTTGCGTGGGTGCTCGGGGGGTGTTGCTTGGCATGTGGGGTGCCATGTGGGTCCAGCCCATTGTTCACTATTGTGACTTTTGTTGTTCATGTTTGTGTGTGTAAGATGAGTGGAAATGGGTATGGCTGCCCCATCATGTTTGTGGTGCTGGGAGCGCCAGGGTGTGATGCTGGTGGGTGCTGGGCTGCTCGCACTGGCGGCCCTCACCCTGGGTTGGGATTTGGGGGCAGCGGGTGGCCTTATGAACCAGTTTGCAAGCTGGCTTCTGGGGGGGGACAGCCTCGCTTTTAGACAGCCTCCCTCCCAGTCTTATTTCCCGCCCTCCTCCTCCCCCTGACTCTGGGTGGAATATATATCTTCTTGGATACATTTAGGGTTTTGGGGTGGGGTGTGCCACACTGTGTCGGTGAAGGGGATACCTTTGCTGTGCAGTGGGGCTGCCTTCACCTCAATTTTAATTGCATTTTAGACACTGAGGGCTTGGGGGGATGGGGCCCCCGCTGCCCATCGCAGTGGCTAGCGGTGCTCCAATCACCATCCCCCCAATTTTAATTGCACTTTGGTAGTCCATACATTTACACACAATTACATCATATAACCGACATACACCGACCATGTTTTGTGCAGGGGGGAGGGGAAGACCCCCATTCCTGTTGCCCTCCTTCTGCTGGGGGCGTGGGGGCCCAGTGGGTAGCCTGGGACCCGTCATGTTGTCAAAATCCCTGGGTGCTACTGAATGTATAGATACAACCAAGGGAGTGAGTGCGGGACTGAATATGAAAGTAAGTGAGAGTGAGGGGGTGATGAATGGAGGTGGTGATGGTGGGTTGGTTTTTTGCGGCGCTTTGCATGTCGGGTGGCATCTCAGGGCGCCCACGGTGGTCTGCTGATCAGTCGCTTGGGTGGGTGCCGGGGGTGGGGTCTGCTTCTGTGGTCTGCACCGGCGGTCTCCCCGGCCGCTGCCTGGCGCTGGTGCATGTTCAGACTCGCTGCATCTGCTTCGCAGCAGCCTTATGAAACAAGGGTGAATGAGGGGTGAGTTTGAAGGGTACAGGAGTGAGAGAGAATGGGTTGGTCCGGGTGAGTGAAAGTGAATTAGTGCATACTGTATGGGTGCGCATGGGAGCATGTGGGTGTGAAGGTGTGGTGAGGGGTGTGTCTACAAGTCGGGAGGTGCTGGATTAAGGGGGGTAGTGCCTCTCGGCAATGTGGGTTCCCCTGTGCGGGGGGACTTCTTTGGGCATGGGGGTCCCCGGGGTGTGCGGTGGTGGCGCTAGGGGGGTGGCGGGCCCACTGTGGGAGTGCCTGGGGAGGCACGTGCCAGTCTCCGGCCTGGGGGGTCGGGTCACTGGCCTCCTGGCGCCTGGGGCCCAGGGGTGGGCATTGGCCCCGCTGAGGGGGTGGGGGGCGAGCGGATCTGGGGGTGTGGGCTCGCCGCGCCGGCCGCCTGGCCTCCCTCGATAGTCCCTCCGGGGGCGGATGCCTGGCTTTCCTGGGGCTTGCTGACGTCGGACGTTTGTGCCCTGTGGGGGCTGGTGGCGCTGCCTTGCCTGATCAGGGTTCCCGGGGGGAGAGCTGCTGCGACCAGCCCCCCACTTCATCTGTTTCCTGACAAACCACTCACATGCACACACTTATTTTGTGCGTGCTCTCATATATACGCGTGCAGACCCACACGCACAAGTGTCTCTCTTTTAACAGGTGCGGAAACCAGACTCATGTTGAGACATCTTCGGTGGAAGAAGTAGTTTGTCTTTTGTTTGTTTTAGTTGTTGGTTTGTTTGTCTTTTTGTCTGTTCCCCTCCCTTTTCTTTCCCTCTCCACACACTTTCTTTTCCTCTTCCCATTCCTGTTGGGTCTTCCATGGGTAAAATAATTAAAATAAAGTATTAAAAGTTATTACGGGAGGAGTTTACAACAATATAAAATACATAGTTAGGTACTGTATAACCTCCTCTTGGCAAAGGGTTGTTGTCTGTTGTCTGTTTTGGCACAATAAGGGAGACAGATCCCTGTTCTGCTTGCCTAGCTGCCTGACAGGACAAGGGGAAAAAATATACCATGGAACACAGTGAAAACACTCATCATCAAGTGAAGAAAATATGGCACAGCAGTGGCATTACCAAGAACTGGACGTCCCTTCAAAATTGATGAAAAGACAAGAAGAAAACTGGTCAGGGAGGCTGCCAAGAGGCCGACAGCAACATTGAAGGAGCTGCAGAAATTTCTGGCAAGTACTGGCTGTTTAGCACATGTGACAACAATCTCTTGTCTTCTTCATACAGTATGTCTGGGCTATGGGGTAGAGTGGCAAGACAGAAGCCTTATCTTACGAAGAAAAACATCCAAGCCCGGCTACATTTTGCAAAAACACATTTGAAATCTCTCAAACGCATGTGGGGAAAGTGTGTTATGGTCCAATGAAACCAAGGTTGAACTTTTTGGCCATAATTCCAAAAGGTATATTTGGTGCAAAACACAACACTGCTCATCACTAAAAGAACACCATACCTACAGTGAAGCATGGTGGTGGCAGCATCATGCTTTGGGGCTGTTTTTCTACAGATGGAACTGGGGCCTTAGTCAAGGGGGAGAGAATTATGAACAGTTCCAAATACCAGTCAGTGTTGGTACAAAACCTTCAGGCTTCTGCTAGAAAGCTGAAGATGAATCTTTCAGCACGACAATGACCCAAAGCACACATCCAAGTCAACAAAAGAATGGCTTCACCAGAAGAAGATTAAGGTTTTGGAATGGCCCAGCAAGAGTCCAGACCTGAATCCAATCAAACATCTGTGGGGTGATCTGAAGAGGGCTGTGCACAGAAGATGCCCTCACAATCTGACAGATTTGGAGCATTTTTGCAAAGAAGAGTGGACAAATATCGCTACATCAAGATGTGCCACGCTGATAGACGTCTACCCCAAAAGACTGAGTGCTGTAATAAAAGCCAAAGGTGCTGCAACAAAGTACTAGTTTAAGGGTGTGCATATTTATGCAACCAGGTTATTGTAAGTTTTTTATTTTTTCCCTTAAAAGATTTCAGTTTGTTTTCCAATGGGGTAGTACAGGTTATAGGTCACATTAATGGTGGAAAAGGTTTTGAAATGTTTTATCTTGGTCTCATATTTTTACATCACAAAAACCTGGCATTTGAACAGGGGTGTGTAGACTTTTTTATATCCACTGTATAACACATAATCTCAGCATTTGTTTACATTGAATTAGTAGGTAAGGTCAAGCAGCAGCTGTGGGAGGTTATTCTGACATCTTGAAAAGACATTCAAGCAGAAACTCTCCAAAAACTCACAAGTTCAATGGATGCAAGAATTGCGAAGGTTATATCAAAGAAGGGGTCCTATGTTAACATGTAACGGCCTGTTAAGATGTTTTTGATTGAAATAGCTTTTGATTTCAGTAAATATGACCTCCTAATGCTGCAAATTCAACAAAAAAAACCCATTTTCAATTCTTTACAATCAATAAAATGTTTTGAAACTCTGTTGTGCATAACAATTTGGAACTGTGCATTTTGAGTTTTTTTTTATTTTTGCAAAAAAATGTTATTATTGGGAGGTTCAATAAAATGTAAATTATACTCTAACGGTGGATGACTTGAAAATTGTACTGACTGTCATTTGCATCGACTGTTTAGGAATATCAGAGACAACTATCATTTGCATAATAATACAGAACGCAGTGTACACTATCATTTTAATTGCAGACTTACCATTGGAGTTTATAGATTAGGCATTAATGTAAGATTTTTTATGGGTATGAATGAATGAACAGGCAGCGTGATTTACAGCGTCGGGGTGGGGGGGGATCAGTCTGATGATTTGTATTACATTGTGGAGAAAGAAGGCAGGCGAGGCAATGAGCTGGACAACACAGAAACTTTATTCTTTCTCCAACATAACTTACAGCAAAAAAAGATCCCGGGTCTCTGTGCATTCCTCTTTTATATCTTTAATACCATGCAGTGAGACCTGGAACTTCCGACCATCATACATTATTATGCCTAGAACCAAGCCTGTGTGGCACATTAACATGACATAACACGGGTGCCGCTCTCACACCTTTCTTCTTCCAGCGGCTCCGGCATTTACTCCTCTCCTTGCTGTCCCATCTGATACCCCCCGGTGACACCTCCTCTTTCGGTTTATTGTTCCCTGGGTGGAGAAGTCCAACACCATGCCCCCACAACATTCACATTTTTGTTTTCATCACAGACTTATTAGGAATTAATGTGTTTACTTTTAGGGTAATAAACGAATGAACAAGGAGTGTGCACTGTTTAACTTTTCACTGTAACTTCCCACAGAGACAGGAGATGCGTCCACACATCTGCATTGGTTGCGCGCCCCAGCAGCTGGCTGTACACACCGCACCAACGGTTGTAGTTCTTCACCACCAAGCTCACTGACTGCCACCCGTCAGAGGCTGGCAGAAGCCGCCGAAAGTGGGCTCGCTTCGTGGCCGGGGTTGCCGCGGATGGGAAGCCGCGCCAGGAAAAGAAGAAATGATGGCACGAAGCGACTTCCATGCCATTGTTAATGAAAGTTTATCAAAGTGAATGAATGTTTATGAAAGTTTGCACAGCCGTCATCCTCTTTTCCTAAAGTTTCAAATCCATTCATGTCTGTGTGTTGCATCCGTGCGCAATACATTAAACTATTCAGCTGATTTTTCAGTCCATCCTTCCCCATTTGTTCATTCTAACATAGCTAACTGGGCATCAACTGTGATTGATGTCATCCTTATTATCAAGCAGTATTACAATCACGTGCATTTTGGCTCACACACACGGGCTTTGGTCAGCGCAAAACCCATCTTAAACCAGCATGATCACAATTCAGTTTAAATAATGCGCCTGTGTATTAAAGGGATGGGAAGGAGCACTTTGGATTGGATTATCCAAAACACACCTCTTAATGATTAGACCGGCCTCTTTGCATCATGCGCCGGTGGAAAGTTCAATTTCATGCCGTTGTGGTAAGGAAATGAACTTGGAAACGGCCATAAACACATTCTGCATCAGTGACAACTGGTCTACTGACACCGTCATTGTAATATGGCCCAAAGAAGGAATAAAAAAGTCAACACAAAAAGAGTGTTTAAATATCAAAAGTGTGCATATTTAGCCCTTCAGCTACAAATCTTTTCTTTCTCTCGGCGCCACACGAGTAGGCTGCCTTTTGCAACAGCGGCTCGATTCCGAGTCTTTTTCCCTTCCTCTCTCTTTTGATCCGTCTTTTTTTTTCACCCCACTTATATCACGGACACACAGATCGTCCTAAATGTCTCCTGAGCCGGTGGACGGAGCCACTGTTTATAGCAGGATACGATACAGCAGAGAACAGCTGCTAGCATTCAACCGCCACCCGGTCCCATTGGAAAAACTCGACATACCGAGAGAACTGAGGCGAAAACGCCGCGGCTGCCGGGCTGGAGTAAGGCGGAGGACAAAAAATATAAGGTACAGACCCTCCCTTCCATCTGTTGTCATGGGAAATGTACGGTCGATACTGGGAAAGTTAGATGAGCTAGCGGCTATCTCCCGTTATGATAGCACATACCGGGAGTGCTCTCTCCTTTTGTTTACTGAGACGTGGCTAACTGAACTAGCAGCAGATGCTAACATTGAGCTGGAGGGTTTTCACATGATACGAGCTGACCGAACACCAGACAGTGGCAAGGCTAGGGGCGGTGGAGTGATAATGTATGTTAACAACAACTGGTGCAGACCGGGACATATCACTGTTAAACAACGACACTGCAGCAAAGACATTGAGTTGCTAGCTGTTAGCATGAGGCCTACATATCTCCCGAGAGAACACTCACACGTGATCTGCATTGTTGTTTATGCAAATCCGACGGCGAACGCTGGGACAGCACGTGACGTCATCCATTCAGTAACCAGCAGGCTGCAGACAGAACACCCAGATGCTCTTCTCCTCATCTCAGGCGATTTCAACCATGTTTCACTGTCTCCCATTCTACCCACGTTCACCCAGTATGTCACATGCCACACTAGAGACAATAAAACACTGGATTTATTCTACGCAAACACTAAGGAGGCGTACACCTCATCACAACTCCCCCCACTCGGGAGATCGGATCACAACTTGGTTCATCTCCGGCCGGTGTACAAACCCCTAGTGCACAGACAACCTCCGGCCATGCACACTGTGGAGTTATGGTCTGAGGAGACAATGGACACCCTAAAGGGCTGTTTTGAAGCCACCGCCTGGAAGCAGCTCTGCGATCCACATGGTGAGGACATCGATGGCCTCATTCACACCTTCACGGGCTACCTCAGCTTCTGTGTGGACAAATCCGTTCCCACCAAGACCATACGGCGTCACTCAAACAACAAACCCTGGATCAACCCTGAGATAAAAACACTTCTGAGAGAGAAGAAGAGGATCTTCAGGTCAGGGAACAGGGAGATGCTGAAGTCCGTACAGAGGGAGCTGAGGAGAAAGATCAGAGAAGGCAAGGACAGCTTCAGGAAGAAGATGGAGGACAAGCTGCAACAGAGCGACATCAGCGGGGTCTGGAGAAACCTCAAAACCATCTCGGGGCTCCAGAATACCTCCCCCCAGGCCACAGGGGGCAGGGAGTGGGCGAACAACCTGAATCTGTTTTTCAATAGATTTGACCAACCGCCCTCCCCCCTGACTGCACAACAACCACTGCTGCCTCTAAAGAAATCAAGTCCTGCTGCCCACTCCCCACTCCACCAACACCCCCCCACTCCCAACACACAGCCCCCCATCCTGACCCTGACCAGGACCCAGGTGAGGACGGAGCTGAGGAAGATCAAGGCGAGGAAGGCGCCGGGACTGGACGGCATCAGCGCAAAGCTCCTCAAGTCCTGTGCAGACCAGCTGTGTGGGATTGTGACGTATATCTTCAACATGAGCCTGAAACTGGGGAGGGTACCACAGCTGTGGAAAACATCTTGTGTGGTACCTGTACCAAAAACTTCCCACCCCAAAGACCTGAACAGCTACAGACCGGTGGCCTTGACGTCCCACTTGATGAAGACCCTGGAGAGACTGCTCCTTGCTCACCTCCGCCCCCTGGTGGAACCAGCGATGGATCCACTCCAGTTCGCCTACCAGCATGGCATTGGGGTGGAGGATGCGGTGATCTTCCTCCTTCACCGTTCTCTGTCCCACCTGGAGAAGCCCGGGAATATGGTGAGGATCATGTTCTTTGACTTCTCCAGTGCTTTCAACACCATCCAACCGATGATCCTGAAGGACAAGCTGCTGCGCGCAGGGGTGGACCAGCACCTGTCATCATGGATCCTGGACTACCTCACGAACCGGCCTCAGTTTGTGAGAACCCGGGACTGTGTGTCCGACACGATCATCAGTAGCACGGGGGCCCCCCAGGGAACGGTGCTGGCTCCCTTCCTGTTCACTCTTTATACTGCGGACTTCTCACACAACACAACACACTGCCATCTACAGAAGTTCTCTGATGACTCTGCGATCGTTGGCCTCATCTCCAATGGAGATGAAGCTGAGTACAGAGGGCTTATCCAGGACTTCGTGGACTGGTGCCATCGGAACTGCCTCCAGATCAACGCGAGGAAAACTAAGGAGCTGGTGGTGGACTGCCGCAGGCATGGGCAGCCCCTCACAGTACCAGTAAATATACAGGGAACAGACATCGAGATGGTGACATCCTATAAGTACCTGGGTATTCATCTGAACAATAAACTAGACTGGTCACACAATACTGATGCACTCTACAAGAAGGGACAGCGCAGGCTGTTCCTGCTGAGGAGACTCAGGTCTTTTGGTGTACAAGGGGCGCTGCTGAAGTCATTCTATGACACGGTGGTGGCATCAGCCATCACTTTTGGAGTGGTCTGCTGGGGCAGTGGCATTACTGCAGCCGATAGGAAGAGACTGAACAAACTGATTAAGAAAGCTAGCTCTGTCCTGGGGCAGCGCCTTGATCCGATGGAGGAGATAGGAGAGAGAAGGACGGTGGCTAAACTGTCATCTCTGCTGGAGTCCGAGTTCCACCCTATGCAGGACATACTGAATGCACTGAGGAGCTCATTTAGCAGCAGACTACATCATCCCAGGTGCACAACCGAGAGGTTTCGTAGGTCCTTCCTACCAACGGCTGTCAGACTGTACAACCTAAGCAGGGCTGCTCGCAGAGATAGCAAAAAGACGTAACAAACTAATAGTTTTTTGAATGCAAAAGATGCAATAGACTTACACAATGGTCCCCTCCGGCATACAACTAGGAACATACCGGTCGCTATGGAGGGTGAGAATATGTATGGGCACATAATCATACCATGTAGGATAACTAAGTAGACGGTTATGCTGTTTCATTCCATCTAGCAACAATGCTCTGCACTGTGTGTGTTTATATATTTACATATTTATTCCATCTAGCTACAATGCTCAGCACTGGGTGTGTTTATATATTTATATATCTACATATTATTCCATCTAGCTACATTGCTCCGCACTGTGTGTGTTTATATACTTGCATATTTATTCCACCTAGCTGCAATGCTCCGTACTGTGGGTGTTTATATATTTACATATTTATTCCATCTAGCTACAATGCTCTGCACTGTGTGTTCATATATTCATATATTTATTCCATCCAGCTACAATGCTCTGCACTGTGTGTCTGTGTGTGTGTGTATATATATATATTTTATAGTAATACGTACATATGTATATTAGCTGCTCTTGCTTGCTTGTTTTTTTCTTGCCTTCTGATTGTTGCTCTGAGTGTTGCTATCCCTGTGCTGTTGCAATCCTGGAATTTCCCCGTTGTGGGACTAATAAAGGCTTATCTTATCTTATCTTATCTTAAATCTACATATACAGGAATATTATGCAGCTTTTTAACTCTTTTTTCCTTCTCTTAGCCTAGAGACACACCAAGTTCACGAGTGACCATCTGGCAAGTTTGAGCAGTTGGTGAGCCTAGTCTGTGTGGTACTGCATGTCCAGCACTGTTGACACAAAAAATACCTTGTCTGCTTTTTTTTTTGGCCATGTTGAACTGGTGTTGAACTTATCAGAGAAAAAGAGCACTCTGATTAGCTGATGAATGCAGCGAATGAGTGAGTGCAGGTGTAAAAAATATGAGCTTGTTTTCCATTGGCTGGAGTCTCCTCAGTGTGTGCAAGGGCAACTGCTTTACGCCAACAAACCAAACAAAAGGGGACGCGGCACAACGTTGTCCATCAGATTTTGTCGGAGATGTTGGCTTAGTGTGTCTCTTGCCTTAGGCTTAGAGTTAAGCCTGAGTCACAACTGGCTGTATGGGCTGCTACGGCCTGTCTGTGTGCATATTTTGGGTGAAATGTCAGGTGCCACGCAAGTGTTTCTTGCTCATTTTTAGAGATTTTTAGAGCATGTAAGCACATACGGAGGATGATGGACATGTCCAACAAACCACGAATTCTCTGCAAGCAAGACGTCGGAAGTGTGATGTGCTTCACCTGCAAGGCATTTGCATGCCCCTGGGAAGAAAAATCATGGTATAACACGATAGAACTGTGTTGTAATGTGTTTTACTGTAACACTCTAACCCATAATACTATGAGTGTACAGTATGTCATTGTAATATTTTTCTTAATTCTAAAATTGACAACACCAAAATCAATTGAAAATAAACATTATACCAATTAGTACACACGTGGACAAAATTGTTGGTACCCCTCTGTTAACCTCTTGCACTCCGGGATACCGTGGGCAGTCACGTCTCTGCGTCCTAGTGCGCACTGAAAAAAAAAAGCTGCATTTCCGTTCTTCCACTACAGACACAGCCGCGAACAAAAAGCCAAAGGAGTGCTTTGATTGGTTTAGATTTGATTGACCTCTCATTCGACTAATAAGAACCTTGAATTGGGTTTCTGAAACCTTGAAGAACCAATGACTGAAAACCTAGCAAGAAGGACCCGCCTACCAACGGCTGCGAATACAGCGAGTCAATTGAAGCAGAGAAGTTCGACGATTGAAAGCGTGCGTCCCGTGCGTAAAATCTGTTTTGTGTAAGCTGCTGTGTGTAACGGTAGCGTTCGCCAGTCTTTTTTTCTTACTACTGTTCTTATTTGTTTTGAAAAATCGTTCGCCAAAACCGCAATCATGGAAGCGCAAAACCGCAATAATGGAATCATGGTTTGACCGGGTCGCGTGACCAGAACCACGAGTCGTAACAAGCGGACCAGCGTCATGTTCGTCTGACAATGAGGAGAGATGTTCGCCAGCGACACTGCTGTTGTGGACAAGGTAAGTGTTATAAGCTAAATTATTCTTTATCCCTGAAAATTGTAATCAAAATGACTTTTGACCGATCGGTAAATTACAACTGTGCGTCATCGCCACATGACGGACCGCGGCGCACGGACCAGACCGTGCGCCAAGAACGCCCCCCCCCCCCCCGCTACTCCTCTGTAGCGGATTGCAGATATATTGCAGATATTTTATTACAACTGTGCGTAGTAGACCGCGGCGTACGGTCCGGGCGTGCGCCGCGGTCCGTCATGTGGCGATGGACGATGTCCGTCCTCTGTAGCGGGTGGGGGGGGGGGAGTTGTTATCCTCTACATTACAGATATTTTAGTATAATTTTTATTGCACTGTAGGTTATTTTTTCTTGTAAAAAAGGGCCACACATTTTTTACGTGGCATGCTTCTTTGTGTGTGGGGGCTTGTTTGTTCATTCATTCATTCATGAATGAATAAACAACCCCCCACACCCCCACTCACACAGCCCTGAGTGTCACCTTTCATTAGAGCCCAAGATCAAGCTTCTATATTGAATCATTCAAAAGTTACAGACGTTTTTCCAAACTGTGCCATTTGGCACAATTTGGCACAGTTCAAAAACGCCTGGGAACAACCTGAGGAAAAAGCTGAGTAATATATTCAATTTTTGTGGTATTGTTACAAAATTTTGACCTCAGCTGGATAACACTTGGTTCTACATTTCTGTTGCATTTTCCAGCCCGTATCTGACAGCTGTGTGTTATTTGCAAGCATTTGTATCCAAAAAAACACCCAAGCGAACTTTATTTTCTTCAAGTTCAGTATGTTTAGATGACTGTTACTCAGTGGCAGGAGCACTGAGAGAGATTATGACTGTTTTGTCAAAAAATTCAAAGTGTTTTCTTTTAAATGAGACCAGCCCCATGAAGATGCTGCAAAGGGTTGAAGAACAGCTTTTGATTTACTTTGGGTACATTATTTTTAGGCGTTTTTAGGGAAATTGACCAGAGTGCAAGGGGTTAATGAAAGAAAAACCCACAATGGTCACAGAAATCCTGAATCCTTGAATCCTTGATATAGAATTTATCATGAGAGTCTGTTGGATCGTTCTTAGTCTGGCCCTTCACCCAGGACCAGTTTGTCTTGGGTGAAGGGCCAGAGGCAAATTTCCCCGGACAACACAGCTCCTGGGATCACTGGGGCATGCAAACCCCCCCACCACGATAAGGTGATGATCCATGAGGGGGATTCAAGGATTCAGTGTACCCCGCCCGGTATGGGGTTACCAGGGCCCCACCCTGGAGCCAGGCCTGGGGCAGGGGCTCGAAGGCTAGCGTCTGGTGGCCGGCTTTCCACCCATGGGACCCGGCCGGGCTCAGCCCGAAGGAGTTACATGGGTCCGCCCTCCAGTGGGCTCACCACCTGCAGGAGGGATCATGGGGGTCCGGTGCTATGTGGATTAGGTGGCGGTCAAAGGCGGAGACCTTGGCGGACTGATCCCAAGCTTTCTAAACTGGCTTGTGGTACGTGGAATGTCACCTCTCTGGTGGGGAAGGAGCCTGAGCTGGTGTACGAGGTTGAGAGATACCAGCTAGATATAGTCGGCCTCACCTCAACACACAGCTCTGGTTCCAGAACCAGTCTTCTGGAGAGGGGCTGGAGCTTGGCCTTTTCTGGAGTTGCCCCAGGTGAGAGGCGACGAGCAGGGGTGGGTATTCTTGTATCCCCCCACCTTGCTGCCTCTATATTGGAGTTTTCCCCGGTGGACGAAAGGGTTGCTCCCCTGCGCCTTCAGGTTGGGAAACGGGTCCTGACCATCATTTGCGCATATGCACCAAATGATGTTTCAGAGTACCCACCCTTTTTGGAATCTGTGACTGGGGTGCTGGAGGGTGCTCCTCTTGGAGACTCTATTGTCCTACTGGGGGACTTCAATGTGCACGTGGGCAACGACAGTGAAACCTGGAGGGGGGTGATTGGGAGGAACGGCCTGCCCGATCTGAACCCAAGTGGTGTTCAGTTATTGGACTTCTGTGCTAACCACAGTTTGTCCATAATGAACACCATGTTCAAGCATAAGGGTGTCCATATGTCCACATGGCACCAGGACACCCTAGGTCGCAGGTCGATGATCGATTTTGTTATCGTGTCATCAGATCTGCGACCGTATGTCTTGGACACCCAGGTAAAGAGAGGTGCAGAGCTGTTAACTGATCACCACCTGGTGGTGAATTGGATCCGATGGCAGGGGAGGAAGCCATTCAGACCTGGTAGACCCAAACGTATAGTGAGGGTGTGCTGGGAACATCTGGCTGAGGCCCCTGTCCGGGAGGTCTTCAACTCCCACCTCCGGAAGAACTTCAACCACATTCCGAGGGAGTCTGGAGACATGGAGTCTGAATGGGCCATGTTTTCCACCTCTGTTGTTGAAGCGGCGGCCCAGAGCTGCGGCCGCAAGGTAGTCGGTGCATCTCGTGGTGGCAACCCCCAAACCAAGTGGTGGACACCAGTGGTGAGGGGGGCCATTAAGCTGAAGAAGGAGTCCTATCAAGCTTGGTTGGCTTGTGGGACTCCCGAAGCAGCTGAGGTGTACCGGCAGGCCAAGCGGAGTGCAGCTCGGGTGGTTGCTGAAGAAAAAAACCCGGGTATGGGAGGAGTTCGGTGAGGCCATGGAACAAGACTTTTGGTTGGCCTCGAAGAGATTCTGGCAAACTGTCCGGCAGCTCAGGAGGGGAAAGCAGCTCCCTGTCCACACTGTGTATGGTGCGGATGGGACACTGTTGACTTCGACAGGGGATATTGTTGAGCGGTAGAAGGAATACTTTGAGGATCTCCTCAATCCCACTGATACGCCTTCCACAGAGGAAGCAGGGTTTGAGGACGAGGGGGATGACTCGCCTATCACAGGGGCTGAGGTCACCAAGGTGGTTCAAAATCTCCTTGGTGGCAGGGCCCCGGGGGTGGACGAGATTCGCCCTGAGTACCTCAAGGCCGTGGATGTTGTTGGGATGTCATGGTTGACACGCCTCTGCAACATTGTGTGGAGGTCGGGGGCAGTGCCTTTGGCATGGCAAACCGGGGTGGTGGTTCCTCTCTTCAAAAATGGGGAACAGAGGGTGTGCTCCAACTTTAGAGGGATCACACTCCTCAGCCTCACTGGGAAGGTCTATGCCAAGGTACTGGAGAGTAGAATCCGGCCGTTGATCGAACCTCGGATTCAGGAGGAGCAATGTGGTTTTCGTCCTGGCCGTGGCACATCGGACCAGCTCTTTACCCTCTCGAGAATTCTTGAGGGTTCGTGGGAGTTTGCCCAACCAGTTTACATGTGTTTTGTGGACTTGGAGAAGGCATTTGACCGCGTCCCTTGTGGTTTTTTGTAGGGGGTGCTTCGGGAGTATGGGGTATCGGGCTTGCTGTTACGAGCTATTCGGTCTCTGTATGACCATTGTGAGAGTTTGGTTCATAGTGCCAACACTCGGTCGGAGTCATTCCCAGTGAGAGTTGGACTCCGTCAGGGCTGCCCTTTGTCACCGATCCTATTCATAACTTTTATGGACAGGATTTCTAGGCGCAGCCAGAGAATGGAAGGTGTCATGCTTGGTGACCACAGGATCTCATCTCTGTTGTTTGCAGATGATGTTGTTCTGTTGGCTTCATCCAGCAATGACCTACAGCACTTGCTGGGACGGTTTGCCGTTGAGTGTGAAGCGGCTGGGATGAGAATCAGCACTTCCAAGTCTGAGTCCATGCTCCTCAGCCGGAAAAAGGTGGATTGTCCTCTCTGGGTTGGGGACAGGCTCCTGCCCCAAGTGGAGGAGTTTAAGTATCTTGGGGTCTTGTTCACGAGTGAGGGGAAAATGGAGCGAGAGATTGACAGACGAATTGGAGCAGCATCTGCAGTGATGCGGACGCTGTACTGGTCTGTTGTGGTGAAGAGGGAGCTTAGTTCTAAGGCAAAGCTGTCGATTTACCAGTCAGTCTACGTTCCTACTCTCACCTATGATCACAAGCTTTGGGTAATGACCGAAAGAACAAGATCGCGGATACAAGCGGCTGAAATGAGCTTTCTCCGTAGGATTGCTGGACTCACCCTCAGAGATAGGGTGAGGAGCTCAGTCATCCGGGAGAGGCTGAGTAGAACCGCTGCTCCTCCACATTGAAAGGAGTCAGTTGAGGTGGTATGGGCATCTGATTAGGACGCCTCCTGGACGCCTCCCACTTGAGGTGTTTCAGGCACGTCCCACTGGGAGGAGACCTCGGGGCAGACCCAGGACTCGGTGGAGAGACTATGTCTCCCAGCTGGTCTGGGAACGCCTTGGTATCCTCTCTGAAGAGCTGGAGCAGGTGGCTGGGGAGAGGGAAGTCTGGGCTTCTCTGCTTGAACTGCTGCCTCCGTGACCCGGACCTCCGGAAAAGCGGTAGAGGATGGATGGATGGATGGTCACAGAAATAACTTGAATCTGACAAAAGTGGTAATAAATAAAAATTCTATGAAAATTAACCAATGAAAATCAGACAGTGCTTTTGAATTGTAGTTCAACAGAATTATTTTAAAAAACAAGCTCATGAAATACGCTTGGACAAAAATGATGGTACCTGTGGGGAGCGTGAAATAACAAGGCTGAATTATTTCTTAATTCAGGTTTTATTGTTGCGATCACATCCCCAGCTATCTCTCAAGAACAGAAGAGAGAGAGCTGAGTCAAAACCTTCTTATTTATACATCTCAGAACAAAGGAAGAATCACATATCACCGTCAAAACCCCCTATTGATAATAACTCTCCCCCCGCGTCCTTCAGTCCTCCGCCTGGCCCCCAGGAGGTCAGGAAGTCTTTTCAGCTCCTTATCGCCGTACCTCCGTCTTCTTGCTGTTATCCACAGGCGGTCCAGACATATTGTTCCATCCAAGACGTGAGGTCAATCCACACATGCAATCTCAAGCATCCCATAGTGCTTATACATATGTAGGTAAAAATACATGAGCTACATAACCCCCCCCAAACGTCGAAGAATGGACAATATATCAGAGTTCACAAAACATGATAATCTCAATAGCATAGTCTATACAACATGATCATATCAAAAATCAGTGATAACATCAATAGCATAGTCTATACCAAATGATCCCATCAAAAATCAGTCTGTACGTCGTCTGGGTTTCAGACATCTTCCGAATCTGCTGTAAGCAGGTCTCGTTGTCCCTGCGGCGCCGTCCTGCAAAGAATCTGCTGACTGGGAAAGAGAGTGGTTATTTGATCCCTGCGGGGGCTCAGGGACATGTTCCCTGGGGAGTCTGCCACGTCGAGGTGCCCTCGCCACCCGTACAGATTCGTCGTTCATCACAAAAGCAGGCTTTAGTCTGTCAATACTAACTGTCTCTTTCCTGTCTCCCAAATCTAGCACAAAATGCTTATCACCTGTTTCCAGCACCCTATATGGACCATCATATGGCGGGCGGAGGGTCGGTCTCAGAGCCTCGTACCTGACAAAAACGAACTCAGCATTTTTCAAAGCTTTGGGAACAAAAACGCGTGGAAAAGTGTGATGAACGGGGCCCGGGAGCATATCTGCTCCCGTGCCGATCAGCGGTCCCGGAGCCGGGGGGAGCCCCAGCTCCGGATGCTCTGGTAGGAACTCACCGGGCAGCCTGAGAGGTTGTGCAAAAACTAACTCGGCTGGGGAGGCATTTAAATCCTCTTTGGGCGCAGAACGCAACCCCAATAAAACCCATGGTAGTTTGTTTACCCAATCTGCATCCGTAAGCTACGCTCTGAGGGCTGCCTTCAAAGACCTATGAAAACGCTCGCATAAACCATTAGCCTGGGGGTGATAAGCGGTGGTACGATGATTTTCGCTCCTAAGCTGCTGGCCATCGCTGACCGGAGCTCAGAGACAAATTGAGGCCCTCTGTCGGACGTAATATCCGACGGAACCCCGAAACGCGCTACCTAGGCCGTCAAAAAAACGTGAGACACCTCTGCAGCTGTGGTCGATGCCAGTGGGACCACTTCCGGCCAATGTGTGGTTCGGTCCACCATTGTCAAAAGATGTGTGAAATCCTGCGACGACGGTAGGGGGCCCACGAGGTCAACGTGCACGTGATCGAACCTCTTGGCCAGAATGTGGAACGGTTCTAAGGGAGCTTTCGTGTGCTTGTGAATTTTGGCCCGCTGGCAAGCCATGCAGGTCCTTGCCCACTCTTTCACGTGCTTGCGCAGGCTCGGCCAAACAAACTTCTCCGCTACCATTTTCACCGAAGCGCGCACTCCCGGGTGCGCCAGGGAGTGAACCGAGTCAAAAACGCGGCGGCACCCGGTAGTCCCGGCCGCGGTCGCCCAGTCGATACATCGCAAATTAGGGGGGGCATACCGGTTTGCAAACACCTGCTCTCCAGCCTTAACCCTGTTGGTCCAGACTGGAGCGCGCGCACGTCTGCATCTCTACCCTGTTCCGCTGCCATGGCTGCGTAATCTATCCCCACGTGAACTGGGGCCGCGTGCGCTTCCGCGCTGTCATTTTGCCCTGCGGCTGCGGTAGTATAATCTGCCTCCGCGCACACCGGTGCTGTGACCGCGCGAGAGAGGCAGTCTGCCACTATGTTGAGTTTACCCGCTACGTGCCGAATATCGGTGGTAAACTCCGAAATTGCGGCCAGCTGCCTCTGTTGCCGGCCCGACCAAGGTTCTGAAATTTTGGACATCGCAAAAGTGAGCGGCTTATGGTCGACAAAAGCGGTGAAACGCCGACCTTCCAGCCAAAACTGGAAATGGCAGACAGCCAAATGGAGCGCTAAGAGCTCCCTGTCAAACGTGCTGTATTTCCGCTCGGCTTCGTTCAAGGATCTGCTGAAAAATGCCAGCGGCTGCCAAACCCCGGCAACGTGCTGTTCCACGACCGCCCCTATGGCTAAATCTGATGCGTCGGTGGTGAGCGCTATGTGGGCCGATGGATCTGGGTGAGCCAGAAGCACGGCGTCAGCCGGGGCTTTTTTTTTACCTCCGCGAATGCACGCTCCCGCTCCGGGGACCACTCGATAGGATTGGAGGGTTTTTGTTTTTTGAGCGCGGCATATAATGGTTGCATGAGTTGCGCTGCATGGGGTAGGAAACGGTTATAAAAATTTACCATTCCTAAAAACTCCTGCAATGATTTGACCGTTTGTGGTCGGGGAAAATCTGCCACTGCGCGCACCTTATCCGGTAGCGGGATTGCCCCTTCTGGGGAGACGCGGTGCCCCAAAAAATCAATCTGCGCCATGCCAAACTGGCACTTGGCTGGATTGATTATTAACCCGTGCTCTCCCAACCTCCGAAAAACCGCAGTGAGGTGTTTTTCGTGTTCCTCTTCTGAAGTACTGGCGACCAAAATGTCGTCAAGGTAGATGAACACAAAAGGGAGATTGCGTAACACGGCATCCATCATACGTTGGAACGTTTGTGCGGCGCCTTTAAGGCCAAACGGCATGCGCAAAAACTCAAAAAGTCCAAAAGGGGTTATTACCGCTGTTTTAGGAATGTCCTCAGGCCGGACTGGAACCTGATGGTAGCCGCGAACCAGGTCTATTTTAGAAAAATGCGCGCCCCCACTAGATGCACGGAAAAATCCTGAATGTGTGGGATTGGGTAGCGGTCATGCGCTGTGGCGTTGTTTAGTCTGCGGTAATCGCCGCAAGGTCTCCAAGAGCCGTCAGCTTTAGGGACCATATGCAGTGGCGAAGCCCATGGGCTTTTCGAACGACGAATAATGCCCAGTCTTTCCAGGCTGGCAAAACTCCTCGCGCGCTATGGAAAGCTTAGCAGCATCCAAACGCCGAGCTTTCGCGAAGACGGGGGTGCCCGCTGTAGTGATAAAATTCTCCACCCCATGTTTCGCAACTGTTGCCGAAAAAGTAGGAACCGAGAGCGCTGGAAATTGGGTGAGGAGTGTGTTAAACTTACCGCCTGCTGTGGCGACGTTGGTCTGCACCGGTGGTGGGGACACTCGAGCTGCACAAGGAATAGAATAGAAAGATAGTGCATTAACTAAGCGTCTGTTGGCAAGATCAACTAACAAACCATGCGAGCACAGAAAATCGGCACCTAACATATTGAAGCTCACTGCCGCTATGATAAAAGTCCATTCATAAGTGCGGCCGTGCAAGGACAGAAACAAAGTCCTTTCTCCGTAAGTGTTGATGCTCGAGCCGTTCGCCGCTGTTGCCCCATCACCACGGGGGCCAGCCAATCAGTCAGCGTAGGTCGGGGTGATGAAACTCACTTGGGCTCCGGTGTCTACGAAGAAGTGCCGCCCGGAGCTCGCATCTGTGATGTACAGCAGCTTATTTCTTTCACCGAGAGCCAAAGCTGCTAACGGGTCCCGGTCCTGGAGTTTCCCGAGCTCTTGTAGCTGCACGGCGGCACACGCCTGTGTGCCTTCTCTGCGAAACGCCGGTGATATATAACAGAGGCCATCTCCTCCGCTGCGCCGGGGCCGCATCGCTGCCATTGTTGGTGGGGCTAGCTCCGCTGTCTCTGGCTCTTCGTTGCCTCGGGTCGCCGCACCTAGGTCTGCCGCTGCTGCTGTGGCCGTCTGCTCGCCGCAGGAGTCGAGGAGCCGCTGCGCCTCTCGGGCCAGCGCACGGAAGTCCCGCTGGGTCACACAAGGCATCTTGGAGAGGGTCCCTCTCATGTGCGACGGGAGGTTACTTAGGAAGATGTGCATAAATAGGAAATTATCGTTGTCCGATTCCCTCAGCTGCAGCATGTCTTCCATCAGGGCGACTGGCCTGCGCCCTCCCTGGCCGTGCATAGCCAGGAGCCTCCTAGCCCTCTCTTCGGCTGAGGATGTGAAACACTCGGTGAGGGCAGCCTTCAACTCGTCGTATTTGTTGTCAGCGGGTGGCTGCTGTACCAGGCTCTGCACGCATCGAGCTGTGCGGTTGTCGAGCCTTGCGATGACGTGGTAAAACTTAGTGTCATCCGCCGTTATTCCTGCGAGCGTGAACTGTGCCTCAGCCTGGAGGAACCACGAGTCCGGGTTGTTCTGCCAGAATTCTGGCAGTTTAATGGAGACGGTGCTCGCTTGGGCAGACTCCGACGAGTCTGCGTCAGGAGAATCCCTTCTATGCATTCTCACGTCTCTTGGTCACCAATGTGGGGAGCGTGAAATAACAAGGCTGAATTATTTCTTAATTCAGGTTTTATTGTTGCGATCACATCCCCAGCTATCTCTCAAGAACAGAAGAGAGAGAGCTGAGTCAAAACCTTCTTATTTATACATCTCAGAACAAAGGAAGAATCACATATCACCGTCAAAACCCCCTATTGACAATAACTCTCCCCCCGCGTCCTTCAGTCCTCCGCCTGGCCCCCAGGAGGTCAGGAAGTCTTTTCAGCTCCTTATTGCCGTACCTCCGTCTTCTTGCTGTTATCCACAGGCGGTCCAGACATATTGTTCCATCCAAGACGTGAGGTTAATCCACACATGCAATCTCAAGCATCCCATAGTGCTTATACATATGTAGGTAAAAATACATGAGCTACAGTACCCTTAACTTAATATTTTGTTGCACAACCTTTTGAGGCAATCACTGCAATCAAATGATTTCTGTAACTGTCAATGAGACTTCTGCACCTCTCAGCAGGTATTTTGGCCCACTCCTCATCAGCAAACTGCTCCAGTTGTCTCAGGTTTGAAGGGTGCCTTCTCCAGACGGCATGTCTGGAGAAGGCACGCTCATTCCACAGATGTTCAATAGGAATTAGATCCTATTGAACATTAGATCCTATTGACTATCCTTAGAATAGTCCAATGTTTCGCTCTTAGCCATTCTTCTGGGTTTTTAGCTTGGGTCATTATCCTGTTGCAAGACCCATGACCAGCGACTGAGACCAAGCTGTCTGACACTCGGCAGCACATTTCTCTCTAGAATACCTTGATAGTTTTGAGATTTCATTGTACCCTGCACAGATTCAAGACACCCTGTGCCAGATGCAGCAAAGCAGCCCCAGAACATAACAGAACCTCCTCCATGTTTCACAGTAGGGACAGTCTTCTTTTCTTGGTATGCATCATTTTTGTGTCTGTGAACATAGAGCTGATGTGCCTTGCCACAAAGTTACAGTTTTGTCTCGTCTGTTCATAGGACATTCTCCCAGAAGCTTTGTGGCTTGTCAACATGCAGTTTGGCAAATTCCAGTCTGGCTTTTTTATGATTTGTTTTTAACAGTGGTGTCCTCCTTGGTCATCTCCCATGAAGTCCACTTTGGCTCAAACAACGATGGATGGTGCGATCTGACACTGATGTACCTTGACCTTGGAGTTCACCATGAATGTGTTTAGAGATTGTTCTGGGCTCTTTTGTTACCAATCGTATTATCCGTCTCCTACTGCGGCCACGTCCAGGGAGGTTGGCTACAGTCCCGTGGATCTTACATTTCTGAATAATATGTGCAACTGTAGTCACAGGAACATCAAGCTGCTTGGAAATGGTCTTATAGCCTTTACCTTTAACATGCTTGTCTATAATTTTCTTCCTAATCTCCTGAGACAACTCTCTCCTTTGCTTCCTCTGGTCCATGTTTAGTGTGGTACACACCATGTCAACAAACAGCACAGTGACTACTTATCACCCTTTAACTAGGCCGACTGACTGATTACAAGTTTGTAGACACCTTTGATGTTAATTAGAGGACACATCTTGATTGAACATGTCCCTATGGTCACATTATTTTCAATCTTTTCTAGGGGTACCATCATTTTTGTCCAGACCTGTTTCATGAGTTTATTTTTTAAAGTAATTCTGTTGAACCACAATTCAAAAGCATTGTCTGATTTTCATTGGTTAATTTTCATAGAATTTTTATTTATTACTACTTTTGTCAGATTCAAGTTATTTCTGTGACCATTGTGGGTTTCTCTTTCATTAACAGAGGGGTACCAACAATTTTGTCCACGACTGTATAATGTTTATTTTAATTATGCGGGGTGAGACACACACTGCAGCAGTTCAGCAAAGAGGCTGAGGTCCATCTGGATGAAGGCCATGCAGTCTTCTTGACACTCTGTCCAGCTCATGGAAGAGTGTCTTGTACTGGCCAAATAACTGCCATTTTTTAAAATTGAAAGAATAAGTGAGTCATAAATAAATAATCTGTGCACATTACAGACTATTAAAAAAATAAGACTTACTGACAGCTGGTTAGTATATCTGATAAGGAGTCTTCAGTCAAAATATTTAGAAAAGGATCAGCCTACAACTTATAAAAAAAGGTGATGTGATGTTGCGCAAGCTTGGAGCAACACGAAACTGGATTTAAAATGTTTTCTTTGAGCTATTCAACAGTGATCTTTTTTTCATCATTCAGCTAAGGTAAGCACCATTTTTGGGATGATTACTAACTAACTAACTAACTAACCTGCACTTATATAGCGCTTTTCTAGTCACAAAGACCACTCAAAGCGCTTTCATTAATACTAACCCTCTATTCTAAGGGCCTATAGGAAACAAATATCTAGGGACAATTTAGAACAGCCAATTAACCTAACATGCATGATTAGTCGAAGCTGCTGCAGCGGCACCTTGACGGCAGGCCACCGCTGAGATTGCCAAGCAGTAGTGGGGAGAAAAAAAGGGCAGCAGTTGCAATATGATATTATCTGATACAAACAAATTTTTCTAATTTTTTTCATTTTAATATAGTCTAACGAAAAATATTTTTTTCTAACAAAAATACTAGTAATTCCCCCCCCCCCCCCAGAAAAATGTTCATATAATTCCCATCACAAAAGGGTAGGCCTAACTATTTAAAACACCCATTTGCAGCAAAGGCAGGCAACATACAGTGGTGTGAAAAAGTGTTTGCCCCCTTCCTGATTTCTCATTTTTTGGTATGTTTGTCACACTTAAATGTTTCAGATCATCAAACAAATGTAAATATTAGACAAAGATAACACAAGTAAATACAAAATGCAGTTTTTAAACGAAGGTGTTTATCATTAAGGGTAAAAAAAATCCAAACTTACATGGCCCTGTGTGAAAAAGTGATTGCCCCCTGTTAAAACATAAATTAACTGGTTTATCACATCTTTGGAAAGCTGAGTTCAATTTCTCTATCCACACCCAGGCCTGATTACTGCCATACCTGTTCTCAATCAAGAAATCACTTAAATAGAACCAGGCTGACAAAGTGAAGTAGACCAAAAGATCCTCAAAAAGCTGGACATCATGCTGTGGTCCAAAGAAATTCAGGAACAAATGAGAAACAAAGTAATTGAGATCTATCAGTCTGGAAAAGGTTGTAAAGCCATTTCTAAAGCTTTGGGATTCCAGCAAACCACAGTGAGAGCCATTATCTACAAATGGTGAAAACATGGAACAGTGGTGAACCTTCCCAGGAATGTCCGGCCGACCAAAATTACCCCAAGCGTGCAGTGACGACTCATCCAAGAGGTCACAAAAGACCCCACAACAACATCCAAAGAACTATAGGCCTCACTTGCCTCAGTTAAGGTCAGTGTTCATGACTCCACCATAAGAAAGAGACTGGGCAAAAATGGCCTGAGTGGCAGAGTTCCAAGACAAAAACCACTGCTGAGTAAAAAGAACATAAAGGCTCGTCTCAGTTTTACCAGAAAATATCTTGATGATCCCCAAGACTTTTGGGAAAATACTCTGTGGACTGATGAGACAAAAGTTGAACTTTTTGGAAGGTGTGTGTCCCATCACATCTGGCGTAAAAGTAACAGCATTTCACAAAAGGAACATCATACCAACAGTAAAATATGGTGGTGGTAGTGTGATGGTCTGGGGCTGTTTTGCTGCTTCAGGACCTGGAAGAATTGCTGTGATAAATGGAACCATGAATTCTGCTGTCGAGCAAAAAATCCTCAAGGAGAATGTCCGGCCATCTGTTTGTGACCTCAAGCTGAAGCGCACTTGGGTTCTGCAGTAGGACAATGATCCAAAATACACCAGCAAGTCCACCTCTGAATGGCTTAAGAAAAACAAAATGAAGACTTTGGAGTGGCCTAGTCAAAGTCCTGACCTGAATCCGATTGAGATGCTATGGCATGACCTTAAAAAGGCGGTTCATGCTCGAAAACCCTCCAGTGTGGCTGAATTACAACAATTCTGCAAAGATGAGTGGGCCAAAATTCCTCCACAGCGCTGTAAAAGACTCACTGCCAGCTATCGCAAACACTTGACTGCAGTTGTTGCTGCTAAGGGTAGCCCAACCAGTTATTAGGTTTTGGGGGCAATCACTTTTCACACAGGGTCATGTAGGTTTGGATTTTTTTCCCCCCTTAATAATAAACACCTTCATTTAAAAACTGCATTTTGTGTTTACTTGTTACCTTTGTCTAATATTTAAATTTGTTTCATGATCTGAAACATTTACAGGTACATCTCAAAAAATTAGAATATCATGAAAAAGTTCAATATTTTTTGTCACTCATTTCAGAAAGTGAAACCCATGTATTATATAGATTCATTACGCAAAGAGTGACATATTTCAAGTGTTTATTTATTTTAATTTTGATGATTATGGCTTACAGCCCATGAAAACCCCAAATTCACTTTCTCAAAAAATTAGAATATTACACAAAATTAATTTAAAAAAATAGTTTTTTAATACAAATGTGGACCGACTGAAAAGTATGTCCATGTACACACTCAATACTTGGTCGGGGTTCCTTTTGGATTAATTACTGTATCAATGTGGCGTGGCATGGAGGTGATCATCCTGTGGCACTGCTGAGGTGTTATGAAGGTCCAGGTTGCTTTGATAGTGACCTTCAGCTCGTCTGCATTGTTGGGTCTGGTGTCTCTCATCTTCCTCTTGACAATACTACATAGAGTCTCTATAGGGTTTAGGTCAGGAGAGTTTGCTGGCCAATCAAGCACAGTGATGCCATGGTCATTAAACCAGGTTTTGACCTTCATAACACCTCAGCAGTGCCACAGGCTGATCACCTCCATAACAAGCCACAGTGATGCAGTAATTAATCCAAAAGGAGCCCCGACCAAGTATTGAGTGTGTACATGGACATACTTTTCAGTTGGCCAACATTTCTATTAAAAAACTATTTTTTAAAATTAATTTTGTGTAATATTGTAATTTTTTGAGAAAGTGAATTTGGGGTTTTCATTGGGCTGTAAGCCATAATCATCAAAATTAAAATAAATAAACACTTGAAATACAGTATATCACTCTCTGTGTAATGATTCTATATAATATATGGGTTTCACTTTCTGAAATGAGTGACAAAAAATATTGAACTTTTTCATGATATTCTAATTTTCTGAGATGTACCTGTAAGTGTGACAAACATGCAAAAAATGAGAAAACAGGAAAGGGGCAAACACTTTTTCACACCACTGTATGTATCTGTCTGTTATTTTAAAATACTGAATTATCCTGTTGTCCTTTTTCTACCCACAGCTTCTCAGGTGAGTTTGTTAAAATGCACAAGATTAATAAAACCCTCATGACAGTATTGTTTGACTAGTTAGCTGATTAATTAGAAAGCATTAAATGCCAATTAAACTGGTTTGCCAGTTCTATTTAATCGTAGAAAAACCATATCAATATGACATAAAAAAAGACACTGAATGTTTTCGTTCACATTTTAATTTTTAATCGTTAACTTTAAGAACAAAAATACAGATTAAACACTTGTTTCTGTTTACACAGATGAACAACACAATATTACAAGATGAAGTTAAAATAAAAATATTAAGTGTGTAAAAATGAACACAACCTGATCTCAGTCGACTTTTATGTTGTCTATGAGCCTGAATTCAAATCTTTCTCTGGGTGCACACAGATGGGGTGGGAATTACAGTTAAATACCATCAGTGCAAACCGTCAAAATGACAGACCGCTCTGGAAATTTTCCTTGATTGCGAAAAATTACCAGTCACTGGTACCAGTCGGTTAATGCAACCTCAGTCTGGCACGTGAAGAGGGGGCTAAAAAGTTCAGCAGTCAAATTTGACCAAATGTGGTTTATTTTTCAACATATTCCCCTTCGGTCCAAACACTTCTTCCATCAGTGTTGCAACACTTGGATCCCTGCTGTTGAAAAATAAACCACATTTGGTCAAATTTGACCACAATGAACTTTTCAGCCCCTCCTCGTATATATTCTACTTCTCGTGGACCCTGCGAGGTGCAAGGCACACTTAAGACTATGCAATGTTTCCTTTGGCTTAAAGACCTTGGCGCAGTGGCAACATATTTTTCCGGGGGAAGGGGGGGCAGAAAACACATGGCACTATTGTAACTGGAAAATGTTAATTTTATACTATTTCTTTTTTTAAATTTTGCACAGTAACTTTGCATGTGGAACTTACCATTTGAAGTATTGTACAACCAAGGCTTGAATGTTGGAATATTGGGACAGCTGGGGTCCCACCCTGACGTCCTGTGTTTGAACTTTTTACTGGTGTAATCCTTCTCTCTTTCCTCTGCTCTCACCCCTCCTGGACCCTCTGCCTGAACACTTTTCTCTCCTTGGCTTATCTTGCCCTCTCTGAGCCCTGTCTAATTCAGGTTCTCTCTCTCTGTCTGGGGTGATATTCAAACAGGTTAGAAAATATCAAGTGTCTTGTTTTGTCCTACAGGATTTTTTTTTTTGTCATGTTTTACATAAATGACAAAATATGCGTATTTTTTTGTATTTTTATTCTAGTGTTAGTTTTTTTTCCATTGAGAGAGTAGGAAAGGGAAGGGAAAAAACATTCATAATAATAATTTACTCATGCATACTTAAATTATATGATCAGAGGTGGGTATAGTAGCCAGAAATTCTACTCATGTAAAAGCAGTGCTTTGAAATTAATAATTAAAATTAGACAATCAAAAATTTCTAGTTAAGGATACAAAGAGCACCCACTTAAAAACTTGAGTAATGACTTCAGTCTTGAAGATTTGAGGTTTTTCTCCAAAATTTATAAAACATTTCTTATAGTTTTCTACTTTTCTCTGTAAATTTATCTAAATTTGAAACCATTTTCCTCAAATTTGTAATTTCCTCTTGTAAAATAGACTTTTCTTGTACATTTGAGACTTTATTATAAATTTGTGGATTATTTTATGGCTAATTTTTGTCTAAATTTTTAAAATAAAATTACTGTTTTTTTTCAATAAATTTGAGACTGTGGTAATTTTTTTTCTTTTTCCTTATAACAGTTTTTGACCATAATTTTGCAGAGCCAGAAGAACAATAATTTAACTCTGATTTCAAAGAAAAATATTAATAAAATTGTATTTAATGAAATAAATTAACTTAAATGACCAAAAATGCAGTTATTTCTGTTATAATATTTCTATATATTTATAGTTTTTTTTTTTTTTAAATCTCCTCACCAACCAGACAGCAGGAAAAACCTCCCTTATTTTGAAATCCAAATGTTGACACGTTTAGTTTGTCTGAAGGCTGCTGACAGATTAAAGTCACTGACCTTGAATTTTGGTCATCTTAATTTGCCAGGTACATAATAATGAACATAAATTAGTTAATATTAACTAAGGTAGAAGGTTAAAAACATCTCCTTTTTATGCTTGTCTGAAATAAGAAAAACTAATAATCAAAAAGAAGACAAAATGAACTAACTCGAGCTCCTAACCACACGTTAGCTAAGCGACTCTTCCATTATTGCTCCCATTACCAGCGGAAGCAATGCCTCCAGCGCTTACATACCTCTTCTGCTTTTTTCCACGTTTGAAGTACTTTAATAAGCTCATGTTTCTCTTGGACAATGACGCTAGCGAGACACTGCTTGGCGACTGGAGTGGTCATGTGGATGGGATGCTTTTGAACTCCGTGCAGATGACGGTCACGCATGTTGTTCGTGTGCGCACTTGCGGACAGTCATTCCTTCATATTTTTTTCTTAAATTTATATTTCCTCATAGAGTGGCGGAAAAAAATCAAGCGTGGTGGGCCGCCACCAGGAAATGTTACCAGAGGAAACCCCGCTGTGTCAAAGAACTCCTTGCAGCCTGTCCAAAACCCCTACGACATCCACGTCCTCTACGGCCCCCCAAAAATGCAGCTGACATACAATATCTAAATTTGTATGTCCAGTTGTAACTCAGGCCTTAGACAATATGACAATTGTCCAAGATCTGCCTGATTGTTACAGTATATACCAGACATTGTTAGATAGAGACAGCACTGTAATAATGTGATAATTTTGTACCTTACTTTTCCTTAACTAACTGCCCAAACAGATAAATAAACAGTATAAGATTCATGCACACAGACCATGTTTACATGCACATGAATAAACCAGTTATGATTGGACTGTTGGAGTTTTCTAATTATTCAGGAAACAGAATAATCTGATAACAGCCATGTAACTGTGGTCATTAATTCAAGTGGTTTACCCTCCAATAATCCATTTATTCAGTGCATGTAAACACAACAAAACTGATCATTGCCATTATCAGTTTATTCCCAGTAATTGGTTTATTGTGACCATGTAATCGGGGTCAGTAGGTAAGTTCTGCATCCACGCCCCATGTAGGTACAACATTAATCTACAAATTTTACAATCCAATCTCCTATTAGTGGACAAGCACCTTCTGAAAATGGTGGCTATGCTATTTAGAAATTTGCACAGTAGACCTTACTCTGACCATTTCTTCATGGGTCATCTCAAAAACTAAAGAAAATCTTTATTTTCAGAAAGTTTGGTACTAAAATGGTAAATATGAAAGAACCTTAGTGAGCAAGTTCACATACCCCAAGTAGGTGGTGGGCCGAGTGGCTCTATCTGCTTTAGTTTTTGAGATGATCGATCCCCATATAGAGTAGCTGATTTTCACAGATATGCTAACTCATATTTTTCAAAACATGAATCTGCTTGTTGGCAAGCTAAGTATGTGCATATTTTTTATAAAAATTAAACTTTACTTACAAAACCTGATAAGGTGGCTCTGAGGCGATTGCTAAGGACTTCTATATGCTTAATCAATCAACAGCACTCCATGATCACTTGACTTGCATTCAACCAATGAACTGCATCATTGTCGGAAGTAACTGTAAAAGAAAGATGGGCTGTCAAGGCTGCAATTTCATCAGCCAGGTAAGCATAATAATGTTATATTTATGTCCCTGTATTTTCTTTTCATGTTACAGGTCTCCATAGTTAATATTACAACCAAATGCTGCTCCCCATTGTCCCTTGTCTTGTGTAGCATATGGCTAAATAAAGTAATTACAGGTCCTTCACGTTGTCTTGCTGTTAAAGAAGCCCTGCTGAAAAAAACAGCATACAACAACATCAGACCAGCACCAATGAATAATAGTTTAGTATTGTAAATAGTAGTTTTAGTATTGTTTGTGAGGGTTTTTGAGTGTTTATTGTTTTTGTTACTGTATGTGTTTTGTGTTTTTGGAGCAGCGTCTTTTTTTCCATATTGCTCATATTTTTTCGCATTATTTCTTATTTTTATAGATTTTTTTAAAGTAATAATTTGTACATAGCTTAGCCAAAAATGTTGAAGAGATCAACTAGAAAGAAGAAAGCCTCATGGAAGAGGAGGAAATCTCAGGAGAAGTGTCCCAATCTCAACCACAGCGATACAGTTTGTATCACTGGATATTTATTCCCAGCTTTGTTACAATATTTTTTTTTCAATCTCTATTTATTTATATTATTTCTATTTTTTTCAATATCTAGTGTATTTTTTTTTCTTATTGGCTTCGTTTCAAATGCTTTGTCATTGTTATATTTATTATTCGTATACACTGTTGAACATTTTTTCTTGAAACACAAGTTTCTTTTGGATAAATCTTATCTAATCTTATGTTATATATTTATATTTTTAGAGATTCTTCAGATGACGAGCCAATCACCAGGACCACCAGTGGAACAGGAACAGCTGGACAGGAACTGATTCCTGGACTACCAGAGAGCTAAGAAAATGCCTAGACATGGACACATAAAAACCTGTAAACTGGACACTGTAAGTTCTGGGCAAACACAGATATCTGAGAACATGCTTAAGGGGTTCAGTTTAATTTTTGCTTATTGCAAAACTTTTGTTCATGTACATCTGAAATATTTATAAAGAGAAAACCAGTGAAAATTCAAATCTGTTTTTTTTTGTTATTACACATTGTTTTAAGCATTTAAAACATATACTATTGCCACATACTTGCCAGATTTCGAAATGTACACTTCTCCTGAAAAACAGGACAAAATATTTTACACAAAGGACATTTTATGACATATTTATTGGAAAAAAAAGATAAAAAGTACCAGGCAAACTATTATAATTATAGCACTAAAAGGCTTTAAAGCATTTGATGGAAAAATTCTATGCTACACTGAGTTATATGAATTTTGATGTATATGAATTTTTCATATACATAAAGCAAGAAATAACCTTAATATAATAAGGAATAATCTTAATATAATAACAATAATTAAAATACCATAAGATATAACTTAAAATAAGCTTAAAATAGAATAAAATAGTCTTTAAACTAAGATAAAATAATAAATTAAAATAGATAACTGCAGTTTGTTTATTTTTTTTTAAAAATAAATAACATTTCTAGGGTTTTACTTTGATGGAAGATATATATATATATATATATATATATATATATATATCTTAATGTGTATACTAACTCAGGAAATCCTGTTACCATATTTGGAGTTGTTGAGTAGTGGAAAAAACAGATTGAAGGATGCTGATGTAACTTAGGTCATTAACTGTGAATGTCTAGTTCTATCACTGTGACTGCATCCAGCCCTATCACTAATGTCAACTGGTTTCCTGCATGTAGTCAGCAGATACAATCTGAGTCATGAATGAAATAATCAAGAGGCTCAGCAAACTTTATCAATTGAGTCATGAATGAACTATCAAGAAGTGACCTCACCCTGACAGCCCTTTGGATATATATAGCCAGAATCACTCTGTTAGTTAAGCCAATGCACTGTGACAGTCTGTGAAAGCTGTACTCTGCATTGTCTTCCACTGATCAGTGCATATTAAATTTGCTGAAACTTTGATCCTGCCTGATTTTTGCTGAGGAATTTTTCCAACATATTTGGCGCCCGAACCAGGGACCCCAAGACCCTTCCTCCCGGTGGCAGGATCCCTCCAAGCCTGTGCACGGCAACTGAAAGACCTCCCACATCGGCTCCAACTGAGACGGTTTGTTCAACATGAGGCAACAGTGGATCCTTCCGCCGGCGTTGAAGGTGACAGGGTCTATCCAAGGCAGAGGATTGAAGTGAGTAAATTTAACTATTAATGACTTAAAAACAGTTAGAGTCCACGGTCGGTCTGAAAATACGCATATTAATTACCGTAGGTCCGGGTCCGTTCGGTAAAGCTTGACCGTGCCCTGGTTAGAGTCCATCAGTGAAATGCATTTCTACTGAGTAAATTGGAACAACAGCATGCAGAGGGATATCGTGGAAGGATACCCCGGAAAAATACAGCAACAGGATACTGCGGAATGATATTAATGGCCGAGAGAGAGAGAGAGAGAGAATAATAAAATAAAAATAGAAAAGATAAAGGTTATTACAAGAAATAACCTTAAAATAAAGAGAAAAAATAATAAAATAGACAAAAATAGAGAAGATAAAGGTTAAAGAAAGAAATAACCTTAAAATAAAGAGAAATAAATTTAATATAATAAGAAATAATCTTAATATAATAACAATAATTAAAATACCATGAGATATAACTTAAAATAAGCTTAAAATAGAATAAAATAGCCTTTAAACTAAGATAAAATAATAAATTAAAATAGATAACTGCAGTTTGTTTATTTTTTTTTTAAATAAATAACATTTCTAGGGTTTTACTTTGATGGAATATGGGAAAATCTCAAAGTAAGAGTATGAGCCCTTGCAGCAATTCCCATATGTAAAAATATGAGGCAAAAATATGGTGATGAAAGTGTCTTGCTGGTACCTATCTGGCCTGAAATGGGTTTTCCAGATGGAGGATTATTTGGTCTCCATCAATTACATTGAAAGAAAAGTTATTTGAGAACAAGCAGAAAATAAGAATGTATGATAAATAAAAGAGAGCTCCTTCCACCTAAATAAATTATGATATCATGTACATGAAAAGAAAATTAGTTTCATAGGACACTGTGTGAGAATGTGTTTGTATGAAAATGTGTGAGAACGTGTACACAAGAAATTATAAAAATGAAAACAAAAGCCTATTTGCTAATTATATAGTTGATATTTATTTTGCCAACAGCATCTGGTTTGAATCAATTAGAGGTGTGTATAACCCCAAGCATTAGACCAAAGTCAGAAGGATTTGAAATAAAAAAAACCAAAAAAAAAAACAACCCAAAACCTGAAACTAGGGCCCTATGGATGTAATTTCTTTAATGTGTTTTCTTCTTTTGATTTTTTATTTTTCTCTTCTTGACATACCTTTTTGCCAGTTTTGAATTTTTAGTAATAATTCTGTGACTCACATTTTATTTCCATATTTATTTACATTGCAGAAAGTCATATGGCCCTATGAATCTAAGCAGAAAACATGTTTTATTTTATTTTGGTTTATTTGAGGTTCAATTTAGTTCATTGTGGCTCATAAAGCAAACATAATATCATTTATCAAGGTATATATTACAACCTAATTTACCCTTTTCATTGTACTTAATAATCTTATAATTCTACACATTTTTTTTCTCAAGGAATCACATATTTTAATTGTATCAAGACAGTAACCTTACAGACTGACACCCAAAACACAGAAACAGTGGCATTTTATTTAAGTCCTAGCTTTAATTTCCATGTGGATGATATATGAGCAGAATATACGTCTCAGGAATCTTTCTCCTTTGTTGTTGTTTTTTTTTTTAGGTGCAAACTGAACCATGGCCGACCAGTGCTATCTTTATTGTCTCATTGCTTCCCTCACCCCAGCATCATCACCCAATGTCAACACCGATGTCATCACCAAATCCATCCATCAACCAGCACTACAGCATGCACACCTCCAGCATGCACACTTCCTGAATGAGCAGCTCTCTGGCACAACGGACTAAGAACTCTCTTGCTAAGTCACCGGCGGGTGGCTGAAGACAACAACAGGCCAGTATTGCTTTGCTTGTGGCAATTGTCTGTAACCAAGAACTGCTGAGTGACAAACATGACTCCACGTCTGTGTACTTCGTTTGTGGCAATCGTCTCCAAGAACTGCTGAGTAACATAACCTTACCTCTGTAAGTGGTCCATGAACATTCTCTGCTCCATGTGTGTGTGCCAAAGATATGATGGACATTTTCTGGGTGCCAAAGAGAGGGAGGAATGGACACTGTTTGCCATGGGTTACTAGCCCAACAGATAGGATAAAAAATATCCCCTGTGGTAAAACGCACCTACGTCAACATTTTTTGTTTTGTTTGTTTTGTTGTTTGTTTTTCCTGTCAACATGATATATTTTTATACGTAGGACAATAGTCAGACAAACTACATACACATTTGAGATATAGTTTACAGTTATGAGTACACAGTAATAAGTATTTCTTAAGTAATCACACCTTTACTAGTACAAAAGAATAATAATGATAATAATAATGCCCTCACACCTAATTGATTACACACCAGACATATTACAGACCAGAACTGGAGTAGACAGATGAGTGAATGTGTGAATGAGTGAAAGAATGCTTTACGAGCTGCAAACCAGAGAGAGAAAAGTTTTTAAACCACCAGTGTTGATAAATTTTAATTAAAAGTTATGTGCAACATTATTTAAAATGGCAGCCAACAAGTTTGAGATAATTGTTAACCTTTCAACATCTAAATATACTTCTAAAGTGTAAAAGCATATGCTTATATTTGAATTTCAAAATGTTAATTACTAAAAGTTTTATCTAAACCATGCATGGAATAAATATATTTTGAGATCAAAATGACAAAAATAGAAACTGAAGAGCTCTTCCATTGTCTGAAAACTAAGAATGTTACTCATACCCTTCCCAGATTTCTGCCTTCAAGGGTGACTACAAAATAAATTTAGAAAAATGACTGAATGAAAAAATGTTTTTTTTCTCGTTACAGGACAAACTTGAGCATGGATTATGGCAAAAATCTTGAAAATTGGCATCCAGAGGAGGCAATCCTGTGAACTGTATGATTAATTGAATCATAAATGTTGTTCAACAAAATAGAACCTATAAAGTCTAACAAGTAATTAAGAGTATTTTGACTACATGGCCTTCCGGTTCCGGCGCCACAGGAGTTGGCTGCCTTTTGCAACAGCGGCTCAATTCTGAGTCTTTTTATCTTCCTTCTTCTTTCTGATCCGGTGATAACTTTCTGATCCGGCACACCTTTCACTCTATATATATCACGGACACACAGATCGCCCCAAAGGTCTCCCGAGTTGGCGGACGGAGCCTCTGTTTACAGCAGGAGATGATACAGCAGGGAAGAGCTAGCTAGCACTCAACCACCACCCGGTGCTAACGGAGAAACTCGACATACCAGGGAACTGAAGCGAAAACGACACAGGTGCCGGGCTGGAGTTTAGGCGGCGTGCAAGAAATATAAGACAGAATAATAAAGAGCGATGGCAAGAACCAAGCAGATCACCCGTAAATCTACTGGAGGAAAAGCCCCCCAGGAAGCAGCTGGCCAACAAGGCTGCTCGAAAAAGTGCTCCGGCCACTGGCGGAGTGAAGAAGCCTCACCGTTACAGGCCCGGTACCGTGGTTCTGAGAGAGATCCGTCGCTACCAGAAATCCACGGAGCTGCTCATCCGTAAGCTGCCCTTCCAGTGCCTGGTGAGGGAGATCGCTCAGAACTTCAAGACCGACCTGCACTTCCAGAACTCCACCGTCATGGCTCTGCAGGAGGCCAGCGAGGCCTACCTGGTGAGTCTCTTCGAGGACACCAACCTGTGCGCCATCCACGCCAAGAGGGTCACCATCATGCCCAAAGACATCCAGCTGGCCCGCCGCATCCACGGAGAGAGAGCTTAGACTTTCTGCTGCACATCGACCAACCACAATGCTCCGCACTGTGTGTCTATATATATATATATACATTTATTTATTTATTTATAGTAATACGTACATATGTATACTAGCTGCTCTTGTTTTTTGGGTTTTTTTTTTCTTGCCTTCTGATTGTTGAGTGTTGCTATCCCTGTGCTGTTGCAATCCTGGAATTTCCCCATTGTGGGACTAATAAAGGCTTATCTTATCTTATCTTATCTTATAAACTGAAATAAGTAAATTATAATTTATCTTGTAAAGCAAAGATTAATCTGAACTATGTGATCACATACAAAATTTAAAAGAAAACGATTATTAAATGACTGTATTGCAAATCTTTAAGACAGATAAAATTATGTCACAATAACAAGTATGACAGTTGGATACAATAATGCTTTTTTTCTTTTTGAGACATTGCGAACTTAGCTTTATTAGAATTCATGTCCTAAGTGATAGATATTAAGTGTTTCATGAGATGTTTTGACACCATAGTTAAGTAAAGATAATATTGATGAAGGATCCTTTCTATCAGCAAGCTTAATCAAAATGCAGACACGTTTGATGACACACTGTCAGTGGTCCTGAATTATTTATTTGGTCTATGCTTGTCTACCTGCCCTTGGGGTGATGTAAAAAAAAAAAAAGAAAAATGGGGAGGACAGTATCTGGAATATACTTTATGAACAGTTTCCTTATTTGTTGGCATTTTTTTTTAAATTTCCCTATATATTCACTTTGAGACAATATTATAAGTTTGGCAAATCTTATTAATTTAGAGACAAAACTGATTAAATTTTGGTTGGTTTAAAACATACTGTTATAAAAGAAGACACTTAATGTTTGAAGAATAAAAGTTATTGGGAATTAACAATTATTGACATAGGTTAAATTATTTGGCAAGCAAACAAATTAAATTCTAGCCAATTTAACTTGTGTATATATATATACGTATACACACACACACACACACACACACATATATACACATATACATATATATATAAAAGGCAGAATGTGTGTACTTGGATCATTTGTGGGTCTATTTTCTGCCCTGTTTTGGACACTGTGGGGGGGGACGCCTCCGAGGAAAGATTCCTGCCTCTGTACCTTGACACAAATTGGTCTGAGATGAGGGGGACTGATTTCCAGCAGGAAGGGAGCTGACTCTGCTATGATAACCCATCTTTGAAAATAATTTTGTATGCTGATAAGATGGGAATTTCTAAGTTAATAAATTAGTAAATTAAAAGGGTATTTTACTGAATCCATTGATAACTTGGTAGGATGAATGAGGTACTTTGTTGAAACCAAAGTTGTTTAAACCAAAGTTGATGAATTTAATGACCTTTTGACAGACTGATAAACACAGGAAAAAACGAAGCTGAAGAAAGTTAAATACTGACATAAAAGGTAAGTATATCATGGGTAAATGAAATCTAGGAAATTACTGGTTTAAACATTCATGTCTGAGGAAAATGCAGACCAAGGGTCTATCAAGCAGGTAATTACGTGTCTATTTTTCTTTGATCTGAACTCTTACTGGTTGTATGAGCACTGACTGAAATCCTGAGCTTAATCTGCCACTTTTAATCCATCCCATCATAGACACAACTGATATGTGAATGATCACTAACCTATAAACTTGCCTTGTGATGTTTACCATCGAAATATAATATTGTTTGCACAATAACACATTTCAAATGAATTGGGTTTAGATTGTATAAAGGTAAGTGGTAAGTATTTGGAGATATGATTGTTTTTGTTTTTCTTTCTCCATAGGTAAAAGCAGTAAACAAAATAAAACTAAGACGATGCTTCTTCTATTGGTGAGTTAAATTTCAATTTCTACAAGATTAAACTGAGAGCAGACAGAAAATGAAAGAAATATGATTTGACAACATTAAAAGCTCTTGTCTTAATCCTAATGATCTGTTATCTATTATGCACTCTGGGTTACAGTTTTTGTCTGGAAAAGAGCTATACAAATATAGCTTTGATAGATTGATTAACCAATATGATCTGATAATACATTTGCAAATCTGGTCAAGTTTGGAGTAAAGCCTGATTATCGGCTGAATGAGTGTGTGTGTCAAGAGGAGTGACCCTAGCACACTACACTGTTTGAAGGTTGGAAAGACCATGAGACTCATTGAGGAAACTGACTAATCAATGTGCAGATTAATTTATTTATTGCACTGATGCACAATTTATTTAAAAACTAAGAGAATAAAAGCAGTCCCTGTAGCTTACTGCTTTAATCAACTTGAAATATTACGATTGTAAGAAAAATAAAAACAAAACACCATTGGATTTTGCAAGCGAGACTTATATTCTTTTTTTCCTTACTCTCAGGCGGAGTGTAGAAGGAGACTGAGGCAGATAAGGAGGGGCCCAGATTGCCATCGTGGGGACATTGTGAAGATGCTGACGGCTTTCATTATACAATGGGAAAGAGGGATTCATCTGCCTGAAACTACACCACAAAGGTCCTGTCGATGGCCTTCACAGCTGTCAAAGTTGCAGAAAGATCCACAGCGGGGAATCAACCATTGCAAAAAGGTCCCGAATCCAGGACTCAACAACAATGCCTACTAACCACTAGTGAACTCTTTTGCTGGTCACCTGGCAAGGTGATTGAAGCAGTGGGACAAAGAATTGTTAAAAACACAATTTTCGACGTCATAACTTGCTATCACTTTTCTTTTATGATGCCTTTTAGGCATCAAAAGGGGGAGTGATGGAAAAATTCTATGCTACACTGAGTTATATGAATTTTGATGTATATGAATATACGTATATATAAAGCTTAATGTGTATACTGACTCAGGAAATTCTGTTACCATATTTGGAGTTGTTGAGTAGTGGAAAAAACAGATTGAAGGATGCTGATGTAACTTAGGTTATCAACTGTGAATGTCTAGTTCTATCACTGTGACTGCATCCAGCCCTATCACTAATGTCAACTGGTTTCCTGCATGTAGTCAGCAGATACAATCTGAGTCATGAATGAAATAATCAAGAGGCTCAGCAAACTTTATCAATTGAGTCATGATTGAACTATCAAGAAGTGACCTCACCCTGATGGCCCTTTGAATATATATAGTCAGAATCACTCTGTTAGTTAAGCCAATGTACTGCAGCAGTCTGTGAAAGCTGTATTCTGTATTGTCTTCCACTGATTAGTGCATATTAAATTTGCTGAAACTTTGATCCTGCCTAATTTTTGATAAGGAATTTTTTCAACACATTCCAGTGAGTTTCCAGCCAATGTGAAATGTTCCACGGGTGGAACACCAGAATTTTAAGAGGTTAAAGATTAAATATTCAACATTTCAAACAGGAGTACTTCATTTTTATAAATTAACTTCAACATTTTTATTGGTGTTATAATCACCACAAAATCACCAACAAGCAAAGAACAAGTGAAGCACAAAAAAACAAAAACAAAAACAAAAAAAAACTCATTGCAACATACCACACCCAAAAGTATATACAGAACACACAGCATGTGTGTATATGTGGCCTAATCAGAAATGTTCTCACAGTCCAAGCAATAACACGCCTGTGCATGGAAACTCATTCTGTCTGAACGTGCATCTCCCTTTCACAGTGTTGTGCTTGTTTAAAGGAGCAATATACAAGCTCCAAAATGCTGAGAGGTGCAGGGGGAAGAGTCATCCAGTCGATCTCAAAGGAGTCTCCCTCAATCTTTCAACCAAGGGGCCATTGGTGGCGGTATGTCTGGCTGACTCTGCAGGCATCTTTAATAGATGGCTGTCCGGTAGGTTGTTCACTGAATGTGTTTATATAGTGAGTCTCTGTTTGGTGGAAGACTTCTGTCTGTGCACTTGCCACTCTGTTGGCATCTTGCGTAATTCATATCCTTGCAGCCTTTGAGGTCATACAGAACACAAGTTAATTTTTCAATGGTCTCAAACTGTTCTGGGAGTAGTTGAAAAGCTTTTCCCAGTGTGTTTAATGACACACAATGTTCTTTGTTGGACAGTAGTATTTTCATTGCATAAGTTTCTCTCTTAGCCTCGTTCGATTATGTTTTTGAATTGTATACTTTTACCTTCTGCATATGATGCATTGCCTTGGGGGCAGATGTGGTGCTCTTCTTAGGTGGACTGGAACCTCTGTTTTTGTTGACCAGAAAACCAGTTTGGTTGGGGATTTGTAGCGGAAGTATGTGGTTCTTCATCTAACATATTGTAAAGGACACAAAATTGGGTGGGATGCTTAAATTGGGACAACTATATATTTACTGCATAAGTGTTCATTCTAAAGATAACTACATTGTGTTAATATTGTCTATTCTGTTCTACAGGCAACTCAAGCTCCTCAGTCTGGATCTTTCTGTCTTGTCTTAAATTGACTATTAATGTTTACACTCATTAATGTACATGATCAGTTCAGCTAGAGTTCATCAGATTAAAAATTAATACTCATCATCACTTGCATGTACTGATTTTTGTGTCCTTTTTTGGGCTCTTTCAATATTTCTTGTATTAGCATACTGCATGCAACATTGTCTTTGATAGCCTATGTTAACTGTCACATCTGAAGGGTGGGTATCATGCAAATTATATTTTTCTATTGTTTTATCAGCTATTTTGCTTTCCTTTGTATCAAGATTTACCCACACTATTGAACACTGCAGAAATTTTTTCCAACTCTTGTCTGAAAATTGAATTATATTTTTTAAAGAGTTTGTAACATGCACACAGCACTCCATACTTGCCTCTGATATTCATGTTAGCTAATGAAAGCGCATGTCTGACTTGACATAATTGACATATTACGAATAAAGATAGGCCCATACCAAAGCAAGAAATTGAGCAGAAGACATAAGGGTGGGACAAACTAGTTTATTTTAACATTCTGATCAGATCTCAATATAAGAAGTGATGCTGGTGTAATAGTATATTGTGAATAAATAATGTTATGTTACATTGATACATTGTTCTTAATGGTATTATATTTTGTTCACCAGAATAAACCTGAAATGGTATGTGATAATCTGTGAGGTAATGAATCAAGGCTTATAAATGTATTATGCGCTCTAATTTTGCACTTGTCTGGTTGTTTATTTCAATAATCAATACATTTTTTTTTGCAAGCTAGTTAAATTCTTGAAAATGTATATTCACATCAGACCCGCTGCATTTAGATTTTTTTTTTTAACCTGATTAAGTCGAATGTGATTGGTGTATGCAGTCACCTGCCGCAACCTCATTGGTTCGTCAGCTAAAGCTGTTCTGAGAGATGCCGGAGAGGACTGACGATAAAAATGTAAGTTTATTTAAAAAAATGTGGGCAAACCAAGGTTGCCAACAAATTTTCTCAGCTTTACCAAAAATAGAGAAGACTGTATTTTAAAAAATGGCATATTCTCCCGATGTGGATCGATCAATGACACAAAAAAATGCACTTGGCCCACCACCTAAAGCATCCACATATCAGAGTTCTTAGTGAACAATGTAATACATGCCCTTATCTGATGCAGATATAAACCTGGCATGTAGCAAAGGAATTAGTGTTTTTTCAATAGAAAAAAGTTCATATTCAAGTCCTTTTAGTTGTTGGTTAACCCCTCATTCGATGCATTCAAAATTGAACTTATCCAAGGTATTGTTGCATTCTTTATAAATCTGAAATGAATTAGATCAGAAATGTAGACATTATACTGGCAACAACAGAAAATGCCCAATGGACGAATAAACAGACGGACGGGTCAAAAACATTACACCTTCCGCAACTTTGCTTCATGGGGTATAATAGATATATACAAACTACAGTGTAAAGTGAAAAAGCATTTCCAGTTTCTCAAATTCTCACACCCTACTGCATTTCATATATAATGCTACAAAAGGTCTCAAGAAATGTCACTAACAGAAATCCCTTTTTATTCATTGCACCTGCACTTTTCAGGGACTGTGCTGTTGAATTGCATGCATTTTGTAACAGTTGCCATCTTTTTTGCCGCAATGTAAAATGAAGACAACTTAAATGGTCAGTCAGAAAGCAACTCATACCAGCTTGGACGTTGCCCGGGTTTGCAGGGTCGGGAGTTCCCGGCAGCAGAGGGCGAGGGACAGAGCTGCGTAGAGGAATCTGATCAGACCTAAATGAAGCAGTCATTGTCACTCACGACAGACTGCTATGATGGATGGCTATGCCATGGCAAAGACAATTTATTGGATGATTTGATTGAGGGACCAGAGATTTCACCAAAGCTCTTCAACTCACCTGGGTTCATGGAAACAACATCAGGTGTTTCAGCATTTGGTGTGGCTCTTTCTGTTATGACAAATCGTTGGATTTCTGGACAGAAAAGCAGCATTACTTAATGAATCCTCAGAGGTGGACAGTAAATCCCCAAACAGAGAGGAACACCAGAAGCACTAGCTGATCTGTTTGGCTGACTTACTGAAAGCCAATAGGGTGAATGAGTGTGTGAGAGGTTCTAGTATGTCAGCACAGCTTTAGTGCATTCATTTATATGTTGTACATTAAGTCTCTTGTGTCCTCTCCAGCAGTAATGCAATGAAGAAGTGTCTGTATTTTTATGGGACTTTAACGTCTACATAAATGTTTTCTGTAAATTTATGCAAAGCGGTTCTCCCTTTGAATAATTTCAAAAACAGAAACTCTACAAAGTGGATGGCAGTGTCTCAGGAGGTAGAACGGGTCATCTAATAACCAGAGTGTTGGCGGTTCGAATCCCACTCTCCCCTGCCGTTGTGTCCCTTGGCAAGACACTTTACCCACCTTGCCTCCAGTGTCCATGACACTGGGTATGAATGTGCATAAATGGTCGGAGAGGCCGTTGGTGTGGATTGGCAGCCACATTTTCATCAGTCTCCCCCAGGGCAGCTGTGGCTACAGTAGTAGCTTACCACTACCACTGTCTGCGGAGTGAATGGATTTTCATTGTAATGCACTCTTGAAAGGCGTTACATAAATGCAAACCATTATTATTACAAAGCTCTTTCTGTGGACATTTGATCAAACATCAAACCACATCTTAACCCAAGGCTTCTGAATGTGTTCTTGCATGTATTGATTCATCTTGTTTAATATACATAAATCTAGTCCTGTCACTGTGTGTGTAGAAAAAGACAGTGACATCTACTGTTTTGAATACTTTGCACTTTGTTTCATATTATTTCAGCCCATCAATCTGGGTTTCATTAACAGAACAATGTAGCTGGATTCAAACAGCTCCAAGTGATTTAGGGTTAGGCACTGTCCATATGCTGTTCTGCAATTCTTTGGTTGTGCGGAAATCTTCTAAATCCATTTCTGGCGTGTACTTCATTTCTACTTGAAATTTAAAGCTGACATCATCCTGCAGCATGCAGATGAACCTTTGTGGCTGTGAAAACCATTCAAAGCTTTTTGGCATCAGCTGAAAATAAGAACTGTTTTTCACATTGCAGTGTACAGAAGAGATTTCTAAGGAACAAAAATTATTCATCATATTGTTTTGGAAATTGAGGCTAAATTTGCAAAGGTGACAGGCAGAGTTTGGCTTGCTTAAGCAACTTTTGGTAATGTCGATGGGAATTTGAGAATAAAGCTGTATAATTCTGATTTTACCAACTCACCACTTTACTTACTACACCTTTGGTTATCAATGGAATCATTTTGGCAGTACGGTGGATTAGTGATTAGCAATGTCCCCTCACAGCAAGAATGACCAGGGCTCCCACCAGCCAGCCAGTGGGGCCTTTCTTTGTGGGGTTTGACCCTGTGCTTATGTGGGTTTATTCTTGGTTTCCTCCCACAACCCAAAGGCATGCGGATGTAAAAGGTAAAGGGATTGGTGCTGCACAGTGGAATCATTTTAGACCAAATCGAACAAAGTGTTGTCATGTTCTGGACATGGTTTGAAACCATGTCTACACTTTTTGTTATTTTTGGACTCTTTGGTATTTTGTTTCTGGTCATTAATGGTCTTCTCAGTTCCTGGTTATGTTATGTTTAGATTTCATTTCTTGTCTTAGTTCTTATAGCTATTGTGTTCCTTTTCTATCATTCGTTTCTTGTCGGTCCTTTATTGTGAAAGGTCCCTTTGTGTTCTTCCTGTCTAGCCATAGTTCTCCCGTGTGTTTTCATTTAGCTCCTGATTTGTTCCCAGCTGTCTTGCGTCTAGTAATTACCTGTTCCCTATATATGTTGTGCTTAGGTTTTAGTTTATCGTGACGTCATACCAGGAATTACCCTCTGATTTTTTGTTACGTTTTGGTCACAAGTGACTTTAGCATTCCACGGCTCACTTTAAGTTACAGCCCTCGCGCTGTTCTTGTTTTGTGTTTTTGCATCTTGGAAATAAATCTCATTTGCACTAAAGTCCTGCCTGCATCCTGAGTCCATCGCTCCTGCCTGTGAGAGGTTAGGCTTGACAAGAAAGGGCTGATGCACAATAAAGATAATGTCACAACTGTGCATGATAGATTACCATGGTTACCACTCCAAAACACAACAAACTTGGCTAATGAAGAGACAGGCAGTTGGTGGCTTGATCAATCATAGCACACAACTCTTTCAAATCTGTGGACAACAGGTATTCTATATTTATTCAGGCACTTTATCTTTTATTTTGCTGTCGACACTCTATGTAGAACATTCCATTGTATTAAGTCCGCTATATACAAAGTGGCAGCCCTTCTAGATGATTTGCTTAATGTGGTTAATGGACACAAATATTTTCCATCTTGTTTAGTTAACTGATCATAAATGTGCATTAAAAATGCAAAAAAAGTTTGATCAAACCTCAATTACTCTCTAACAGCTGGACAGTATTTTGTTCGACACATTTGTTTTCTACGTCAATAACTTATGAAGGTGAGAACTAGGATTCAGTGTACCCCACCCAGTATGGGGTTACCGGCGGCCCACCCTGGAGCCAGGCCTGGGGGAGGGGCTCAATGGCTAGCGCCTGGTGGCCAGGTTTCTGCCCATGGGACCCAGCCGGGCTCAACCCGAAGGAACTACATGGGTGTGCCCTCAAGTGGGCTCACCACCTGCAGGAGGGACCATGGGGGTTCGGTGCTATGTGGATCAGGTGGCGGTCGAAGGCAAAGACCTAGGCGGTCTGATCCCAGCTGGTGCATGAGGTTGAGAGATACCGGCTAGATATGGTCGGCCTCACCTCAACACACAGCTCTGGTTCTGGAACCACTGTCCTGAAGAGGGGCTGGAGCTTGACCTACTCTGGAGTTGCTCCGGGCGTGAGGCAATGAGCAGGGGTGGGTATTCTTGTATCCCCCCTACCTTGCTGCGTCTATATTGGAGTTTTCCCTGGTGGATAAAAGGTTTATTTCCCTACGCCTTTGGGCTGGGAAATGGGTCCTGACCATCATTTGTGCCTATGCACCAAATGATGGTTCAGAGTACCCACCCTTTTTGGAGTCTCTGACTGGGGTGCTGGAGAGTGCTCCTCTTGGAGACTCTATTGTCCTACTGGGGGACTTCAATGCACACGTGGGCAACGAGAGTGAAACCTGGAGTGGGGTGATTGGGAGGAACAGCCTGCCTGATCTGAGCCCGAGTGGTGTTCAGTTATTGGACTTCTGTGCTAACCAGTTTATCCATAACAAACACCATGTTCAAGAAAAAGGGTGTCCATATGTGCACCTGGCACCAGGACACCCTAGGCTGCAGGTCGATGATCGATTTTGTTATCATGTCATCAGACCTGCAACTGTATGTCTTGGACATTCGGGTAAAGAGAAGTGCAGAGCTGTCAACTGATCACCACTTCGTGGTGAGTTGGATCCAATGGCAGGAGAGGACCCCATTCAGACCTGGTAGACCCAAACATATAGTGAGGGTGTGCTGGGAAGGTCTGGCTGAGGCTCCTGTCCGGGAGGTCCTCAACTCCCTTCTCTGGAAGAGCTTCAACCACATTCTGAGGGAGTCTGGAGACATGGAGTCTGAATGGGCCACGTTCTCCACCTCCATTGTTGAAGCAGCTGCCCAGAGCTGAGGCCGCAAGGTCATTGGAGCATCTCGAGGTGGCAACCCTTGAACCAAGTGGTGGACACCAGTGGTGAGAGGGGCCATTAAGCTGAAGAAGGAGTCCTATCAAGCTTGGTTGGCTTATGGGACTCCCAAAGCAGCTGAAATGTACCGGCAGGCCAAGCGGAGTGCAGCTTGGGTGGTTTCTGAAGCAAAAACTCGGGTGTGGGAGGAGTTCGGTGAGGCCATGGAACAAGACTTTTGGTCAGCCTCGAAGAGATTCTGGCAAACTGTCCGGTGGCTAAGGAGGGGGAAGCAGCTCCCTGTCCACACTGTGTATGGTGTGAATGGGACGCTGCTGACATCGACTGGGGATATCGTCGGGCAGTGGAAGGAATACTGACACGCCTTCCGCAGAGGAAGCAAAGTTTGTGAACAAGGGGGCGACTCACCCATCACAGTGACTGAGGTCACTGTGATGGGTGACCTCAGTCACTGTGATGGGTGACTGAGGTCACCCATCGGGTCACTTGACCAGGTCAAGTAATAAATAATTTCTTTAATGTTCTGTGTTAATTTTAGACATTTTTCAAAAAGGTCAGTAATGGTACAATGCTTCTTCCTTGGATTCACAGACTGGTTTACGCTAGTTTAACGCACCTGCATTATGCACACGCTTTCATGGGGGCAACGAAGCTGAATGTGCCCCTTGTGAGGTATCCCTGAATTCAGAAATTGGTTGGCTAAACCACATGTCCATCATTTGCTTACTGTGATATAATTGGCTCGTTGTGTTCCCGTTAGCTATGAGGCTGGACCTTCATGGACCTTTATTGCTCAATGGGTTTCCACAGCTGTCAATCACCAAATGGAGGCTCTACTGGGTCAAATGAGCTGTCAATCTCTCCTGGGCCCACCCCCCAGATGGGGGGTTTCTGTTTTCGGTTCATCCTCCTGGAAGTGATGTGTTTTTAGCATAAAAAGCTAAGCATTTTCGGCCTATTTTCAAACAAATGCTCCTATTTTATGGGCAGTTTTCCCTGTCATCATCAAGATGGACAATAAATCTTACAATAAATCTTCTCAAATGGATCTACTGGACCTTTTGCAATACAAATGGGCCATATTTGTTGAACGATCATTCATTCAGCGACGTCAAGGAGGCTACTTAGGTGAGTCACTTGTTCAAGCTCATGCTAACGCCAGCTGGTTAAAAGTTCTATTTAAATCCAGTGTTATCATTTTTCTGAAATCTGTTTAAATAACTAAATAGATGAAATTCTAAGCTTTCAAACAATGTAAGGCATGACTGCCTTCTGGAAGCATATTTAACACAATTCCCTATGTCGCAGCTGAAAAATTTAATTGGACACTTAAACTCACCCGCCTCCGGTATCAGGAACGTTAAGAGGTTAAAAAACTCCTTAGTGGCTGGGCCCCAGGGGTGAACGAGATTCACCCTGAGTACCTCAAGGCCCTGGATGTTGTAGGGCTGACATGGTTGACATGACTCTGCAACACTGCGTGGAGGCTGGGTACAATGCCTTTGGCATGGCAAACCGGGATGGTGGTTCCTCTCTTCAAAAAAGGGGACCGGGGGGTGTGCTCCAACTTTAGAGGGATCACTATTTCTCAGCCTCCCCTGGGAAGGTCTATGCCAAGGTACTGGAGAGGAGAGTCTGGCCATTGGTCAAACCTTGGATTCAGGAGGAGCAATGTGGTTTCGTCCTGGCTGTGACACATCAGACCAGCTCTTTACCCCTCTTGAGAATCATCGAGGTTCGTGGGAGTTTGCCCAACCAGTTACATGTGTTTGTGGACTTGGAAAAGGCATTCGACCATATCCCTCATGGTTTTTTGCGGGGGGTGCTTCAGGAGTATGGGGTATCGGGCTTGTTACAAGCTATTCGGTCTCTATATGACCGTTGTGAGAGTTTGGTTCGTATTGCCAACACTCGGTCGGAGTCATTCACAGTGAGAGTTGGACTCCGCCAGGGCTGCCCTTTGTCACCAATCCTGTTCATAAATTTTATGGACAAGACTTCTAGGCGCAGCCAGGAAATGGAGGGTGTCATGCTTTGTGACCACAGGATCTCATCTCTGTTGTTTGCAGATGATGTTGTCCCTTTGGCTTCATCCGGCAATGACCTACAGGTCTTACTGGGATGGTTTTGCTGCTGAGGTGAAGTGGCTGCGATGAGGAATCAGCACCTCCAAGCTGAGTCCATGGCCCTCAGCCGGAAAAAGGTGGATTGTCCTCTCCGGGTTGGGGACAAGCCCCTGCTCCAAGTGGAGGAGTTTAAGTATCTCGGGTCTTATTCACGAGTGAGGGGAGAATGGAGTGAGAGATTGAACAGGACGGGGACTCGGAGCAAGCATCTACATATGCGGCCGTTGTGTACCAGTCTGTTGTGGGTGAAGAGGGAGCTAAGCTCTAAGGCAAAAGCTGTCGATTTTTACAGTCGAAACTACGATCCTATCCTTTCACCTAATGGTCATGAGCTTTGGGTAATGACTGGGAAAGAATGGAGATTCGGATACAAGCGGGCCGAAATGAGCTTTCACCATAGGATTGCTTTGACTCACCCTTAGAGATAGGGTGAGGAGCCAGTCATCCGGAAGGGGCTCAGAGTAGAAAACGCTTGCTCCTCCCACATTGAAAAGGAGCCAGTTGAGGTGGTATGGGCATCTGATCAGGATGCCTCCTGGACGTCTCCCACTTGAGGTGTTTCGGGCACATCCCACTGGGAGGGAGACCCAGGGCACACCTGGACTGCTGGAGAGACTACATCTCCCAGCTGGTCTGGGAACGCCTTAGTATCCTCTCTGAAGAGCTGGAGCAGGTGGCTGGGGACAGGGAAGTTTGGGCTTCTCTGCTTGAACTGCTGCCTCTGTGACCCAGACCTCCAGAAAAGCAGTGGAAGACAAGAGATGGATAACTTACATTCCAAAAGTGACAGCTGAAACTTATCTTTTATTTTTTGTTAAATATTTTTTTTTCAGTAAAGTATTCATATCTTACCTTCAATTAGGAAAAAAGACATGCCTGAAAATAAACTGTTATGTTTGACCAGTGTAACCCTTGCCTTACGTTAATTAGGTGAAAGAATTTATTGAGTGTAGACCAGTTGCTAGATTCGTAAGGATTACAATAGGGAATTAAAATGAGTGTGGAATGAAATAGCTGGAGGCAAGAAATGAGCAATTCATGGCTGTTATTTTTAAAGATAAAGAGAACAAAATATACAAACAATTTACAAATATACAATATAACAACGACGCGCATGAAATAAAACCCCCCAAAATGTCTTACTGAGCTCAGTGTTTGCTTGTCTTTTGTTTTAGTCATTTTGACCAGTCAAGATATCTTGTGTTTCCAAGTTCAGGTTTCTTTTCTCTTTTAAAGTGGCGGCTTAAGTTGTTACCTACTTTGAATTTGTGCACTGGAGGGAGAGGAAGGATGTTCTTCAATCGAGATCTTGGTTCAGGTCTCGGTTCAAGGCCTTGGTTCAGGTCTCGGTTCAGGTCTCGGGGTCAGGTCTCGGGTCAGGCTTCGCCATCTCCATTTGGAGAGAATCCAGGATCCAGAAGATTCTTAATCGGCAACCAAAAAAAACCTAGCCTGCACAACAATAATAATATTATTGTATACAGCTAAAGTAATTCATTTTTCAATCTCTTCTCATATAACACTATAGCTTAGTGTTTAAATACTTCTCTCATATTACTATTGTTACAATCAAGTAATATAGTAATATCTTACATTTCACATCTTACATGCATGTTTTTTTTTCTCAAAATCTCTCTGGTAGTACATGAAATACTTTTTTCTCTCATGTAACCAAATAAATGAATTTCTCTTTTTATCTTTACATCATTTAACCATGAAATTATGATTAATATTTTTAACCTTGTCTTTGTAAATCATGAAATGAATTACAATTAAATTTATCACATGACCAGGGAATATACTGTCCCATTACTTCCAATATCCCCTTTTAAAATCAGTAAAACCCTGTCTGAGCTACTGGGTTTAGCATAACCTATGAATTACATAGGAAAACCAACAAATGTGCTTTTAGCATCAAACTACACATTACATTCGACAGAAATAGTGCAAAAGAACTAAAAGTACTTCAGCATACTGTTGTGAACTGAAATCACATTTAGAAAAACCATACAGAAACAAAAATAGCCTTTTCCATTGCCTTTAAACAGAAAAGATCCACTCGCGATTAGCATTAGCATAACGCTAACATTAGCATGGCGCTAGCATGCTTTTCTTTATCACACACTTGGTTCCACCAAGATGAGGTATCAGCCTGAATACAGCAAAGGACACATCCACCATGCATCTCACGCTCGTGCTCCCGTCAACTTAGGACAATAAGGGTTTCAAATGAGCATTTGGACAGTGTTTAGATGTAGTTATAGCACTTCTCTACACTAAACACCAAGACGACCCACAGGCCTCCACACGGATCGTCCACAGCCTCTCTCGTCCACTCTCAGAGCGCAAAAGACCGAAAAACGGGTGCGCGCCCCAGCACTCTGCTCTGAAGGCGGGACCTATACCACTCCCAACGAATGAAAAGACCAAGATCACCCAACGTGACCATGAAACAGGAATTTAAAAGTTGGATAACGAGGGTCACACTTTCCTCTGTCAAAATAACTGTTTTTTCAAAATAAAATCACACAATTGCATTAATACAAATGAAAGGCGAGAAAAAGGGTCATTTTCTCAGCTGGGTTACACCAGTGTCTATGGTGTGGGACAGCTGTAACATTTTGACACTTCCTATTGGTGAGTAGTTCATTCTAACCCTAAATTTCCACTGACTCCAGATGTAGTTGATGATGGCTGCAATCTGGTCTCTGCATCAAATAGCTCCTGTTCTATTCAATGTTCTACTCCCCACCTTGTCTGGATTGTTGAGGAATGAATCCGGCTCGCTGGAACGGGATTGCAAGTAATAACCAACGAGTCTATTTTTAACAGATGCTGGATCCAGCCCACAAGGAAATGCCCCAGTATCTACTGCATTTAATAACAGTTTGTTCATTAAAAACTATTTAAGGATTGCCTGTTCAGTTCTGAGGTCTACTCATCCGTCACTTACTGCAAAAAATAACTAGGGTATTTCTACTTAAAAAAGTTAGTGTTCAGTCTGCCTTAAAGTTGACTGAACTTGAGTTTATGTTTTAAACTTTACCACTTATGTTCTCAAGTTGAGTCAACTTAAAATTTTAAGGCAGCCTGAACACTAACCTTTTCAAGTTGAAACAACTTTTTTTACAGTGCTATGTCAAAGAAGATAAAAACTTTGACAAATATACAAACTAGGGATGTTAATGATTAATTGACTTTCGATAAACTGTCAAAGAATTTAAGGCCCTGTCACACCTTGATGATTTAGGCAGCATTTGACAAACGTATAAAAATTGGTCTAAAACACTGGCATACACCAAAATTTTCACTTTTGGCCGTATGCATCACATATCCGTAACAAGTTGGACACATACATAACGTATTAGTAACTTATATAGAATATTTCCATAACTTATAAATAACTTAAATCAACTAATGCTTAGCATGTTGCCAACATTCACAACTTATGCGCAACAATAGTCTAACTTATGCATAACTTCTGCATAGCTGATCCTAACTTCTGCATAGTACAGTCATGCCAAACTACCATAGCCTCCCGATCCATGAGTCCTAGGTGTGCGAGAAACAATCTCTGTTCAACCAAGATGATTCTCCCCTCCAAAGACCACGGCGGCGGCGTGACTGACCTGGCAGAGCTGTGAAATCTGTCAGGGCAGTCACATCTAAAACAGCTGATGTGACATGTCAGGAACATCAGATAACAGTTGTCACAACTTGGCTCAAAGGCATGCTAACAATTGGTGATAAAAAAAAAATATTTTCAATAAAGTGAAAAAAAATGCATGGCGTGTGCTTTTGCCAGGAGGTGCAGCAAACAGCAAAGTCTGATTTATCACGGAAAACACCTAAGCTCTGCACTTAGGGCGATCAGATGATTGGATCCTCCTTTGGTGTTCTGACATTTTGGCACATCTATCAGAACAGCACTGGGCAGCTGATGGTACAGACTGCAGTCAAAGGTAAAAAAAAAAAAAAGACATTGGGGGAGGGCTAAACAGTGATTTGGATTTTTATCCTGTAGCTTGAAAGTGCTCAGACACATCCCCGAAAGGTCCCGTTATACGAAAAAGTATGTGTGTTTAGCTCTGTGTGTGTATGTGCTGCAGGCACAGCTCTGTACGAGTTTTTCCAATGAACCAATGCTGCAAATATGCCATTATAGCGTAGCTGTAAGTTAGAAACCCATTCATGAAGTTACACATAGGTTCAAAGAACATTACTTATATGTCAGAAATAATTTTTGGGTATGCTAGACATTAACCTCGATGTATTTCGACTTTTGAGTAACTATGAGTCGCTCACAAGTAACGTGTGTAAATGAATGCATAATTTCCCTCCAACCTTTGCTCCGTGAACGCGGGACATATCAGCCACACGCTGGATATGTCGGAAAATTTTCAGCATGTTGAAAATTTTCAGAGGAGCTCGGCAAACTATGCCATACACCAGCGTGCTACAGCTGCTCTTAACTTAGACAAAACTTTGCCCTAACTGATTTGACGTACGTCTGCCAGCGTATTCTCCAAATTTTTCATACGTTTTGCAAACGCTGCCTCAATCATTTAGGTGTGACAGGGCCTTTAGTCGACTAAATTAAATTAGTTGTCAATTAATTGATAACTTAGCAGTTCTTTCAATGGGAGTTCCTTCCTACAAGAAGGGACAGCGCAGGCTGTTCCTGCTGAGGAGACTCAGGTCTTTTGGTGTACAAGGGGCGCTGCTGAAGTCATTCTATGACACGGTGGTGGCATCAGCCATCACTTTTGGAGTGGTCTGCTGGGGCAGTGGCATTACTGCAGCCGATAGGAAGAGACTGAACAAACTGATTAAGAAAGCTAGCTCTGTCCTGGGGCAACGCCTTGATCCGATGGAGGAGATAGGAGAGAGAAGGACGGTGGCTAAACTGTCATCTCTGCTGGAGTCCGAGTTCCACCCTATGCAGGACATACTGGATGCACTGAGGAGCTCATTTAGCAGCAGACTACATCATCCCAGGTGCACAACCGAGAGGTTTTCGTAGGTCCTTCCTACCAACGGCTGTCAGACTGTACAACCTAAGCAGGGCTGCTCGCAGAGATAGACAAAAAGACGTAACAAACTAATAGTTTTTTTTGAATGCAAAAGATGCAATAGACTTACACAATGGTCCTCTCCGGCATACAACTAGGAACATACCGGTCGCTATGGAGGGTGAGAATATGTATGGGCACATAATCATACCATGTAGGATAACTAAATAGACGGTTATGCTGTTTCATCCCACCTAGCAACAATGCTCTGCACTGTGTGTGTTTATATATTTACATATTTATTCCATCTAGCTACAATGCTCTGCACTGGGTGTGTTTATATTTATATATCTATATATTTATTCCATCTAGCTACAATGCTCAGCACTGGGTGTGTTTATATTTATATATCTATATATTTATTCCATCTAGCTACAATGCTCCGCACTGTGTTTTTATATATCTACATATTATTCCATCTAGCTACATTGCTCCGCACTGTGTGTGTTTATATACTTGCATATTTATTCCACCTAGCTGCAATGCTCCGTACTGTGGGTGTTTATATATTTACATATTTATTCCATCTAGCTACAATGCTCTGCACTGTGTGTTCATATATTCATATATTTATTCCATCCAGCTACAATGCTCTGCACTGTGTGTCTGTGTGTGTGTGTGTGTGTGTGTGTGTATATATATATTTTATAGTAATATGTACATATGTATATTAGCTGCTCTTGCTTGCTTGTTTTTTTTTTTTCTTGCCTTCTGATTGTTGCTCTGAGTGTTGCTATCCCTGTGCTGTTGCAATCCTGGAATTTCCCCGTTGTGGGACTAATAAAGGCTTATCTTATCTTCTTATCTTATCTTATCTTATTCTATGAAATGTAGTAGTGTCACTGTCCAGGCGGAGGTGGACATGGTCACCCATCGCCTCCTTTCAACTAAAACTAAAGAAAAAGAGCAGAAAAAGATGGCATAAACTTTATGATATTAGTGATAGTTTTTAAAATAAATTATAAATCATACCATTTTAATTTACTGAGACATAGAACGCACTACACTGTACAGAATTTGTTAAACCACAAAAAATGCAATTGTCTATAGTAAAAAAATGCAGATGGTCCAATAAATCATTGAGGAATATGATGTTCATGTTTTATTCAGTATATTATTCCTTTTTCTACTAGTACCTACTCAGCCCGACTCACCTCGCCTCGACTCTACTCAACTCAACTCGACACAGTGTGGTTTGTTTTCTATTACAACTGAGTACCACCTCAAAGTAGGTGGGATCTTTTTTGGCAAGGGAGCTCGACACTCCCGTGATGTCATTTGTATGTGACACAAGCAAAACACAAGATGGAGGATATCAAAGCGATGGTATATCTGCTGCTTGCTCTGTATGGCTTTTTGTCAGAGTAAAGGCAAAAAAGGAGAGCCAGAAAAAGCTACAGGCGGCGAGACAAAACACTCTGGAAAAGTACTGGAGAGTTTAGGAAGCTACAGAGCAGTGTAAAGTCGAATACGTGAGGATACGAACTAGATCACATATGAAGGTAAGCTAATGATTGCTACAGTCATTAATAAGTCCCCCGTACTACATTGAAATGGTGGCAAGTTATGGCTATTAGGTACTAAAATATGTATGCTGTGTGTGTGTTTCAGATGGCTCTCTTGTGGCCAAATTATCGCTTCAAACCGTCGGTCTAGTCATTCAACTGAGCCTCCCAGTGGTGGGATGTCATCCCAGCTTCACGAACACGCAGTGGTTGCAGAACTTCAGAATATCTGAAGAAACGTTTAGCTTCCCGTGCAACAAATTACTCTGATCTGTGTGAAAATCATGGAGAGACTTTTGAGATGTCATGGGATGTACCTGCTCCAGCAGCACTCCAGCCTGTGGTGGTGTTGTGGCAAAAAGTGATCAGCTGCCAAAAATTGATTGCCAGCTGCCACACTGGAGTTATGGGGTTATATTAGCCGTAAAATATATATTTCAACAGGTACACAGTACTGAGTTAGGTATAATAAGATATATTTAACAATTATGATGCATTTTAAGCCAAAACAAACTTGATCTAAGATTAAAAGCAATTAAAATAATGCAGTCACAAGGTCACAAAGAGAAATACATGGATTTACTGGATATATACAGTGGGGAAAAAAGTATTTAGTCAGCCACCAATTGTGCAAGTTCTCCCACTTAAAAGATGAGAGAGGTCTCCAGTTTTCATCATAGGTATACCTCAACTATGAGAGACAAAATGAGAAAAAAAAAATCCAGAAAATCACATTGAAGGATTTTTAATGAATTAATTGGTAAATTCCTCGGTAAAATAAGTATTTGGTCAATAACAAAAGTTCATCTCAATACTTTGTTATATAACCTTTGTTGGCAATGACAGAGGTCAAACGTTTTCTGTAAGTCTTCACAAGGTTTTCACACACTGTTGCTGGTATTTTGGCCCATTCCTCCATGCAGATCTCCTCTACAGCAGTGATGTTTTGAGGCTGTCGCTGGGCAACACGGACTTTCAACTCCCTCCAAAGATTTTCTGTGGGGTTGAGATCTGGAGACTGGCTAGGCCACTCCAGGACCTTGAAATGCTTCTTACGAAGCCACTTCTTCGTTGCCCGGGCGGTGTGTTTGGGATCATTGTCATGCTGAAAGACCCAGCCACGCTTCATCTTCAATGCCCTTGCTGATGGAAGGTTTTCACTTAAAATCTCACGATACATGGCTCCATTCATTCTTTCCTTTACACGGATCAGTCGTCCTGGTCCCTTTGCAGAAAAACAGCCCCAAAGTATAATGTTTTCACCCCCATGATTCACAGCAGGTATGGTGTTCTTTCTCCTCCAAACACGACAAGTTGAGTTTTTACCAAAAAGTTCTATTTTGGTTTCATCTGACCATATGACATTCTCCCAATCCTCTTCTGGATCATCCAAATGCTCTCTAGCAAATTTCAGACGGGCCTGGACATGTACTGGCTTAAGCAGGGGGACACGTCTGGCACTGCAGGATTTGAGTCCCTGGCGGCATAGTGTGTTACTGATGTAGCCTTTGTTACTTTGGTCCCAGCTCGCTGCAGGTCATTCACTAGGTCCCCCCGTGTGGTTCTGGGATTTGTGCTCACCGTTCTCGTGATCATTTTGACCTCATGGGGTGAGATCTTGCGTGGAGCCCCAGATCAAGGGAGATTATCAGTGGTCTTGTATGTCTTCCATTTTCTAATAATTGCTCCCACAGTTGATTTCTTCACACCAAGCTGCTTACCTATTGCAGATTCAGTCTTCCCAGCCTGGTGCAGGTCTACAATTTTGTTTCTGGTGTCCTTTGACAGCTCTTTGGTCTTGGCCATAGTGGAGTTTGGAGTCTGACTGTTTGAGGTTGTGGACAGGTGTCTTTTATACTGATAATGAGTTCAAACAGGTGCCATTAATACAGGTAACAAGTGGAGGACAGAGGAGCCTCTTAAAGAAGAAGTTACATGTCTGTGAGAGCCAGAAATCTTGCTTGTTTGTAGGTGACCAAATACTTATTTTACCAAGGAATTTACCAATTAATTCATTAAAAATCCTTCAATGTGATTTTCTGGATTTTTTTTTTCTCATTTTGTCTCTCATAGTTGAGGTATACCTATGATGAAAATTGGAGACCTCTCTCATCTTTTAAGTGGGAGAACTTGCACAACTGGTGGCTGACTAAATATTTTTTTGCCCCACTGGATATGTAACATGCCAAAACTAAAGTAGCACACTTTCCACTTAAGTAAAAATATTAAAGAACTCACTTTTGAATGTACCTGAAGTATAACTAGTGCATGCCCGTAGAAAGCAAGTATTCCTGTCTGAAACAGGTAGTCAAATCAGGCTTTACAGGCCCAAATGGAGGCTGTGTTTGAAAGTGGAATACAGGGGTGTAGCCTGTAGGCAATCACGCATGTTAGACTTTGACAAATATAAAAGGGACTGAACTGAGATTTATTTGATTGTGTTGTAGAGACTTGGGTGAGTCAGCTCTGACAGCGTCTCAGTCAGGATGCAGAGGGTAAACAGAGGAGGACAATAGTCAGGGAGATCATGGGGAGCTGGCAGAAAGAAGGAGTCGGGGGGGGGGGGGGGTTTAAGGGTGAATGTATTGTGATGTTAAATGTCATGCAATGTGATGTGAAGTGTCATGCAGATGTGAGATGAGCGGTTGGGATAAAAGGAGAAACCGTGCTTGGTTGTTTCATGCTTTTTCTGTGTATGACTGATGAGAGAGTGTAATAAAAGTCGTCTGTTCATAAACCTGCCTCCTTATTCACACTCTCCACACTGGTGACCCTTTGACGAATTATGGAACACAAGGCAAGAACCCCGGAGTTGGCCCGGACGGGAAGCCCCAGCGACGCGGCAAGCATCCCACAGACGGCCCGGATGGGAACCCCCAGCAACACGTGCGCTGTTTCAGTCAAACTACCGGACTTTTGGCAGCACAACCCGCGCTCTTGGTTCCACCACACCGAGGCTGAGTTCGCCCTCTGGGGAATAACGGCAGACAACACCAAGTATTACTTTGTGGTTGCAGCGCTGGATGCTCGCACAGCTCGTCAGGTAGCGAGCCTGCTCGATCAGCCCCCAGCCCACAACAGATACGAGGCTCTAAAGGCTGCGCTGACCCGGCGCTACACGCTCTTGGACTGTGAGAGAGCAGAGAGGCTCCTGAGGCGTTCTGAGTTAGGTGACGGTTCGGCCGTCGATCCACAACCCGCTTCATCCTGCTGGTTCGTCTCTCCCTGCTGGGGTCCCTGCCGGTTCTCTTGTTCAGCCCACGTAAGTGGTAATTTGGCTAGCCATCTCCCTGTTCTCCATTCCTCTGCTCACTGCTCGAGTGTCGTTTTCTGTAGCAGTGTTTGAGTTCTCTTGAAATTTAATAAACATTTTCAAATGTGTACTCTGGTGTGGTTGTTCCGTTGTTGTTACACCAGACCAGAAGCTCCACCCGTGCGTGTTTTTCTCTCGATGGCTCACGACTGCCAAGAAGAATTATGACATAAGGGATAGAGAGCTTTTAGCCATTAAGTTGGCCTTGGAGGAATGGAGACACTGGTTAGAAGGGGCTATTCTCGCAATAGTTGTGTGGATTGACCATAACAACTTAGACTATCTTAGGTCGGCCCGTCGACTCAATGTCAGGCAGGCCCGCTGGGCCTTATTTTTCAATAGGTTTGATTTCACTATTACCTACTGGCCTGGTTCCCGGAATACCAAACCGAGTGCGCTCTCGCGCCAGTTTGATTCCGAGCAGGTAGCCTCCCCCTCCCTTCCTCACCCAATTGTTCCTCCTTCCCGTATCCTCAGTGCCCTTACCTGGGATATTGAGCGGAGGGTCCGACAAGCACAGTCATGGGAGTCCAAACCTGCGGGATGCCCCCATAATCGACTGTTTGTTCCTGCTGCCCTCCGCAGCGACTTCATCCACTGGGGCTACACTAGCCGCTTCGCCTGCCATCCTGGGATTGCCCGCACCATTAACCTAGTCCGGCAGGCATTCTGGTGGCCCACACTGTTGCGGGACGTGCAGGTGTACGTCAAAGTGTGGCAAACCTGTGTTCGGGGCAAGGCAGACTCTTGACCCCCTGCTGGTCTCCTACATCCCTTGCCTGCTCCTGGTTGCCCCTGGTCTCACATCGCCCTCGATTTCATCACTGGACTCCCCCCCCCCTCATAGTAAATCTGTCAACCTCATTATTGTTGATCGTTTCTCCAAGGCTGTTCACCTTGTTGCCCTCTCCAAACTTCCCTCTGCTTCTGAGACTGCCGAGCTGCTCACTGCCCATGTCATACACTTGCACGGCAATCTTTGTGACATTGTGTCTGACCAGGGTCACCAATTCATGTCTCAAGTTTGGAAGTCCTTTTGTCGCACGCTTGGGACCACCGTCAGCCTCACTTCAGGACATCACCCACAGAGCAATGGCCAGTCCTTGGAGGCTACCCTCTCCGATGTGTGGCAGCCGAGAACCCCTCGACCTGGAGCACACACCTGACTTGGGTGGAATATGTGCATAACTCGGCAATCTCCATGGCCACGGGGCTCACCACCTTCGAGGCCTCGATGCGGTATACCCCTCCTCTGTTGCCAATGACTGAGAGGGAGGTCGTGGTGCTGTCTGTGGGGGCCCATACCCGCCGCTGCCGCCCTCACCCGATTGTCCGACCGCAACCGCCAGATGGCCGACCGGAAGCGGGTCCCTGCCCCCAAGTATGCTGTGGGGCAACAGGTTTGGTTAGCAGCAGACCAGATCAGATACCTCTGAAAACGGACTTCAAGAAGCTGTCCCCCCGTTTTCTGGGTCCTTACCCCATCACCAGGGTGGTGAACAACATCATGGTCCAACTCAAGCTCCCACGGATCCTGTGAGTACACCCGACCTTCCATGTCTCTAACATCAAGCCTGTCTCTGTCAGTCCTCGTTGCCCTCCCCCCAAAGCCGCCTCCTCCCCGGGTGCTCGACGGCCATGTTACCCATATGGTGCAGCGTATCCTGGATGTTTGCCGTCGGGGCCGGGGTTTACAGTACTTGGTCCACTGGGAGGGTTACGGCCTGGAAGAACGCTCATGGATCCCCAAGTCGCACTTCCACGACAAGGGGACAGTCCGGGCCTACAATCGAGTCCACCCAGACAAGCCTTGTGGACCGCCAGAAGGCGTCCCGTGGTGGGGAGGGGGGCACTGTCATGGTCTGGTGAGCATGTGCCCCCTCCTTCCCGTTCTCCCTGCTCCTGGCAATCTACACACCTGGGAGATTGTACGCACCTGGCGCCTCTGCTCTGCCAGCGCTTATTAGGACCACTTCGTCAGTGCCTCAGTGCTGGCTCGTCTGGGTTGCTGCCATTGGTGCGGATGCATCTTCGGGGAATATGTAAGCTCACCTGGCAATCCATCCACACCAAACGGCAACAGTTTTCCACCTGGTCAGGCACCACCGGTTTCATCCCTTCCACGACCTGCTGGTTCGTCTCTCCCCGCTGGGGTCCCTGCTGGTTCTCTTGTTCAGCCCACGTAAGTGGTAATTTGGCTAGCCATCTCCCTGTTCTCCATTCCTCTGCTCACTGCTCTCGTGTCTCTCTCCCCCACAGGCCACTTCCTCTGGCGAGTGTCGTTTTCTGTAGCAGTGTTCGAGTCCTCTTGAAATTTAATAAACATTTTCAAACGTGTGCTCTGGTGTGGTTGTTCCGTTGTTGTTGCACTCTGCACGTGAGCTGTAAGCTAATAAATCATGACACTGTCTAATTCCCTCTGGATTGTCTCATCAACCAAAAGGCACAGGAAAGTCTGTTGGACCACGGTGTTGATTTCTATCAAGCCATTTCTATCATTGCTGTGTTTACAATGACGGTCCCTCGCTCGCTGAACAATTTTTGCAAATGGCGGCTGAAGATTCTGGTGAAGACATCACTCTCATGATGTTATGCCCTGACCAATCAGTGACCTGCAGTCTGTTGGCGTCACATTTTCAGCTCAACTCAGCACAGTTGGAACCCGACAGGACTAGGTACGAAAAAAGTACCTGGTACCAGGTACTAATGGAAAACCTTACAAACCAAGTACAGTCAAGGCGAGTCGGGCTGAGTAGGTACTAGTTGAAAAGGGGCTATATTGCATAGTAGCCTGGTGGAGCACCCACAATTTCATTGTGCTGTACAACTGTACAATGACAATAAAGCCTATTCTATTCTATTCTATTCTATTCTATAAAGAGTAACTTTTATGGTATAGATAGAAAGACCATATTGCACCAAGGGAAATTCAGATTCTCAGGAAAATTGCCACTTATTAATTAATTGTTAATCTATCAGTAAGGTGAATCAACTAAAGATTAATTAGTTAATCAATAACTTGCATCCCTAATACAAAAACTTTACAGAATTAAAATTAACAGGCTACTTATGCATTATTAGAGCACATAAATCCAGGTGGAGAGCCAGTACATCACAGTTTCTTATTATTATCACATGATCACAATTGGTTCTCCTCTGTCTCTTTTTCGAGCTCTTGTGTTATTTTATATAATTCTCCAGTGATCTTGTAATTCAAACCCTGTTCTTATCCATGCTGCTTCAAAAAACAAATGGAGCTGGTAGGTATGGCTGCGAGACTCGAATTGTATCACAGCTACGGAAAGCATCCAGAATCAGTGTAAATTCGAGGCTAGAGTTGGACTGAAGTAAAACAAAAGCAGGAGTTCATGTAATCGGAGCACTAAACTCTAAAACTGCATGTGTCTGCTGTGTTGCTGTGTTAACTATGTTATGAAACAAATGAGTATGTATGTATTTAATCAATACATTTTTTGAATAATCTGATCCATTATTTATTGTGACTTTTAAGCCTCTGTATTCCAGTGATCTGCAAAATCTTTCACTGTGGCTCCTAATGGTTTTACAATGAAGCTACTGGAGAACATGACGGCATAATTACATCCCACAGACTATAAGATAACAGACTGAGAGGAAAAACAGAGCAATCCACCAACGCTCAGTGTGTATCCTACACAGCAGCGAACTGCTTCTAATATCTTGTTAAAAGTAGTGTTATACATAAAGACAAGGGATGTGTTTTGTAAGTAAAATATTTATATAGTTTTCAGACTACAATTAAAAAGAAGCACAAGTCATGATAAAATTAGGTCTCCCCATGAAAACCTGTCTTTGTTATTATTATTAAAGTAATTACGCTCTTGGGCCTTAGTTTCTGTAGTAGTGTTTCTGGTATTATTCCCCATCTATTCTTAGTTATTAGGTTTGCTCTTATATTGAAGTATTTCCTGTTTGCTCCCATTTAGTCTTATTGCATTAGTTCCCTTTTCCCTGTCTTAAGTCATGATCTGCTATTTACCTTGGCTATGCAAGTCTACCCAGTTGTTTTGTTTTCGTCAATTATTAGCTCAGTATTAAATAGATGCCGTTTGTGTTTCTCACTGTGGCAACATCCCAGGATTATCCTTTGGTTCCTCATCATGTTTAGGATTACTCTTGTTATCTTGTTTGTGAGTTAGGCTGGGTGTCCACCAAATGCATTTTTTCTGCTCTGGGCGACTGTTTTCTATTCATTCTCTATGTAGTCCAGCGTTTACAGCACTGAGCACACTCCGCGCTGAAACGCTTTGAGCAGTGGCCATTTTTTGTCGCGGCGCTAAGGGCGCTCAGTGTTGAAAAAAGTTCAACTTTTCAGACTGCAGCTGAACTCGTCAATGTCAGACCTTTCTAAGCAGCCAATCTGAATTAAGGAAAGGTGGGACATGGGATGCCGATACAGTCTCTACTGTTTTCCGTGTCATCATAGTTTACATCCAGAGCTTCTAAAACACATTTCCCGTCCATTGTTATTTAGAGACTGCTTTTAAAAAGTCAGTAGAAAGTGTGACCATAGGAAAAGCGGAAGTGCTGAGCTGAGAATGACAAACTGTTGCTGGGACACAGGGCACAGACTTTTTTTTCCAGAGCACAGCACACAAATGCTGAAAAAAAAAAAACCCAAAAACTTTCAGGGTGGTCGGGCAACAAAAAACGCGTTTGGTGGACCTGCAGCGTTACTCTGCCTTCATGGCTCTTTTTATTACCACAGCCCAGAAGCTGTGTTTGTTTATTTATTGTTTTAATAAATCTGTAAACTGGAATTGTGCCACTTGAATCTGTTTATTATGCTTACCAGAAGCAAACCTGACAACTCCTTGATCCTTTTCAGGTTGCAGGGGGTGCTGGAGCATCTTTGGACGAGAGGCGGGGTACACCCTGGACAGACCCCCAGTCTGTCATAGGGCCAACACAGAGAGACAGACAACCATTCACACTCACATTCATACTTAAGGACAATTTATCCCCAGTTGAAGCCAATTAACCTAACATGCATGCTTTTGGACTGTGGGAGAAAACTAGAGTACCCAGTGAAAACCCAGACAGACACGGCCGCTGGCCAGGGGGTGGGACCAAACCCACGACCTTCTTACTGTGCTGAAACAGTGCTAACCACCGTGCCACCAAGCTGCCCATTTACTGACACATTGCGAGAAAAACATAAGAGTAGCCCAGTGGACTTCTAGTTTCTCAGATGCTGAAACTGCATATAAACATTTGTTTTTGCAATGTGTTCTAATAACAGAAAACACTTGCAAAAGTCAGAAATGACGAATGTGGGATTGAGGCAGTTTAACTCTATGGCATTTATCCCACAACTTAACTCTGAAAGGAACACTCAGTTAAACATTTCAATCTGAATTGGTAGGATGGTCTTTTCTAATATCTTGTGGGTTTCTAAACAGACTGAAGACACCTAATTATATTCAGCAACAATTTCAAATGTGGATTTTGCATAATATGGCCCCCTAATAGCTCATAGTGGAAAATTTGAAAAAAAAAAAAATTCCCTACATCACATTTTTTTCTTAACATTAATGACTAGTCTCAATCCTCAAAACAGCATTTAATCACCATGTAGACAAAGACTCTAGCCAAGGTCACCATGTAGAGTTCATACAGACTCTAATTATTTTACCACATCTTGTTCAGGGAAAGCAAGGCCATTAGACTGCTTCACCTGTAATCCTTTGATTACATAACAAGGATTTATAACTGGAAAAATATTGCAACACTATTAAAGAGAACATATCATGCCCATTTTCTGTACATTTACAAAGTTCCTAAATGCACTCAGATGAACATTAAATTTACTGAACGCAAGAGAAGCCCAAATAAAGCATCATCAGGGACAAGGGTGTATGGTTTAAATGGCTGATAGAATATGACCAGTCCCTGGGGTATAATAACAGAAACAACCCTGAGTGACTAAAATGTTAACTGCGGCTCATCACTACTAATAAAAGAGCTGTCATGATTGGAGTATAATAAACTATAGTAAAATAAGCAAAAATAGTGTTTTGGAATGGGCTACATGGTCAAGTGGTAGGTGAGCTGGCTGGTATTGGATGGGGTGGGTGAGTTAAGTCAAGATTAATCACAGCTAAACTGGGCTAGCAACTGATGTGATTGCAGGGCCATCCAGGCCAAAATATAAAAAAAGAATTCACAAAAATGCCTGGAGGAAAGATACACAATCCACTATAGAATAAGAACCTTAGTAAGCAAGCTCACATCCCCCACACATCTACACATCAGTGGTTCCTAAAGAGAATTGTGATTAACATAGAATGGACTGGAAAAAAAAATAAGTCCCCTCCCCAAAATCAAAGCCCTCATTTCAGTCAAAGTTTCTGTATAAATAGGAAGTCAATCCGATAAGAAATGTAGGCAGTATAGAGGACGTATATACAGTTAGGCCCAGAAATATTTGGACAGTGACACAATCTTCATGATTTGGGCTCTGCATGCCACCACACTGGATTTGAAATGAAACAACTACAACAGAATTGAAGTGCAAACTTTAAGGTTTAGTTCAAGGGGTTGAACAAAAATATATGATTAAACATGTAGGAATTGTAGCTATTTTTTATACAAACATTCCTCATTTCAGGGGCTCAAAAGTAATTGGACAAATAAACACAACCCTAAGTAAAATGTTACTTTTCAATATTTTGTTGAGAATCTTCTGCAGGCAATGACTGCCTGAAGTCTGGAACCCATGGACATCACCAAACGCTGGGTTTCCTCCTTTGTGATGCTTTGCCAGGCCTTTACTGCAGCTGTCTTCAGTTGTTGCTTGTTTGTGGGTCTTTCTGCCTTAAGTTTTGTCTTGAGCAAGTGAAATGCATGCTCGAATGGGTTGAGATCTGGTGATTGACTCGGCCATTGCAGAATATTCCACTTCTTTGCTTTAAAAAACTCCTGGGTTGCTTTTGCAGTATGTTTTGGATCATTGTCCATCTGTACTGTGAAGCACCGTCCAATCAACTTTGCTGCATTTGGCTGAATCTGAGCAGAAAGTATATCCCTATACACTTCAGAATTCATCCGGCTGCTTCTGTCTTTTGTCACATCATCAATAAACACAAGTGACCCAGTGCCATTGGAAGCCATGCATGCCCATGCCATCACACTGCCTCCAACATGTTTTATAGAAGATGTGGTGTGCTTTGGATCATGAGCTGTTCCAATTCTTCTCCAAACTTTCTTCTTCCCATCATTCTGGTACAGGTTGATCTTAGTCTCATCTGTCCAAAGAATGTTGTTCCAGAACTGGGCTGGCTTCTTCAGGTGTTTTTTGTCAAAGTCAATTCTGGCCTTTCTATTTTTGAGGCTGATTAATGGTTTGTACCTTGTGGTGAATCCTTTGTATTTACTCTCATGAAGTCTTCTCTTTATGGTAGACTTAGATACTGATACACCTACTTCCTGGAGAGTGTTCTTCACTTGAGTGGATGTTGTGAAGGGGTTGTTCTTCACCATGGAAAGGATTCTGCAATCATCCACCACTGTTGTCTTCCGTGGACGTCCAGGCCTTTTTGAGTTCCCAAGCTCACCAGTGCACTCCTTTTTTCTCAGAATGTACCAAACTGTTGATTTGGCCACTCCTAACATTTCTGCTATCTCTCTGATGGATTTCTTCTTTTTTTTCAGCCTCAGGATGGTCTCTTTCACCTCCATTGAGAGCTCCTTTGACCGCATGTTGTGTGTTCACAGCAACAGCTTCCAAATGCAAACGCCACACCTGAAATCAACTCCAGACCTTTTAACTGCTTAATTGATGACAGGTTAACGAGGGAAGAGCCCATGCAGCCTTGTTATTTTTTTTTGCAGCCTTCTGAGTCAATTGTCCAATTACTTTTGGTCCCTTGAAAAAGAGGCGGCTACGTATTAAAGAGCTGTAATTCCTAAACCCTTGCACCAATTTGGATGTGAATACTCTCAAATTACAGCTGAGAGTCTGCACTTTAAGGCCATATTGAATATATAATTGTATCCTGAATATGTTTTTGTAAACAGCTAAAATAACAAAACTTGTGTCACTGTCCAAATATTTTTGGGCCTAACTGTAACACATTCCAATGTCCACCCGCCTACTTCAAATCAACAGGGTGGAGAAATGGACTGCAGCAAGGAAAAAGATTACACAACCGCAAAAGCCTATCCCCACTGTCTTCAATCTGCTGCTAGACGGGAAAGCAGACTGGACTGAAGTTCCCACTGAGTTAACAGACAACAGAGGGAGCCCAGATCAAAGATTCAAAGGCTTTATTATCATGTGCACAGTTAAGAAATGCAACATTTCCTGAGCAATGAAATTCTACTCTGCTCTCCGAACGAATGCCAAGATAATAGATACACATCAGTACTAATAAAGGTAATAAACACACCTTAATACTAAATACTAATACTAATAAATACTAATAAATACACATTAAAGCAATTAGGACAGTTAAAAGCAGTTAGAGGAAACAGGAAGAATGAAAATTGAAAATTTACTGGATGACTATAATGGACAATGGTATTTTAATGGCATGAGACTATGTACAATGTGCAAATGAGCAGTGTACAAATTAGCACCCAGTGTGAGAATTTCTCTGTGTAAAGCTGTGTGCCCTGATAATACCCAGTAGACTGTACAATGATAATTTAGCAGCAGAGATGATATGGACGTGAGACGGGGTGAGACAATGTTCAATGTGCAGATTGTACTGGGTTTGCCTGGATTGCTGGGGTACTGTGATAATGTATAACATGCAACAGATGAAGCAGCTCACAATTTATTTTCCTGCTAAAACAGTCTACCAGTGCATCTCAGTAAATTAGAACATGAAAGTTTTTTTTAAATATAACTAAAAAAGATAAATTTTATGATATTGGTAATAGTTTTTAAAATAAATTTAAAAAATCATGACATTTGTAATTTACTGAGCTGTACCAGCACATAGTACACACTACACTGTCATGAGCTGAGGTTTCCGCCATGCTCAGTCTCATGGCTTTTCTCTATATTTGTATGTTTGTTGTATTTTGTGCCTTTTGATTTCTGCATATCTCGCATGTTTCTTATTTATGTCATAGTTTTGTTACTCTTATATGTGGTATTAGTTTGTATTTATTTCTCAGTCTGTATTTGTTGACATTTAATTCTTTAGCTCTTTCTGTTGTGTTCTCCCTCTGGGTTGACAGCTGTCAGTGGCACTTCCGGGTTTTTGCTCCATGGTGGGCAGTGTGCCTGTCAGCTGTCAGCCCCGTCCTCTCCCCTTTCATTACTCCCAGTTGACCTGAGTTGTAATTATTGTTTCCTCCAGTGCGCTCTGGTTCCCACACCTGTTTTCATTTGTGTTATGCCTTATTTAAGAGCCGCTGTTCATGTATTCCTTGCTGCAGTCTTGATGATAATTACTCCCAGACGTAAGTTTGACGTCCTCTATTTTTCTCTGCGTTACCGTGTTAATCCCCTTGTCGCTTTTAGTTGTTTTGTGCACCTTGTTCTTTATGTTTGTAATAAACCATCACAAACTCACAGTTCAGCGTGTGGGTCTCCTCTCTGCCCCGGAGGGGCATTTATGACAGAAGACCACAGCCAGTTTGTGACCCAGCTGCTGTGAGTTTGTGTTTTTTTGTTACTTCTCCTAATTTTCCGGAGCTGTCAGCATGGTCCCTGATTACTCAAGCTCAATGGGCAGGCGTGCGTACCCAATGAGCCTGGGGTAGGAGGTTTGTAGGACGCTGACGGAATTAGACGATCTCATCTCCAATGCTCATGGAGCTATTAGCCCTAAAGACGCTCTCTGGTACCTGGGCCTCACGGAGGCGGCTGCTCGCTGGTGCCCTCAGCTCGCGCAGCATGCTGAGGGAGTAGGGAGGATTACACTGGTGGCAGCCCTGCAAAGGGAGAACAGTGGTAGGGAGAGGAACTCTCCAAAGAAGCAGAGGTCAGCGCCTACGGGGAGGTGTCCCCAGTCCTTGGTATAACTGTCTCCTCACCCGCCTCCAGCTTCACCTCCAGCTCCTGCTCCACCTGCTCCACGATGCCGCCACCCAGCTCTGAACCGCCGGAGGAGTATCCCTGCCTCTCAGGCAGCAGTTTCCCCTTCGCCGAGGCAGAAGACTCCCACAGCAGTGCCCTCCTTGTGTTTTTCCTCTCCGGCTGTTCCATCAGCTTCCTCCTTCTCTGCAGCTGCTGTTTCCCACTTCTCCTCGAAGTTCTCTCCCGCTGCTGAGGAGTTGGCTGTTTCCTCTCTGGCCCCGCCCATCTCCATGTTGGCAGGGGCGGCTCCTCCACGATCCACTGAGGGGCCCATGTCTACCATAGCCACAGACAGGGGTGACTCCAGACCAGCTGCAGCAGGAAACATCGTGCCCCGGGAACACAGGCAAGTGTCTTTTCATTTTTCAACATTTTATAATGAGATGCCTTGCCTGATTTCTGGTAGTGAGGCTCAGTGTTTGCAGTCCCCTGAGTCCTCACCGCCTGCTGCAGCCGTTGATTTCTCACCTGCCCTCTCCATGTCTCCTCCTATTCTCTCCGAGTGTCCGCCGACTACTGGGTTGAGCCCACGGGTAATGGAGGAGCCTGCAGCCCTGGAGAGCCTGGATCCAGCCCCGCAGCCATGGTCAGGATGGAGGGAGAGCGCTGCCGGCGATCTGGAGCCTGCGCTGATGAGGGAGCGTCCCCGGGCTTCAGCTGTGCCAGATCCCACGCCAGCAGTGAACGGACCTCCTGTTGCCCCGCTGGGCGAACCACTTACATGGGTTATATCGCTGGGGGGTCCTGGGACTGCATCAACACCATGCCTGGTGCTGGGGCTGCCACAGCAGAGTCTGAGCTGGACCTCCAGAGGGCCGGGCCCGAGAAGTCGTTGTCTGGCTCGACAGAGTCCTGGAGGGCGGTGGAGCTTGAGTTCAGGCAAGTGCTCTCCTTTGTCTTTGTTGTTTCCATGTTGGAGAGATCTTGTCTGGCTCTTTGTGGAGAGAGTCAGGTGCAGTCGGCAGCTGCGCCTGAGCTCACCTCGCTGGGCTCCACTGCCGCTGGTGACCCTTACCCTGTTTCCCCTGTCTGAGCTTTCCCCTAGGGTCACCGAGGATCATCCTGCTTCGCCAGAGGTCTCTGGGTCCAGCCTCGCCGCCCAAGACCACCATGGGTCAAGCTCCTCCCGTCGAGGTTGTCGCGGGTGCTCCGTCCCAGACCGGGACCTCCGTGTGTGCAGCTCCTCCTCAGTCTGGGTCTCCATGGGTGCTATGTCCCAGTCAGGGACAGTTGTGGGTGCTGCGCCCTAGCCTTAATCCAACATGGGTGCTGCGCTCCAGTGTGGGCCCACCGTGGGCGTTACGTTCCAGCTTGGGGGCCACTGTGGGTGCAGCTCTGGCCCAGTCCGGGTCCGCTGGGGGTGCAGCTCTGGCCCAGACTGGGTCCACCGTGGGTGCAGCTTTGCTCGAGCCCGGAGCCACCGCGGGTGCTGCGATGTCCCAGTCCAGGACCACTGAGGGTGCTACAGGCCAGTCCAAGGGCGTCGTGGTTCCCTCTCCTCTGTCAGACGCCATCGTGGTCCCCTCTCCTCTGCCAGATGCCATCATGGTCCCCTCTCCCCCTGCCAGACTCTGTCGTGGTTCTCTCTCCTCCGCCCGAGGCCGTCGTGGTTCCTTCTCCTCACCCTGACGTCGGCATGGGTTCCCTGAATTCTGAATTGAACTCTCTAACATGAATACAGCCTGTTGGCGGTTGAGTAGTGATGACAGTAGAAGTGAGAGTGAAGAGCTAAGACAGAGATGAGGGAGAGCAGCTCTTTTATACCTTATACAGACAGAAAGAATGCATGGCACATTAGCATATCAATTGTCATCTAATACCTTTGGTCAATGCACATGATTAGCATGACATTGGTTGGCACAAAGATGCATGCATTCAGTCCGATCTGACTGTCTCCTGTGGTTCTTTTGGTCGTGTGTCAATTGTCCTCTGCTTCCTCTGAGCCCCTGCTGGGTGTGAGGCAAGTTCCAGAAGAATGTCCCAGAGGAATGTCTCCCCACTGTGTTTAGTGTCACCACACCAGCCCCCCCCCCGAACACCCAGAAAGGGCTGTGACCCCCCCTGTCGTTTGGGCTTAAGTCGACGCCAGTGGAGGCTGGGGGGGGGGGTGTTTGCCGCTCCGGTCGAATTGTCTGCTGGAGAGGAGAGTTGGAGGGCCTGTAAGTCTGTGGGGGGAAAAGGGGAGGGGTGGAAAAGCCGGTGGTTGTGAAGAAAAAAAGAAAACTTACGTCTCTGACTCCTCTCGCGGCTCGTCCTGCGAGGATGTGGGGAAGGCGGGCGGCCAAATTCCCCGAGGATGCGTAGCGGCTGTGAAACAACTGTAGTTGTGTGAGGGATTTGGCGGTGTGGCCGTAGATGCGGAAGGGACAGCAATCGGCTAAATCCCCATTGTGTGCCATGGCTGAGAAACCCATACAAACAATGGAGCTGGTTTGTCCCTGGTGCATAGCGTGCGCTGCGGCCACGTAGCTTTCATTTGCGCTGTCCTCATAATCCTGCAGTGTGCGCGCGTGGCTTCTGTGCGCAGAAGGTCTGTTGCCTTGAGATGAATCAGGGTCAGGGAGCTTGATGGAAATCAACGCAGTCGGCGCCGATGGTCTTCCCTGTTCAGGCTGTTTCTGTGCGTTGCTCGTGTCGCTGATCCTCATGCGTCTCGGTCCCAGCGCCGCGCTGTCCGTCTGGCCCTGGAGGTCGCCATCGTGGAGAGAGGACAAGGCGTGCGTGCTCCCATGTGGATGTGAAGGATATACTGTAGGTGATCCCCGGTCTCTGGAATCCACAGCGCGGTGAGAGAGAGAGATAGTCCATTTCACGTTAGGTCACCAATGCAGAGGGTGCAAAGGAAAGAATGTGGAGGCGAGGCACGAGCATAGGTCAGCACAGATTCTTTATTTACCCTATAACATGAATACAGCCTGCTGGCCCCAGCGTGGCTGCTGGGGCCCGGTTGAGTAGTGATGAGAGTAGAAGTGAGAGTGAAGAGCTAAGATAGAGATGAGGGAGAGCAGCTCTTTTATACCTTATACAGACAGAGAGAATGCATGGCACATTAGCATATCAATTATCATCTAATACCATTGGTCGATACACATAATTAGCATGACATTGGTTGGCACAAAGATGCATGCATTCAGTTCCGTCTGACTGTCTCCTGTGGTTCTTTTGGTCGTGTGTCAATTGTTCTCTGCTTCCTCCAAGCCCCTGCTGGGTGTGAGGCAAGTTCCAGAAGAATGTCCCAGAGAAATGTCTCCCCGTTGTGTTTAGTGTCACCACAACAGTACAATAAATCATTGAGGAATATGATGTTCATGTTTTATTCAGTATATGAAAAAATAGCAACTTTTTATATGTTAAAGACATACCATATTGTACCGAGGGAAATTCAGATTCTAAGGAAAAATGCCACTTATCAATTAATCGTTAATCGATCAATAAGGTGAATCAATAATCAATGAATTAATTAATTGATAACTAAAATCACACTGATTTTTTTTTTACTTTAGGTGTTAATACCATACGATTTACTTGACTGTAATGATGTGTTAGTAAGGGCACACATAAGTGAAGAACTGGTTCTGGGCTTTTAATTATTTATTTATCTATTTTTTTTCAATTAATACAAGGTGGAATGATAAGATTAGCTTTCCACAATGGAAGAAGGTACTCTGTGTGTGAATACTGTGTGTGTTTTTGTGATTTACTGCATACACCCCTATTGCTGCCACTCATTTTTGCCACTCAGTGTTTTGACAACATAAAAGGACCCCTCCACAAAATACATGGAACCCCATGTTAGATGTGTATGAAAATCAAAATAAGTCCCAGGTATTGCTGAGTTAAAGCTTCTGTATAAATCTGAAATCAATCCGATCAGAAATGTAGAAACTACAGTGGCAACAAAATGTTGTCAAATGAACGGACGAATGAATGGACAAATGAGTCAAAAACAATGATGATAATAATAAAAATTATAATTGTTATTAAATAATAATAATAATAATAATAATAATAATAATAATAATAATAAACAGGCTAGGAAAATACCAAAATACTACAAAACAAGCCAGAATTATATATACGCACACACACACATGCACACGCATGCACGCATGCGCACGCGCGCGCACACGCACACACACACACACACACACACACAGTGGTGTGAAAAAGTGCTTGCCCCCTTCCTGATTTCTCATTTTTTGGTATGTTTATCACATTTAAATGTTTCAGATCATCAAACAAATTTAAATATTAGACAAAGATAACACAAGTAAACACAAAATGCAGCTTTTAAATGAAGGTGTTTATTATTAAAGGAAACAAAAATCCAAACCTACATGGCCCTGTGTGAAAAAGTGATTACCCCCTAAAGCTAATAACTGGTTGGGCCACCCTCAGCAGCAAAAACTGCAATCAAGCATTTGTGATAACTGGCAATGAGTCTTTTACAGCACTGTGAAGGAATTTTGGCCCACTCATCTTTGCAGAATTGTTGTAATTCAGCCACACTGGAGGGGTTTTGAGCATGAACCACCTTTTTAAGGTCATGCCACAGCATCTCAATTGGATTCAGATCAGGACTTTGACTAGGCCACTCAAAAGTTTTCATTTTGTTTTTCTTAAGCCATTCAGAAGTGGACTTGCTGATGTGTTTTGGATTGTTGTCCTGCTGCAGAACCCAAGCGCGCTTCAGCTTGAGGTCACAAACAGATGGCCGGACATTCTCCTTGAGGATTTTTTGCTCGACAGCAGATTCATGGTTACATTTACCACAGCAAGTCTTCCAGGTCCTGAAGCAGCAAAACAGCCCCAGACCATCACACTACCACCACCATATTTTACTGTTGGTATGATGTTCCTTTTCTGAAATGCTGTGTTACTTTTACACCCGATGTAATGTGACACACACCTTCTAAAAAGTTCAACTTTTGTCTTGTCAGTCCACAGAGTATTTTCCCAAAAGTGTTGGGGATCATCAAGATATTTTCTGGTAAAACTGAGACAAGCCTTTATGTTCTTTTTGCTCAGCAGTGGTTTTCGTCTTGGAACTGTGCCATGCAGGCCATTTTTGCCCAGTCTTTTTCTTATGGTGGAGTCATGAACACTGACATTAAGTGAGGCAAGTGAGGCCTGCGGTTCTTTGGATGTTGTGGGGTCTTTTGTGACCTCTTGGATGAGTCGTCGCTGTGCTCTTGGGGTAATTTTGGTCGGCCGGCCACTCCTGGGAAGGTTCACCACTGTTCCATGTTTTTGCCATTTGTGGATAATGGCTCTCACTGTGGTTCGCTGGAGTCCCAAAGCTTTAGAAATGGCTTTATAACCTTGTCCAGACTGATAGATCTCAATTACTTTGTTTCTCATTTGTTCCTGAATTTCTTTGGATCGCAGCATAATGTCTAGCTTTTGAGGATCTTTTGGTCTACTTCACTTTGTCAGCAAAGTCCTATTTAAGTGATTTCTTGATTGAGAACAGGTGTGGGAGTAATCAGGCCTGGGTGTGGCTAAAGAAATTGAACTCAGCTTTCCAATGATGTGAAGAACCAGAGTTAATTTATGTTTTAACGGGGGGGGGGGGGATCACTTTTCACACAGAGCCAGTATAGGTTTGGATTTTTTTTTTTTACCCTTAATAATAAACACCTTCATTTAAAGACTGCATTTTGTGTTTACTTGTGTTATCTTTGTCTAATATTTAAATTTGGATCTGAAACATTTAAGTGTGACATACAAAAAAAAAGAGAAATCAGGAAGGGGGCAAACGCTTTTTCACACCACTGTGTGTGTGTCTGTACACACACACACACACAGTGGGGAAAATAAGTATTGAACACATCAACATTTGTCTCATTAAACATATTTCTGATGGAGCCACTGACCTGAGATTTTGATCAGATATTAGTAACAACCCAAGTAATGTATACATACAAAGAAATCAATGGAACTGTGTTGACAAATTAGATTTAATAAAATGGGATGACACAGGGAATAAGTATTGAACACACTTGATGCAATTCATTTAATATTTAGTAGAAAAGCCTTTGTTGGTAATAACAGCTTCCAGACACCTTCTGTATGGAGAAACTAGGTGCAGGCATTGCTCAAGAGTGATATTAGCCCATTCTTCCACATAAACTGTCTTCAAATCTTGAAGGTTCCATGGCTGTCTTCTATGAACTGTGATCTTCAGTTCGTTTCATAGATTTTCAATTGGATTCAGGTCAGGTGACTGGGCCATTCTAGCAGCTTTATTTTCCTTTTCTGGAGTCAGTTGAGAGTTTCTTTGGCTGTGTGTTTGGGATCATTCTCTTGCTGAAATGTCCACCCTCGTTTCATCTTCAGCATCTTGGCAGATGACAATGAGTTCTTATCAAGGATGCCTCTGAACATTTGTCCATTCATCTTCCCTTCAATTATATGAAGTCTGCCTGTACCATGTGCTGAAAAACACCCCCACACCATGATGCTCTCACTTCCAAACTTCACTGCTGGTATGGTGTTTTTTGGCTGATGTGCAGTGCCATTTCTCCTCCAAACATGCTGTGTGTTGTGGCATCCAAAAAGTTCAATTTTGTCAATTTTGGTCTCATCTGACCTGACTATATTCTTCCAGTATTTTACTGGCTTGCCCAAATGTTGTGCAGCAAACTTTAAATGAGCTTCAACAAGTTTTTTCTTCAACAATGGAGTCTTACGAGCTGAGCTTGCATAGAGCCCATGCCGGTTGAGTGCATTATTTATTTTCTTTGAAACAGCAGTACCTGCTAACTCCAGGTCTTTCTGGAGCTCTCCACAAGTGGTCTTTGGTGTCATGGTCTGAGCGCTGATATTGTCTGCGCTCGGATCATGCAGTATTTTCTTCCTGTTTCTGTGTTAGTCTCCTTATGGCCTTCTGGGCTCTTATTTTGACAGCATCTCTGCGGGGCTTCCGGCTATCAGAACCGAGCTGCGCAGTGACAGGTGGATTACATTCCACTGATTAATGCTCATTATCTGCTTAATCCTCTAAGCCCTATTTAAGGGAGCAGCCGAGGTTACTCGGGGCTGCGACCTCACACACGTAACGTTGTTTCCATACAACGTTCGGCTGGAGTCCCTACACCCGGCTCCAGTCACCCTGTGATTCTCCGTGTTCTTGTAAGTTTATTCCATAGTCTGAGTATTTCATTACTGTGTCCTAGTCGTAACTCTTGTTTGTGTTTTTGCCCCAAGTGGCTCATTATTTTGGTACTGTTTATCTTTCATTAATAAATATGCAAACTCGACGGCTGGCCTATAGCGTCTCATTAATGGCCCGCAAGGGCCATCCTTGACATTTGGCTCTTGAATATCTCTTTGATAATTCTCTTCTCTGTCAGAAATCTTGCGAGGAGCTCCTGATTGTGGCCGGTTTATGGTAAAATTATGTTCTTTCCACTCCTGAATGTTGATATGCTGATATCGTCTTGAGCTGTGGGTTTTCGTTTAAAAACCGTAGGTATGATAGTCGGTCTTAAAACCCGTTTGAAACGAACTTTCAAGCCTAAACATTCCTGTATAGCAGGTGCCTCCTCAAAACTGTCTGCAGTGAAATGGTCGCTACAGAGTACAGAAGATGGTGTTGGTTGCCATTTGTCCCTTGTTCTCTGTACTTGCTTCGCCCATTTTTTAAGAAGATCTGGATCTTTTGGGAATGAGAACAGGCTTGTACGTTCACTGGAGCAATTAGAACACCCAGCCGCCATGCAACGTTTTGGCATTTCTTCGCTGATATAGAAGCTAAATAGCTTGTTTACATTGACAGCACACGGATCAGCCGAGATGAACTTCACCTCATGACGTCATATCCGGAAACGAGGCAAGTCTCAGGAGATCGCGTTAGTGCAACACAGCGCTAAATTTGAATTCACTTGGAAATATTTTTCCACTTATTTAGCGTAAGTCAAAAGAACCAGCTATATGGACGACTGAAGATAAATTTATTCTGAATATTGATCCATAGTTCCTAAATCATGTCATAGACACTTTCAAGGTCAGAGCATGCTCATCTTCGGGCTGTAGCTCCGGCTCCCTAGGAGAATACTCCTCCAACCTCCCGACCAACTCTGGGAGGAGCTACGGCTTCGCCTCCAGGAGGAGGTCAGTCTCCGCCAGGAGAACCAGTCTGCGTTCCTCCAGCTCCTCTGGAGATGAAGCCGGCCACAGCTCAGGAAGAGGAAGTGAGGCTGTCGTCCAAGAGGCCGGAGGCTTCTTTCAGCAAGAGCGCTTCTTTGCTGTGGACGGTTCGGGCACCAGATTATCCCCTACTATAAGCACATCGCTGGGCGGCGAGTAACAAATGCGGAGAAGCTCAGTAGTGTCCAAGGAAGAAGGCGGGGTAGCCGCAGGGGGCTTGAACACTGAAAGTTCCTCAACCGATTCCTCGCATAGCTGAGCAAAGATGTCCTGGAGAATCTCCATTGCCTCTGGGTGGTCCCAAAGGCTGTCCCTGTTCATTACCTTCACCGCCGTGTCCCAAGCCCGTCGAGCTGTGTCGGGGGAACAGGGCTCCAGCGTCCACAAAAAGAATGTCCTCCTAGAGACATAATAAATGTAGTTCCCTCTCCATCAGATCAGCCATGGCGCCTGGGAAGCAGGTGAGTGATAACTGTCCAAACAAAAAGGGGAAAAAAGGTTATGTGTGGGTGTAACCCGCTAAATCCTAATAGGGTTGGATCATTTTGTCAAGATCTCCCCATGCGCTTTTATACAGTGCACGGAGGAGTAGAAAGAAGACGGATTAACGTGCAGGGTTACACGACAAACACATTTATTAAGGAAAGAATAAACAGTTCCCAAAAAAGTGCAGACGTACAAAAACAGCGAACAGGGTACACTTACAGGCTTACATGGCTGGATGTGAAGCGGGCAGACCACAGAGTATAGTGGTATGAACAGAAGCACATGACAATACAATGATCCAGCAATGGTGGACTGAGAATGAGCTGCTTAAGTACCACCATTGCTGGAAGAGGGAGATTGGGCACACCTAGCCAAGGAGCAGGAAAGGTAATCAATGTGAGTGGAACCAGCTGACCAACATGAGAGAGGGGGCGTGGTCGGACCAGCAAGCTGTCAGAGAGTGCCCACACGAATGTAAGTCAAAGGAGGCTGCCTCACAGCTGCCTGCCAGAAACAGTGGCTACAGGTAGGAAAAGTAACCTAGTGAACATAGAGACTACAATAAACTCAAAAGATAACACAATACACAAATACACAGATAACCCTGAGCCACAGGAGGTCAGAACTGAGCCCGAAGGACAACCCGGCTCGGTTCATGACACTTAAGTTGTTTAACATATGCACTTTATAAAGCTAAAATAACAGTATTTTAACTTTTGCATTTTAACACATACATCTTATACAATTCGGATTTTTTATGTAATGTTGATTGTATATTTTCTGTGACCTGCCAAGGGACTACAGATGCAATATAGCAGTTTGCAAAGTCTGGCATGTTTACATCTATACTGATGTTCATTAATATGCATTGTCCCTTTGAAATAAACAATAAATAAATTCTGCTCGTTACTACGCACCACAGTGATATGATACTGCACTGTTGTGTAATACTGCTTAATAATTATGAACCTTGTCAGTAAACTATAAGGGAGATGAGAGGAGGAAAAAAATACCTGAAAACCAACCTGAAAGAGTCAATAAACCATGATGCTGATTTAAGGTCGAATTGCACAGCCCCAGTGCATGGTCAGTACAATTCTGAGAGTCTTGTTATTATAACATAGTCATATAATGTAGTCATATTGTTTTTACTGCCATTCCTCTGTCTGTTAGCAGGATCACACAAAAAAGCAACCCTTGGTCCAAAGATGAACTGAAAAGATGGAGGTGATCCGTTAGTGCATACCTCTGCCAAGGCCCTATCTCGCAATGTACAGATTGATGGCAATATGGATGGACAAAGGGATGTAGGGGAGGACAAAGGGAGGGAGAGATGGAGTCTTGGAGGAGGTATGCACTCTCTGAGTGCCCTCTAGTTTTCTCAATAAAAAGACATTATTTTGTGGTACAGTGGTGTGAAAAAGTGTTTGCCCTCTCACTGACTTTTCATTTTTTACTTAAATGTTTCAGACCATCAAACAAATTTAAATATTAGACAAATATAACATAAGTAAACACAAAATGCAGTTTTTAAACGAAGGTGTTTATTATTAAGGGTAAAAAAAAATCCAAACCTATATGGCCCTGTGTGAAAAAGTGATAGCCCCCTGTTAAAACATAAATTAACTGTGGTTTATCACATCTTTGGAAAGCTGAGTTCAATTTCTCTAGCCACACCCAGGCCTGATTACTGCCATACGATACTGTGATAACTGTGGTTTATCACATCTTTGGAAAGCTGAGTTCAATTTCTCTAGTCACACCCAGGCCTGATTACTGCCATACCTGTTCTCAATCAAGAAGTCACTTAAATAGGACCAGACTGACAAAGTGAAATAGACCAAAAGATCCTCAAAAGCTAGACATCATGCTGCTATCTAAAGAAATTCAGGAACAAATCAGTAACAGTAATTGAGATCTATCGGTCTGGGAAATGTTATAAAACCATTTCTAAAGCTTTGAGACTACAGTGAACCACAGTGAGAGCCATTATCCACTAATGGCAAAAATATGGAACAGTGGTGAACCTTCCCAGGAGTGGCCAGCCAACCAAAATTACCCCAAGAGCGCAGTGACAACTCATCCAAGAGGTCAAGACCCTACAACAGCATCCAAAGAACTGCAGGCCTCACCTGCCTCAGCTAAGGTCAGTGTTCATGACTCCACCATAAGAAAGAGACTGGGCAAAAATGGCCTGCATGGCAGAGTTCCAAGACGAAAACCACTGCTGAGTAAAAAGAACATAAAGGCTTGTTTTAGTTTTGCCAGAAAACTTCTTGATGATCCCCAAGACTTTGGGAAAAATACTCTGTGGACTGACGAGACAAAAGTTGAACTTTTTGAAAGGTGTGTGTCCCACTACATCCGGCGTAAAAGTAAGTATTAGTAGTAAGTATTTTTTCAATTGTTACCCTCACCTCTTCCCAAAACATTCTGATTTTTCTACATTCCCATAAACAGTGAAACTGTTACTTTCCATACATTTTGTGCATGTATGTATGTTTTTGTTATATCTATTTAACTCCTCCGGTGTAACATACATCCGCATTAACCATTTAAAATGTATCAATTTAAGACGTACATTTATTGATTTGGTTTGAGCTTCTGTACAAGCCAATTCCCATTGTTCCTCTGAAATTTCAGTTTGCAGATCTTCTTTCCAGTAGTTTAATCTTTTCTGTGAGTTTTCACTTGAGGATAGCGTCAATGAGTTATAAAACTCTGAAATAATACCCTTTCTTTTACTATCTTTCATCAACATTTTTTCCAAGGATGAGTAAATAGGTCGAGTGAGAGCTTTATTTTGATTTGATCGTATAAAGTTCCTAAGTTGAAGATATTTAAAAAAATGTGTTCTATTAAGATTAAATTTGATCCTCAGCTCTTCAAAAGACATTATGTTATCTGCACATGACAGATATAAATCTTGAATCTTTTGAATCCCTTTTAAATTCCATACTTTAAATACAGCATCCACTCTCCCTAGTTTAAAATATTGATTACCCCATATTGGGCTAAATTGTGACAGTAAGTGTGGTTCTTTGAAATAGTTTTTAGTTTCACACCATATTTTGATCATATGCTTTACAAATGGATTTTTAACTTGTTTTTGTAATTTTTTTGCCGAATCTGAGTATATGAATATGGGAAGAGGTAAAGGTAAATTGTATGATTCCATTTCAGTCCAGTGAGGGAGATTATTTGATGAAAAATAATATGTCATAGACCTCAGTTGTGCCGACCAATAATACAACATAAAATTTGGACATTTCAGACCTCCACGATCAAATGGTAAATATAATAAAGACAGACGTAATCTAGCCCTCCTGTTGTTCCATATAAATTCCACTAACTTTTTTTTAATTCTTGAGAATAAATCTAAAGGTGGTGGTAAGGGAATGTATTGAAATAAATAAAGTATTTTAGGTAAGATATTACTTTTAAGTATATTGATTCTCCCGATCATTGACATTGGTAGTGACATCCATCTCTGAAGTAACTCATTAATATCTGTCATTAAGGCTTCATAGTTGACACTGGCGACTGATTCTAGCTTAGGCACAATTTGGATTCCTAAATATTTAAACTGATTTACAACATTGAATTGATTTACCTCAGGGGCTGGGTAATTTCTCTGGGTCTCATTTAGCATTAATATTGAAGATTTAGTTTTATTTATTTTATATCCTGATATTTCCCCAAAATTCTTTATTAAATTCAACAAGGTCGGAATTGATTTTTTAAGATTCGACATAAACAAAATTATGTCATCGGCATACAGGGAGATTTTATGTTCTGTTGGTCCAACTTTAATTCCATATATTTGTGACTGTAAACGTATCGCCATCGCTAAAGGTTCAATTGCCATAGTAAACAGTAAAGGTGAAAGTGGACAGCCTTGTCGACATCCTCTATTGATTTTTATTGATTTTGAAATATTGCTATTTGTTAGGATTTCTGCTGTAGCATTATTGTATATTATCTGAACCCATTTTATGAAATTATTTCCAAGTCCAAACCTTTGTAAGACTTCAAAAAGAAAGGGCCATTCGACTCTATCAAAGGTCTTTTCGGCGTCCAGTGATAGGAGAGCTGTATCCAGTGCTTCTTTATTAGAATAAATAATATTAAATAGTCTTCTTACATTATGGAAGCCTTGTCTTCCCTTTATAAAGCCAGTCTGATCTCGATTAATAATATTTGGTAAAATTTCTTGTATTCGTCTTGCTAAAATTTTACAGATTATCTTAAGGTCGGCATTTAATAGGCTTATTGGTCTCATATTTTCACATTTATTAGAGGGCTTACCTGGTTTTGGCAACAGTATAATTAAGGCATTATTCATGTATGATGGGAAATTACTATTTTGAAATGCTTCTAAAACCATTTCCAAAAAAGGTTTTATTAATTTATTCTTAAATTTTTTATAAAGGTCGACTGGAAGACCATCTGGTCCTGCACTTTTTCCTGATTTCATATTATCAATGGCTAGCCCAACTTCTTCTTGAATAATTGTAGACTCCAGTATCTCCCTGTTTTCATTTGGAATACACGGCATAGATAGTTTGTTCAAAAACCCATTTAGTTTTGTTAAGTCAGATTCATTTTTGGTATCATATAATTTTTCATAGTAAAGGCTCTATTAATTTCTAAAGGATCTATAACTACCTGTCCATTACTTATAATACTGGTAATTGGTGTTTTAAATTCTAATTGTTTAATCTGCCATGCCAATAATTTTCCTGATTTTTCACCTTGTTCATAAAAAGATTGTTTCAATCTTAGAAGACTCGAGGCAGCTCTATTCGCTGATTTTTTTTGTCATATTCAGCTCTCAAAATCAGTAATTCGTTCTCCAACCTTGGATCACTTCCTGCATACACTTTTTCTTGAAGAATTTTTATTTTATGTTCCAATTGGACTCTCTCCTCTCGAGTCTTCTTAGATTTTGAACCTGTATAACTAATAATATGTCCCCTAATAAAAGCTTTGAAAGCTTCCCACTTTACACATGCTGATGTTTGTGTAGTATTGATGTCAAAGAACTCATCTATCTGTTTTTCTATGTACTTAACAAATTCCTCATCCTGAAGCCATTTATGCTGAAATTGCCATCTACCTGGTTCCTTTGTCAATTTCTTATCTACATATATTAGACAGCAGGGTGCATGATCAGAGATCACAATGTTATCATAAAAACAGTTTTGAATCTTGGACCTTAATTCTGTGGAGATCAAAAAATAATCAATACGTGAGAATGTCTTGTAGGTATTGGAATAACAAGAGTAAGCTTTAACTTGTGGTTTCATTTCTCTCCATATATCTAGCAATCTCAATTCTTTCATAAAATGATTAATGGTCATCCTACAACCATTGTGCGTACAGTCTAGTCCTGTTGATCTATCTATACCGGGATTCAATGTACAATTAAAATCCCCTGCTATTATATGTTGCCCTGTAAGTGATGATAAGATAAGAAATAAATTAGCAAAGAACTTTTGATCATCTATATTGGGACCATATAAGTTCACCAAATTTATATTTTCTAATAGCAAAGATCCTTGAATGATTAAATATCTTCCAAATTTGTCTCCAATTACATTTTTCACTTGAAATGGGACTGATTTATGTATGAGAGTCATAACTCCCCTGGCTCGGGATGAAAATGATGAGGTGAAAACACTTCCTTGCCATCTACTCCTAATTCTTTTTACATCCTCCTCTATTAGATGAGTTTCTTGTAAAAACACAATTTTTGAACCCATATCTTTTATTTTATTCATAACTTGTTTAAGTTTTTTTAATTTTTGTAGACCTCTGCAATTCCATGAAGTTAAATTAAGATTAACGCTTTGGTTTATGATCAATAGGGAGTTTGGGATTACCTCACAATGTAAACATGCTCATACAGAGAAGCAAAAACATGAGTGGTTGAACATTCATCCTACAAACTACACACAAACAAATTCCCCCTTCCCACATTTGTGGTAATCCCCCCAAAATCAAAAGAAAAATTCCGTCTCCCGATATAGCCATCGACCACTCCACACCCACGAGGATCAGCCAAAGCCACTCCTTCTTCATCCTCCCAATCACCCTAGCTCTACTGCTTTTAATGACATAACATTAACTCTCTTCTGTAGTTTTCCAACTTACCTCCAAAATTTTTAGCAACTTTGTACATCATAGTTTTGTTTTGTTTTTTAATATATAATACAATCTATATTTTGCAAACTTGCCATTTGCTTTAAATCAGTCAGATGCCTGTGCAAATGCTTAAATATTCTACCTTATATTTTGTTCATGCTTAGCTCCCACCAGTCTCTTCTTGGATCTTCTTGATGAACTCCTGCGCCTCTTCTGGGGTCTTGAAGATGTGTGTTCTGCCTCCATACGTGGTCAACAGTCTCGCAGGATAAATTACACCATGACGAATCCCAAGGTTGCGCAGCTCTTTACGTACGGGATCAAACTGCTTCCTCAATTGTTGGATTCCTGTGGCCAAATCTGGGTAGAACCGCACCTGCTGGTCCTGGTGTTTAATCTGTCCTTTAGCTCGCGCAGCGTTGAAGATCTTCATCCTGTCTCTGTTGCTGAGGAACTTCATAATAAGCGTCCTCGGTGGTCCCTTATCTCTCCATGGGCCGATACGATATGCGCTTTCTAGAACGACTGCTGATTGTAGCTCCGCGCTGCCCAGTGCCTCCGGAATCCACTTTTCCAAAAAGGAACATGTGTACCGACCTTCGGATTCCTCCGGTAGACCCACCAGCCTCAAGTTGTTCCGTCTCGACCGGGACTCCAAGTCCAAGACATTATCTTCCAGACATTTATTTTTTTTTTCCAAAGTGCGCACCTTTAATTGAAGACTAGTGACGTCATCTTCAGCACTAGAGACACGAAGCTCTACCTGCGCCATTCGCTCTACACAGTCACCCAATTCTTTTCTCATTCCTTCCAACGCTGCCATGATCCCATCAAATTTAGCGGAAAAGTCTGCTCTCATTGAACTAATGGCATTAAGCACTACACCTGTGCCGTTTCCCACAGTCACCGCACCGCTGCTAGCTTCCTCCGCCATATATGGAGCTTTATCTGCTGCGTCACAGACGTGAAAGTCCATTAATTTGGATGGTTTCGGCGGTTCGCTTTTTCCTCTACCTGATTTTCCAGCCTTAGGCTTCACTGACATATCCTCGCCCAAACGCTGGGATAGGTTCTGTCCCAAATGAGAGAGTTATTTGCCGATTTTTTTTCTCTAGGATCAGAGCAGAGTGAGACATGTCCTTCTCACGTGGCCGCCATAACTGGAAGTCGTCTTTACCTTCTTAACATGTTTCGACTGTACACTGCAGCCTTCGTCAGAAGAGTCAGCTGATTGCTGCCAGGTGATATTTATCAGCTGACTTTCATAGGCGAAATATGATCCACACCTGGGATCACATTCTCCAGAGATCATCTGACGGTGGAAGGCGGGGCCGGCTCGATGGATCTGACAGATCTGCTGAGCTGGCTCCGCCTACGAAAGTCAGCTGATAAATGTCACCTGGCAGCAATCAGCTGACTCTTCTGACGAAGGCTGCAGTGTACAGTCGAAACATGTTAAGAAGGTAAAGACATCTCCTTTCTATTCTATTTTTGTCTTTAATAAGAACAAAAGATAAATAATTAAAAGAAGACAAAATTAACCTACTTGAGCCAGTCCTGAAGGAGAATGTCTGGCCATCTGTTTGTGATCTCAACCTGAAGTGCACTTGGGTTCTGCAGCAGGACAATGATCCAAAACACACCAGCAAGTCCACCTCTGAATGGCTTAAGAAAAACAAAATAAAGACTTTGGAGTGGCCTAGTCAATGTCCTGACCTCAATCCCATTGGGATGCTGTGGTATGATCTTAAAAAGGTGGTTCATGCTCAAAAACCCTCCAATGTGCTGAATTACAACAATTCTGCAAAGATGAGTGGGTCAAAAATCCTCCACAGCGCTGTAAAAGACTCACTGCCAGTCATCGCAAATGCTTGATTGCAGTTGTTGCTGCTAAGGGTGGCCCAGCCAGTTATTAGGTTTAGGGGGCAATCACTTTTTCACACAGGGCCATGTAGGTTTGGATTTTTTTTCCCTTGATAATAAACACCTTCATTTAAAAACTGCATTTTGTGTTTACTTGTGTTATCTTTGTCTCATATTTAAATTTGTTTGATGATCTGAAACATTTAAGTGTGACAAAAACGCAAAACAATGAGAAATCAGGAAGGCTGTAAACACTTTTTCACACCACTGTATAATACGAAATATTGCATATTAATTTACACCTCTGAGGTTTCCAATATAAACAGTTCTGTGCTGTTGACCATGGCCCGGCTCCAAATGGGGCTAAATAGGCTTTGTTGCTTGTGGAGGAGCAATATAGTTTTCATCTTCACAAGTCTGTCCAGGATATAAATTTATGATTTTATAATCCCAAGACTCATCCTACAACTTCCAGGTTTCCCTTTCTTGTCATACTTAATAATTAATTATATAAGTTCAAATTAATAACCAATTTTTTTTGAGTAACTTGGAGAAAGATAACCAAGTGGATTTATGCCAGAAAGCTGTGCAGCATAAAACACTGTAGTTCAAACACCATGTCACGTGTCGCATTACCTCTAACCTCTCTTTTCCTGCAATGTGCAGGAGGTTGCACGTTTCAGTTCTGTACTATATGAAAAACTGGGTTAGCAAGCTAAAAAAAAAACCACACTTCATTTAACAGGGACTTTACATGCTATGTTTTCTTTTACAACAGAGAATTACAATGTGTCAATACCACAGCCTTGTACCTGAAGGCTTAACTGTTGCTTGCATTTCCTCTCTCATTTGGATCCACCCAGACATGTAAACAAAACACACAAAAAATGCTTTATTGCTGTTTTCTCCTCCTGTAGAATTACATTATGGCACTTTTGTATCATGACAGAACTGGACCATACTGAGTCATGGATGAAACGAAGAGTGAAATCTACACTGAAGCACAGGGCTACTGTGCTAGAAACGGGATCTTTTGTTCAATGCATTTTTTTTCTTTTTCTTTTTCTTTTTTCTTTCTTTTTTCTTTTTTTGCTGTTAAGGGGCCCTGTAAATTATGTGTTTTATATCTCTGGCCAGGGGTTCACCGCTTTACCACAGGGTGGGAGGAGAGCATGATGGGAAAAACATGATAGGATCTCACTTTCGTGGGTCAACAGAGTGGTAGGAAAGGGACAAAAAGTAAAGAGAAGCTGCAAAATAAGTAGAAGGGAAATATTAAAAAATTATTGAAATATTGAAATATGGTCAGAGAAAGATAAATAAAGACTACAAAATATGAAGATATGAAACTGCAGAAGCAGCAATAAAAATGTGTCTCACTATTTCACAACATTTTTAATCTTCTGGCAATGACAACTGCATACTGCCAAATAAGCACAAAAACAGAAGTACATAAAATAAATTAGACAGCAAATGACAGGGCAGCTCATTCAGGCTTGATGAAATCACACCGAGTGCTAAGATCTCCTGACCTTTGACCTTGACCATGAGCACAGCCTACATGCAGACCCACTTAATAATAGTAATGCATTCGATTTACATAGCGCTTTTCATGGACACTCAAAGATGGTTTACAACAGATAAATTATTCATTCACTCCAGACAGACATTGATAGTGATAAGCTACTGCTGTAGCCATAGCTACCCTGGGGCAGACTGACAGAAACATAGCTGCCAGTCCATGCCAACGGCCTCTCCGACTACTATTGAACATTTATACACATTCATACCCAGTGTCATGGACACTGGAGGCAATGTGGGTAAAGTGTCTTGCCCGGGGACACAAGAGCAGGATGGCTGGAGACAGTGAGATTCAAACCGTCAACCATTTGGTTATTGGACAACCTGCTCTATCTCCTGATCATTGTGCACAAGTGTGCCGAACAATGCAAGAGTAACGATTTTCGTGAAATCATAAATGCCCAGATCTTCTGACCTTTGACTCTTCTCCCCATATGCTGTTCACGCTTTATTGACACCTCCACTGCCAATTATTTCACTGACGCTTTCATTGCTGCTCCAAATACCTGCACTATTGAAGCCTCTACCCCTGACCTCACCTCAGATGACTTACTCTACTTTTTTAACACCACCTGCTCTCCATCCTGAACTTCATTGCACCCCTCAAGGTGAAAAACCCCAAACCACAAACTACCCTAGCTGAATGACAACATTAAAGCTCTGAGTGCAGAAAATCTAAACACCAATAAAAGAGTGACAAGCTGCAAATATAAGACTACTGAGATCCAGCCTACACAAATATCAAGAGACAGTAAAAGAAGCAAGAACAAAAAAATATTTCTATGATATCACCTCAATGAACTCATAATCCCCAAATTTTCTTTTAGACTCTAAACTCAGCCGTTCAATACAACCCCAATATTCATACAGATTCTTGTAAGGTAAGGTGTGAAGAATTCTTAACATTTTTTGTCAATAGGGTTGATAGCATATGGTAAAGCATCTCTATTCCCACCAGTGACCCCTCTGACCTGTCCTTCTAAACTGGAGTGTTTTCAACCCATTATGCTTCCCTCCCTGATAAAGATTGTTTTCTCAATTAAGGCCATCACCTGCTTACTGGACACTATTCCTACTGCCTCCCTGAAGAGTGTCTGAAATCGTCAGGCCCAGTATCCTGTCAATAATAAACAGCTCCATTGCCTCTGGCACTGTTCTCACTTGTCCAGCCCCTCCTTAAAAAAATCCAACCTAGACCCTGGCCTCCTCAATAACTACAGACCCATTTCAAAGCTCCCTTTCCTGTCCAAAGTCCTAGAGAAAGTCATTCTCAGCCAACCACTGCCACACCTCCACAAAAATAACATCCTGGATAAACTTCAGTCTTATTTCAGACCTCAGCACAGAATCCCTTCTCCTGAGAGAACTTCTCTCTGCTGATACTGGTGAATGCTTAGTCCTGGTGTTACTTGATCTTAGTGCCACCTTCGACACTGTGGATCATCAGATCCTACTAGATCGTCTCCAGCAAGGAGTAGGTATTGAACGTCGTGCACTGGACTAGTTCACCTCCTACCTCAGTGACAGAAAGTTCTCTGTCCACTTAGGTAGGTCACCAGCGAGGCTCTCCTGCGGGGTGACACAAGATTCCATCCTGGATCCTATTCTTTTTTCTCTGCATATGATACCACTCGGCCACATTATTCACAAACATAACATCTGTTATCATTGCTATGCTGATGACAGCCAACTGTACGTCCCACTCAAACCTAATGGCAACTTAAAAACTGTCTTAATTACATCAAATGTTGGATGGCCAAAAATCTGCTCCAACTATGTCAGAAATTGTTGTGTTTGGTCCCCTGATTCCATCATGGCCATCACCAGTAGTCTGGGAGACTTGGTTCCCCTTGTTAACCCTGCAGCCAGAGACCTCAGAGTAATCCTGGAGATCCTGATCCTTAAACCAGACAAACAGATTAACCCCATCATCAAGGCAAGTTTCTTCTAGTTCCGGACCATGACAAAAATTAAACCATGTCTCAGTTTTAAGGACCATGAAAAAGTCCTCCACACCTTCATAGTCTCCCAACTTAACTATTGTAATTCACTATACTCAGGCATCAGTCAGTCACCCCGGACAGAAGGACAAATGGGCGGACAGACGGACCCTGCGCCATTGCATTAGCTCCTTTCTGCTTTAATGGAATGAGCTATAAATATATGTGCACCCGGTTTTATTAAGGTCTTACTCATACCTACTGCAAATTTAAATGTCTTCTTCCAGTTTATATGCCCTTTCCCACTGGAATATAAATGGAGTGTTTAGTGTTGAGCTGAAACTATTTTTATCTAAATATCACAATTTTTGAGATATTCTTAAAGAAATAATTCATTTTTTAAACAGTATTGTTTCTGTGCATCTGAGGAAGTATCAGTGAATGTTTCCTTCAAAATTAGGGCTGAGTAATATGGACAAAAAAAACCCTTACCTTTATTTTTATGTCATGTTACAACATGTGGTATATTTCAGATATTGAAACCACTGCACCACCATATTGAAACCATATTGAAACCACTGCACCACCGTGCAGGCAGCACGGTGGTGCAGTGGTTAGCACTGTTGCCTTACAGCTAGAAGGTTCCTGGTTCAATTCCCCAGGTTGGCAGGGGTTGGAACCTTTCTGTGTGGAGTTTGCATGTTCTCCCTGTGCTGCGTGGGTTTACTCCGGGGGCTTCGGTTTCCTCCCACAATCCAAAGACATGCATGTTAGGTTAATTGGCTGTTCTAAATTGTCCCTAGATATCTATCTCCTATAGGCCCTTAGAATAGAGGGTTAGTATTAGTGAAAGCGCTTTGAGTGGTCTTTGTGACTAGAAAAGCGCTATATAAGTGCAGGTTAGTTAGTAGTTAGTAGTTAGATATTCTGCAAAAACAAGTGGTGTTCCAGGGTCCTTTGAAGCAGTCCAAAAGGTACTGCAATACTCAAAACAATTTTAGGTAAAAGCATTTAACCAAGGCACATGGGATGTTGGATTTGGTGGTTTCAGGGTAGTATCACTGCTTTTTGGATGATTTAGTTCTGTTGGTTTCTTCAAGTGATGTCACTTAGGACTACTGAAGCGTGGACAATAGGTGATTAAGCCTATGTGCAGCTGGGGCTGTGCGATATGACGATATATATCGGATGATGAGATAAAAAATGTATGTCATTCTAAATAGATCTCCATCATTTATATTAGGATGTCGTAAAATATAGATGCCCAATTTCTTTAGCAAACTCCTAACGGGTGTGTGGGTCACCAGGCTTCACTCCGGCAGTTAGCACAGCAGCTAACTCAAAGCTAATGGCTTGGTCAGATAACCTCTACTTCTGTTTGCCAGGGATGTGGGACTGTTTTCTACCCTGCTATGTCAGAGAGGATAATCCTTTAACCTCGTTTTAATTGGAGGTAAGTAATGTCAACACCATCTCACTCTTACCATTGTAAAACAGCAAATGCTAAATGACGATGCTAAGTTGTCGCTAATAGGAAACATTATTAGTGTATCAGGCCATCATTTCTTTGCTTTAAATTTCTGCTGAGTTTCTTAATTTTGTCTGAAAGAATAATATTAAAGCTACAAAAGAGCGTGATAGTGGCACATACACACAAAATAAATAATAAATTAATTAAAACGTGTCGGAGGAGCAAATTGGCTCTTAATGTAACTTACTTGATTTCTAACAATTTTAATTAGTCAAGTAGTAAAATGTTGGTGTGCAGTCAAAGTAAACCTCGTTATGGTATTTAATGTTATCTAATCTGACATTAAGATGAAGGGGGAAAATTACAGGAATATTAATTAGATATTATTACATCTTTAAATACAAGTAGAATATTAATAACAGATGAATTTGTACAATTAGTTTTTTTTCAGTATGTAATTTAAAATAGAGTCCTTTTTATGTGGTTATTATATCTAAACTATAGAATTTACAGAAAATGTATATTATCATATAATATACATGTATATACACTACCGTTCAAAAGTTTGGGGTCACCCAGACAATTATTTTGTGTTTTCCATGAAAAGTCACACTTATTTACCACCATGAGTTGTAAAATGAATAGAAAATATAGTCAAGACATTGACAAGGTTAGAAATAATGATTTGTATTTGAAATAATAATTTTTTCCTTCAAACTTTGCTTTCGTCAAAGAATCCTCCATTTGCAGCAATTAAAGCATTGCAGACCTAACATGATTGCACAAGGGTTTTCTAATCATCCATTAGCCTTCTGAAGCAATGAGCAAACACATTGTACCATTAGAACACTGGAGTGATAGTTGCTGGAAATGGGCCTCTATACACCTATCCAGATATTGCACCAAAAACCAGACATTTGCAGCTAGAATAGTCATTTACCACATTAGCAATGTATAGAGTGTATTTCTGATTAGTTTAAAGTTATCTTCATTGAAAAAAGTGCTTTTCTTTCAAAAATAAGGAAATTTCTAAGTGACCCCAAACTTTTGAATGGTAGTGTATATGTATATATATCAGGATATACTGTAAGATGACTTATATCAGGATATATCGCACACCCCTATATGTGAACAAAAATATTCCTGTTTGGCTTGCTAAATGGACTGACCCTTTTGACGACACTGGTAGAATGCTGGACCTCAAGAAGTGGGTTAAGAATTTGATCCTCATTAAAAACAACCAGATTGATTTGAAAAGCCTACATCATTTCTTTCAGTAGTTACTGTGTTTAGAAGATTTAGGGAAAAATCTGACCTCTGACCTTTGACCTCAAGGTCATCTGATGAGAGTGAAATTGCAATATGCGCATCATCAGAGTATATCAAACTATGGTACCAAGTTTCAAAACAATTGGAACAAAACTATAGGAAGAGTTGATTTCACAAGACAGTTACTGTCTGAAGTGAGGTGAAACAGGAGGTCATAGGTCAGCGGCTACAACTCCTGCAAAAATCATCCAATCAGAGCCAAATTGCAATATGTGCATCCTCAGTGTATATCAAACCATGGTATCAAGTTTCAAAACAATCAGAACAAAATTGTAGGAGAAGTTGATTTCACAAAAGGTGGACAGACGGACGGACTGACCCATAACATAATCCCTCTTCAGTCTTTGCCCGAAGGGCTCATCGACCCCTTTGGGCTTCGGCTAGCGAGGAATAACAAACTAGAGCACTCAGCATCCATGTGGAAGTCACCTAAATCAATTTATGGTCACACGATACACATTTTTTTTTTTTTTTTTTGTATTCTGTATAATTTATTGATCCTCAGAGGGAAATTTAGGACATCCACGTGGATGGATGAGGCAGCCACAGTGCAGCGCCAATCTCTTCACCATTCACACACACACTCATACCTAGGGCCACTTTAGAGTCTCCAATTAACCTAATTGCATGTTTTTGGCCTGTGGGAGGAAACCGGAGTACCCAGGGTAAACCCACACAGACACGGGGAGAACATGCAAACTCCACACAGAAGGGTCACCGATGGTCAGGGGGTGGGATCAAACCCACAACCTTCTTACTGCTTACTGTGCTGCCACAGTGCTAGCCACTGTGCCACCGAGCTGCCCAATGGTCATTTAAATGACCAATGTGCAATTCTGCTTTGTGGATCCTTGAAAACCCCTACTATTAAACCAAAACAATGCAACCCAAGTGCCAACTTTTCCAAAAAATGCCAAAATACAGAGAAGAAGTAAAAATGGGAGTCAGCAGTTACATTTTCTGCATGGCTAATTTATACGAGTTGTGTTTTAATACTCTGCAATAACCTAATGGTCTGAAGAGAGATGTTCATCCATAATTCCCAGATATAAATCACTTTGGTCTTGACATCTAATATTGGCTTGTACGGATGTGGTAGGTTTTGATAACTGATTGCACAAACATTCAACAAAGTCGGTTATAATAGTCTGTGTTTGTGAAGTTATATGGAATGACTCATACACAATTCATCACAGAGAGTTAAGGCAGGTGAGGCAGTTATTGTGAATAAATTCTTTTGAAAAAGAAGAAGTTTAAACATATATTGCATACACACGTGGACAAAATTGTTGGTACCCCTCTGTTAATGAAAGAAAAACCCACAATGGTCACAGAAATAACTTGAATCTGACAAAAGTGGTAATAAATAAAAACTCTATGAAAATTAACCAATGAAAATCAGACAATGCTTTTGAATTGTGGTTCAACAGAATTATTTTAAAAACAAACTCATGAAACAGGCCTGGACAAAAATGATGGTACCCTTAACTTAATATTTTGTTGCACAACCTTTTGAGGCAATCACTGCAATCAAAACGATTTCTGTAACTGTCAATGAGACTTCTGCACCTCTCAGCAGGTATTTTGGCCCACTCCTCATGAGCGAACTGCTCCAGTTTGCTTCAGGTTTGAAGAGTGCCTTCTCCAGACGGCATGTTTCAGCTTCTTCCACAGATGTTCAATAGGATTTAGATCAGGGCTCATAGAAGGCCACTTTAGAATAGTCCAATGTTTCGCTCTTAGCCATTCTTGGGTGTTTTTAGCTGTGTGTTTTGGGTCATTATCCTGTTGCAAGACCCATGACCTGCGACTGAGACCAAGCTGTCTGACACTGGGCAGCACATTTCTCTCTAGAATACCTTGATAGTCTTGAGATTTCACTGTACCCTGCACAGATTCAAGACACCCTGTGCCAGATGCAGCAAAGCAGCCCCAGAACATAACAGAACCTCCTCCATGTTTCACAGTAGGGACAGTCTTCTTTTCTTGGTATGCTTCATTTTTGCATCTGTGAACATAGAGATAGATAGATAGATTAGTTTATTTGACAGGGACAGTGCAATAAACATAGACAATTAATCAAAGACAATCAATCTGATGTGTTGCACATAGAGTGTATAGCTATTAGCTAATTTGCAACTCTTGTCCCTTGAGCTGATGTGACTTGCCAAAAAGTTACAGTTTTGTCTTGTCTGTCCATAGGACATTCTCCCAGAAGCTCTGTGGCTTGTCATCATGCAGTTTGGCAAATTCCAGTCTGGCTTTTTTATGATTTGTTTTCAACAGTGGTGTCCTCCTTGGTCGTCTCCCATGAAGTCCACTTTGGCTCAAACAACAACGGATGGTGCGATCTGACACTGATGTACCTTGACCTTGGAGTTCACCATGAATGTGTTTAGAGGTTGCTCTGGGCTCTTTTGTTACCATTCGTATTATCCGTCTTCTCCTGCGGCCACGTCCAGGGAGGTTGGCTACAGTCCTGTGGATCTTAAATTTCTGATTAATATGTGCAACTGTAGTGACAGGAACATCAAGCTGCTTGGAGATGGTCTTATAGCCTTTACCTTTAACATGCTTGTCTATAATTTTCTTTCTAATCTCCTGAGACAACTCTCTCCTTTTCTTCCTCTGGTCCATGTTTAGTGTGGTACACACCATGTCACCAAACAGCACAGTGACTACTTGTAACCCTTTAAAGATAAGATAAGATAAGATAAGATAAGCCTTTATTAGTCCCACAATGGGGAAATTCCAGGATTGCAACAGCACAGGGATAGCAACACTCAGAGCAACAATCAGAAGGCAAGAAAAAAAAAGTAAGAGCAGCTAATACACATATGTACATATTACTATAAATATATATATATATATACACACAGACACAGTGCAGAGCATTGTCGCTGGATGGAATAAATATATGAGTATATAAACACACAGTGCGGAGCATTGTAGCTAGATGGAATAAATATGTAGATATATAAACACCCACAGTACGGAGCCTTGCAGCTAGGTGGAATAAATATGTAAATATATAAACACACACACAGTGCGGAGCATTGTAGCTAGATGGAATAATATGTAGATATGTAAACACACAGTGCGGAGCATTGTAGCTAGATGGAATAAATATATAGATATATAAATATAAACACACCCAGTGCAGAGCATTGTAGCTAGATGGAATAAATATGTAAATATACAAACACACACAGTGCAGAGCATTGTTGCTAGATGGGATGAAACAGCACAACCGTCTACTTAGTTATCCTACATGGTATGATTATGTGCCCATACATATTCTCACCCTCCATAGCGACCGGTATTTTCCTAGTTGTATGCCGGAGGGGACCATTGTGTAAGTCTATTGCATCTTTTGCATTCAAAAACTATTAGGTTGTTACGTCTTTTTGCTATCTCTGCGAGCAGCCCTGCTTAGGTTGTACAGTCTGACAGCCGTTGGTAGGAAGGACCTGCGAAACCTCTCGGTTGTGCACCTGGGATGATGTAGTCTGCTGCTAAATGAGCTCCTCAGTGCATTCAGTATGTCCTGCATAGGGTGGAACTCGGACTCCAGCAGAGATGACAGTTTAGCCACCGTCCTTCTCTCTCCTATCTCCTCCACCGGGTCAAGGCGCTGCCCCAGGACAGAGCTAGCTTTCTTGATCAGTTTGTTCAGTCTCTTCTTCTCGGCGGCGGTAATGCCACTGCCCCAGCAGACCACTCCAAAAGTGATGGCTGATGCCACCACCGTGTCATAGAATGTCTTCAGCAGCGCCCCTTGTACACCAAAAGACCTGAGTCTCCTCAGTAGGAACAGCCTGCGCTGTCCCTTCTTGTAGAGTGCGTCAGTATTGTGTGACCAGTCTAGTTTATTGTTCAGATGAACACCCAGGTATTTGTAGGATGTCACCATCTCAATGTCTGTTCCCTGTATATTTACTGGTGCTGTGAGGGGTTGTCCATGCCTGCGGCAGTCCACCACCAGCTCCTTAGTTTTCCTCGCGTTGATCTGGAGGCAGTTCCGATGGCACCAGTCCACGAAGTCCTGGATAAGCCCTCTGTACTCAGCTTCATCTCCATTGGAGATGAGGCCAACGATCGCAGAGTCATCAGAGAACTTCTGTAGATGGCAGTGTGTTGTGTTGTGTGAGAAGTCCGCAGTATAAAGAGTGAACAGGAAGGGAGCCAACACCGTTCCCTGGGGGGCCCCTGTGCTACCGATGATCGTGTCGGACACACAGTCCTGGGTTCTCACAAACTGAGGCCAGTTCATGAGGTAGTCCAGGATCCATGATGACAGGTGCTGGTCCACCCCTACGCGCAGCAGCTTGTCCTTCAGGATCATCGGTTGGATGGTGTTGAAAGCACTGGAGAAGTCAAAGAACATGATCCTCACCACATTCCCGGGCTTCTCCAGGTGGGACAGAGAACGGTGAAGGAGGAAGATCACCGCATCCTCCACCCCAATGCCATGCTGGTAGGCGAACTGGAGTGGATCCATCGCTGGTTCCACTAGGGGGCGAAGGTGAGCAAGGAGCAGTCTCTCCAGGGTCTTCATCAAGTGGAATATCAAGGCCACCGGTCTGTAGCTGTTCAGGTCTTTGGGGTGGGAAGTTTTTGGTACAGGTACCACACAAGATGTTTTAAATAGGCCTGTAAATAGGCCGACTGACTGATTACAAGTTTGTAGACACCTGTGATGTTAATTAGAGGACACATCTTGGTTGAACATGTCCCAGTGGTCACATTATTTTCAATCTTTTCTAGGGGTACCATCATTTTTGTCCAGGCCTGTTTCATGAGTTTGTTTTTTAAAGTAATTCTGTTGAACCACAATTCAAAAGTATTGTCTGATTTTCATTGGTTAATTTTCATAGAATTTTTATTTATTACCACTTTTGTCAGATTCAAGTTATTTCTGTGACCACTGTGGGTTTTTCTTTCATTAACAGAGGGGTACCAACAATTTTGTCCACGGCTGTACGTATACGTAGTACATACAAACATATGCACATACAGAATGTACTGTATATGGCTATGGCTTTAAATGTCATGGCCAGGTTGTAAAATTAATTCTGCTTGATCAGATGCTAATGGTACTGAGCAATGAATACAATTGTTTTTAAAATCTATACTTTTGCAGAGTACCACTTATTAATACAAAGCATTCATTCAACATTGAACAAAGGACATGAGCAGCCAGAGAAACATTATACTAGCATTATACTATCATCCAAGCAGTAAAGCTTCAGCCAAACCAGAGTAAGCCATGCGTTGCATGGATATACAGTACTACCACTGACTTGCTGTCTCTTGTTTCTTCTCTGACCTGCAGCATCCATTAAAGGACACACATGTACACAAATGATTGAGAATGGTGTAAATGAATGCATGTGCACACAGATAACTCCTACACAATTGAGGAAATTCTCTGGAAATCAGGGTGATTATTGCAGTAACAAGGCCTTGGGGATATGCTGAGTGGAGGCTAGTAGAACGGACAGTGTTAAAAAAGAGAGAGAATGATGAGACCAGGTGTTGGCCAGAAGTCAGACTGTGTGTGCATGATTATGTATGACAGAAGGCAAGAGACAAAGAGAGATAGTGGCTGTTTCGTAATGAAGGACTGATGTGGCCTTTGCTTTATTAATTTTGTTTAATCAACAAAAACACATTATTTCATTCAACAAGATGTCTGACATTATTTCCAAATTCACCACTGTCAGCATGTCAATAGCACATGACAGACATATTCTATTTTTCAACGAGAGGCTTATGAAAAATTCCACTACTGCTGAAGGTGAAAGCAGCATTCCTTGGAAGAGCATCATAAAGTGAAAGTATTGACTTTTTTCCTTTTTACCACGGTGGCAATGACAAGCCAAATGTTGATATTAATATTGATCATGTATTGCTAATAGTCTGAAATATCTTCTGAAAGTCTGCATCTACTAGGTTCTTGAATCAGTCGAATCCTCTGTCTTTTCAATTCTTTAAATGAGTGTCTGAAATGGCCAGAACCAGAGCTTTCCTGATTTTTCTGGATAACTGGTGGAAAAGCAAATCCTTTTTTGCATCCTCCAATATTTTTTGCTTTTACCTTTGGCCAATGTCATTACCTCCAGTTACGATGATCTGATCTAATCTACGCATGGTTGTTTTCCACCATTTTGCACAGAGGTAAACAGAAACCGTTGCTGTGGTAGGGTGTTTTTTCTACATGTGAATGCAGCATAGATGAAGCCAGAGAGCTAAAGCATTACCTCAACAACAAGAGCTACTGATCTACTATAAAGAGCCTTATTCTTAGTTTGTATATAGGATATCCGCTCCACTGGGTTGTTATAATGCTGACTTCCTTGAGTGCATTCAACATCTTGATATTCAAAAAGTTCCTGAAATCAAAATTTTCCAACCTGCTTCCAACCTTCTGTTAGAAAGTTCAATGATGTTTTTTGGCAGTAAATCCAAGTCCAGCTTGTAAACTAGGTTTGAACAGTATTTCTTAGCACTGAAAGTTTGTGCCTCATAAAAAGATGGAATCTGTTGCAGTTGCACAACCTCAATCGATGAGACATATTGGAGAGGCAACTGGGTGCAGCTAGGTGGTATTGGCTGATCTGACTTTTGGTATAAAGGAAACTCAAAGAAGAAAATGTTGACATTTGTCATGGCCAGATATGCATATCTATAATTTTAAATGTCAAAGTCTGTTTTCCCTCCAGAGGAGCATGTACTTTGTTTAACTGTCTTGTCTAAAATAGTAGCTGATATTACTGGGGCTGTTGAGAAGTACACTGGAGGTTGAGAGCTGCTGAGGGCTGTTCTCATTCTCATCTCAGTCTCTTCCGACTCTGCTGAAAGCTGACATGTTGCTGGTAAACAGACCCAAAAGCAGACAAGAGGGAGAGCAGGGTAGATGATTAAACAATTATCTTTATTGTGCAAATAATAAGAAACTGCAGTGAGGAGTCTGGCAACCCTGCAATAGAAGAGAGGGGACAAGGAGTTAGTATGGGTGCATATTAAAGGGAGCATGATAGTAATTGTCGTGTATCTTACTTACAGGTGCTGGGAATAATGAGGCGGTGAACAGGATGGCAGGAGACTCCAGACACTGCAGGTGAGGACCCAATAATGGGTGACGCTGCTGGGGACAGGCCGAGAAGGTTGGGGGAATAACGGAGAAGAGGATAGGAGGTAATTAGTAAGTGCACTTATGGGGGGAAGAGAAGGAGGTACTCCAGGTTAGGGCTCTAAAATTCTGCTCAGCCCTCAAATCAATTAACGCATGATCTGTGTGCTCTAGAGATGATACCTAAAGTAGAACTGGAAGGGAAAGTTTGGTGGAAAGGTGCTTGGATGGAAGGCCAACCAGTCTCCCAACTGAGAGGGGCGGGCCTGCCTTTACGACTGGAGATCACCTGCAGTGAGGATCCAATAATGGTGAAGCTCCTGGGAATAGGGTGAGAAGCTTGGGGAATAATGGAGGACAGGTTAGGAGGTAATTAGTAAAGGCACTTACGGGGGAAGAGAAGGAGGTAGTCCAGGTTAGGGCTCTGTGCAGTGGGGATCCAAATCCGCCTGGGAGGAGACCCAAATCCGCCAGAGTCCTGGAGAAAACGAAGGAAGAATTTGCAGGGGTCAACAAGCTTACACCTTTCAAGTAACATTGAGGGAGAGGACTGGCTGCACACACTGCTCAGGGTGACATGGAGCTTCTCTGACGAGCTCCTGACGAGAGGAGGACGTTGGAGCTATTTGAAAGGTGTGCTAATTGCCGGCAGGTGATGGGTACAGCTGTAGAGAGTATGATAATTTGTAGGAGAGAGAGAACAGTGTTCAGCCAGACCACTACAGTACCCCCCACCCCCCTCAAGGGGCGACCCCTGGCGCCCGAGGCTTGTCAGGGTGGCTCTTATAGAAGTCCTGGATCAGGTGGACATCTTCCACACAGGACCCTGGGATTCAGGACCGCTCCTCAGGCCTGTAGCCCTTCCAGTCAATTAGGAACTGGATTCCTCGACCTCGACGACGAGTGTCCATGATTCGGTTGACTGTGTAGACCAGACCAAAATCAACCATCTTCGGAGGAGGAGGCGGCTTGGATGGGGGACACAGTGGGCTGATGAAAACAGGTTTAACATGAGAAACATGAAATGATGGATGGATGTGGAGAGGGGGGGAGTTTTAGTTGAACAGAGGAGGGGTTGATGATTTTGCAGATGGAAAAGGGACTTATGAAACGGGGAGACAGTTTCTTTGAGTTGGTCTTAATGGGTACCTGTAGTGAATTTTAATCAAAAGCTATTTCAAAGGATCAAATATGATACTAGTGGTTCCGTCCAGTAATTTTGGTCATGATTCCTTCTCAAATACGCATGAGTTTCAAGTCACTGCTCTCTCAGTCAGTCATGGTCAGAGACATTTTGTCTCCTCCATGGGCTGTTTCAGCACGGTAGTGATGCACAGTCATTACTTTGTGCGATTGAGTGGGCTGCAGTATAGCAGTCAACAAAGTTTTACATCACAATTTTATGTAATTTTTTACAACCACGTACAAGCAAATCTACCCACATATAATTTACTGAAATAAAATTCTAGTATATCAAGAATTATTCAACATGTTCTGAAGTTACTTGACTGGGAACTTGCCTGTTCGTCAGGTCCCCTTCAGCTGCCGGTCCCTGGAGGTAACTGCAGATCATGCCGTCAATGAAGGCCATTTCCAAGGATGGTTTGTGCAGTATATATCCGTGCATATTTTGCGCCATTTTCAACTCGGATCTTGACCCACTAAGCATCTGCGGAACGAGTTTACTCGTCCGTGGTAAACATGCTACTCTTCCACGGTAAAGCCAGAAACAATGATTATACGTCATTTCCAGATGGCAATGGCTGCTCCCCATTGGTTTTAATCGAGCAGTTTTCATGAGATAAAATTATTCAGTATACAGACTCTAGGGGGTTATTTTTACTGACTAAACACATTTTTTGGTTTATAAGTAATACCTAAAGCAGGATTAATGTTGTTATACAGGTTTCCTTTAAGAGGGATTTTTTGGTGGCAAGCCATACCTTCTGTCCGACTGAGTAGGTGGGTGCCGCACTCCTCCGCTGGTTGGCTCATCTAGCGATCTGGTCCTCTGTCCTGCGCAACGCCACCTTGATGGCCTGCCAAATTCAGCGACACCTCCGGATGTGGTGGAGGATGGAGGGTGCCCCAATGTCGGCCTCTGAGATGGGGAACAGAGGAGGGTTGTAACCCAGTGATGCCTCGAATGGTGAGTAGCCTGTGGTAGCAGAGGTGACACAATTGTGGGCATACTCCACCCAGGGGAGATGGATGCTCCACAAGGAAGGGTTGGTGGAAGCGATGCACCGCAGGGCTGCCTCCAGCTCCTGGTTGGCCTGTTCACATTGCCCATTAGACTGCAAGTGGTAGCCGGAGGTAAGGCTGACGGTGGCTCCAATGGCCTTACAAAAGGCATGCCAAACCGGAGAACAAAACTGGGGACCACAATCAGAGACAATGTCAGATGGAATCCCGTGCAGCCTTACCACATGCAAACTCAACAGTTCAGCTGTCTCCTTCGCTGACGGTAACTTGTGGAGAGGGCCAAAGTGAACAGCCTTGGAGAATCTGTCAAATATTGTAAGAATGGCAACGTGTCCATTGGATTGGAGCAGTCCAGTAACGAAATCCCATGTGATGTGGGACCAGGGGTGACCAGGGACAGAGAGGTTGGAGTAGCCCTGCTGGAGGGGTGGTGAGAGACTTCCCTGTGGAACACTGTGGACATGCCTTGACATACTCCCGGACATCCTTGTCCATGGCCGGCCACCAGAAGGCATGTCTCAGGTGAGAGAGTGTCCTGGCCAGCCATGGGTAACAGGTGAACCTCGCAGTGTGCACCCAGGTGATGACCTCTCCCCTGAGTGTCAAAGGCACAAACAGGCCTCCCCTGTTTGGGAGAAACAAACTCTCCCCTGTTGTGCCAAACCCCCCACTTCAGGGTCGGGGTCAGTCTTCTGGGCCTCCCAAACCCTTTGTTTGATCTCTCAGGTGAGTGCTCCCACCACGCACTCCGCTGGAATGATGGTCTCCTGACAGTTACTGGATGGTTCAGCGGTAAACTGCCTAGAGAGGGCATCAGGCTTGGTGTTGTGAGAGCCAGGGCGATAAGTGATGGTGAACTGGTACCGCCCAAAAAATAAGGCCCACCTAACCTGCCGGGAGTTGAGTCTCCTTGCTGTCTTGAGGTACTCCAGGTTCTTGTGGTCCATCCACACAAGAAACGGAAGGGTGGAGCCCTCCAACCAGTGATGCCACTCCTCCAGCGCCAACTTTACCGCCAGTAACTCTCATTACCAATGTCGTAGTTCTTCTCGGTGGGGCTCAGGCACCAAGAGAAATAGGCGCAGGGATGGAGCTTGTCATCAGTGATCTACCACTGGGAAAGGACTGCTCCCACCCCCATGTCTGATGCGTTGACCTCCACAACGAACTGATGGGCGAGGTCGACCTGCGCCAGAATTGGGGCATTGGTGAAGCTTGGCTTTAGTTGAGAAAAGGCCCCCTCTGCTTCACTGGACCAGTGGAAGGAGCTCTTGATGGATGTAAAGCGGGTGAAAGGAAGGGCGATGGTACTATAGTTTCAGATGAAGCGGCAGTAAAAGTTGGCAAATCTGAGGAACTGCTGAAGCTGCTTCCGGGACGATGGAGTGGGCCAGTTGAGGATAGCTTTTACCTTTTGGGGGTCTGGTAGGATCTGCCCATTGGTGACGATGAAGCCCAGAAATGTTGTGGTGGGAGTGTGGAACTCACACTTTTCTTCTTTGACAAACAGCTGGTTCTCCAACAGACCCTGAAGGATGGTGCGGACATGGACCTGATGTTCAGCTAGGGAGCAGGAGAAGATCAGAATGTCATCAAGGTATACCTAGATATATCCTAGATATATACCAACTGTGCTCAGTTGGTAGAGCATCCGCCCCACACCCGGGAGGCAGGGGTTCAAATCCCTGCCGGGTCATGCCGAAGACCATATAAAAGTGGAACTTCCTGCCGTCCAGCTTGGTTCAGCAATAATGGAATGGAGGAGGGAAATTTGTGGCGGCGCCTTGCATGGCAGCGGCCCTCTGATTCTACACTTAAGGGGTGTGTGTGATTAACACAGTAGATAGGTAAAACACAATCTCATTCTACTGTACATGATTGGTTGTACAGTTGAATGACAATAAAGGGTGATTTAATTTAATTTAATTTAGATGGTGTTTAAGAAGTCTCTCAGCACATCATTGATTAACTGTTGAAAGACAGCAGGAGCGTTGGTTAGGCCAAACGGCATTACCAGGTACTCGAAATGGCCAATGGGAGTACAGAATCCTGTTTTCCACTCGTTGCCTTCGTGGATTCTGACCAGGTGGCAGGCGTCCCTCAGATCCATCTTGGTGAAGATAGTTGCGCCCTGCAGAAGGTCGAATGCAGAATTGATGAGTGGAAGGGTGTACCTGTCTTTGATGGTGATGTTGTTTAGTTGCCTGTAGTCAGTACAGGGGCAGAGAGAACCATCCTTCTTCTTGACGAAGAAAAATCGGTCCCAACGTCAGAGGAGGAAGGTCAAATGAGGCTGGCGATGAGATACTTTTTAATATACTTTTCCATCGCCTCCCTCTCTGGACCTGAGAGGCTGTAGAGTTGACTGGTAAGGAGGCATGCCCCCTGCTGGAGCTCAATGGCACAATCATAGGCTCTGTGAGGAGGAAGGGAGAGGGCCTTGGCCTTGTTAAAGACAAGAGCAAAGTCATGGTACTCAGATGGGACATTGGTTAGGTCAGGTGGATCAACAACAGGAGGGGAAATTGACACTGGGGGAGAACAGGCAGCTGACTGTAGGCAAGTGGAATAACAGAGGGTATTCCATGATGTAATTGCACCTCTCCATCAGTCGATGGTGGGGTTGTGCAGGTGAAGCCAGGGGTAGCCCAGGATTACAGAAGAGGTGGATGTGGGAAGAATGAGAAATCAAATGCTCTCCCTGTGATTGCCAGAGACCAACAGTGAGAGTGGGGCCGTAATGTGGGTGACAGAGCATAATGACCCACCGGATAAGGTAATAACTCTTTGGGGCACAGGGAGTGTGGTACAGGGAATCTTAAGCCGGATTGCCAGACCCTCAGAAATAAAATTCTGCTCAGCCCCCAAATCAATTAACACATGATCTGCGTGCTCTAGGGATGATACCTGAAGTAGAACTGGAAGGGAGAGTTTGGTGGAAAGGTGCTTGGATGGAAGGCCCGCCAGTCCCCCAGCTGAGAGGGGCGGGCCTGCCTTCATGACTGGAGATCACCTGCAGTGAGGATCCAATAATGGTGAAGCTCCTGGGGATAGGGTGAGAAGCTTGAGGAATAACGGAGGAGAGGTTAGGAGGTAATTAGTAAAGGCACTTACGGGGGAAGAGAAGGAGGTAGTCCAGTTTAGGGCTCTGTGCAGTGAGGATCCAAATCCCCCTGGGAGGAGACCCAAATCTGCCAGAGAGTCTTGGAAAAAATGAAGGAAAAATTTGGAGGGGTTAACAAGCTTACACCTTTCCAGGAACGTTGAGGGAGAGGACTGGCTGCATACAAGGCTGAGGGTGACATGGAGCTTGTCTGACGAGCTCCTGATGAGAGGAGGATGTTAGAGCTATTTGAAGGGTGTGCTAATTGCCAGCAGGTGATGGGTACAGCTGTGGAGAGTAGGATAATTAGTACAAGAGAGAGAACAGTGTGCAGCCAGAACATTACAGAAAGCGACCCCAATTAGGATTGATTTCAATGCTTAATAAAGCCAATGGCTCAACATCATCTGTGCCTAGAAGCTGATTTAGCCTTTTGGAATTATGGGCAAAAAGTTCAACCTTGGTTTCATCGGACCATAACACATTTTCCCACATGTGCTTGGGAGATTTCAAATGGCTTGGATGTTTTCTTTGTAAGATAAGGCTTCTGTCTTGCCACCCTAGACGGGAGATTGTTGTCACATGTACTAAACAACTAGTACTTGTCAGAAATTACTGCAACTCCTTCACTGTTGCTGTTGGCCTCTTGGCAGCCTCCCTGACCAGTTTTCTTCTCATCTTTTCATCAATTTTAGAGGGATGTCCACTTCTTGGTAATGTCACTGTTGTGCCATATTTTCTCCACCTGATGATGACTGTCTTCACTGTGTTCCATGGTATATTTAATGCCTTGGAAATTCTTTTGTACCCGTCTCCTGACTGATACCTTTGAACAATGAGATCCCTCTGATGCTTTCGAAGCTCTCTGCGGTCCATGGCTTGTGCTCTAAGATGTGACTACAAAAATGTCAGGAAAAGCCTACTACAACAGCTGAACTTTATTTGGGATTAATCAAAGGCACTTTAAATGGTGGGAGGTGTGTGCTGACTCCCATTTAACATGAGTTTGAATGTGATTGCTTAATTCTGAACACAGCCACATCCCCAGTTATAACAGGGTGTGCATATTTATGTCATGAACTGAGCCTGTGTTCTCCTGTGGGCTCGGTTCTGATCATTCTTGGTCATATGTTGTGTTTTGTTTTCTCACCTGTGTGTTTATTTCTATGCTTGTGGCCGCTGCTCTGGCTGGCGATCATTAGGCAGCTGTTTGACCCACTTTCTGGTGGGCGCTGTCTAACATTTGCCGGTCTGACCACGCCCCCCTCTCTCTGACAGTCAGCTGTTTGTCCCGGTAATTATCTTTCCCGCGCCTCACCCAGGTGTTCCAAATTTGTTTGGCCAGCGGTGTTTGTACTTAAGCAGCTCTTTGCTAGTCAAACACCGCTGGACCATTATACGAGTCACACGGTCGTTTCCCGTCGTGTGACCGTCACGTCCCGAAGGATTTATGATTTGTGCTCTAAGGGAGAATTGGACTTCTTGGACTGTTCCTGCTCATGAGTAAATTGTCTTGTGTTTCTTTGTGCGGTATTACTGGTATGCTGGACCAGTTGCGTTTCTCTGTGCAGTTTGTCTGCTACGCTTATCTGGTAGCTTTCCCCCCGCAGTTCGACTGCTATGCTTAGGCTGTTGCCTAGTTTGCCCTCCCATGAGTCAGTCGAGCCTCCTAGTTTCTTCCTCGCTCTCCCGAGCGTGTATGCTATTTGTATTATTTTTCTGTGGCCACGGTACACAGTGGTCTGCCCGCTGTTCGCTCCTGCGTCAGCCATTTTGTGTACATCACTTCCTACCTGTAAGTCTTTATTTTTGAACTGTGTTATGTCAATAAATGTGTGTTTGGTGAAACCCTGCATTTAAGTCCATCCATCCTTCTCCTCCTCCGTGCGCTGTGGAAAAGCGCACGGGGAGTTTGTGACAATTTATATGTAAGCAGGTTATTGTAAGTTTTTTATTTTTCCATTTAAAAGATTTCAGTTTGTTTTTCAATTAGGTTGTACAGGTTATAGGTCACATTAATGGTGGAAAAAGTTTTGAAATGATTTATCTTGGTCTCATTTTTTACATCACAAAAACCTTGCATTTGAACAGGGGTGTGTAGACTTTTTATATCCACGGTCGGTAGGTAGGTAGGTAGGTAGGCAGGCTTTATTGATCCCAAACTACGAAATTTTAGTGTTACAGCAGCATGACATACAGTAACCAGACCAAGCCAAAAGAAATACCCATAGCATAATAGAACAGTAAAGAAAATAGAAAAGGAATTACCTAGAAAAGTGAAATACACTTAACTAAAAACTAAAAATAAAGGATGACCTGTATCAAATATATATATATATATACTGTATATTGTGGTAGACTGCAAGTCTAATTTAAAACATTACTGGCACATGCCTCTAGGGGGAACTACCTGTATTGTTCAGCACTACTATTAAGGGGACACATTAGAACAAGAGTGTGAAAACCCCGCGCAGAATCCATGTTCAGTCATATTATGTGTGTTGCAGAATAAACGGCAGAGTTAGCCAAAGAAATAACTCAAGTGTGATCATTGCTACACGGTAGGATATCACACAATTGGCGACGAGGATTAAAAGAAAAAAATCAGCGGCGAGAAACAGAGAACATTGCAAGTGTGGCGAACTCAAGTGACTCCAGTAGTTCGAGTGCAAGTTCAGAGGAGGAAAAACGAGGTTTCCCCACCACGACGAGCAATGGCGGCTGTAATCGGAACGGTAACCCCTTTTGATAACTCGACTCAGTCATGGGAAGAATATAGTGAAATGTTGGACTTTTTCTTCCAAGCTAATGACATTGAGGAGCCAGACAAAAGGAAGGCTGTACTGTTGAGTGGAGTTGGTGCAACTACTTACAGCTTGTTGAGAAATTTAATAAGCCCTGCATTACCGAAAGATAAAACATACGACCAGCTTACTGCTGAGCTTCAGAAGCACTTCAGCCCCAAACCGAGTGAAATCGTACAACGATTCAAATTTAATTCACGCATAAGGAGGAACACTGAGTCCATAGCAGAGTATGTGGCAGAATTGAGGAAATTAACACTGCACTGTGATTACAAAGACTCATTGGAAGAAATGTTAAGAGACAGACTTGTGTGTGGAGTGAATGATGACCGAATGCAACGGCGACTTTTATCTGAAACAAAACTCACTTTTGCGAAGGCTTTGGAATTATGCCAAGCGATGGAAACAGCATCTAAAGATGTGAGAGAGATGCAAGGGAAGCTAACAGAGGACACAGCAACGCATGTTCGTGTGCCTAAGACCCAAGTAGGTGTCCACAAAGTGTCGACTGACAAAACTCAGCACAAATTCCCCAGTTGTTATCGCTGCAAAGGCCAGCACAATGCCGCCGAGTGCAAATTTGCCACTGAGCTGTGTCATAATTGTGGCAAGCGAGGGCACATTAAGAAAGCATGTAGAATAAAGGTGGACAGCGCACAGGTGCTGAAAGCGACAGTTAATGGGCAAAAGTATGAAAACAAGGGCCCAGGAAAGGAACAGCGAGCGAATCAACTGAGAGGGGAGGGAGAAAGTGATACAGAAGACATGGGTTTTCACACAATTTACAACACGTCAGAGGAGCTGACCAAGGTAGCGCCCATCACGCGTACCATGAATGTTAATGGAATGAAAGTAACATTTGAAGTTGATACAGGCTGTGGAGTAACCATATTAAGTAAACAGCAATATACACAACTGTGGAAGAAAACAGACACAGCAGAATTAAATCCCTGTTCATTAAAATTAAAAACATACACAGGAGAGAAGCTAGACGTGCTAGGCATGGCACAAGTGAAGGTGCAACACGAAAACAAAGAAAAGGACTTACCTGTAGTAGTAGTTGGGAGCGAAGGACCAAATCTACTAGGGCGAAGTTGGCTACAAGAACTGGCCATGATTGATCAGTTGGTGAATAAAGTGGAATCTCAGCCCAAATTGCAGCTGGAGGAGATCCTCGAAAGACACGCTGAGGTGTTCAAAGAAGGCTTAGGACAGCTAAAAGGTGTCACTGCAAAGATTAATGTGGACAAGGAGGCCCAACCACGATTCTGCAAACCCCGACCGGTACCCTATGCAGTCAAGCCACTGGTTGAAAGCGAGCTACAGAGGCTGCTGGATGACAAGATCATTGAGCCAGTGCAGGTTGCAGAATGGGCGGCGCCCATAGTCCCAGTGAGAAAGCCGGATGGCTCCATTAGAATATGTGGAGATTACAAACTCACTGTCAATCGAGCATCACGGGTGGATCAGTATCCAATTCCTAAAGTGGAGGACCTCTTCGCACAGCTGAATGGCGGCCGACACTTCACGAAATTAGACATGAGTCACGCCTACCAACAAGTAGTCCTGGAAGAAGAATCAAGAAAGTATGTAACCATCAATACACACAAAGGCTTATATACCTACACACGCTTACCATTTGGAGTAGCTTCCAGTCCTGCTATATTCCAGAGAACTATGGAGGGCATCCTAGGTGGAATTCCGAATGTTGCCATTTATTTGGATGACATCCTTTGTACAGGACCAAATGAACAAGAACATCTGAAAACGCTGGAGGAAGTGCTTCAACGGTTGGAGAAAAGCGGTCTGAGGTTGAAAAGAAGCAAGTGTGAGTTCATGGGAAAAGAGGTGGTGTTCCTAGGCCACAAGATCAACGCCAGTGGTCTACACCCTCTAACAGACAAAGTGGAAGCCATTGCGGAGGCGCCTGAGCCACAAAATGTTACTGAGTTAAAAGCCTACCTGGGCTTGTTGAACTATTACCATAGGTTCCTCCCAAAGCTCTCCACGCTGCTGGCACCACTACATACCTTACTTAAGAAGGAAGAAAAATGGTCATGGGGGGTCAAGCAGCAGAAGGCGTTTGAAGAGTCCAAAGCGCTACTTCAGTCCTGTAGTGTGTTAGTGCATTATGATTCAAACAAACCACTCATCCTGGCGTGTGACGCATCACCCTACGGTGTGGGAGCTGTACTTTCTCATCGTATGGAGGATGGCTCAGAGAGACCCATAGGGTTCGTCTCAAGAACTCTTAGTGCAGCTGAGAAAAACTACTCCCAGCTAGACAAGGAGGGCCTTGCAGTAGTATTTGGTGTAAAAAAATTCCACAAATACCTGTACGGGAGACAGTTCGCTATAGTGACTGACCACAAGCCACTAATTTCACTGTTCAGTGAAATGAGAGCCATACCCCAGATGACATCTCAGAGAATTCAGAGATGGGCCGTTACATTAGCAGCGTATGAGTACACCATCGTTTACAAAGCCGGACGGGACCATACAAATGCTGACGCGATGAGTAGGCTACCCTTGGATGGAGGAAGAGACAGCACGCCTGAGGAGGAGGAGAGAGTGCTATTGTTTGAAGATATCGGCGTGCCCCTGGTGAACGCACAACAAATAAAGAAGTGGACAGACAAAGACCCTGTTCTAGCAAGAGTGCGAGAATACATCTTGCGAGGATGGCCGAAGATGAACAGTCCTGAGTTCATTCCCTATGCCCAACGACAGGATGAGCTCAGCACCCAGGAAGGTTGTATCCTGTGGGGAGGACGCGTGGTTGTTCCACCACCTGGTAGGAATGCCTTACTGCAACAACTACACCAAGCACACCCTGGCATCACTCGCATGAAAGCGTTGGCGAGGAGTTACATGTGGTGGCCCAACATGGATGCAGAGGTGGAGGCGCTTGTGAAGTCATGTGCGGCATGCCAGGAGAACAGGAACAGTCCTCCAGCAGCCCCACTACATCCCTGGGAAGTTCCAGATAAACCATGGAGAAGAATTCACATTGACTACGCAGGTCCATGGATGGGAAGAATGTTCCTGATCATAGTTGACGCATACTCAAAGTGGATCGATGCATATTCTGTGAGTAGCTCTACTTCTACTGTTACCATTGAATGTCTTAGAAAGAGTTTCAGCCAACATGGGCTACCTGAAATCATAGTATCAGATAACGGTACATGTTTTACGAGTGAACAGTTCCAAGAGTTTTCTGAAAAGAATGGCATACGTCACATCACGACTGCGCCATACCATCCTTCTTCTAACGGCTTAGCCGAGAGGGCCGTGCAGACATTCAAGTCACTCATGAAAAAGATGACAGGAGACTCTATTGAAACCCGAATGTCGAGAGCTCTGTTCAGCTATCGAATAACACCCCAATCTACAACTGGCAAGTCACCAGCTGAGCTGTTGTGTGGAAGGAAGTTGAGGTCAACATTTGACTTAATACATCCAGACTTCAGAAACAAAGTGCATGATAAACAAGAGAAACAAAAAGGTTATCATGACATGCATGCTAGAGAGAGAATACTGAGAGAAGGAGACGTGGTCTACACCCGCAACTTTGGCTCAGGACCAGCCTGGGTACCAGGAGAAATAACAGAAAAGACAGGCCCTGTGTCATTCAAGGTGACATTAGGTCATGGACAAGTGGTGAGGCGACACATCGACCAAGTTCGTGGTAGGAGCTCCATTCCCCTGCCGATGGCACCAGAGGTGTTGTCTGACACCCATTCTGAGGAGAGCATCAACGAACCACCACTTCAGGTGATACCTGAGGTACCCGTCTCTGCAGATTCTACGGGCAGCACTGCAGCAGCCGAAACAGTGGAGCAGTCTGAGTCTTCACCTGCAGTTGGCTCACCCGCCGTGAGAAGATCTCAGCGAGCTAGGAAAGCTCCAGACTACTTGAAGGACTATACTTAGTCAGTAGTGAGTTCCCCAGCCACAGGACAAGAATGCGTCCTGGAACCTCACTGGGATGCGGTAGTCAAACCAAATCCCCAGTTAGACTGTTATGTGTGTTATACATGTAAAAAAAAAAAAAAAAAAAGAGAAAGAAATTATGTGTATGGCACATGTGTTTAAGAAGTTAAAAGTAACTGTGATTGTTTAGGGTTAAATGGGAGTTCCAGGATGTCTAGCATAATTGGCTAGTGTAATTAAAAGTAGTTTAATCTAGAGGGGAGGGATGTGGTAGACTGCAAGTCTAATTTAAAACATTACTGGCACATGCCTCTAGGGGGAACTACCTGTATTGTTCAGCACTACTATTAAGGGGACACATTAGAACAAGAGTGTGAAAACCCCGCGCAGAATCCATGTTCAGTCATATTATGTGTGTTGCAGAATAAACGGCAGAGTTAGCCAAAGAAATAACTCAAGTGTGATCATTGCTACACGGTAGGATATCACAATATATATATATATATATATATATATATATAGATATATAGATATAGATATATAGATATAGATATAGATATACAGTACACTGTATTTTTCCTCTTTTGGTCTCATGTTATGGCCAATTGCTAATAATATTGTGTAATAGCTATATCTAATTTGTAACTCAAATTTGAACTTATCACAACATCCACTGATACCACTTTTTTTTTAAAAATTACCAAAAATTGTCATGGGCGGCGAGAGCGCGACCCCTTCTTCCTGTTCATCTCTCCTCAGGTCATCAGCACACCTGAGTGAGAGGACACACCTGCGCCCTTTCATCAGCCATCATTCATAAGGAAGCATCCTTCAGTGATTCAACGCTGGCTCGTCTGGGTATACTGCCAACCAAGACAGCAAGTATTTGATTCACACTCAGGACGAGCCGATACCACTTTTTCAAGACCGATACCGATACTGTGACTTTGAGTATCAGCTGATATCCATCCAAACCCGATACGGTCTCGCTTATTTAAAACAACAAAAGTACAGAACATACTTTGTTAATCACTAGTTGCATTTTGTGCATATATAAAAACAAAAATCTAAAAGTCAAAGAATATATTACAAATTTGACTTCGTTCAGCAATGCTGCTGCTTTTTTTATTTTAAACTTTGCAACATTGGCAGCATTTCACTGGTCAGCCCCATGTAAACATGCATTCTGAAGTTTTAAGTGCAAGTTTATACAAAAATTTGAAGCCAATTATTTAAATAACATTCAGATGAAATTTAAAGTGCCACTTTATGCATGAAGTCAAAAAAGCTGTAGATCTGAAAATAAAGGAACTAACCCTTTAAGTTGTATTTTTGTCATCCATTATCATAAGTATTCTCCTGGTCCTCAGTTTATTTAGTAGTGCTTATGATATTATTCTCTGTCCATATTTAGATTTTAGGGTTGCTCATATTTTGAAGTCATTCCTGTTCCATTTCCTGTTCACGTATCCTTGCACCCTCTGGGATTAATAAAGTATACAAAATACAAAAAAAAAAAGTTGCTATTTATGTTTCTGTCACCTACCTCTCCTCAACTGCACTCCCTGAAAGGTACGCTCCAGTCTGGTTTTTACTTTCTGGTTTGTTTTGGTTTTTTTTGTAGGTTTCACTTTTAGCGCCCAGCCTCCTGAGCTGGAAAAGCACAGGCTGCTGCTGCAGAACACGCATCTTTCTGCTCGGTTCTTGACACAATTCAGCATAATGCTTGGCTGTGATATTTTTGCAAGTGTTTTATCAAGTTAGTGGTGTAAAACTGTAAATGCTGCTACCACACAGCAACATACTGAGGCAAGTCTCACAGACAGACTCCAGTGATGTGACACTCGTTGCCTCTGATTACAGAAGCCGTGTGCAGTGCGGCTGAGAACAGGATGGCGCCTTCATTTTAATATTATTAATGTATTGGATTGGTAAATTATTTTTATTCCTTACTGATACCGATCCAGCCATTTTGTCTGGATTGGACCCGATACCGATACCGCGGGTCGGATCGGCTCATCCCTAATTCACACTGGTAAAAAAGTTATTACCCTGTGTTCTTTTTCCCCTCTTAAGGTTGCTGCCATCGTGCGGGTGTGTCACCGGGAGTGTGCGCGCTCTCCTGCCACATCTCCACTCATCCACAGCAAACCTCCACCCGGTCAGGCACCACCAGCTCCATTCCCCTTACCCTGCTGGTTCGTCTATTCCCCGCTGGGGCCCTGCCGATTCTCCCTCAGAGCTCCCGTAAGTGGCAATTTGGCTAGCCCATTTTCCCTTACTCCATTCCTCCTCGCTCAGCTCTTGTCTTCTCTCCATAGGCTCCTTCTTCTGGCGAGTGACTGTTTCTGTAGCTGTGCGAAGATTTGCTATTTAATAAAAAGTCTCAAACGTGTATTATTGTTTGATTGTCCCTTCTTGTTGCTGCATCGTGCATGTGGGCTGATTATTACTTACAGCCATGACAAAAATGTGTTTTATTATTTTTCAAAATTTGGTTATTATGGTGTCAATTTTCACAAGAGCACAAGTCATTTAAAGATGCACTGAAGCGAATATAAGTCCTCTTAAAAACAATTCTACATCGTCTAAAATGGTATCTTATGCCCCCCACTCCCCCCCCCCAAAAAAAACCCACCTTTCCTTGTCTTCCAGATGTTGGTGAAAGTTTTTGCACTTTTCCTTCTCCTTTAAATGCCAGGATCTAATTAGGCCCACGAGAACTCTGACACACCACCTCTCCTATGAGTCCACAGCACAAAGAAGTCTACAAGCTGGCAAATTTGAACAGCCAGTGCATAGTCCTGATTGGTTCACCTGTTACAGTGACATTACAAAAACGCTCCACGTAAACTCGCCTTTTTCCAAGGGGAGGAGCTTATCTGAACGTTCAGAGCCAAAAAACAGAGACATGATGCATAAGAGTGATTTTGCTCTTGATATGTCTTGTAAGTCATAAAAACATGTTACAGATATGTTACCAAGAAAAAAAACACTTGATTTTCACCAATGTGTCACTTTAAGGAGTATCAGGTCATGTATAAAAAAAATACTGTATTGTAGTTCAGAATCCTGTGTTTAAACACACGGGACAGTCACCAAAATAAAGTCTAAAATATACAAAATACTTACAGGCCATAAACCACCCTCCCACAGTATGTGCCCACATCCTTAAGCTTTCCCACAATTGCAGCAGTCATGTGAAAGACTTCCCTCTTTGGCTGCAGGCCCTCATGGTGATTTCTGACCTATTTTCTTTCTGACTCTCACCTTTCCTCCTGCATAAAAAACCCTATCAACTCAAAAATTGGTCTGCATGTTTATAAATTAAGGCCATTAAGTCAGGTTTCGCTTAATATGGTGAAAACTTAAAGCAACAAAATAAAGCACCACACCAATGCAAATGGAGAATTAGCAATGTAGCATAATCAGCCTGATAGAGACAATGCTTGCATCAGCACCTCACTGAAATCCAGTTGTGCCCCTCAAAACATCAGACTGTCAATCCTGTAAATAACAGGATAAGGCTGTCAATCCTGTATAATTATGTTGAATGAATAAACCTTATGAAAACGTTACTGAATAGATTTTTATCTATGCAAAATCATACCACTGATATTAATTTAACTTTTCACTGGTGGATTTAAGAAATATATCTGTAAATCCACTTCAGAAATGAAACCAGCAGAAGTGGGTCTCCCACAAACCAATACTGAACGCCACTTAAGCCACAGTGATATACTACCTTCAATAAAAATGAACACAGAGCAGCACTGTTCAGTGGATGAAATATGAGGGTAATGAGTTAACTTTTCCTTTTAAAATGTCAGTGGCTGAAACTAGACTGGACTCTGCAGTCCAAATAATAAATGCTTGAACTTGATGGTGGTCTGTGTGTATGTTGGAGTGTCAGTTTGTTTTTCTAAGAAATGTGAACATATGGAAATGATTAGATGTGGGTTGATTTCGCATGCTGGCACATTTCTCTGCTTGCACGTGAGTTTGTGGGTTTGACACCTCCTGATTCAGTAAGTACCCCCCCCCCCAGCTTCTACGTACATGCACACATTCATGCACATACTCAAACACAAAGCCATGTCAAAATGCCCTCACAATGCAGTAATGTGTTTTTGTATACAGAATCAAAACTGAAAGAACTATTAAAAAAAATATGGAATAAGGCACATTCTGGAGGCATGCTGTTCCATTCTGATCTCTAGGCACCCATTAACAACAATGGCAAATTAATTGAAATTTTTAGGACCAATTAAGAAGTGAAATTGGAAAATTTCTTCAATGTTTCAGGGAACTCTCTCTCTCTCTCTCCTAAGCCACATAGTCCCGCAAACCTGCAGGGTTGGCTGCAATGTTTCAGGGAACCCTGGTTGAAAAACATTGGTTGAGAAGACAATCATGGACAGACTCCACAAGGAGGGCAAACCAGAAGAAGGTCATTGCTGAAAAGGCTGGCTGTTAACAGAGTGATGTACCTATTAATGGAAAGTTGACTGGAAGAAAAAAATGTGGTAGAAAAAGGCATACGAGCAATGGGGATGACAGTAGCCTTTAGAGGATTGTCAAGAAAAGCCAATTCATGAACTTGGGGGAGCTTCACATGGAGTGGACTTAGTCTGGAGTCAGCACATCAAAGGCCACCAAATACAGATGTTTTCAGGAAAGGTGCTACAACTGTCATGTTCCCAATACTAAGCCACTCCTTAACTAAATACAGCAAAGAAGCAGCAGACTAAAGAGTAAAAGAATTGGGGCCTCATGTATAAATGAGGCCGACGCACAAAAACACAGTGATTTTCACACACACAGTGGGATGTACAAAAACAAATGTGACGTGATAATCTTTGGGCCGAGCCGCAAAGTTTTCACCTGCCGTGAGAAGTTGAGGGCTCTCCGTAAAATTCTGTATGGCCCTATCAGGTGGGTCTGCCAACTACAAAACAGCTGAAACTCACAAAATGTGTTAAAATAACTTTTCTAATTCAGTTAAAATGATTTGTCTATGAATTAGTAATTGAAAAACATGATTATTATTACATAATTTATCTCCATAACTCGGCTTATTGAGTGCAGTGAAACCCCAATGAACAATTTTACTAAAGGTGGATTCACACTACAATGTTTGGAAAGACTGTTACTGATGTTTTGGCAAACGTCTGGCTTTGCTAACAAAAATTAATGAATGCTGGTGTTTGTTGGCAAACGCTGGCAAAAATTGTGTTCTTTGAAAATTTTCAGCATGCTGAAAATTTACCGACGTTTCGAAATAAACGTTGGTGAATGTTGTGCTCATTTTGTAAAAGTTCCTGAGCGCTGAGCTAAGTTATGCACAGTTTACCTAAGTCAGCCTAAGTTAAAGCTGGGTTCACTCTATAGCGTTTGGACCAGCTTATACAGACGTTTTGAAAAATCAGAGAAATGCTCAGCGCAGTTCAGCTGACATCAGCGTCAGGTGATGCTCATATAAAGATCAGTGTTTGTGGAGGCTTCCTGCCATTCTCAACCTGCTTCTGGAGTGAACACATCTCCCTTGGGCATATGTTTCAGTATTTATTTTCATTTTATATTCCTATGTAGTTACTTCTGCATACCCTTTTCCCCTGTTCATTCATCTAAAAAATAATAAAATAATGCTAAAGACTCCACCACTAAGTCTGCAATTAAAATGTGAATGTGGATGGAATTAAAAAAACTATTAACGAATCATCATATAAATAAAATGACGGGTGATTATTACCTCCGCCAAGGAGGTTATGTAATCGGGGTGGTTTGTCTGTTTGTCCGTCCATCTGCTAGCAGAACTACACAAAAACTACTGGATGGATTTTGATGAAATTTTCACCAGAGGTAGCCCTTGGGCAAAAATGATGAACCCATTAAATTTTGGTGATGATCTGAGAGTGCATACCTCTACCAAGGACCTTGTTTGTATTTGAACAGCAGGATTACACAAAAACTACTGCATGGATTTGGATGAAATTTTCACCAGAGGTGGCCCTTAGACTAGAGAGGACCCCACAACATTTTGGTGGTGATCCAAGAATGCATACCTCTGCCAAGGCTCTTATCTTCTCACACTGTGTTAGCAAGAATCCTCCAAAACAAACCCATTACATTTTGGAGGTGATCCATGAGGGACAGAAGGAGACCTGGCGGAGGTATGCACTCTCTGAGTGCTTTTCTAGTATTCTGACTGTTACACCTCTCTCCATTAAAATAATATAAAATCCTGTTAAATGTCATTTACTTTTTAACACCACATCAGCACTGTTTGATTCCCACAATGGAAGTGAACCAATAAATCCTGGAGAATGATTACACATGGAGCAGAAAAGTAAGAACATTACATTTCTCAGTGAGGAGATTTTTTTTTTCTTTTGGGCTGTCACATTTTTGGGAAATTATATATATATATGTAGCAGGCAGAAAGTAGACAGACTGACTGAAAATTTCACAAAAAACCTTTATTCCACGGACCAAGAAAATGTTTTTTCAGACAGAAAAAAAAAGTCTTTTGTTTCCAAGGCAACCAGTAATCCTTACTGGCGAAAGACATGTTTGCGCAACAGCACAACCTGGTGGTAGAAAAATAACACTGCAAAGACACAAAACCACTCACCAAACCACACCCATCACCTGCAAACTCACAAATGTCCGTAATATCTATCTATCTATCTTAGTATATACATCCCATACATTAAAAAAATAAAAAAAACATGTCATACACACCATATTATCACCAAACAAATACTCTACATTGTCGTCTTACAAATTCATTCATTCATTCATTCATCTTCTTCCGCTTAATCCTTTTTGGGTCGCGGGGGGGCTGGAGCCTATCCCAGCATCTTTGGGCGAGAGGCAGGGTACACCCTGGACAGATCGCCAGTCCATCCAGTCCAGACAACCATTCACTCTCACAGTCATACCTGAGGACAATTTAGAATCCCCAGTTTGATGCCAATTAACCTAACTTGCATGTTTTTGGCATGTGGGAGGAAACCGGAGAAATCCCGGAGTAAACCCACGCAGACATGGGGAGAACATGCAAATATTTTCTTTTTTTTTTTAACTCCCCCTTCTCTCTATTCCTCTTGCGTTCCTGCATGTCTGAACTGAGTTTTGATCTAAAAACATCTGTTTTCACCAGCATTTCAGTCAACGTTTGCCAATGGAGCTTAACTTAGGCTGACTTAGGTGAACTCTGCATAACTTAGATAGGGCTGAAACGATTTATCAACGTTATCGATAACGTCGACAATAAAAATTTGTTGACAAATATTTTTATTGTCGACAACTCGTTTAATTATAAAGTGTATACGCATGCCACTGTTCAGCTGTAACCAGCAAGAGCAAGCTCCATTTAACCGGAACTGCAATGCACGACCAGAACTGCTGAGGGCAGTAGTGCCTCTGTTGTCCGGCACGTGTGAACAGTTTGCAGCGAAGAAGAAGAGGAGCACAGCATGGCAAAGCGTGTGTTGCATTTTGTTTTCGCAGTTGTTACAGAGTTTAAGCGCGAAGCGGCTGTATGTGTCTTTCTAACGCAGCGAAAGGAGAATAAAGACCCACTGTTGTGGGGAGTCCATACTACGGTTAGGAACTGCCAAGCTGTGTAAGTCAAGAAGGTAACAATGAGGATCTGAAACAACAGTGCCCAGGAGCCACAACATTACCATGTGCAAGGGTAAGTTTTAGCGAGTAAAGAAAGTTAGCGCCGCTTATTTTCAATGGCCAACTGTTTCAAGCTTTAGAAAAATGGCAATACTGTTAGTATGTGCTGTTAATGTCAGCTTACCTGTTTGTCAATAAGCTCTTTGGTTGCTGAGGGTTAAGCTGTCATGGCTAACGTGTTGGATGCAGTGACTGAATTACAGGAGTCACTTTCTCTTTTTCATCTTTGTTAATATTAGCCCTCATTCTGAATATTAGTTATACAGTGTTACACTGTGTCCAGCTGAGACAAAATGGCATTTAAATGCCTCCCACCCACAGGAGACGGAACGTTAAGAGGTATTAAACAGCGGCTGAGGTAAAATATGCAGCCCCAACAAGAAGCCAAGCTGGTGGACATGGGAAAAATAATGACTAGTCGACTAGCTGAAAAAAATAGTCATTCGATTAGTCGACAACTAAAATAATCTTTAGTTGCAGCCCTAAACTTAGCCCAGCCCTCAGGAACTATTACAAATTGAGGACAACTTTCACCAATGTTGATTTCGATCCCAGCCCCCGACCAACAGTGATCTGTGTGGTTTGCATGTTATCCCCGTGTCTGCATGGGTTTACTCTGGGATTTCTCCGGTCTCCTCCCACATGCCGTTTTGTATTATTCGGTCTGTTCATGTGTTATAGTCAGTTACATTTTTGTTTCTTTTGTGCTTTTACTTTGACAGTTGTCTTTGTTTACTTCCAGTATGTCAAGTTCTGTTTGCAGGCTGTCACACCGGTCACTAGTTGTATCTGATTATTCCTCGCTCTTGCACTGACACTTGCTCTCATTATGTGATTTCCTTTTGCTCTATTTAAAGACCGCTGTGCTGCTTCTCAGCGCAGCATTGTTCTCCATGCTCAGACGGGAGTTCCTCGTCTTAGCTCATTTTGTATCCTGATGTGCGTCCCTGTCTCCGCCACAGTACTGTTCTTCTCTGTACTCCTGCCTTGTAAGTTTTTGTGTTATTGTTATATTTTGTTTTTATTACTAAACCTTGCAAACTCACAAGTTAGCATTTGGGTTTTTGTTCCTGCCCTGAGGGGCGAGTTTATGACAGAAGGACGCTGCCAGTGTGGACCCAGCCGACTGTGAGCTTGCTTTTTGTTTTTCCCTCCCGTACAGTTTTTGTTCAGTTCATGTTTTTTGCTGGAATGTCAGCCAGCACGGACTACAGCAGTGTTTGTGGACTAAGAGAGGTGGAGTGTTGGACTGTGTGAGTGTTAGATAACATCATATCGGAGCCTCGTGCTTCTCGCACTCCCGAAGCGGCCTGGGAATGTCTGGTTGGAGCGACACAGGTGCTCGAAGCATGCCCTAGCCTGTGGAGCCATCCAGAACTCATGGGTCTCCTCGTCTCCATTTCTGATCCACAGCACATGATCCGCGGGCTGGGGGAAATTTCTTCCCCATTTGCACCTGTGCCGATGAAAGAGCGTTCCCTGGTGCAGATATCTCCAGCCTCTCACCGCCATTCACCTGCATCCCACCGGAGGAACTCTTCTGCCTCCCCAGCAGCTCCTCCCTCACCATCTTGGAGAACTGCGGCAGCAGCCTCTGTCACCACTCGCCGCTCTCAGGCATCCACCTCAGCTGCGCGCACACCTGCGCCTCATTAGCGCTGAGCTATTTATTCCACCTCGCCCTGAGCATCGGTTTGGAGCCGTCTGTCTTACAACGCGCTCAATCCCTCAGCAGAATCCTTTCTTCAGGCCTGCAATTCATCGCTATGACACGTAAGCTGTCATATTACTTACCTCTTCTCTCAGCCTACCTCTGTGCACAGGTGGATTCCCTGGCGGCGGAAATCCTCACCTTCGCCATCATCTCCTCCCCGCATCTCCACACCTCGTTGTGTGCCCAGCAGGGCGCTGTCTCCCAGGCCTGGAATCCTCACCAACGCCAGCCACCAATATCTCTGCAAGTAAGCACATCTCTGTATCACTCTCCCGTGTGGTTTTGCCCAGCTCACTCACTGTTTGTGTCTCTTCCATAGGGTTGCCTGGCCGCACGGCGTGCTGCTCTGCTCCTGTCCTCATCTTCCACCCATAATACATTACCATATCACATACAGGCATCCAAACACGTTTTCCTGGTTGAATAAAGCTTTCAAATCTACCTGAGCCTGCGTGCGTGTTTCCTGGGCCGAGAATTATGTCAGCCTCCTCCTCGTATCAGAATTTTTTTTCCATCGGCTGTCCCGTCAGCTTCATCCTCCTTGTCCGCTGATGCTGCCCCCTCTTCTCCACAGCGTCACCTCCTGCTGCTGAGTATCCTGCCGCCTCGTTCCGAGCTTCGCCTGTCATCATGCCTGCAGGGCTGGCTCATCCATTCTCTAGAGAGGGGCCCTCGCCCACTGCAGCCATTGAGAGGGATTCGTCTGGGTCTTCAGCAGCAGCAACCACAACAGCACGAGAATTAAGGCAAGTACCTTTTCATTATCAAACCCCAATAAATGACTTGTCTTATTCCGGGTGGGGGGGCTCAGCAGCAGTCATCCACTTTGGCTGAACCCTCACCACCTGCTGATGTATCCATTCCTTCATCCTCATCTGCACCCCTTGTGTCCCCCTCTGTTTTTTCTGTGCCACCACCGGTCCTGGGAGGGAGCCGATGGACAACGGAGGGGCCTACTGTTCCGTACATCCCTGTTCCGGTCCCGCGCCACATCCTGGGTGGGAAAGGAGTGCCCCCTGTATCCCGAAACCTGTTCCAACAAGAGAGTGTCCCCTGGTTTTGGCATTGTGGGACCCGGTGCCATTGGTGAGACGTTACCTGGCTCCGTGGTACATGGTACATGGCTAGGGTTCCACCAGCATCAGCCACCATGCCTGAGGTTCCACCAGTGTCAGCCGCTGCACCTGGAGTTCCACCAGCGCCAGCCCCCACGTCTGGGGTTCCACCTGCTTCACCTGCCATCATGCCTGCTGCTTGGGCCACCGCAGCAGAGTTGCCAGAGTCCTGGACAGTGGTGGAGCTCGAGTCAAGGCAAGTACTCTGTTCTGTTTCCACCTTATCAGTTCTAGAGAAATCTTGTCTTGCTATGGTGGGGAGAATCAGCTGCAGATGTCCTCTGCTCCTGAGTCCTCCTCGCTGGGCTCTACTGCTGCCAGTAATAGTATTCTGATGTCTATCTCTTCCTCCCTGTCTGAGGTGGCTGTCCTGGATGCCCAGATGAGCGGATTCGAAATGCTTCAACCTGATTCGCCGGGCTCCTGGACGGCGGTGGAGCTCGAGTTAAGGCAAGTCCTTTTTTTTGTTTTTACATTATCAGTTTTAGAGAGGTTTTGTTTTGCTCTTGATGAGGAGAACCAGTTGCAGCTGCCAACTGCTTCTGAGTTTTCCTCGTCGGGCTCCACTGCTGCTGGTGATGTTGACCCAGTATTTGTTTCTGTTTTCCTGTCCGAGTCCTCATCTGGTCCCTTTGATGGTCTTCGGTCCCCTTCGCCTGGTCCCACTGAGGTTCATCAGTCTGCTGTGTTGGGTTCCACCAATGGTCATCAGCCTTCGCCTGAGGTCACCGAGGGCCTTCCACCTTCGCCTGAGGTCACCGAGGGTCTTCTGCCTTCGCCTGAGGTCACCAAAGGTCCTCTGCCTTTGGCTGAGGTCATCAAGGGTCTTCCGCCTTCACCTGAGGTCATCGAGTGTCTTCCACCTTCGCCTGAGGTCGTTGAGGGTCCTCTGCCTTTGCCTGAGGTTGCCACTGAGCAGCCGTCTTCGCTGCCTGGTTCCCTCACTGATCAGCTGTTTTCTTCGTCTGGTTACCCACTGATCAGTCATCCCCTTTGCCTGGTTACCTTGCTGGGCAGCCATCCTCTTTGTCTGGTTCCCCCATGGACCAGTCACTTCCTTTGCCTGGTTACCTTGCTGGTCAGCTGCCATCACCATCTGGCTTTGCCGTTGGCCAGCAATCATCATCAGGGGTCAACTCCCCGCAGCTATTGTTCCAGCTCAACCACGGTGTAGTCCCTGCGGTCCGTTAGGGGCACGGGTTCCATCTACCGCCTTCAGGAGGGGGCGCGTCATGTCCTGCGGCCCATTGGCTCAGGGGTATTGGGAGACCACCCGACAGACTGTACCATTCGCTGGGGTGGTTTATGAACTCTGGGAGACCAACCGATGGATTACGCCCTCTACTGAGGTGGCTTAGGAACTCTGGGAGGCCACCTGAACGCCCTTATTTTTTCACCCGGTGGTCCTAACTTTCTATTTTCACCTTTTCTGTTCTGTCTGTGGGTCTTGAGTGAGTATTTTGTTTAGGTCCCTTCTAGCCAGCTTCCCCCACAGCCCTCCTGGGGTGGGTTATTTTTCTTTTCCTGTGTGGGGGGTTTTCTTTTGGGGGTTTTTCTTTTCTTTTTTGATGTTACCTTGGGTTATCTGGATCCACCCCTTGAGGGAGGGGCTGTGTCCTGATGCTGAGCATGGGGGGAGCACCGTGCTCATGCTCTTTTGTCATTTTGGTTATTTTCTGTATTTTCCCATTTCAGTTTAGTATTTGTCTGGTTGGTTTTGGTTGTGATTTATTATCTGAGTTGTTTTCATTTCTGTTTGTCGATTAGTACTCCTGTTTCTTAGCTATATTATTCCTAGCTCCGTCTAGGTTCTTATTATGTCTTTTTCCATCCAGTTTCATATTGTTAAATATCAGTTACCTGTCTAGACATGAGCCTACCTTCACCTTTTACTTTCAGCCCTCCTTCCGTATATTGATTTGAGTATTGTATTATTTGCGTCTTGTAGGTTTATGTTTATCTTTTCCTCACCTGGCTGGTTTTCTCCCTTTTTGTATGATCTGGTTTGTTCTAATTTTGTAATATATATTGTTAGTTACCTTTTGTCATTTCCTCCTGTGCTTTTTGCTGTGACAGCGTGTTGTTTTCACTTCCGCTTTGAGCTCAACTTCGCGGGCTGTACAGCTGTCACTGATTATCTGATTCCCCTCACTCATGTGCCCCACACCTACTAATCATTTGTTCATTTCCCATGTGCCTATTTAAGGACAGCTGCAACGCTTTTCGTTGCAGCGTCCTACTGTGTCTTTTAATGGGTGTGCTTCGTCTGAGCCTTCAGTTACCTTTTCTCGGCATCCTGACGTTCTCGTATGCTTCAGCCTGGTTCTGTCCAGGCTGTTCTCCTGTTTACTCCAGACGTGAGCCCCGTCTTCCCCGTATGCCATTTCCTCTGGGTTTCCCTGTTGTGTTAAGTGTTATGTTTTTGTATTTTGTTATTAAATGCCAGCAACTCACAGCTCCAGTGTTTGGGTCTTCTTCCAGCCCTGAGGGGCCAGTTTATGACAAATATAACTTGTTTTGTGAATACAGCTGCCTTGACTTCTTTGTATGTATGGATTAAGATAAGATAAGCCTTTTTTAGTCCCACAATGTATCATGGGGGGACATGTGTGCAAAGTTGTCCCACTGTTCTCGCCACTATTTGTGAGTAACTGTTGTTATTTTTCACCAATAAATTATGCTTAATAGTTGCCCAGCACGTGAGTCCTTCATTCTGCCCTGGAGGGCTGCTTATAACAGAAGACAGCCATCAAAAATGGACTCAGCGGGCGACCGCAGAAGGAGGAAGCGGAAAGGGGGAGAGCTGCCAATCACAGAGGTACTGCATGATCTCATCACTTCGACCCGCAACTCGCTTTCTCCAGAAGATGCTGAAGACTGCTGGGGGGCAGTCGCTAACATCTTGGAAGCCCAACTGAGCCTGTGTTCCCTTCCTTAGGCACAGGGGCTTCCTCTCCCTACCAGCACTGTCAGCCTCCTCCTTGCCAAAGCCAGCTGACTGCCCACTTGTGTTTACTCCCACGGAGCAGAGGAAGTTTTTTAGGGCAGTGGATTGGCATGCGGGGGACCTGGGTGGAAGGAGGATTCCAGGAGATGCCGCTCTACTTTGCGTTCCGTTCCAGCTCCACCCTCACCTCCTCTCCCCTTCGGCTTCATCGCTCCCCGGAGAGCTCCAGCGGCCATACCGGCTCATCCCCAGAAAATTCCAGCTGCTGCTTCCCCTCTCCAGAGAGCTCCACCCGCTGCTGCTTCGCTCACGGCCACCTTGCCTGCTGCCTGTTTCCCGGCCGCTTCATTAGCTGCTCCTCCCCTGACTGTCCTCTGTTTGTTCTGCAGCTCATCCGGAGGCCATCACTCCTGCAGCGCATCCTGAGGCCAATACCCTGGCAGTTCACTCAGAGGTGGTCACCCCAACAGCAGTGGACCAAAAGTTCAGGCAAGTACTTTTTTCACCTTTTTTGCATCAATATTAGTTAAGTCTTGCCTAGCTCCTGGTGATTATGGTGACACCTCATTCGTCCCTTCCATTTCCTCCTGTCTGAGGTGGATGCTTTAGAGATGATTCCGGGGCATCTGGGCAGGATGCTCTTCAGCCCCAGTCACTGTTCCATCCAGAGTTCAGCACTCTCCAGCTGTCCCACCCTGCCCCAGTACCTACTCCACGGCGCCACCCAGCTTCAGTGCCTGCTCCATGGTTCCTCTCAGCTCCAGTGCCTGCTCCACAGTGCCTCTTAGCCTCAGTGCCTGCTCCAGGGCACTTCCCAACTCCTGTACCCGCTTCACGGAGCTCCACGGCGCCTCCTAGCTCCTGATCGTGAGGTGGTCACCCTGGTAGCAGGAGACCAGGAGCTAAGGCAAGTACCTTTTCATATATGTTCAAACTCAATTTTTGAAAAGACTTGTCTTGCTCTGGTGGGGGGACCCAAGCGCACATCCCACCAGCTGCTGAGTCCTCCCCACCTGTCTCTGTTAATAACTGTGGTGTCGCCTCACTGACCTCCTGTTTCCCACCATCATCCAAGGTGGCCGTGTCAGGGAGGGAGTCACAGGAGGACCACGCTCCACCCGCCACGCCAGAGGTTAGGGGACCTCCACCTGCCAATGTCCAAGAGGTCATGGAACCTCCACCTGCCGATATCTGAGAGGTCATGGGACCTCCACCCACCGATGTCTGAGAGGTTGTGGGACCGCCACCCGCCAATGTCACAGGGGTCAGGAGACCTCCACCCGTTGATCCACCCTGCTCCCCGGTTCGGTGGCCAAGGGACAGTGGTAGGCCACCGGACTGGCCCTGGATTCCGGTCCAGGAACCTTTGGACTGGGGTATGCCCCCTGACTCGCCTGGTTGGTCAGTCCAATGGTCCACGGACTTGGGTAGACCACCAGACCCATTTTGGTTAAAGTTTGGAGTTTTGGACTTTCTTTGACTTTGACCTGTACCCATGTTTTTGGACTCTGTGTGAGGGGTGGGACTTTGTTTTTGGCCCACCTGGTGTCCCCCCCCACCAACCTACCCTGTGAGGGTTTTCTTGTTTTCTTCTCCTCCTGTGGATGCTACCCTGGGGTCATCTGGATTCTGCCCTTAAGATGGGGGGGGGGGGGGGCTATCATGGGGGGACATGTGTGTAAACATGTGCCATTCTTTAAGTTGTTTTTCTCCCAGTTGTTATTATTGTCTCTGCCCTCACCTTTTGGTTACGGCTTTCTGTGTATTATCATCCTTATCCTGTCCACGCTTTATATTCCTTGTTATTTATCATTATCATCACTACTTGTATCCTCACTTCAGTATATTCACCCCAGTTAGTTATATTATCCCTTAGTTTTGCCATGATCCTGGTTGTTTTTGTGTTCACATTCTTTGTTCATTGTGCATCTGTTTATTGGCCCCTGTTGTAATCATTCACGGCTGTGCTGCATTCGCTAATTATTTTCTCCCACTATATACGGCGTCACACCATTCACGCTACACGGTTGTCTCGTCACGTCCTGCACTCTCCTCACCACTATTTGTGAGTAACTGTTGTTATTTTTCTCCAATAAATTATGTTGCCCAGCACGTGAGTCCTTCATTCTGCCCTGGAGGGTTGCTTAAGACACAGTGGGGAAATTCCAGGATTGCAGCAGCATTACTTGGGTTGTTACTGATATATGGTGAAAATCTCAGGTCAATAGCTCCGTCAAAAATATGTTTAATGAGAAAAATGTTGACATGTTCAATACTTATTTTCCACACTGTATATAAACAATGACTTGTGCACTGAGCAATAAATAATCTTGTAGTACATGGATGGTAAATAACAGTAAACCTAATCTATTCTATGTTATGCTCATAGTGGTGCTTGGGAACAGTGAACTGTTGGTAAAGTCAGTCTATTTTTATGGACAGAACAAAATTAGTAGTTAAACAAATCATAAGCTTTTGTCATGCACTAATGAAGTATAATAAATTAATAAAGTATGATCCACAAGAACTATTTTATTTTATTGTTATTGTTTATAAAATTGTTCTTGTGGATCATACTTTATTAATTTATTATACTTCATTAGTCCCAGAGGGAAATTCTAGGCCATCCTCTCAGATGGATGAGGGAGCCACTGTGCAGCACCCTTCACTATTCACACACAAATCAACAACAAGGGCCACTTTAGAATCTCCAGTTAGCCTAAAGTGCATGTCTTTGGAGTGTGGGAGGAAACCAGGATACCCAGAGTAAACCCAAGCAAACATGGGAAGAACATGCAAATTATACACAGATAGGCACTGTTGGCTGACTGGTTGATTCAAATTCAGCACCTTACTGCAGTAAAACAACAGCACTAAACAATACACCACCTTGCTGCCATCAAAGACAGGAAGTTTAACATGAACACAATTTGGTGACCGGTGTGGTGGCCTAGAGGTTGACCATCTGCTCCACGTGGGTTCAAGCCCTGGCTGGGTCATACCAGACACTATATAAAAATAGTAGTTTCTGCTTTCTAACTTGGTGCTCAGTAATTAGAATGGAGAAAGAAAAGTTGGTTACTCAGTGATAGGGAAAAGCACACACCAGTGAACTCCCTGTGCCAGTCCCAAGCCTGGATAAATGGGAAGGGTTGTGTCAGGAAAGGCATCTGGCGTAAAATTCCTTGCCAAATCAATCTGCGGATCATCACGTTATCAGGTGATGACAGGCTGTGGTGACCCTGAAAGGGAGCAACTGACAAAAAAGGAGCACAGTTTGGTGAGGAACTGGTGTAGCTATTTTCATGAAATGACAAATACTGATACTGAGACTTGTGATGTGTGAGCTTAATCAATCAATCAATCAATCAATCAGACTTTATTGATAAAGCACTTTTCATGGAATGTAGCAGCTCAAAGTGCTGTACAAAATAATAAGCAACATACACCAAAAGCCATAACATAGCTTCACCTACCCACCCACACACACATACACTCACAGCAGACCAACTAATGTACCTACTGAAGAGGATGATAAAATAAAGGCAGCGTTGGATTTTTAAATAGCTTTATTATCACCCGCCTTCATCAGAACTCGGCTCCAGCCCATAGTGTGAGCAGGCTGAAGCCGAATTCCTCAGGCTCTCAAAGAGGAGACAGTGTGTGTGTCTCGCAGCAGATGCAGAATCAGAATGAGAGAATGAGAGGCAGATTTACAGCACAGTGCAGCATATCAGAATCAGAATCAGAATCAGAATCAGCTTTATTGCCAAGTATATTTACAAGTAAACACACAAGGAATTTGACTTGACATTGGGCGCGCACATTAGGCGCATCCAATGACACGGCAGCCATAGAGGCGCCTGTCTATATATATATATACTCAACTCAAACAACAGATCAAAGACATTCACAGCAGTCAGTCTGGGCATTTGCATATCAGAGGTACAGACAGGATGCATGAACACAATGCATGGATGACACTTTAACCTCACAGCTGTAAACGCAGCATGCAGCGGAAAAAACCCAGGAGTGCGAGCTGACTGTCTCTGTGTTCTGTCTCTGTGTTGTGGGGGTTGAATTCAAACCGCTACACTACCATATTAACCCTGTAAAAACCACCATTTAAAAGTGAAAACTGAACCGAGGAAGTGCTATCAGTGAGGAAAAACCAGTGATAATAAGACAAAACCAAGCAATAACAAGTAAAAAAAAAAAGTTAAAACAGGCTAAATACAAATAAAAATAGGATTAAAAAAAAATTAAAACAGGATAAAAGGTGTAAGAAAAAGTAAGAAGGTAAAAGGAGGTAAAGCGAAAATAAATTTAGATAAAAGCCAGGTCAAAAAGGTGGGTCTTTAGTTTGCGGTTAAAAGTATCAACATTCTCTGCAGCCCTCAGGTCTTCAGAAAGGCTGTTCCACAGACGTGGACCATAATGACAGAAAGTGGTCCCACTGGGAGTTTTATGTCTGACTTTAGGAATGATTAAAAAACCTTGACCTGAAGACCTGAGGGTTCTTGAAGGCTCATAATGAAAAGCAGTTCTGACAAATAATCAGGTCTAAGACCATTAAGAGCCTTAAAAACCAATAAAAGAACCTTAAAATCTATTCTAAAGCAGACAGGAAGCCAATGCACAGACTTTAAAATGGGTGTTATGTCTGCTCTCTTTGTAGTCTTGGTCAGGCTGAGTTCTGGAGTACGAAATCTGTTTGTGTGTCTGTCAGTGTGTGTGTTCCTCAGATATCTCTCAAACCGTTCGTCAGACTGACCTCAGATTTTATAAGTGCTTTGCTGAGATTATGAGGGTGTGCATCCCCAAGTATGGAGTTACTCAGTAAAAATATGTAATTTTTATCAATAAAAGTTTAGCCACCACTTTCTTCTTGCCCTAGCTTCTAGAAGTGTGGGCGGAGCTTCGGATTGACTCCTTGGATAATACAGCATCATGACCAGTCACCAGAGCACTCCACAAACAAAACAAGGATGTGAAAAGCGACAAATTTGACCAGAAAAAGAGAATACTGATGATTTCATGCTTAAAAAAATTATACTATAAAGTTGTCGTGATTGCGCAGCTCTAAAGGATAATTCGGCATATCGATGACTGAAATGCAAAACCTCCTATCTGCAGGATTTTCTGATTTGCGGATTTCACTTTGGATGATGAGAACAAGGAAGGCTGCTCATATCTGTCTGCAAGACAGTCTCACCCTTTATTGTGACAGAAAATTATTCTGATGAAAAAAAAACAGCATAGCATTCTGCAAGAAAACTAAGGTTTTTTTTTTTTAGTTTTCTCAAAAAGTGCATTTTTCAGATAGGAGATATGTGGAGAACATGAGGTGCACGGGTGCGCGTGGGGGGGAAAGGGGGGGGCAGAGCAGCCAGACTGGCTTATTGCAATCCTTCCCAGGGAGCCAACCCCAGCCTCCCTGATTAATGGGATGGAGTCTTGGCTGCTGCTTCACATGTGCCACCGCTGTCCTTTGTGGCACCGTGGGTTCAACATGGCGCTCCTCCTGGTGCACGACTATCTAAAAATTAAAAGTTAATAATACCACCATGACTGTGGAGCAGAATGGCCAGATCAACTGCATATCATATGCGGACACATATGCACGCTTTGACTAAACAACAACTATGACAAAAACCACCCAAATAATGAAATAAATCACTTTGTATTTATTGACAAATAGGCAACACTGCCTATTGTTATATAGTTATTATTGCCTATAACACACTCTGCTGCACGGTGGTGCAGTGGTTTAGCACTGTGGCAGCACAGTTTTACCCTCGGCCGGGGGACCGCGGGGATCATGAGATCGTGGGTTCGATCCCAGCCCCCGACCAACAGTGAGCTGTGTGGAGTTTGCATGTTCTCCCCGTGTTGCGCGGGTTTACTCCGGGATTTCTCCGGTTTCCTCCCGCACACCAAAAACATGTAGGTTTAGGGCGCTCGCGCACGCAGCGACCAGCAGCCGGTGGCTTGTCACCAGACTGCAAACCGAGTCTACCTACGGGTACAAATAAGTAACAAACAAAAAAACAAAAAAAACAAAAAAAAAAAACACTGATGCAACAGTTGCAGCCAAACGGGTCATTCTGCTGTGTATAATAATGTGCAGTGTTTTATACTCATAATATTGCTTAAATATAAAAGGATGCACTACAATGGGTCTCGAATATTTGTAAACGTGTCCTGTTATAGTACTGCATGAGTTTATTGACGATAGACTATAAATTACACATATAAACTAAAACAATTATAATGATGACTGAACAACTCCCATTCCCCAAAGTGCAAGATACAACACTTATGAATATAACTCATAAAAGATCACACAAATAGGTCTGACAAACAAATAAACCAGGGTTCTTAAACAGTCGCTAATATTGGATGTCCCATTCATTTTCAATAATTCTGTAATTAATATTCACACAATCAAATAAATCTTAGTGTTCAGTTCCTTTTATATTTGTCAAAGTCTAACATGTATGATTGCCTACATACCGTATAGCCTACACCTCTTTTTATTCCACTTTCAAACACAGCCTACATTTGGGCCTGTAAAACCTAATTGGCCTACCTGTTTTCAGACAAGAATACTTGCTTTCTACAGGCATGCACTAGTTCTGTAAGAAATAAAAGCATGTAAAAGTGTCTCTGCATTGGCTTGAGAGAGGAATTGCCACACTCCAGAGATATTCTTTAAATGATAAAAACCAGCCTTAGTTACATTTCTAATACTAGTGCATTGCCCGTAGAACGCAAGTATTCCTGTCTGAAACTGGTATCCCAATCAGGCTTTACAGACACAAATGTAGGCTGTGTTTGAAAGTGGAATACAAAGAGGTGTAGCCTATACAGTATGTGGGCAATCACATGCTAGACTTTGACAAATATAAAAGGGAGTAAATGGCACTGAGATTTATTTGATTGTGTGAATATCATTTACAGAAGACCTAAATATTGAAAATGAATGGGACATCCAATATTAGCAACTGTTTCAGATCCCTTGTTTATTTGTTTGTCAGATCCCTTATTTGTGTGATCTTTTATCACTTATATTCAAGATAATAGTGTATCTTCCACGTTGGGAAATGGGAGTTGTTCAGTCATCATTATAATTATTTTAGTTTAGTTTATATCACTGTTCAGTGATGGAGTTAACTGTAATATTGAATTTCTTCTGTGTATCGTCAACAAGTTCATGCAGTACTATAACAGGACACTTTTACAAATATCTGAGACCCACTGGCTGCTGCTTTACCCATGTGCCTGCGAAGGACTGCGATCCACAACCCCCCCCCCCCCGGGCGCACCTCGTGTTCTTCATGCCAAATTATCCATTAGACCTACGCAATCTTGACAACTTTATGGTGTAATTTTTTAAGCATTAAACCTTAAGTCATTCTTTTGTCACTATTTGCACTATGGGTAGCATTACTGTACATGGACTGCTGTTGTTGTTTTTTCCAGCCTTATTCCTTTTCTTTTTCATATTGCGCACACCACTGAAGAGAGAGAAACGCCATTTCAATTCTCCTGTATGTCCTGTGCATATATCAGCTGTTCTGACAGACACGGTGGTGTGAAAAAGTGCTTTCCCCCTTCCTGATTTCTCATTTTTTTGTATGTTTGTCACACTTAAATGTTTTAGATCATCAAATTTAAATATTAGACAAGGATAACACAGCTAAACACAAAACTTAGTTTTTAAATGAAGGTGTTTATTATTAAGGGTAAAAAAAAAATTCAAACTACATGGACCTGTGTGAAAAAGTGATTCCCCCCATTATGATCCCTCGTGCGCCTTAATGCAGCGCACAGAGGGAGGAATAAAAACCCACATGCAGGAGTTAATCGTGCGTACTTTAATGACAGTTGTGAATGAACAGTCCAGGTAAACAGATGAATATACGGGATGATAAACAAAGGTTGTAAGGCTGGAGAAAAAGTGCTGGAGACAAAAGGATGTCCTCCAGGAGCACTACTGAACAAGTGAGGAGACGAGGGAAAATGTTCCATGGCAGGCGGGACTGCGACGGAGGAACGGAAACAGTCAGTACTCACGTTGATTGGTGCAGTCTGAGTAAGTCCCAATGATCATCCAGAAGCACAAAAACACCCAGATATTAATAAGCACGCCATCCAGTGCGAAGCGGTACCGTAGGAATCAGGCAGGGCTTCTAGATGTGAGTGGTGGCTAACATACACTGAGGGGAGCAGCAACAGTGTAGATTCACACACATACAGTAGATAATGTTCCGACAACCTCTTCCAGCAGTGGCAGGCCTAAGTAGTGCCACCCCTAATCAGGAAAGAGATTGCTGGTGTCAGTAATGATAAATAGGTGTGTGTGTGTGCGAGTGAAACCCACTAATGAGGCACAGCTGATACCATTGACAGGAGAGGGAGGTGTGGCTGAGCTGTCAAGGAGCCGGGCAGACCCCAGGGGCTCCCTGAGAGCACCTGATGGAAAAATGAACAACAAAAAGCACGGAGAGACCATACAGCCACAGCGTCATAGAACTGGGTTCGAAACCATCGAACCCAAGTTCATGACAGAGCCTCCCCCTCAAGGGGTGGATACCAGACACCCTATAACACCAGAAGAAAAAAAAAGGAACCTCCCCTGGGGTAACAACCAAACAAACCAGGGTGGACTGTGGGGGAAACAGGTTCGGAGGGAACCAACAAACAAAAAATAACATAGGAGCAATAAACAAGGAAACAGTGAACCTCCCTGCTACCCCAAACCTAGAGCAATACCACCACCCCCAAGCCCAGGAGTCCAACAGCAAAAAACACAGAGAGACCAAATAGCCATCATAGCAGTCTGTCACGGGCGACAATGACTGTTTCATTTAGGCCTGATCAGATTCCTCTACGCAGCTCTGTCCCTCGCCCTCTGCTGCCAGGAACTCCCGACCCTGCAAACCCGGGCAACGTCCGAGCTGGTATGAGTTGCTTTCTGACTGACCATTTCATGAAACTGCTTGCAAAGTATTTGAGTACCACTAGCTTTTGCTGGACTAGCGGCACATTCTTGGCAGATAGAGGTATTATCAGTAGCAAGGACAGGCCAAGACAAACTGACTCCAGTATCTGTTTCAGTAACTGACCAGATGATAGGTTTGTTTATCGCTGCTCGTTGTGTAGTGCATGTCACAATGCACCGACTGGCAAAAGTCCACCACAGACCTTGCGACAGATGTGCTTATCTGCCAGGATGTCCAGTCTCACCCTGTAGACCAAGCAACCACAGTGTCACAGAACTGGGCTCGAAACCATCGTACCCCAGTTCATGACATCCCCTCCTGTTAAAACATAAATTAATTGTGGTTTATCACATCTTTGGAAAGCTGACTTCTATTTCTCTAGCCACACCCAGGCCTGATTACTGCCACACCTGTTCTCAATCAAGAAATCAAGAAATCACTTAAATAGGACCTGCCTGACAAAGTGAAGTAGACCAAAAGATCCTCAAAAGCTAGACATCATGCTGTGATCCAAAGAAATTTAGGAATAAATGAGAAACAAAGCAATTGAGATCTATCAGTCTGGAAAAGATTATAAAGCCATTTCTAAAGCTTTGGGACTCCAGTGAACCACAGTGAGAGCCATTATCCACAAATGGCGAAAACATGGAACAGTAGTGAACCTTCCCAGGAGTGGCCAGCCAACCAAAATTACCCCAAAAGCGCAGCAACGACTCATCCAAGAGGTCACAAAATACCCCACAACAACCAGCTGCAGGCCTCACTTGCCTCAGTTAAGGTCAGTGTTCATGACTCCACCATAAGAAAGGGACTGGGCAAAAATGGCCTGCACGGCAGAGTTCCAAGACGAAAACCACTGCTGAGCAAAAAGAACATAAAGGCTCGTCTCAGTTTTGCCAGAAAACATCTTGATGATCCCCAAGACCTTTGGGAAAATATTCTGTGGACTGACGAGACAAAAGTTGAACTTTTTGGAAGGTGTGTGTCCCATCACATCCGGTGTAAAAGTAACACAAGATTTCAGAAAAGGAACAGCATACCAACAGTAAAATATGGTGGTAATAGTGTGATGGTCTGGGGCTGTTTTACTGCTTCAGGACCTGGAAGACTTGCTGTGGTAAATGGAAACATGAATTCTGTTCTCGAGCAAAAATCCTGAAGGAGAATGTCTGGCAATCTGTTCGTGACCTCAAACTGAAGCGCCCTTGGGTTCTGCAGCAGGACAATGATCCAAAACACACCAGCAAGTCCACCTCTGAATGGCTTAAGAAAAACAAAATGAAAACTTTGAAGTGGCCTAGTCAAAGTCCTGACCTGAATCTGATTGAGATGCTGTGGCATGACCTTAAAAAGGCGGTTCATGCTCGAAAACTCTCCAATGCGGCCGAATTACAACAATCCTGCAAAAATAAGTGGGCCAAAATTCCTCCACAGCGCTGTAAAAGACTGTGTGGAAATGTGAAAATGACGAGGCAGAGTTTATCTCATGAGTCAGGTTTATTCACATTCTCCAACATCAGCAAAAACAGAAAGAGAGAGTAAACACAGACATTCGTCCTTTATATACTCAGGACCTTCAAAGCACACAGTCATATTGCATTTTATCACAAGCAACAATACATCTTTCCTTAAATCCTATAACATCCTGCTCAAAGCTCACAGTCACATTGCATTTAATCACAAGCAACAATACATCTTTCCTTAAATCCTATAACATCCTGCTCATAGTCTCTGGGAGACCAGCAAACCGCCCAAGGTCGTCTCTTGCATACCAAAGACTAAATTTTCACATCCTCCTGTTATCTCACAGGAGGCCCAGTTCTTTGTTCTCTCTGAGATGTGAAGCTTAAAGTGCTACACATGTGGTCCCACATGACCCCCCCAAACATCTAAGATGGAACAACAGAATACAGTCTGCATGTCATGATAAAATCATTACACATTAACCCACGTGCTGCTTGGGCCTCAGTCTCCTCCCGTATCTGCTGTAAGCAGGCTTCGCCACTTCTGCGGCGCCATCCCACTGGGGCGCTGCTGTCTTGGGGTGAGAACTGTTTGTCACTCTCTGTGGGTGTTCTGGGGAATGTCCCCGGGGGGGTTTGCCGCGCTATGACCACCATCATAAGGTGGTCGTAGCAGCGGGCGATGGGCAGCGTGTCTGACAAAAATAAACTGCGTTTTTTAAAGCCTTAGGTACAAAAACGCGCGGAAAACTGTGGTGAACGGGGCCAGGCAGCATGCTCGATTCCGTGCCGCTCTGCAACCGCTGAGCCGGGGAACATTCTAGCGCAGGATTATCTGGGAGAAACTCCCCGGGCAGCCGAAGTGGCTGTGCAAAAACTAGCTCGGCGGGGGAGGCTTCTAAATCCTCTTTAGGTGCAGAACGCAACCCCAATAAAACCCACTGTAGCCTGTCCACCCAATTTGCATCCGTAAGCGATGCTCTGAGAGACGCTTTCAATGACCTATGAAAACGTTCGCATAACCCATTAGCTTGCGGATTGTACGCGGTTGTGCGGTGGATCGTTACCCCCAGGCTGCGGGCCATTGCTGACCAAAGTTCGGAAACAAATTGAGGGCCCCTGTCGGATGAGATGTCTGACAGAACTCCAAAGCGCGCTACCCATGCTGTTAAAAATGCGCGCGCCACTTCCTCGGCTGTGGTTGACGCCAGTGGGACCACTTCCGGCCAGCGCGTGGTGCGGTCTACCATTGCCAGAAGGTGTGTGCACCCCTGTGACGGCGGGAGGGGGCCTACGAGGTCCACGTGAACATGGGCAAACCTCTTAGCCGGGATGTGAAACGGCTCCAAGGGAGCTCTCGTGTGTCTGTGTACCTTGGCTCGTTGACAAGCCATGCAGGCTGCTGCCCACTCCCTAACTTGTTTGCGCAGGCTCGGCCATACAAATTTCTCTCCCACCATTTTGACCGACGCGCGCACTCCCGGGTGCGCCAGAGAATGAATCGAGTCAAAAACGCGGCGGCGCCACGCAACCGGTACCACAGGACGCGGTCGCCCAGTGGAGACATCGCAGATTAGGGGGGGCGTACCATCTTGCAGCACCCTGTTCTCCAGCCTTAACCCTGTTGGTCCAGACTGGAGCGCGCACACGTCCGCGTCGCTAACCTGATCCGCGGCCATGGCTGCATAATCTATCCCTACGCGGACCAGGGCCGCCACGGCGCGCGAGAGACAGTCTGCCACTACATTCAGTTTACCCACCACATGCTGAATATCAGTAGTTCACTCCGAGATGGCAGCCAGCTGCCTCTGCTGCCGGCCTGACCACAGTTCTGAAACCTTGGCCATCGTGAATGTCAGCGGCTTGTGGTCAACGAATGCGGTGAAACGGCGTCCCTCCAGCCAGAACTGGAAGCGGCGAATGGCCAAGTGGAGAGCTAACAACTCTCTGTCGAATGCGCTGTACTTTCGTTCACTATCGCGCAAAGTCCTGCTGAAAAAGGCGAGCGGTTGCCAAGCCCCGGCTACATGCTGCTCCACAACCGCCCCTATGGCCACATCTGACGCGTCAGTAGTGAGCGCTATGCGGGCCGTTGGGTCTGGATGTGCTAACAACGCAGCGTTTGCCAGGGCTGTTTTGACCTCCGAGAATGCTCGCTCTCGCTCCGGAGACCATTCGATTTTATTTGTGGGTTTTTGTTTTTTTAGTGCGGCATACAATGGTTGCATGAGCTGCGCTGCGCGGGTGAGGAAGCGGTTATAAAAATTCACCATTCCCAAAAACTCCTGTAACGCCTTGACCATTTGTGGCTGGGGAAAATTTGTTACCGCGCGCACTTTGTCAGGCAGAGGAACCGCTCCTTCTGGAAAGATGCGATGCCCCAAAAAATCAATCTGCGTCACCCTGAACTGACACTTCGCTGGGTTGATTATTAACCCGTGCTCTCCCAACCTCCGGAAAACTGCCGTGAGGTGGTTTTCGTGTTCGTCTTCGGACGCGCTGGCTACCAAGATGTCGTCCAGGTAGACGAATACGAAGGGGAGATCGTGCAACACCGCGTCCATCATGCGTTGGAACGTCTGCTCAGCGCCTTTAAGCCCAAACGGCATGCGCAAAAACTTGAATAGGCCAAAAGGAGTTATTACCGCTGTTTTGGGTATGTCCTCAGCGTGCACTGGGACTTGGTGGTAACCGCGGACCAAGTCTATCTTAGAAAAAATGAGCGCCCCCACCAAATGAACGGAAAAATCTTGGATATGCGGGATTGGGTAGCAGTCGTGCGCTGTGGCGTTGTTCAACCTGCGGAAATCTCCGCAAAGTCGCCACGAGCCATCAGCTTTCGGGACCAGGTGAAGCGGGGAAGCCCATGGGCTGTTCGAACGCCTGATGATGCCCAACTTTTCCAGGTTGGCGAACTCCTTGCGCGCTATGGTCAGTTTAGCTGAATCCAAACGCCGAGCTTTTGCAAAAACGGGCGGTCCGGTGGTAGTAATAAAATGTTCCACTCCGTGTTTAGCGACGGCTGCTGAAAATGTGGGAACCGTGAGTGCTGGGAACTGAGTGAGCAGTGTGTGGAACTTACCGCTTGCCGTTGTGACGTTGGCTTGTGCTGTAGGCGGGGTCACTCGGGCTGCACAGGGAATAGAATAAAAAGAAAGTGCATTAACCAGGCGCCTGTTAGCAAGATCAACCAACAAACCATGTGAGCACAGAAAATCAGCCCCCAACATATTGAAATTCACTGCAGCTATGACAAAAGTCCACTCAAAAGTACGGCCGTGTAGGGACAGAAGCAGAGCCCTCTCACCAAAGGTCTTAATCTCCGAGCCGTTCGCTGCTGACGCCCCGTGACCTCCGGGACCCGCCAGCCGGTCAGCGGAGGAAGGCGTGATGAAACTCACTTGGGAGCCTGTGTCCACGAGGAATTGCCTCCCCGAGCGCGCATCCGTCAAGTAGAGCAGCTTGTTCTCTTCACCGAGGGCCACAGCTGCTACCGACCTCCGGTCTTGGCGTTTCCCGAGCGCTTGAACTGGCATGGTGGTATACATTTGCGTGCCTTCTCTGCAAAGTGGCGATGGTAGAAACAGAGGGTGTCTCCTCTGCGATCCTTGGCCGCCGCCGCCGCCATCGTCGGTGGGTCTGCTACCGCCGTCTCTGGCCCCCCGCCATCTCCGGCCGTCGCGCCGAACTCCGTCGCTGCCGCGGTGGCCGCGCGCTGTTTGCTGGCGTTGAGAATCCGGTGCGCCTCCTGGGCCAGCGCGCGGAAGTCCCGCTGGGCCAACAACGGCGAACCGGCCAGGGTCGTTCTCGTGGCCGACGGTAGGGTTCTGAGGAAAATGTGGGTGAAGATGAAGTCGTCGTCGTCTGAGCCCCTCAACCTCAGCATGTCCTCCATCAGGTCAATGGGTGTGCCATCTCCCAAGTCGTTCAGAGCCAGGAGCCTCTCCGCTCTCTCCTGGACTTAGAGAGTGAAGCGCTGGATGAGCGCAGCCTTCAACCCGCCATATTTGTCGTCGGCCGGTGGCTGCTCCAAAACGCTCTGCACATGCCGAGCCGTGCGGTTGTCGAGCTTGGCAATCACATGGTAGAACTTCATGTCATCTACCGTTATCCCCCGAACTGTGCTTCAACCAAGTGGAACCAGGAGCGCGGGTTGTCTCGCCAAAAGTCCGGTAGCTGGACGGTAGCGGCATACGCTTGGCTGGGAGCTCCTGACCCGGCTGGCTCGGGGGAATTTCTTTCACTCATGATACGTCTTAGGGTCACCAGTGTGGAAATGTGAAAATGACGAGGCAGAGTTTATCTCACGAGTCAGGTTTATTCACATTTTCCAACATCAGCAAAAACAGAAAGAGAGAGTAAACACAGACATTCGTCCTTTATATACTCAGGACCTTCAAAGCTCACAGTCATATTGCATTTTATCACAAGCAACAATACATCTTTCCTTAAATCCTATAACATCCTGCTCAAAGCTCACAGTCATATTGCATTTAATCACAAGCAACAATACATCTTTCCTTAAATCCTATAACATCCTGCTCATAGTCTCTGGGAGACCAGGAAACCCCCCAAGGTCGTCTCTTGCATACCAAAGACTAAATTTTCACATCCTCCTGTTATCTCACAGGAGGCCCAGTTCTTTGTTCTCTCTGAGATGTGAAGCTTAAAATGATACACATGTGGTCCCACACATTGCCAGTTATCGCAAACGCTTGATTGCATTTGTTGCTGCAAAAGCCTTATTCATGCTGCATTTCCCCTCGAGTCCGCTTTGGTCTGCGTGCGCTTTGGACAAGTCCGGCACACAAGCGGCGCTGTACATGCTCACTTTTTTCATCTACCCATGCCAAGCGGTTGACGCATGTGCACAACCATTATTTGTAGCTTCCCTCCCACCCTATAGGTAGCGCCAATGCGCTGACGTGACAGGATTTTCACTAACGAAGAAACACTGCTTGCTTTCTGCTGCTTGACTTCCCAGTTTTCACTCCTTTTCCATGAAGATGCTGCTGCTGCTGCTGAAGTATGTATGTATGATTCATGTATGTTTATTCTCATCTTCCACTTCCTTGTTGTCTTCTTCGTCTACTTTTTCTTGGTATGCTGTGTTGATATCACCATCTCGTGAATGGGACGTTCAGTCTTGCACATGTGCTAACGCGTTCAGGTCGTGGGCAGGCGGCGCAGTCACAAAATTTGGGCTGCACGTGGTCGTCCTCGGTTGAGCACTGCAGACACTAGCGAAGTGGAGATGATGATGAAAATTTCATCACACGAGGTTTCCAGTTACACATACGAGGACAGCAGAGGTGCAGCATGAATCCAGCTTTAGGGTGGCCCAACCAGTTATTAGGTTTAGGGGGCAATCACTTTTCACACAGGGCCATGTAGGTTTGGATTTTTTTCCCCTTAATAATAAACACCTTAATTTAAAAACTGCATTTTGTGTTTACTTGTGTTATCGTTGTCTAATATTTAAATTTGTTTGATGATCTGAAACATTTAAGTGTGACAAACATACAAAAAAATGAGAAATCAGGAAGGGGGCAAACACTTTTTCACACCACTGTATGCCAAAATGTCAGGTCACTGGTGGATCAGCTGATCGCTCGAACCACAGAGCTCAGCTGTTTTCCATGATAAATCAGCCTCAGGGCAAAAGCACACTCCGTGCATTATCTTTTTTTTCACTTTATTGAAAATAACTTTTTATTGCCATCAGTCAGCATGCCTTTGAGCCCGGTCATATCTGGCCACTGCTTCTCCTGGCACGTTCTGTGTTGATTTGTCAGACCCGGTCCCCACTGACGCTCAGCCCAGTCTGCTCATGCACCTCATTCTCCACATATGGCTGATTATCCTTTAAACCTACGCAATCACGGCAACTTAATGGTATAATTTTTTTAAGCATTAAATCTTCATTATTATCTTTTTCTCATCAGATTTGTCATTTTTCATTTCCTTGTTTTGTCCAGGGAACGGTGTGGTGACTGACAGGTCATGATGCTGCATGTAATCCAATCAGCATGGTCATGATCCCGTGTGTTGTCCAGTCAGCATGGCCGTGATGCCGCGTATTATCCAATCAGCACCGAGTCAATCCGAAAACCTGCCCACACTTCTTAGAGCCAGGGCATGAAGAGATGCAGAGCGGTAGCTAAACTTTTATTGATAAAAATTACATATTTTGACCGAGTGACTCCATACTCGGGGATGCACACCCTTGTAACTTCAGGAAACCACATATAAAACCTCAGGCCAGTCTGAGGAATGGTTCAAGAGATATGTGTGGAATAGACACACAGACAGACAGACAGATAGACACACAGACAGAGACTTCGTGAATTTATAGATAGATGTTGTTTAAAACTAAGATCCTGGTCAAAGATCACGGCAAAATTTTTCACAGTTTTGGAGGACTCTGTTGCCAACATCTGTAAATGTGCTGACAGTTTCTCTCTCTAAGCTTCCGTCCCAATAACTAAAACTTCTGTTTTGTCCTGGTTGAGCTGTAAAAAGTTGTTTGCCATCCACTGTTCAATATCATAAATACAGTTTAAAAGAGAATCAATAGGTCAATTGATCTTGACCTTAAACACAACCTGGATGTAGATTCATTGAAAAGTCACTATAAGAGAGCTTGGTTAGCATCCTCGGAGGAGTAGATTTTTGTTTTGATTTATTCAAGGGTCCAGATCTCCTGACATTTGACCTTGACTTTAAACACAACCTGAATACAGATCCACCTGAGTATCACTGTGCATGAACTTGGTGAGTGTTAGGGCAATTGCCCAGAAGTACTTCTGAATCTTGTGAAAAGTGGATGGATGGATGGATGGATGGATGGTGGGTGGGTGCAGTGCCATGACATTAGCTCATTTTGCCTTTGCCACAGTGAGCTAATAATAAAGTTTGAAATCCATTATTAAACAGTGATTGCGTGTCAGCATATATGTTTATTCTGTTGCTTCCATACATTTTATACAGTGGATATAAAAAGTCTACACAACCCTGTTCAAATGCCAGGTTTTTGTGATGCAAAAAAATGAGACCAAGATGAATCATTTCACAAGATGAATCATTTCAAAACTTTTTCCGCCATTAATGTGACCTATAACCTGTACAATCCAATTGAAAAACAAACCAAAATCTTTCAGGGTAAAAATAAAAAACCTACAATGACCTGGTTGCATAAATATGCACACCTTGTTACAACTGGGAACGTGGCTGTGTTCAGAATTAACCAATCACATTCAAATTCATATTAAATGGGAGTCTGAACACACCTGCCACTATTTAAAGTGCCTCTGATTAACCCCAAATAAAGTTCAGCTGTTCTAGTAGGCTTTTCCTGACATTTTTTTAGTCACATCTTAAAGCACAAGCCATGGTCCGCAGAGCTTCCAAAGCATCAGAGGGATCTCATTGCTCAAAGGTATCAGTCAGGAGAAGGGTACAAAATAATTTCTAAGTCATTAAATATACCATGGAACACAGTGAAAATAGTCATCATCAGGTGGAGAAAATATGGCACAATAGTGACATTACCAAGAAGTGGACGTCCCTCCAAAGTTGATGAAAAGACGAGAAGAAAACTAGTCAGGGATGCTGCCAAGAGGCTGACAGCAACATTGCAGAAGCTGCAGGAATTTATGGCAAATACTGGCTGTTTAGCACATGTGACAACAATCTTCCGTCTTCTTCATATATCTAGGTTATGGGGTAGGGTGGCAAGATGGAAGCCTTATCTTACGAAGAAAAACATCCAAGCCTTGCTACATTTTGCAAAAACACATTTGAAATCTCCTAAACACATGTGGGAAAATGTGTTGTGGTCTGATGAAACCAAAGTTGAACTTTTCTGCCATAATTCCAAAAGGTAAATTTGGTGCAAACAAACACTGCTCATCACCAAAAGAACACCATACCTACAGTGAAGCATGGTGGTGGCAGCATCATGCTTTAGGGCTGTTTTTCTTCAGCTGGAACTGGGACCTTAGTCAAGGTGGAGGGAATTATGAACAGTTCCAAATACCAGGCAGTGATGGCACAAAATCTTCAGCCCTCTGCAAGAAAGCTGAAGATGAAGAGAAACTTCATCCTTCAGCATGACAATGACCCAAAGCACACATCCAAATCAACAAAAGAATGGCTTCACCAGAAGAAGATTAAGGTTTTGGAATGGCCCAGCCAGAGTCCAGACCTGAATCTGATCGAACATCTGTGGGGTGATCTGAAGAGAGTTGTGCACAGGAGATGCCCTCGCAATCTGACAGATTTGGAGCGTTTTTGGAAAAAAGAGTGGGCAAATATTGCCACATCAAGATGCACCACGCTGATAGACTCCTACCCAAAAAGACAGTGCTGTAAAAAAAGCCAAAGGTGCTACAACAAAGTCTTAGTTTAAGGGTGTGTATATTTATGCAACCAGGTTATTTCAAGTTTTTTATTTTTCCCCTTAAAAGATTTCAGTTTGTTTTTCACTTGGGTTGTACAGATTATAGGTCACATTAAGGGTGGAAAAAGTTTTTAAAATGATTTATCTTGGTCTCATTTTTTTTTACAACACAAAAACCTGGCATTTGAACAGGGGTGTGTAGACTTTTTATATCCACTGTATTACATGTAAGTTCTCTGCTAAGACCCTACTGAGGCCTGTCAAAAGTACTGTTTCTTTATGCGTGCAAGCTATAATCCTTCAGTGTTGTAAAGCATTAGATGATGCTTTAACTTGTCTGACCTCGTAAGCTCATGAAAAACACATCAAAACAGTTATGCAAATTGATGCTGACAGAAGCAGTAGAACTTCCTGAATGAGTTAAAAAGCACCAATGGGACAGTAACTAGTAGTTCAACTAAAATTCAAAAACTTGACTGAGATACCTTCAGCGAATCCTTATAAAACAATATTATTCCCATCAGTCATATCTACATATTTAGAGAACTACTGTATCACACTGCAAAATGACAGTGAACCCATAAAAATATCTACAACCCCTGGTTGTGCATCCACAACTGCTGAACACATTATCCAGTCAATAACCTACATAAGGAGTGGGAGGGAGAGGAGAAAGGATAGTGCAAGAGAGCCAAAATCAAAGGGCATGAAGGGGGCAAGGAAGTCACTCGTGAGCAGACAGAGAGTAAAAGAAAGAGTGGAGCAAGTGGAAGAGGGGAGTGGAGAACAGGGGCAAAGGAGGAGGAGAAAGGGGGGAAAACAGATGAAGGGGGGACATTTTAAAAGACATAAATAGGCCAATGAGGATTTGGGAGACTTGCAGTCACTCGACCCGACAGCCACAACCACAGCTCCCCTTTCTCCTTCTCTTCACCTTCAGCCCTCCTCTCCATTCACCAGCTGCAACAATCTGGAATCCTGAGAAAAACCGGTGAGTAGTTTCTACAACACACAACCTGCTAGTACATGACCTTTGGACTGCATTTGGCAATCTTTCTAAAACAATTTAAAATAGAGGAGTAATTGAATTTCACATACAAGACGTAGCAGTCCTTCAGTCAGTGAAATCTGAGATACACCTTGCCATTTCTAGACAAAATAATGCATTACAAGGCTTTGCACTGAAATGGTGCTCAATTTTAAACATTGAAATTAAGTGATGAAATCGTAAAGATAACTTTGTCATAATGAAAATGCTATTCATCAATGAAATGGATATATAAAGTGTACTACCTGGTTAATGTATTCACTAAAAGCATCTGTCTAAATGTCAAATTCCCCTTAAATAAATTCACACTGGGCAGACAGTGCAGTTCCCTTTGACTCACATGCCCTACTTCTTAAACATACTGATGTAAATGGATCTTTTGCCTCTTTTCAGTCATGCTCATCATTAGGCCTGAAAAAATTAGGATGTGTTCAATCAGATACGCTGCTGATAAGTAAGACCAACTTTATCAAAATGTGCATTAACTGAGGCGGTAAATATGTACTAAAATGCAAAGAAACCTCTATTGCAGATTAAAATTTGTTCAATCTTTTATCATATTTGAAGAAAAAAATGTGACCAGACATGGAAAAACTAGGAACAAGTCTCCTGAAGGGTATTTTGAGTTATTTACAGATTCTAAAAGTGTAGAATCTAAGCTTTCCAATGATGTCTAACACATGGAAATCCAAAAAGGTTTGAAGAAGATGTGGCCACTTGAATGTTAGCGCCTCTCAAACTACTTCTCTGAGAAAATGAGGTTCAAAGTTTCCAAGGATTGTGACCTTCCAGGGGAGCCAGGTGGGGGGGGGGAGAAGGCGGTAACAAAAACTGGTCATTTGCATGACTTAGCATGAACCCAACCCCCTTACAGTGCTTATCAAAAGGAGCTTTGCTTAAATAGTCATGTGTTTCTACCTGAACGTGCTGCTGATTGGCTGAAATGAATATCAAAAACGTGTGAATAGCCAGATAAACAGGATATGTAAATCAGCTGTGGTATCCACGCCCCTGAAACTAGGAAGTGGTCTTGCTGATATTTCCCTCTGAAACTACTCTATTTCATATACAATGTTTACAGTCTTAAAAGCTCCCACACTGTTATTTGAAGCATGGAGTAGCTTCCTCATGATTTCAACTAGCATATTTTGCAAAAAAAAAAAAAAACACCAAAAAAAAACCACACCAAAAAAAAAGTATTTCTATGTTTTTTAGGAATCACGTCAGGCCGACTTGTTGCTGGTTTTTCCATGGTTGGTCACAAATGCATACATTTGCAGCTGTATGACAAAGTTTGAAGTAAATGTTTTTATTGACTTACTTTTTGTTTTCCTTTCTTGTATACACTTCTATTAGGTCCTACATCCTTTCCTGCTCTGCCATGGAGACCACAAACAACATTCCCTTTTTCAATGAGTCACTCTATCATCTGGTTGTTCTGATGCTGACACTGGGCCAAGGAATCTATTCAATGCCTGTCCCTACAGACATCCCCATGTGCACAGCCTCAGAAACTGCCCAGTACAAACTAACATTTATGGGCAAATGGAGCCAGGCAGCGTTTCCGAAGCAGTATCCTCGTTACCGTCCTCCTGCACAGTGGTCAAACCTGATTGGTAAGTACTTTTATGCTTAGGGCCTTAGGTCATGTAATAGGTCATGGTATTGTGAGATACACAATAAACTGATGAAGTGAATCTTTATGCAGAGATGTATATAAACACAGTATTGTAGAGTAGCACCTGCTGCAATAACTATTTCTGATCTGGTCCCCTCATTCTGTCTGTGCTCTTAGGGGTGACACACAGCTCTGACTACCACATGTGGCAATGCAACGGCTTTGCCAGCAATGGAGTGAGAGAGTTTGCAGAGAAAGGTGAGGCTTGGACGCTCGTGAAGGAAGTTGAGATGGCTGGCGAACGCATCCAGAGTGTTTATGGGATCCTCTCGGCTCCTGCTGTTGTGGGAGGCACGGGCCAGATGAGCACTGAGTTTGAGGTCTTCGCCAGGCACTCCTATGTAAGTCTTTTCACAACTGCTTTCCTCCAGTATATTTCAGGGCACCGAGTTCATTACAGCCCTGTTCTGCTTATGAGCCAGTGCAAAACTGGGCTGTGTGATGCTTGTTTAAGATGGTTGAAAGAGCTCCCTTAGAACTATTGACAAGTAGAATCCATGAATAGAACATTAAAATAATAGACATACATCTGTATGTTTTTAATTTGACCTCATAACACAACAATTACTGTATCTGGCAGTAAAAGTGGTGATTTTTGTTAGAACTATAACCCTGATAAATTATGTAATGACAGCAAACGGACACTGCAGATGTTTCACAACCTACTTTTTGCACAAAATTCCAATGAACTGTTACAGTTTGATGGATTAAGCTTGATCAGGGGTGTGGTGAACTCTGAACTCTATTGTGAGGTTATTTCCACTGAGGCAGTTTTGTTGCCATGTCTAATCATTGCCAGTGGGAGAACATTTCCATTACGACCATTCACAGTGACAGCCAATGCTATAAAAATAAGATTATAAAAACCTAAAAACTGAAAACATCATAACAATTTGTGCACCCAGTGTCTTTTACTCAAGTAATGACTTTTAATACTGCTACTAACTACTGGAAATATAAAATGTTATTGTGTATTTAATTAGGCTGAAACAGAAAAATGGAAAATTCTCAAACAAAACCAGCTTCTTGTCTTTTTTTACCTATGTGTTGCAGCCTAATGAGAGCGTCTAAAAAGTCTAATTAATGTCTCTTTAAGTGATGGTAAACTCTGCTGAGGTTTCCTATTAAAGTCCTTAGTGTGCCTTTACAAAGTTTACAAAATCAAATACAATCTCACCAAAATATCTTGAGCTTGGAAAAATAGTGCAAAATAAGTCATGTTACACTGACATATAAAGAAGTTAAGTTAAAAGACTACCGAACTTTTAAATATGTAATGCTCATGAAGCTAAAGCACAGCATCATGCATTACTGTATAACACCAATGACCTCCTATACATCAATTTGGGTCATATGGAAGCTTTAATGTGCCTACAGTTTGTGTTGTGTAAATATAAAGAGGGAAAAAACAAGAGTGTACACAGACCCATGCATCCCACTTATCACCTGTGTACATTAAAAATTACTAGCGTAATGTCTAAAAACGGCAGATTCTCCTTTATAGATACAGCCTGTTGATGAATCATACCTGTATGACCTACATTTCTATTTTCTTCTTTTTCCCCTCTCATTCTCTCCTTGCTCATGTATTACTTCCTCTCTCAACAGCTGTCATTTATCGTGCGTATCGTTCCAAGCCCAGACTGGTTTGTTGGTGTGGACAGTGTCCACCTGTGTGAGGGTGACCACTGGAAAGACCATGTGTCACTGGAACTATTCCCATATGATGCAGGAACAGACAGTGGGTTCACCTTCTCTTCGCCAAACTTTGAGACAATCCCACAGGACAAAATCATGCAGGTGGGTCAGACAGGACCAAGAGTAACACTGCACAAATCCACCCCCCCCCCAAAAAAAAACAAAAAAACAAAAACAAATCACAAACCATGTGAGGAAGGAACTTCAAAGCTGCCTGTTTAGAACACATTTCCTTCTTCCCTCTTTCCATAGATCACCTCCTCCTTTCCTAGCCACCCTGCCAACTCCTTCTTCTACCCTCGTCTGAAGCACCTGCCACCCATTGCCAAGGTCACGCTGACCAAAATAAAGAAGACAAATCAGATCATCAGTCTCCCAGTGGAGCCTACCCAGTCTAACCAGCTGCCGACAGGAAACGAAATTGAAGAACAGCTCATAAGTAAGTCAAATTAAATGAACAAAACAGTTCTTATTTCCACACCATTACCTAGTTTCACTTTACTGGTGCAGCATTTTGTGAAAGCTCCTATGTTGATGAACAAAATGAGTGTTCAAGCTGAGATTTAAAGGTTGTATTCAGCGTTTCTTCATACATCCATGATGCAAATACAGTTTCTACAGTATTCAAACAACTAATATGCACATAAAGCACTGAAAAAAGACAAAAAATGCAGGACTAGTAGTCCATCCAGAAGTATATTTAATAGATGGAAGAGGATAACCCATTTAGTTTTAACACCCTACCATCACTACCCCAAACTGCCACAAAAAAATCAATGTCAAAAGAATAATTGGAAGATATATATATTTTAAAAATGCTCTCTCTTTTGCCCAGTTCCAAAGTAGGTCTTTAACAATTTCCAGGTTGTGCTGACTTTACGGAACACATTTGGGAAACATTTACAGATCACACACAAACTCAATTACTTACAACCAGAGAGCAGAGAAGCCAAATGAGTGCAGGGGATCAGAAAATGCCACCACCGGGCAACTGGTGGTGGCAACAGTCAACATTCAACAGTCAAAATATGACAGATGTAGTACTTTGGGAGCACTTTAAGAATACTACGCTGAAATTGTATACAACAGTGCTTAGATCATGAAACTCTAATGGGACACAGACATGTGAGTTTGAACAAGGTGAGTCCGTATGAGAAAGCTGGATTTATGTATTGTTAACTCCCAGACTATTTACGATTCCCTGTTGTTTGTGGTAGTAATAAAAAAGACATTCAGAAAGTTAAAAAGGAAGACAAGTTGAAAAATGGCAAAAAAAAGAGGGTTGCAAACTACAAATAGAGGCAGCAATCCAGTAATCAACCATGATGCCTGTGCGAATGATGGATGGGACAGGGAGGGAAAAATGACCTCTTATAAAAACACAATTCACCACAAAAAAGACTTAAACCTGGAAATGTTTTGTAATGAGGGAATGGGAACAGATAGCATGTCAACCTGGCAGAAGAGCTGACAGGGCAGTAATCAGATTCAGAGTTCAGGGTGACTATAAAGGTCTGAGTCAGCATCACAGACTAAAAGTCTGTTCCCCTGGCTACCCATCAACAAACAACAGAGACAGGCCAAAAATCTGTTGGGGTTTCCTGCTCTGCTCACAATGCTTCACCCTACCCCTCCATCTGAGTATCCTCCCTCAATCCATTAGTGCAATCTTCCCTCAAATCATCTTTTAAAGATTAGAAATCTCACATAATAGATTTCTTTAATCTCAAAAAACACAAATGTAAAAACTAATGGGGGCTTTTGGTCACATGAGCCCTCCCTTTGTCATTAAAGGATACAAATTATTTAAAAAGATGTCAAAATCAGCCTGCCACTTCACATGTGGCAGTGCATCCATGCATCGACCCAACTGTGATGCACAACAGCTGCATGTACTGTAAGCAAAGAGATTGGTTGAGGTAGGTTGTAAAGTATCTGGAGAAACATGGGCTAACATAAGCCTTCGTCGTTACGTTAACTAAAAATTTCTCATTTTAAACACTGAAAAAACAGCTATTCGTACTTTTCAATTAATCACACCCAACAACACAAGTATGACTACGATGCCAAAAAGTTCCTGAAGCCTGCAGGTGAAACAGTGACATTACAGGATGTCTGAACAAGCTCCAGTTATAAACGCTATACAGATCTCTGCAATACCCAATCATAACTGTTGTTCTAAACGTTAATTATAACGTATATCTAAATTAAAAAGCAGAAAAAAATGCCAATACTTCCATTAAACCTACTTTTAATGTTTAAACCAATTATACTACCCTCCTCCCTCTTCTTTGTACAGACACCCCGTTGGACTGTGAGGTGTCAGTGTGGTCACCCTGGGGCTTGTGCAAAGGCAAGTGTGGAGACTCGGGTGTGCAGTACCGCACACGCTATGTCCTAATGCACCCGGCCAACAATGGAGCGGCCTGCCCTCTGCTGGAGGAAGAGAGGAAGTGCTTCCCGGACAACTGTTTATGACTAGGACAGGAAAGGAGGGAGAAGAAAGAGAGGAAACAGAGGAGAGCCAAGAAGCAGAGGAAAGTCAAGAGAGGGAGAAAGGGACGAAGGCGGTCTAAAAACAGCAAAAGGTCTGCCATCTATTCCCATGAAGGATAATCACACTCAACTAAACTGTATTTCTTTGCCCTGGTCATGGTATTCTTTATACAACAGAGTCTGACTGCAAAAAAATAAACCAACTTTTTAAATCCGCATTGATTGATCTGACAGTAGGAGAGGGGTGTAGTTTGGCAAACAAGCCATTAGACGCCAGTTTTGACAGATCATCAATGTTACCTGAGGATACCACAATGGTCTTTTATTTGACTGAAGTGGAAGCACATGGAAAACAGTTATTTGCCTGTGGTGAATTATAGTTCTCTGCAGCTTTCATCATGAGGGTTTAGAAATAAAACAATGTAAATAATAACTCAGATACCAAAGAACCAGGCTGGAAACTAAGATGCTACATAAAGAATAAAGCCCTTAAGCTGAAGTAGTAAAGGAGGAAAAGTGTCAATCTCCTAAACAATGTAACATGTTTACAAACACTTTGTGGTTGTTTTCCTACAAAAAAGGAAAATATTTATTGACAGGATTTTAACCTGTAGTGTACAGTATGTGAAATCTGAAAAATATGTATTCTTTCATGTAACTGATATATTTCACTGCAAAAATGTTTTCTGTAATAAAAATACTATAAATTTTGAAAAAAAAATGTATGTATTTTTCTCTGAGTTTCAATAAAATGTAAATAGATTTTAAGAAACCATAAGCTCTTTCAGAACTTCTTTCAACAATACTTTTAAAAAATATCCTTTAGTGTCCCTGTTCACTGCCTTGTTTAACCAAATTTTAAACAACACATATGAACTTGAATACACCATGTTATTACTGAATGATTTCCCTGTATGATCAAACTGACACTGTGACCCGGGTTCGAGTGTGAATTTTGGATATGATTTATCTTGATGAAATGTTGGCCATACAATGGGAAAAAGGCTCCCTGCAACAATTAAAAGGAGATCACCAAATGTTCAACAGCTGGCCTGATGCTACAAGATACATTATAGTACTTGCACACTTCGAAGCATAAAACCTACTTAGAGGGCAAAATAATTCCAATACACAGCACATTGTTTCTCCAGGAGTGGCAGAATAAAGTCAACACAACTTTAGGATAACAATAAATGTGCAAACAGAAAAAGTCAGTTGTGATACTCCACTCACACTGAGTCACCTCTAATCCATTCTACAGATGTTAGACTCAACAGCAGTGAGATTTAAACATCTGTTACATGAGGGATGTCTTTCTGCTCTGAATGACGGCAGAAAGGAAAATTACTGAGCTTAAGAATCCGGTTTCAGTTCCTGATTTTCCTTAAAAGCAATTTCCTGTCTATGATACTATATGATGACGCATTCATTCTGAAATATATACACAGCATCTGATTGTATTGTCATACAGATTCTAGGATTTTGTTTTGGTATAATAAAGAAACAATTGAATACAAATAAATTTTATTTAATACTTAATGCAATGTTAGGAAAATACAGCAAATACCAAGATAAAAGGAATTGGTATATAAATAATATGAATTTATTGAGGGATAGGTGGTTAATAGTAAGTAGTAGTTTGTGATTATCAAATGTGTAACCAGAAGGTAACTCATATAAATATGCTAATAAATAATTAGAATGCATTTTCAAAATACTATATAAATACAATGCTGAAAACAGAGATGTTTAAAACTTATTTTAAATTCACTGACTTGATTTACTCTTTACAAGTTCAGTAAAAGTTGTGATGGTATGAGGAAAAGTAAATGTGGGCCTATGCTTACTTTAAAGGAAGATATTTTTGGAGGAGGTAAATACAACAATGTTTATTTGTTTTAAGAGACTTTAAGGTCAAATACTATGTGCCATTTTACAGTGGGCTATTCAACAATCTATTGTCTAAGGTGCAGAATGGACTAATGGGTGTGTCCAAGCCCATTTTGTAATCACAGGCATTAATTACAGCCGATGCCCAATCAGGTATTTTAGAAGGAAGATGAGGATATGATTGAACAAATGGGTTCAACAATCAAGCTGAATTTAGATTAATTTAGGTTTAGGTTTAACGTAGTATGCACAGATGCACACTCGTGTTACACACACCACTTTTTTCTCTGTGCAGTGAAAACCCCTATTATTTCTTCAGCTGATTTGGGATAGGCTATATTACGTAGATAGTTTGTATTTTGTTATCCTCAGATTAACACATTGAACAAAAAAAACCCCAAAAAAACGAACAGCTGAGTGTGTGTGTGCCTTTCATTAACCAGGACAGGACATGCTTGAATGGTCAAAAGATCAAGACATGATGTACATGGACAGAGTATTTTTGTCAGAGTAGAAACGTCTGTAGTTTGAAATCTTCAAATTGACAGTATCCCACAGGTTTTACACATAGCCTCCTCCATTTACACAAGCCACGACGGCCACTGCAGCCACGGAGCCTCCGGTAACAGTGGGTCAGAACCGTTAACAGTGGCCACACAGCCGAGGCTCAGCAGAGAGTGCCTTTGCGCCTCTCCTGAATGTTATAGTCTGTGGTGAAAAAAAAAACATACAGACGTGGACAAAATTGTTGGTACCCCTCTGTTAATGAAAGAAAAACCCACAATGGTCACAGAAATAACTTGAATCTGACAAAAGTGGTAATAAATAAAAATTCTATGAAAATTAACCAATGAAAATTGGACAATGCTTTTGAATTGTGGTTCAGCAGAATTATTTTAAAAAACAAACTCATGAAACAGGCCTGGACAAAAATGATGGTACCCTTAACTTAATATTTTGTTGCACAACCTTTTGAGGCAATCACTGCAATCAAACGATTTCTGTAACTGTCAATGAGACTTCTACACCTCTCAGCAGGAATTTTGGCCCACTCCTCATGAGCAAACTGCTCCAGTTGTCTCAGGTTTGAAGGGTGCCTTCTCCAGACGGCATGTTTCAGCTCCTTCCACAGATGTTCAATAGGATTTAGATCAGGGCTCATAAAAGGCCACTTTAGAATAGTCCAGTGTTTCGCTCTTAGCCATTCTTGGGTGTTTAGCTGTGTGTTTTGGGTCATTATCCTGTTGCAAGACCCATGACCTGCGACTGAGACCAAGCTGTCTGACACTGGGCAGCACATTTCTCTCTAGAAATGTGCTGCCCAGAAATTTCTAGAAATTTCTAGAAATTTCTCTCTAGAAATTTTTTTTTTTTTTCTCTCGGCGCCACACGAGTAGGCTGCCTTTTGCAACAGCGGCTCGATTCCGAGTCTTTTTCCCTTCCTCTCTCTTTTGATTCGTCTTTTTTTTTTTTTTTTCACCCCACTTATATCATGGACACACAGATCGTCCCAAATGTCTCCTGAGCCGGTGGACGGAGCCACTGTTTATAGCAGGATACAATACAGCAGGGAAGAGCTGCTAGCATTCAACCGCCACCCGGTCCCATTGGAAAAACTCGACATACCGAGAGAACTGAGGCGAAAACGCCGCGGCTGCCGGCTGGAGTAAGGCGGAGGACAAAAAATATAAGGTACAGACCCTCCCTTCCATCTGTTGTCATGGGAAATGTACGGTCGATACTGGGAAAGTTAGATGAGCTAGCGGCTATCTCCCGTTATGATAGCACATACCGGGAGTGCTCTCTCCTTTTGTTTACTGAGACGTGGCTAACTGAACTAGCAGCAGATGCTAACATTGGGCTGGAGGGTTTTCACATGATACGAGCTGACCGAACACCAGACAGTGGCAAAGCAAGGGGTGGTGGAGTGATAATGTATGTTAACAACAACTGGTGCAGACCGGGACATATCACTGTTAAACAACGACACTGCAGCAAAGACATTGAGTTGCTAGCTGTTAGCATGAGGCCTACATATCTCCCGAGAGAACACTCACACGTGATCTGCATTGTTGTTTATGCAAATCCGACGGCGAACGCTGGGACAGCGCGTGACATCATCCATTCAGTAACCAGCAGGCTGCAGACAGAACACCCAGATGCTCTTCTCCTCATCTCAGGCGATTTCAACCATGTTTCACTATCTCCCATTCTACCCACGTTCACCCAGTATGTCACATGCCACACTAGAGACAATAAAACACTGGATTTATTCTACGCAAACACTAAGGAGGCGTACACCTCATCACAACTCCCCCCACTCGGGAGATCGGATCACAACTTGGTTCATCTCCGGCCGGTGTACAAACCCCTAGTGCACAGACAACCTCCGGCCATGCACACTGTGGAGTTATGGTCTGAGGAGACAATGGACACTCTAAAGGACTGTTTTGAAGCCACCGCCTGGAAGCAGCTCTGCGATCCACATGGTGAGGACATCGATGGCCTCATTCACACCTTCACGGGCTACCTCAGCTTCTGTGTGGACAAATCCGTTCCCACCAAGACCATACGGCGTCACTCAAACAACAAACCCTGGATCAACCCTGAGATAAAAACACTTCTGAGAGAGAAGAAGAGGATCTTCAGGTCGGGGAACAGGGAGATGCTGAAGTCCGTACAGAGGGAGCTGAGGAGAAAGATCAGAGAAGGCAAGGACAGCTTCAGGAAGAAGATGGAGGACAAGCTGCAACAGAGCGACATCAGCGGGGTCTGGAGAAACCTCAAAACCATCTCGGGGCTCCAGAATACCTCCCCCCAGGCCACGGGGGGCAGGGAGTGGGCGAACAACCTGAATCTGTTTTTCAATAGATTTGACCAGCCGCCCTCCCCCCTGTCTGCACAACAACCACTGCTGCCTCAAAAGAAATCAAGTCCTGCTGCCCACTCCCCACTCCACCAACACCCCCCCACTCCCAACACACAGCCCCCCATCCTGACCCTGACCGAGACCCAGGTGAGGACGGAGCTGAGGAAGATCAAAGCGAGGAAGGCGCCGGGACCGGACGGCATCAGCGCAAAGCTCCTCAAGTCCTGTGCAGACCAGCTGTGTGGGATTGTGACGTATATCTTCAACATGAGCCTGAAACTGGGGAGGGTACCACAGCTGTGGAAAACATCTTGTGTGGTACCTGTACCAAAAACTTCCCACCCCAAAGACCTGAACAGCTACAGACCGGTGGCCTTGACGTCCCACTTGATGAAGACCCTGGAGAGACTGCTCCTTGCTCACCTCCGCCCCCTGGTGGAACCAGCGATGGATCCACTCCAGTTCGCCTACCAGCATGGCATTGGGGTGGAGGATGCGGTGATCTTCCTCCTTCACCGTTCTCTGTCCCACCTGGAGAAGCCCGGGAATATGGTGAGGATCATGTTCTTTGACTTCTCCAGTGCTTTCAACACCATCCAACCGATGATCCTGAAGGACAAGCTGCTGCGAGCAGGGGTGGACCAGCACCTGTCATCATGGATCCTGGACTACCTCACGAACCGGCCTCAGTTTGTGAGAACCCGGGACTGTGTGTCCGACACGATTATCAGTAGCACGGGGGCCCCCCAGGGAACGGTGCTGGCTCCCTTCCTGTTCACTCTTTATACTGCAGACTTCTCACACAACACAACACACTGCCATCTACAGAAGTTCTCTGATGACTCTGCGATCGTTGGCCTCATCTCCAATGGAGATGAAGCTGAGTACAGAGGGCTTATCCAGGACTTCGTGGACTGGTGCCATCGGAACTGCCTCCAGATCAACGCGAGGAAAACTAAGGAGCTGGTGGTGGACTGCCGCAGGCATGGGCAGCCCCTCACAGCACCAGTAAATATACAGGGAACAGACATCGAGATGGTGACATCCTATAAGTACCTGGGTGTTCATCTGAACAATAAACTAGACTGGTCACACAATACTGACGCACTCTACAAGAAGGGACAGCGCAGGCTGTTCCTGCTGAGGAGACTCAGGTCTTTTGGTGTACAAGGGGCGCTGCTGAAGTCATTCTATGACATGGTGGTGGCATCAGCCATCACTTTTGGAGTGGTCTGCTGGGGCAGTGGCATTACTGCAGCCGATAGGAAGAGACTGAACAAACTGATTAAGAAAGCTAGCTCTGTCCTGGGGCAGCGCCTTGATCCGATGGAGGAGATAGGAGAGAGAAGGACGGTGGCTAAACTGTCATCTCTGCTGGAGTCCGAGTTCCACCCTATGCAGGACATACTGGATGCACTGAGGAGCTCATTTAGCAGCAGACTACATCATCCCAGGTGCACAACCGAGAGGTTTCGTAGGTCCTTCCTACCAACGGCTGTCAGACTGTACAACCTAAGCAGGGCTGCTCGCAGAGATAGCAAAAAGACGTAACAAACTAATAGTTTTTTGAATGCAAAAGATGCAATAGACTTACACAATGGTCCCCTCCGGCATACAACTAGGAACATACCGGTCGCTATGGAGGGTGAGAATATGTATGGGCACATAATCATACCATGTAGGATAACTAAGTAGACGGTTATGCTGTTTCATCCCATCTAGCTACAATGCTCCGCACTGTGTTTTTATATATCTACATATTATTCCATCTAGCTACATTGCTCCGCACTGTGTGTGTTTATATACTTGCATATTTATTCCACCTAGCTGCAATGCTCCGTACTGTGGGTGTTTATATATTTACATATTTATTCCATCTAGCTACAATGCTCTGCACTGTGTGTTCATATACTCATATATTTATTCCATCCAGCTACAATGCTCTGCACTGTGTGTCTGTGTGTGTGTGTATATATTTATTTTATAGTAATATGTACATATGTATATTAGCTGCTCTTGCTTGCTTGTTTTTTTCTTGCCTTCTGATTGTTGCTCTGAGTGTTGCTATCCCTGTGCTGTTGCAATCCTGGAATTTCCCCGTTGTGGGACTAATAAAGGCTTATCTTATCTTAGAATACCTTGATAGTCTTGAGATTTCATTGTACCCTGCACAGATTCAAGACACCCTGTGCCAGATGCAGCAAAGCAGCCCCAGAACATAACAGAACCTCCTCCATGTTTCACAGTAGGGACAGTCTTCTTTTCTTGGTATGCTTCATTTTTGCATCTGTGAACATAGAGCTGATGTGCCTTGCCAAAAAGTTACAGTTTTGTCTCGTCTGTCCATAGGACATTCTCCCAGAAGCTTTGTGGCTTGTCAACATGCAGTTTGGCAAATTCCAGTCTGGCTTTTTTATGATTTGTTTTCAACAGTGGTGTCCTCCTTGGTCGTCTCCCATGAAGTCCACTTTGGCTCAAACAACGACGGATGGTGCGATCTGACACTGATGTACCTTGACCTTGGAGTTCACCATGAATGTGTTTAGAGGTTGTTCTGGGCTCTTTTGTTACCATTCGTATTATCTGTCTCCTCCTGCAGCCACGTCCAGGGAGGCTGGCTACAGTCCTGTGGATCTTAAATTTCTGAATAATATGTGCAACTGTAGTCACAAGAACATCAAGCTGCTTGGAGATGGTCTTATAGCCTTTACCTTTAACATGCTTGTCTATAATTTTCTTTCTAATCTCCTGAGACAACTCTCTCCTTTGCTTCCTCTGGTCCATGTTTAGTGTGGTACACACCATGTCAACAAACAGCACAGTGACTACTTGTCACCCTTTAAATAAGCCGACTGACTGATTACAAGTTTGTAGACACCTGTGATGTTAATTAGAGGACACATCTTGGTTGAACATGTCCCTATGGCAGGGATGGCAACAGGAAATTCTGATTTCAGCTGAAATCTAATTTGGTCGATTGACTTATGGGGGGAAGCTGAGAGGTTTTCAGTAAAACAGAAGTAATTTAGACCGAAAAAAATGATTAAAAAAAAGATGAAATACTAGACTTCGATAAATCATTAAATTTAATTAAAAGTTAACTTACTTTTTCTTCAATGTTGTCTCACTGTCTTTAGTCCAACATATTTAACAGTTCTATAAGAGTTTATTATTATTTTATTCTTCACTTTTGATGCGTGGTCTGACAGCGCCACACATCCACACGATCCATAGTTAATCAAGTCTTTACAATACACACAAAAAGCTTTTCCGGGGGCGCTAGTGAGCCATGCTGGAGTAAAGACGTGTCCCTCAGTGCTCCCACAGACTTTTGGACATTTTACTTTTAAAAACGAAATTTCTTTGGTAAAGCTCAATACAACTCGTTACCTATCATCATCGGACTCTCCTGCCCACTTTTTTCGTCATGATGGATAAACTTCAGAAGTTTAAATTCGATGCTACTGACAAACCCAACAGGCCTAACACGAGGCTGCAAGCCGAGCTGGAAAAAAATGACGAACCACAGAGCGCAGTGCCAACGCTGACCACGGACGAAGGCTTTAAAACTCAGATTTTGGCATCCTTAAGAGAAGACATCACACAAATTATACGGGAAGAATTTAAGAATGCCTTAGCTAACGATTTCGCCTCTCTCAAAGCCGAAGTCCAGGCTGTACATTCGGAAATAGCCTGCAACGCCACCTCTGTTAGCGCACGATTTGGCACAATTGAAGCTAACATTCAAGACATGAAAGATGGCTTGTCTACTTGGTCAGATGACATAATTTGGCTTCAGAGCTCGGTGAAAGAGCTCCAAAGTGAAGTGAAGTCACTACGGAGCAAATGTGAGGATTTGGAGGGGAGAATGCGACGTGGAAATATCCGCATTATCGGTGTCGATGAGCAAACCCCTGCAATCCAAACGAGGTGGCTAAAATTATTAAACAAGCCTTATCCATGGACCGAGAAGTGAAAGTTGATCGATCTCATCGTACACTAGCACCACGGAAAGTGGGAGAAGACAGACCCCGAGTGATAATTGCCAAGATGCACTATGATGGAGATGCAGCGGATATTTTAAGAAGAGCCAGGGAAAAGGCACCTTTGATGTATAACGGCAACAGGATCAGCATCTTCCCTGACTACACGACAGGTGTTGCTAAAGCCCAAGCTGCCTTTTCAGATGCACGGAAGGCGCTACGAGGCCGACGTGATGTGCGCTTTGGTCTTTTTTACCCCGCAAGATTCCGGATCACTTTCAGGAATGAGAGTCTGGACTTTCACGATCCTACAAAGGCCATGGTCTTCATAAAGAACAATATCCTGTCCGAAGTTGATGAGCCTTGAGGTATCATGTTTGGATTATATAGCGTGAGTCCACAGGTTATGATCGCAGTGGGTGCGTAACCTGTTAAAACATGTTTTTTATGGTGACGAGAATAATACATTATTTTCCTTTTTTTTTTTTTTATCCTGTATTGTTATAGTGTAATGTGTTGAGTATTTTGAAAATCTTTACTTAATGTTGTTCCTTATCGTAACTTAGTCTGCAAGGGCCTGAGCTCCTTTAGTAAATTTGTTTTGCCGATTTAATTTTTGCTCCTCTTTTTTGCTGTGGACACAGCCTACCATAGTAGGTTGTGTATTTAGCTGCTAATATACAGTACAGTGGCTAGGGACTTAATCCCATCCTTTAGTATTTCGCTTGTTTGATATACATTTTGTTTTTATGTTTCTTGCGTTCTGATCCCTCTGTTCCCCGGGGGTCACATATTATTTAAAAGAGCAACAGAGTCATTATTTGCTACTTACTGGAACCATATTCTCTCAGTCATAAAGTCTTTCCACTTCGATGCAACATTCCTTTGTGAAGTAATACTCCCTATGTTGTTTCTGCTGTACTCTCGATCATGGGCCCGCCTCTGCCTCAAAACAACTTTTATGATGCCCTATACTGTAACTACCTGCACCACAGTACTTAAGTTATGAGTCCATTGACAATTATAAGTTATAATGTGAAGGGTCTAAACAGCCCCATCAAAAAGAAGAAAATATTATTACAGCTTAAACGTTTGAAGTGTCAAATAGCACTATTACAAGAAACCCATTTGTCCGATGATGAGCACCAGAAATTAAAGAAATCCTGGGCAGATAAGGTGTATTTCTCATTTCACCGCACAGGTAAAAGAAGAGGGGTTGCAATATTAATACATAGACAAGTTAATTTTGTTGATACATTTGTACATGCAGATGGAGAAGGTAGATTTATTCTGGTAAATGGGCTGCTTGATGGCATACCTGTCTCCCTAATTAATGTGTATGCCCCAAATGAGGACCAACCAGGCTTTATCAAATTACTATTTAACAGAATCACGGAGTATAGCGCTGGTCTTTTACTTATGGGGGGAGACTTTAATTGTGTAATGTCACAACAAGACAGACAACCTCCACCTAAAGTACCCATATCCAAGATGGGCAAGATGCTTAAATATTTGACTGCTGAAGCAGGAATAGTTGATGTATGGCGATCAAAATTTCCAAAAGAAAGAAATTTTACATTTTACTCTAACAGACATGCATCCTATTCAAGGATTGATTACTTTTTCACTTCTAAAGCTGAACTCCATAGAGTTGAAGACATAACCATCATGCCCATTACAATCTCTGATCATGCCCCAGTGGTTCTTCAGTGGGACATGGGACTGACACCAACTTATAAACAATGGAGGTTGAATGCCTCTCTTCTTAATGATAAAGATTTCATTACTCTCATTAAAACAGAGCTCAAGAACTATCTTAATATAAATGATACACCTGGCATGTCTCCTCTTGTACTTTGGGACTGTGCAAAAGCCTATTTAAGAGGTTGTATAATTTCTTATGTTACTGCAAAAAGGAGGCAAAAAATGGCTAAACAAACAGAATTGGAGCATAAAATTAGTGAGCTCGAACATAAGCATAAACGAGGGATGGCGTCTAATCTCTTAAATGAACTCAAAGCAGCCCATACAGAGCTACAAGAGCTGCTATCAGAGAAGATCGAGGGAACTTTACGTTTTGCCAAGCATCAGCATTATGAACATGGAAACAGAGCGAGCAGGCTTCTGGCTTTCAAATTACGTAAACAACAATCTTCTAATATTGTACATAAAATAAAATCTGGACACAAATATATAGTAAAGCCTAAGGAAATAGCTGAAACATTCACAGAATTTTATAAATCCCTCTACCAAGATACTGATACATGCCCTGATGAGTCCAATATTGCTCAATTCTTACAGGATATTAATATACCTCAGTTATCTGGTGAAATTACTGCAAATCTGGATGAACCAATCCAAGATTGGGAAATAAAACAATGTATTTTATCTCTTAAAAATAATAAATGCCCTGGTCCAGACGGATTTATCAATGAATTTTATAAATGTTTCCATGAAGAACTTATTCCACTCCTCTTAAATGCCTATCACGATTCATTAGAAACAAAAACAATGGCTGTGTCATGGGCAGAAGCTACTATAGTGGTATTACAGAAGGAAGGTAAAGATCCCACTGATTGCAGCTCTTACAGGCCACTGTCTATGTTAAATGGAGATGTTCGTATTCTGACGGGTGTATTAGCACGGCGACTAAATGACATAATAACTAACATTATTCATCCAGACCAGACTGGGTTTATTGTCGGGAGACATTATGCAAATAACTTACGTCGTTTGTTTAATATCTTATCATACCAAAAACAAAGCAAAACCAAGACAGTTGTATTATCACTAGATGCCCAGAAGGCTTTTGATAGAGTGTCATGGAAATATCTTATTCAAACACTAAAAAGATTTAATTTTGGCCCTAAATTTATCGACTGGATTGAAACCATCTATTCTTCACCTCAAGCAGCTGTGAGAGTTAATGGGGTTCGATCTACAAGGTTTAACTTGGAGCGTGGTTGCAGACAAGGGTGTCCTCTGTCACCGTTGCTCTTTGCTTTAAGTATAGAGCCATTGGCTCAACTCATTAGAGATGACAATAATATTAAAGGGGTGCTGATTGGCAAAGAAGTACATAAAATATCACTGTACGCGGATGATGTCCTACTGTATCTGACAGAGCCATCCTGTACAATTCCATGTTTAATGAAAATTATATCAACATATGGATATTTCTCAGGATATAAAATTAATGTTGTAAAACTGAGGCAATGGACGTTTTGGACAATATTTCACCAGAGTTTAAACAACAAAGTGGCTTTCGTTGGCCTAAAGAAGGTATAAAGTATTTGGGCATCTATGTTCCCCTTTCATTAGACAAGATATTTGATGCAAATTATGGTAGGATAATTGGTACTATAAAAAATGACCTAAACCGTTGGTCATCATTGCCTTTGTCTCTCCTAGGTCGCATAGAAGCCATTCGTATGAATGTTCTGCCTAGGCTTTTATATCTATTTCAAATGTTACCAATACTAATACCTAAATCAACATTTGAAGAAATGGACAAAACATTCTCAAAGTTTATATGGCAGGGTAAGCACCCTCGGATAAAATATAAAACACTTCAAAGACTTAAGGAAGAAGGGGGGCTTAATCTGCCAAACTTGAAATATTATTTTTGGGCTTCACAATTAAAACCACTGATTTCATGGATGCAGAATGACATTCATACGAGATGGGTGGACATTGAACAAAACCTGAGCCTCAAACCATTACAAGCTTTGCCATTTGCTAATATTCCAGTTGTGGGCTTATCAAGGTGGACTAAAACCACACTTGATATCTGGAAGAGAGTTGGAATTGCCTTTAAATTACCAACTAGTCTATCTGCCTTGTCTAGTATTGGGCATTTAAAATCCTTTATACCAAGCAGATTGGATACGAGCTTTCTCAAGTGGGCTGATCATGGGCTTATTTACATACATCAGTTAATTGATAAAGATGGTTTTGTATCGTTTGAATACTTGAGAAGACACTTCCAACTCCAAAAAAATGATTTTTTCAGATATCTGCAAATACGATCTTTCTTGGTCTCTCATAAAGAGTGGGATAAAGTACTACAGTACACCCATCACTCATTGAACATTTTTTAATTCAAACTCAAAAACACAAAGAGGATAAAAAAGTGATCTCAAAGTTATACAAAATATTTGGTTTAATGGCTCAAAATAAACCTATTCTGGCAAAACAAAGATGGGAGGCAGAGGCGGGTCAAATTTTCTCTGATCAAATGTGGGAAGAGGTATGTACAGTGGCGCATAAGACCACAAATTCAAATACATGGAGGGAATTTAAATGGAAGATATTTAGTAGATATTTCAGAACACCAGATATTGTGGCTAAGATGACACCAAATGTTCCAAGCCTGTGTTGGAGAAATTGTGGTACAGAAGTGCCTAATCACACACACATTTTCTGGTCGTGCCCTAAAATACAAACATTTTGGGATGAGGTGTACAAGGCAATAAATCATATGTTTCAAGTTACAATACCAAGGGACTTGACAGTAGCAGTTCTTGGCATCACCCCTCCGGAAATGCATGGGAGAGCACCAACATACCTCCTAAACATACTTTTTGTAGCAGCCTTGAAATGTGTCACTGCCTCTTGGATGAAAACGGACCCACCCTCCTTCAGTGCATGGCTTCAAAAAGTACAAGAACTTTATTACATGGAGAAGATTACTTACGCACTGAGACTCCAATTACCTACTTTTAAATCAAGATGGCATCCAGTAGAAGTCTCTTTATTGTAGTTGCTCAAGGTGGCTATTAAGCGCTTGGTTCTAATTTTTTTTTTTTTGACAGATGCCGTTTCTCTTATATTGATGTGGAATTTGTGTATTAAATAATCTTGACTACATATGGTAATTATACCTGTAATGACTCTGTTGTAAAATTTTTTTTTAATAAAATATAAGTTCCAAAAAAAAAAAAAAAAAGCTTTTCCGGCCACGTCTGGTTTCTTCAGAAATTGTCCGAGTGTTTCTGTTACCTCGTCGAACTTTGAGCCAATTTTCACCTTTACCGTCACTTTTCTCTCAAGCCAATTCCAACGGAACTTATTTTTGACACTTTTGTCTATTTCTAGCACTGATGACTCCTGCTCCTTCGATAAAAATCTCATAATTCCGCTGAAAACGATACCGAAAGCTCAGAATTCCAACACGAACACGCCGCCATGAATTTTTGACAAAGCATACAACGAGCCATTTGATTGGTCCAGTCGTTTGCAACTATCCAATCACAGGGCCGTTTACAATACAGCAGTAGCTTGAGTACAAAACATCTAGGTTATCGCGGGAGACTTGACCCGGGGAAGCACCGAGCGCTTATGTAATCCTGTTGATTTTCACTAAAATCGGTAACATCGGTGACAATAAGGTACCTTAGTTAGTTAGTTAATTCCCTTCACACCATGTTGGCGTATGGGGCGGCGCTTATCTCCGTTTCTCTGACCCTAGGCCACACAGCTACTGTAAGTAGTGAAAGCTACAGTGGGGGGTCAGTCCTCTGGTAGCTCTGTACCTTACCCCTCCCTAAAATTTTCTCAACGGATTTAGACGATTCACAGAAATGATCAATTTGAAAATAAATCGGCGAAAATCCGCGGATCGACGGAAAATTGCCATCTCTGCTATGGTCACATTATTTTCAATCTTTTCTAGGGGTACCATCATTTTTGTCCAGGCCTGTTTCATGGGTTTGTTTTTTAAAATAATTCTGTTGAACCACAATTCAAAAGCATTGTCTGATTTTCATTGGCTAATTTTCATAGAATTTTTATTTATTACCACTTTTGTCAGATTCAAGTTATTTCTGTGACCATTGTGGGTCTTTCTTTAATTAACTGAGCCACCGGAGTGGTGGCTCAGTTGGTAGAGCATCCGCCCCACACCCAGGAGGCAGGGGTTCAAATCCCGGCCGGGTCATGCCGAAGACCATATAAAAGTGGAACTTCCTGCCGTCCAGCTTGGTGCTCAGCAATAAATGGAATGGAGGAGGGAACTCTGTGGCGGCGCCTTGTATGGCAGCGGCCCTCTGATTCTGCACTTGGGGTGTGTGTGATTTACACTGTAGATAGGTAAAGCACAATCTCGTTCTGCTGTACATGATTGGTTGTACGGTTGAATGACAATAAGGGTGATAAAAAAAAAAAAAAAATTAACAGAGGGGTACCAACAATTTTGTCCACATCTGTATACCCCCTGTTCAATCATTTATTCCCATAAAAATGAAAAACAAAAACAAAAAACAAAACCTGTAAGGATTCCAAGGCTGCACACCTTGTAGGTAATTCATCGACCTCACCAAAGCGTTCGATCTGGTCAGCAGAGAGGGCCTTTTCAAGATCCTGCCAAAGATAGGATGCCCACCAAAGTTGCAAAGCCTTATCCAATCGTTTCACACCAACATGCAGGGGATAGTGCAGCACGACGGCAACGTCTCAGAGCCATTCAACATACGCAGTGGAGTGAAATAGGGCTGTGTACTTGCGCCAACCCTCTTTGGGATTTTCTTTGCTATGCTCCTGAGGCATGCCTTCAGCACAGCAACAGAGGGAATCTACCTGCACACAAGATCTGACGGCAGGCTTTTCAACCTCGCCCGCCTGCAAGCCAGAACCAAAGTACGCGAGGCTGTAATCAGAGACATGCTGTTCGCAGACGACGCTGCAGTCGCAACCCACACACAGCAGGAGCTTCAGACCCTGATGGACCGCTTCTCCCAGGCATGCAAGGACTTCGGGCTTACCATCAGCCTGAAGAAGACTAACATCTTGGCGCAAGGCACGGAAGCACCACCAACCATCACCATCGACGACTACGAGCTGGAGGTCGTGAATCAGTTCACGTACCTGGGGTCCACGATCAGCAACAACCTCTCCCTTGATACAGAGATCAACAAGAGGATTGGAAAATCAGCCTTCACACTCGCTCGCCTCACCACACGAGTGCGGGAGAATCCCAAACTCTCTGTCAAGACGAAGATGGCAGTGTACAACGCCTGCGTCATCAGCACACTGCTCTATGGGAGTGAGACGTGGACAACATACGCCCGGCAGGAAAAGAGACTGAACTCCTTCCACTTGCGCTGCATTCGCCACATCCTGGACATATCCTGGCAGGACAAAGTGCCCAACACAGAAGTTTTGTCCCGCGCCGGCCTTCCCTCCATGTTCACTCTATTCAGGCAGCGCAGGCTCCGCTGGCTAGGCCACGTTCACCGTATGGAGGATGGCAGAATCCCCAAAGATGTCCTCTATGGAGAACTGGCAACTGGCAGGAGGGACGTTGGCCGCCCACAGCTGCGCTTTAGAGACGTCTGCAAGAGAGACATGAAGGCCCTGGAGATCAACACAGAGTGCTGGGAGGACCTTGCAACGGACCGCTCCAAATGGAGAGGCATCCTGACCAGACAGCTCAAGGCGGGTGAAGAGAGACTGACTGCTGCTGCAGATGAAAAAAGGGCCCGCAGGAAGAACCGCCACAGACCCAGCAGCACGGAGACCACCCACAAGTGTGACCTGTGTGACAGGGACTGCCATTCGCGCATCGGCCTATTCAGCCACAGGCGGTGCTGTTCCAGCAGACTAGATGTTTAGGATTCTCTTCCATGGTCATCATAGACCGATGGAGGCCGACGAGTCACAAGAACATCACGCTGCTTGGAGATGGTCTTATAGCCTTTACCTTTAACATGCTTGTCTATAATTTTCTTTCTAATCTCCTGAGACAACTCTCTCCTTTTCTTCCTCTGGTCCATGTTTAGTGTGGTACACACCATGTCAACAAACAGCACAGTGACTACTTGTCACCCTTTAAATAAGCCGACTGACTGATTACAAGTTTGTAGATACCTGTGATGTTAATTAGAGGACACATCTTGGTTGAACATGTCCCTATGGCAGGGATGGCAACAGGAAATTCTGATTTCAGCTGAAATCTAATTTGGTCGATTGACTTATGGGGGGAAGCTGAGAGGTTTTCAGTAAAACAGAAGTAATTTAGACCGAAAAAAATGATAAAAAAAATGAAATACTAGACTTAGATAAATCATTAAATTTAATGAAAAGTTAACTTACTTTTTCTTCAATGTTGTCTCACTGTCTTTAGTCCAACATATTTAACAGTTCTATAAGAGTTTATTATTATTTTATTCTTCACTTTTGATGCGTGGTCTGACAGCGCCACACATCCACGTGATCCATAGTTAATCAAGTCTTTACAATACGTACACACAAAAAGCTTTTCCGGCCACGTCTGGTTTCTTCAGAAATTGTCCGAGTGTTTCTGTTACCTTGTCGAACTTTGAGCCAATTTTCACCTTTACGTCACTTTTCTCTCAAGCCAATTCCAACGGAACTTATTTTTGACACTTTTGTCTATTTCTAGCACTGATGACTCCTGATCCTTTGATAAAAATCTCATAATTCCGCTGAAAACGATACCGAAAGCTCAGAATTCCAACACGAACACGCCGCCATGAATTTTTGACAAAGCATACAACGAGCCATTTGATTGGTCCAATCGTTTGCAACTATCCAATCACAGGGCCGTTTACAATACAGCAGTAGCTTGAGTACAAAACATCTGGGTTATCACGGGAGACTTGACCCGGGGAAGCACCGAGCGCTTATGTAATCCTGTTGATTTTCACTAAAATCAGTAACATCGGTGACAATAAGGTACCTTAGTTAGTTAGTTAATTCCCTTCACACCATGTTGGCGTATGGGGCGGCGCCTATCTCTGTTTCTCTGACCCTAGGCCACACAGCTACTGTAAGTAGTGAAAGCTACAGTGGGGGGTCAGTCCTCTGGTAGCTCTGTACCTTACCCCCCCTAAAATTTTCTCAACGGATTTAGACGATTCACAGAAATGATCAATTTGAAAATAAATCGGCGAAAATCTGCGGATCGACGGAAAATTGCCATCCCTGCTATGGTCACATTATTTTCAATCTTTTCTAGGGGTACCATCATTTTTGTCCAGGCCTGTTTCATGGGTTTGTTTTTTAAAATAATTCTGTTGAACCACAATTCAAAAGCATTGTCTGATTTTCATTGGCTAATTTTCATAGAATTTTTATTTATTACCACTTTTGTCAGATTCAAGTTATTTCTGTGACCATTGTGGGTTTTTCTTTCATTAACAGAGGGGTACCAACAATTTTGTCCACATCTGTATACCCCCTGTTCAATCATTTATTCCCATAAAAATGAAAAAAACAAAAAACAAAAAACAAAACCTGTAAGGATTCCAAGGCTGCACACCTTGTAGGTAATTCTCTCTTCCCGTTAATTGGCTTCCTCCCTGCAGCCGCGCACACTACCTGTTGGCGATTAGGGAGGGCCTTTATAAGGGATACTACTCAGCCTGGGCACGTTGTGTCAGCTCCTGCCAAGCCTGTCTCACCTCAGCTTGTGTGCAGCGTGGAAATTTACCTGCCTTGCCATGTATATAGTTTGGACTGTTTTCACCATTTGTGTGTGCTCTTCCCAGGAATTCCTCCTTGTGCGCGGACCAGATTCCTGGCAGGTTATGCACCATCAACAAATGTAAGTTGACTTACCACTGTTTACAGTGCACTGATCTCTTACCCCTTTCCCCTCACTGCTCAGGCCTAGCCAGCCTGTTACGCACCGTCACTGCCCTTCCACGGACCATCGCAGTGCAGGCCACTGAGAGGATCTTCAGCCAGGTTACCTGCTGTCCCATCTGCAGACTGGAGTTCGGCGCGACCATCTCCAGCCGTAGCTGTAAGAAAACCAAAATAGAAAATTACATTACCAGTCGGATCCTCGTTACCATTACTTACCTTTTCCTCTGCTCTGTCCTCCTAGGGCTGCCAGACTCTCCAATGCCTCCTGCTAAAATAATTATTATTTCAATAAAATTATTGTTAAACTTCTGTTTTGTCTCAAACCGTGTCTGCTTTTGGGTCTGTTAACACAAACCTTGTCAGTACGTGCCCAACACTCAGACCCAGCAGACATGGTATTGGAGGCTATATATTTTCATTCTGATACAGTTGAGCAGCATCTAGACCAAGTGGCGTACCAAAATCAGGTCATTCTTGCTCAGCTGTCAAAGCTGTCAGACCAAGTAAATCAGTTGTCAGTTGCAGTGCAGGAATTAGTCACCGCCCCCTCTTCTGTTCTTCTCTCTGTCCCTGTTCCTGCTTGCTACATTGTAAAGCTGGGTGGAGGGGGTGTCAGGGGTTTCTACTCCAATGCTAACTGGTGTTCTAGTGGGTATCGGATGATTTTCCCTCTGACCTCAGCAAGATAAGTTTCGTAAAGGGTTTACTCGAGGGATGCGTTCTTTCGTGGGCTCGAGCAATTTTTAGGGGTCCCAAATTTTCCAACTACACCTTTCAATGCTTTACGGATGAGTTCACCCGTATTTTTGACCACTTGGATCGGGAGGAGAGTGCTTCCGGCCACCTACGAAATTTACGTCAGGGGGTCAAGAGTGCGGCGGAGCACACAATTGATTTCCGGGTGACATCACTGTTAGCGCCGTCTTTATCTGCAGTTTGAATGCCACCCTGCGTGACGAGCTGGCCCAACTCCAAGATGAACCTGAATTCTTCACTGCCTTGGTTTTGTTAGTAATTAAACTTGACAACTGACTTTGTGATCGCTCCTTTGAATGCTCCCGCAATTCTCACGCCAGGTCTCCCTCTGCACCGCCGTTACGTCTCTTCTCGTTCTTCCACCTGCAGCAGCATCCTTTGATGCGCCTGAGCCAATGGCAGTAGGTTGGACTTCTGTTGAACGGCAGCGGTGCAGCGAGGATGGCCTTTGTTTTTACTGTGGTTGGGAGGACCACATCGCTTCTCTTTGTTCCGTTAAGCCAAAAGGCATAGCCCGTCAGTCGCAGTAGGAGGACTGGCGGGCGGTGCATCTAGCTCCCTGCAGACACGCTTCTCGTTGTCAGTTCACCTTCAGCTCAACATTACCGAACATGTTAGCTCTGCTTTGGTTGATTCCGAAACTGAGCAAAGCTTTATTTTGGAGAGTCTGGCAACCCGGTTAAAGATACCCTGTGAGAATCTCCCTCAGCCACTCAATTTAGTCGCCCTCGCTGGTCAGCACCTTTGCCAGGTGACAAAACAAACCATCCCTACAGCCATGATTGTGTCAGGAAATCATAGAGAACATCTGCCACTGTTAGTGCTACCAGTTACCATATCACCCATAGTTTTAGGGTTTCCCTGGTTAAAGTTACACAACCTCACAATTGACTGGTCCAAGGGGACGATTAGCTCATGGAGTTCATTCTGTTTGTCTGCATGCCTTCACTCCACTGCTTGCTCTCCACGCATCCCCATTTGGCATGACACCTCTGAACCCGCCGATGTGTCCAAAGTTCCCTCCATTTACCATGACCTGGCACCTGTATTTAGTAAAGAAAAAGCTCTGCCTCTTCCCCCTCACTAGCCCTATGACTGTGGCATAGAGCTCCAGCAGCGTGCAAGATTACCTACCAGCCACCTCTATACTCTGTCTGCCCATGAAATGGAAGCCATGGAAAAGTACATTAAAGAGTTACTAAGCGCTGAGATAATTTGCCATTCCTCATCTGCAATGGGAGCCGGGTTTTTCTTTGTTGGCAAAAAAGACAGTACTCTTCGCCCCTGTATAGATTTTCGGGAACTTAATAAAAATCACCATTAAGGACAAGCACGCTTTACCCTTCATCAATTCTGTTTTTGATCAGCTTCAGGGTTCAACTATTTACACCAAATTTGACCTGAGAAATGCTTATCATTTGGTTCGGATTGGGGCGGGGGGGCTGATGAGTGGAAGACTGGGTTCTGGACCCCTATCAACCATTTTCAAATCAAATCAAATCAAATCAAACTTTATTGTCATATTGCTGTACATACAACTGTAGTGCAGGCAAGATGAAATTGCGTTTCTCTCGGCATCCATATAAGAAGCAGCATGATTTAAGACACATTCCCACATAGCTTCCCCCCCCACCCCCCCATCCATTCACACATCCCTGAGACATACTTGGGGAAAAAAAAGAATAACTAACTATAATATACAAAATGTCCGTAGGTGCAGTAGTGTGTATGAGAGATTCCGGGTCAACTGTTCAGCATCCTGACAGCTTGGGGAAGGAAGCTGTTGATCAGCCTGGTGGTTCTGCCTCTGATGCTCCGGAATCGTTTACCAGATGGAAGAAGTTCAAAGTGTTTATGCAGAGGGTGAGAACGGTCCTTGACAATGTTTAGTGCCCTGCTCCTACAACGGTTCTGAAAAAGTTCTTGGACAGAGGGGAGGGAGACTCCAATTACCCTCTCCGCCCCCTTGACTATCCTCTGCAGGGCTTTTTTGTCTGACATACTGCAGCTGGAGTACCATGTAGCAATGCAGTACGTCAGAACACTCTCCACCACACCTCTGTAGAAGGTCCTGAGGATGCAGATGGGGAGAGAGGCCTGTTTGAGTTTCCTCAAGAAGTGCAGTCTCTGCTGAGCCCGCTTCCTAATCTCCAAGGAATATGAATATTTTGAATATTTGGTCATGCCTTTTGGCCTCACCAATGCCGCTGCGATTTTTCTACACTTGATTTTATTTATTTAGCGAATGCAAAGTCCTTAAGCCAAGCAGTTGCCTCCTGGTTTGCTGTATGGAGGGTGTGTAATCCTCCTTCCAGTCTTTGGAGCGGACAAACCTCTACACTTGATTAATGATGTTCAATGTGATTTCCTGGGTACCTTTGTATTTGTTTATCTGAATGACATTCTGATTTTTTTTCGTTCCCAAGCAGAGCACAAGGTCCATGTCCGCAGGATGCTGCAACAGCTTCTGTTGAAGGCAAAAAAATGTGAATTCCACACCACCTCCACCTCATTTTTGGGTTTCATTATTCTGACGATAAAATTAAACCAGACCCAAAGAAAATTCAAGCAGTCACTGATTGGCCCACACCCACCTCCAGAAAACAATTACAACAGTTCCTAGCATTTGCCAATTTTTACAGCAGGTTCATCTGGAATTACAGCTCTGTGGTTTCCTCTTTGACCCGTCTGACCTCCACCAAGGCCCAGTTTGTCTGATCAGATGAGGCTAACACTGCTTTCACCCAACTCAAAGCTAAATTCCCGGAAGCCCCAATTCTGACTCAGCCTGATCCTGAATGCCAGTTCATTGTGGAGGTGGATGCCTCGGATATTGGGGTGGAGGCAGTTCTCTCCCAGTGCTTGGTCACCGATCACAAGATCCATCCCTGCGCGTTTTTCTCTCGGTGCTTTTTGCCTGCTGAGAGAAATTTCGACATTGGTGACCGATAACTATTGGCTGTTAAGTTGGCATTGGAAGAGTGGCGTCATTGGCTGGAAAGGTCAGCTCAACCATTCTTAATGTGGACAGACCATAAGTGTCACGATCTGAGCACGGGGGGATCCTACCAAGCTCTGTCCCTTTGCCTTTTTTCTATATTTGTATGGTGTTGTATTTTTGAGTTCTTTTTTCCTCCTTGTCCTGTCAGGCAGCTAGGCAAGCAGAGCAGGGATCTGTCTCCCTTATTGTGCCAAAACAGATTTACTTTGCCAAGAGGAGCTTATACAGTACCTAATTATACATTGTATATTGTTGTAAACTCCTCCTGTAATAACTTTTCATACTTTCTTTTAATTATTTTACCCATGGAAGACCCGACAGGATGGGGAAGAGGGAAAGGAAGTGTGTGGAGGGGGAAAGAAAAGGGAAGGGAACAGACAAAAAGACAAACAAACCAACAACTAAAACAAACAAAAGACAAACTGCTTCTTCCACTGAAGATGTCTCAACACGAGTCTGGTTTCTGCACCTGTTAAAGGAGAGACACTTGTGCGTGTACGTCTGCGTGTGTATATATGAGACCGCGCGCCAAATAAGTGTGTGCATGTGAGTGGTTTGTCAGGAAACATACGAAGCGGGGGGCCGGCGGTTGCAGCAGCTCTCCCCCCAGGAACCCTGAGCAGGCAAGGCAGTGCCACCAACCCCCACAGGGCACAAACGTCCGAGGTAAGCAAGCCCCAGGAAAGCCAGGCATCCACTCCCGGAGGGACGATCGAGGGATGCCAGGCGGCCGGCGTGGTGAGCCCACACCCCCGGACCTGCCAGCCCCCCACCCCTCCAATGGGGCCAACGCCCGCCCCCAGGGTATTTTTGAGTTCTAATTCCTGTTATTTTATCTTTGGTTGATTTTCACATATTATGTATTGTTTCTTAGTATGATTGATTTTCCTGTTTACATTCATTGTAGTTTTGTTATTTACATATTTGGGTTTACTTGTCTTTATTTGGCATCACATCATATACGTATCCTATTGGGTTTTTCTCTCCCTCTCCGGGGCTGCAGCTGTCAGTGGCACTTCCGGGTTTTTGCTCTGTGGTGGGCGGTGCTCCTGTCAGTTGTCAGTCCTGTCTTCTTCCTCTCATTACTCCCAGCTGATCTCTGTTGTAATCATTGTTACCTCTTTCCCGTTCATGTGATTCACGCCTGCCGTCACTTGTTATCATTTGTTTCTGGCCCTGTGTAAGGGTTGTTATTTTCCTCCCTCATTGCTGGAGTCTCACATACTCATCTCCACCAGAACCCTTTCCCTGTTCTGGTGAGCTTTGTTCCTATTTCATCCGTTCGTAAGTTTGCTTTTTGATCAGTTTGTTTTTGTGTTGGTGCACTGTTTAGACTTTGTATTGTGGGCGACCCCCACAGCCTATGGACAAGCAGAGCGCTCAGCTGGAGCAATTAGCAGAACAGTGAGATGTATGGACTGATATCAATAGGCAGCCTCTCTTTGTCTAATCCCTGCGCCAGTAATCCTGCTATTGATATGTGTGACTCTAATGCAAATGTCCATGCCTTCCTGCAGTTACTGTGATGCTAATGTGCCATGCATGCATTGTCTAGCTGGGTATATAAGTCAACCATATCGCTTGCTCACCCTCTTTCTGATCACACGCATTGCCTGTTTGCTGACTAGAGACACAGGGCTCGCTCCAGCGCGCTCCCACAGCGCTGGAGCGAGTCTCGTGATGGAGGATGAAATAAACACCCTTTTAAACTTCAGTTCGCCGTGTCCTGCCTGCACTTACTCCGTGCCTCCACACTGGGTACCCCTTATTTCATCCGCCACAGTATTTTGTTTTTCAATAAATATCACAAACTGCAGTTCAGCATCTGGGTCTCTCCTCTCTGCCGTTCAGACAATTCATGACAATAAGGACCTCAAATATATCGGGACTGCCAAGAGACTAAACTCACCTCAATCCAGGTAGGCTCTATTTTTTGGCCAGTATAATTTCACCCTTACTTACAGACCCAGCTCCAAGCATGTTAAACCTGATGCTCTCTCCAGACAGTTTTCCCCTGATTCAGTGGTTCCAGTAGAGGATACCATTACCCCGGGCTCCGCCATTGTGGGAGCTATTACTTGAAACATTGAGCGGAGGGTGAGAGTGTCTCAGGTCTCCAATCGGGGGGTGGGGGGGGTGTCAGATGTTCGTTCCTGCAGCAGTGAAGGGGAAAGATTCACTGGCTGCACAAAATTTCCCTGTCATCTGAAGATAGCCAGTAGGGGTGGGTTCAAAAGATCGATACAACAATCTGGATCGAGCGACGTTTGACTGAGCCGATATCGATCCACAAAATCTGCGGTTCAATCTTGTAATATAATGCTTTTTTGTCTGTGAATGTCTGCCGAGTCTGATTGGGTCGAAACCGTGTCAGTGAGCCGGAACAGCAGCGAAGAACCAGAAACACCCGGAGCGCTAATGGAGCTAACAGCTAACAAGCTAATGGATATGCTAGTTCTTCTTCTGTGGTGTTAAAACGGTTCTCATCTGGCAAGAGTTCCCTGTGGCACACGTCTTTACTTGCGTGTTTACATGAGCGGAGCTGAAGTGCATTTCTTAATTTATCAACAAAAGTCACCGTAAAGACTATGCTCAACAATTTCGTAATATTTTTCATAAAGCAGGGATAAACGGTTTTGTACTATGCACAGCGCTGTGTTGGAACATAAAATCTACAGTTGATAAACACTTGAAATGGAAAGCGCAGAGAGACTGGCTGAAACTTGTGAACAGAGAGACTTGGAGCTGCTGAAATTGTAAGTAAAATATCATTTGTTTTAACATTTGTGTCGTAAATGAATAATTCATCCAGCATCGTGTTTTCTTTTACAAACTATGGATACAGTAGTTAACTGTTGGTTAAGCACTGTGAATAAATGCAGAATAAAAGTATATTTTATGAGATTATGGACTTCTAGCACTTAAGTGAGAGATATGAAGACAATAGTGAATCACAATAAAATGAAAAAGGCAGAATTAATAAAGGCTACAGTACGAGCTATTTTTACTCAATAGAACTAAACTGAAATGAACAAATCTTCCCAGGAAATGAACTGAAACCCTTTTCAAAAATTGAAAGTTAATCTGTAGTTAAAATATAAACAACAAAAAATAAAAGAAACTAAATTATTAAACCCTACCGTGGTGTGGGGATTTAAAAATATGATTGATTTCACTTTAAAATATATTCTCCTTTTCATCTCCCCCTTCAGATCTGTGAAGACTGGGTTTCCACTCTGATCTATCCTGCACTGAGATTTTCTGGAGGGAAGAGGTTGTCAGTGGAGGAGCCATCCCTGCTTGCTTGTGGATTTTAGCACAGAAGAACAGCTCAAATTTTTCAGGGGTCTTAGTTTTCAAATTCAAGATTCAAGAAGGTGCTGTCATAATTTTCTCCATACTCTAACATGCATTCAACACAATTTAGTTGTTGTAATGACTAATTCTTTTATTTCTTTTTTTAATTTAAATTCTCAGCAAGAATACAATGTTGGTCATTTTTTTGACAACTTTACTGAGCATTTAATTCTACATAAATCACTGTTTAACAGGATATTTTTTGGCAATCCTGTGCTTTTCTTGTGGTGTTTCATAGAATAGCATCACTATAAACTATGGAAAAAGCAACTACTTTAAAATCTGTGCTTCCTCACACAACTTATAGTGCAAAAAAACCTCTAAAAATGTCACAACTTTTGGGAAAAGCTCCCACAAATTCAGGCTTTTTGGGCCACATCAATCACAAAAACAGCTGACGAAATCCTGGAGGGACTGAAATACAGTGACATTATGTCTACATGCTTCATGCACTGAATTTGTTTACTGACTCTGGGTTGTTACCTTGACACTACACACCCTCTGCACTAAAGAAGGCACTAGTGAGCACTTTGTGAAATGATAAGTTAAATAATAAAAAGTGCATTACTGTAACTGATTTTGGGTCAGTTCTTTATGTGATAATTTATGTATTAACAAAGTTAGAGTATTCTTGGTACAATTTGCAGCATTAGGTCTCGGAAGATTTTTTTTTTCCTGGCAAGTAAAATGGCTATTAAAATGATAATTTCCCAGATCAAATTGGGATTGGATCGAATCAAATTGAATCGGAATTGAATCGATTCAGAATCTCAAGAATCAGAATCGAATCGATTCTGGAAATTAGGGATCGTTCCCAGCCCTAGTTAGCCAGAACCCTCGTTGCTCTTTGCCGCATCTTCTGGTGGCCGACCATGAATCAGGGCATGCGGGAACACATCAAAGCTTGTTCTCAGCGTTCTGCAGGCAAGTCCCTCACCACTCCTCCAGCTGGGTTACTCCATCCCCAGTCGCCCCTGGTCTAATATAGCATTGGACTTCATTTCCAGGCTGCCGACATCCAATGGTTACAAGTCATCCTGACCATCGTAGACAGGTTTTCCAAGGCTGCACACTTCATACTCCTATGCAAATTACCATCTGCTTTGGAGATGGCCAATGTGCTCACTACGCATGTTGTCAGGCTGCATGGCATCCCGGATGACATTGTGGTCCCCAGTTTGTGTTGCAGGTCTTGCGCACATTCTGTAAATCCATTGTGCCAAGGTCAATTTGCCATCAGGTTATCACCCTCAATCTAATGGGCAGTGTGAGCGGGCCAACCAGCAGCTGGAGGCCTTCCTATGATGTGTCATGACATCAGACCCTGCGTCATGGAGCACCTACCTGCCCTGGGTTGAATATGCTCATAATTCTGCCACTTCTGCCACCACAGGTTTCTCCCCCTTTGAAGCGTCACTGGGCTACAATCTTCCTCTCCTGTCCATCAGAGAGGAGGAGATCGCCGTTCCCAGTGTTGCCATCCACATGGACAGATGTCGCCGTTATTGGAGGGACACCAAAGCGGTGTTGCTCCGATCAAGGGAGGAAAACATTAAATGGGCCAACCGGAGGAAGACTTCTGCCCCTGCCTACAAAGTAGACAAAAAGATATGGCTGTCAACTAAGGACTTTCCATTGAAGTCTGATTGTAAGAAACTGGCTCCTCGCTTTGTTGGTCTCCATAGTGGCTGTTGTCAACTCTGCCTCTGTGCAGCTCAGCTTGCTGCCCTCTCTCAGCGTTAACCCTGTATTCCACGTTTCCCAGGTTAAGCCTGTTTTTGCCAGCTCCCTCTGTCCTTCATCCAAGCCTCCACCACCACTGGAGATGGTAGATGGAGGATTAGTCTATGGCAGGACTATTCAATTACAAAATCAGTTGGGTCACAATTTGAAATCAAGACATGTAACTGGGCCGCACATGTTCAGCGATCTGTTGAATATGACAAATTTCAAACCAACACAGATCAATATGATGAAAAATATTTTTTTTTTCTTTTTATTCATTGTCTTGGTTTTAAATGTATGCTTGGCACATGACAAAGGCACATCAAAAGTGTATAAAACACAATAACAGTGCTGGGGTTGAGCAGAACTTGATGTAGTAGAAATGTGTTTTTCTTCTTGAACAACAAATAAATAGAATGAAAAAAATAAAATTCTTTAAATAACCATTTTGGTCACATCTTACTCTGGCATATCTCAAAGTGCATAAAAAGTCAATGCGCACTGTTAGTAGCATAAACATTTGTTTCCCGTTTGAAATAAAATATACTACATCCTGGTCATAACTGACCTTGACACATCACAAAGTGCATTTAGCTGAATAAAAAATGAACTGTCAAACACTTCAATGCACAACACCCCCCCCCCCAAGAAAAAGTTGATAACATTAACAAACAATGCACATCCACTATTGTTTGTTTTGTTCTAAATCACCATGTGTGAATAGGAACCTCTTTTTATAACTACACATTCCGTTACACACATACTGTATATCAGTCCAGGCGGGGTTAAACCAATGATTTTCATCACCAATTTTATGCTTCAGAGTTGACAATGACATGTTTTAAGGTGCCTTCACACCAAATGCGAAATGGCAAAGACATGAATTCACCATCTGAATGAGTTTCAGACAGGCAAAGTCGCCTTTATAAGTTCTGCAGCTGTGCTCAACCTGCTGTTGAAATCCCCAAAATAATGTCATGCTTAGATTTACATTATCCGACAGGGGCTCACCTGAAAAAGTTGTCCCTACCTCCAAAACTTCACAAAATGATAGGCATTGTGGGCTATATTAATCATAGATCCCATAACCTACATATGTTTAAGCATGTGAGAGTGTTTAGTGATTACATATGTAAAGCGACTTCACACTTCAGAACAGGACAAAGGGTCTCAACCGCCAGTGAAGATCAAAGAGCATCCCAGGCACTGCGGTGGAGACCGGATGGGTTGCCCTGACCCCCCAGGGCCAGGTGGAGGAGTACGAAGACAAAAGAGGGGATTAAGATAGTGAGGGATGTCAGCTTTTGATATGCATGTCTTTTGTTATGGGCGAGTATAAGTTCGTAGAGCCGAAGGTGTTCGCTCTCTTACTTCTTCTGCTGCTGCACCTAGATGAGACTTGTTAGAGGAGCTGATAATAAACTTTGGTTTATGAATCACATCGCCTCGTTATTTCAAGCTCCTCTACAGGCATTTACGTTGCTAGCCTGCTAGCCTTGTTAGCATGTCCGTGGCAGGAGTCCGTGGGTAAATAACAACAACATCCAGATTCAGCTGAAGATCTCCCAGTCCTTCATTCTCCAGGTGAGTGTCAGTCTCATTTTCAAACTAGTTTACTCTCCAATATTGATACTTTCACTCCGATGACGGCAGAATTTCAAAGCTAGCGCTATCCCTCGGAAGCGAATGCTCGATTTCGCATGTGCTCGCCTCTTTCCACTGACTTTGTATATATTTACTACTTCCGGCGCCACACAGGCTGCCTTTTTGTAACAGTGGATCAATTTCTTCATATTTCTATTTATTATCTGGCTTCTCTTGCTAATCTTTCTGATCCGGCGACACCTTATCCATCACGGATGGACACATACAGTAGATCACCCAAATGTCTCCTGAGCCGGCAGACGAAGCCACTGTTTTTAGCAGGATACTTTACAGCAGAGACCAGCTATTAGCACTTAGCCGGACCAAGATGCTAGCGCAAGACTTCAACATACTGGATGAAATAAGACCGAAACGACGTGGATGCCGTGCTGGAGCAAGACGGCGGGCGAGAAATATAAGGTACAGACCCGTCCTTCCATCCGTTATTATGGGGAATGTACGATTGCTACTCAATAAGACTGACGAGCTAGCGGCTATCTCCTGCTACGAGAGCGTCTTCAGAGAGATTAGCATAATGTTGTTTACTGAGACGTGGCTAACAGAACTAGCAACAGATGCTAACATCGAACTGGAGGGTTTCCATGCAATACGGGCAGACCGGACACCGGACAGTGGGAAGGCAAGGGGCGGAGGAGTGATAATGTATGTCAATAACAGCTGGTGCAGACCGGGACATATCACGGTTAAACAACAACACTGCAACAAAGACAATGAGTTGCTAGCTGTTAGCATGTGGCCTACCTATCTCCCTAGGGAATACTCACACGTGATCTGCATTGTTATTTATGCAAATCCGACAGCAAACGCTGGGACAGTGCGTGACGCCATTCACTCAGTAACTGGCAGGCTGCTGACAGAACACCCAGATGCTCTTCTCCTCATCTCAGGTGATTTCAACCATATTTCACTGTCCCCCATTCTACCCACGTTCACCCAGTATGTCACATGCCACTCTAGAGACAATAAAACACTGGACTTATTCTATGCTAACACTAAGGAGGCGTACACCTCATCACCACTCCTCCCACTCAGGAGATCGGATCACAACTTGGTTCATCTCCTGCCAGTGTACAAACCCCTAGTACACAGACAACCTCCGGTTATGCACACGTTGAAGTTATGGTCTGAGGAGGCAATGGACGCTCTAAAGGACTGTTTTGAAACCACTGCCTGGGAGCAGCTCTGCGATCCACATGGTGAAGACATCGATGGCCTCACTCACACCATCACAGACTACATCAACTTCTATGTGGACAACACCGTACCCACCAAGACCATACGGTGTTGCTCGAACAACAAACCCTGGATCAACCCTGAGATTAAAACACTTCTAAGAGAGAAGAAGAGGATCTTCAGGTCGGGGAACAGGGAGATGCTGAAGTCCGTACAGAGGGAGCTGAGGAGGAAGATCAGAGAAGGCAAGGACAGCTTCAGGAAGAAGATGGAGGACAAGCTGCAACACAGCGACATCGGCGGGGTCTGGAGAAACCTTAAAACCATCTCTGGGCTCCAGAATACCTCCTCCCAGGCCACGGGGGACAGGGAGTGGGCGAACAATCTGAACCTGTTTTTTTAATAGGTTTGACCAACCGCCCTCCCCTCCGACTGCACACCAACCATTGCTGCCTCTAAAGTCATCGAGACCTGCTGTCCACACCCCACTCTACCAACACCCCCCCACTCCCAGCACACAGCCCCCCAACCTGACCCTCACTAAGACCAAGGTGAGGGCGGAGCTGAGGAAGATCAAGGCGAGGAAGGCCTTGGGACAGGACGGCATCAGCGCAAAGCTCCTCAAGTCCTGCACAGACCAGCTGTGTGGGATTGTGGAGCACATCTTCAACCTGAGCCTGAAGCTGGGGAGGGTACCACAGTTGTGGAAAACATCTTACCTGTACCAAAGACTTCCCACCCCAAAGACCTGAACAGCTACAGACCAGTGGCCCTGACGTCTCACATGATGAAGACCCAGGAGAGACTGCTCTTTGCTCACCTCTGCCCCCTGGTGGGACCAGCGATGGATCAACTCCAGTTCGCCTACCAGCATGGCATTGGGGTGGAGGATGCAGTGATCTTCTTCCTTCACCGTTCCCTGTCCCACCTGGAGAAGCCCGGGAACGCAGTGAGGATCATGTTCTTTGACTTCTCCAGTGCTTTCAACACCATCCAACCGATGATCCTGAAGGATAAGCTGCTGTGCACAGGGGTGGACCAGCACCTGTCATCATGGATCCTGGACTACCTCACTAACTGGCCTCAGTTTGTGAGAATCCAGGATTGTGTGTCTGAAACGATCATCGGTAGCATGGGGGCCCCCCAAGGAACGGTTTTGGCTCCCTTCCTGTTCACCCTTTATACTTAGGACTTCTCACACAACACAACACACTGCCATCTACAGAAGTTCTTTGATGACTCTGCGATCGTCGGCCTCATCTCCAACGGAGATGAAGCTGAGTACAGACTTATCCAGCACTTCGTGGACTGGTGCCATCAGAACTGCCTCCAGATCAATGCGAGGAAAACTAAGGAGCTGGTGGTGGATTGCAGCAGGCAAGGACAACCCCTCACAGCACCAGTAAACATCCAGGGAACAGACATTGAATGAATGAATGAATGAAAGAATGAATCTTTATTTCGGATTAAAAGTAAAGATTAAAAAGAAACAGAATAATATAACAAAGGGGAAAAAATCCAACAAGGTCAAATTAAACAATAACTCCTCTAATTATACAGTTCAACATAAGTTATCCGAAATGGGTGATGGCTGAAGCCGCAGCTTATACTGCCCACCCATATTCCATCCAAGAATTCAAAAGAAAAACAAAACAAGAGCTATTACAATTCGGAACAAAGCTAAGACAAAATGTGACAAAAAAAACTAAGCAACAACACAACACAGGCTGGATATGACAATCCTTATGTGATTTTACATGTCATCTTGTATATATGTTTGAAGTATTTCTTCCTTTAGTTTTTGTTTAAATTGTCCAAGCGTTGTACATGATTTTAATTCAGGTCCAAAATCGTTCCATAATCTGACTCCTTGCACTGAAACACAGTGTTGCTTGGTGGTAGTTCTCACTGAAGGTTTTTGAAATATACATGTTCCTCTGAAATGATATTGTTTCTCCCTTGTTTGGAACAGCTTTTGGATATTTGCGGGCAGTGATAGATTCTTCACTTTAAACATTATTACTGCAGTTTTAAAGTCAACCAGATCTTTCAACTTGAGAGCTTTTAATTTAAGAAAAAGTGGGTTTGTTGGTTCCCTGTAAGCAGCTTTGTTTATTATTCTAATAGCTCTCTTCTGAAGCATAAAGACCGGATATATGTTTGTTTTATATGTATTTCCCCATACTTCAGTACAATATGTCATGTATGGGAGTATTAATGAATGATACAAAGTATATAATGTGGGTTGATTCAGCAAATATTTTGCTCTGTGTAGTATTGCGATTGATTTAGATATTTTACCTTTAATATAATTAATATGTGACTTCCAACACAGTTTATTATCAATTATTACTCCAAGAGGCTGCTTACGGCTGCACGGTGGCGCAGTGGTTTAGCACTGTGGCAGCACAGTTTTACCCTCGGCCGGGGGATCGCGGGGATCGTGGGTTCGATCCCTGCCCCCGACCAACAGTGAGCTGTGTGGAGTTTGCATGTTCTCCCTGTGTTGCGCGGGTTTACTCCGGAATTTCTCCGGTTTCCTCCCGCACACCAAAAACATGTAGGTTTAGGGCGCTCGCGCACGCAGCGACCAGCAGCCGGTGGCTTGTCACCAGACTGCAAACCAAATCTACCTACGGGTACAAATAAGTAACAAAAAAAAAAAAAGAAATTTAGTTTCAGATACCCTTTCAATCTCTACACCATTTACACTGAGTTTAGATACTAAGTTGTTGTGATGGTTGTTAAAAACTATAAAGTTTGTCTTACTTAAATTGAGCGTTAATTTGTTTGAATCAAACCACAGTTTAAGCTTTCCTAATTCCTTTCCGAGTGTATCCAAAAGTTGTTCCAAATTGCTTCCATTGCATAATAGATTAGTTGAGCTGGTCACATCCTACAAGTACCTGGGTGTTCATCTGAACAATAAACTAGACTGGTCACACTATACTGACGCACTCTACAAGAAGGGACAGGGCAGGCTGTTCCTACTGAGGAGGCTCAGGTCTTTTGGTGTACAAGGGGTGCTCTTGAAGACATTCTATGACACGGTGGTGGCATCAGTCATCACTTTTGGAGTGGTCTGCTGGGGCAACGGCATTACAGCAGCCGATAGGAAGAGACTGAACAAACTAATCAAGAAAGCTAGCTCTGTCCTGGGGCAACGCCTTGACCCAGTGGAGGAGATAGGGGAGAGAAGGATGGTGGCTAAACTGTCATCTCTGCTGGAGTCCGAGTCCCACCCTATGCAGGACATACTGAACGCACTGGGGAGCTCATTTAGCAGTAGACTACATCATCCTAGGTGCGCAACCGAGAGGTTTCACAGGTCCTTCCTACCTACGGCTGTCAGACTGTATAACCTAAGCAGGGCTGCTCGCAGAGATAGCAAAAAAAACGTGACGACCTAATAGTACTGAATGCAAAAGACGCAACAGACTTACACAAATGGTCCCCTCCAGTATACAACTAGGACAATATCAGTCGCTATGGAGGGTGACAATATGTATGGGTGCAAATTCATACCATGTAGGGTAACTAAATAGACGGTTATGCTGTTTATTCCATCTAGCTACAATGCTCCGCACTGTGTGTATATACTGTATATTTACATATTTATGTGTACATACAGTATGTATATTCACTGCTCTTATTTTCTTATCTTCTAAATTATTGCTCTGAGTGTTGCTATCCCTGTGCTGTTGCAATCCTGGAATTTCCCCATTGTGGGACTAATAAAGGCTTATCTTATCTTATCTTATTTGCCCCACCCAGTCGCATTTGGCGTAGGCTTGGTATCTTGCCACTAGCACTGTTAGCCACAGTCATAGCCCACACTTCAAAACAGTCATATCCTCATTACCATTACTTACCTTTTCCTCTGCTCTCTCCTCCTAGGGCTGCCAGACTCTCTAACCCTGCTAAAATAATAATTATTTCAATAAAACGATTGTTAAACTTCCGTTTTGTTTCAAATTGTGTCTGCTTTTGGATCTGTTAACACCAACCTTGTCAAAAATAATGCCTAATCTATAGTGTTACGATTTCCCTGTGCATTTTTACGCAGCGCACGGAGGAAGGAATTAAACCCACTCGCTGGAGTATATTGTGCGTGTTTATTACAAAAAGTGCAAACAGTATAAAATAACAAGTGGGCAGATATGTGAACAGGATTAACAAGGAAGTCCTCCAGAACGCTCTACAGAAATCGGTGAGTAAACCCAAAGAATGTTCCACGGCACAAGCAGACGGAACTGCGGCAGGGGAACAGAGAAGGAGCCCGGAAAAGGAACCGTCTGGAAAGCTGGACGGTGGGGCGAAACAGTAGATACTCACAGTTCAGGAGCTGTCCGAGTAAGACCAGGAAAATCCAAGGAAAAAACAACCAGTTGTGAATAATCCTACATACACTGAGGGGAGCAGCAACAGTGTAGGACTGCACAATGATCCAACAATCTCTTCCAACAGATGAAGGGCTAAAATAGTGCCAGGCCTAATGAGGAAAGCGATTGCCGGTGAGAGTAATGAGCGAGAAAGCGGGAGCGAGTGGCCAGGACTGAGTGGAAACACATGTGCGTGTAGGCATAGTGAGGCAGACGGGGAGTGTCAGTGTGTGAGTGAATGCAGGAGGATCTGAGCATGTAGATGGAGATGAATGGGTGTGTGTGTGTGTATGCAAGGTGTGCATGAGAGTAAGAATGAGAGTAAGTGTGTATATGTGTGTGAGTAAGGGAAACCCAATAATAAGACACAGCTGATGACACTGACGGGAGGAGGAGGCGTGGCTAAGCTGTCAGAGAGCCGAACGACCCAAGAGGCTCCCTGAGAGTGCCTGATGGAAAATAAGAGGCAACAAAGCTACAGCCTCATAGACTGGGTTTGAGACCATCAAACCCAAGTTCATGACACAATAGGTTAAACTCCTGTTGTAAGTTTGTGATGAAAATGGATGTCATTAAATATAAAAAAAAACATTCAGTATTTCATCATATTATAATAATTAAACTGACAGGTAAGAATACTTTGGGTAAGACAGGTAAGAATACTTTCATTAGATTATAACCATTATACAGTGCATCCAGAAAGTATTCACAGCGCTTCACTTTTTCCACATTTTGTTATGTTACAGTCTTATTCCAAAATGGATTGAATTCATTTTTTTCTCAAAATTCTACACACAATACTCCATAATGACAACGTGAAATTTTTTTTTGAGATTTTTGCAAATTTATTAAAAATAAAAAACTAAGAAATCACATGTACATAAGTATCCACAGCCTTTGCTATGAAGCTCAAAATTGAGCTCATATGTGTCCCGTTTCCACTGATCATCCTTGAGATGTTTCTACAGCTTAATTGGAGTCCACCTGTGGTAAATTCAGTTGACTCGACATGATTTGGAAAGGCGCACACCTGTCTATATCAGGTCCCACAGTTGACAGTGCATGTCAGAGCACAAACCAAGCATGAAGTCAAAGGAATTGTCTGTAGACCTCCAAGACATGATTGTCCCAAGGCACAAATCTAGGGAAGGGTACAGAAAAATTTCTGCTGCTTTGACTGCCCTAATGAGCACAGTGGCCTCCATCATCCGTAAATGGAAGAAGTTCAGAACCACCAGGACTCTTCCTAGAGCTGGCCAGCCGTCTAAACTGAGTCATCAGGGGAGAAGGGCCTTAGTCAGGGAGGTGACCAAGAACTCGATGGTCACTCTGTCAGAGCCCCAGCATTCCTCTGTGGAGAAAGAAGAACCTTCCAGAAGGACAACCATCTCTGCAGCAATCCACCAGTCAGGTCTGTGTGGTAGAATGGCCAGACAGAAGCCACTCCTTAGTAAAAGGCACATGGCAGCCCGCCTGGAGTTTGTCAAAAGGCACATGAAGGACTCTCAGACCATGAGAAATAAAATTCTCTGGTCTGATGAGACAAAGATTGAAATCTTTGGCATGAATGCCAGGCATCGTGTTTGGAGGAAACCAGGCGATGCTCATCACCAGGCCAATGGTGGTGTCAGCATCATGCTGTGGAGATGTTTTTTCAGTGGCAGGAACTGGAAGACTAGTCAGGATAGAGGGAAAGATGAATGCAGCAATGTACAGAGACATCCTGGATGAAAACCTGCTCCAGAGCACTCTTGACCTCAGACTGGGGCAACAGCTCATCTTTCAGCAGGACAACAACCCTTAGCACACAGCCAAGATATCAAAGGAGTGGCTTCAGGACAACTCTGTGAATGTCCTTGAGTGGCCAAGCCAGAGTCCAGACTTGAATCCAATTGAACATCTCTGGAATGATCTGAAAATGGCTGTGCACCGACGCTTCCCATCCAACCTGATGGAGCTTGAGAGGTGCTGCAAAGGGAAATGGGCGAAACTGCCCAAAGATAGGTGTGCCAAGCTTGTGGCATCATATTCAAAAGGAATTGAGGCTGTAATTGCTGCCAAAGGTGCATCAACAAAGTATTGAGCAAAAGCTGTGAAAACTTAAGTACAGTACATGTGAGTTCTTAGTTTTTTTTATTTTTAGTACATTTGCAAAAATCACAAAATAACTTTTTTTTCACATCGTCATTATGGGGTATTGTGGGTAGAATTTTGAGGAAAAAAACCAAATTCAATCCATTTTGGAATAAGGCTGTAACATAACAAAATGTGGAAAAAGTGAAGTGTTGTGAATACTTTCCAGATGCACTTAACTCTGTCTTGCAAAATAATAGAAAATCTCAGTGCATGCTGTGTTTCCTTGTGTGCCTGTCAGCAGAAATAAGCCGGCGATTATAAAGCCCGCTGCTGAAATAAGATAAGATAAGATAAGATAAGCCTTTATTAGTCCCACAACGGGGAAATTCCAGGATTGCAACAGCACAGGGATAGCAACACTCAGAGCAACAATCAGAAGGCAAGAAAAAAAAACCCAAGCAAGCAAGAGCAGCTAATATACATATGTACATATTACTATAAAATATATATATACACACACACACACACACAGTGCAGAGCATTGTAGCTGGATGGAATAAATATATGAATATATAAACACACAGTGCAGAGCATTGTAGCTAGATGGAATAAATATGTAAATATATAAACACCCACAGTACGGAGCATTGCAGCTAGGTGGAATAAATATGTAAGTATATAAACACACACAGTGCGGAGCAATGCAGCTAGATGGAATAAATATATAGATATATAAAAACACAGTGCGGAGCATTGTAGCTAGATGGAATAAATATATAGATATATAAATATGAACACACCCAGTGCTGAGCATTGTAGCTAGATGGAATAAATATGTAAATATATAAACACACACAGTGCAGAGCATTGTTGCTAGATGGGATGAAACAGCATAACCCTCTACTTAGTTATCCTACATGGTATGATTATGTGCCCATACATATTCTCACCCTCCATAGCGACCGGTATTTTCCTAGTTGTATGCCGGAGGGGACCATTGTGTAAGTCTATTGCATCTTTTGCATTTAAAAACTATTAGTTTGTTACGTCTTTTTGCTATCTCTGCGAGCAGCCCTGCTTAGGTTGTACAGTCTGACAGCCGTTGGTAGGAAGGACCTACGAAACCTCTCGGTTGTGCACCTGGGATGATGTAGTCTGCTGCTAAATGAGCTCCTCAGTGCATTCAGTACGTCCTGCATAGGGTGGAACTCGGACTCCAGCAGAGATGACAGTTTAGCCACCGTCCTTCTCTCTCCTATCTCCTCCACCGGATCAAGGCGCTGCCCCAGGACAGAGCTAGCTTTCTTGATCAGCTGTGATCAAGAAATAGCATTAGCATTTATAGATGAAATAGCATTAACAATGCGTTTCTGATGACAGACCTGCCTCTTGCAGGTCAAATGCACATTGATATGAAATGCACCAAAATAACAATGTGCTGAAATTGCACCACTGTCATACCTCTTTTAAAGGGGTCATTGACTGCACTTTTTCCACATTTTAATAGCTCACTCATGTCTTAATGAAGTGTTTGTAACATATTTTGTTCACATTTTCTTTAATTTTTTAAATTATTGAAGCAACTTTGTTTTTTTATTGCTCCTGGCTTTCTTGAAATGCTCTTATTTAAAGCCTATCACTTTAAGAAACATCCTTCAACTATTCAACTCCGCCCTCCCTCTTACGTTAGTTAGCCATTAGCTGACTAGCTTCTAGCCTCCTTCTAGCTTGAATGAGCAGCACTGGTTCACTGATCCACAGTCATTTTTGAGTATCTCGCGTAATTCCGGCCCATCTCTCAACAACCTCGCCAGGATGCCACACCCAATCGCCAGCACCGTGTGCTGGGCAACCTACTGATCGCTGCAACCCAAGGCTGCTAGCCGAGCCGAGATGCTGAGCCATGGTATCTCAAAGGGCAATCTCTTGCTCCGCAGTATTCCGCTTTTCTCCCACGGCCAGCTGGTGGATGCCCCATCACGAAGCGGCTCCCCTATGTTGCCTGCCAGAGTAGAGCGGAGTTGCACGGAGCCCCAGAAGATGGTGGGGGAGCTGGCCGTGAGAGCCAGCAGCTCCAGGCAGCAGCCTTGGATTGTGCCGTAGGTGGTTGCCGTGACCGGCACGCCGGTAACCTGCTGTGGAATCACGGTGAAACCACTGGGAGACGGGCCAGAGTGACGCAAGGTATATTGTGGACTGGTGAACCAGGTGGTAACAGGGATGGTTATTAGGGTGACTAAGATCTAAAGAAAATAACAATATAAGCCACGCTTGGTTCAAGCTTACTGGTACCAGTGTTAGCTTGGGGGCTAATAGCTCAGGGGCTACCTTTAGCACCGCTTCTATCTACATGACACACAGCTAGACGGGCCAATAACAGAGCAGTGGGCAGGTCTCAAGGACGGCGGTGGGTTGGCTTTTTCCAAACATGATGTATACGATTTAGACAAACGTCAAAAACGTTTCTGGTGTTTCTGGGAGAGAAAAATGACAAATTTTGGGACAATTAGGTGACCAGTAAACTCATTTCACACAAACGCACAATTTCACACAAACAACCTACAAACGCACCATTTTTCAGTCAATGACCCCTTTAAATAAGTCTCCACCTTGCAGCATAAAGCAGAAGCACCGTTAACAGGTACTTAGATGGTGTGATGCAAAGCATGAAAACCAGATTATGTGCATCACAGCCTCATAGCGAACAAGCCATTACACCCTTCCTTTGATCCACTGCAACCCCCCCACTACCAGGGGAAAAAAAAAAAAAAACAAGTTTGGGAACCAGAGGTTAAAAATGTAATCAAAGGTGATAAACACATTGGAGCTGTAACTGTATGCATTTGCTCAACAAATTTAATGAAAAACAATGGTCTACTCCTGTAAAAAAATGCTTATGACTCAGACCTCTTTCATAAATGTATTTTCATGAATTTATGAGAAATGTGTTGTTAAATGTCGATAATGTGTTTGCTCATAATTCCTGTTTTTATATGCCCAATGACCAAAAAGGAAACACTGCTGCATATTGAATCAGACACGGTGCCAGCTCTGCTATTGGCCTAGAAATGATCTAGTTATCAGGGCTGCGTGTCATACAAAGCAGCACCTGTGAATTTCTCACACTCACCCTTCTGACAGATATTCAGTTTAAGATGCCACGTGTTAGGCAATGAAAATTACTTCAAGCCACAATTTGAATTTACTAATTCACGGGAAAATCCATTGGAACTACCTACAAGCTTAAGATTCAGTAACATTTCACTGCTACTTGAAAATGGCTTTGCGACAAATTGGTTTCCTCCTCCAGTGTTACCTGACATTGGGTGCAGGCATGTATTTTATGCTTGGAGAGCAGGAGGTAAAATGCATCATTGAAGAGATCCCTGAAGACACGCTGGTAACTGGTGAGTTGTAGACAGAGAATCGTTCTAATGGGTACTGTACCATCAGTGTCCGTGCATCTAGAGTGTGCTATTAAATGTGGTATTAAATGCACACCTCTTAACAGAAGTTGCAAACATTAGGATTTGTGTTGTGCTTTGTAGCAACAGTAAAATACTGAGCAATAAAGAGTTATTTCTCAAGTGAATTTCTTTTCCTGTGGAGGGATCTTAGAACACAGAGAAGAGATCCACTGTCTTGAATTACGCAACAATATTTTTCTGCTCTATTATTCTCTCCATATGACAAAAAAAGAAAATGAACCAAAAATCTAATACCGCACATGGCATTTCATATGTGTCTGAAACACTGCGAAAATCATTATCACAAATATTTCCAGTGTTGTTTTGTTCTTGAAAACTTATGCACAGTATGTATATACGCATGCATATTTGCGTCTACTTCCTCACTCACCTCTCAGACTCTTGCTTCTAGGTCATTTCTTACTGGAGCCTTGGGATCTGAAGGGTGTCTCACACTCCCCTCACCTTGGTGTCACTGTAACAGTCAGAGACCCAAACCATGAGGTACTGCACTCGTACATGAGAAGGTGTCACCAAGCTAAGTTTCTGAAGATTGACACTGGACAGTTACAATATTTTCTCACACCTGGAGTTCATAATTATGCCTCGGTGAAACAAGCCATTCGGTAGTCAATGCGTCTGTGTGTGTGTGCATGTGTATCCGCAGACAAACACCAAGGCATAGCACCCCTGATGCTTTTATTTTTCCCAGTAATCTGGTCACAACATTAATTGTATTACTCCGGTTCTAAAAGCCTGAGTACCATACCATACCAAATTTATTTATAAAGCACATTTAAAAACAACAAAGTTGACTAAAGTGCTGCACAGTAATAAATAACCTAAAGTACATATAGACAAAAGATAAGTAAAAGGCAATAAAAACAAAACATGCAGCAGAAAAAGAAGCAACTCACAAGTGTAAAAATAAAATGCCAAACACAGCAGACAAAAAAATTAATAAAATAAAGGCAGATTTTGTGGTAGTAATCTACCACAAAATCTGCCAGCAATACTTGAACACATTAAACCCTGAGAGTATGTTTCTCTCCTGTTTTTTAGGTTGTGATGTCCAAACGCTATGGAAAATCCGCCAAATTCACCTTTACATCCCATGCTTCTGGTCAGCACTATTTTTGCTTCCAAACCAACTCCACAAGATTTGCCGTCTTTGCTGGAGAAAAGCTGGTAAGTCCTGCAGACAGATGACAAAAACCACTTAGTCAAATACAGACGTTAACATTGAGAACCACATGACTCTGAATTTTCCCCAATTTTTCCAATACAGAAGCTACATTTGGATGTTCAAATGGGTGAGTTCTCAACTGACCACCAAGCTGACAAGACCAAAGACAGCATGGAGATTCTGGAGAACAGCCTCAGACACCTAACGGAGCAGATGGTGTACATCACCAGGCAGCAGGAGTACCAGAGGGTAAACAAGATTTCATAAAATTTTTATTAAAAAAAAACTATAAGACACAGCCTGATCCAACACACAAACCGGGCAATGCACAAAAAAGTGCATCCATAGATATTAGATGAAAGCCACTTCAACTTTTTACTAAACAGTACTGTGAAAATGTATTTGCCCCCTCCCTGATTTCTTGTATTTTTGTACATTTGTCATACCTAGAGGTGCATCTCAATAAATTCTATTTATCTGAGGAGTCTGTGGTGTGGGTGTGTTGGGGGCGTTTAGGGGTGGCTGGCTTTCCGGAACAGTAGACTCCATGGATTTCAAGATGGTGCTTTTGACCCTTGGATGGTCACAGTCTTGTTTTTTTTTTTTGAGGAGGCTGCTGCTTAAGTTTTGTTTTTTTTTGCCATTGTGTTTTTCTGTTGTTTGGGCTTCATGGATTAATTTCCTCATGTTGCCTACTCCTCACATGCCTGTGGAGGCAGACATGGTTGTTCTACGCCGTCCAATGTGATGACATCATTCTCTGTATCGTCACAGCAAACCGTCACTCCTGACTGTCCGCTGTAACATTATTTTACCAGATGTAAATATTAACTTTATTTGCTGATACCGATAATGCGCCAATATATATTGCGCATCCCTGTCAAAAAGGATTGAAATATTTCAGCGTGTGTACTGAATACTGAATGTGTAAACGTTTTTTAAACTATTTTGCAATTTTTTTTTCACAATCTCCTAATTTACTAAGATGTAATACTATATTACACATTATGTCTCCAACCCATAACCATTTGAGATCATATCTGTACAGAGGAAATGTACTGTATCTATATTATCATCATCATAGCAGTCTGTCGGGGGCGACAATGACTATTTCATTTAGGTCAGATCAGATTCCACCATGCAGCTCTGTCCTTCACCTTCCACTGCCAGGAACTCCTGACCTTGTTAACCCGGGCGACGTCCGAGCCGGTATGAGTTGCTTTCGGACTGACCATTTCATGAAACTGCTTGCAAAGTATTTGAGTATCACTAGCTTTTGCTGGACTAGCGGCACATTCTTGGCAGATGGAGGCATTATCAGTGGCAAGGACAGGCCAAGACAAACTGACTCCAGTATCTGTTGCAGTGACTGACCAGATGATAGGTTTGTTTATCTCTGCTCTTTGTGTAGTGCATGTCACGATGCACTGACTGGCAAAAGTTAGTGCAACGCTTTTTTATTGTATGTACTTCAGAGAGGAATTTCCCTTGTGGGGACTGGGAAAATGTTATATTGCTGGGTGGTCTTGAAAAACATGCCCCCCAAAAAGTGTTGGGCACATAAACATTTCCAACAGCTCACATCTCTTCCTTCTGTCTTTTTTATGTCACCTGTTGCTTTGTAGGAGAAGGAGGAGCTGTTCCGTCAGATTAGCGAGAGCACCAACGGAAAAGTGTTATGGTGGGCTGTGGTGCAGACTGCTATTTTGCTGTCAGTTGGATTCTGGCAGATCAAACGACTCAAAGACTTCTTCATCGAAAAGAAACTCGTCTAGCAATGTTTGTTACTTGTGTAATATTGGGGTCACACACGTATAGATAGAGGTGGGTAAAGAAGCCTGGAATTTTACTCAAGTATTCTTACTTTGTGTTCATAAGTACTCAAGTATAAATAAGACTGGTCACAAAAAACAGTTGTGTAAGAAAGTCTCAACTCAAAAGTTTATTGAGGGAGTATTTTTTTTTTTATCAAGTTTATTCTTTTCAACAAGGGACAAGGTGCTTGCCTGAATGGAAAAAAAAACAACAACGACCCAGAACTAGTCATATGTATGTATCATCTAATGCAATCCAAAATGTATCACAAAGAAACAGCAGACAGAAATAAATGTTAATATTTCCCGAAGAACAACGAAACCATGACCGGCTCTGATTTCAATGGCATAAATTCACTCACACGCACAAACCAAAACTGCACCCATTTTTGGCACGCAGAAGTTACGTCAGTTAAAAACGAGCACATTTCTACCACCCACACATGTTCATCGGGGCTACACGGTTCCGCTGGACAAAATCATCTTTCCGTTTTTGAGAGAGCCGAGACCACAGAGGGGGAAAGGATCTCTGAACGTTTCGGTGCACACTGCACACACAAACGCAGTATAAATCAGAGAAGTCTAAAACAACTCAAAGACTCTGACCAAATGTAACTTTTTGTTTTTTCCCTATGAATGTACGGTTTTGACGGGGGAAGCCCTGAGTACGTGTAGAATTAACTAGTTACTTCCCACCTCTGGACATAGCTGTATTCCACAAATGCACACAAAAATGAATATGTAAAAGTCATTCACAATGTAATGAAAATAAAAGCTGTTAAAAGTGGAAGTGTTTTGTTATTATTCCTCACCTTATCGATATCTTACCTCGCATTCAAATGTGCATGCACACAGCACTGCATTTAGCCAGTTATGCTAAATGGAATATGCCGAAAACCAAACTGGCAACTCTGCACGCTAATATATAATTTTTTAGTAGAAAAATCCTACATGGAATCATTCTTTTTTAACCACTAAGCAACCACTCGCCATCCTAAAGGTAAAGTTAATCCTACGAGACCACTGCAGTAAAAATAAGCTGGTATAACTTGTCATCAGAGCGAGAAAGGAAAGCTAACGTAAGCTAAATTGCCTTAGCTTAGCAACCGACATAGGTTTCCATGGTGATAAATCAAGTTAATGCACCAAAATATTTTGATTGAGTTATCATATTTCGTATAATATAATGTAAATACAACTAGAGTTTTAACGGTCAAAGTAGGTGACATCTGGAATGCAGCTATTTAAAAATAATTTTAACTTTAGCAAGCTTATGTTAGCAAAGAAGGTTAGCTAACATAGCTGGTTAACTTGACGCTCATCTTCTTGCAGGTGTTCAAATGTCTTGCTGGATCTGCTGCAACTCCTGCTTTCTTTCCCCCAGTGCTGACCGCCGCCTGGGTTTCTCAACCTGTGGCCATGTCATCTGCAGTGTCTGTTATCAGAAAGGTAGAAATGTGACTTAAAAGCCACACCAATGCAGCCCTGAAGTGATCTTCATGACATGTTGTGCCATTCTGGGTTTGGGTTTGGGGGTTTTTCCAAGCTATTTTGGCTGTGTTGAATGAATATAGCTCGAACTTGCCAGAGGATAATCATTTAAAAAAATTCAGGACTGTGGTCTCAGTTCCTTAAGTTAGCTTAAAATGGCTAAGCTGCACAAGAAACGGCACATTTGATCCTCGTGACAAAAACGGTCCCATTGAAAACCATTGAAAATGACATTTATGATCCCAAATTTATCATAACATAAACTAATGCATTCCTTTAAGTTAAGATTTAAAATTTTGGACTACTAGCTTTTAATTTTATATGTGTCCGTCAGATGGCGCTATTTGCCATTCAAAGCATGCAACAAAATTTCACACTTTTACTGTTTTCTGCAAAAAAAAAAATAATGCATGAAAATCAATGTTGCTACCAATCACTGGCCCATCTTAGCGCCTAATAATAATAATTGACTACTTATTGAAATGTATTTTATAAAAATTATTTTATTTTTTTGTTTTTTTTTTCTATAAAAAACAGTGAAATTTTGTAAACATACTGGCCTTTAAAGGGTTAAAATTTCAAAAAATATAATTATTATTTGATATTTATATTTCAGGCTGAAGTAGTTTTAAAAGACTGACTCATTTAAAGTGGAAAAAAATATTAATATATAATATTTTATGGCAGTATTTGGGAAGGTGGCAGTTTTTGTCCTGATGGTAAAATGCATTTTTTTAAGGATTGCTTAAGGGTTAAGCACAATATTCTGGTGGGAAATGGCAATCCCTGCACGTATGATTAAAGCATGATTAGGCAGGGACATCTGTTGGGCTTTTAGTGGCATTGCAGCAGTTGGACAGTTAGTTGCTAAATTTGAAAAAATTTCAAGCCCTGTCAAGACCAAAGTTGTTCTTCTAGGAGTAAACCTAGAAGAACAACTGTGGTCTTGACAGACCGCTGAGGTTACCGCTCTGCAATGGCCACTTTGACAGGTGGGATATTCTATTATATGTCTATGTAGTGTCTACAAAACACAACTGAGGTAATAAGCCCACTGCATTTGGAAGAAAAAAGCAGTATATCTACAATAAAGTCAATTTATAAGAAAAAAGTCACATGTTTATCATTAAGCAAGTCATAAATATATAAAATTAAGGCAGTGGAGGAAGTTTGTAAGAAAGAAAACCTCACAGACTTATGAAAAAACTAAACTGTTTGTAAAATGCTGCAAATTTATTATAAAAAAAGTTGCAAATTCATGAACGCAAACTGCAAATTAGCAAGAAGGCCACAGATTTACTATGATATTTTCTTTTTTAAAATTCTTAATTTTACATGAAAAAGTTGCATAATTAAGTTAAAAAAGTTGTAAACTTAAATGAAAGAAGTTGCAAATTTAAACAAAAAAAATGGCAAATTTTCAAGTAAGAACTTGCAAACTCTACAAGAAAAAACCCCTGCAAATTTAAGAAGAAAACCTTTATTACCCCTCCATGGATCGCCACCTTATTGTGGTGGAGGGGTTTGCGTGCCCTAGTGATCCCAGGAGCTATGTTGTTGGGGACAACTTGCCCATGGTAGAATCTCCCAAGAATTGGTCCTGGGTGAAGGGCCAGACCAAGAGCAGTCCAGTAGATCCCTATGAAAAAAAAATTACATTAAGGACCCAGTATACTCAATGGAGTCACATGGGTCCGCCTTCCAGTGGGCTCACCACCTGCAAGAGGGATCATGGTGCTATGTGAACCTTCCAGCAGTCTGGGCTACTCTGCTTGGACTGCTGACCCTGTGACCTAGACCCATGGATGGATGGACCTTGCTTATTATTAATGCTGACACCTTGGCTGGTGAAAGGGCCGTGGCTCATAACTCTGGGTAACTATTGCCTACAGTGGCTTGTGAGCACAAAAGTCAATGTCAAGCCCTACTTCCATTCTTCATTACATGAGACAGGAAAGACTAAACAACTTTTTGACTTTGTCTGATTGACTGTAACTGTGATTTCCCTTCCAGGAAAACCAGGAAAGTGTTTAATATGCGGTGCCACATGCCAAATATTACCACTCTCTGACAAAGTAAGAATCGTTTTTCATTAAATATCATCTGCAAGTGACGAAGGGTCTGTCTTCATAGGATACCACACGTCATTGTTTTGCACAAACACTAATTATATCTTGTCTTTTTCAGAGCAGTCCTGATGTGAAGTCCTTGTTTTCTGATATCAGCACTGTGACAAACAAACACTTAGCAGAAATCAGCAAAGTTTGGTCATTTTCTTGCTCCTCAAATTAACATAAACATTAAATGAGGTGTTTTAGTTCCAGCCTTTTATAATAACAACGGTGTTGTTTGACATTTAATTCTGTCCATCAGTTCAAAAAGCCCTTGCCTGTATATATTTTAACTGTAGCAAAGCTTTTTCTGTCCACAGGTTGTAATGTTCCAGGCAAGACATCAAAAGAGGCTCTTGAATTACTACCAGCAGAGGGTGAGAGGCCTTTACTTCCGTTCTGGCTATAACCCTGCCAAAAAAAAAGGAGATTTTATTACCTAAATGCTTCTCTATCAGTCTGCCAAATTTGATTTAAATGATATTGTTGATTCACTTGTCGACTTCTTGTACTGCATCGTCGCTCACCCTTTTATCAATTACAGAATGAGAAGCTAGAGGAGGTATTAGTCCAGATGAAGCAAGAAATGCAACAGATGTCAAAGTGAGTTACGCCATATTTCAATAGCGCATTCCAATAAAAAGTTATGAATTGCATTTACTTATCTTTTCCCTTTATAGGAAGTTGAATGAACAAAGCAGCTACATTGCTAAACTGGAAAACATTCTTCATTCTCAGAGGTATAAACACTTTACCTGCACAGCAATAACATTTGTAAATCTCCCTTTATGAGTAAACTGTATTATTTAATCTATTTAAGCAAAGGTTAATTTCAGTTTCTCTTCCTGTGGATAATAACCTATTGATATAATAAAATCTATTTAATCATACTGTAAAAAGATTTACAATGCAGTTTGCTGTGCACCTCACCTACCACTAGGTGTCACAATGTATACATTTATGTCTGCCCTTTTCTCATTATTAACCCCATCCAGTTTAAATAGATTGATTGATTCGACTCTGAAGACCTTAAGTTATAATAAATGATGAATACACCTCACTCAAAACAACTATGCTGCTATAATTACTGTGTGTCATGGTTTAAATCAGTTAACTTTGTTTATCACTGTTCTCTCACAGTGTCAAAGCATCATCAGCACCTCAAGTCAGCCACAGCTGCCATACTCTTCGTGGACATAGCCCAGGTAAACAATCACATAATTCAATGAATGGCACCACCCAATATTGTGATTATACCAGAATTACACTGCTGATATTTCCGTTCATTTTGGATAATTGCTACGTTATGTGCACATCATGAGCCCTGTTGTCCTAAACTGTCTGATTATTACCATTATGCCATGACAACAGTGGTCTAAGCAGACAGAAATTGGGAAACAAGAACATTTATGATATTTATGACAAACATTATACTGCAATGCCTAAAACATAGAACAGGCACTTAAAAAAAAAAAAAGAAAAATGATGGCTTTGATTATAATGCTGCAATTGTGCTGATTTGTTCTAAAAAAATAAATCATTTATATTTTCTCAGTTTTGGATATATTTACAGTTATAATAAGGATCACCCTGGGCATGAAAGGTCAGTCACTTTGTCCGATTTGAAGGAAAACAGTGTGCAGTCTTTGTGCTGTTTTTTTTGCCATTGAACAATCTCTATTTTTAAGAGATTATCAGTTATGATAAAGGTCATCTGAGGTCACAGCTCAGTCACTTTTTCTGATTTGAAAGAAAGTTATAAATAGCATCAACCACAAACTTTTTTTTGTAATGGCAAAGAAGATGCTTGAAATGCTTGTTTTAATCGTACAAATCAGCAGAAATGAAGCACTAACTGCAGCCACTGTTTGATTTTAAGCACATATTGTTAATATTGCTAATACATAAAAGCAGACAATAAAAATTATGCTTTTTCAGTACAAATGTAAGATAAGATAAGATAAGATAAGCCTTTATTAGTCCCACAATGGGGAAATTCCAGGATTGCAACAGCACAGGGATAGCAACACTCAGAGCAATAATTAAGAAGATACGAAAAATATAAATAAGAGCAGTGGATATGCATACGTACACATAAATATATAAATATATATACAAAGTGCGGAGCATTGTAGCAAGATGGAATAAACAGCATCACCGTCTACTTAGTTACCCCACATAGTATGAATATGTACCCATACATATTGTCACCCTCCGTAGCGACTGATATTGTCCTAGTTGTATACTGGAGGGGACCATTTGTGTAAGTCTGTTGCGTCTTTTGCATTCAATACTATTAGATCATCACATTTTTTTTGCTATCTCTGCGAGCAGCCCTGCTTAGGTTATACAGTCTGACAGCCGTAGGTAGGAAGGACCTGCAAAACCTCTCGGTTGCGCACCTAGGATGATGTAGTCTGCTGCTAAATGAGCTCCTCAGTGCATTCAGTATGTCCTGCATAGGGTGGGACTCGGACTCCAGCAGAGATGACAGTTTAGCCACCATCCTTCTCTCTCCTATCTCCTCCACTGGGTCAGGGCGTTGCCCCAGGACAGATCTAGCGTTCTTGATCAGTTTGTTCAGTGTCTTCCTGTCAGCTGCTGTAATGCCACTGCCCCAGCAGACCACACCAAAAGTGATGGCTGATGCCACCACCGTGTCATAGAATGTCTTCAGCAGCGCCCTTTGTACACCAAAAGACCTGAGTCTCCTCAGTAGGAACAGCCTGCACTGTCCCTTCTTGTAGAGTGCGTCGGTATTGTGTGACCAGTCTAATTTATTGTTCAGATGAACACCAAGGTACTTGTAGGATGTCACCATCTCAATGTCTGTTCCCTGTATGTTTACTGGTGCTGTGAGGGGTTGTCCTTGCCTGAGGCAGTCCACCACCAGCTCCTTAGTTTTCCTCACGTTGATCTGGAGGCAGTTCCGATGGCACCAGTCCACGAAGTCCTGGATAATCCCTCTGTACTCAGCTTCATCTCCGTTGGAGATGAGGCCAACGATCGCAGAGTCATCAGAGAACTTCTGTAGATGGCAGTGTGTTGTGTTGTGTGAGAAGTCCGCAGTATAAAGGGTGAACAGGAAGGGAGCCAAAACCGCGCTACCGATGATCGTGTCAGACATACAATCTCGGGTTCTCACAAACTGTGGCCGGTTAGTGAGGTAGTCCAGGATCCATGATGACAGGTGCTGGTCCACCCCTGTGCACAGCAGCTTGTCCTTCAGGATCATCGGTTGGATGGTGTTGAAAGCACTGGAGAAGTCAAAGAACATGATCCTCACCGCATTCCCGGGCTTCTCCAGGTGGGACAGAGAACGGTGAAGGAGGAAGATCACTGCATCCTCCACCCCAATGCCATGCTGGCAGGTGAACTGGAGTGGATCCATCGCTGGTCCCACCAGGGGGCGGAGGTGAGCAAGGAACAGTCTCTCCAGGGTCTTCATCATATGAGACGTCAGGGCCACTGGTCTGTAGCTGTTCAGATCTTTGGGGTGGGAAGTCTTTGGTACAGGTACCACACAAGATGTTTTCCGCAACTGTGGTACCCTCCCCAGCTTCAGGCTCAGATTGAAGATGTGCTCCACAATCCCACACAGCTGGTCTGCACAGGACTTGAGGAGCTTTGCACTGATGCCGTCCGGTCCCGACGCCTTCCTCGCCTTGATCTTCCTCAGCTCTGTCCTCACCTTGGTCTCAGTGAGGGTCAGGTTGGGGGGCTGTGTGCTAGGAGTGGGGGGGTGTTGGTGGAGTGGGGAGTGGGCAGCAGGTCTCGATGACTTTAGAGGCAGCAGTGGTTGTTGTGCAGTCGGGGGGAGGGCGATTGGTCAAACCTATTAAAAAACAGGTTTAGATTGTTCGCCCACTCCCTGCCCCCTGTGGCCTGGGGGGAGATATTCTGGAGCCCAGAGATAGTTTTAAGGTTTCTCCAGACCCCGCCGATGTCGCTCTGTTGCAGCTTGTCCTCCATCTTCTTCCTGAAGCTGTCCTTGCCTTCTCTGATCTTCCTCCTCAGCTCCCTCAGTACAGACTTCAGCATCTCCCTGTTCCCCGACCTGAAGATCCTCTTCTTCTCTCTCAGAAGTGTTTTTATCTCAGGGTTGATCCAGGGTTTGTTGTTCGAGCTGCACCGTATGGTCTTGATGGGTACGGTGTTGTCCACACAGAAGCCGATGTAGTCCGTGATGGTTTGAGTGAGGCCATCGATGTCCTCACCATGTGGATCGCAGAGCTGCTCCCAGGCAGTGATTTCAAAACAGTCCTTTAGCGCGTCCATTGCCTCCTCAGACCATAACTTCACCGTGTGCATGACCAGAGGTTGTCTGTGTACTAGGGGTTTGTACACCGGCAGGAGATGAACCAAGTTGTGATCCGATCTCCCAAGTGGGAGGAGTGGTGATGAGGTGTACGCCTCCTTAGTATTTGCATAAAATAAGTCCGGTGTTTTATTGTCTCTAGTGTGGCATGTGACATACTGGGTGAACATGGGTAGAATGAGGGACAGTGAAATATGGTTGAAATCACCTGAGATGAGGAGAAGAGCATCTGGGTGTTCTGTCTGCAGCCTGCCAGTTACTGAGTGGATGACGTCACGCACTGTCCCAGCGTTCGCCGTTGGATTTGCACAAATAATAATGCAGATCACGTGTGAGTATTCCCTCGGGAGATATGTAGGCTGCATGCTAACAGCTAGCAACTTGATGTTTTTGCTACAGTGCTGTTCCTTAACCGTGATATGTCCCGGTCTGCACCAGTTGTTATTGACATACATTATCACTCCTCCGCCCCTTGTCTTCCCACTGTCTGGTGTCCGGTCTGCCCGTATTGCGTGGAACTCCTCCAGTTCTATGTTAGCATCTGTTGCTAGTTCTGTTAGCCACGTCTCGGTATACAACATCAAGCTAATCTCTCTGAAGACCCTCTCGTAGCGGGAGATAGCCGCTAGCTCATCAGTCTTACTGAGTAGCGATCGAACATTCCCCATAATAACGGATGGGAGGACGGGTCTGTACCTTATATTCCTCGCCCGCCGTCGTACTCCAGCTCGACATCCACGCCGTTTCCGTCTTATTTCTCCCGGTATGTCGAGTTTTTGCGTTAGCATCGTGGGCTGGTTAAGTGCAAGAAACAGTGGCTCCGTCCGCTGGCTCAGGAGACATTTGGGCGATTTACGTGTTCGGATAGAATAAAGGTGACGCTGGATCAGAAAGATTGGCAAGAGAGCCAGATAGTAAATAGAAATAGGCAGCCTACTCGTGTGGCACCAGAAGATTATTGTAGCACTAACAACTGGCAGTTTTTCATTATTACCTCCACCAAGGGAGGATGGGGGTAGTGTTTTTAGTGGCATTGGTTGGTTTGTCTGTTAACAACATAACTCAAACAGGCATGAACAGATTTTAATGAAATTTTCAGGAAAGGTGTGTAATGGCACGGGGAACAGATGATTAGATTTTGGTCGTGATTCGGATCACGATGTGGATGCAGGAATTTTTTTGAATGTTATTTTATATATTAATTTGGCGCTTTTCATGTACTGTCCCTTAAAGACATGCCCACTCAGGCACGTGCGTGGTCACGCCACAGGGCCACACGCCTCAGCAACCCGGAAGCCAAACACTGTAGAAGCCGTATTAGGGGGCGTGTCCACCAAACTCATTTTTTCTGCTGTTGGTGATTATTTTCTATTCATTCTTTATGTAGTCCAGCATTTACGCTTTGAGCGGTGGGCGCTTTTTGTCGTAGTGCTCAGGACTGAAAAAAGTTCAACTTATCAGACTACCGTACAGCTGCACCCGTCAAAGTCAGACCTTTCTAAACAGCCAATCAGAATTAAGGAAGGGCGGGACATAGGATGCCGGTACAGGAGAATGACAACAGTAAGTGACAGACGGTGGAGAGGCTGAACTTTGCTGCATCAAATAACCCGGTACTCTTTGATCTGACAATAAAAGGATATCATGATCAAAATTTGAAAGCAAACGCTTGGAGGGACATGTCCGCATCTGTCGGCGTGCCAGGCGAGCGTTTGCGCCTTTGTCATGGTCATATTTCTTACAAATTTGTTGCGGTAGATAATATGGAACCAGTGTGAATTTATAGTTGATAACTGCAAAAAAAAATGGAATGATACCACACTGTTGTGTAATATTGCTTAATAATTATGAACCTTGTCAGTAAACTGTAATGGAGACGAGAGGAGGGAAAAAAATGAAAACCAACCTGAAGGATTCAATAAACCATGATGTTGATTTAAGGTGGAATTGCCCAGCCCCAATGTATGGTCAATACAGTTATGACAGTCTTGTTGTTATTGTTATTATTTTGCAGTCATATAATGTAGTCATATTGTTTTTGCTGTCGTTTTTCTGTCTGTTAATAATAACAATAATAATAATAATAATAATGGATTGCATTCATATAGCACCTTTCATTCACATTTTCAGGAAAGGTGTGTAATGGCCCACTGAACACATGATTAGATTTTGGTGATGATCTCAAAATGCATACCTCCACCAAGGCTGTTTTCTTCTCACAGAATGAGCAACAATACTCCAAAACTACTGGATGGATTTGGATGAAATTTTCACCAGAGGTGGTTCTTGGCCCAAAGATGAACTCATTAGATGTTGGAGGTGATCCATGAATGCATACCTCCACCAAGGCCCTATCTCGCAATGTACAGATGGATGGAGATATGGATGGACAAAGGGGTGGAGGGGAGGACAAAGGGAGGGAGGGACGGAGCCTTGGCGGAGGTATGCACTCTCTGAGTGCCCTCTAGTTGCAAAAAGGGCTATGCCAAAATATTCACTATTTTACAGACAATATTTTTAACATAATGTTATCCTAGTTATGTTCATATTTTACTTATGATCATAAGATTCAACCAGTTTGATGTGACTTTATAAAGGTTTAGGAAGACAAAAAAGTGAATGTAATATATTATTGTAGTACTATGTAATCTATTATTATACAGTATCTCCACTGCATCACTGTTATTTTAAAATTGTTTTTAGCTAAATCCAGCCAAGGAGAATTGAACTAGAGCCCAGGTGCTATGTCCACCGTCAGTCTGTCTGTCCACATTTCACAAGAATCACCATTCATTCATTCATTCATTCATTCATTTTCTTAACACCTTGATCCTTTAAGGGTTGTGGAGGTGGTGGAGCCTTTCCCAGCGTCTTTGGGCAAGAGACGGGGTACATCCTGGACAGATCACCAGTCCCTTACAAGGCCAAGAATTACTGCTTCTTATAGGCAGTTGCCCTGATAGTCTCCAAACTCACATACACGGATCCTCAGGTCACTGCTCAAGGACAGTAATGGTCACACGCTATGAGGATGTGTCATCTCAACTTTGAGCAGGCCTAGGCTATATATACATGTATATGTACATAGAGAGAAGCGAAGGCTTTTGATGACCTTGGTGTTTATTAGGCTGGAGTCAAATCTTCTGTTGTTCCACAAAACTCTTAAGTTTTTGTAATAGTAATGAAAAAGTGGATGTGGGAGCTGCAGAATGAAAGGAAAAACTATCGACTATCTGTCAAAAGTTTTGGTCCAGTAGGTTCTGTGAAGTGTCATCCAACTCTGGATATGTTTGTATAAATTACATGTATCTTTGTCAACTGCTGTATATTTTAATGACTTGGTATGTCTTGATTGCCCTCAGTCCTACAGATCCCATATAACGCCCCTGTGCCTCTCTCCCGACAACCCTTCATCACCAGTGTGTGAGTACGCTCCGTTTTTAAACTTTCCCCCATTAACCCTCTCTTTCTCTGTTTAATTTGCACCGTCTCCACGCCTCATTACGCTGTGGAGTTTTTTTTCTGTTTTTTTTTTCTTTTTCACCTTTCATCACTTATTACTACACCTCAGACCCAACAGGGAGAAAGTAGGCAGTATTTCGCTGTGCAAACAAGTTATATCCTGGGTTCAGCCGTGGTGTCTTATGTTAGCTTTTTCTGCAGTGTAGCTTTGCCCTGCCCCAAGGCTATACACACACACACACACACACACACACACACACACACACACACACACACACACCTAAATAAGCTACACTTCGCGTAGGTTTAGTTGGAAATCCCTAGTGGGTTTCTTGGACCCCACTGACACGGGATTGATCAGGTGTCTGACTTTAATAGAGCAAATGTTGTTTTATCCACTTGAGACTGTAGATTTGACTGCTTAGCGAAAACAGTATTGGTTGACGAAAAGGGGATATTAACCCCATTTGCTCCACTATTTTGTTTTCCTTTCGAGAAGACTACGAAATAACCGTTTTTTTCACCGATTGTGCACCGTAATGGTGCAGTGGAACACTGCTAGGGGGATATTGTTTTAGAAAACTGATGTTATAGAATTTTTTTTTTATCAGTTTAATGTCCCTGTAGTTAAAACACATTCTCTTCCAGCTTTAACTTGAGGGATATTCATTTTCAAAATTTAATAAAAACTTCAATAAATCAGCTTTAAGTGGCAGGAGCAGGTGATACAATGGTGATCATCAACCAGAAAACATGAGCTTGAATCCTGCGGGACCACAGCTATGCAGCACAATGGTGACAGCAGCAGAGCACTTATTCCTGGAGTTGTATCGTGTTCATTTCAGACCTCAGTTGAACTCTGGCGTAGTTGTCTGCATGTGCCTGTGGGTGCAAACCAATGTTACAACTTGGAAATGAGAACTGGTTACAGAAGTTTGAGTTTTATTTTAAAAAAATTCTAAAATATTTTCCAGTTTGGCATAAGAAGATGCACTTGCGTGATCTTGAATGTCAAAATGGCTGCTGGGAATTATAGTAAACCTACTTAAAATCTTTACAGTTGTCTTTAATTTTAGCAATTTACTATGAAGTGTGTTAACAAATCAACTATGTATTCTCAATGAAAGTTTGTTTTTTTTTAGAGTGGATATATTGATTTGGAACAGTGATGCTGCTGTTACAAAGCTAGCTAAGACACTGCTGCAATTCTCAGCCATTTGAACCCAGACCTTACAAATTTTGATTTTCTGCCTGGCAGCGCTGAAAACATGGAGGTGAATGAAAATAATCCATTCAAGAAAGTGAGTCCCCTTGTTTCATGTCAACTGTTTTTTATATACGAGTTCCATAAAAAAACATTTTACAGAATCCTAACATTTTCTTGTAATTTTTTGTTGTGTCTCCGCCTTTCAGCCCATCTCGGCGACCAGAGTGTCAATAAACAATCCTCCACTAGATGGACGAGTTGGTATGTACATTTGCATGTGGTGGTGGTCTCTTTTTTGAAAGCATTGTCTGGGTCAAATATTATCTGCAACCCTGAACATGTGTTTTTTAATAAGTTCTAAGATCATTATTATCATGAGCAGTAACCGTTTTTCAGTGTGCACATAATTAAATCTAATTGATGTTTGTTTTAAGTGTGTTTAAATCATTGCAGTTGATCACTCAGTGCAGATTTTGTCTTTTTTGAGAGAGATGAGATTCAACTTTATTGTCATTACACATGTATGAATACAAGGTAACGAAACGTGACTTGGCATTTGGGCACGCTCTGCAGAGCGCATCCAAGGCCGGGGCAGCCGCTAGGCACCAGTCATAAAGAAGAAAGGAAAAAAAAAGGAAAAGGGAATGGATATGACACAGTAGGCGAGAGAAAAAAACATGTTTTATCAAAATGGCGCTCGGCACGTGAGCGAAATTTTGATTGCAGGCAAAAGAACCCTCAATGCACATTTAGCAGACATTTAGCAGGAGATCACACACAAAAGTTGAGAGGCAGTGTATTGTATGCATGTAGTGTTGTATGCATTGTGTAGTGTAAATGTGACAGTTGTTAGTTAGCAGCAGAGGGCGCCTCCTGGCAGTGGATAGATGTTATAATCATGTGACTTATAAACAAGTCCAGAGTTTATCTCTCTTGCTTGCAGAAGGCACATGGGCACTGTCCTTGAGGGTCCAATCCGCTGATACGACAACAACTGATTGTCGATTGTTTGGGTTAAGAGCCGGTCCTTCCGCTTATCTTTTATGCTTATAGTTGAGCTTGTCTTTGGCAATTTAATCTGTTCTGCTCTATATCAGTTTATGATCTGTTGTATCCATCCATCCTCCACCGCTGATCCGGGATTCTGGGCCACAGGGGCAATGGTTCAAGCAGAGCAGTCCAGACTGCTGCCCGTGTCACGTAGTGCCATGATCTCTCCTGCAGGTGGTAAGCCCACTGGAGTGTGGACCCATGCAGCTCCTTTGAGTACACTGGGTCCTTTTTTCATGCGGATCTACTGGACCACTCTTGGTCTGACCCTTCACACAGGACCAGTTTGTCTTGGGAGACCCTACCAGGAGCAAGTTGCCCCCGACAACATAGCTCCTTGGATGATCAGGACATGCAAACCCCTCCACCACGATAAGGTTGCAATCCATGGAGGGGCTACCAGAGTGGTGGCCTGGTTGGTAGAGCATCCGCCCCACAACCTTCCGGTTGTGGGTTCAAGCCCCGGCTGGGTCATACCAAAGACCATATAAAAATGGTACTTCCTGCCTTCTAGCTTGGTGCTCAGCATAATAGAATGGGGGAAGGAAAAAGTTGTTTGTGGCAGTGACCCCTCTCACTCTAGATGTGATTAACATTGTAGATAGGAGAAATGTAATTTTGTTCTGTTGTATGGATTGAATGACAATAAAGTTGTCTTCTTCTTCTTCTATTAGAATATATAAGATGAAAGCCTGTTACTACTGTTACTGTAGGCAGTGAGATTTTTCTATAAAAGGCTTCTTGGAAGGAAATTATTATATATAATCAGAAATAGATTGATTGCACCATTTCACCTGATTTGATTGGTAGCCGTGACAAAATAACTGACAAAAACCGTTTATTACAGACCAGACTACAGTAAAGACATGGCTGTGTGCTGTAGGTGTTTTTGCCTGTTTGGTAGTAACCTATGCGTAGGTTTGAGTGAAGTGAAAATTGAGAGATTCTGATTACTCTGGAAGATTATCTTGTCTTCATGGAGGGTTTTCCCAGTGAAATCTGCAGTAAGCTCATGCGGTGAAAGAAGAGACACACAAGATGCATATAATGACTCAGATATCTTGTACAATTTAAAAAATCATTGCATGCCACTATACTGTATTTGTATGTCTCATGTTAAGGTTAATAGCAAACTTTATTTTGTGTTTTCTTCAGGCTCCATTCCTCACAGATCAGCTAACCAGAATATGCGAAGCAACCACTCAGCATGCTCAGTCACAGTGAGGTATGACAGAAAAATCTTCTTGTAGTTCCCGTCTTTATGTCTTTTCAAGATGTGCGTAATGCACTGCTAAGGCTGATGATGCTGGTTTTGGTTTTGATAAATGCACTACAACAGCCATTCCCAAACTTCATCATCCCAAGGCCCATTTTTAAAATTGAAAATCTTTTGCAGCCCTCCACACACTTTGTTGCAAGTAATTCATAAAAAAATCAATAACATTAAAGTGCTGATGACACATTCTTGACTTCCTCTAATTTTTCAACATATAATACAATATGACAAAATAGATTGGTCTGTGCAGTTCTAAGTAAAACAGGCTTTTTTTCACTCGAATATCCGACGTTTTCATGAGTGCCACGTCACCCATTGCGTCAGTGGGTGGAAAAAACCCCAGCCATGTTGTAATGTCATCGACGGAACACAGCGCTTGGCTGCCCATTGTACACACAGGATGGAAGCGGTTGAAAACATCGACGATGGTTCCAGCACATGTAGTCTGGAATTAGTTTGTGTTGTCCAATCTTCAGATGATTATAGTTCCGAAGAATGGGATGACAATGAAGAATCCGGGGGCATCAAACCGTATAGGTTTGAGCTGTGCCAAGCGGGCATTGTGTCTAGCGAGTCAGACTCAGTGACAGTCAGCTGTTCATGTTTTGTGTGCATCATCTGCCGTGTTGTCAGCCAGCCAATATTGCCAACAGGATCACGACGTGTTAGCCGCTCCACACAGCCGTGGTTCTGTTGCACCCTTGTAGCAATGTCGGCTCTGGGGCGCAACCGTGGTTAACACGTCTCCTCTCCATGTTCGCTGGGCGATGTCGGCCCCGAACGCCTACTGTTTGTGTTTCTGTATATTTTTGTAAGTCTTCAGCTTTTGGGATCAGTCTTTATGTTCAATACATGTGCTGTGGTGAATTCTGCGTGTAAATCCTCGTGTAAATCCTTGTTATTTACACGTAAATCCTCCCTCTCCATGCGCTCTTACGTGGGGCACGGAGAGGGAGCATGAAATAACGAGGATTTACATGCAGGGTTCACCACAGCACATTTAATATAGAACGACAGACAATTCCCAAAAAGGTGAAGACGTACATAAAACACAAACGCACTTACTGATGGCGTTCACGGGCCGGCATCGCCCAGAGAACAAATGAGAGGAGATGTGTTAGCCACAGGTGCGGCCCAGAGCCGACATCGCTACAAGGATGCACGAGAACCACGGCAAACATGGAGTGACTAACGTCGTGAGAGTCCTGAAAATACTGGCAGACTAACAGCACAGATGACAATACTATTGACCACGCACTGCTGGTGATGGTGTGATGAGAAGCACCTGGGCGAGGGCCGGGAAACATGATCAGTGGGAGTGGGAGTCAGCTGGTGATAGTGATTGAGGGGACGTGGCCGGACCAGTGAGATGTCAGCATGGGATCACAGAAAGTAGGTCAAAGCTGCGCGCAAATCCATTAATCCTTCCCCTCCTCGTAAGCGCCTCCTGCCTAAAAGCGCACGAGAAGCGCATGAGGAGGCTTCTGATAGTTGGAGCTGAGGCGTGCGATGTGGTCTTTCATGGCTTGCTGTTTATCTAAGCCTGTGACACAACGCGAAGGCATAGCCGTAAAATTAAAACAAGAAACCAGAGAAACTGTGAGCTACAAAGCTGCTGTCATTCTAGTTAACAACACCGGAGTCCATTCTGTTGATTACGTCATGGGGGTGTCACCCTTAATTCAGTGGGCGGCACCACAGTCCAGTCAGCGGCTGCAGTTTTTTGATGATAACTAGTTTATGCAGGTGCTGTTGTAAATATTATATTGATCATCGACAATGACTTTTGGGTTTACACAACATGCTAAAAAATGTCAAAAACGTGTCATCAGCACTTTAAAACCATGCCAAGTAAGAAGGAGAGACTATATAGCAAAAATAAGTTAGAAAAAGCAAGATAAAAATGTAACTTATAACACACAGTGTTAATTTTTCAGTTGTTGTTTTGTTTTGAGATTCAAATGTGTCATTATTGAACTTTTTAATGGTAATTTTGACATTTTCAAAATTATATGTACTTTTTGTAACTATATCGGAATGGTGTCCTAGTTGGTAGAGCATCCGCCCCACAACCAGGAGGTTGTGGGTTTAAATCCCGGTCGGGTCATACCAAAGACCATATAAAAATGGTACTTTCTACTTTCTAGCTTGGTGCTCAGCATAATGGAATAGAAAGTTAATGCACAGAGCTATCAGAAGACTGACCCCCCCCCCCCCCCCCCCCCCGTAGCTTTCACTACTCACAGTAACTGTGTGGCCTAGGGTCAGTGAAACGGAGATAGGCACCGCCTCATACACCACATGGTGTGGAAGGGATTAACTTTTTGTAACTGACCTTTTGACACCTACCTACAGTCTGTGGCCCACACTATGGTCCCCCCTGCACTAGTATATTAAAATATACAGCAGATAAACTTCTGTTTGATAGATTAAACAGTCATTCCTCATCAACCAACAGCTTATTACCAGATTGTACGCCTCAAGCTGTTTTTAATGAAGCATTTTGACATGATTCTGTATAGGCTTTTGTGAGCAAACTTGACTAAAATAATGTTATTCTGGTGAATTATGTTAAATGAAGGAAAGCTGCCTCAACCTCTTAACACTTCTTCCCTGTGACATTGTGATTTCACATCAATCTTAATAATGCAACACTATGTAAGATTTTCACCTTAAAATAACGTGTTCAAAATTATTTTGATGATACATTGTAGAGACTGGGTTAATCATCTCAGACTGGATGCAGAGGGTAAACAGAGGAGAACAATAGCTAGGGAGATCATGGTGAGATAGCAGGAAGAAGGAGTTGGGGTGAGAAAGGATGAATGTATTGTGATGTTAAATGTCATGCAAATGTGAGATGAGCATTTGGTATAAAAGGAGAACCCATGGTGTATTGTGACATGCTTTTCCTGTGTATGACTGATGAGAGAGTGAATGAAGTCGTCTGCTCCATGAATCAGTCTCGTTATTTACACTCTCCACACTGGTGACCCTTTGACGAATTATGGAACACGAGGCAAGAACCCCGGAATCGGCCCGGACGGGAAGCCCCAGCGACGCAGCAAGCATCCCAGAGACGGCCCGGACAGGAACCCCCAGCAACACGTGCGCTGTTTCGGTCAAACTACTGGACTTTTCGCTGCACAACTCGCGCTCTTGGTTCCACCACATCGAGGCTCAGTTTGCCCTCCGGGGAATAACGGCAGACGACACCAAGTATTACTATGTGGTTGCAGCGCTGGACGCTCGCTCGTCTCAGCAAGTAGCGAGCCTGCTCGAACAGCCTCCAGCCCACGACAAATACAAGGCTCTCAAGGCTGCGCTGGCCCGATGCTACACGCTCTCGGACTGTGAGAGAGCAGAGAGGCTTCTGAGGTGCTCCGAGTTAGGAGATGGTTTTGCGGTCGAACTGATGGAGAAGATGTTGGCGTTAATGGGCACGGACGACGGGCATTTTCTGTTTGCCCACCTTTTCCTCCGGAACCTCCCAACAGAGGCGAGAGCGGTTCTCGCCAATTCGCCGTTGCTGGCCGCGCGTGACTACCGTGCGCTAGCCCAGGAGGCAGATCGGCTCATCCTCACCACCAGAGCCCTCACAGTGAATGCGGCGGCGTCAGAACCCAGCGAGACGACCAGCGGAGGCGAGGAGCCACCGACGGTAGCGGCAGCGGGGGCCAGGGAGCGCCAGAGAGACACGCTCTGCTTCTACCACCGCCGCTTCAGAGAGAACGCACACAGATGTGCGCCACCGTGCCAATTCAAGCGCTCGGGAAACGCCAAGGCCGGCAGTCGGTAGCAGCTGCGATCGCCTGTGAAAAGAACAAGCTGCTCTACGTGACGGACTCGCGCTCGGGGAGGCGCTTCCTCGTAGACACTGGAGCCCAAAAGAGCATCATCCTGCTGTCCTACACCAACCGGCTGGCAGGACCTAGCGGCCCCGGGCTGGTAGCAGTAAACGGCTCGGGCAGTAAGACTTTTGGTGAGAGAACACTGACTTTATCCCTACACGGCCGTATGTACGAGTGGACTTTTGTCATAGCGGCACTGAGTATCCCAGTCCTGGGAGCTTATTTTCTGTGTGCACATGGGTTACTAGTTGATGTGGCTAACAGGCGTCTGGTTAATGCAATATCTTTTGATTCTCTCCCCTGTACAGCTCGAGCGGCCGGGCCAATAACACAAGCCAACGTCACAGCTCCAGGCAGTAAGTTCCACACACTGCTCACTCAGTTCCCAGCACTCACGGTCCCGACGTTTTCGGCGGCCATCGCTAAACACGGGGTGGAACACTTTATCACCACCACCGGGCCGCCTGTTTTCGCATGGCCTCGGCGCTTGGATGCAGCTAAACTGGCCATAGCGCGCGAGGAGTTTGCCAACCTGGAAAGGTTGGGCATCATCAGGCGATCGAACAGCCCATGGGCATCCCCGCTACACGTGGTCCCTAAGGCCGAGGGATCGTGGCGACCGTGCGGTGATTTCCGCAGATTGAATAACGGCACAGCGCACGACTGCTACCCGATTCCCCATATTCAGGATTTTTCCGTTCACCTCGCTGGGGCACGCATTTTTTCTAAAATAGACCTGGTCCGCGGTTACCATCAGGTCCCAGTGCGCGCGGAGGACGTACCCAAAACAGCGGTAATAACTCCGTTTGGCTTGTTTGAGTTTTTACGCATGCCCTTCAGATTAAAAGGAGCGGCACAGACATTCCAACGCATGATGGATGCGGTGTTGCTTGATCTCCCGTTTGTGTTCATCTACCTGGATGATATCCTGGTGGCCAGTGCGTCCGAGGACGAACACATAACCCACCTCACAACAGTTTTCCGGAGGTTGGAGGAGCACGGGTTAATACAGTGATCCCTCGCTACTTCGCGCTTCACCTTTCGCGCCCTCAGTGCATCGCGGATTTTTCAAAAATATTCATCAAAAATTCAAAATTGAGAAATAATGGGCGGGCGCTAGCAGAAGGCAGGGAGACTACATTAGACCATCAGGTGTCAACACGGAGAGCCGCACAACTCTCTGTTCGCTGTTGTCGTGTTGGCTGGGCTCGGAAATCTCGCAAGCTGATTGGCCGAGACGTTTCACCCCGCAAGCTGATTGGCCGAGACGTCTCACCCACCTCCTCTCCCTGCCGAGCGCCGAGGGAAGAGAAGGAAGACCGCATTCATTGCTCTTTATCGCTCGTGTTACGTAGTCTCGCAGCGTGGAACTTTTTGCTGTTCTCTTGTGCCATTTTGTGCGAAATAGTCTTCCCGTCGAGCCACTACGCCGCCTCCTGCAGCTTCAGCTCTATCGGAAGCTGCCCTCGATGATCCTGCGCCTCCAGCACCTCACGATGAGGCGTCACCTGAGGAGCAGTAAAGCTCTCATTAACCTGTGCAGTAAATCATTTTCATCTTGAGTTACGTATCTTGTTGTAAGAATAAAAGAGTTCTAAAAACATATTTATGTACACTTTGTTTACATCTACGTATGTATGTACACGTACACACACACACACGTATCATATGAGAGTGAGAGAATGAACGTACGTATTGTTTATGGATGACGTCATTGGGGTGACGCTACTTCGCGGTTTTTCACTTTTCGCGGTCGGTTCTGGAACCCATTAACCGCGATAAGTGAGGGATCACTGTAATCAACCTGGCGAAATGCCAGTTCGGCGTGACAGGGATTGATTTTTTGGGGCACCGCGTCTCACCGGAGGGAGTGATACCCTTGCCCAACAAAGTGCGCGCCATGGCGAATTTTCCCCGGCCTCAGACGGTCAGTGCACTGCAAGAATTTTTGGGGATGGTTAACTTTTATAACCGGTTCCTCCCCCGCGTAGCTCAACTCATGCAGCCTTTGTATGCCGCGCTCAAGAGATGGAAACCCGCGGATAGAGTCGAATGGATTCCGGAGCGAGAGCAGGCGTTCTCTGAGGTTAAAACAGCCCTGGCAAACACCACACTGTTGGTGCACCCAGACCCGGCGGCCCGGATAGCGCTCACTACCGACGCCTCGGACGTGGCCATAGGGGCCGTCATGGAACAACGTGTCGCTGGTTCTTGGCAGCCGCTCGCTTTTTTCAGCAGGGCTTTGCGCGACAGTGAGCGTAAATACAGCGCGTTCGACAGAGAGTTACTGGCTCTCCACCTGGCCATACGCCACTTCCAGTTCTGGCTGGAAGGGCGCAGCTTCACCGCGTTCGTGGACCACAAGCCGCTGACGTTCGTGATGGCCAAGGTTTCGGAACCATGGTTGGGCTGGCAGCAGAGACAGCTGGCCGCGATCTCGGAGTTTACGACCGATATTCAGCATGTGTCAGGTAAACTGAATGTGGTGGCGGACTGCCTCTCGCGCGCAGTAGTGGACCCGGCCTGCATAGGGATAGATTATACAGCCATGGCCGCAGAGCAGATTAGCGATACGGACGTGTGCGCACTCCAGTCTGGACCAGCAGGGTTAAGGCTGGAGAGCAGAGTACTGCAAGACGTCAAGGCCCCCCTAATCCGCGACGCCTCCACGGGACGCCCGCGCCCGGTGGTCCCAGTCGCGTGGCGCCGCCGTGTGTTTGAGTCAGTTCACACTCTGGCACACCCAGGAGTGCGTGCGCCAGTCAAAATGGTGGGAGTGAAGTTCGTGTGGCCAGGCCTGCGCAAACAAGTGAAAGAGTGGGCTGCAGCCTGCGTAGCATACCAACGAGCCAAAGTGCACAGACGCACGAAGGCTCCTTTGGAGCCGTTTCGTATACCAGCTAAGAGGTTCGACCATGTTCACATGGACCTCGTGGGCCCCCTCCCGCCATCGCAGGGGTGCACGCACCTTCTGACAGTGGTGGACTGCACCACACGCTGGCCAGAAGCAGTCCCGCTGGCGGCAACCACGTCCGCGGACGTGGCGCACGCTTTTTTGACGACATGGGTGGCGCGTTTTGGAATCCCGTCGGACATCACGTCTGATAGGGGCCCTCAGTTTGTTTACGACCTGTGGTCCGCGATGGCCCGCAGCCTGGGTGTTGCAATTCATCGCACAACTGCGTACAACCCACAGGCCAATGGATTATGCGAGCATTTTCATAGGTCACTGAAAGCAGCGCTCAGGGCTTCGCTGACGGATGCAAATTGGGTAGACCGGTTGCTGTGGGTTTTATTGGGGTTGCGTTCCGCACCAAAAGAGGATTTGGAGGCTTCCCCGGCAGAGCTTGTTTTTTCTCAGCCACTGCGGCTGCCCGGTGAATTTTTGCCAGATAATCCCGCACCGGACAGCTGCCCGTCTCAGCGTTTGCAGCATAGTGCAGACACAGGCACGCTGCCGGGCCCACCACTGTTTTCCACGCGCTTTTGTGCCAAAAACTTTGAAGAACGCGGCGTTCGTTTTTGTCAGGCACGATGCCCACCGCCCTCCATTGCGCCCACCCTACGATGGCCCGTTCAGAGTGCTGGAAACAGGGGACAAACATTTTTTGTTAGACTTGGGGGGTCGTCGGGAGAAAATATGCATAGACAGACTTAAGCCCGCCTTTGTAGTGGCGGACAAGCAAGTGCTGTTGGCTCGGGCCCCTCGGCGTGGAAGACCCCCACTGAGAACTCCCCAGGTACACGATTCATCAGAGCAGCCACCCGGGCAAATTGAAGTTTCCTCCCCCCTCGCCATGGCCCACCCGCAGACAGACACACCCCCAGGAGTCCCCCGCTGGCACAGCAGTGCCGCGGAGGCGGTAAACCCCCGTTACAGCAGATATGGGAGGAGACTGAAGCCAAAAGGACGTGAGGACTGAAACTCCGTCTGAGATTCTTGGGGTGGGGGGGGGGTGTAGAGACTGGGCTAATCATCTCAGACTGGATGCAGAGGGTAAACAGAGGGGAACAATAGCTAGGGAGATCATGGTGAGATAGCAGGAAGAAGGAGTTGGGGTGAGAAAGGATGAATGTATTGTGATGTTAAATGTCATGCAAATGTGAGATGAGTGTTTGGTATAAAAGGAGAACCCATAGTGTATTGTGACATGCTTTTCCTGTGTATGACTGATGAGAGAGTGAATAAAGTCGTCTGCTTCATGAATCAGTCTCGTTATTTACACTCTCCACAACATCAACCGTTGACCAGCTGAAGGTCACTTTCCCTACAGCTTTTTTGGCCTGCTTTGCCTGCAGCAACTTTGGTCTCGGTAGGAACACTGAAAGGACTACAACTATGGCCACCATGACCTGAGTCCCAACAGCCAATCACAAAGCATAGCTTTAGCCATAATAACAAAGTACCCAGTGACTGGCTGTTGGGACTGAAGTCACAGTCCCCATAGTTGTATTCTTCTCAGTGTTTGTTCCTGGAACAAGAAAGTTACCTAGTGCTGCTTTAATACAGCAGTGGGCAAAGAAGCCGTTAATAATTTTCAGCTAATTCCAATTATCAACACTAGGTGTCAGCACTGAACCAAAAAGGGCTTGAGCAGATCACTCTAGAATCTGCTGAACATCTGGACTGACCCTAACTATACATTCAGTACAGATCTGTATAATGCAATACATTACTATACATTACTGTATAATGCAATACAATATTATACAATACTGTATAATGCAATACATAATGCAATACATTACTATCTTTGGTGTAACAGCAAAGCACATTAATTGTAACTATTTTAACTCAGTGGAAGTTATTTTTAAAATATATTTTAAAATTCAAACACTAAAAATAGCTCCTTTAAAGATATAGAGAATAGGCATTGACATGCCGCGCTGCATTCTGGGTCGTCATCACCATTTTCGTGGTCTGGCTTCTTTGTTTACCTGTAGTCCATGTCGATGGAACGCAGCAAACAGAAAATTAAAATTCCTTATTCAGAGAAGCTGAATAAGGAAGCAAAGGAGCGCTACCTCCAAAAAATTAAAGAAATAAATGGTATCGATCCGTCTGAGCACAAGAAATGGACCACGGATCTCGACCAACTGCTTGGAGTCACGCTCTCAGATGTGTTTGCCTACCTGGTTTGTGGGGTAATGAGCAATCTAAAAACTATAAATCATTAGAGGCTCATGTTCAGTTCACCAATGGATGGGTCCAGCCGCCTCAAATCTTCCAGGTGAACGACCAGAAAGCCATCGTTTGCACAAAGGTAAGCAGTCATTGTTTCTACAGAGTTTTCTGCACTAGCATGTGTCTCTGCAGCTACAGGCATTTCTAAGTCCCAGCGGTGAAATGTTGGAGTTATTGTCAAATTTGTCATATGATGCTTGATAAGTATATACATATTATTACACAACTGGACATGAAATAATATTAATCAAGTAATTTGATTTAATTAAATCCAACACTCCTCCTGGTGCACCGAAAAAGTTACCAGTATAATTAGCTGCTATAAAAACATACTAAATCAGGACAGTGATTTTTTTTCAATTGTTGCTCGAAGTTTAGACCACAATGTTTACAAAACAAGAGCAAAAGTGTATTTTATTGCAAACGTTAATGTTTAGAAATGATTTATAACCTGTTTAGGGATTTAAACGGGATGTGGGACAAGCTGAAAACAAGGATTAAATACTGCCTTGACCCGGACGTTTTTATTGTCACCTGAAAGAGGAGAAGCTGCTGAATCTAACAATACCAAATATGGACTTCAGTCCCCAGATGATTTTAAATCCACGTGTAATGAAGGCAACAACATGTGCTCTGGGAATTCCCTTCCAGTGTGTACAGCAGGGGAATCCCAATGCACATGTAGCGGTTTGTGTCCAGGTTTTTTTTTTTTTTTTATAGTTTTATTAGACAGATTTCTTTCCACCTTCAGACACCACAATAATAATAATAATTATAACACACTGAAGCAGCCCTCTCAAAAACTTTAGCTTAACCACTTTAGTCGCTCACTAGTAAACAAAGACAGGCAGACCACTTTTCCCACAATTCCTTGCAGTTTTTCCATCTGGTGACGTCGGGCGCCCATTCTCTATAGTTCATCTTAGATTCCTTTCTACTTCAATAAAACTAGATAATTAGGCTTCCAAACAGCTGTGCTGTGGGAAACCCATTCTTCTTATTATTATTATTACCTCCGCCAGGCCGAAAAGGCCAGGAGGAGGTAATGTTTTTGCCGGGGTTTGTCTGTGTGTTTGTCTGTTTGTCTGTCTGTCTGTCTGTCTGTCTGTTTGTCTATTGGTTAGCAAGATAACTCAAAAAGTCTTGGACGGATTTCCATGAAACTTTCAGGCGTTGTTGGAAATGGTACAAGGAAGAACTGATTAAATTTTGGGGATGATCCGGATCACCGTGTGGATACAGGAATTTTTTAAAGCATTCTTTAACACTGTGACATACGGCTATTTTCAACATGTGCGCAGGCGCAATGGAGGGCGCTGGTCATCGTGTCTGACCAACATAAACTCCGTGTTCTTCAACGTTTTAGGCACAAAAGCACGCGGAAAACACTGGTGGGCTGGGCCCGCCACCGTGCCTGTGTTTGCGCGACGCTGCAAAAGCTGAGATGGGCAGCTGTCCACCGCCGGATTATTTGGCAGAAATTCCCCGGCCAGCCATAGGCGCTGCGCAAAAACGAGCTGCTCGGCAGCGTGCTGTGTGCCTGTGTTTGCGCAACGCTGCAAAAGCTCAGACGGCCAGCTGTCCGCCGCTGGATTATTTGGCAGAAATTCCCCGGTCAGCCATAGTAGCTCCGCAAAAAGAAGCTCTCTGCTGGGGAAGTTTCCAAATCATCTTTGGCCGCGGAGCGCAACCCCAATAAAGATAAAGATTAGATGTACCACGAAGGTCGAGTGCAAGCAAGATGTTTGTGTCTGTGAACATTCCGTCTTTTGGCGAGTTGATACGTAACAATGTTTACAGTTTGATGAGAAGGTTGCTGCCATGTAACAATCATCTTATATCAGCAATTGTCAACTCGTCACTCACACTTCACTCCAGCATTTGGAAGTGGTGGCGTTCCATTTTATACTGAGTCCAATATTGTATGTTATTGTTGTTACAAGACCGCCAACTGTCTGCTGATCTGTATATACTTTTATTTATTTATTTATTTATTTTCTACTCCTTTTAGTTCTGCATTTAATATGAACCCTGAGTTTGAAATAAACGTTTGAATTTTGAATAAAACCCACGCCAACCCGTCTACCTAATTGGCATCCGTCAGTGAAGCCCTCAGTGCTGCTTTCAGTGATCTAAAACGCTCACATAACCCATTGGCCTGTGGGTTGTACGCAGTTGTGTCATGACTTCTTTTGTTTTTTCTTTTGAATTTCTTGGATGGAACATGGGTGGCCAATATAAGCTGCGGATTCAGCCATCACATATTTCGGATAACTTATGTTGAATTGTATAATCAGAGGAGCTATTGTCTAATTTGACCTTGTTGGATTTTATTACCCCCTTTGTTATATTATTCACTTTCTTTTAACCTGTACTCTTAATCTATTCGAAATAAAGATTAATTCATTCATTCATTCAATTGCAACGCCCCCAGCCTGGGAGTTTGCAGATGCAGGACATGGACACAACACCAACACTTCAGTTTATTACCTCTGCCAAGGAGGTAATGCTTTTACTACTGAACCACTAATCCTATCATTGTGAATCCAATTGCTACTCAGATGTTTTCATGGTCAAGGAATCTGACAACGTACACACAAACACTGTATGGGGGAACTGTGGCGCTTGGCGGAGGTCTGCGCTCTCCGAGTGCTTTTCTAGTTATTATTATTATTATTATTATTATTATTATTATTATTATTATTATTATTATTATTCTCTGCTAACGATATTATGTAGAAACTTTTTACAGTGTGATCAGAAATTCTTCCCACTACTCAGAGACCAAAAATAAAGGCACTGCATACATAAATGGTTCTATAATTAATCAGTTTTATGTTTTTTGCGAATATCTCGAGAATGGCTGGGCCTAGATTAAAAATTCTTTGATCATTCTGTTCTCTGAAATCTGCAACTTTTCTTCACTGGTCTTACACTCTAAAAATGAACTTTTCTGGACCATATTTCCAAAAATGTGCAAGTGAAGTCAAAAAGAGTTCCATCTTTCCCATTCATCCAAATTGCTTGAAATTAAGTAAAGATCATCTACAGACATCGATAATGAAAAGTTGTTAAAATTATCCAAAAATGTCAATCTGTTTTGATTTTCTAGTTCAAGTTGTACAGTTTCTCTTTGGCATGAAGTTTTGGGTTGAACTCCAGATACAGTGATTCAGATTTGATGAAACTTCACACTCACAATCACAACAGTATTCTGTTGTGAGTCACTACCAAAGTGTGTATTTTTAGTGTGTATTTACCCATTCACACACTGAATGTGTGTGTGAATGGGTAATGAATGTGACACTGAATGTGTGCTATTTTATTTAAATGTGTGCTTTATATTTTATACTTTTACTGCACAGTAGCTGGATGGAGCACCCACAATTTTGTTGTACTTTACAACTGTACAATGACAATAAAGCTTACTCTATTTGAAACGGAAATAGGCGCCACCCCATACACCACATGGTGTCCCACATACTGTGGAAGGGATTAACTTAAGTTACTCTACTCTATTCTACAGCAAAACACAAAATTTCATGCAATTCTGTTAATGTTCCAAAAATTATGCTTATGAAATATCTGTCAGCCATTTTATGTTGTCAATGGAACATTTTGTTAGTGTGTGAGGAAGTCAGTGTGCAACCCAAAGCAATTGTGTGATGTTGGGGTTAAGACCGGGGTGGCCATTCCACTACAGGTTTTCTGTTCCACCCAGTCTCTTCAGCAGGTGTTTCCAATGATTAGCAGTCCTCAAAGCTGATCAAACAAGCACCTGCTGAAGAGACTGGGTGGAACAGAAAACCTGCAGTGGAATAGCCCTTACTACCCTCTCCTAGGTTAAGGCACTCATCTGCCACACAGGAGACCTGGGTTCAAATCTTCCCAGTAACTTGTTGTTCTTTGGAAGTAAAACATACCTCTTCTGTGCATTTGAAAACTAGGTGTAGTGCACATTAAGTTTTAAATGATGCTGCTGGGAATCCTTTCAATCGAGCATTTATCATTTGAGAAAGTTAGAGTGCAAGCTAAAGCAGTTGTGTGGTGTTGGGGTTAAGGTGATTGCTTGGTATGGAGGCAGTCTCAGGTTTGAATCTTGCTAGGAAAGTCTCATTCTTCTGAACAACAGCAATACAGCATGGCTCTCCTGTGCATTTTAAAGCAACACTATGTAAGATTTTCACTTCAAAATAATGTTTGCAAAATTATTTTGATTGTAGACTGCATTTGACTGTGTGATTGTCACTGCCTTCATAGCCTGAGTAGGACCACATTGCCTGCAACAGCTCTTGTTTTGGTGGGATCACTGAGGGGACAGCAGCTGTGGTGGCTGCGGCCTCGGTCCCAGCAGCGAATCACAGGGCACGGCTTTAGCCACCAACAACAAAAAGCCCTTGTGGTTGGCTGTTGGGACTAGGGTCATGTTCCCATGGTTGTGGCTTTTTTCAATGTTTCTACAAGGAACAAGAAAGTTACATAGTGCTGCTTTAAAAACTAATGCGTAGCAGACCTTAGGTTTTAAATGCTGTTGCTGAACAAAACAAGACCTTGAAGTCTACACCTGGTTGGAGCCCAATGATCATCACCTGTGGCTATGTTAAATTTTGCAGTATGTTTTAGTTTTAAGTGTTTTGCATTTATGACCATTGACCTTACATGACTTTCAGCTTTTGTTGCCGGCCTTGGATGTTTACCATGAATCTGCAGAAAATAAAAGAAGTAATGGGTTTCCTCTCTTCTCTCAGTCGTTCTCAAGGAGCAGCTCTGACCCCTGACTTACCTTACAGCCAGACTTCTAGATGGAAGTCTCCCATCTTCAGACTGCCATCATCCTTCAGACACTCCATGTCCTCACTGGTCTGTCCTCCTCCATAACAAACATAACTGTCATAAAGTCTGAAGAGGTGATACACATCATACCCAAAAGAAGCTGTAAAGCTGTTATAGTCAAAATTAATCTCAACAGCTTTAGACTGTGGTGTATTTTTATGTGTATCAATGATTAAAATTAATTTTAGGTATGTTGTTTTTTCTGTCTAAAAATTCATTCATTAAAATATGTTAAACAATGACACATGCTTTGTGGTTGATGTTTAAAAAAGAGCAATCAATGTAGAGAGAGACATTTTTATGACCTAAATTCAGTGCTGATGTCCAATGGTAAAATATCAGTTTATTCATGAGAAATACTTTCAGTATTTCAACAGATAAAACTGCAGGCTTCAATCTTCTGGGCAGCACGGTGGTGCAGTGGTTAGCACTGTTGCCTTACAGCTAGAAGGTTCCTGGTTCGAATCCCCAGGCTGGCAGGGGTTGGAACTTTTCTGTATGGAGTTTGCATGTTCTCCCTGTGCTGCGTGGGTTTCCTCCCACAATCCAAAGACATGCATGTTAGGTTAATTGGTTGTTCTAAATTGTCCCCAGACATCTGTTTCCTATAAGCCCTTGGAATAGAGGGTTAGTACTAGTGAAAGCGCTTTGAGTGGTCTTTGTGACTAGAAAAGCGCTATATAAGTGCAGGTTAGTTAGTTAGTAATCTTTGTTGCATGCTTGAGACCAAAAGGAAAATCTGAGATGCTGTGTGTTCCACCAGCACCTGTTCTCTTTATGAGGATACACAGGGATTTTGTTGTTCACCAAAAGAAAACTTCAGATTACTGGAACATGTTTTTTTTTATGATTTACAAGACATATCGAGCGAAATCACTCAAATGTATCATGCTTGTGTTTTTTTGCTGTGAAAGTTCGGTTAAGCTCCGACCCCTGAAAAAAAGATGAGTTTAAGTGTTTTTGGTGATGTAACTATAACGGGTCGGTACTGTTGAGCCAATCCTCGGGGGGGAAGAAGTCAGCACAAAAGACTGAAGTTAGCCTCCAGGGCCATTTAGCATTTTTGGACAGCTGCTTTGAAAACTTGACATGTTAAGAAGGGTTTTTATCATTAAACTGCTTTTAAGGACCGATGCAGTTTCAGTCATTATCTTGGGCCACCGTGCATACAACTGGGCATGTCCTTCAACTGGTAAGTCTTTTTATCACAGGATTTATTCTGTTTAATGTAGCGCTAGCCACCATTAGCCTTGTGGAATATGGGTGGGCTTATTCACAGATCCTGGCATTTGAAGGAGGAGGAAAAGTGAAAAGATTTTGACACAAAACTATTAGATAATCTAAAGTTTTTTGTAGAAAAACAGCATAAGATACCATTTTAGACAATAGATAATTTTTAATAAGGGATTTATATCCACTGGAGTCCACCTTTTAAGATTGTCAGTCAAAACAGGGCGAGAGTGATGTGGTTAAGTAATCTCTCTTGCTGTAGTTTCCCCATTCTGATCTACTGATTGTAACTTCAGTAACATGAATTTTAATTTAAGCCTCATATTTGTTGCAAAACAACTGTGAGCGAAGGCAAAGAGAAGTGCAGTCATATGGAAACATGATATAAGCTGAAGTCATCGTAGAATGGAAAACCTCATGCGATGAAGTGGGTGGCGAATATGCCTGATGTGTTCAGACAGGTCGAGCCTTTCTTTGTAAACCTGCGTTTTTGCCTCTATTGTCCCTGGTTGTCAGGGTGGTGAACGGTATCTATTCAGTAGGGCTCAGGTGGGACTATGTGTGTGTGTTCTGGGTCTGTGCATGCCATATTCAGCTGTGTGTTTGAGAGAGAGAGTATTGTACAGAGTCAGTAGGCCTGATCCTCTTCTGTGCTCTAGTGGGATTTGGAGATGTTTCCTGTTTTTTTAAGGTCCACTTAGAAAGAAATGGCTCCCCAGGGCGGACTGTCATGGTGTCACACACTGACAGGGAGACAACTAAATCAGAGTAATATCTCCCTCATGCCCACATACATAAATACACTGGGTGATCTTCTGGGCTTTAGCTCCAAAACGTACACCTAAAAGTAACATGTTGGGTGTGATTTATGTTATTTTAGAGACATTACCTTTATGGTGCATTCCCTCTACATGTGAAGGTCAAAAACCAGATGTCAAAATGACGTCACATCCAAACCAACACGATAGAAAACCCTGACTCTCTTGTTAGCAACACGGATGAAAACAGCAATATAAAAACACCACAGCAGTATGCTCAGAAATAGAAAATGAGCTGTGCTCTGTTTACTACTGACTAGAAGAGACATATAAAACAAAAGTGCTATTTTTTTTCACTACTGTTGCTGTGCGGCACATGGGTGCAGCCATCTTGAAGTTTTCGTGCTGGTCATATAAAAGCTTGGCCGATGTCGAGTTGAAAAACTGAATTCATGACATGCTGTAGTACTACACCTCATTCCAAATTATTATGTAAATAGGATTTTAGTGTCATAAACATTCAGTTTTTTGTTTTTCAATTAAACTCATGGATGGTATTGTGTATCAGGGCTCTTTGGATCACTGATATCAATCTCAGACACCTGTCATAATTAAGTTTGCCAGGTGAGCCCAATTAAAGGAAAACTACTTAAGGAGGATGTTCCACATTATTAAGCATGCCACAGGTTTCACGCAATATGGGAAAGAAAAAGGATCTCTTTGCTGCCAAAAGCGTCAAATAGTGCAATGCCTTGGACAAGGTATGAAAACATTAGATATTTCACAAAAACTTAAACGTGATCATCATACTGCGAAAAAATTTGTGGCTGATTCAGAGCACAGACAGGTTCATGCAGATAAAGGCATAATGAAGAAGGTTTCTGCCAGACAAATTCATTGGATTAAGAGAGCAGCTGCTAAAATGCCATTACAAAGCAGCAAACAGGTACTTGAAGCTGCTGGTGCCTCTGGTGTCCTATGAACCTCAAGGTGTAGGATCCTCCAGAGGCTTGCAGTTGTGCATAAACCTACTATTCGGCCACCCCTAACCAATGCGCACAAGCAGAAATGATTGCAGTGGGCCCAGAAATACATGAAGACTAATTTTCAAACAGACTTGTTTACTGATGAGTGCTGTGCAACCCTGGATAGTCCAGATGGATGGAGTAGTGAATGGTTGGTGGATGGCCACCATGTCCCAACATGGCTGCGACATCAGCAGGGAGGTGGTGGAGTCATGTTTTGGGCCAGAATCATGGGGGGAGATCTGAGGGGCCTACCAGTTCTCTGGCCTACCAGCTATACTGGCTTTGGCAAAGTATATAGAGTTTCTGACTGACCACTTTCTTCCATGGTACTAAAAGAAGAACCGTGTCTTCCATAGCAAAATTTTCTTCATGCATGACAATACAAAATCTCATGCTGCAAAGAATACCTCTGTGTCACTGGCTGCTATGGGCATAAAAGGAGAGAAACTCATGGTGTGGCCCCCATCCTCCCGTGACCTCAACCCTATTGAGAATCTTTGGTGCATCCTCAAGCAAAAGATCTATGAGGGTGGGAGGCAGTTCACATCAAAACAGCAGCTGTAGGAGGCTATTCTGACATCTTGCAGAGAAATTCAAGCAGAAACTCTCCAAAAACTCACAAGTTCAATGGATGCAAGAATTGTGGTTATATCAAAGAAGGGGTCCTATGTTAATGTGTAACTTGGCCTGTTAAGATGTTTTTGATTGAAATAGCTTTTGATTTCAGTAAATATGACCTCCTAATGCTACAAATTCAACAAATGACCATTTTCAGTTCTTTATAACCAATAAAATGTTTTGAAACTCTATTGTGCATAATAATTTGCAACAGTGCATTTTGAGTTTTTTTTATTTTTGCAAAAAAATAGTTATCATTGGGAGGTCTGTTCAATAAAATTTGAATTATGCTGTAACAGTTGATGATTTGAAAATTATACTGACTGTCATTTTCATCGAATATTTAGGAAAATCAGAGACAAATATCATTTGCATAATAATTTGGAATGCAGTGTAGAGGAGTATGCCCCTAAAACTTACCTGCAGGTGGAAAAGTACCAGAACATTAATCTTCTTTCCATTCATCTCAGTCTCTCAGTGCTTTCCTTAAACATACAGTATGAGTTTGAAAACTGGACATATAGAATTAGCACCATTTCTGCCTAGAATATATGTGCATAGAGCTGTTTTCTGATTATAAAGCACAGATGCTATGGGGTCCTCAAGCTACGAGTTCATGCTCAACATTCATGGAGGGAGAAATGAAATTACCTACTTTTTTTCCTTGTATATTTGGAACACTTTCTTGCATAAATTTGCAACTTTTCCAGGTAAATTTTTTGACTTTTTTTCTCATACATTTGTTAATATACTGAGGGGCATTAAAACAACATTGCATCAATTTCAGAAAGTGCTGTAAGTAGTCATTGAATAAAACATATAGTAAGTGAACATACACTTCATAGTGGTTATTAATGCACAAATTCAGATCATTTGGATGTAGAGATACTCAACAAAACTAATCCTTAATCATTTCTCTTGATTTTATTGTTCATTAATACCGTGTGTGACCTCCATTTGCTGCCACCAAAGCCTCAATTCTGTGCGAGAGTGATGCCCCTAGTTTGATGCAGAGGAATGTTGTCTCATTCAGTGCTGCCTCAAGCTCAGTATGATTTGTTAGTGCAGGGTCCCGACTGTGCACGCTGATCTAGAACCTGTTCTGATGGGAAGTTTTATGCACTGAGATGACAGGGAATATTTTATTGTACATACATTAACAGCAAAAAAAGAAAAGAAAAAGTTAAGTTTTAAATCACATAATCATTATAAAAATCATTATAATCATTCTAAAAATATACAAAATTTCTCATAAATGTGCAACTTTTTTCTCATAAATTTAAAACTTTTCCCTGCATCTTTTTTTTAACCCATAAGAACCTAGACCCTTGACGATTATGGGGGTCTAGGTTCTTAAGGGTTAATCATATATTTGCATATTTTATCATGAACTTGCAGCTTTTTTCTCATAAATTTGCACTGGTTACTTGTAAATTTGCAACCTTTTTTGAATGCAACTTTGTGACTTTTTTCTTGTAAATTTCCTGTTTTTTTATTTTTTTGTAAATTTTGACTTTTTTTCCTCATAAACTTGACTTTTTTCATAAATTTGCAACTTTTTTCTTTTACATTTTCTATTTTTTTTTCTCACAAATTGGCACCGTCCATATGGATGCTGATTAAATTTTTATTCAGTGTAATGGTTTAATTTTTTTCAGTTCGTCTAGACCAGGGGTCGGCAACTCACAGGTCCAGAGCTCCATTGTTGTGGCTGTCTGTGCTTACATCTCAAAATGAAACTGAAATATTGAGGGTCATTTTTGTTATTGTTTTTCAAATATTGTGTATTGGATACATTTTTCAACTGAAACACATGCTTTTGTAAATGTAATATACAGTGGGGTAAAAAAGTATTTAGTCAGCCACCAACTGTGCAAGTTCTCCCACTTAAAAGATGAGAGAGGTCTCCAATTTTCATCATAGGTATGCTTCAACTATGAGAGACAAAATGAGAAAAAAAAATCCAGAAAATCACATTGAAGGATTTTTAATGAATTAATTGGTAAATTCCTCGGTAAAATAAGTATTTGGTCAATAAAAAAAAGTTCATCTCAATACTTTGTTATATACCCTTTGTTGGCAATGACAGAGGTCAAATGTTTTCTGTAAGTTTTCACAAGGATTTCACACACTGTTGCTGGTATTTTGGCCCATTCCTCCATGCAGATCTCCTCTAGAGCAGTGATGTTTTGGGGCTGTCGCTGGGCAACACAGACTTTCAACTCCCTCCAAAGATTTTCTATGGGGTTGAGATCTGGACACTGGCTAGGCCACTCCAGGACCTTGAAATGCTTCTTACGAAGCCACTCCTTTGTTGCCCGGGCGGTGTGTTTGGGATCATTGTCATGCTGAAAGACCCAGCCACGTTTCATTTTCAGTGCCCTTGCTGGTGGAAGGAGGTTTTCACTCAAAATCTCACAATACATGGCCCCATTCATTCTTTCCTTTACATGGCTCAGTCGTCCTGGTCCCTTTGCAGAAAAACAGCCCCAAAGTATGATGTTTCCACCCCCATGCTTCACAGTAGGTATGGTGTTCTTTCTCCTCCAAACACGACAAGTTGAGTTTTTACCAAAAAGTTCTATTTTGGTTTCATCTGACCATATGACATTCTCCCAATCCTCTTCTGGATCATCCAAATGCTCTCTAGCAAACTTCAGACGGGCCTGGACATGTACTGGCTTAAGCAGGGGGACACGTCTGGCACTGCAGGATTTGAGTCCCTGGCGGCGTAGTGTGTTTCTGATGTAGCCTTTGTTACTTTGGTCCCAGCTCTCTGCAGGTCATTCACTAGGTCCCCCCATGTGGTTCTGGGATTTTTGCTCACCGTTCTCGTGATAATTTTGACCCCACGGGGTGAGATCTTGCATGGAGCCCCAGATTGAGGGAGATTATCAGTGGTCTTGTATGTCTTCCATTTTCTAATAATTGCTCCCACAGTTGATTTCTTCACACCAAGCTGCTTACCTATTGCAGATTCAGTCTTCCCAGCCTGGTGCAGGTCTACAGTTTTTTTTCTGGTGTCCTTTGACAGCTCTTTGGTCTTGGCCATAGTGGAGTTTGGAGTCTGACTGTTTGAGGTTGTGGACAGGTGTCTTTTATACTGATAACGAGTTCAAACAGGTGCTATTAATACAGGTAACGAGTGGAGGACAGAGGAGCCTCTTAAAGAAGAAGTTACAGGTCTGTGAGAGCCAGAAATCTTGCTTGTTTGTAGGTGACCAAATACTTATTTTACCGAGGAATTTACCAATTAATTCATTAAAAATCCTTCAATGTGATTTTTCTGGATTTTTTTTTTCTCATTTTGTCTCTCATAGTTGAGGTATACCTATGATGAAAATTGGAGACCTCTCTCATCTTTTAAGTGGGAGAACTTGCACAATTGGTGGCTGACTAAATACTTTTTTGCCCCACTGTATATATTTTAATTTTTTTATTATGTTGTCAACCAGGGGCAGTCCTGGCTTGTGTGACGCTCTGGGCAGATCATCTCTCTTGCCCCCCCCCCCCCACCACCACACACACACACACACACACACACACTTCAATCTAAAGACTGACCTTTCTTGTTTTCCTTGATACACAGTTGTCAATGATTTCATCATATGAAAGTTGCTCAGCAATGGTGTGGGTAATCCTGATGACTGCAAGACCAGTAAAGAAGTTCTTCATCAATCAGTATCATGGTGTATAATTTATATTTAGCTTGTTACAGCTTACAAAGTAAAAACTGTTAAAAAACACAATCAATAAAAAAATTCATCCACTCATTTTTATTATTGGTATTTCAACTGACAATGTCAACTACTGTAAAATATCCAACTATGGAGCACAGCTGCACACCTGGCTGCTGATCCTCCACACCCAAGATACAGACAAATCCAGAATAAGAAAAATCACCAAGAAAAATAGAAATAGAACACAGCTTTTGGCAAAATGTCGGAGCTTCTGTATTCCCAACTGACAGATACAGACTGGTTGGAAAAGTTTTACTTCATAATGGACATGACAAGTCACATAACCTCGCTGAATAAATGTCTCCAAAGTAAGGGAAGTACAGTTAGTTCTGTTTTTTTCATGCAAGGTTGATTGCTGTACATGGCTGAAGATTAAAAAAAAGAAAAGAAAGAAAATGTCATGAACGCCCCTCCAAGGCAAAAACAAACTCAGGCGCTTAACTGCAGTGAGGACATTTATTAACAGAAAAAACAAAAATAACTATGTAGACAGATACAAAAAGGCAACAGAAAAAAACTTACATAGATGAGCATCTACAGGGCTGGAAAAATCCCTGGAGAAATGGAGAGGGAGACTGTCCAGGGAACAGGAGAACAGTCCAAACACAATTGTGGCTGCCGCACTGAAGGAGAGCACAGCAGTCAAATAAATAGTGGGGGGAACTAACGAGCAACAGGTGCAAGTGGCAGGTGACCTAATTACCAACTGATTGCAGCTGAGAGGACCTGAGGCACAGCAATCAGCTGGAGGGTGTGTCTGGGAACTGAGGAGGGAGAATTGCCACAGAACAGAAAAACATACCGATAACATATAAAACAGATACAAAATAGACTAACAGATACACAAACTAGAAATAAGGTGAGGATCTGAGCTCAGCAACAAACCAGAGCTCAGATCCCAGACACCCCAAGGCAACACCAAGAGACCCCCCCCCCCCCAAGAGAGGGAATACAGCCAAAAAACTACCCTGGGTGGGAGGTAGGGGGACAGGCTAAGGAGGGAACAAACAACTCAGTACAACACCTGTACCTGCACCCAGACATGCCCCAAGGCCCCCCACAGTCCCAGGGCACCAGGGATTGGGTGGCCGGCTGAAGTCCCAGACCAGCCAGACGGCCCGATGAAAAGAGTCAGACAGTCTGCTGGTAAACATGGGCCACCCAACCCAGAGGCCCAGTCTTTGGGGCGGCCGGCCTGAGTCTTTTAGCCACCAGGGCCGCAGGGATGACCCAGGAGGCGGATGTCCAACAGGAAGGCCCAAGAAAGGGAAGCAGGGCCGAAGGGGGGGAACCACGACAGCGTCTGGCCAAGGAGGAAGGGGAACCATGACGCCCTCTGTGTTCTGGGGAAAGGTTGCACCCACGGGGGTCCCGGACTGGGACAAGGCAGCACCTGCGGCGGCTTCAGACTGGAGCACTACATCACCCTCGGTGGCTCCGGGCTGGAGCACTGCAGTACCCTTGGTGGCTCCGGGTCGGAGCACTGCAGTACCCTCGGAGGTTCCGGGCCGGAGCACTGCAGTACCCTCGGTGGCTCTGGGCTGGAGCACTGCAGCAACCTTGGTGGACCCCAGCAGGGCCAACGCTGCACCCACGGTGGAACCCGGGCTGAAGCGCAGCACCCGTAACGGGTCCATGCAGGAGCGCAGCACCCACGTCGGGCTGATACTGAGGCGCAGCATCCACGAGGGTCCCCGACCTGGATGCAGCACCCACGAAGACTCCACCTGAGGAGGGACCCACGCAACAGCCTTGGGCAGGGAGGAAGCTGCGCCCTGGATGACCTCCAGAGATGAACCCGGGCCTTTGGAGACATCAGGTGGAGCTGGATCATCTCCGGTGACCCTTGGAGAAGGCTCAGAGACAACAGAGAGAGAAGAGGGGTCAGGGTCACCGGCAGCGGCGGAGCCTGGAGAGGCGAGCTCGGATGCAGTGGACGGCTGCACCCGGCTCTCCTCCCCAAGAGACAGGCAAGATTGCTCAAAGACAGAAAATAGACAAAAGAGAGCACTTGCCTGATCTCGAACTCCGTCGCTGTCCAGGACTCCGACAATCCAGGTAGTGATAGCGATTTGGGCTCAGTCCTCAGGAGGTCCATCTCGGGTTCTCACTCAGCTGCAGTGGCCTCCGCAGCCGGCATGATGGTCATAGCAGTCCTAATTGTCCCAGCTTTCATGGCCCATGCAGATGGCTCCACTGGCGTGAAAGCTGGGGGTAGGCTCCGGAGTCGGGTCCTCCAGGGCCATCAGGTCCTCCACCATCCGACGGCTTGGTTTTGGAACCGATGGACACTCAGGGATAGGCGGGGGACCCACGGAGAGGATAAGAAAAGGTTTAGAAATAGCAGCAGGAGGAGAGAGCTCAGAGGACTGCTTAATCTGAGACTCTCCCCCAGGAGGCAGACAAGGCTTATCAATACAAGGTGGAACAGAATGGAAAAAACACTTGCCTGGCCTCCCAGATGTTTATGTTCTCAGCTGCTGGAGACAGACAGTCATCCCTCTCCGTGTCAACGGCAATCCCGACTCGCTCTGTGGATTGTGGAGGAGCCGGTTCTGCCAACACGGAAGTGGGCGTCATTGGGGAACAAACGGGAGACCTCTCAGCAGCGGGAGAGCGCACTGGAGGGAAGTGAGGAGAGGCCGGTACAGTGCGGAAAGAAGCTGACGAAACAGCCGGGGAAAAAAAGACCGAAGGCTTTACGGCCCGGGAGGCTTCTGCTTCACTCCCGGGAGAAAGGCTGCTGAAGAGGTAGGAGTAGTCCTCCAACAATGTGAGGTGGGATGACTCTGTCTGCATGAAGCTGGAGCCGGCTGCAAGCACGCAGGAGTTGATGCAGGCATTGGAATCACCTCCCTCAGCCCCTCCTCTGTGCATGGAAAGGAAAAAATGGAAGAGAGGATATCCATTGCCTTCGGGTGATTCCATAAGTTGGGAAACGCCTGCATCACTCACCCTGCGTCTTCTCGGTTCTCATAGACCGTCCCGGGAGAACGGAAGGCTCGGGTCTGTGACCAAATGCACTCCAGAAGACACACCACCCGCCACTCCACTTTGTCCATGACGAGCTCCAAAAACAGGTGGGTAGAAAAAACGCACAAATGGTGAAAAAACACCCCGCTGCAGAAGCTGAGTTTTCACTGGTGGCAGCCAATTGTCATGACAAAAACAAACTCAGGCGCTTAACTGCAGTGAGGACATTTATTAACAGAAAAAAGCATAACAGTCCAAAAATAATTGTGTAGACAGATACAAAAAGGCAACAGAAAAAACTTAAATAGATGAGCATCTCCAGGGCGGGAAAATCCCTGGAGAAATGGAGAGGGAGACTGTGCAGGGAGTAGGAGAACAGTCCAAACACAATTGTGGCTGCTGCACTGAAGGAGAGCGCAGTAGCCAAATAAATAGTGGGGGAAACTAACGAGCAACAGGTGCAAGTGGCAGGTGACCTAATTACCAACTGATTGCAGCTGAGAGGACCTGAGGCTCAGCAATCAGCTGGAGGGTGTGTCTGGGAGCTGAGGAGGGAGAAGTGCCACAGAACAGAAAAACATACCGATAACATATACAACAGATACAAAATAGACCAACAGATACACAAAACTAGAAATAAGATGAGGATCTGAGCTCAGCAACAAACCAGAGCTCAGATACATGACAGAAAAACAGATATTACCCAAAATTCTGAATAGCCTATGAGCTGAAGTATTTTTTTTTTAAAAACAATTTCTCTTTCTGTGATAGTTTTTTTTTTTTTTTTAAATTTCAAAATGGGCTATCTTCCCCAAATATGAGGATTTAAATGTCCACCTGCATAGTTTGGTTTTCAGTTAAAGGTGCTGTGTACGATTTTTAAATTTCATCATTTTCTAAATGATGAAATTTAATGCAGCATAAAATCATTAGTGTTCATTGTTATATAATCATTTTAAGAAAAAAATTAGTTTTTTTTGTATTGTAAGATTACTTTTTATACACAATAATAGAGTCCATGATGTAGGTGGCTATTTTGGATCAGGTTATGGCTTTCCGAGTTTTTATGCATAACTATCAACACAAAATACTTTTGTAGGTTATTGTCAATGTTTAATAGAGGAGTAACGACCAGTATAAAGGAAAATATTTGCATTTTGATATCTGACAGCTACATTACACACTGACTGCACCATATAACATTTTTTTTTCAGAAGAGTCTGGCTTTTTCATTTGTTGCGACGCATAATAGTAAAGTTTCATCATTTTTCTTCAGTTATAGTATGAATTCATAAATGCAACATAAACTGTACTTCATCTATATTCACTGACACAGTGGTGTGAAAAGTGTTTGCCCCTTTCTGATTTCTCTTTTTTTTTTGTATGTTTGTCACACTTAAATGTTTCAGATCATCAGACAAATTAAAATATTAGACAAAGATAACACAAGTAAACACAAAATGCAGTTTTTAAATGAAGGTGTTTATTAGTAAGGGTAAAAAAAATCCAAACCTACAATGGCCCTGTGTGAAAAAGTGATTGCCTGCCCTGTTAAAACATAAATTAACTGTGGTTTATCATGTCTTTGGAAAGCTGAGTTCAATTTCTGTAGCCACACCCAGGCCTGATTACTGCCACACCTGTTCTCAGTCAAGAAATCACTTAAATAGGACCTGCCTGACAAAGTGAAGTAGACCAAAAGATCCTCAAAAGCTAGACATCATGTTGCGATCCAAAGAAATTCAGGAACAAATGAGAAACAAAGTAATTGAGATGTATCAGTCTGGAAAAAGTTATAAAGCCATTTCCAAAGCTTTGGGACTCTAGCGAACCACAGTGAGAGCCATTATCGACAAATGGCAAAAACGTGGAACAGTGGGGAACCTTCCCAGGAGTGGCTGGCTGACCAAAATTACCCCAAGAGTGCAGTGACGACTCATCCAAAAAGTCAAGACCCCACAACAACATCCAAAGAACTGCAGGCTTCACTTGCCTCAGTTACGGTCAGTGTTCATGACTCCACCATAAAAAGAGACTGGGCAAAAATGGCCTGCATGGCAGAGTTCCAAGATGAAAACCACTGCAGAGCAAAAATAACATAAAAGCTCGTCTCAGTTTTACCAGAAAACATCTTAATGATCCCCAAGACTTTTGGGGAAAATACTCTGTGGACTGACAAGACAAAAGTTGAACTTGTTGGAAGGTGTGTGTCCCACTACATCTGGCGTAAAAGTAACACAGCATTTCAGAAAAGGAACATCATACCAACAGTAAAATATGGTGGTAGTAGTGTGATGGTCTGGGGCTGTTTTGCTGCTTCAGGACCTGGAAGATTAGCTGTGGTAAATGGAACCATGAATTCTGCTGTCTACCAAAAAATCCTGAAGGAGAATGTCCGGCCATGTGTTCGTGACCTCAAGCTGAAGCACACTTGGGTTCTGCAGCAGGACAGTGATCCAAAACACACCAGCAAGTCCACCTCTGAATGGCTTAAGAAAAACAAAATGAAGACTTTGGAGTGGCCTAGTCAAAGTCTTGACTTGAATCTGATTAAGATGCTGTGGCATGACCTTAAAAAGGCGGTTCATGCTCAAAAACCCTCCAATGTGGCTGAATTACAACAATTCTGCAAAGATGAGTGGGCCAAAATTCTCCCACAGCACTGTAAAAGACTCATTGCCAGTTATCGCAAACGCTTGATTGCAGTTGTTGCTGCTAAGGGTGGCCCATCACTTTTTTCACTCAGGGCCATGTAGATTTGATTTTTTTCCCCCTTAATAATAAACACCTTAAAAACTGCATTTTGTGTTTGCCTGTGTTATCTTTGTCTCATATTTAAATTTGTTTGATGATCTGAAACATTTAAGTGTGACAATAGATAGATAGATAGATGTACTTTATTGATCCCAAACTGGGAAATTGCAGTGTAGCAGCAGCATGACAGTAGACAACCAAACAACAGAAACACACGCATGACAGACAAAGGGATTACCCATGGAAAGTAAACATACAAAAAAATGAGAAATCAGGAAGGGGGCAAACACTTTTCCACACCACTGCAGTGTTTCTTCTGGCTTAAAGACCTTGGCGTGGTGGCAACATATTTTTCCGGGGGGGGGGGAGGGGGGGTGCAGAAAACACATGACACTATTGTATTGTATTGTAACTGCAATATGTTAATTTTATGCTATTTATTTCTTTTTTTTTTAAATTTTGCACAGTAACTTTTCATATGGAACTTGCCATTTGAAATATTGTACAACCGAGGCTTGAATGTTGGAATACTGAGCCAGTTGGGATCCCACCCAGATGTCCTGTGTTTGGACTCTTTACTGGTGTATCCTTCTCTCCTCTGCTCTCACATCTCCTGGACCCTCTACCTGAACACTTTCCTCTCCTTGTCTCCTCTCTTCTGTCTAATCTTGCCATGTCTGAGCTCTGTCTAATTCAGGTTCTCTCTCTGTCTATAGTGGTATACAAACAGGTTAGAAAATATCAAGTGTAATGTCAATTAAAAGTAGACAACCACAAATTTATAGTTAAGGGTACAAAGAGCACCCACTTAAAAACTTGAGTAATGACTTCAGTCTTGAAAATTTGAGGTTTTTCTCCAAAATGTATAACAATTTTCTTACAGTTTTCTACTTTTCTCTGTAAATTTATCTAAATTTGAAACCATTTTCCTCAAATTTGTCATTTCCTTTTGTAAAATTGACTTTTCTTGTACATTTGAGGCTTTATTATAAATCTGTGTATTATTTTATGGCTTATTTTTGTCTGTTTTTTTAAATAAAATTACGGGGTTTTTTTTAAATAAATTTGAAACAGACTATGGTATTTTTTTTTACTTTTTCCTTATAACAATTTACATTTTTGACCATAATTTTGAAGAGCCAGAACAGAACAATAATTTAACTCTGATTTCAAAGAAAAAAAATATTAATAAAATTGTATTTAATGAAATAAATTAACTTAAATGTCCAAAGATGCAGTTATTTCTGTTATAATATTTCTATATATTTATAGTTGGGTTTTTTTTTACTCTCCTCACCACCCAGACAGCAGGAAAAACCTCCCTTATTTTGAAATCCAAATGTTGGCACATTTAGTTTGAAGGCTGCTGACGGATTAAAGTCATTGACTTCATGAATTTTGGTCATCTTAACTTGCCTGGTACATAATAATGAACATAAATTAGTTAATTAATATTAAATAAAGTAAAGGTAAAAACAGCTCCTTTTTATTCTTGTCTGAAATAAGAAAAACAAAAAATTAACCACACGTGTTAGCTAAGCGACTCTTCCATTATTATTCCAGTGGGTTAAAACCATGATAAATGCCTTCACTGCTTACATACCTCTTCTGATTTTTCCACTTTTAAAGTACTCTAATGAGCTCATGTTTCTCTCAGATAGCAACGCTCGTAGCGAGACACTGCTCACTGGCTGGAACACGCGGGCGGGGCACTTCTGAACTCTGCACGGATGACGGTCACGCGCATTGTTTGCGTGCGCGCTTGCAGACCGTTACTGCTTCATATGTTTTTCTTAAATTTATATATCCTCATAGAGCGGCAGAAGTTTTTCAGGCGTGGTGGGCCGCCACCCAGAAATGTTACCAGAGGCGGTACATTTCTGATGTAACAGAAATGTTACACTGCCACTGTGTATATAAACTTTATAAGCAGCATAATCTTTATTTTAATGGTCAATGCTGTTGCAGCTCTCAGCTAATTCTATTTTAGTCAGCAACGGGGCAAGATGGCTCTTTGAGATTTTTTCCCCTTATGTTCAAAAAGATTTTAACTCTTCGGCCTTCCATAAGCAGGAACAGTCACATCTGAGTTGACTGTCTTTCAAAACAAGAAGTTAGAAAACCTAGACTAGAAGAGACACATAAAACAGTAGTACTGTGCTATTAAATGGGACATTTTACGCTACTGTTGGTGCATGGCGCATGGACGCACCAATATTGAATCCTCATCTCGGGACAAGTAGAAGTTCACTCAGCTTTACAAGATGTAAATTTGTTTTTCTTGCTTGAAGTATTTGAAACTTCCTCAAGTCCAACTTGGAGTGAGAAAAGGAATGCAAGCTATTTCTTACTCTCGTTTATTTACTCACACAAAACACACCTCTGCATCATGGCTTCAGGCTGTACAAATGAGCTCAGCCACTTCAGAGAGCAAAAGAAACTATTCTGATGTCAGTGGTGATTATTCAGCAGCCTGTTCCCACAGCTTGTCCAACCCCCCCGCCCCCCCATCTCCACCTTTCTGTGTGTGAGAGAGCTACCGAGTAAGAGAGAGAGAGAGAAGCTTCTAACTTAATCAGATCCAGACTTCACACTTTGTCACTCACTATTTCACTCTTGTACCTTTGGTGCTGTAAGTGTAATCCCCTCTAGGCAAGACATGACATGAACTAAATGATTTCACACTAGAACTATTTGTCTTTCTGAGGTGCACCAAAAATGTTTCTGTGAAAACCCGTGAGTCACCTTTGCTGTTTAACATTGGATTTGAGGATGTTTGCATGTTTTACAAGAAAGATGTAGGATTTCACTGGAACTGTTTCTTGTAATTATTTTAGAAAACCATATCCTGACCTCTGAAAGTTAAAGATTTATCACAAGTAAAGTGATATTTATCCCAAATAGCACCATCCACAGAACACCGAGGCGAGGACACAAAAAGATTCCATCACACAACCAATACACAAGTCCAAAGCATTGGGTACAAGCAAACAGTGCCGTTTCTCCCACCAAACCTAACCACCATGCTGTTCCACCGCCGAATGAACTGTCGGGTTTCATAAAAAGTTGTTTTATTTGATCTTTTAAACTCCTAAACTTCCGCATATCCGGGGAGGCTGAAATTCAGGGATGCACACCCTCGTAACCTCAGCATAGCACGTATCAATGACATAATTCTGGACCCAGGGGACAGAAGACAGACTCGAGGGAATTACAATTATCCTTTTATTAATAACCCGTGTCTTGTGTGTGAGTGCATGTATGTACAATGTGGTGTGTGAAGTGCAGGACTTGTGCTGGGGGAGAGCTGGACACCGTTCGGCCTGGCAACCCTATGGAGACAAAGCAGAGACGGTAACACTGCACCAGCGCTAAGGGCGTAATAATGACAGCCGCTTACTTTTGCAGGTGGTGGTGGTGGGCTCAGGTTTGCCTTGAGGGCGACAGCCAGGGAAACGGCGTCTGGCTCTGTGCAGTGAGGAGTGTGAATTACCCTGATGCTGGAGTGGAGCTGAACCGCCGCCGGGGAGAGAGAATCCACCGACAGGGAGGTCCACCTGTGCACAGGGGAGAGGAACTTGACAAGGTAAGTGGAAATTAAGCTTACGTGCAGTGATGCGTTGCTCGTGGCTAGAGGAAGAGCCAGGACATGGCTGTAGATGAGAGACGTGTCCTCGGGAGTTTGACAGATGGCTCTGTGCTGCCTCACAGGCTGGTCCGGCTCTTAAAGCCCGCTGACGATTGGCAGCAGGTGTGCGTGCAGCTGGGACTGATGATGGCCCTGCGGGCGCCATGACAGTACACCCCCCTCTAGAGGTGCCTCCTGGCACCTGCCCTATCTTACCCGGGTGCGTCCGGTGAAAGTCCCTAATGAGTTGTTTGTCGAGGACAAGTGACAGACGTACCCAGCACCTCCACTCAGGGCCGTACCCCTCCCAGTCCACCAGGTATTGTAGGCCGCAACCCCGGTGGCGGACGTCCAGGATGGCATTGACTCCCCACGCCGGATGGCCATCTATCACCACTGGTAGAGGTGGAGTCTTGGGAGGCGGACAGAGGGGACTGGAGCAGACGGGCTTCACCTGTGAGACATGGAAGGTCGGACAGATGCGGAGGAAGGGGGGGAGAGCTAGGCGAACAGCCACAGGGTTAACCACTCGAACAATGGGGTAAGGCCCGATAAAACGCAGGGCCAGCTTTCGCTTCTCAGCCTTCAAATTAATATTACGTGTTGACAGCCATACCTGCTGACCCACCTTATACTCGGGAGCTGGTCTCCTGCAGCGGTCGGCTGTCCTGGTGTTACGCTCGATGGTCTGAAGGAGAACTCTGTGGGTGGTGGTCCAGAGCCGGCGGCAGCGCCTGACATGAGCATGGACAGAAGGCACCGCCACCTCCTTTTCCTCCTCCAGAAACAGTGTGGGGGGGGGGGGGGGGGGTCATACCCTAAGGATGCCCTGAAGGGGGACATCCCTATCGCCGAAGAAACCGTGGAGTTATGGGCGTACTTGCTCCACGGCAGGTGGCTGCTCCAAGAAGAAGGGCTGGAGGCAATGACGCAGCGTAGGGCAGCCTCCAGTTCCTGATTCATCCGTTCGCACTGCCCATTGCTCTGCGGGTCGTATCCAGACGACAGGCTTACCGTCGACCCAAGTGCGTGACAGAACGCCTTCCAAACCTGGGAAACAAATTGGGGCCCATAATCTGAGACGACATCAATGGGGATCCCATGGAGGCGTATGACGTGCTGCACCAATAGGTCCGCTGTCTCCCGCGCTGTCGGCAACCCTCGGAGAGGGACGAAGTGGGCAGCCTTGGAGAAACGCTCAATGATGGTAAGGACCGTAGTAAAATGATTAGATGGTGGGAGGCCCGTCACAAAATCCAGGGCGATGTGTGACCAGGGGTGACTAGGGACCGGCAGGGGATGGAGGAGCCTGTCAGTGGGGAGGAAGACAACTTTCCGGTGGCGCACTGAGCGCAGGCCCGGATGTAGGCAGTGATGTCCGATCGCAGCCCCGGCCACCAGAATGACCTCTGGGGAAGTTCAATTTTGCGAGACACCCCTGGATGACATACAAATTTTGAGGTGTGGGCCCACTGAATGACCTCACCCCGAACCGATGTGGGGACAAACAGTCGTCCCGAGGGACCACCTCCAGGATCGGGCTCAGCCTCCTGCGCTTTCACGATCTTCTCCCTGATGTCCCACGCGAGGGCGCCAACGACACAAGATGGGGGGAGGATGGTCTGTTCCCGGTCTTCAGATACCTTCGCCGAGAATTGCCTGGAGAGGGCGTCTGGTTTTCCGTTCTTGTCCCCGGGGCAGTAGGTGATCGTGAAGTCGAACCGACCAAAGAACAGGGTCCAGCGGGCCTGTCGGGAGTTCAGCCGTTTAGCAGTCCTCAGATATTCCAAGTTCTTGTGATCGATCCACACTACAAAAGGCTGGGCAGCTCCCTCCAACCAGTGGCGCCACTCCTCCAACGCGAGCTTCACCGCCAGGAGCTCCCTATCGCCGATGCCATAATTTCTCTCCGCTGGAGACAGGCTTTGCGAGAAGAAGGCACAGGGGCGGACCACCCCGTCTATCGGAGAGCGCTGGGAGAGCACTGCCCCCACCCCGGAATCCGATGCATCCACCTCGACCAAGCACTGGAGGGCTGGGTCCACCTACGTGAGGACGCGGGACGATGAGAACGCCCTCTTAAGGGCACCAAACGCTGCTGCAGCCTCCTCCGTCCAGCAGAAGGGAACCTTCGGGGACGTGAGACAGGTCAGAAGGCAGGCCACCATGCTATACCTGGGCACAAAGTGGTGATAAAAGTTGGCAAACCCCAGGAACTGTTGGAGTTGCTTCCTGGACAAAGTGGGGGGCCAATCCACCACCGCCTTGACCTTGGCCGGGTCAGGAAGAACCTGATTGTGGGAGATCACGAAGTCGAGAAATGAAGTCTTGTTAGTGTGGAAGTTGCATTTCTCGGCCTTCACGAACAGTTTGTTCTCCAGGAGTCATTGGAGGACCCGTCTCACGTGCACCCGGTGCTTCTCTAACGACCGAGAGAAGATGAGGATGTCATTCAGGTAGATGAAGACAAAGGTGCCCGGGAAATCCCGGAGAACGTCATTTATCAGGCGCTGGAAGACGGCCGGCGCGTTGGTTAGCCCAAACGGCATCACCAGGTATTCAAAATGGCCGCTTGGGGTCCGGAATCCCGTCGTCCACTCATCTCCCTCCTTGAGCCGCACGAGGTGGTACCCGTTGCGGAGGTCGAGCTTGGTGAACCAAGAGGCCCCCTGGAGGGAGTCAAACGCCGTGTCCATGAGGAGCAGGGTGTACTTATCCTTCACCATGATGTCACTGAGACCCCTGAAATCAATACATGGCCACAGGGAGCCATCCTTCTTGCCAATGAAGAAGAAGCCTGCCCCCACCGCCGAAGAGGACGGGCGGATGATACCCGAGCTGAGTGACTCCTTGATATAAGTTTCCATCGCCTCCCGCTTCGGAGCTGACAGGCTGTATAGATGGCTCGATGGCAGCGGAGCACCAGCCCGGAGATTAATAGCACAGTCGTAGGGGCGGTGGGGGGGAAGTGACAGCGCCTGCGACTTACTGAACACCGCCCCCAGATCATGATATTCAGATGGTACCTTGGACAGATCTGGAGGGGGGGAGGCGCGTGGGGCCAAGGGCACCGACGGGGCACATGCCGCAGACTGCAGGCACGTGCTGAGGCAGAACAAACTCCAAGATGTAATGTTTCCTGTCTGCCAGTCAAAAGATGGATTATGCAGCCGCAGCCAGGGGTAGCCCAGGATGACCAGGGACGTGGAGGAGGGCAGCACCAGAAAGCGTAGATCCTCTTGGTGGTTCCCAGAAACGATCACCGGCACCGGGGCGGTCTGCTGAGAGACAGTCGTTAAAGGGGCTTTGGAAAGGGCTATCAGTTTGAGCAGTGGCTGGAGAGTATGACAGGGGAGCCCTAACCAGGTTGCCAGGTCTCCTGATATAAAACTCTGCTCAGCCCCTGAGTCAATCAATGTATGAGTGGAGTATTCAGTGTGTTTGTGAATAAATCTGATAGGCACAAGGCAGCTGGTGAGGGGTTTTGACTGAGACACGTCCGTGAGTCCCCCTACTGTGACCCACGGACCCCCTCTTTTGGCCGACTCGTGCAATTCTCCACCTCGTGTGCACTACTTCCACAATACAAACACAGCCCTAACTCCCTGCGGCGCTGTTTCTCAGCTAGCGGAATCTTGGAGTGCCCGATTACCATATCCTCCTGCCCTTCTAGTACTAACGGTGAAGGCAGGGCCAACTGGGGGGACTGTGAGGAATGGAAAAACTGCGCGCTCGAGTGGCTGGAAGCTCTTTGCTCGGCTGCTCGTTCCCTCAGCCTGTTATCCAAACTAATGGTAAGCGAAATTAGTTCGTTAAGTTTCTCTAGTTTATCCAACCTAGCTAGTTCGTCTCTGAGACTGGGGCTTAGGCTACGGATAAAAATGCTGCACAACGAGGCATCCTCCCACCCGACCTCAGCGGCTACCACCCGGAAATCGACCGCGTAGTCCGCAGCGGACCTACCGCCCTGTTGAAGGTTAAGCAACCGAGTGGTAAGCACAGCATCCCGGTCGGAGTGGTCAAACACCTCGTGAAAATCGGCCAGAAACCGCTGATATGTTAAGTTAGCATAACTGGGCTTAGCCATAATGGCATAGGCCCAGGCTAGCGCCCTACCTTCTAGCAGGTTAGCGATGTAGTCTATCTTGCTGTGATCCGTGGGAAAGTCCCCTGGTACTCGCTGGAAAACTGTCTCACATTGAAGAATAAACCCCTGGGCCTCCCCGAGCTTCCCGCCGAAGCGTGCGGGTGTGGGCACCGGTGTGAGGCGGGCCGATGGAACCTGACTAGCTTGGCTAGGCGGGGAGCTAGCGGGGCCCGATGGGACCCCGGAAGCCGGCGGGAACGTCCGCTGTCCATCCAGACGATCCAACCGGCTGTTAATCAGGGTTAGCTGGGTAAGGATAACGTTCTGCTGGTACGCTAATTGTTCCACTCGAGCGTCTAAGGTGTTCAAACGGCGTGCTAGCACGCTGTCTGCTGGGTCGCTCTGACGGAGCTGTACTGACATAATTCTGGACCCAGAGGACAGAAGACAGACTCGAGGGAATTACAGTTATCCTTTTATTAATAACCCGTGTCTTGTGTGTGAGTGCGTGTATGTACAATGTGGTGTGTGAAGTGCAGGACTCGTGCTGGGGGAGAGCTGGACACCGTTCAGCCTGGCAACCCTATGGAGACAAAGCAGAGACATTACCACTGCACCAGCGCTAAGGGCATAATAATGACAGCTGCTTACTTTTGCAGGTGGTGGTGGTGGGCTCAGGTTTGCCTTGAGGGCAACAGCCAGGGAAACGGCGTCTGGCTCTGTGCAGAGAGGAGTGTGAATTACCCTAATGCTGGGGTGGAGCTGAACCGCCGCCAGGGAGAAAGAATCCGCCGCCAGGGAGGTCCACCTATGCACAGGGGAGAGGAACTTGACAAGGTAAGTGGAAATTTAGCTTACGTGCAGTGACGCGTTGCTCGTGGCTAGAGGAAGAGCCAGGACGTGGCTGTAGACGAGAGACATGTCCTTGGGAGTTTGACAGATGGCTCCATGCTGCATCACAGGCTGGTCCAGCTCTTAAAGCCCGCTGACGATTGGCAGCAGGTGTGCGTGCAGCTGGGACTGATGATGGCCCTGCGGGCGCCATGACAATCCAATCTAAGGCCAGTCCGATGAACGGTTAGGGAAATACGCGTGGAACACACACCCACCCACCCACCCACCCACTCACTCACACACACACACACACACACACACACACACACACACACACACACACACACACAGATTTCTTGTATTGGCAAAATTTGATCAGGATCAAAAGATAATTTCACTCTTGCCATTCATTTCAATGGAGAATTTTTCTGATTTAAGGTCCCATTTTTGTTGAAGTAGAGGGGGCGTGATTTAGGCTCTCTATAGCGTAGAGCTTGCCCACGCAGTAGGAGAACTCTTTAGTAACTAGTAGGTGTCGGTCATGTTGCACCTGTTCTGCTATTCATGTATGAATTACAGCAAGGATGGGCAACTTTGGTGGTAGTGACAGCCACAAATTATTTTTCCTCACTTCCCAAGGGCCAGATTTACATGTAAACCTACTGTGGAGGTGGGAGGAGCGTGGGGTGGGGGGGTATTATTTCTTGCAAAATTAAAAGTTTCACAATTAAAACTGAAAATTAAAATGAAAATAGAAGCTACTCAGTGTTTTATCATATTAGAATTAAAATTACTGATAAAATTATATCTGCCCTGCAATGGACTGGCAATCTGTCCAGCGTGTACCCTGCCTCTTGCCCACAGATGCTGAGGTAAGCTCCACCCCCCCCCCCCAGCCCCACGACCCGAAAAGGATTAAGCAGTAGAAGATGGAGGGATGGATAAAATTATATCATGACCTAATTTTTAAAACTTTAAGACTCTCCTTCAAAATGATGAGCAAAGAGAAATTCTGGACGATAATTAACAAAAGAAGCCAAGCAGAAAAGGAAACATGCTTAGCTTGTTCTTGGATTCATTGTGGGTGTGGAGTGGCAGAGAAATAGCTGTGTGAGCTTGGTAATGTCTGGCTCCCCAAAATGGGGAAATAAAAAAAGTTTTAAGAGCCATTGGTATAAAAGCAAAAAAAAAAAAAAAGAAAGAAAGACAATCAGCAGAATACCAGTCTGAACTTTAATTGCTGACATGGGATTTTAACACTGTGCTTGTTGCACTCTTTAGAAAGAAACCTCAAAGCTTTGAATATTTTTCTGCACTATTAATGAAAGCCTCGAAGCTCCATGAGGCTTCACCTGCCAAACAAGAATAAATGCTACAGCTCCGCAGCTGTACATTTTATTCTTATTTAAAAGCAGCCTCCTTTGTACATTTAGAAGTATACTTCATTAATCCCAGAGGGATTTACTGCTGTTTAGATTAGATTAGATTAGATTAGATTCAACTTTATTGTCATTACACATGTATGACTACAAGGTAACGAAACACAGTTTAGCATTCAATCAGAAGTGCAAAGGACAGCAGTGCAGTATATACGGTAATTAACAGTATGTGCAATTTAAGCAAATATATGCAAATATATGCAGCACTGCAGAAAGTTAAGAGTACTGTTATGTGCAAGTAATGTGCAATAAGTTAGATGTAGTTATGTAGTTATGCAGTTATGTACAGGTGAGGATGGTAAAAGATGATGGTAAGAGAATCAGCGGGGAACTAAGTTCAATAACGTGACGGCTTTTGGAAAGAAACTGTTCCTAAACCTGCTGGTTCTAGTCCGAAGGCTTCTGAAACGTCTTCTGGAGGGGAGAAGCTGGAACAGTCCATGAGCAGGATGGTTGGAGTCCCTAAGAATGCTGCGTGCCCGGCGCAGACATCTTTTCCTGTAGACGTCCTCTATAGCTGGAAGTGGAGTCCCTGTGATGCGTTGGGCGGTTTTCACCACCCGCTGCAGCGCCTTGCGGTCAGCTACAGAGCAGCTCCCATACCAGACTGTGATACAGTTGGTCAGGGTGCTCTCTATCACGCAGCGGTAGAAGTTGCCCAGGATGTCAGTTGACAGATGGTTCTTCTTCAATGTCCTCAAGAAGAAGAGGCGCTGATGGGCCTTCTTGATCAGGCTGGTGGTGTTAACTGACCAGGACAGGTCCTCCGAGATGTGGGTCCCCAGGAATTTGAAGCTGGGGACACGTTCAACAGCTATGCCATTGATATGGATGGGGTCATGTGTCTCTTCCCTCTCCTTCCTGTAGTCCACTATGAGCTCCTTGGTTTTGCTGGTGTTAAGGAGCAGGTTATTGTCAGCGCACCAAGTAGCCAAGTGCTCAACCTCTGCCCTGTAATCTGACTCGTCGTTGTCCCTGATGAGTCCAATCACCGTGGTGTCATCTGCGAACTTTATGATGGAATTGGATCCATACATAGGCCTGCAGTCATGGGTGTAGAGGGAGTAGAGGAATGGGCTGAGCACACAGCCCTGTGGTACACCAGTGTTGAGTGTGATGACGGAAGAACGGTTGGGGCCTGACCTAACATGCTGGGGTCTGTTGGTCAGGAAATCCATGATCCAGTTGCAGGTAGAGGTACTGATTCCCAGGTCCCCAAGTTTAGTGAGCAACTTGGAGGGGATAACTGTGTTGAATGCTGAGCTGAAGTCAATAAACAGCATTCTTGCGTAGGTGTTCTTGTCATCCAGGTGTGCGAGTACATAGTGCAGCGCTGTAGAAACCGCATCCTCTGTACTCCTGTTGCTCCGGTAGGTGAACTGATGAGGGTCCAGTGTAGGGGGCAGGCCTTTTTTGAGCTGTGCCAAGACCAGTCGCTCAAAGCACTTCATGACTATGGGCGTCAGTGCCACAGGGCGATAGTCATTTAGGCACGATGGTGTTGAATGTTTCGGCACTGGTACTATTGAAGTGGTCTTGAAGCACGCTGGTACCACGGCCTGGGCCAGGGACAGATTGAAGATGTCTGTGAAGACCCCTGCCAGCTGCTCAGCGCATGCCCTCAGCACACGCCCAGGAATGCCATCAGGGCCAGCAGCCTTACGTGCGTTGACATGACTCAGTGCATTACGGACGTCGGTGTGGGTGAGTGTGAGGTGGTGGAGGTCATCAGAGGGTGGGAAATTGATGTTCTTTTCGTTGTTGTCCTTGTCAAAACGAGCATAGAAGTTATTTAGCTCATTGAGAAAGGGCACAGTCATGGCTATAGGTATGGAGTTGCTGGGCTTATAATTAGAGATAGCTTGAATGCCCTGCCACATACGTCGGGGGTCAGAGTCCCCAAAATGTTCCTCCACCTTCAGCTTGTAGCTGTGCTTGGCCTTCTTGATGCCCCTCTTCAGATCTGCCCTGGATGAACTGTAGGCCTGTGCATCACCAGATCTAAAGGCATTGTTACGTGCTTTTAGCAGAAGCCGCACTTCTCTGTTCATCCACGGCTTCTGATTTGGGTACGTGGTGATCTGTCTTTCCGTGGTGACACTGTCAATAGTGGTGTTGATATGGTCCAGGACTGAGTGGGTGTAAGAGTTGATGTTTATGTGGGAGCCACAGGTAGCCTGAGAGGTGAACATACTCCAGTCTGTGTTCCTAAACTTCTCCTGGAGTACAGAGTCAACCCCCTCTGGCCACACTTTGATGGTCCTCACTGATGGCTTCACCCGGTTGATGAGCGGTACATACTTGGGGGTAAGGAACAAGGATAAATGATCAGACTGACCTAGGTGGGGGAGGGGAGTTGCTGTGTAGGCTCCCACAATATTGGTGTAAACATGGTCCAATGTTTTGTCCCCTCTTGTGTGACAGGAGACATGCTGGTAGAATTTAGGAAGCACTGTCTTGAGGTTAGAGTGGTTAAAATCACCCGCCACAATAAATGCTGCCTCTGGGTGTGCAGTTTGTTGTTTGCTAATAGCTGCATGCAGTTCTTTCATAGCAAGCTTAGCATTAGCATCCGGAGAAATGTAAGCGGCTGTTATGATGGTACAAGTGAACTCGCGTGGCAGATAGAAAGGTCTACATTTAACCATGAGAAACTCCAGGTTAGCTGAGCAGTGTCTCTCAACAGTGACAGAGTTCGTGCACCAAGCCTTGTTAATATAAATGCACACTCCACCCCCTCTTGTCTTACCGGAGTCAACTGCTGCTCTGTCTGCCCGGAGCGTGTGTAGGCCGGCTAGCTCGATAGCATTGTCGGGTATTCCACTGTGAAGCCATGTTTCCGTAAAAATCATGATATTGCAGTTCATAAGTCTCTTATTGTTGGTAATCCGAAGCCGTAGTTCACTCATTTTGCTTGCCAGAGACCGTACATTAGCAAGGAAAATACTGGGTAGCGATAGCCGGTGTGGTGTTAGCTTTAGCTTAGCTCTTAGCCCACCGCGCTTACCCCTCCTTTGTTTACGGTCCTTACGCCGCCTGCGAGCACTTCCGGTCGGCCGGGAAGCCTGCCGAACGTCGGGAGTTCTCCAGAGCTCCGGGATGAGACGTAAATTCAGACATTTACAGCCTATTAATGTGGTCTTAGCATGCAAAACATACCTGACAACACTCTGGTACACACTGCTGCTCCTGCTAGTGACTCCCTCACTCTCGCTCTATCACTTGCAGACAGCGGCACTTAGATTTCAATTAGAGCGCCCTCCACTGGCGGACATTATAATTGCATTTAAGAATGTGGTTCCAAATGTGATATTTAATATATAATTGATTTTTGGAAATGGACTGGCGGGCCGCAGTGGATGAGGGGGCAGGCTGCCATTTGCCCATCCCTGAAGTAGAGTATGTAATGCCGTGGAGACCTAGCATAATATGGTCTTGTTTAGACTATTGTAGAATAAAGCATCAAGTGGAAGAATATATTCTGTGTCTGGTGACTGTTTGTGCCACAGCTACTCCAGAGTCCATGCTAATGTGTTAGCCTTGGCCTGCTAACTCTCCGCCGACATCTCACCACCCATTACTGTCATGATCCCGAGTGCGGTTCTGTACCGTGCTTGGGTCTCCTAATTCTTCTTCTCCTTCTTCTTCTGTGTATATATTTAGTCCTGTTTATCTGTCATGTGGTTTGTGCTTTTATTTTGACAGCGCCGCGGCAGGACTTCCGGCTGTCAAGCCTGCTCGCGACCTGTCACAGCTGTGTGTGATCACTGTCTCGCCACACCTGTTTGTAGTTTGTGTTTTCTGTTATAATATTTAGCTTTGCTAGTGAGTTGCCTCCTCGCTGCGACCTCGCCCAACCTAAGCTGGAGTCCCCAACCCTGACTCCAGTCTCTTTTCAGCATCAGGTTTCACCTTCACTATTTATATGTAAGTGACTGCTTTGGTTCTTTATTTTTCCTTTGTATGTCTCACATTATCTCCCTGCAAGGTCATGTGTATAGTTGTTTGTGTTTGCCCCTCGTGGCACATTATTTTGTTCCTTTTTATTAATAAATAAGCAAACTCACTGCTGGCGTTTGGTGCCTCATTTATGCCCTGAAAGGGGCATACATAACAGTAGGTCACAGCCACTTGGTACCAGCAGCAGTAAGTTTGTGTTTTTTGGCTCTATTTTTTCGCTTTTCAGGTGCCTGGGTTTTTTGGATATTGCGTCATGTGGCAAGTGGTATCCTATGAGCCTGGGTTTTGAGCTCTGCCAGGCTCTTATGGAAATTGATGATCTACTAGCCATTGTCAGGAGCCGAGCTGGCTTGGTTTCTCCGGCTCGATCCTGACCTCCCTGTGGGTTTAAGTGCCACTGTGTATGTGTTTATTATGTTTTTCAGTGCTGCTTCCCTATCGTTAGCCACTGCTCTCTGGCCGGCAGCTGTGAGGCAGCTCTCTTTGGCTCACTCTTGTGTGAGCGCTAGCTGACTGCCTGCTAGTCTGACCACGCCCCCTCACTCATTACCGCCAGCTGTTCCCACTCCCGTTTGCCATCTCTCCACTCTCACCTAGGTGCTCGCAATTTCACCATCACCAGCAATGTGTGTACTTAAGCAGCCTTGTGCCAGTCACGCATTGCTGGGTCATTGTATTGTCAGTGCATTGGCAGTGAGTGTTTCGTTGTCAGCATCATTACGACGTGTAGCCACTCCGTGTTGTCATGGTTCTCTTGTGTCCACACAGCGATATCGGCTGTGGGACACCAGCGTGGCTACACGTTTCTCCTCCTGTGTTTGCAGGGTGATGCCAGCCCCCGAATGCCAACCGTAAGTGTTTCTTTGTGTTTTTGTAAGTCTTCACCTTTTGGACTGTTTATCTTTGCTTTAATAAATGTGTTGTGGTGTAACCTGCACGTGAATCCGTCATTTCATCGTCCCTCTCTGTGCGCCGCGTAAAAGTGCACGGGGAGTCATAACAGCCATAGCTCGTCGTCGTTCGACTCCCAAAGACGCTTTATGGTATCTGGACTTCGCAGAGGCGGCGCTGCTGCGTCATCCTCGCCTATCGGAGTATGCCAAGGGAAGGGAGAGGATATCCCAGTTGTCAGCGCTTCGACAGAAGAACCATGGGTTGGAGAAGAATTCTTCCAGGAAGCCTAGTTCGGTGCCGTCAGGGAGGCACTCCCGGGGCCCAGCTCCAGCAACTCCTTGCCAGGTTCCTGCTCTGGCTCCAGCTCCCACTACATCAGCCCGAAGATGCCACCGTCCGGCTCAGAACTCTTATCCTCCCCGTGACACAGCTGCCACAAGGCGGATGGAGGAGAACCACCGGGTGAATATGCCGCAAAGTTCCTGTTGTTGTTCAGCCACGGGCCGCCAGAAGAATTCCTCCGTCTCCCAGCCAGCAGTTTTTTCTCCGCCATGTCAGAGAGGTAGGACAGCTGTCTCTGCCTCCGGGTTTTCCTCGTCAGCTGTTTCGCCAGCTCTTTCTTCCCAGATCGTCACAGCTGTTCCCCCCTCCCCTACAGCGCATTCTCCAGCTGCTGGGAACCCAGCTGTTCCTTCCCTGGCTCCACCCGTCCCAGTATCTACAGGAGTGGCTCCTCCTTGTTTTCCAGAGGGGTCCAAGATCACTGCTACTACGGGAAAGAGAGAAATTGAGTCTGCTGCAGTAGGAACCACTGTCCCCCAGGAAAACAGGCAAGTGTTTTTTCATTCTAAATCTCATTTTGATGAACTACCTTGTCTGATTCCTGGGGATGAGGCTCAGTTATTGCAGTCGACTGAGTCCTCATCACCTGCTGCAGCCACAAATGAATCAATTGCTACTTCTGTGCCTCCTCCTATACCCCCCGAGTGTCCGCCAGGTCCAGGTTCAAGCTGCCGGACGGGGAAGGAGCCTGCGGGCCTAGAGAGCCTGGTTCCAGCCCCGTAGCCACGACACGGATGGGGGAGGAGGGCTGTCTGCACCCCTGAGCCTGTGCCGATGACAAAGCGTCCCCAGGCATCACCGGAGCAGAGTTCAGCCCCAGCAAGTAACGGATCCCCTGCCACCACGCCGAGCAAGCCATCAGTGCAGGTTACATCACCAGGGGGTTCGAGAACTGTGAAGACCATCATGCCGGCTGCGGAGGCCACCACAGCCGAGTGGGAACCTGAGATGGGCCTCTTGAGGACCGAGTTCGAATCACCGTCACTGCCTGGATCGTCGGAGTCCTGGATGGCAGTGGAGCTCGAGATCAGCAAAGTGCCCTGTGTTGTCTTTCTATTTTCTATTTTTGAGCAATCTTGCCTGTTTCTTGGGGAGGAGAGCCGGGTGCAGCTTCCCGCTGCATCCGAGCTTGCCTCGCCGGGCTCCGCCGCTGCCGGTGACCCTGATCCCTTGTTTTTTCTGCTGTATCTGAGCCTCCTTCCAGGGTCACCGGAGATGATCCAGCTCCATATGATGTCTCCAAGGGTCCGGGTTCGCCTCTGGAGGTCATCCAGGGCGTTGCTTCCCCCCTGCCCAAGGCTGTCGTTTGGGTCCCTCCTCGGGTTGGGTCCACCATGCGTGCAGCGTTGGCCCAGCCGGGGTCCACCATGGGTGCAGCGTTGGCCCAGCTAGGGTCCACCGTGGGTGCTACTGAGCTCCAGCCTGGAGTAACTGCAGGTGCTACGTTGGCCCAGCCGGGGTCCACCGCGGGTGCTGCTAAGCTCCAGCCTGATGCCGTCGTGGTCCCCCTCCTTTCTTCTCCACCAGACGACATGGGGGTCCCCCTCCTCCAGTCTGGCTTCCTGCTATTGAGCCTTCCGGTAGGAAAGCCGTCTCCTGGTTTACCCCTTTGGTCCTGGTGGCTTAAGAACACTGGCCAGCTGCCCAAAAGACTGAGCCGCCAGGTCAGGTGGTCTATGTTCTCAGGCAGGCCACCCGACTCATTCCATCTGGTTGTCAGGCAGTCCTGGGATTTCGGTTGGCTCCCAGAACTCCTTTTTTCTAGTTGGGGTCTCTGGGGACCTGGTAGGTTGCCCGGCCTTTTTCACTTGATGGTCGGGTGGAGCCAGGATGCCGGGAGCCCACCTGAACTGTTTCTTTATTTATCATGTATGACCCAGTTGTCTTTATATTCTGTTTGTTAGGTTATTTGTTATGGGTTTTCGAGTTGGCTGTTTTTTGTGTCTCTCCCTCTGGGCCTGGATTCCCCCACCGCCCTCCCTGGGTTGGTTTTGTGGTTGTTGCTGTTTGGGGGGGGGGGGGGGGGGGGTCTCCTTTTTCGCTTGATGTTACCGCGGGGTGTCTGGGGATCCACCCCTTAAGGGAGGGGCACTGTCATGATCCCAAGTGCGGTTCTGTACCGTGATCGGGTCTCCTGATTCTTCTTCTTCTTCTTCTGTGTATATATGTATTTAGTCCTGTTTATCTGTTGTGTGGTTTGTGCTTTTATTTTGACAGCGCCACGGCAGGACTTCTGGCTGTCAAGCCTGCTCGCAACCTGTCATAGCTGTGTGTGATCACTGTCTCTCCACACCTGTTTGTAGTTTGTGTTTTCTGTTATACTATTTAACTTCGCAAGCGAGTTGCCTCCTCGCTGCGACCTCACCCAACCTAGGCTGGGGTCCCCAACCCTGACCCCAGTCTCTTTTCAGCGTCAGGTTTCGCCCTCACTATTTATATGTAAGTGACTGCTTTGATTCTTTATTTTTCCTTTGTATGTCTCACATTATCTCCCTGCGAGGTCGTGTGTGTAGTTGTTTGTGTTTTCCCCTTGTGGTACATTATTTTGTTCCTTTTTATTAATAAATAAGCAAACTCACTGCTGGCATTTGGTGCCTCATTTATGCCCTGAAAGGGGCATACATAGCAGTTACAGCATCTTCCAGTTAAATCCACCATCCATTTCTCTGCCCCTATAAAACGTCAGTTTTATTTTTAACCAGTCAATGCAAATATGAAGTGAATTTTTAATCAATCAGATAGCAATTAGTTATTTTAGATAAAAAATTTCTGCTCTTTGATGTACAGTATTTTTCTGATGTGATGCACAATAGTGGAGATCATACTGCAAAGCAAATATCTTTCATATAAGAATTTTATTTTCAAAAACAATATTTCTTTCTGGTATTAAATATTTCCCAATATATCCCAAATATATCCTTATATGTTTTATATTTCAAATTCAAATTTCAAGGACCTGTATTGGCATAAGTTTAAGGGAAACTGTCATGTCCGGTGAGCGCACACACTCACACTTGCAGCATTCACTCTAATTGTCTATGATTACCTGATTACTGGTGGGATATAAATAGCTCCTATTCCCTCAGTGCTGTGTGGGACTGACTTGGCTCAACAACTCACTGTTCATTCTTTGAGTTCTATTGCTACCTTACCTCATGTGTGCCTCCGCCTTTGTGTACTCTGACCTTCCTCGAATACTCCCCTGGATCTCATGTAAGCCAGAAAATCAGAACTTAAATCATTAACTGCTTGGACCCTCTCTTGTGCCTTTCCCAAATTTCTGCCTGTCTCCCTCCTTATCTCCTGAGTCCCTCTGTCTGCACCCACCTGGGAAATTAAGTAAGAAACAATCAGTATCGAAGATATAATCATCTCACCAAAGAAAAAGCCCCGTGCCCGGGGAACCTTCATACCAGCCTACTAACTGCACCAACTTAATGGATCCTCTTACCAGCTCCACCTGTAAGAATACTTACACTGGAGCTTCCACCTCCTCACCAGTTCCATTTACCTCCTCTATGTAAGTGGACAGTCTATACCCACCTTTGCAATAACCTGGGTCCTGAATACAAAACCAAGCCAGAAACAGTATTGCTAAAGCATCAAGATGCCAAAGAATTAACATGCATGTGTGCATATTAATAAGTACATATTGGGCAGCCAAATTTGCCATGACCCCTTCTCCTCTGAGTATTTGTAATTCTGAGGTGTAGTTTAGCTCACTGATATTTGGGATACAGAATTGAACTGATTAAAGTAAATGTCTGTTTCATCATTGGATAGTTTACATTTATATTTTCTAGGACAAAGTGCATCTGTGTCTCATCCTCATCTGTTGAGCAGTGACTGTATGTTCTGTTTTCATTTGACTGCCAAGATTTTTTGCATCTTCCTCGTTCCATTGTCAGTTTGTGGTCAATGAGTCTGTACTTGCTTAGTATCTGTCTCTGCTTTCTATCTCTTACAGTCAGGAGATATTCTGCCAGTTCATAATTTCTGTTACGGGCCAGATAACATTCCAGTCTACTCTGGCTGTTTGTTTTTTCTTTCCTTTTGTTTGCACTGTTGTATTTTGGTTTACTTTGATCGGTGTCTGGAGGGCAGTGTTGTGAGACTTGTCAGAATGAATTTGAGAGGTGGGTAGTTAATCTCAGCACCACCTAACTTAGGAGACTCATTTCTGGGGTCATGGTATTTGTGGGCTTTGGAAAGGAGGGTGTCTTGTTTGGCTGCATTTAAGGTGTTTAAAAAAACTCTATGTGTTCTCTTTTGAATGATAATTATTAGTGGGTATCTAGCTAATTCTGCTTGACAAGCATTTGCTGGTGTTTTTCTTTGCACTTTGAGATGTATAAGATAAGATAAGATAAGCCTTAATTAGTCCCACAATGGGGAAATTCCAGGATTGCAACAGCACAGGGATAGCAACACTCAGAGCAATAATTTAGAAGATAAGAAAATAAGAGCAGTGAATATACATATGTACACATAAATATATAAATATATATACACAGTGCGGAGCATTGTAGCTAGATGGAATAAACAGCATAACCGTCTATTTAGTTACCCCACACAGTATAAATATGTACCCATACATATTGTCACCCTCCGTAGCAATTTATATTGTCCTAGTTGTATACTGGAGTGGACCATTTTGTGTAAGTCTATTGCGTCTTTTGTATTCAATACTATTAGGTCGTCACGTTTTTTTTGCCATCTGTGCGAGCAGCCCTGCTTAGGTTATAAAGTCTGACAGCCGTAGGTAGGAAGGACCTGCAAAACCTCTTGGTCACACACCTAGGATGATGTAGCCTATTGCTAAATGAGCTCCTCAGTGCGTTCAGTATGTCCTGCACAGGGTGGGACTCGGACTCCAGCAGAGATGACAGCTTAGCCACCATCCTTCTCTCTCCTATCTCCTCCACTGGGTCAAGGTGCTGCCCCAGGACAGAGCTAGCTTTCTTGATCAGTTTGTTCAGTCTCTTCCTATCAGCTGCTGTGATGCCACTGCCCCAGCAGACCACTCTAAAAGTGATGGCTGATGCCACCACCGAATTGTAGAAGGTCTTCAGGAGCACCCCTTGTACACCAAAAGACCTGAGCCTCCTCAGTAGGAACAGCCTGCGCTGCCTCCTCTTGTAGAGTGCATTGGTATTGTGTGACCAGTCTAGTTTATTGTTCAAATGAACACCCAGGTACTTGTAGGATGTCACCATCTCAATGTCTGTTCCCTGGATGTTTACTGGTGCTGTGAGGGGTCGTCCTTGCCTGCGGCAGTCCACCACCAGCTCCTTAGTTTTTCTCGCGTTGATCTGGAGGCAGTTCCGATGGCACCAGTCCACAAAGTCCTGGATAAGTCCTCTGTACTCAGCTTCATCTCTGTTGGAGATGAGGCCGACGATCGCAGAGTTGTCAGAGAACTTCTGTATATGGCAGTGTGTTGTGTTGTGTGAGAAGTCCGCAGTATAAAGGGTGAACAGGAAGGGAGCCAAAACCGTTCCCTGGGGAGCCCCCGTGCTGCTGCTGATTGTGTCGGAAACACAATCCCGGGTCCTCACAAACTGGTAGTCCAGGATCCACAATGGCAGGTGCTGGTCCACCCCTGCGCACAGCAGCTTGTCCCTCAGGATCACCGGTTGTATGATGTTGAAAGCACTGGAGAAGTCAAAGAACATGATCCTCACTGTGTTCCCAGGCTTCTCCAGGTGGAACAGGTAACGGTGAAGGAGGAAGATCACTGCATCCTCCACCCCGATGTCATGCTGGTAGGAGAACTGGAGTGGATCCATCGCTGGTCCCACCAGGGGGCGGAGGTGAGCGAGGAGCAGTCTCTCCAGGGTCTTCATCAGGTGAGACGTCAGGGCCACTGGTCTGTAGCTGTTCAGGTCTCTGGGGTGGGAAGTCTTTGGTACGGGTACCACACAAGATGTTTTTCACAACTGTGGTACCCTCCCCAGCTTCAGGTTCAGGTTGAAGATGCGCTCCACAATCCCACACAGTTGGTCTGCGCAGGACTTGAGGAGCTTCGCACTGATGCAGTCCTGACCTGAGGCCTTCCTGGCTTTGATCTTCCTCAGCTCCGCCCTCACCTGGGTCTTAGTGAGGGTCCGGTTGGGGCTGGGGGGCTGTGTGCTGGGAGTGGGGGGGGATGTTGGTGGAGGGGAGGGTGGACAGCAGGTCTTGATGACAGTAGAGGCAGCAGTGGTTGTTGTGCAGGTTGAGGGGAGGCTTGGTCAAACCTATTAAAAAACAGGTTCAGATTGTTCGCCCACTTCCTACCCCCCGTGGCCTGGGAGGAGGTATTCTGGAGCCCAGAGATGGTTTTGAAGCTTCTCCAGACCCCGCCGATGTTGCTTTGTTGCAGCTTGTCCTCCATCTTATTCCTGAAGCTGTCCTTGCCCCTCTCTGATCTTCCTTCTTAGCTCCCTATGTACGGACTTCAGCATCTCCCTGTTCCCTGATCTGAAGATCCTCTTCTTCTCTCTCAGTAGTGATTTTATCTCAGGGTTGATCCAGGGTTTGTTGTTCGAACAACACCGTATGATCTTGGTGGGTACGGTGTTGTCCACACAGAAGTTGATGTAGTCCGTGATGGTGTGAGTGGGGCCGTCGATGTCCTCACCATGTGGATCGCAGAGCTGCTCCCAGGCAGGGATTTCAAAACAGTGCTTTAGAGCGTCCATTGCCTCCTCAGACCATATCTTCACCATGCGCATAACCGGAGGTTGTCTGTGTACTAGGGTTTTGTACACCGGCAGGAGATGAACCAAGTTGTGATTATATTCATCTTCTACCGCTTAATCCTTTTCGGGTTGCGGGGTGGTGGGTGGTGGGGCACGAGCCTATCCCAGCATCTTTTGGGCGAGGGGCAGAGTACACGCTGGACAGATCACCAGTCCATTGCTGGGCCAACACAGAGAGACAGACAACCATTCACTCTCACATTCATACCAAAGCTGTTGCGGCCCAAAAAGCCTGAATTCGTGGGAGCTTTTTTAAAAAGTTGCGATATTTTTTTGCACTAAAAGTTGTGGGAAGAATTACAAACTTTAAAGCAGATGTTTTTGTTGTTTTTTTCCAGTTTACTGCAGTGATATTCTATATAACAATACAAGAAAAGCACAGGATTGTCAAAAATTTCCTATTAAACAGTTATTTGTAAATGAAGCAGAAACTTCTGCCATACAGAAAAACTCTTTTGTGGAACAGCAAATACAGACTTTAACACAATATCCATTACAACAGCTAAATTGCATTGAATACATATTAAAAAGTATAGATTTGGAAATTATTGGCAGCACCTTCATTTGACAACTCCCTATGGTCCCCAACCACTCGGTACGGAGCGGAGAGGAAAAAATAATTTATTCTGTTGCTCTGTATTGTCTATCGGAGTCTGTGTTTTTGTGAAAAAAAAAAATTACAGACAATATTCTCTATCTTTCTGTGCCTAAGTCCTACCTGTCTGTCTGCTGCGTGTCTTCACACACACACACACACACACACACACACACACACTTGTCTCTTCAGACACACATCTTTCATTTACCGGGAAGAAGGGGGCGGGGTTGGTCCTTGTCCAGACCGGAGATTCACAGCTTTAAAGCTTATTGACAAGATGTAGTAATGATTTTACCTCTATAGAGGTATAAAATGATCAAGCACTGGCTGTAGTGCTAGACTTGCTTGTTTTGTTTGTGGTTTTATGGAGTCTGTCTTCATGCGCGTTCCCACGACGGGGTGCTTTTAGGGCAGGCGGTTGTTTCTCAACACAAGCCCAGCACTTCGTACACGTGGTCAGGACGGAGACATGGCGAGACATCCACCGGCAGGCTGGGGGAGACGGCGGAAGGGACCATGTTGGAAACCCTTCCGCCGTCTCCCCGTCTCCCACCACATCAGCAAAAACAGAGTGTGTGATTTAAAAAAAACACTCATCCTTTTTTTAAATCACACACTCTGTTTTTGCTGATGTGGTCCATTAATACTCACTGTAAACACGGAAGTGAACGTGGTGCACCAATGCATTTGATTGGTTAGACTGAGTGTTTGAGCGCCAGTTAGAGACAAATTTGATTGGTGAAATTGACGGAAGTTGATGAGGATTGGCCAAAATTGCGGGAAAGTTGCGGTGATTGGACGAAGTTGCAAGGTCGTGCAATAGTTGCGCTGATTGGTTGATTTCACATGAATTGACGTGACTGCAACATTGTGAAATCCTGAAGAGACTGCAAAAGGACAATTTAGAATCCCCAGTTGATTGATCAATTAACCCAATGACTGCCTATGGCGCTCCATTGTGCCGTTTTCTCATCTTCCCCTGGTGGTCCAGATTTTTTTCAAGAAAATATTCAGTTCAGATGTCAGAGATTTCCAAAGCTATAAGTTGAAAGTGGTAAGAGATAATGACTTACTGTCAATTAGAAAGATGTAGAATATGATCCAAAGTTTGAGATAGGAGTAAATTTACACATCTAATTTGCATAATGCCAAGACAGCCATATCGAATTACATAACTTTCAGTCAAAAGCGGACTTTGGACATATTTACACAAAGGATGGTTTTGTTTTTTGTCACCGTTTGTTGTTTTGGGCATTTTGATATCTTATCTTTAAAGTTTATGAACCAGAAAATCAGTTACAATGTAAACAAACAAAGAAATTTGTCACCTACCGCTGGCCAGGTGGGGCACACTTCGTCCATTTTCGTCCATCCTGGTCATTATTTTGACTTCTCTCGGTCATTTTTACTTTCTCTCCCACATCCAGAAATTGTTATGATTATTCCACTGCAATTTCGATTTTATTCCGCTGCAATTTATCTCATATGATGACCGTGAACCGGAGCGATTGTTCTGTCCAGTCACATGGCGCTGGGGGTCAATGGCAGGTGCAAATCAACCAGCTTCGCCCACCCTCTGTTATAAAAAAAATGTAGATATTTACCTTCATAAGCTAAATAATCTCTTTTTAGAATCATAGTTGGCAAATTTGGGAGCAAATGCCTCCTCCATCTTGCGATCGATCACCATTTGTTTACAAACTCTTCTTCTTTGATGTCCAGAAGTGTGTGTGTGTGTGGGGGGGTTATATGGGGGCCACTAGTCCTACAAGGCAAGAGCAGTAAGTTATACGTGTCTGCCACCGTGTGAGGTGGAATACTTTGTACAACTGGGGGGGGGGTGTTATGACATCACATGACAGGCACAGCACTGCGACATAGACAGTGAGGGTGTTTTTTTTATGTCTATAAATAGAAGGATGTCAAAGGGTTAACCTAACCTGCATGTCTTTAGCCTGTGGGAGGAAATCAGAGTACCTGGAGTAAACCCACACAGACACGGGGAGAACATTCAAACTCCACACAGAAGGGTCACCGATGGTCTGGGAATGGGATCGAACCCACAATGGTCAGGGGTGGAATCGATCCTGTGACCTTCTTACTGTGCTGCCACAGTGCTATCCACTGCACCTCCGAACTGCCCCATCAAATCAACAACAATTAATAAAATATAATGGCATGGAAACAAGATGTAGAATGATAAAGACATGCCATGAGGGACTGAATCAAGTCTAATTTTACAGTCAATAGTAACTTTAGGGGCTGTGGTGAACACATACTTCAAGAAGAAAGAGGAACATAGGGTGACTTACAAGAGTGGAGGAAGGTGCACACAGGTGGACTACATCTGATGCAATAGGAGAAATCTGAAAAAGATAGGAGACTGCAAGGTGGTGGCAGGGGAGAATGTAGCTACTCGTAGGCAGTATTGGATGATAGTCTGTAGGGTGACTTTGGAAAGCAAGAAGAGGAAGAGAGTGAAGGCAGAGCCTAATATTAAGTGGGGGAAGTTATAGAAGGAAGAAGGTTGCAGTATTCAGGAAGGAGTTTATACAGACTTTGGGTGGTAGGGAAGAATTACCAGATGTCTGGGAAAGTACAGCAAAAGTATTGAGGGAAATGGGTAGAAAGGTATGTGGTGTATCCAGTGGACAGAGGAAGGAAGACAAGGAGACTTGGTGGTGGAATGAGGAGGTACAGGAAAGTATCCAAAGGAAAAGGTTAGCAAAGAAAAAGTGGGATAGTCAGGGAGATGAAGAAAGTAGACAGGAGTATTTGGAGTCTAGTGACTTGGCAAAGAGAGAGGTGGCAAAGGCATATAGAGGGTATGCACATGATGTCATGGAACGGAACTCATGGCAGTTACAAAACACTGAGTGGCAGAAATGAGTGGCAGGATTGGGGTGTATCAGGTTCAGGTTCAGGTTCAGGTTACTTTATTTGTACCCGTAGGTAGATTTGTTTTGCAGTCTGGTGACATCCATATTTATGTCCATAAATAGGATGTCAAAGGGTTAACCTAACCTGCATATCTTTAGCCTGTGGGAGGAAATCAGAGTACCTGGAGTAAACCCACACAGACACGGGGAGAACATTCAAACTCCACACAGAAGGGTCACCGATGGTCTGGGAATGGAATCGAACCCACAATGGTCTGGGGTATCATAACAGTTTCTGGATGTGTATGCAGTAAAACCCCAAAAAATACATATGGTATTCGGTCACAGCAGTACACAGAGTGTCTGCTTGCATTGCAGAGAGTTAATCTTATTATTCCATCTTGTAGTAATTAACAAAAAAAAAGCTAAATAAATGATTAAAGGCTCAGAACTAGTTATTCACTTACATGTGCTTTTACCCACACATTACTACTACAGTCACAAAAAAATAGTGTGGTATTAACATCTAAAATAAAAGAAAGGCACTCTGTCTCCCACTGTGACTAAATATTTTGTGGAATTTATATGTTGTGATGCATACAAACTAAGGCTGCGTGTCCACCAAATGCATTTTTTGTCACCCAACCACCCTGAATGTCTTTTTTTCAGCATTTGTGCGCTGCGCTCTGGAAAAAAAGAGTCTGTGCCCTGTATCCCAGCAACAGCTTGTCACTCACAGCTCAGCACTTCAGCTTTTCCTATGGTCAGACTTTCTACTTATTTTTTAATAGCAGTCTCTAAATAACAATGGACAGGAAACATATTCTAGCATTGGTAGCAGCTCTGGATGTAAAATATGATGACACAGAAAACAGGAGCCTGAGTACACACTGTACGGCGTCCTATGTCCCACCCTTCCTTAATTCTGATTGGCTGCTTAGAAAGGTCTGACATTGACGAGCTCAGCTGTAGTCTGAAAAGTTGAAATTTTTTCAACTCTGAGTGCTGCAACAAAAAGTGGCCACCGCCTAGAGTATTTCAGCGCTGAGGGCGCTCAGCGCTGTAGACTCTGGACTACATAGAGAATGAATAGAAAGTAGTCGCCCACAGTGGAAAAAACACATTTGGTGGACACGCAGCCTTAACCTGCTACATGTTTTTGCCACTCACTGCTGTGTTATAATGGTAGCTTCCCTGTAACTGCCAAGAATTCTATTCCAATGCATTCCCTGTATATAGTGAATTGTATGAGAGGCTGGACACTAAGGAAGGAGAATAGGACTTGTATTGATTAGCTAGACAGAGAGATTGAGCTGGAAAGGATGTGCAGTAGGTTAGGTTGATTAAGGACAGAAATGATAATTTACTAACTAGTGACGAGAGTGTGTTGAGAAGGTGGAAGGAGTACTCTGAAGAACTGATGAATGAAGAAAATGAGAGAGTGAGGAGGATGAATGAAGGAAAGATGGTAAACCAGGAAGTACCAAGGGTTAGCAAGGCAGAAGTGAGGGCAGCTTTGAAGAGGATCAAGAATGGAAAGGTGGTTGGTCCAGACCTGTGGAGGTATTTTTTTTTTTTTGTTACTTATTTGTACCCGTAGGTAGACTTGGTTTGCAGTCTGGTGACAAGCCACCAGCTACTGGTCGCTGCGTGCGCGAGCGCCCTAAACCTACATGTTTTTGGTGTGCGGGAGGAGACCGGAGAAATCCCGGAGTAAACCCACGCAACACGGGGAGAACATGCAAACTCCACACAGCTCACTGTTGGTCGGGGGCTGGGATCGAACCCACGATCTCATGATCCCCGCGGTCCCCCGGCCGAGGGTAAAACTGTGCTGCCACAGTGCTAAACCACTGCGCCACCGTGCAGCCCAGGTATGGGCTGTTTAGGAGAGATGGCAGTGGACTTTTTAACCAGCTTGTTTAACACAATCTTGGAGAGTGAGAGGATGCCTGAGGAGTGGAGAAGAAGTGTTTTGGTACCAATTTTCAAGAACAAAGGTGATGCTCAGAGCTGTAGTAACTACAGAGGCATAAAATTGATCAGCCGCACTATAAAGATATGGGAAAGAATTGTTGAAGCCAGGTTAAGAGAAGGGACAATCAGTGAGCAGCAGTACGGTTTCATGCCAAGAAAAAGTACTACAGATGCAATGTTTGCTTTAAGATTGTTGAAGTATAGAGAAGGTCGGAAGGAGTTGCACTGTGTCTTTGTGGATCTAGAGAAAGCATGGGTCCCCAAGGATCTGAACAGCGACAGACCAGTGGCCCTCACATCACACCTAATGAAGACACTGGAGAGGCTGCTCCTCACCCATCTCCGCCCCCTGGTGGGACCAGCATTGGATCCACTTCAGTTTGCCTACCAGCATGGCATTGGGGTGGAGGATGCAGTGATCTTCCTCCTACATTGTTCCCTGTTCCACCTGGAGAAGCCTGAGGATCATGTTCTTTGATTTCTCCAGTGCTTTCAGCACCATCCAACCGGTGATCCTGAGGGACAAGCTGCTGAACCCAGGGGTGGACCAGAACCTGTCATCATGGATCCTGGACTACCTCACAAACCGACCACAGTTTGTGAGAACCCAGGACTGTTTGTCTGACACCATCATCTGCAGTACAGAGCCCCCCCAGGAAACAGTTCTGGCTCTACACTGCTGACTTTTCACACAACACACCACACTGCTATCTACAGAAGTCCTCTGACGACTCTGCTATCGTCGGCCTCATGTCTGATGGGGATGATGCGGAGTACAGAGGACTTATCCAGGACTTTGTGGACTGGTGCCTACAGAACTGCCTCCAGATCAATGTGAGGAAAACTAAGGACCTGGTGGTGGACTGCCGCAGGTGAGGACAACCCCCCACAGCATCAGTAAACATCCAGGGAACAGACAATGAGATGGTGACATCTTACAAGTACCTGGGTGTTCACCTGAACAATAAACTGGACTGGACACACAACACCAACGTGCTCTACAAGAAGGGGCAGTGCAAGCTGTTCCTCCTGAGGAGATTCAGGTCTTTTGGAGTGCAAGGGACACTCCTGAAGACCTTCTACAGTTCAGTGGTGGCATCAGCCATCACATTTGGAGTGGTCTGCTGGGGCAGTGGTTTCACGGCAGCCGACAGGAAGAGACTGAACAGGTTGATCAAAAAAGCTAGCTCTGTACTGGGGCGATGCCTCGACCCAGTGGAAGAGTTAGGAGAGAAGAGGATGGTGGCTAAGCTGTCATCTTTGTCATCTGCTGGAGTCCGAGTCCCACCCCATGCAGGACATGCTGAACGCACTGAGAAGCTTATTTAGTGGTAGGCTATGCCATCCTAGGTGCACGACAGAGAGGTTCCACAGGCCTTTCCTACCTACGGCTGTCAGACTTTATAACCTAACCAGGGCTGCTCATAGAGGTCGTACTAAATGTACTAGACGTAACAACTTTGCACAACAGATATCGTCCCCTCCAATGCACAACTAGGACAATAACAATCATTACTGAGGGTGGCAACAACACTGTTGATTCAAATGTGAAATATACGGTCTGGGTACATATTCATATTCTGCAGGGTAATTTAACAAACTGTATTGCTGTTTATTCCATCTAGCTGCAATGCTCCTGCGCTGTGTATATATCTGTGTACATATGTATATCCATCTACTGCTTTGGCTAACCAGTTCTTATTATCTTGTTGACTATTGCTCTGAGTGCTGCTATCCCTTTGCTGCTGTAATCCTAGGCATCTGTTCCCCATGCTTCCTTCGCCTGGGGATTCATCAGGAGCATGAAGGGGGCATAACCAGGCGAAAGTCAGGAGCCCAATATTCTGTAGCAGCAAACTGCACGGAGAGTATCGCTGTGACTGGTCAAAGAACTTTGGCCAGTTTTCAAGCACTATTTTCAGCTACAAAAGTGCAGTTTAATAAGCTTTTTCCGTCTACCCCAACCCGCCTTGCTCTATCCCGACCTGCAGGGTTTGCACGTGATTGGTTGCCACAACTCTCAGTGGGTGGGCTGCTCTAGTCTATTCATGACACTTCCGGACGTTAAAGTTTTGCCTATATCTTCAAAAGTAAAAAGCGAAACATTTTTCTGAAAATAATTGAGGGGAGAAATAAATGTGTAGTGCCAGATATGTGTTTACTTTTTACTAATAACCACTATTTTAAAATCTCCATGAACCAATCGGCTCCATGCACCTTCTCCTCATTTGCATATAGAGAATGGGTGTGCGATGTCACCTGATGGAAAAACTGCAAGGAAATGTGGGAAAAGTATTCTGCCCGTCTTTGTTTAGTAGTTAGCAACAACAGCTGTTAAGCTGAAGTTTTTGAGAGGGTTGCTTCAGTGTGTTATTATTATTCATCCGAATACCACACAACGTTAGAATGGGGAAGTTTTGCTGCGTTATCAAATGCAACAACCGCTGTCACAATTGGCGTGGGGAAAAGATTGATAACGGTGTATGCATTTTTAACTTCCCGACTTGGAAGGAAAGTGGAGAGAATCGGGTCTCCAAGCTAACAAAGAGGCATCTGATGGAATGGATTGCAGCGATCAGAAGGAAAGACATCAGCTTTGACAATATTCCTGCACACATGGTCATGTGTTCACGGCATTTTCATGAAGGTAAGTTGTGATTTAAACACAAATATTACTTGTATGTGCATGTTTTTAAGCTGTTTTTAGCCAGCTAGCTGTCCACTTCTCGCCGAACGTCATAACTCCATCCCCGACGTGTGTCAGCTGTTTGTCCCTCCTTAAGAAGGTTTCTGAGTTGGAAGTGAGACTGTCCAACCTCTATAAGATTTGGGAGGCTGAAGACCATCTAGACACCATAATTCTCGGGAAAACATTGGCCCCGGCAACCGACTCTCAGCTAGCAGAGACGGCTACTTACCTGGGTGAATTCAGCACATCGCCATCCACTTCCACCCCTGCTCCAGTCTTTTCAGCTGTCCAGGACCCTGGCAATAAACCCTGGACCTTGGTTGAACCAACTAGCAAGCATCGGCGGTTGACTAGACCCGGTCGTGCTTCCTCTCTCTCGTTGCTACTGGAAAACAGATTCGACATTCTTTCCCTGGAAGATTTTCCCCACCTGGAAGTTGATTATCCTTCCATGGCCCCCCCTCCTCCTGGAACCTGGTGATAAACACTTTGTGCTTGATTTTGGGGATAGAAAAGAAACAGTCAGCATTGACAGACTTAAACCTGCCTTCTTGTTGAGAGACGAGCCTGCACGGTTGGCGAGAGCACCTCGGCGGGGTAGACCCCCCAAGAGAAAAGACTCAGCCCCCCTGCAGGGAACAAATAATCACTCTCCTTCCCAAGCTGCAGATTCCTTACAGGATGGTCCCAGCAGGACGCCCAAGCGGACCCACAGCAGATTCAGGAGAAGATTAACTAACTAACTAACTAACCTGCACTTATATAGCGCCATTCTAGTCACAAAGACCACTCAAAGCGCTTTCATTAATACTAACCCTCTATTCTAAGGGCCTATAGGAAACAGATATCTAGGGACAATTTAGAACAGCCAATTAACCTAACATGCATGTTTTTGGCATGTGGGAGGAAACCGGAGGAATCCCGGAGTAAACCCACGCAACACGGGGAGAACATGCAAACTCCACACAGATCACTGTTGGTCGGGGGCTGGGATCGAACCCACGATCCCACGATCCCCACAATCCCCCGGCCAAGGGTAAACTGTGCTGCCGCAGTGCTAACCACTGCGCCAGCACAGAGACTGATGCAAACTACTCAACAGTTGTTCACTAATTGTGCTGTAACAGTTTAGGACTGACTTGTGATTTTACTATGCTGTTATGATTACCACTGAACTCTCTTAGGAGCATGGCTGCTGGAAAGTTTCTTCTGTGGCAAGAGGTGTAGCAGTTAGTATGTCATAATAATTATCTTAAACTATGAATTTTTCTGGGACGCCATGGCGACTGCAGCTTAACACTGAAGCTCTCAGACCCAATCCAGGATAACACCTTGAAAATCAAACTTAACGGATTTTTGGAGGAGTGAAAATCAAAAGACAAAATCATCATGTCTAAAGGAAAACAGAAGAAACTGAAATTCTCCAGGCCAGGACACGTATCGGCCGGAGAATCTGAACTGGAAGATCTCCGTTCAGAAGACGAGGAACTGGTGATAGCTAACAAAAGGGTTAGCCTGAAATCACTATTTGAGGAGCTACGACGATTTCGCCGAGATGTTACGGCCGAATTTCGGGAATTCAGAGAAGAATTGAAAAGGACAAACAGCAGAGTGGACCAGACCGAGAACCGAATCTTGGAAACAGAGGATCGAATAAAAGTGCTCGAAGATTCTGTGCTAGACCTACGCAAAAGACAAGCAGCTATAGAGGCTAAGCTAACCGACCAAGAAGGAAAACAAAGAAGAGACAACATAAGAATTCATGGTCTGATAGAAGGAACCGAAAATGGTTTTAACTCAATGGCAGAATGCGTGGAATCCTTACTAAGAGAGAAATTGGATATTCCACAAACCACCGACTTGAAGATAGAAAAGGCACATCGTTCATTAGCCGCTAGGCCGGCGGCGGAAGCGCCCCCACGTTCGGTGTTGGTAAGATTTTCCAATTTCAAAATAAAACAAGAGGTTGTAAGACTGGCCTGGCAGAAAAAAGGATTTATGCACCAGGAGAGAAAAGTCTACGTGGAACACGATTACGCCCCGGAGGTCCTTAAAAAGCGCAGGGAATACAATGACGCGAAAAAGGTGTTAAGAGAGAAGAAATTGCGCTTTCAGACACCATTTCCTGCGAAGTTAAGGGTCTTCTACGGCGATGAAACGTGTCTCTATAATTCGGCGGAAGAAGCAACAGCTGACATGGCGAAAAGAGGGCTCCCGGTAACGGTATTTAAACCCGCAGCAGACCCGAGTGAGAAGATCAAAGCGCAAACATGGACAACACAAAGACCCTCAAAATCCACGGACCAGCAGCGGGAAACCCAGCACCAGAGCGTCGCGGTTAAACTATCCGTTTTCAGGTTGGTATAGCGACCTTTTTTTTTTTTTTTTTTTCTTTTCTCTTGAATCAATCCGCACATCCAACCCCCCTCATACAAGGTAACAAACATTAAAGGAGATGCATATTCAGCATGTGGTAAAACATTTCATGGAACAATCATATTATTTGAAACAAATAAGTCTTTGTAATAAAAAAAAAAAAAAAAACTTGTTAAAATAGAAATGTGACAATAATCCACATGTTCTCCTCATACTAACAAATACTGTTTTTGCGTGAATGTTTGATGTGATGGGGGTGGGAGGGTGCACACAATTTCACAGGGTTTAGGCATAAAAGGAAAAAAAAAAAATCATTACAAGTTTGGATTGGGTTCTGAAACTCACGTTAAAAGCATGGGACTACTTTCAGTGGTAAGAGAGGGCCCTCAACATGTAACAGAGTTTGAGGAATTTCCCTCAGAGCCTTCACTCCATCAAGGCTCTTACAGGGTCTTTAAAAAGACCTCAGCTCAGGAAGTTCTTAAGACAGCTTTTTGTTTTAAAGTTTTTTACACTATGTTCTTAATGTTTTTCTTGTTTTTAATGTTCTTTCAGTTTCTGAGTAGCACAAAAGAGGGCCACCACACAGTTATACTAAACAAAACAACACAATGGAGAAACAGGGTGTAACCAAAATAATTTCATATAATGTAAAAGGAATCCTGAATCCAGTTAAAAGATCCAAGATTCTAGGCAAAATGAAAAAAGACAAAGCAGGAATAATACTTTTACAAGAAACCCACCTAACAGACGTGGAACACAATAAACTCAGTAGACAAGGGTTTAAAATGATCTCTTCATCTTCATATAAATCAGGGAGGAGGAGGGGAGTAGCGACATTGATATCAACCAAAATTACATTTGAAAAAAAATCAGAACACAAAGATAAAGAAGGGAGATACAGTTTGGTAACTGGGCGGCTAGAGGGAGAAGATATCACCCTGCTGAATGTGTATGCTCCCCCAGGGGCTAACTGGAAATTTTATAAAAATGTATTCGACCTAATGATAACTAAAGCTCAAGGTTTAGTGATATGTGGTGGGGACTTCAATCTTAGACTGAATCCATACTGGGATGCTTCTGGTAATTCCCCACATCAAAATAACACCCAAAACAGGAAGACTCGGATGCTACTAAAAGAATTGGGAATCTGTGACGTGTGGAGGGAACTCAACCCCAGTGTAAAAGACTATACATTTTACTCAACTCCACATTCATCTTACTCAAGGATTGACTATTTTTTTATGTTTAATAGAGACATTGGAAGAGTAAAAACATGTAAAATAGGACTGATGGATCTCTCCGACCACAGTCCGATCTACATGGACTTAAATATCCAAAAATACACAAATAATACATTTTCTTGGAGGTTAAATTCAAATGTCCTGAAAGGACCATTGAAAGATGAATTGGAATCAGATATTCTCAGATATTTGGAAGATAACGATAATGGAGAAGTATCCCCTTTAATACTGTGGGATGCATGTAAAGCTGTAATAAGAGGAAAGATTATTGCAAAACTGGCAACCCAAAAGAAACTAAGACAAGAAAAACTATCCACATTAGAGTCAGAACTTAGGAACCTAGAAAAAGAACACAAAGGCAACACTCATTCTACTGACTCGCTCGAGATTAAGGAAATTAAAAACCAAATAAATGAGATCTACACAATAGAAATCCAGAAGAAACTTACATTTCTGAAACAAAAATACTATGAAGCAGGCAGTAAATCGGCAAAATTGCTTGCCTATAAATTGAGGAAACATCAAACAGAAAGAGCAATCTACAAAATCAGAGACCCAGTATCAAAGGAAATAAAATTCAGAATTCAGGATATTCTTAAAAACTTCGAGAATTACTATAAGAACTTATACTCCCACAAAAAACATAAAAACGCATCCGAGGCATTCCTAAACACATTAAACCTTCCCCAACTTACGGAGTCACAAAATAAAACACTACTGTCAGAAATACATCCTAAAGAATTGGAAAAAGCAATTATGAAACTTAAAGCTAACAAATCCCCAGGAGCTGATGGCTATACAGCAGAGTGGTACAAAACCTTTAAACAGCAACTATCTCCTCTCCTCCTGAAAACATTTAATTATGTCCTCCACACAGGGGAAATCCCCCCCCTCCTGGAGAGAAGGGGTCATTGCAGTTATACCTAAACCTGAAAAGGATAAACTAGAGTGCTCCAACTACAGACCAATCAGTGTACTAAATCAGGACTATAAGCTTTTTACCATTATCCTTGCCAAAAGGTTAGAAAATATACTGACAGACCTAATTCATTTAGACCAAACAGGTTTTATAAGACAAAGACAGACACAAGACAACATTCGACGCACTTTACACATAATTCATCATATAAAAAAATATAACTTAAATGCAGTCATATTGGGATTAGATGCTGAAAAAGCATTCGATTCGGTTGACTGGTCTTTTCTATATAGAATCTTATCCAGTTTCAATTTTCATAACAACTTCATTAGAACTATACAGGCATTATATAAAAAACCAACAGCTAAAATAAGGATTAACGGTAATTTATCATCATCTTTTGAACTGGAAAGAGGATGTCGTCAGGGCTGCCCCCTGTCTCCACTGCTCTTTGCAATCTTCATAGAACCTCTGAGCCAATGGATAAGACAAAACCAAAAAATTCAAGGTATTACACTTGGTCAGAAGGAACATAAAATAGCACTCTTTGCTGATGACATTTTAATATACCTAGGGCAGCCGGACACTTCTTTACCAGAACTAACCTCAGTTTTTTCAGAGTATGGAGATTTATCGGGGTACAAATTAAATATGCATAAAACCCAAGTTTTAACATTCAACTATGACCCAAATCATTATTCACTAAGCAAACTCAAAACTAACTGGGAGTCGGAATCTATGAAATATCTGGGGGTCAATATCCCGAAACAACTCAACAAAATTATATCACTAAACTATGATCCACTGGTGACAAAAATAAAATCTGACCTAGCAAGATGGAATATGATACCATTCTTGGGTACTGCACAAAGAATTGAAGCAGTCAAAATGAATATACTTCCACGTCTTCTATACCTTTTCCAAACAATACCGGTAGAACCTCCCAAAAAAACATGGCAGGAGCTGGACAGAAGGATCTCAAGATTCATATGGCAGGGCAAGAGACCTAGAATCAGATATAGAACCCTACAGCTAAACAAAGACAAAGGTGGGCTCGCGCTGCCAAATATCAGGGACTACTTTAAAGCCGCACAAATTAAAACTTTAGTAGAGATATGTAACCCAGTCTACACTGCACAATGGAAGGAGATCGAATGCCAAATAACAAGTGACATCCCCCTACAGGCGATAATAGGGAACAATGCCTTACCTAAGCTTTTGAATAACACTAACCCGTGGATAGAGACCCCGCTAAAAATTTGGTTTAAGATAGTCAGAGAGAATCAAACTAAAGAGCCCTATCGACTTCTGCAATGGATCACCTATGATCAGGACTTTACTCCTAATAAAACAGACACCAGATTTAAAAAGTGGAAGGAGAAAGGGCTGATAAAATATTACGATTTTTTTAAAGGGCAAATCTTAAGAAGTTTTGAAGATTTGAAAAAACAAGGCCTAATAAATCAAGACCTTTACAGGTTCTTCCAGCTTAGACACCACATAAACAATATACTTAAAAAGGAGGTTTTGGAAAGGGCCCAGTCAGGTGTTCTGAAGGTCTTCTTAATGGCATATAAAGGGATCCCAGGGATCAGATACATTTCTAAAATATACCAAGGTCTTCAAGACTTAAAAGGAGACAACACATCTTATATAAAAGAGAGATGGGAAAAAGAGGGGAATTTCACTTTACAACTGGAAATATGGGAAAAGCTAAATAAACAGCAATGGAAAAGTACCTCATCCCTGCAGTGGAGAGAATTTGGATGGAAAAACTTGGCAAGATTTTTCAGAACACCTGCACAAAACAAATTTACCCATAAGGGATTGAACTGTTGGCGCTTGTGTGGTGAAAAGACTGCAAATCATTTTCATGTGTTTTGGTCATGCCCAGTTATCCACCAATATTGGACCAAGGTACAGACAATATTGGGGAAAATATTCAAAATTACAGTTCCCTTTTCTTTTGTAACTTTGTATTTGGGTTTACTACCGGACTCACTGGAAAGACGAGGAGAAAAATACTTATTCAATGTTTTAATATTGGCAAGCAAAAAAGCTCTAACTAAAAAATGGATGTTGAAGGACTGTCCTACACCTGAAGATTGGACTAACGTGATCCAAGACATTTACTCGATGGAAAAGTTGACATTCGCACTGAGACAGGACATGGATGGGTTCATGAACTTTTGGCAACCCTGGACCGCATATGTGTCTTCCATTAGATCTAATCTTTGACAAATACCATTTCAATAATGGTTCCGCTCTTTGTTCCAACACTACTCAGATGCTCTTTTATCTTTATTTACTTACTTTTTCTTTTTGTTTGTTTTTTACTGGTTTGTTTGTTTTTTTTTGTTATTTGTTTTTTGTTTTTTTTTCTCTTTAATTTCACTTTTTCTTTTACTTTAAAAAAAAAAAGGGGTGTTGTAAGAATTAATCTTCCAATGTTGTCAGATATCAGAAAATAAGGGAACATGTGATGAAAATGTAAACACTGCATTGCTGTAACGACCTGTATACCCTTTACAAAAACTTAAATAAAAAAAAAAAAACTATGAATTTTTCTATTGTCCTTTTCTTAGTCGTTTGGGGGGGCCTGTGGTCTATATTAATCATATATTCCATAACCAACATATGTTTAAGCATGTGAGAGTGTTTGGTGATTACATATGTAAGGCGACTTCACACCTCAGAACAGGACAAAGAGTCTCAACCGCCAGTGAGGATTAAAGAGCATCCAAGGCACTGCGGTGGAGACCGGATGGGCTGCCCTGACCCCCCAGGGCCAGGAGGAGGAGTACGAAGACAATGGGGGGATTAAGATAATGAGGGATGTCAGCTTTTGATATGCATGTCTTTTGTTATGTGCAAGTATAAGTTCGTAGAGCTGAAGGTGTTTGCTCTCTTACTTCTTCTGCTTCTGCACCTAGATGAGACTTGTTAGAGGAGCTGATAATAAACTCTGGTTTATGAATCACATCGCCTCGTTATTTCAAGCTCCTCTACAACCCCCACGCTAAAACTGTCATTGTACATGTTGGATGCAACAACATCCCAGATGAAATGTCAGAGATCTTAAAGAGTGTCTTCAAGAGCCTTCTGTCCACTCTTATGAACTGTGGCAGATGTGCATTTATTTCTGGGCCATTGGCCCCTTTTAGACGAGGTTGCAATTATTTTAGCAGAACTCTCAGTCTTAATTCCTGGTTGTGTTCTACATGTCCTACTTTTAACATTGGTTTTGTAGACAATTTCAACCTGTTTTGGAACCGCCCATCGTTTATGAGGCCAGATGGCATCCATCCAAACAGACTTGGTGTATGTGTTTTAAGGGGCAATCTCTTCTATTCCATTCAGCGTTTTTTAGTACAGTGACTGAATTTTGGTGCATTAACTCACTCCGAAGTTCCTGGGTCTGCCAACCAGCCCTTCTCTGTTTCTACTTCTCATATTAATCCTATTAATCCAAATAATCCTCACTGTTTAGATCAGCCTTCAGTTTATAACCCCACTGAGATTGTGTCTGTCTCCCGTTACCCAAAATATTATAACCCAAGACAAATACAACATAACTTGATAAATTCACGCCTTTCTGCAGCTCCTCCTCATCCGCCACCCCTCAACTTAGCCCCTGTCTTCCCCCTCAGAGAACCTTTGTCTACTCCCCCCACAGTTAATAAAAATATAATGTATAAACATCCCAAAGTGATTAAACAAAAAGTTGGTAAAACTCAAACATCACCTCTCTAAATTTAATGATTTGGCCTCTCTTCTTCCTCCTCATAATTTAAAAATTAAATGTGGTTTGTTAAATATTAGGTCTCAAACTCCCAAGTCTCTACTAGTTCATGATCTATTAATTGATCATCAGATTGATTTAATATCCCTTACAGAGACTTGGTTAGGGCAAGATGATTATGTTGGTTTAAATGAATCAACTCCCTCTGGTTATCTAAACTATCATAATCCTAGAAGCTCTGGTTGTGGAGGTGGAGTAGCAGCAATTTACCATTCTAAATGACTAGTTAATGTAAAGCAAAAAACCTGTTTCAATTCGTTTGAGGGCCTGGTCCTCACTATGAGGCATGTTAGCAATCTTAGCTTAAACCCAATCTTCTTTGCCATAGTCTACCATGCTCCCTCGACCTACTCAGAGTTTTTATCCGATTTTGCCAAATTTTTAGCTGATTTAGTGCTGAAATCAGATTTTAATATACATGTTGATGTAGATTGTGACTGTCTTAATAAGGCATTCAATTCAATATTAGACTCAATGGGGTTTTCCCAGAAAGTAGAAAATTCTACCCATTATCACCACCATACGTTGGACCTTGTTCTGACTTATGGTATAGAAATAGAAAATCTGGTAGTGTCTCCTCATAATCCTGTACTGTCAGACCATTGCCTGTTAACCTTTGATTTCACTATTTCTGATTATTTGACTCCTAAAGAAAAATATTACTACAGCAGATGTCTTTCAGATGATGTAGTTTCCAAATTTTTGCAGATTATTTCCTCTATACGATGTGTAAACACAACGGAAATAATAGATGGAGAGCTTGCTCCTTCCTCCTTCCGTAATTGATAGCATGGTAGATAGTGTTAACAGTCTCTCTGCATCAGACTGTAGACTTGGTGGCCCCTTTAAAAAAGAAAAGTCTAATCAGAGATTTTTAGCCCCTTCGTTTAACACAGAAACGCGTAGCTTAAAACAGAAGACTCGTCAATTAGAAAGAAAATGGCATTCGACTAATTTAGATGAATTCTATTTAGTGTGGAGAAATCATCTCCTAATTTATAAAAAAATCTCTTCGAAAAGCTAGAACAAGTTACTACTCTGCATTAATAGAAGATAATAAGAATAATCCCAGGTTTCTTTTCAACACTGTAGCCAGGCTGACAAAGAGTCAGGACTCTGTCAATTCTCACATCCCCCTAGAGCTTACTAGTCAAGACTTTTTGAACTTTTTCAATCATAAAATTTTATCTATTAGAGATAAAATCAATCAGATTATTCCCACCGTAAACTTAAGTACAGCAACTACTACAACTCCTTCAATTGATATCTGTTTGGATAAGTTTACTCCAATTGACCAATTGAGTTAGATGAAATAATCTCCTCATCCAAGCCTTCAACTTGTCGTTTAGACCCTATTCCTACCAGCTTATTTAAAGAAGTCTTCCCATTTATTGGTAGCCGTATTCTTCAAATAATCAGTTCTTCTTTAACCTTAGGTCATTTACCACAGGCTTTTAAAATTGCTGTAATTAAACCCTTACTTAAAAAGCCAACACTCAATCCAGGAGTTTTAGCTAACTATCAACCAATATCTAACCTGCCTTTCATTTCAAAAATCTTTGAAGGAGTTGTTGCTACGCAATTATTTGACCACTTACAGGGAAATGGTTTATTTGAAGAGTTTCAATCTGGGTTCAGAATTCATCATAGTACTGAAACAGCCTTAGTGATGGTCACTGATGACCATCTTATCGCATCTGATAATGGACTCGTTTCTGTACTTGTCCTTTTAGATCTTAGTGCAGCCTTTGATACTATTGATCATGATATTCTACTTGATAGATTAGAACACTTTGTTGGACTAAATGGTACTTCACTGCAGTGGTTTAGATCTTATTTGTCCGATAGACTTCAGTTTGTTCATATCAATAATGAGTTTTCTTCCAACTCTAAGCTCAGTCATGGAGTTCCACAGGGATCTGTGGTAGGCCCTACTCTTTTTAGTTTATATATGCTTCCGTTAGGTAACATCATTAGAAAGCACTGTATACATTTTCATTGTTACGCAGATGACACACAATTATACCTGTCAATGAAGACCAATGATTGTAATCAATTAGCCAAGTTAGATGCCTGTCTTAAGGAAATCAAAGCTTGGATGACTTGTAATTTTCTGCTATTAAACCCAGATAAGACTGAAGTCATTCTGGTTGGTCCCAAAAACCATAGAAATACCTTTCCAAATCAAACTCTTAATTTGGATGCGGCTACTCTTACTCTGAATAGTTCTGTGAGGAACCTTGGAGTTATTTTTGATCAAGATCTGTTTTTTAATTCACATATTAAATTTGTTTCTAAGACTGCCTTCTATCATTTGTTAATGTCTATATATATATAATATTGCCAAGATTAGAAGCATCTTGTCTCTGAGTGATGCCGAGAAATTGATCCACGCTTTTGTTAGCTCTAGATTAGATTATTGTAACTCTTTATTATCAGGTTGTCCTTAAATATCTTTAAAAAGTCTTCAGTTGATCCAAAATGCTGCAGCAAGAGTTTTAACAGGTACTGGAAAGAGAGATCATATCTCTCCGGTTCTGGCCTCCCTTCATTGGCTTCCCATAGAGTTTAGAATTAAGTTTAAATCCTTCTTCTCACTTACAAAGCTCTCAATAATCAGGGCCCCTCTTATACAAAAGATCTGATACTACCCTATCATCCTAACAGGGCACTACGCTCCCAAAATGCTGGATTACTTGTAATACCTAGAATCTCCAAAAGTACAATGGGAGGCAGAGCCTTCTGCTATCAAGCTCCTTTCCTGTGGAACCAGTTACCAATTTGGGTTCGGGAGTCAAACTCGATCTCTGTTTTTAAGAATAGGGTAAAAACCTTCCTCTTCAATATAGCCTACGATTAGGGAATGATCTTGTGTCTCTTAACCCTCCCTTTGTTTTGCTGTTATTAGATTTAGACTGCCGGGTGACCTCCAATAATGTACTCGGCTTCTTTCTGTTAATGTTTGCTCTCTTATGTCTGTTCTTTTCATCTTCTCTATCCCCTCACCCCCCAGCCAGTCGCAGCAGATGACTGCCCCTCCCTGAGCCTGGTTCTGCTAGAGGTTTCTTCCTGTTAAATGGGAGTTTTCCTCTTCACCGTCGCCTAGTGCTTGCTCACAGGGGATCGCCTGATTGCTGGGGTCTTTCTGCAATTGTGCGGTTTCCCCTACACTTGAAAGTGCTATGAGATGACTTTTGTTGTGATATGGCGCTATATAAATAAAGCTGAATTGAATTGAATTGACCGCTGCTCCTCCACATTGAAAGGAGTCAGTTGAGGTGGTATGGGCATCTGATTAGGATGCCTCCTGGATGCCTCCCACTTGAGGTGTTTCGGACACGTCCCACTGGGAGGAGACCCCGGGGCAGACCCAGGACTTGGTGGAAAGACTATGTCTCCCAGCTGGTCTTGGAACGCCTTGGTATCCTCTCTGAAGAGCTGGAGCAGGTGGCTGGGGAGAGGGAAGTCTGGGCTTCTCTGCTTGAACTGCTGCCTCCGTGACCCGGACCTCCGGAAAAGCAGTAGAAGATGGATGGATGGATGGATGAATTGAATTGAATTGAATTGAATTGACAATGCTGCAGCTGTAACAGGGGCGCAGGTGCGTGGAGCTGTTGCTAACTTTTAATAAGCAGGCTTCACATCTACATATCTAATCAAAGTCATCATTGTTTGTATAGGCAAACCAGCCTATGAAATGTTCAATTGCCATCACGATTGGGTGCCATCATTACATCTCAGTCATGAAGTGAAAAAACACACACTGAGCAGTCTGCCTTCATTACGCATGGATTTAAAATCAGCTGGGGACTGACATCCATAGAATGTTTGGTATCATTAGATTCAGCAGCTTCTCCTCTTTCAGTTTACTGTGAAAACATCACTGTCCTAATTTAGTATGCTTTTATAGTGGCTAATTATACTGGCAATTTTTTCAGTGCGTCAGCGGGAGCGTTGGGCTGATTAAATCACATTACTTGATTAGTATTTCATGTCCAGTTGTATAATAATGTGTATACTGTATACTTATCAAGCATCATATGACAAATTTGAACATAAATCCAACATTTCACCGCTGGGACTTAGAAATGCCTGTAGTTGCAGAGACACATGCTAGTGCAGAAAACTGTGTCGAAACAATGATTGCTTACCTTTGTGCAAACAACAGTTTTTTTTGGTCGTTCACCTGGAAGATTTGAGGCAGCTGGACCCATCCACTGGTGAATTGAACATGAGTCTTTAACGATTTATAGTTCTTAAATTGCACGTGGGTGTATGTGCTCACCCCACATACCAGGTAGGCAAACACATCTGACAGCGTGACTCCAGGCAGTTGGTCGAGATCCATGGTCTATTTCTTGCACTCAGACGGATCAATCCCATTTATTTCTTTAATTTTTGGAAGGAGCACTCTTTTTTCTTGCTTATTCAGCTTCTCTGAATAAGGAATTTTAATTTTCTGTTTGCTGCATTCCATCAAACGCATGTCTGTTTGCGTTAGCAGTTGCCGTACTACAGGTAAACAAAGAAGCAAAACCTTGAAAATGGTGACGACGGCTCAGAATGCAGCGGGGCATGACATCAATGCCCATTCTCTATTATGGATCTGAGTAGAGATTCAGGAGGAGGAGGAGCAGGCACCGTCAAGCAACGGCTCTGGTTTATTGATGCCATGCCGCCAGAGTGCATGTGGGGCGTGCGACATAGCCAATGAATGAGAAGCATGAAAACTCACGCCTAGGTGGACATGTACCTTAAGAGAGGCAAGGCTGAGATGGTTTGGACATGTGCAGAGGAAGGACAGTGGCTATATTGGACAAAGGATGTTAAAGATGGAGCTGCCAGGCAGGAGGGAAAGAGCAAGACTACAGAGAAGATTCATGGATGTAGTGAAGGAGGACATAGACAGAGTTGGTGTTCCAGAGGAAGAGTGTTATGTATGAGAATTGGACTTTGGGGTTTGCTGTAGTACCGCCGGGGTGGGGGGAGTAGGTGACGTCAGGCGGGCTACAGTGGGGAATATAAATTGGAATAATAGCTAAATAAAGTCAGTTGTATGTTCCTCAAGAAGCTCTCTGTTCTGTCTTACTTCCGACTTAACATTTGGCGACGACGGAAAACAAATGGGCGCGTGTATTGTAGAGCCACCTCCGTTCCTGCAGTGCCGGGGTACGCCAGATATACCATGGGCACGTTGGAGGTATATGTTTGAGGTCTATGTGACGGTGGCCAGACTTGGCGATATCACCGAGGAAAGATGGAGGAGCTTATTAGTACACCATCTGGGCGCGGAAGGACAGCGCATTTTCTTCAGGCTGTGTGGCGACGGTTCACTGGCAGACAGTTTGCTAAAGATGGACAGTTTTTTCGGTGACCACTCCACAGTCACCAAAAGAAGATACGAGTTTTTTGACCGCCGACAACATGCTGGTGAGTCCACCCTGTTATTTATTATGGAGCTACGCAGCCTAGTGGGAAAGTGCGCTTTTGGGCCACTAGCGGATGAGCTAGTGAGGGACAAATTATCCCATAGCATGACTAGTACATGGTTGGGGAGCATGCTAAGGTTTACCTGGCAGCCTTTGTCCCTGGATGGAGTAATGGATTTGGTGAAGCTGCGGGAGTCCGCGTCTCTACAGAAGCTAGGTACACCAGCTAGCCAGGAGCCGGAGGATTGGGCCTCCTCGCCAAAGGCGACGGTTAGCATGCTAACAAGGCCTCAGGGATGGGCTGGGAAGAAAAAGAGGAAGAAAAGGTGGCCAGTGGTGCGTGGCGGGGCCCATGTAACGTTTACGGACCTGGAGAGGGAGGGACCCCGGGAGACTGGCTGCATGTGTGTGGCACGTATGGGAAAAGGGCCCCTCAAATGGTATGTTGTGCAGCTGGATGATGTCGAGGTGCCCCTTATGGTGGACTCGGGGGCCGGCAGGTCTATCCTGAGTTTGGCTACACTGAGGAGGCTGTTCCCAGCGAAGACGGTCAAGGCAGGAACAGTGAGGATGTTTGGCTATGGTCATGCTGAGATTGATATGGTGGGCATGGCGGAGTTTGATGTGACGTGCGGGCTGAAGAGGGTGACTAATTTCGCTTTCCAGGTGGCACGAGAGGGGGCGGACCTGCTAGGGATCAATCTACTGGGGGAGCTGGACTTCTCCACACGGGATCCGGAGGGTTCAATGGTGTTAACGGCATACACTGACTGGCAGCTCCGTTGGCAGGAGTTGTTCATGGGCCTGGGCCGGATAGACGCTTTCTTTCATCGCCTGCTGGTGAACAAGACAGTGACACCGAGGATTCAACCGTTGCGGCGCCTGCCCCTAGCGCTACATGACAAAGTCTTGGCAGAACTGTCTAGGCTGCTGGACTCCGGGATCATTGAGAAGGTGGACGCCTCACCTTGGATTTCTAACCTGGTGGTAGTGAAGAAGAAAGGAAAGGGGATCAGACCTTGTATAGACCTGCAGATGGTGAACAAGGCGATCATCCTGGACAAATACCCCCTTCCAACCATGGAGGAGCTCACAGTGACGTTTAGTGGATCCCAGGTATTCACGAAGCTGGACCTCCGACAGGGTTATCTACAGGTACTGCTCCACCCAGACAGCAGGAACTTGATGGTGTTCGTGACCCACATGGGTTTTTTTAGATGTACCAGGATGCCGTTCGGACTGAGCTCCGCCCCCAGCTGTTTTCAAAAGGTAATGTCGACGATGCTGGTAGGTCTTAAGGGCGTGGTAGCCTATTTGGACAACATCGTGGTGCACGGCGCGTTAAGTGCACGGCGCGTTAAGGGAGGTGCATGTTGAGAGACTGGAGAAGGTCCTAAAAAGGCTGCAGGACTACAGGGTCACCCTGAATGGAGAAAAATGTCTCTTTGCGGAGGACGCCATCGAGTTTGTGGGTTTTCGACTGACAGGGAGGGGCCTTCAACCACTGCATTCAAATGTGGAGGCAGTCCTTCGCATCCCGGACCCTTCTGCGCCTGCCCAGATCTCGTCATTCCTAGGAATGGTGAACTTTAATGGGCGATTCATTCCGCACTATTCGGAAACGATTGAGCCTCTGCGAGCCCTGTTGAAACAAGACGCGCCGTGGGAGTGGACACCGGCCTGTTCTGCGGCGATCTCCAAGTTGAAGCGCCAACTCACCTCTCCACCGGTGTTGGCGCACTTTGACCTTAACCTTGAGATGGTGGTGACCTGCGATGCATCTGGGTCGGCGCTGGGGGCAGTCATGTCTCACGTTCAGGGAGGCACAGAGAGACCAGTGGCATTCGCGTCTAGGTCCTTTTCGGCAGCAGAGCAAAAATACGCTGTGGGCGAGAGAGAAGCACTGGCCTGTGTCTGGGCGTGTGAGAGGTGGCGTATATACCTCTACTGGTGCCACTTCACGTTGAGAACTGATCACCGGGCGCTTACAACTCTGCTGGAGACGTCGGGATCGGGGCATAGACCACTGAGGATACATAGGTGGTCTGAGCGACTTAGAGCCTATGACTTTACTACCAAGTTCACTCCAGGCAAGGAGAATATAGTAGCAGACCTCCTATCCCGGGCCACGGTGGAGACCCCGCTGGCAGACGACGATGACGCTGGCTCAGCTGAGGACGAACTGGTCAATGCTTTGTGCGGACCACTCCGGGGAGTCGTTTCCCCCCAGGAGCTCAGGGAGGAGTCAGACCGGGATCCAATTTTGGTATAATTACCTGCGGTGATTAGAGAGGGATGGCCGGCGAGGGTGCGAGGCAACCTGACACCCTATTACCGTTTCAAGGATGAGTTAAGCTGCTGGAATGAGGTATGTGTGGCCAGGGGCCAGTGCGCTCTGTTCCCAACTTCCCTGAGGGTGTGGGTCCTGGAAATGTTGCATGATGGCCACCGGGGGGTAGTGAGAGTGAAACAACGTAGCAGAAGATCGGTCTGGTGGCCAGGCATTGATAATGACATCGAGGCCATGGTGAAGCACTGTATACCATGCCTGGAGAACGGCAAGACCGGCGGACCTCCTCCCTCACCACTTAGGCCAGTCATGTACCTGGAGGGGCCTTGGAAACACGTTGACCTGGACATCTGCAGTGAACTCCATGCAGTGCCTTTTAACAGCCGATTCCTGCTGGTGGCCTACGACATGTTCTCAAGATGGCTGGAGGTGCTGTCTACCAGCTCAGTAATGACAGAAGTGGTTACGGGGTTCCTGACGTCTTTGTTTGCCAGGTGGGGAACCCTGGACAGACTCATGACGGACAATAGCCCACAGTTTGTATCAGGGGCATTTGAGGAGTTTTTGAGCAGCATGGGTGTGGAGCATGTGAAGACGGCATTCTACCATCCACAGGCCAATGGAGAGGTCAAAAGGTTCAATAAGACCCTAAAGAACGGACTGAGAGCGCACCTGGCGGATGGCTTCCCCCTTTCGGATGCCCTCCAGAACACTTTGCTTCACTATAGGACATCGGTCCACACCACAACGGGCTGTTCCCCGGCGGCTCTCATGGGGCAAGAACTGTCTTTGCCGGTAAACCATTTGGGACCACCGGTGGTGTCACCCCAGAAGGATATGGTGGCACTGAGGAGCAGGGTCACTGGTCAGCAGCGCAGGATGAAACGGTGGTTCGATAGGAAGCACAGAGCAAGGGACCACGGCCTGAGGGAGATGGATTGAGTTTGGGTCAAGCATCCTGTCCAGAATCACAAGTTGCAGCCACTCTGGACGGGACCACAGAAGATCATGAGGCAGCGGGGCCCGGACACTTTCGAACTTGATGATGGGTCCAGGTGGCATGCCAGCAGACTGAGACGTTCGTTGCCTGACCGGGATTTGGATAACACGAGACCCTGGCAGGGCGCTCTGGTAGTCTACCCAGATGCTGACTATATTTATTGTATTAATTGGTGTTGATTTTGATAGTGTGTTGTGTTTGGAACTTGTGGGGGTGGGGGGGAGTGTTACGTATGAGAATTCGACTTTGGGGTTTGCCGTAGCACCGCCAGGGTGGGGGGAGTAGGTGACATCAGGCGGGCTACGGTGGAGAATATAAATTGGAATAAGAGCTAAATAAAGTCAGTTGTGTGTTCCTCAAGAAGCTCTCCATTCTGTCTTACTTCCGACTTAACAAAGAGGCCAGGGATGGGGGGAGATGGAAGCAGATGATCCACTGTAGTGACCCCTAAAGGGAGCAGCCAAAAGAAGAGGAAGTAACTTTAGGGGCCAAATGAGTTTCTTAATGCAGCATCAAGTCTATTGAATGTGTGTATGTCATTTTGTTTCTACTGATAACTTACTTTTCTTAATTGTTCCTATATATTTAGCTACACTATTGCTTCTATGACAGTGTAAACATATAAAACTTTATAATAATTTTCTTGTTTACAATTTTGTCTACTATGTACAGTGACACCTACATGAAGGAAATAAAAATTGACTTCATTAAGGTTACAGAGGATTACAATGAGGACATTAAATCTGCCATCCTGCAGATGGCGCTGTACTCCATCTCAGCCTTGATGGCTGCAGTGAACATTCCTTAGTGTGAAGGTCCACGGACCACAGCTGCCACAGATAGGGATCAGCAGGCTGATGAGGGGACTCTCAGGAGGTCACACATACACACACACACACACACACACACACACACACACACACACACACACACACCAATCATCCAAATACGCACATACTGTGTAGTCTTTCCATCTGAGGGTGTTTGATTGACCTAACTGTATTTCCCACAGCACTTTTTACTCAGATGATATACGTTATTATTCAGACTTTGCCTCCAAAAAGGATGCAGTATTTTACAGTAAACGTTGCAATTTTCTGAGACAAAAGTTGCTCATTTCTAAGAAAAAAGTTGTACATTCATGAGGAAAAATGCAAATTTACATGAAAAACAAATTTATGAGAAAAAGGGAAAAATTTACAAGAAAAAATGTTGCAAATTGACAAGAAAGAAGTCACAAATTTACTATAAGTTGCAATTTTTCAAAAAAAAGTCTCAATTTTATGAAAAAAGTTGTGAATTTGCAACTTTTTTGCATATTTACAGTTTTCATCAGTGTGCCAGCATGTGTGTGAATAGGTGGATCACTGAATCTGTAAAGCGCTTTGGCCATCCAGAGATGAGAAAAAGCACTATATAAGTGAATGCCATTTACCAAGAAAAACAGCTACAAATTTCATTAGAAGAAAAACGTTGCAAATTGACAAGAAAAGTCATAATTTTTTTGAGAAAAAAAAGTTGAAAATTTACAAGAAAAAAAGTCAAAAATCTACAAAATAAAAGTTATAAATTCACAAGAAAAACGTTGTAAATTTATGGGAGGGAAAACTGAAATTTTATGAGAAAAAAATCACAAATTCAAAAGAAACAATGTTCAAATTTAGTGGAATAAAATATCAAATTGATGAAAAAAGATCAAAATTTATAAGAAAAGTTATCAAATTTATAAGAAAAAAAGTTCAAGTTAATGTTAATACTCCCTCAAAAATTTGTTGAGGAGGCAATCCCATTGCATTTGCATGCTCTGCTTTAATACGGGTCGTGGGGGCAGAAGTCCAAGACTGTGACCCAGTCCACACAACAACTATGATCCCTGTGATCCCCCCTACAGGTGGTGAGCACTGGAGGGTGGATCCATGTAGCTTGCCTTGGCAGAAACCCGGTGTTCTGCCATTTCACCATACTTATCAGAAAAGCCATACCCTGGGTTACTACGCATGCGCAGCATGCACATACACGTGTAGTGACACGAAATATGCTTCCGTTCATTATTTCAGCATACGATACAGCTGACGGAAACAGCTGACGGCACTGCACTGTGATTGGCTGATTCAAAAATGTGGCACGTTTTCAGTGTATCTATTTGCATTTCCTGCTGTTTTTAAAAAAAAATTACAAAAAATTATTCAATACAGCTGACAGAAGGTAAACAATAGCATACCACAGCCCAGTTGATGGAAGGTAAGCAATTATGTAATGTTAGTGGCACATTTGCAGTGCAACTGATTCTGACCAAGTATGCTAAACCAATAGCTATATCTATTGATTTGCCATATGGGTATGGTATTCTGATAAAGTATGGTAAAATGGCAGAACACCGGTTACCTGATGCTTGCTGCTGAGGATGGGGCCTTGGTAACCCAATGTTGGGCGGGGTACACTGGATCTTGTTGTCAATTCTTTCACGGGGATCCACTGGACCGCTCTTGCTCTGGCCCTTCATCCAGGACCAATTTACCTTGGCAGACCTTACCATGGGCAAGTGGCCCCGATATCATAGCTCCTGGGATCATTAGGGCACACAAACCGCTCCACCACGACAAGGTAGCGATCCATGGAGTGGTGATTCACACCCACACACCTTTTATTTACATCTGCTGTTTTTGAGCGGATGCGATTGAGGAATTGTTACACGTACAGAAACACACCCGCTGGCACTTCTGTGGCATTTAGCGGATGCAGGGCTGAATAAATGGTGGTTTACGAGTCAGAGGAACAGGTGAGGACTGGTGACATAAAACACAAACACACAGGCAGAGGCATTAACACAAACAGGCATCCCACATGTGAAGTCAGCCTGGTACTGCCCTATGTATGCTTGGGCGATGTGAGCATGGCTCTTGGAAAGATTCCTCACACACACACAGAGAATCTTGTATTGCTATATAACTTTCAAACAAATGTGCATACGCAATCCTGCCCGCAGAAAACACACTGTTAGTTTTATGACAGGGATGCACACGTAGTCACAGAAACACACACTTGGCAGGATGTGACTGCAGAAAAAGGGTTTCGAAAGACAACACTGAGATTAGGAGGCTTTTGTCACGGCTCTGTGGCGGACTTGAAAGGCCTTGGCTCCCTTCCCCTCGGCCAGATTTCTTTCTTTTCTCACCCTGTCTGTCCACATCTCTCTCTTTTCACAGGAGGAAGGTAAACATTTGGTACGGAGACACGGAGAAAGGGAGGAACGAATGGTGGAAGGCAGGGATGGGTGGGAGAAGGATGGAAGTTGCCTGTTAACCCCCCCCCCCCCCCCCCCCCCCCCCAAACACACACACACACACACACTTTTTGTGCGTGTTTTTGTTTTCCTAACTTTAATAGCAGCTTTTGTGGCTGTGTGGATGGTGTTCAGAGAGGGAGAGGTATGCAAACAGAGCGGCACTTTAGTGGCGGCCAGGTGTCCGCGTTGTTGTGAGTGCTTGTAGGAGTGCATGCATCTGTGTGCTTTGTGTTTGTGCATCTACCTGCAAACTTCAAGGAGTAGCTGTGTACACATGTTGATACACACTTTATTACCTCTGCTCAGGTGAGTGAGCGTGTTTCTGGTTTTCCAATTTTTTTGCATGCTTTTTGTTCCAGGTGTCTGCATGTGTGTGAGTATGTGTGTGTGAGAGAGAAAGAGAGAGCGACAGCGAGAGAGAGAGAGAGAACACACTTCATGGTCTTTGACTCCATTCACCTGAGTGCTTTCTCACTGGAAAGGCAGTTCCCAGTGGGAAAAAAAAAAGCTCTTTGGACAGCCTCTCTTCATCACCAACCACAGCTGCTGTTGACTCAAGTGCCGTGGAATCTTCTCGCTGGGTTCACACCCTTTTAACCAGCCAACCACAAAACTAGAACCTTCCGCCTCAAAACAAAGAATCCTTCAAAACCACAAGGCCCAAACATGCTCTAGACATGGACAAGACTGTAGTATGTCAAAATGAGATCCTGTGCTGTTTTGAGCCACAAGAAAGCACTTTAAAGGTGCAGCGTGTGATATTCAGCACAATCTAGCAGCCAGATTTCATAATGCAACAAATTCACATTTTATCAATCATTGCCCTCTTCCAGATCATTTAAGAGAACCTGCAGAAGTCATTTGTTCAATTAAAGTTTGACATAAAAACTTGGAAAGATGTTATGGTGGTCCAAGATGGCCGCCAACATGGAGCGGGACCCTCTTCTTGTTTTTAAAAAACCTTATAAATGCAACAGCTTTTACTTAAAGGTTATTCTATAACAATAAAATAGTTAAGATTTTATACTGCGTTAAATTTTAGAATTCAGATTACCCCCACATTTTACACACTGCACATTTAAAATAGATAGACTGCAGCAGGTTGCCCTATCTGAATATTCTGTTCTTTAAAAATCAACAAATGACCCAAAAACATATTTCTAAGAGACAAAAGATATAGCAAGAAACAAGGTTATTATCCATATAGTGATATTGTGAAGACAAAACACCCCCTTACTAATCACTTTGGTGGGTAACAGTAGAGTCCCAAAAGACAACATAAGTGACCCTCATTGCTTTTAGAAGCAGTACTGTAAGAACATCTTCTATAATAGTCACTGTTATGGTTGCCAGCTTTCCCTGAACTTGGGGGTTGCAGGATGCTTTGTTGGTGACTTCTTGCAGATGATCAGCTGCTTGATAATGACTGATCATGTGGATGGCCAGCTTAATAGAAGACACGCTAACAAGACGACACCTAACAATTGATCAACAGTACCTCGCCATTGCAAGGCTTCAAACAGGATGTTCTCAGAGGGAAGTGGCCACTGAGCTTAGAGTGTCATCAGCAGGTTGCAACAGAGATACCGAGAGACTGGAAGAGTCACAGAAAGGCATAGAAGTGGATGTACTTTGGCCACATCCCACGCTGATGACCGCTTCATTGTGAACAGTGCCCTGTGGAACCGGATGATGAATGCCACTCAACTCCAGGCACGCTGAGAGCATTTGTCACGTGTCGCGTGTCACGTAAGACCATTTGAAACAGTTTACATCAGCGTGATCTGCGTGCTATACGATCTGCAAGGGTACAGTGCCTGACCACACCACGAGGCACAGGTGTCATTGTCTTGCACGGGCCAGGGAGCATTTATGCTGGACAAGGGATCAGTGGGCCTCAGTGGTGTTCCCTGATAATAGCCAATTCACGTTGAGCAGAAACGATGGCTGCCAATGATGTTGGAGACGTCAAGGAGAGTGCTATGCATCAGCCACTGTTGTCGCCAGACGAGCCTTTGGTGGTGGTGGCGTTACAGTCTGGGCAGGTGTGTTACAAACTATGGCCCTTTGGGGTTTTTAATCCGGCCCGCCAACCACTGATACATAATCGCCCAAATTTTTGTAAAGGCCGCATTCAGTTTGTCTTTTTCCTGCAATACTCAGGTTTTCCTCTAGATAGTGGACTCCAGACACTACCTTTGCTGGAGTCTGGTCTAGCGCATTTGCGCCACCTGTTGGGTTGGGATAAAACTGCAGATGATGGTTATGTGCATGCGTTAAACATTTGGTTGAGCAGTAGATGCTAATGAAGCATGCAGCGGATGGATTGCCAAACTTAACAGGAAGAATGTTGAACTGCTGAAAAGAATTCATGATAAGGTGAAAGAGGAACACCCTGAGCTGGATGTACATAATTTTCCTACACAGCATAATTCATCAGGATGCTCTGTGTAAGTCTGTGTTGAAGCTTGATCATGTTGTGAGACCAGTCGTAAAACTCGTTAACTTCATCCTTCAAAACTCGTTAGCTTCATCCTTCATCGTGTCCGCTGGTTAAGTTTGGGGAAAGTATGTCAACGAGTGTGGGAACTCAAAGGGGAGATTAGTTTATTTTTGGAGTTAATTGGGAAAGCCAACTATTTTCCTGAGCTGAGTAACACAAATTGGTTTTGTGATTTTGCTTTTGCTGTGGACATACAGTGGATATAAAAAGTCTACACACCCCTGTTCAAATGCCAGATTTTTGTGATGTAAAAAAATGAGACCAATATAAATCATTTCAAAACTTTTTCCACCATTAATGTGACCTATAACCTGTACAACTCAATTGAAAAACCAACTGAAACCCTTTAAGGGGAAAAATAAAAAACTTACAATAACTTGGCTGCATGAACCGTCGTCCAGAGGGGAGCAGTTCAAACAGGTGGTGGGTGGGATGCGAGAAGTCTCCTGTGGTGGCTTTGAGCCTTCTGAGACAGGAGGATCTGGAGATGTCTTCCAGGGAGGGCAAAGGGCCGCCGATAATTTTTTGGGCGGTGTTGATGACCCTCTGCACAGTCTTCCTGTTCTTGGCCATGGAGCCAGCGTACCACAGACCCAGACAGCAGGAGAGCACGATCACCACTGAGCAGCAATAGAAGGCCAGCAGCAGCTTCTGGTCCGAGTTGTTCTTCCTCAAGACACGGAGGAAGTACAGCCGCTGCTGGGCTTTCTTTACTGGGGCCACGGTGTTGACAGTCTAGGAGAGGTCAGAGGAGATGTGGGTGCCCAGGAACCTGAAGGCGGGGACGTTTTCCTGTGGTCTTGTCTGTTCTTCCTGAAGTCCGTTATGAGTTCTTTGTTTTTTTGGACATTCACTTTCAGGTTGTTTGCTTGGTACCACAAAAGCAGATTCTCTACCTCTGCCCTATATGCCTTCTCATCGTCATCGGTGATGAGCCCAACCAAGGTGGTGTCATATTTCATGATGACGGTGGTTGGGTGGGTTGGAATACAGTGAAAGGTGTACAGGCAGTACAGCAGAGGGCTTAGCACGCAGCCCTGGGAGGAGCCAGTGCTAAGAGACAGTGTGGAGGAGTGGTGGGGGCCAAGTCTGACTGTTTGTGGGCAGTTGGTGAGAAAGTTTTTTATCCAGGAGCAGGTGTGGGGGGTGGGGGGGGGGGTCTGGAGGAGGTGCAGTTTGTTGACCAGGATGTCCGGGATGATGGTGTTGAAAGCTGAGCTGTAGTCTATAAAGAGCATCCTCACATAGCTCCTTGGGTTCTTCAGGTGGCTCAGCGCTCTGTGGAGAGTGGTGGCGATGGCATGGCATGGTGGTGGTGGCGATGGCATCTTCTGTAGACCGGTTCTCCCTGTAGGCGAACTGACAGGGGTCGAAGGGGGGGGAAGACAGTCCCTGAAGTGCTGGGACACCAGTTGGTCAAAACACTTCATGACTACAGACGGCTGTCAATTGTGGACTTTTTGGGGATGGGGATGATAGTGGGCTTGAGGCCTTGATAGAGGCCTTGAGGCAGGAAGGGACAGTGACATGCATCAGGGAGAGGTTGAACAGCTTGGTAAGGGTCTCTGCCAGCTGGTCTGCACATGCTTTGACCATCGCTCCTGGGATGCCGTCTGGACCAGCAGCTCTGCGGGGGTTCACTGCTTTCAGTTGCCTCCTCACCTTGTGCACCTGTAGAGAGAGGGGGAGGAGGGGGAAGAGGGGGGCGAGTTTGAGGGGGAGGTGTGCTCAAACCGGGCAAAGAAGCTGTTGAGCTCCTCTGCCAGAGTGAGGCTGCTGTCTGATGTTGGGGGGCCCTGGCCCCTGTAGTTGGTGAGTGCCTGGATGCCTCTCCACATCTGTCGGGGGTTGTTGTCTGTGAGGAAGCCCTCCACCTTCCTCCAATAGGCATTCTTAGCGAGTTTTATGCCTCTCCTCAGGTTGGCTCTAGCAGTGCTGTACAGAGAGCTGTCCCTCTGTCTGAAGGCTGAGTTGCGGGCTCTGATCAGAGCCTGAACTTCATTGGTCATCCAGAGTTTGTGGTTTGGAAAGACCTGGATGTGTTTGGTGACTGCCACATTTTCTACACAGCATTTGATATAGAAAAGGACAGACTCAGTGTAGGAGTCCAGGTCCTGCTGTTCAGCGATGCTCCAATCAATGCAGGCAAAGCAGTCTGGTAGCTGGAGGAGAGCATTTTCAGGTCAGGTTTTAATTGCTTATTTGGTTGGGGGGGGGACTGTTCCCAAGGGGGGTGTAGGCAGGTATTAGAAGCAGAGAGAGATGGTCTGATTGTCCAAGGTGGGGGAGAGGGGTGACTCTGTAGGTGTGCTTAATGTTGCTGTAAACATGATCCAGTGCTCTTTCCCTTTTTGTGGGACACAACATGTTGGGTAAATTTGGGGAGTACAGTCTTTAAGCATGCTTTGTTAAAATCCTGTGCAATAATGTGGACTGTGTCCGGGTGATCTCTTTGCTACCTGCTGACAATGTACTGGAGGTGATTGAGTGCTAAGCTAATGTTAGCGTCTGGAGGAACATAAACAAAATTACTGCCATTAGCTCACGGAAAAGATAAAAAGGCCTACACAGGAAGGACATGGCCTCTAAGTTCTGCTGTTAATACACCAAGTTTGAACCACATAAACACAGAGCCCTCCACCCCTTCCCTTACTAGAATCAGCACTGTGGTTGAAATGGTGTGTGGTTCAGGTAGGTAATTCCACAGCGGTGGCAGAAATACGTGGGTTCAGCCATGATTCGGTCATAATCAGAATACAACAGTCCCGGATGTAGCGATTGTAGGTGATCTCCGATTGCAGCTCATCCATTTTGTTGGCGAGGGATCTGGCGTTGGTGAGAAAAATTAAAGGTAATGGTGGTTTGGTGAGTAGTTTGCGCAGTTGGGCATGGAGACCAGCCCTGCAGCCTCGTTTCTGCTTCCTCTCCCGCCATCTATGCCGTTTGTAGGGCATAACGAGCCATGGAGCACCCAAAGGTCTGGCGATCTCCTCAGGGATGTGGTATTGATTACTGGAATGAGCGCTGGAGATGTCGGAGGTAAGTTGGCGACCGATGCCAATAAGTTCTTGGTGACTGTAGATAATTAGTCTGTCACAGAAGGAGCACAGAAAAAGGCAGAAAAAACACAAAAAACACCAAAACGAGCCTAGTAATCCGGAGTGTGTAGCTGCTGTGTGTGAACGCACCACCACCATCTTGAAGGTACGTTTTCTTTCACTTTTAGGAAACGGCTTTTACATGCACTTTATTTTTGTTCACACAAGCTGCCTTGCATGGGATCAATCCACGCAAGGCAGCTGAGCCAGACAACATACCGGGTCACGTTGTGAAGACCTGTGCAGAGGAGCTCAAGAATGTCCTGGCCGACATCTTCACCATCTCCCTGAGTCAAGCTGTTGTTCCTACATGTTTCAGAACTACTACCATAATACCAGTCCCAAAGAAGCCCGTCCCATCCGGCTACAACAATTATCGGCCTGTAGCACTGACCCCCATCATAATGAAGTGCTTCGAGTGGCTAGCCATGCAGAACATCAAGTCCATCCTTCCTCCCTCCGACGACCCATCTCAGTTTGCATACAGGTCAAACAGATCCACAGAAGATGCCATCGCTGCTGCTGTCCATCCAGCCCTCACCCACCTGGACTCAAAGAACTCCTACAGGTGAATGCTGTTCTTGGACTTCAGTTCAGCATTCAACACAATCACCCCCCAGCACCTAATACAAAAACTCAGACATCTGGAACTCATAACCTCCCTTTGTAACTAGGTGCTGGACTTTCTCACAGGGAGGCCACAGAACGTGTGGGTTGGTAGCAACACCTCCAAGACCATCACACTGAGCACAGGGGCCCCACAGGGTGCATGCTCATCCCGCTGCTCTTCACCCTGCTGACCCATGACTGTGTACCAGCCTACAACACCAACCACATCATCAAGTTTGCAGATGACACGACAGCGGTGGGCCTCATCACCAACAACGAGGAGGCCAACTACATAAACGAGGTGAGCTAACTGGTTCAGTGGTGTAAAGACAATAATCTCTTCCTGAACGTAGGAAAAACCAAGGAGATTGTGATCGGCTTCAGAAGGGGACACACAAAGCGTCCCCCTTTGATCATCGATGGTGCAGCTGTGGAGAAGATGAACAGCACCAAGTTCCTGAGGGTGCACATCTCTGAGGACCTCTCCTGGTCCAACAACACCACATCACTGGCCAAGAAGGCTCAAGTTAGTTAATTCCCTTCCACAGCATGTGGGAGCTGCATCACGGTGTCGTATGGAATCTGCACTGCCTCCTGCTGGAAGACACTACGATGCACAATGAAAGCAGCCAGCAAGATCATCGGTGCCCCTCTGCCCCCACTCTCGGACACCTACCTCACCCACAGAGCCATCAACATTGCAGGCAACACCTCCCACCCCTCTTCAGCCCCCTGCCCTCGGGGAAGAGGTACCGGAGCCTCCGGGCCTGCTCCACAAGACTGCTAAACAGCTTTGTTCATCAGGCCATCAGGACCCTGAACTCTGCCCCCCTCCCCCCGGACCATAATGCACTCACCCGCACAATAACTACTTCAGCTGTTGGCACAGAAAGACTGGCACACCAACAGTAATACATCTGCTGCTGTATGTCTCTGCCCTTTACTGCAACCATTTGCACAAATGCCATATCTGCTGCTGTCTATTATTGCAATACTGATCATGTGCAGTCCTGTCTGTCACTGTCTGCACCTACACTACCGCATTGAACTTGCAACTACTGCTCTACTTTTCTGTATATAGGATTGCTGGGTTTCATCATTTATCTTTATTTGCACTGTGGGATATCTGGGTCTATCTTTTTAGCATTACTGTATATCGGGTGTCCAATCATGTGCCATGGAGGGCCAAGACCCTGCAGGTTTTCTCTTCTACCCAGTCTCTTCAGCAGATGTATTCACTTATCAGCAATCAGTAGGAAGAAACTCAGTGAAATCTGCTGTTGAAGACATTGGTTGGAGGTAAAGCCTACAGGGTCTTGGCCCTCCATGGCACATGATTGGACACCCCTGCTGTACATAGACTGCTGTTGTTGTTTTTCCAGCCTTATTCCTTTTTCTTTTTCCTTTTTTTATATTGTGCACATCACTGAGGAGAGAGAGAAATGCAATTTCAATTCTCCTGTATGTCCTGTACGTATAGTAGTATTGACAAACAAAATCTCTGAATACTCTACCATCTATCTTGACAATGGCCCGGCCCTTCTGTTAAATTTTAAACTCAATGTGGCCCCTGAGCTAAAAAGTTTGCCCACTCCTGGTCTAGTCAATACAGAACCACCTTGTGAGTGGTACAGTGACAAGCCAATACTGTCACGGTGGCCCTCACGAGCCACCATAAGACGCCAAAGTCACCAGTGAGTTTGCAGTGATGTTTATTTACAGTGCAGGTTGGATAAGCACAGGACAACGCACAATGAAAAGGTGACTTCTGAGCCAGGAACACCCGATGCGCCAGACGAAGTAACAATGCAGGTTAAGTCTCACAGAACGTACCTGATAAGACGATAACGTTAACAGATGGGTTACAGGAGATTCCCAGGTCGGTTAACAACGATGAACTGAGGAAAACAGAGACTGCCGCATCGGGGAGCATTAAGCACCTGCTTTTAACTCTGGCAACTAATGACCCCGATGCAGCACAGCTGCTGAGTTTGACGGCAGCGCAGCAGCTGACTCTGACAGCAAGGAGCTCCCCCGGGCGCCTTCACAATAAGAGCCCGAGGAGCTAGAAGGAATCCTCTGCTGTCAAAGCCAGGGAAATATGATATACGAACCGAGACTCGGGTTATGACAGTATCTCCCCCTCGAGGCCGAGCCCCTGAACGGCCCAAGTAACACCCAAGCCCCCCCCCCCCCGGGTGGGGGGGGGCTTGTCCCCCGCGCAGGGGACAGGCGCGGAGGGAGAGAAACCAAACCAGGAACAATGGACAAGGAAAAAAAAAACATACAAGACAATGACACGGCAACAACCCGGACCAAATCACAGACAAAAAAAGACCAGGCTACTGAAACAAAAACATCAAATATCCAAAACCAGGGCGATGACCCGAAAAAAAGAAATACTCAGAAAAACACCAGAGAAAAAATACACATGGGGAAGAACAAAGGACCAGGACTACAGGGTCAGATAAACTAAATACAAGACCATGATAAAATACCCAGTGCTCACATCAAAAGAGAAAAAAAAAACTCAGAGGCAAATAAGGCAGCATAGAACAAAACACAACTTGCCAAAAAAGTCTCAACTCTGTTACAAGGAACACGGGATAAATACGAGAGGGAAAAAAAAAAAGTCTTGACCCACAAGTACAACCAGAAAAAAATGACTTCCCACCTGCGTGAATACTCATGAGGGTTTCCATAAAAACTAAATACAAAAACAAAGCATTACTCACTCATACCAGTCTATACATAATTCACCTAAGGCTGCTGCAAGGCGAGAAACGCCGAATACAACATACAGCCAGGACGAAGAAAGAAGAAAAAAAAAACCCCATAAACACTGATAGACAAACCCAGGGACCACTACCCCCCCGACAGTTTATATCGGCCGGTGGTCAAAGGAGGCGGACCAGGAGGCTCACCAGAGTCCAAAATCCCGCACGTCCGCTCCTCCGGTGGTCGAACTAGGTTGCCCCAAGGCACACACAACAGGTCGGGAGGCCGAACCGAGGCGCCGAACCGGCGAAACAGTCCCTCCGGCGGCCGACCTGTGTCCCTCAGCCACCAGTCCCGGGCAACAACAACCCGCAGCGGCCTCCCTGACGAGGACAAAACTCGGGAGAGCCAGGGCGAGCGAACAGGGTCCCCCATGGCCCCCGGCGATGATGTATAAGGACGGTGGTGATGAGGATGAAGAAGGGGATGAGTCTGCCCAGCATCCGGCGGCAGGGGATCTGCAGCTCCCACACCGAGCCTGGAACCAGCTGGTGCTGCACCCACATCGGACCCCGATTGGGCCGGAAACGAACCCACGGTGGACCCCGATCGGGCCTCCGGTGCACCCACGTCGGATCCCGATTGGGCCGGAACGAACCCACGGTGGACCCCGATTGGGCCTCCGGTGCACCCATGTCGGGCCCCGAATGGGTCGGTGCAGCTCTGCTGGCGATCTCCGCCCCCGAACCTGGAACCTCCAACTCGATGACACTGACCCGTTCCACGCCGGCGACACTGAAACAAAGCTCGAGGACAGGAAAACCGGGATCAGCATCACCGGTAGCAACGGAACCCAGCGAGACGAGCTCGGGCGCAGCAGACGGCTGCTCCTCACTCGCCTCCCCGAGAGGCAGGCAAAGATGCTCAACAACAGAGGACAGAGAAAGAAGAGGGAGCACTTGCCTGCACTCGGGTTCTGTTGCCACCCAGGACTCCGACGATCTAGGTTCTAGGCGACTCTCGTCAGCAGACTCGGGTTTAGCTGCGTCGGGCTCCGCAGCTGACCAGATGTTATCGGCAGCCTGAGGTTCCTCCCACGCTGCTGTCCACGCCGATGACCCGTATGGCGTGGGGGCAGAGGACCCTCGACCCACTGGTTCGGACCGCCCTGGCGAGGAGACCCGGGGACGCTTCTCCGTCGGCTCAGGCTCTGGGCCGCAGTCCGCTCTTCTCCTCCGCCCGAGACGCAGCTGCAGGGCCGGATCCAGGCTTTCCAGCACTGCAGGGGCCCTCTTCGTCCGACGACGCTGGCCTGACGTCGTGGACCGCTCGGTGGGGGAGAACACAGAGACAGCAGGTTTAATTATTTCATCCACAGCAGGTGGAGGGGGCTCGGGGGGCTGCGAACCCCGAACTCCATCCCCAGGAGTCAGACAAGGCAAAACAAAGTCAAGATGTGACAAATTATCGTGCACTTGCCTTCCTCCTGGGGTTGAGATGGTTCCTGCTGTGGGGGACGTCGTTCCTCCTTCTCCCCGCTGGATGGCAACAGAGGGACCCCTGGGAAGACGAGGAGGGGCCGCTCTTGGAGGTTTGCTGAGGGAATACGCCGGCAGCGAGTCCAGACGGGGATTCTGCTGAGGGTTGCCCACGCCGTTATGCCAACGTCGTCGTTGGTCCCCAGACGGCGCGTACTCCTGGACCTGCTCCGGGACGGGAACGGGACACCAACGCGGGGAGCGAGGATGATTCCTCTGCTTCCTGCTCTTCTCCTCCTGCCCACAAAGTAACTCGCACTGAGTGGCGAGTTCCTCCCACCTCGTTATCACCTCCGGGTGATCGTCGTACTCGAGGGGAAGGTTGACCAGAAACTCCTCAGCATAGTCCAGATGTCTGCGAATGTCGCTGGGAGCGTCCCACAGCGTAGCGGAAAGGATCGTGCGTTCCACATTTTCCAGAACTTCCGCTAGCTGCCTGCCCAGGTGCCGACCGCGGCCCCTGGATGACGGCATACTCCCAGCAACAGACACTCAGATGGAGGGAACAAGTCCAATACTGCAAAACTCACGGTGGATGGCGTCTCAGTGCGACGCCTCTTCCCCAGGCGTTCTGGCGGCAGTCTACTGTCACGGTGGCCCTCACGAGCCACCATAAGACGCCAAAGTCACCAGTGAGTTTGCAGTGATGTTTATTTACAGTGCAGGTTGGATAAGCACAGGACAACACACAATGAAAAGGTGACGTCTGAGCCGGGAACACCCGATGCGCCAGACGAAGTAACAATGCAGGTTAAGTCTCACAGAACGTACCTGATAAGACAATAACGTTAACAGATGGGTTACAGGAGATTCCCAGGTCGGTTAACAACGATGAACTGAGGAAAACAGAGACTGCCGCATCGGGGAGCATTAAGCACCTGCTTTTAACTCTGGCAACTAATGACCCCGATGCAGCACAGCTGCTGAGTTTGACGGCAGCGCAGCAGCTGACTCTGACAGCAAGGAGCTCCCCCGGGCGCCTTCACAATAAGAGCCCGAGGAGCTAGAAGGAATCCTCTGCTGTCAAAGCCAGGGAAATATGATATACGACCCGAGACTCGGGTTATGACAAATACTACCTCAATAACATCATTAATCCAGTCATTGTTCCCCTGCATGGACAACACAAGCCTAACTTCATCTTCATGAAAGACAATGCTCCAGCTCATTGAGGTTGCATCATTAGGGAATGGCTGCTGGAGGCCGGGGTACCTCAAATGGAGTGGCCTGCACTTTCTCCAGACTTGAATCCCATAGAAAACCTATGGGATCAGCTGAGTTGCTGTGCAGAGGCTTGTAACATTGCACCCAACAACCTCAATGACCTGAGGGCGGCCCTTCAAGAAGAGTGGAATGCCATGCCTCAGCAGACAATAAGTCAACTTGTGAACAGCATGAGATGTCGTTGTCAAGCGTAATGGATGCTCAAGGGCACATGACAAGTTACTGAGACATTGACATTTTTTTGTTGTGGTATACCCGCCACTGTTGTTGGCTTTTGTTTCAATAAATTGTTAAAGATGAGGAAATCACCATGGCATGCTTCTACTTAAATGCCCTACTTTCATGATGTAAAATCACTGTAGCGTGAATGTTTAACATTTTCCATAAATTTCACCCGAAAGCCAAATATCCCTAACATTTTGTAGGTGTGAGTGTACCTTACCAAATGGTGAAAAGACAGTAGGTTACTTCACCTTGACCATAAAGGTCAAAACGGACACCAAGAGTTCTGCGTAGATCAGTGATTCTGGCCTTTGCCTAGCAGGGTTGTAACAGTCACCAATTTATTTAAACAAATCCCAAATCTATCAAAAGGAACACACAAAATTAAGAAGGAAGGAAGACTCAAATTTTCTTGAATAAATCTGCGAATTTTGGATACAAAATATGCTAATTTACAGTCAAAGTTTGACATTTTAATATAAGCAAAAACATTTCATCACAAACCTACAGTGATACGAACCTGAAGTTAACAGCATGGTGCTCTACTAACAACCTGATGCACAGCACCTCTAAAATGAAGGAAATCATCCCTGACTTCAGAAAGCACAAGGCAGCTTAATGGAGACTGTGTGGAGAGAGTCAACATTTTGAAATTTCTCACTACCATCATGTTTGCTAACCTCACCTGGACTGCTAATACTATCATCACCAAAAACGGCACAGCAGTATCTTCTTTTCTTAAGGGTACTGAGAAGGAACAATCTAAGGGAGAAGCTGCTGGCAATCTTTTACTGCTCCTCAGTGGAAAGCGTACTGTATTACAGTATGGTATTCTAGCTGCATCAGGGCTTGAACCCACAACCTCCCAGCTGTGTGTGTGTGTATGTGTGTGTGGGGGGTGCTCTACCATTAGGCCGCCACTCTGGTCAATGATAATGAATATAACAAACCAATGATAAAGGTAACTAATTAAAAGGCTATAAAATACAAATTTGCAGAAAAAAGGTTGCACATTTACAAGAAAAACAAATTCTTATTGCTAATTCTGCCATACCATTTTATTGTTATTATAATATGAATACATTTATTACCTTTGTGCAGAGCAAATCAAAGTTAAAAACTGTTTAAAAATCAAAGTTTTTTTTTTTCTCTCCAAAAACTCCTTAAAATGATCTCTTGGCTTGTGAAAGGGTTAAATGGCTACTAACTTTAGAAAACAACAAACCACAGTGGCTGATGCACACAAAAGTTCATGTCAAGAGCTGAATATACTATATTAGTTAAAAAAAATTACATACACTTTTATATTTTGAGGGGTACAGACATTTGGATATGTTCTAATCTACACACCGCTACACACGTGTGTAAAATAAAGACGGGTGGGACAGACAATATCATTCTTCTGGGATGTGTTCTCCTTCCTTCCTGTCCATTCTCCTCTCTTTGACTGCTGATCTCCTCAACATTTTCTCATGTCCTCTGGTTGGGGCAACGCAGCGGTGAACTCAGCTCATCTGTCAACGCTTCAGCTCTGTCATCCTTCTCCTCCTCCCTGTTTCTCTTTATCTTTTTCTCCTTCGTCTGTCCTCCCATCTTCCGCTGTGAAATTCTTCAAGTCAGTCAAAGTTACAAAAGTCTAGAGCACACATCAAAATTTTTACACGATTTTTTTTAAACCAGTGGTCTTATCTCACAATTAAAGAATGGGTAAATCCCTATTAAAGTCAGGTATGAGTAACTGCAATTTCTCTTTTTTAAAATCTGATCCACTAATTCCTGAGGCATTTTCATTCACTGTTTTTATTGTTCCGCAACTTGTACCATTCCTTTACACTTCACACACTTCCTCCTCAATATGCAACCTATTAAGAAAAAAAAGAATAACATAATCAAATGGTATATGCAGCATTAATCATATTTTGTATCATAACATTGTAGGAATGAGGGAGATGTACTGTAGCTGCTTTAAAAGAAAATAAACATATCAAAATATTTACATGACATGTAGTGTCAGTTTTGGGCTTCCTTTCCTCTGTATAACAGAAATATGAAACTTTGATTAGAAGTTAAGCATTTAAAGAAGCATAAAGTCCTGTCTGATGTTTGCTCTCAATAGTTGAAGTATTTCCATGCTTCAAGGACATCCACTACTAGGTATAAAAAGGATACTTTGACTTTAACGTTTACATTGTTAAGTTTTGCAACTTTATATTTAATTATAAAATCCACTGAGGAAAATAAACATTTCATGGTTTCATAACCAAGTCAGCATATAAGTATTGGTACGTGTCAGCTGGTCCATTTTTATTGGAAAACATTGCCTCGGGGATGCGTTGCAGTGTGGGGACAGGTTTAACCAGGTGGAGTGACAGAAAATATTGACATTGCTCTGTCCCAGGTCAAAGACTCTCATTGGTCCTGCTGCTGAGAACATACAGACGTTTCCGACCGTGGGCGGTCTTCCACGGACTGAAACTCCCACACAACATGGTGGATTGCGAGTCCCGTATCTTTAAAACGAACCAGCAAATGGTGTTTCTAACAACACTACAGGTGAGAACTAGGATGTGCAGTTAATTAATCTGTCATTACTTGACATCAAAAACCACACTTTTAAATGTTCAGGATGACATTGCTGCAGCTGATGCATGCTGGGTGCCTGGACCTCATTTGCATGAAGTTAAAAAATTTTCAACTTTATGAAAATGAGAGGTCGGGCAACTTGATCACTCCAGCCCGAATCTCACTGCACCAGAGCCAAATGCTTTGCATTGCATTTCACATAATGAATAAGAAGTGGAGAAATGATGGACACGTACCCTAAGTCAGAAGGACAGCTCAAGTTGAGCAGTGTGGACACACAGAGAGGCAAGGCTGAGATGGTTTGGAGATCTGCAGAGGAGGGACCGTGGCTATATTGGATAAAGGATGTTGAAGCTGTGAGGCAGGAGGAAGACGAGGACTACACGGGCAGGCTCACATCACGCCGGTTTTAAAATCACTGCATTGGCTCCCCGTGTCCTTCAGGATCGATTTTAAGGTCTTTTTATTGGTTTATTAATGTCTGCATGGTCTTGGGCCTTCTTATTTATCAAAATTGCTTTTGGCATATGAGCCACTGCGGTCCCTGAGGTCCTCTGGCACTGGCCTTTTAACTATTCCTACTGTCAGAACCCGCACCCATGGTGAGGTGGCTTTTAGTTACTCCGGCCCACATCTGTGGAACAAACTGAGAACATCAGGATTGCCGAGAATGTCCATGCTTTTAAAAGCAGGCTCAAGACCTACTACTTTAATCTTGCTTTTGATTAGTTTCCTGTTTTAATTCTCTTAATTTCTGATTTTAAATCTACAGTCGTGTGACAAAATTAGGAGACCCCATTAAATATTCAGTTCTTTATTAAGAAATGTTCACGTGTCTATGTCTAACCTAGTTTTTATTTGCATTTTTTGACATTTATTTTAGCCATTTTAAGTGGGAATGAATGTGGGGGTATCCTAAAAAAGATGGGGGGTGTCCTAATTTATTCCTCACTAGTGTTTAGAATCACATTTTACAGAAAATTTGATAAAAGTCTTTAACTAATTTTTAATTGTATTACATGAATCTCCCAGTATTTTTAACATTGATACTAAATATCCATATGTCCAAATATGTTAAATAAAACACACAGGCTTATACAGGGTGTCATAATTTTTTCACATGACTGTATTTTATGCCACAATCACTTATCTTACTGTGAATTATTAATATATATGAATGTGTCTGACTGTATTTAGGTGTTTTATTTTTCTAGTCATCTTAACTGCCTAGTCTTTTTCTCACCAAACCATCTTATTATTTATCTGTGACGTTTTATCACCCTGTCCGGTGTTTCCTCATGGGGGGGGGGGGGGGCGCTCTCATGGGAGTTGTGCCTGTTTTCTGGCCTGTGCACTGGACTGTGATTGCCCTGATCTACCCGGCTGAGGGGGTCATGTGCTGCGGCACTGTGCCTGCAGTGTCAACCCCTCGGGTTGGACTTGGGTGGTCGTAGAGGTGGTGTTCCTGTAGCCGTGGACTTGGCACTTCCCCTGCTGGTGATAGCTCCCTAGTGATGGTGCTTTCACACGTGGATCCTCAGTGCCCACCATAAGCCTTAAGCAATAAGTTTTACACTGATGAAAGTTTCTTTCTGCGTGTGTTTGTGTCTGTGTGTGTGTGGGGGGGGGGGGGGGGTAAATTGTATTTTATTTTAATATGTGAAGCACTCTGCATTGCATTTTTTTTTAAATGAAAAGTGCTATATAAATAAAGCTTTGATTGACTGAAGACTGCAGAGAAGATTCATGGATGTAGTGAAAGAGAACATGGAGAGGGTTGGAGTTACAGAGGAAGATGGAAGGGATAAGGTGAGATGGAGGCAGATGATCTGCTGTGGCGACCCCTAAAGGGAGCAGCTGAAAGAAAAAGAAGAAGAACTGGAGTTCCAGTGGGATTTAGCAGGCAATGTATTTGTCAATATTTTCAAGCAGCCAAATGGCCTGTAAGCTTTGTAATGACTGGATTCAAGCTGCACTGATTTACTTTATTAAAGTACCAATTATTTATATACAGTAGCTCAATTTAACATGATAAACCTCTCACACATTAAATCTCTCACCACATTACACCTCTCTCCCTCTGTCATCTCATGGACTGTAGTTATTGTCAAAACATGTTTTTCAAAAATGTATCTATAATCAGTAATCTATAATCATTCCTGCTGGTATAAATGCTCTTTTACATTTTTTTCTTAATAAATGTAATCAAGAAAGAGTAAAAATAAAACACCACAGCAAAGAACAATTTTGTGTGCTAGACGCCTATAGTATCACAATATATTCGCTCATCCTGCCCTGTGGCCTCCTCCTCCCTTTAGCTTTGCCCTCTTCTTTCAACAGTTTTTTTCTTTCACCATCTCCCTCTCCCAAATGAGTCAAAGAGGAGAGCGATGCTGCCCCTTCACACCCTTCATATGCACGCAATGCTTGTCTGTCTGTCATCTCTCCAGACAGACATGATGACAGATAAAACGCTGGCTGTGGTTCGCACAGCTGAAGCGCCTTGACTATTCAGAGATGCAGATTTACTTAAAGGCAGTTCCCCAGTACTCTGAGGTATTGTACCGGGCTCATTTGGAATCCCAACTGTGTTTAGACAATCAAAACTATTCTGAATGCATTGGATGAAGAGACCAGATTGCTCAGACGTTACTTTTTTAATGGCACCAATAATATGATTACAATGAGAACTTTTAACCTAAATGACGACAGACTGTACAAGATTGTCAATACGAAGATAACATTAATAAAATTTTGTATATTTTGTCACAAAGTATAAATACAGTATCTTACAATGACATGAAAGTGGTATTTGCTACACAGCTTACATTATGACTATAACACAAAAAATCATTCATGCAGTATAATAATGCCCAATTATATGAAAAATTAAACATGTCAAAAAGAAAATAAATTAAAAGCACGCGTTTTAGACCCCATCTTGAGGCAATTTACAATGCTTGTGGGCCAAGGCTTCATTAGAGCTTCTGTATGGTCCAAACCACTTTCATTAAAGAAAAAAACACTAAATTTGACTAGAATTTCAACTCTAATGTCATTCCATGTACATACAAGTGGTAAATGCTCATATACACAGCCTTCCTACTGGCAGTTATTTAGCTTTGCTGCATTAAAAAGCAGTAATAGTGGCTGGAGAGTAGGATTTACAATAGGCCAATAATGCATACAGTGTTAGTGGGATGAGGAAAACTGCAGAGGGGAAAAAAAAAGGAAAAATATTGCAATGTTGTCACACAGTAGCACCTGTAGGGTTCACAATGTAACACACTGGGTACCCATATTAACTGATTTTTCAACATTAAAGGTTTATGACTGCCTTAATTTCTGAAATACCCATGATGAGTCTGCAAGTAAAAGAAACTGCTGTTGTCATCAATTAGGAAAGCGCAACCATGGTGACTGAGGACAAACCTATACTAACCAAGGAAATGTCAGTTGATGTGGAAAGTTTGTAACGTGATTAAAGCTGAAAACAGCATTTTGTCCCAACACCCAACCACCAAACAATGACAGGAGATGTAGAAACTGCTGCATGCAGCTAAAATAACTGACTTCATTTCTGCCGATTTGGAGTCTTCCTCATACAATAAAACAGCAAAAAGTTTGTTTTTTTTGTGGCAGAAAAGTGCAATCCTAAGCACAACTGAATATGTGATGATACAGGAATGAAATAGTCTTGTTTTACCATTCTAAGTTGTTGTAAAGGCTTTGTATTGAAATCTGCTTTTTCTTTTATACAGATCAAAAGTTTTCTACAGAATTAAAAAAAGAAGAAATCTGCCTGGAGGATCAAAAGGAGGAAACAATTAATAAAACGTATGTTATAATCAGTAGGTGATTTGAGGGGGGATGCCATCCCCCTTGGTAACAAAATGTCCAAAAACCATTGCCCTCAAGCTGCCTTGGATGACATACAAACAGAAAATGTCAGTGACAGTGTAGTTTCAGATGTACAAGGAAAAATACTGAAAACTTATGAGAATAAAGCTGCAAAATGAATTGAATAAGTTTAAATTTATGAGTATATAGTTGTAAATTTGTATAGAAAAAGAGGTAAATTCATCATGAAAAGTGGCAAATTTATAGGCTAAAATTACTAAATTTATTAGTAAATTTGCAAATTTACAAGGAAAGTTATGTTTCCAAGAAGAAAAACAACTCAAATTTTTCTCATAGATTTGCTACCTTTTCTCTTAAAATTGCAAATTTCCCCCCTCAAATTTGCAACTATTTTCTTGTAGATTTTCAACTTTTGTCATAAATATGTGACTTTTTCACATAAATTTGCAACTTCTTTCTCATAAATGTAAACTTTTTTCTTTGATTTTTAAAAGAACTTTTACTTCTAAATTTGCAAGTTTTTTCCTCATAATTTTGTGACTTTTTTCTTCAAATCTTTTTCTTGTAAGTCTGCAAATTTTTTTGCATAACTTTTAGTCTTGTCTTATAAATTTGTGACTTTTCTTGCAATTTTGCAACTTCTTTCTCATAAATTGCAAGTTTTTTCCCCCTCATAAATGACTCTCTTGTAAATTTCCAACTTTTTCTTGTAAATTTGTGACATTTTTCTCATAAATCAGCTATGTTGTCCTTTAATACTTGCAACTTTTCTTATGAATTTTCAACTTTTGTCTTATAAATCTGTGTTTTTTAATTGTGACTGAACATCATTTATCATATTTTTGCACCTTTATTCTAACAAATCTGTACAACTAATTAATGTTTACAGGTTATACCTTATGCTAAATTTGAGAATACCACCACCACCACAATCCCCTTGTTAAAAATACAAATCACCTACTGGTTATAATGCTCTTGTTAAGTTGTCCTTATGTGTCTGAATCTGTTAAAAATATTTGTATGCTGTACGCTGTATAGGTTTAATTAATTTGTAAGCAAATGACAAAACTGTATAACAGACTTTCAATCAATTTCTACAGGTGGCGTAAAACTAGTGGATTGTATTGGTATGAGTTTACATCTGTTTTGCAGAGCTTTTTTTTCCCTTTGCTTACAGAGGTTAAAAAACAGTGAGTAACATAAAAATGCACAAAAGGAAATGAACTGCTTATACAAACATACTTTGTCCTTAAATTTAAAGATTTACTGTATGTGCAAACATGAATTGCAAAGAATCAGTACCTGAAGTTATCCAGATGATTTCAATATAGAACTTCACGTCGAACTTTATTTTATAATTCCTAAGAAAATTTGCAGAAAGAAAAACTCTATGCTTATATGTTCATTCATATGTCAAAATAATACATTTTGACACCTTTTTAAATTTAAACATCATTGCACTGAGTCACCCCCGCTGCTTCGACTGCACAGATGCCTCTCACTGAGACGTGGCCTATAATGTAAAACACCTGAAACCTGAATCTTTTCTTAGCATATCGTTTTACACGGTTTTATGAAGCGGTCAGATTCATAAGCAGGAGCCAGCCGGAGCTCGCTGTGCACCAAGGTTCAATGCAGCTGGTTTGTTTTTGAGAATCTGTTCAGTCCAAATCATTTTATTACTGGGTTGGAAACAACCCGCCAGGACCAGAGGGAGGTACTGCGGCCAGAAACCATACTCAAGTAAAAAGTAGCATTATCTTATGATATGAAGTACTCGAGTAGAAGTAAGAGAAGTCACCAAAGGAATTACTTGGTAAGAGCAAGAAAGTATTAACTAAAATGTTACTTGATTAGTGAGCAACAACTTTATTCTCACCAAAACTGTAGTAAAAACAAAATTCTTAATTTTTTTCCTTATAAACTTTATACTTTTCCTTGTAAACCTTAAGGTTTTTTGGGATAAATGTGTAACCTTTCCATAAAAATCTGCATCTATTTTAAGCCTGTTTTCCCATCATTTTTCTTGTAAATTTGTTACTTTTTTCTTGCACATTTGATACTTTATTCTTATACATCTGGGAGATTTTTCCTCCTACATTCAAGACATTCCTCTTGTAAACTTACAGCTATTTTCCCCCAGACATTTGCAATTTTTTTCTTCTGAAATTGCATTTTTTTTTTCATAAAATTAAGCCTTTCTTCATATACATTATTAACCTTTTATTCACAATTTTGCAGCTTTTTTCCTCGTGAATTTGTGACTGTGCATCTGAGCCATTCAATAATAATTCAGTTAAATTCAAATTAATTATAAAATTAAATAATATACATTTAACAAAATGATTAAAGATGGACTCATTTCTAATAATAAATTATGAGAGTACATTTCTAACTGAATTCAAAGTCAAATCAGAAGTAACTCAAGGAGTACAACCAAATGTTCTTGAGTAAAAGCGTTCTGCAATAAGACTAGCCAGTAAAGTACAATGTGATGAAAATAGTTGAGTAAATGTAACTTGTTACTACACACCTCTGACCAGGCCCAACAAGAGCAGTGATACAGAAGTTGCTTGAATACATAAAGAGGAAAAGGTTGTGATCAGGTTAAGCAAACTACATTTTATAGATGCAGTAATATTTGTTAAATGCTGTTTCCAGTAGGCTTTCCTTAAAATAACCGGAAAAAGTTTTGTTTGTGTTTCCAGTAAATCTATTTAGAGCTCTGTTCATGAAGAAAAACAGAAGGGCAACTTTAGGAGTTACTAAACTTAAGTCTATTAATGAATAACAAAGACTATCAGGCATTAAAATACCAGCTACAGGAGAATTAAAGAAGTATCAGCCAAATATGCACAGGTACATATTCTCATTTCACAGAGAACATCTCATTAGGATTTTTAAAAACTATTAAAATCAAACTGTAATACAGTATAATTAATTTTTAACATTTTTGTCTTTGTATTCCAGAAATTCCCTTTATTCCAAAGTCTCACCAGTCTAACCTGGCCTTGGAATACAGTATGGGGAATCTCTAAAATCCAAATACAGAAAAATGTCAAATGGATTTATAGTAACTAAAGTATATCTGTCAGGGCTCAGAAAGAGTAGTGGCAAACGTGCCCAGAAAACATTGATGAACAACTGTCAAGACTATTATTTACAAGCTACTCATTCAAGATTTCCCCTGACTCATTTCCCATGGACCCAGAGGAACCAAACTTGGGATAGTTATTAGTCTTTCTCTACACAGATACCACCAACAGTCACACACTTCTCCCACTGCTTTATGCCGCTGTGGAGACCTCACCGATAGAAGTCTGCAGGTTGCGTCAGAAGCCATGACTTGACCTCGGAAATCAGCGTTTCATCATCTTGGAAGTGCTTGTCCTTCAAAAATGACTTCATGGTTGGAAAGTGGTAGAAGTCAGCTGGTGTGAGGTCGGGAGAGTAAGGGGATGAAGAAGGATTTCATAGCTGCTTCAGTCTGGGTAACATGCGAGTTGTGAACTGGGGCGTTGTCTTGCAGGAGACGGACACCTTTGGTCAGTCAGCATACCATGCCTCTCAGTTTTGATGGCCTTCCGCAATTTCTGCAGCAGTGAAGCATAGTATGTTCTGGTAATTGTGGTACCCTTTGCCAGGATATCCATCTTCAATACTCCATGCTGATCCCAAAAGACCGTGAACATGGCACGTACTTTCTTTGGAGGTAGTGGGTCATAATGCGTCCATTACTTCAACTGGGCTTTAGTCTCTGGATCATAGAGATGGACCCATGTTTTGTCCTGCGTGATTAGTCTGTTGAAGACCTCCTATTTTTCATGGCACAAGGCCAAAAGAGGCGGGAGCACATGACTCGCTCCTGCTTTTAGAAAGGTATGACCAACTGGGCAATTGTGTAGACTACTTCCGCATGTGCAAATGGTCACGAGTGATTTTCTTCCACAGACCCCACACTCATCTTCACATCTTGGGCTAGTTGGAGAATGGTTATGTAGCGAGCCTCCAAAATGGTGGCCTCCACTTGCTGGATGGTGTCTTCATCAATGGCATACTGTGGTCACCTGGGAATTTGTCCAACCACACTTGAACTGTCGATGCCAGTGCTTGACTACATCATATGATGGGGCATCCTCCCCATAAGTCTCTTTCATCTTATCAAACATCTGCCATTGTGTGCAGCCTCTCAAGTACAGGAACCCGATGACCGCTCTGTGTTCAACTGCCTCCATCATCACACATTATTCCACCTTAGGATCTGTAAAAGAGAAACTTTTAGGAGTTCAGAGATGAAAATTACCATGTGACCTATAGAGCTATGTATTATTATACATGTGCAATTTCAGCCTCCTACAATAACTGGAAGTGGGTCAGGGGAAATTTTTTAATGAGCAGCCCTTGTAGTCCACTACATCCTGTGTTATACCTCATCATTTTACATTACTGGCATATTTTCCATTATCTTGATAATCTTAATACACTAAAAATTTAGTTCCCTTCTTCAGATAAAATTAGAACAGGGATTTGAAAATAATTTTTGAGACTCAGCAGAGCGTCTGTTTACCTGGCACAAAGAAGCTACGGAAAAAAAAATGGCAAAAAATCATCAACATTATCATAAATCATATAAACCATGCAAAATTTTGGATGAAAGGAAAAATGTAAAAAAAAAAAGCCTATTCTGGTTTTTAAAAATGTTGCTCATAAACCTGACAAAGTTGCCTTTTAAAAATCTGTTCAATGCATTAACGCTGATGAAGCCTCAGGGCAACTGCCGGGGCGCAATACAGATGGTTAAACAAAGCCAAATTTAAATAACCATCATTTCCAGGTGACTAAATTTAACCTTGAAAACAAGCGTTCAGATCAGCAGCCTTTCCTAGGGTTGAGAATACGGTTATATCGGTTGGTTCAGAGATACAGCTCCAAAACACAAATTAATTACACAAATATGGCACCGTTCTTCATAGATTATCAGGATGAACTATTTATATACATATGCAGATATACTGGAAACTTGTATCAAAAATGAGGTGAATTTCCACTATTACTGAGGAGGCTGCGGTTGAAACTGTACAGATAACTGTGGCGATAAAAAGGGCCTTTAAGCACAAAAGTGATTGAACATTTCGGGGAGTTTTTCCCTCTTAGATTTGATTTGGCTTGACTGAAAATAAAGACCTTTTGTTCATACATTCTTCATTGTTGTTTTGAAAAAGTCCGTACACACACACGTGTCTGCAACTGAGTTGTACGATCCCTGCAGAGTCTCTTGCATGTGCTTTTCCTTGGTGTGACTGAGTCTGAATGCATGGGAGCACGTCCATGAATGTGAAACACGGAAGCTTGCTGCCTGCCTCGCTGCTAACACTGGTAATGAATGTGCTGATGCTGGTGCACTTTCCCATCCACGTGTGAATGCGTGTGTGTATGTATGTCCGTGTAGATCTTTGGGTAGACTTTGGGAGCCAGTCCGGTACCTCCACCCTGCGCCAGGAGCAGCTGCTGATGGGCGATGTAGTCCTCGTATGAAAGGCAGTCTTTATCCCCATGGGTTGGCTGAGGAGGAAGTGTCGGGCAGGCTCGCTCGCGACTCGCCACGGGCAGGCGCTGAGCAGCAGGGAGAGCAGAGGAGGATGAGGAAGAAGAAGCAGAGGACGAAGGGGAGCAGGTGCGCTTTGACTGGCAGAACCAGAGGAGAGCGGTGCCCAGAATGAAGGCGACGCCCGCTGGTATTCCAATAATGATGGGCCAGGGAAGGCTGGGGGATGTTACTGGAAGGACTGGAATGGGTGGAGGCTTCCGATCTGTAATGTAGGGAGAAATTAAAGAAAGTTTTACACTTCAGCTGTCTGAGATGAGGGATCGGCATGAGAGGTCAAATTCATAACAAAAACTGAAACAGAAACCAGTAGTTTAATTCAGCAGAAGCTTCTCAGTTGTGTAGTGATGATTCTGCTGTGCTAAGGTTCAGATGCTTAATTAAAGTGTACCTAAAGATCAAAATTTGATATTAGCTTAAAAAGCATATGGAGTACATCTGAAACTAGAAACCAAACCCATAGAGGTCAGGGTGCCATGGTGAACCTGTGTGTATGTGAACCAAGTTTGGTGACCTTAGCTTTCGTTGTTCTTGAGATATAGTTTAAATGCCTTGACCTTGCCATCTATAACCCATAGTCACAGTTCAGGATCCCAAGGTGAACCTGTGTAGTCCCTACAGTATTTTGTGAGGTTTTTAGTGATTGTTGTGGCCTAAACAGCCTGAATTTTCAGTAGCTTTTCTAAAAAGTTGCAATAAAAGTTGAGATGTTCATTGAGGTTTTCTTTCTTTGCACTGGAAGTTGTGGGAGGAAGTACACATTTTAAATCAGTATTTGTAAATAAAGCAGAAACTTAATGTAAGAAGACTTGAGAATTAAAATGAAACGTGACAAGACAAGACCAGGGAAAGAAAAAAGAAAAGACGATTAGCAGTAAAAGTAGTAAACACAGGAGTTCCTTTTCTTGCCTTCGTAGAGTTGGTACTGTTGCTAAAATGCGAGTGGATCTTGCTTTTCTCCTCTATTATATAGCTGGTGAAGAAAATGGTGCATCAGGGCATCTGTGCTACCTATCAGACTGGAGTGACACTACAGAAGATGGTTATGCGCACGCGTGAAACGCTTGGTTGAACAGTAGCTGGAAATGAAGCATATACTGTATACAGCCGCGTGCATGAAAACCTTGTCCAAAGTGTAGGTGCATCACAGACACAAAAAAGCATAAACCTACCTTTAAAGTCACTGTATGGTACTGTGAGAAAATCTAGTTTGAGAAACACTAAGTGAATGCCATTCATGTCAGCAGGTTGGATTTCCTGCCAACAGCAGCTGAGGTTTTGATGTGTATGAATGGAGGGGATGAGGCTAGAGATCTTTTTGTGACCGCAAGGTGTCATAAAGGTGCTGATTTTTTTCTAAAGTTCTATAAAATAGCTTTAAAATAGTATTGGTACTATAGTGCATCCGGAAAGTATTCACAGCGCTTCACTTTTTCCACACTTTGTTATGTTACAGCCTTATTCCAAAATGGAATAAATTCATTTTTTCCTCAAAATTCTACACACAACACCCCATAATGACAACATGAAAAAAGTTGTTGAGATTTTAGCAAATTTATTAAAAATAAAAAACAAAAAAATCACATGTACATAAGTATTCACAGCCTTTGCTCAATACTTTGGTGATGCACCTTTGGCAGCAATTACAGCCTCAAGTCTTTTTGAATATGATGCCACAAGCTTAGCACACCTATCTTTGGGCAGTTTTTCCCATTCCTCTTCGCAGCACCTCTCAAGCTCCATCAGGTTGGATGGGAAGCATCGGTGCACAGCCATTTTCAGATCTCTCCAGAGATGTTCAATTGGATTCAAGTCTGGGCTCTGGCTGGGCCACTCAAGGACATTCACAGAGTTGTCCTGAAGCCACTCCTTTGATATCTTGGCTGTGTGCTTAGGGTCGTTGTCCTGCTGAAAGATGAACCGTCGCCCCAGTCTGAGCTCAAGAGCACTCTGGAGCAGATTTTCATCCAGGATGTCTCTATACATTGCTGCATTCATCTTTCCCTCTATCCTGACTAGTCTCCCAGTTCCTGTTGCTGAAAAACATCCCCAAAACATGATGCTGCCACCACCACGCTCCACTGTAGGAATGGTATTGGCCTGGTGATGAGCAGCGCCAGGTTTCCTCCAAACATGATGCCTGGCATTCACGCCAAAGAGTTCAATCTTTGTCTCATCAGACCTGAGAATTTTGTTCCTCATGGTCTGAGAGTCCTTCAGGTGCTTTTTGGCAAACTCCACGTGGGCTACCATGTGTCTTTTACTAAGGAGTGGCTTCCATCTGGCCACTCTACCATACGGGTCTGATTGGTGGATTACTGCAGAGATGGTTCTCCTGGAAGGTTCTCCTCTCTCCACAGAGGAACACTGGAGCTCTGTGACAGAGTGACCATCACGTTCTTGGTCACCTCCCTGACCATTTATGGATGATGGAGGCCACTGTGCTCACTGGGACCTTCAAAGCAGCAGGAATTTTTCTGTACCCTTCCCCAGATGTGTGCCTCAAGACAATCCTGTCTCGGAAGTCTACAGACAATTCCTTTGACTTCATGCGTGCTCTGACATGCACTGTCAACTGTGGGACCTTATATAGACAGGTGTGTGCCTTTCCAAATTATGTCCAATCAACTGGATTTACCACAAGTGGACTCCAATTAAGCTGCAGAAACATCTCAAGGATGATCAGTGGAAACAGGATGCACCTGAACCCTATTTTGAGCTTCATGGCAAAGGCTGTGAATACTTATGTACAGTGGACATAGAAAGTCTACACACCCCTGTTCGGTTTCTGTGATGTAAAAAAGTGAGACCAAGATAAATAATTTCAAAACTTTTTCCACCATTAATGTGACCTATAACCTGTACAACCCAATTGAAAAACAAACTGAAATCTTTTAAGGGGAAAAATAAAAAATAAAAAACTTAGAATAACCTGTTTGCATAAATATGCACTTAAACTAATACTTTGTTGGAACACCTTTGGCTTTTATTACAGCACTCAGTCTTTTTGGGTAGGAGTCTATCAGCATGGCACATCTTGATGTGGCAATATTTGCCCACTCTTCTTTGCAAAAACACTTCAAATCTGTCAGACTGTGAGGGCATCTCCTGTGCACAGCCCTCTTCAGATCACCCCACAGATGTTCGCTCGGATTCAGATCTGGACTCTGGCTGGGCCATTCTAAAACCTTAATCTTCTTCTGGTGAAGCCATTGTTGATTTGGATGTGTGTTTTGGGTCATTGTTGTGCTGAAAGATGAAATTCCTCTTCATCTTCAGCTTTCTAGCAGAAGCCTGAAGGTTTTGTGCCAACACTGACTGGTACTTGGAACTGATCATAATTCCCTCCACCTTGACTAAGGCCCCAGTTCCAGCTGAAGAAAACCAGCCCCAAAGCATGATGCTGCCACCACCATGCTTCACTGTAGGTATGGTGTTCTTTTGGTGATGAGCAGTGTTGTTTTGTGCCAAATATACCTTTTGGAATTATGGCCAAAAAGTTCAACCTTGGTTTCATCGGACCATAACACATTTTCCCACATGCGTTTGGGAGATTTCAAATATGTTTTTGCAAAATGTAGCTGGGCTTGGATGTTTTTCTTTGTAAGACAAATCTTCATCTTGCCAGCCTAGATGGGAGATTGTTGTCACATGTACTAAACAGCCATTACTTGCCAGAAATTTCTGCATCTCCTTCAGTGTTGCTGTCGGCCTCTTGGCAGTCTCCCTGACCAGTTTTCTTCTTGTCTTTTCATCAATTTTGGAAGGATGTCCAGTTCTTGGTAATGTCACTGTTGTGCCATATTTTCTCCACTTGATGATGACTGTCTTCACTGTGTTCCATGGTATATTTAATGCCTCGGAAACCCACGGCTGGATTTCAAGCACAGGTATACATCCGGACAATTTGTGACTCAGCAAGAATTAAACCGACTGATTGCCAGGTACACTGTTACAGAATTAAGATCTGGTAACAGTCATTTTCCATCAGACAGCTGAGACTGTGAGCCACTGAAGTTAAAACACATTTACTTGCTCCCTGGATAAAGATTATTCAAATATGGGTTTGATCCCCAAAAGGAATTTAAGGGACTGGATCATGTATCTGTCACAGCAGACATTTGGACTGTGGATAATGGACATTTTCTTTGGATCACTGCACATCGGATTAAATCCATAATATAAAGGTAAGAAAAACATTGACAGTTTTGTGCAGTGTTGCCAACTCACTCTTTTGGAGTTATTCTCACTCTTTTTCCCTCTCTCTCACGCCACAAACCCTATTTCTCACTCCAAAATGAGGAAATTACTGGCAATTTTGTGTTGATTTTCTTCAGATTTTTCCCACAATAGGAGCTCTCAAGGCAGGATAAAGCAGATTGAGCATGCTCTAAAAGCTCTGTCTGAAACAGTTTTCAGCCTGACAATAATAAGCCTGTAATGTAATCCATTAATTAAATTACCTTGCTATGAGTGCAAGATGATTTAAGTATGCATTTAAAAGTAACATGAAAGTTACTTTTCCAAGTAACTAGTTACTTTAATCATGCAGTAATTGGTAAGTAACTCAGTTACTATTTTATAGTAACTTGCCCAACACTGGTGATTTTAGTTTTTTAAGTTTTAATAAATTTGCAAAAATCTCAAAAAACTTTTTTCATGTTTTCATTATGGGGTACTGTATGTAGAATTTTGAGGGAAAAAATTAATTTAATCCATTTTGGAATCAGGCTGGACCATAACAAAATGTGGAAAAAGTGAAGTGCTGTGAAGAGTTTCTGGACGCACTGTACTACTACTACTACTTCTAGCTAGTAATTTTGGAGATCAAGATGGATCATCAACAAAATATGGAACATTATGAAAGTTTATGCTCTAAACCAAGGACTGCAAATAAAGATTTCAGACAAATTATTACAACCTTGAGTCAGAAAAACTTCAGTTGTTAAACTATTTAAATATTTTGCTTAATTTGTTTTTGCAAAAGCTGAAAGTTTCTAAATTTTGAAGGAAAAAATGCAAAGGGGGTTGAATAATTTTGAGTTCAACTGTATTGTTGGTTCCCTCGTCTTTTTCCTCTGACCTGGCAGCACAGTGAGGTAGGCACTTCTGAAGTTGTAGCCCATCGTGTTGGCTCCCAGGCAGATGTACATGCCGGCATCTTCCTCCTTTGCTCTGGTTATCAGCAGCTTGTTCAGGTAGGATCCATCGGGGCGTGACCAAACCTCTCCAGTAGGCAGGACCACAAAGCGATGGTCTCCAACCTTAGAACACAAACATTCAAGGAATTGAGAATTTTATTGGATTCCTTCATTCACATTTTGCTAATCTGGTGATAATTTGTACCTCTATAGTGGAGTTAAATTTGTTTTCATCACCGGGTTCGACTCTTTTAAGCCACTGAATAACAGGTTTGACGTCGCTGTGAACTTTGCACTGGAAAGATGTGGTTCCTCCATAATCCACGGTGGTGTTGACAGGGTGACTGCCAGTGAGGATGGGTTTAGAGTTGGTGCGCTCTGAGGAAAGGAGAAAATGTCCAGTTAACAAAGAAAACAGACAACGTTTGTTATTGTTTGTAAAGCTGGCAAATTCAGCTGCAATTACAAGTTATTCTAAATGTATTAGATATTTTTTAAAACTCAAAATAAAATGACAAATGTGAGGAAGTAATAATGAGGTTTGAAGATGCTGATTGTTGTTTTCAGCGCCACCACACCTTCCCTTTTGCTGAAGATAATGTAGAAAATAGGCCCTCTTCAGCTCTTATTTTTTTCTTCAATTACACAACAGAATAAAAATTCTAACTAATCCAAGAGAAGCATAACTCGAGTAACCAAGAATGGTGTCATCTTCTTCTATTTGACATCATTTTTTAAGTTAATTTAATCCATAGCTTTGGTGGCATTACAGGATCTCAACATTAATTTTCAAAGCAGATTCTAAATTTACATTGAATTTTATGGTGGTAGAGATGTAGCAAAGTTGGAGGAGTACTGCCTTGATAGGGCAAATCATTCTAACTTAACTTTTAAGATACTTTGAATAAGCATTGAAAACATAACTGCTCATTCTTGGTTTACCAACTTATTATCTTGGTACAAGGGCTGTTACTGACACAATCTGAATAATGAAAGAGGAGGACGAAACAACTGTTAAAAGTCAAAGTTGAATTTTAGCAGCAAATGTCTTGTTTTAAAATAACAAAAACATAACTACATCAAAATGCAAACTCTTATGTTTTTGTAAATAACAAGATGTCATATTAACTAACTGTTCCAAGGACATTTAACTGGTTATTATACAACAGTTACTTCTGACTGAGGAATGTGATTGGACAATAAGCATCACAAGAGAGCTGATATTTCACAATAATGTCAACAGCATTAACAGGACATGTATCATGTTATAATAACCATTAACTGCAGTAACTGATGGTGGCTTCTTATAATGTGAGACGATGCTGTGTACTGAACCTTCTTATCCACAGTGGGGAGATGATTGACAAGAGACAGTCCTCACAATTCAGAGCTGTCCACCTGTGTTCTTTCTGGTTCATGCCAAGAGTGAGCATGTTTAGCAGCATTATGGTACTTTTAAAATTAGTTTCCCAAGAGTTTCTACTGAAGTGTCACATATTCCCGACTCTTCACTTTATTTAAAGATGGCAAGAAGAATGTGGCAAAGCAAATGTAAACAAAAGTGAAGATGCTAAATGGCTAGGCTAAATAGGGCACAGATCCCCACCTCGTTACAAAGGTTTGGTCCTTGCTAAAAAGATGGATGATTTTGGATTTTTCATCCTGATCAGACAATTAGAATAGATGCATGACGATAATAACAGAGTGGTGGCTTCATCTAGGAAGCTGCTCAAAAGCTAGCAATTAAAAAGCAACTATGTGAGAACTAGGTTTTTATATAAGCAGTGATAATTCTATATAATGTTCATTGTGTGTGTTCCTAAGCAACACTCAGGGTCAGATCCAAGATGGCGCCCACAGCGGTCGACATGGTGCTTCGCTGCGCTCTTTGTTTGTTTTTGTTTGTCAATTGTGTGTCTGCTTGCACTTATACCCGTGAAGAACTTCTAAATATCAGGACTTTCACCCCCACGGACCTCCTCCCAGTTTTTCTAGCCCCTGCCGCCGATCTGGTTTATTGTTTGGCTCGGAAAGTGAGACGGCGAAAGAGAGGTAGACGAGCGGGCGCTCTCGTACGACTTCGCAGGAGAGGCTCGCGAACGGCGCTGCCTGGCATATTTCTGTCCAATACCAACTCTCTCTCTAACAAGGTAGATGAACTGAGACTGCTGATGCGTTTTAAGGACCTCGCCTCCTCAGCTGTCCTCTGCTTTACTGAGACCTGGCTCCGGGAAAATATACCGGACAGCGCGCTGCGCCTCGACGGCTTTCAGCTCTTCCGTGCTGATCGTGACACAGAGCTTTCCGGCAAAACCACAGGAGGCGGTGTCTGCTTCTACATCAACTGCAGCTGGTGCTCTGATGTAACGGTAATTTCCAAACACTGTTCTCCTGCCTTGGAATTTCTTGTTATCAATTGCAAGCCCTTCTATTCCCCGCGGGAGTTTGCTTCTTTCATAATGATCGCTGTGTACGCCCCTCCCGACACGGACACGCGCGAAGCTCAGCGCGTGCTCGCGGATCACATTCAACACACAGAGCGGAGTTTTCCAGACTCGCTGATTATTGTGGCTGGCGACTTTAATCAGTGCAATCTGAGCCACGATCTCCCCCGCTACAAACAGTTTATTAAATGCCCCACCAGAGGATTAAACACACTGGATCACTGTTACACCACAGTGAAAGACGCATATCGCGCTGTCCCTCGTGCTGCGCTGGGATTATCTGATCACGTGATGGTTCACCTCATTCCCACATACAGACAGAGATTGAAGCTCACTAAACCTGTTGTGAGCACTACGAAGATACGGACCAGTGATGCTGAGGAGAAGCTGGAAACGTGCATGGAAATATCTGACTGGGGCATGCTTAAAGGAGCCACGCATGATCTGGATGAGTACACGGACACTGTGAACTCATATATCCACTTTTGTGAAGAGAACATTCTTCCATCACGCACCAGGGTGAGTTACTCTAATGACAAACCCTGGTTCACAGCTAAGCTCAGACAGATCAGGAAGGAGAAGGAAGCAGCGCTGACAAGTGGAGACAGGGACTGCTACAGGGAGGTTAAATACCGGTTTAACAGAGAGCTGAAGAGGGCTAAATCTCTATACTCAGAGAGACTCCAGCAGCAGTTCACTGCTAATGATTCGGCTTCCGTGTGGAGAGGACTGAGGCAAATCACCAACTATCGACCTAAGGCTCCTAAAGGTCAGGATGACAAAGCCCTTTGTCAAAGACTGTCCCAACACTATGCCCGTTTTGACACCTCGTCATCTGTGTCCAACTCCCCCCCTCCCTCCAGCTCCACAGCCTCCACATTCCCTACTTCATTTAAGGCACCCCCCCCCCCTCCTCCCCCCCTCCCCTTATCATCAGTGAGCAGGATGTGCTCAAACAGTTCTCCAGACTGAACCCGCGCAAGGCCCCCGGCCCAGACGGCGTGTCTCCCTCCACCCTGAGACTCTGTGCGAAACAGCTGGCTCCTGTCTTCACAGACATTTTTAACACCTCCCTTAAGTTATGCCACGTGCCGTCCTGCCTCAAATCCTCCACCATCATCCCTGTCCCCAAGAAGCCACGGATCACTGGACTTAATGACTACAGACCTGTAGCGCTCACCTCTGTAGTCATGAAGTCCTTTGAGCGCCTGGTCCTGTCCCACCTCAAGTCCATCACCACCCCTCTCCTGGACCCGCTGCAGTTTGCCTACCGAGCCAACAGGTCTGTAGACGATGCAGTCAACCTGGCCCTCCACTCCATCCTGCAGCACCTGGACTCCCCGGGAACCTACGCCAGGATCCTGTTTGTGGACTTCAGCTCCGCATTCAACACCATCCGCCCCGCTCTGCTCCGGGACAAGCTGTCCCTGCTCAACGTGCCTGACTCCCTCTGCAGGTGGATCATCGACTTCCTGACGGACCGGAGGCAGCATGTGCGGCTGGGAAAGACTGTCTCAGACTATACTAGCATCAGCACCGGATCACCCCAGGGCTGTGTACTTTCCCCCCTACTCTTCTCCCTTTACACCAACTCCTGCACCTCCAGCCACCAGTCTGTCAAGTTGATCAAGTTTGCGGACGACACCACCCTCATCGGGCTCATCTCCAACGGCGACGAGTCCGCCTACAGGAGAGAGGTGGCCCAGCTGGCGTCCTGGTGCAGCAATAACAACCTGCAGCTGAACGCTCTGAAGACAGTGGAGATGATTGTAGACTTCAGGAAAGTCACTACTCCTCTGCCCCCCCTCACCCTCTCAGGCTCTCCCATCACCACTGCTGATTCCTTCCGCTTCCTAGGCACTACCATCACCAGGGACCTCAAATGGGAGCTGACCATCAGCTCACTCATCAAAAAAGCCCAGCAGAGGATGTTCTTCCTGCGGCAGCTGAGGAAGCTCAAGCTACCCACCAAGATGTTAGTGCAGTTCTACACAGCCATCATCGAGTCCATCCTCACCACCTCCATAACCGTGTGGTACGCAGGAGCCACTGCCAGGGACAGACTAAGGCTGCAGCGAGTCGTGCGCACTGCTGAGAAGGTGATCGGCTGCAAGCTCCCATCTCTCCAGGATCTGTACATCTCCAGGACCCGGAGGCGTGCTGGCCGGATCATAGCCGATCCCTCACACCCTGGTCACGTACTGTTTGCCCCCCTCCCCTCTGGTAGAAGACTTCGGTCCATCCAGACTAAAACCTCCCGTCACATGAACAGCTTCTTCCCCTCTGCCATTAGACTGCTGAACACTAAGTGACTTATTGACTCTCGTGCACCATGTACAGCAGCTCAACCAGACTCATGTCAATCATCACTGTTTTTCTTCCTGCATTACCGACTGCACTATATAGTTCTCCACAGTATCTGCTGCTGGCTAATATATATTTTAACTGTTGACCAGTATCACTTAATCTTATCCTACACTTTATTACATGTATAGTTTATTTCTCTTATCCTATCATGTTTAATGTTGCAGCATTGTACCGAGACAAATTCCTAGTTTGTGTACTACATGAACAATGGCAATAAACCTGATTCTGATTCTGATTCTGATTCTGATTCTGATTCAGGGTGGGGCAAAAGATTGATTCAGTGATGTATCAAAATACTTGGCACTCGCGATGATGCACTGATCCCTAAACACATGTACCAATCTTTTATAAATTACATATATCTATGTAAATGTTACAAACTCTTGGGTATTTATCAACCAAATGAGTTTTCAGTCCATGAGATGGGGCAAAATAAGTGTGCACTGTCAGGTGAAGTCAAAGCTCATCTTGCAAGATTTACAGCCAAGTTACCAAGCAGTTGGATACCCTGAAAAGTTAACTCAAATGTTGGGCCTTTTTTGGATTTTATAACAAAGACGGAATGAAAGACCTTGACATGACACACTCAACCTGCAGGGAACACTACATGTAAAAAAAACAAAACAAAAAAAACCCAACTCCTCACACGCCTCTTGGAACCATCCAGCAACAGCAGTGTTAGGAGATATCAGCTAAGCTAAAAACAGTCCATCAGCGGCGGCGAACCCCAGCACCAGTCAAGCCAAAAGAGAGCCGAATAAAAATCAACCAACTCTGGACAATCCCCCGTGCAACAAAGCCACCTCCAAACTCAGACGGAGCCAAGAAAACAACACAGTCCGCTGCCCTTCTTATGTGCAGATACCTGTGTCGCTGTGGAAAATGAAGCCCACCCTGGAACATAACGCTTGGGCCCAGGCATGTGACCCCGTGCTGCTGCCACGGTGGTCCCGAAACTGCACCGAGAAGTGAAGCCCAAAGCCGACAAATCCCCAAGCATAGCAGACAGGACTGCACAACAGCACACCATCCCACGGAGGACTGAGAGCCTCCAGTCCTCAGTTGCCTGCACTACAGTTGTATGTACAGCAATATGACAATAAAGTTTGATTTGATTTGATTTGATTTGAAAAGTGGCTGCGGTGAGATGAAAAGAGTGAAAACTTATATGAAACAGATACTGACAGTAGTACGATGGGGACACAATTTGACATTGAATAAGGGAGGGAATATATGGTATCAAAACATTTAAGGAATCACAGTATCATGATAGTCTAACATCGTGATCCAAGTATCGAGATGGGTATTGCATCGTGAGGTCCTTCGCAATTCCTGTCCCTATGTGGAACTATTTTTTTAATTCATTTACTTTTTTGGTGGAGCAAAATAAGTGCTTAAATAAACATGCTAATCATAACTTTTTCTCACTTAATACTTTCAACTACTAAATGTAGAACCACTGTAGGCATTATCACACTCGAGGTCATTCTGTTGTAGTGACTAACAGCACATCACGAGACCTTTGTTGAAATTCACAACAGCACTCCCTCACATGTGATATTGCCTAATTATCAGCACATCTACAGTTTTACTGCCCTTGCCTTTTATTATTCTGAGATGGTTTTACAGTAACATGAGTTCTTTACATTATACTGTTAAGAATAATGCAGTGTGACACTTAGCTTAATGGGTAAAAAGGACACCACAGAGCTACTCAAGAAGGTGCAAACCATGGCAACACCATCAGCTATTGTATGTCCCTGCTGATCTGCATGTCCACTTATCATTGATATATGCTTCTTGAGAGCTTTATTACTTTTCAGATCAGATACAGTATTTCTAGAGTTCATTTCTAACAGTTGTGCATGTCTGACAGATGATTGAATCTCAGCCGATGGAAAAAGAAAACGTCACATTTGACACAGGCTTGCAGCAGTTTGATTTACTTCCTCTTTATTTTTGTGCATGTGAGTGTGTGTGTTGGTTTTTGAGGAAAGGGTACAGCTGTAGTTTTATGTGGAACAGATGTGTGAAGTAAAGCGAGAGCCCAGAGAACCAGTTTGAGCCTCTCAAAAGAGCTATAACATTTGGCTACACACAGTTAAATGCACATATGCAGATGAGAAATTCAACACCGATTGCACTAAACTGCTCAACCTTCAACTATCCTTCGCTCAAACAGATTCCGCAACCTTCCAAAATACCCAATACACCCCAAAACACACACAACTCATCATGAGACATATTCTGATCAACAGTAGAACTGGATCTTTTGAGACAAAACTGCAGCCAAATCACCTTCAGCCTGAAAAACCTGCTGCACATTCTTTGCTTGCTTGAATGAAGCTTACTGACAAAACTAATGGGATCAATATTACCAACTTCAATTCTTGGTGCAGCTCTGCGCACTGCACTTTAGTTCTACATTCAAACCACAACAATAATAAGGCATAAAAATAATACATCTGCTGTCATGCATGCAGTGACTACCATTTGACATGGTGACACTAAAGTCAGCAGAAGTAATACAAAGGCCTGTACAGAGTCCTTCCAAGGGGAAAATGTTTGGGTTCTGCAGAATGCGTACGAGGGGGGGCTTAAAAGTTCATAGTCTGACTAAAAAGGAGTTATGTCTTTGAAGATCAAGAAGAAAGCTTCTATACCGCAGGACTCCAAGCGCTGCAACACCGATGTTGAAATGTTGAAAAATAAACCCCATTTGGTCAAATCTGACCACTGCATCATGGTCAGCCTATGAACTTTTCAGCCCCCTTGTGTTCGGAGTGGTTTCTGAGCTACTGCAGCTGCCGCTCAGCAGCTGTGTTTCACGCATGTGCAGTGGAAATAATCTGCAGTTCACAGGCCCGTACTGTCGACGGCAGACAAGAGCCACCAAACTGATTTGAACAGCTGCAATCCAAACACAAAAGAAGAGCACGGTGGCAGACATTTAAAATGGCAGAAGCGATGGAGGTATGAGAATACAATGACAATCAAGATAAAAAAAATAGCTTTTGCTGTTTAGTGGCATAGGAAGAGAGCAGACGGGCAAAAAGATGGACATTTGTTCACCCAATATTGGTGGATTGCTCAGTACTTCCCTGTGGTGGTAGTTTCTGGGCGCATGTGCAGTTCACTGCAACCATTTGTGTATTTGTACATGCGTTCACTTTTTGGGGGCTACATGTGCTCGGTCAGCGCTCACCTTCTGCGTAGGGTTTGCGCATGAATGCATTCAATGCACTAGTTTGCATACCAACACGTTTTTGCCACCATGAATTGGGATTAAGTGTAGTTTAGTTTAATGTTTATTTGAAAGGGACATTACATACTAATGAACATTAATACAAATGTAAATATGCCAGATTTAGCAATACTGCTAATTTGCATCTGTAGTCCACTGGCGGGTCACAAAAACACACAAACAAACAATCATATACGAGCAGGACAACTGCAATGAAACCGCACAAAGTGGATATGCTAAAGTGCAAGAGTTAAGGTGCTACAAAACAAAATATTCAAATGTCACACGAGTGAAGTGCTGTGTATGCGCACACACACATGCACCCAAGCACCTCACAGCAACAAGAAATAGCAACAAACAAGAGGCGGGGCATACTGTATGTGCAATCTACTGATGCAGTGGGAGATCTGTATTCATTTTTAACAAAAAAATCACTAAAAATCTGACATTTAGCTTTGAAGATCTTGATCTTAAAAAGAGAGCTACTGTATCATATAAACATTGTATTTGAGTTAGAATGGACACAAAATCCACTTCACATCTGCTATTTAGCCACACATGCCTGTAAGTAATGCAACAATCTATGTAATGTGAGTTAGGGTGAAAGGCATGCCTGCTGGTTACAACAGCAGAACTCCTCAAAGATGTGCACAACACAACTTTCCAAAATATGCTGTTTAATGTTCAATGGCATGAGACAACCACAGGCAGTCACATTTTTACAAACACTTTACATGTGTGTTTTTTCAACAAAATGCACACCTGTCTGCTTTAATCCTCTCCTCAAAAACCAGGTCTCTACCTATTTTCTGATGCATCTTATGCGAGGGAGGGCTGAAAAGTTCATAGGCTGAAAAGTTCACAGTGGTCAAATTTGACCAAATGTGGTTTATTTTTCAACATAGTCTCCCCTTCAGTCCACACACTTCTTCCACTGGTATTGCAGCACTTGGATCCCTGCGGTTGAAAAATAAGGCACATTTGGTCAAATTTGACTACTATGAACTTTTCAGCCCCCCTTGTATTTAGGACAAGCTTACCTGACCCCCGAGTCATTCTTGTCTTATGCTGTTTTAGGCCCAAGTTTCATCAGAAGATCATTCACCGAGGACCACCACTCTCTTCTTCATCCACTCTACTACAAGTTTTTCTCAGATAACAGCTGACTCTGAAACAGACTGCTATAAAGGAATCCTCATACATCCAGTTTTTATTTATTTATTTTTTAAAGGATCCATGCTGTTACTGGACTAATGTAGTATCCAAAACTTTGTCTCTGGGCCAGATCTGTGCCAAATGACCTTTGCTTTCTGGGTTATTACCATTTGTATATCATTGACTTTCTGTCTTCTTCAGCACTCTCTGGTTTGCCCTCCATCCCTCATTCTTTTGGCAACTAGCTGTATGTTTGTGATCTAAAGTTCTTGGCCACACACAGTCAGCCATGATCTGATGATGTCTTTGAATGGGAGCAATTCTCAGTCCTGGCTTGTGATAATTTTAGTAATAAATTAAGGATATACAGCTGTGGACAGAATTGTTGGTACCCCTCTGTTAATGAAAGAAAAACCCACAATGGTCACAGAAATAACTTAAATCTGACAAAAGTGGTAATAAATAAAAATTCTATGAAAATTAACCAGTGAAAATCAGACAATGTTTTTGAATTGTGGTTCAACAGAATTATTTTAAAAAACAAACTCATGAAACAGGCCTGGACAAAAATGATGGTACCCTTAACTTAATATTTTGTTGCACAACCTTTTGAGGCAATCACTGCAATCAAACGATTTCTCTAACTGTCAATGAGACTTCTGCACCTCTCAGCAGGTATTTTGGCCCACTCCTCATGAGCAAACTGCTTCAGTTGTCTCAGGTTTGAAGGGTGCCTTTTCCAGATGGCATGTTTCAGCTCCTTCCACAGATGTTCAATAGGATTTAGATCAGGGCTCATAGAAGGCCACTTTAGAATAGTCCAATGTTCCGCTCTTAGCCAATTCTTGGGTGTTTTTAGCTGTGTGTTTTGGGTCATTATGCTGTTGTAAGACCCATGACCTGTGACTGAGACCAAGCTGTCTGACACTGGGCAGCACATTTCTCTCTAGAATACCTTGATAGTCTTGAGATTTCATTGTACCCTGCACAGATTCAAGACACCCTGTGCCAGAAGCAGCAAAGCAGCTCCAGAACATAACAGAACCTCCTCCATGTTTCACAGTAGGGACAGTCTTCTTTTCTTGGTATGCTTCATTTTTGCATCTGTGAACATAGCACTGATGTGCCTTGCCAAAAAGTTACAGTTTTGTCTCGTCTGTCCATAGGACATTCTCCCAGAAGCTTTGTGGCTTGCCAACATGCAGTTTGGCAAATTCCAGTATGGCTTTTTAGATTTGTTTTCAACAGTGGTGTCCTCCTTGGTCGTCTCCCATGAAGTCCACTTTGGCTCAAACTACGATGGATGGTGCGATCTGACACTGATGTACCTTGACCTTGGAGTTTACCATGAATGTGTTTAGAGGTTGTTCTGGGCTCTTTTGTTACCATTCATATTATCCGTCTCTTCCATTTTTCATCAAGTTTCCTCCTACGGCCACGTCCAGGGAGGTTGGCTACAGTCCCGTGGATCTTAAATTTCTGAATAATATGTGCAACTGTAGTCACAGGAACATCAAGCTCCTTGGAGATGGTTTTATAGTGTTTACCTTTAACATGCTTGTCTATAATTTTCTTTCTAATCTCCTGAGACAACTCTCTCCTTTGCTTCTTCCGGTCCACGTTTAGTGTTGTACACACCATGTCACCAAACAGCACAGTGACTACTTGTCACCCTTTAAATAGGCCGACTGACTGATTACAAGTTTGTAGACACCTGTGATGTTAATTAGAGGACACATCTTGGTTGAACATGTCCCTATGGTCACATTATTTTCAATCTTTTCTAGGGGTACCATTATTTTTGTCCAGGCCTGTTTCATGAGTTTGTTTTTTAAAATAATTCTGTTGAACCACAATTCAAAAGCATTGTCTGATTTTCATTGGTTAATTTTCATAGCATTTTTATTTATTACCACTTCTGTCAGATTCAAGTTATTTCTGTGACCATTGTGGGTTTTTCTTTCATTAACAGAGGGGTACCAACAATTTTGTCCACGTGTGTATATTATTATACATTGCTTCTTTTCCTCACCTTTTTGTGTCTTCTTACTTGTACACTTCTTAAAGTGTATTTCCTTTTTTAGTCTAGTTTTTTCTTCTCATGGGACACAGTATTTTCACTCTTCTACTGTTTACCTTTTATGAATCTACTAGTATTTAGATTTACATCTCAACTACATGAAGGGGTAAGATGCCCTGGCATAAAGATTTTCCCCTGGAGCTTGGATTCAAATCCCCAAAATCCTGCTGCTGAGTAGAGAAGTGGATAAATGTAGAAATGATGTGTAGACCAGTGGTCATCAACTCTGTGCTATGGAAGGCCCAAACCCTGCAGGTTTGACCTCCAAAAGGTGTCTTCAACAGGTGATTTCACTGAATTTCTGCCCACTGATTGCTGATCAGTGAAAACACCTGCTGAAGAGACTGGATGAAAGAGAAAATCTGCAGGGTCTTGGCCCTCCACAGCACATGGTTGGGGACCACTGGCATAGACTGCCTCTTGGTTCAACCATATCTGACCCTCTCCAAGCAGCTTTTGTGAGTCTCACTAGACACATCACAATCACAACCCCTACAATTTTTGAGATACTCTTCCCTTGTTGTTCTAGTTATCCTGTCTGTAACTTGTTCATCCTACAATACTGCAGCACCGTTAGTTACTCTTAGGCTTGTATTTACCAACTGCAAGCTCCGTCTGTAGTCTGCAATTGATTGCCATTGCCACCAACTGTGACACCATCTCTGTTGACTGTTAGTATTTTTTGTCTGTTTATGCTCCTATTTTTCTGTTTCCTTCTGACCCAAACAGATCACAGCAGAAAGCCATCTGTGTTACAGTATACTTTGCTGTTTTACCTTCATTTTAAGATAAGATAAACCTTTATTAGTGTCACAATGGGGAAATTACAGGATTGCAGCAGCAAAGGGATAGTGACACTCAGAGCAATAACTAAGAATTTTATTTTAAGGCACAAAAATGTGGCTGGTCTATGCAAATTTAATCCCCCCTCCACCCCCCAAAAAATGCCCTAAAAGGGTCTTTCCATAAAGTAAAGGTTGCCGACCTCCGACTCAAGCCAGAATAATAGCATCACTTTGCAGCTTTTCAATTCAACTTTATTTGTATTGTGCCTAATCCCAGCAAAATGTCGTCTCAAGGCACTAGACACACAAAGCATGAATCATAAGTAATTCAGAGAAAACCCCCAACAGTCAAGCGAGCCCCTATGAATATGTACTAGGTGACAGTGGGAAGGAAAACTCCCTTATAGGAAGAAACCTCCAACAGAACCAGACTTGGGGACAGGCAGTCATCTGCTACTAATGGTTGGGAGGGTGAGGGGGAAGAAGGAGAAAAGAAAGAAGAGACATGCTATTTGTACAGATAACAACAACAACATATAGACAGAACAATGTTTGGATAGATACAACATGCGCAATGTTGCATCAAAAGCTTTGATTTGCCTAGGATTACAGCATTTTTATTAGCTTTTTTCAAGCTAGCTAGCAAGTCTCATAGGTAGCACTACAAGCAGATGTATATGCAGCTGGGCCTGGTGATGCATTGCCCAAACACTATACAAACAAACCAGCAGTGTAGCAGTGGACATAATAGTTAATAATAGTTAAATACATAATTATGACATGCAAAATCCAACCAAAACTCATGAATAGAATTCAGTTAAAACATCACATTCTAGCTAGTCAGCTTGTCACATAACTTATACTGTATATGCAATCAAGTGTACGCGTAGCCACGCCGTTACAGTGGTTCCTTCACTCTACACACACGACAAATAATATAACAGTAGGCATAGAAGATATTAATAGGAAATATGACTATAATATGAGAGAAGTCTAATCAAAATGGAACGTTTTCAGATTTTTCTTAAAGGTGGAGAGAGTGTCTGTCTCACAGACCCAGGCTGGTAGCTGGTTCCATAAGAGAGGAACCTGATAACTAAAAACTCTACTCCCCATAGTGCTTTTAGAGACCCTAGAGATAACCAGAAGTCCTCCATTCTGAGAGTGTAATATTCTGTTAGGATAACAAGGTACAATCAGGTCTTTAAGATAACATGGGGATAGATTATATATGGTTTTATATGTCAGAAGAATGATTTTAAATTTGATTCTGGATTCAGTAGGGAGCCATGGAGGGAGGTTAACATGAGAGAAATATGATCTCTTTTTTTAGTACCCGTTAATACCCTAGCTGGAACATTTTCGATTAACTGCAGAATTTTTACTGAGTTTTTAGGACAACCTGACAGTAATGAATTATAATAACTGAATCTAGAAGTAATAAAGGCTTGGATATTCACTGAAAAGATTAAACTACTGGAAAGAAGATCTGCAAATTGAAATTTCAGAGGAACAATGGGAATTGGCTTGTACAGAAGCTCAAACCAAATCAATAAATGCACGCCTTAAATTGATACATTTCAAATGGTTAATGCGGATGTATGTTACACCGGAGGAGTTAAATAGATATAACAAAAATATACCAGATACATGCACAAAATGCATGGAAAGTAAAGGAACCCTATTTCATTGTTTATGGGAATGTAGATTAATAAGAATGTTTTGGGAAGAGGTGAGGGTAACAATTGAAAAAATAATTTCAAAACAAATCATATTGAATCCTAAACTGTTTTTGTTGGGTCTGTACCCAGAAAAGCATAATTTTAATAAAAGTGAAAGAACATTCATAGACCTCAGTTTGCTTAATGCCAAAAAATGTATTGCACTATTATGGAAAAAGACTCATAGACCAGATGTGACTCAGTGGTTAAGACAGATGTTAACAAACCTTCCATTAGAAAGAATAACATATATACTGAAATCAAAGGAAATTGTGTTTGAGAATATATGGAGACCTTTTATTGATTATGTAAAAAATTTAAACATAACTCTTGAAGAAGAAGGTGAATGATGTGTGTGGACCTTGTAAATTCCAAACTGGTGAACATAATATGTATACTTATGTATTGGATTGTCTAGACTAAACAGAGGAGCATTGTTGAAGACTTGATTTTGTTGGTGGTTGTTGGTGTTTTTAGTGCATTTTTTTTTTTTGTAGTACTTTAGTGTTAGTGTTTGATTGTTTGTATCATGTTTGTTAAAAAAAAAAAAAAAGGTTCAATAAAGATATTGTGGAAAAAAAAAATAAAGGCTTGGATTAGTTTCTCTGCATCAGTTTGGTACAAGATGTTCCTAATTTTAAATAACTGTTTGATTTGTGAATTAAAGGACAAATCCTGATTAAAAATGACTCGAAGATTCTTGATAGTGGTGCTAGGAGCTTGGGTAAAACAATCTCAACTACATATCTGATCAGTTTTAATAAACTCCATCTGATCAATGTCTCCATATATGAGCATGATGGTGACTCACGTATGACTTCCACTTTGTAGGTGGCGTTGATCTCGCCTGCTCTGTTGGAGACACGGCAGGTGTACTTCCCGCTGTGCTCCGGCTTCAGGTTCTTCAGACTCAGTGTCCACCTCTTCTCCTTCCCCTCCCCTGCTGGTCCACCTTCCTCATTGACCAGTGGCTTGCTGTCCTTTAACCATACAATGTCGGGGCGGGGGTTACCACTTGCCGTGCACTTCAGGCGGACAGAGCTGCCCACTGGGCGGGCGATGACACGCTTTCTCATCTTCGCTGGCTGCGTGAAGCGTGGGCGAACTGTAAGAGTATAGCGGGAAGAGATACTTAAAGCTGTATTCAGAGAACAGAGAGTTTTTACTTGTAGAATGTAACAGGTTATTTTAGAGTCACGAGAAGACAGTTTAATTTAAAAGTTGAATATAAGAAAAATATATGAATATGAGAAAAAAGGAGGGTTATAAATAGTAATAAGTAGTAAGTAATGCTGTGAAAAAGACAGCAGCCTAGGGAAAATGCACACATTTATTCAATCTTTCAAAGCTGACATAGATGAAAATATATCATGACGTCTCTGATGCAGAAAAAATATTTACAGTGGTTTTAGTTGCTCTCTACCTGTTTGCTATTTTTTTCCCATATTCATTCTCTCCACATATAATTTATTTTGTATCAGTAATCATTTGTCTAATATGAGTGATGTTTGACAAGATTTTTGTAGTTCTCCCAAAAAAATAATAACAAAAAAATCTCACTGGAAATTATATAAATTTCAGGGTTTCCTCTGGTAACATTTCCGTGTAGCGAGCCGCCACATCAAGGAAATATAAATTTAAGAAAAAAATATGAAGGAATGATGCTCTGCAAACGTGCACACAAACAATGCACATGACTGTCATCTGCATGAAGTTCGGAAGTGCCCTGCCCACGTGACCATTCCAGTCGGCAGGCAGAGTGTCTTGCTAGTGTCACTGTCTGAGAGAAGCATGAGTTTATTAAAGTACTTTAAACAATGAAAAAAACCAGAAGAGGTACGTAAGCGGTGGAGGCATTTATCATGGTTTTAACCTGCTGGTAATGGGAACAATAATAGAGTCGCTTGTGGTTAGGCTTCATATGCAGGGAAAGGCAAGAGCAACTGATGAATCGCTGAGGATTGACTTCACCAGTCACTACATTAACTAATTCATGTTCATTATTATGTACCTGGCAAATTAAGATGACTGGAATTCACAAATTCAGCGACTTTAATCTGTCAACAGCCTTGAGACAAACTAAACGTGCCAACATTGTCATGAATCGCCCCTCGGGGCAGAGAGAAAGACCCACGCGCTGGACTGTGAGTTTGTGGTAATTTATTACGAACGAAGTGCACAACATAACATAAAAGCCAGAGAAAGATAAACCCGATGACAAGGAGAAAATGCAGAGCGTAAAACTTACTTTAGAGAGTTCTGACATCCGTCAAGACCGCCGCGAAGAATACAAAGAGCAGCGGTCTTAAAAAAGGCATAATACAACGGGCCACAGGTCAGGAGAAAACAATGATTAATAATCTGGATCAGCTGGGAGTAATGAGAGAGGAGCAACTGGACTTGACAGCTGACAGGGCAACACCCACACTGAGCACAAAACCGGAAACGCAACTTGACAGCTGTCAACCCCGAAAAAGAACACCACAGTATGAATATAAAGAATAAAACATTGCCAAATACAGACTGATAAATAATTACAAATTAATACAAAATATGAGCGTAGCAAAACTAAAACATAAACAGGAAAATAGAAAACAGTACGAGAATAACAGAACCCAAAAAGCACAAAATACAACAAATATATAAATATAGAGGAAAAAGCCATGAGACTGAGTATGGAGGAACCCCCAATACTCAGCTCATGACAAACATTTGGATAAATAAGGGAGGTTTTTCCTGCTGTCTGGTTGCTGAGGAGAGTTCTAAAAAAACTATAAATATATAGAAATAATAAAAATAACTGCATCTTTGGTAACTTAAGTTAATTTATTTCATTAAATATAATCTTATTAATATTTTTTCTTTGAAATCAAAGTTAAATTATTGTTCTGTTTTGGCTCTGCAAAATTATGGTCAAAAGTGTAAATTGTATAAGAAAAAAAAGTCAAAATTTTACCACTGTCTGTTTCAAATTTAAAAAACCCCCCATTAAATTTATTTAAAAAATAGACAAAAATTTGCAATAAAATAATCCACAGATTTATAGTAAAGTCTCAAATGTACAAGAAAAGTCAATTTTACAAGAGGAAATTACAAATTTGAGGAAAATGGTTTCAAATTTAGATCACTTTACAGAGAAAAGTAGAAAACTAAGAAAATTGTTATAAATTTTGGAGAAAAACGTCACATCTTCAAGACTGAAGTCATTACTCAAGTTTTTAAGTGGGTGCTGTTATGTTGTAACTCGTAGACAGGGACGAGGCCAGCAGTGGAACTAAACACTGCTTTATTAACAATCTGGACTCTGTACACCCAACTGCACATGCAGCCGCTTGGCAGAAGAAAGGCAGAAGAGACCGCCCCTCTACCAGCAGCCCCTCTTATACCACCGGAGATGGCGGAACCGGAAACAGGGGCCGCCATCCCGTACCACACAAATAAAAGTTCCAATGATAACAGTATATGAACATTGAACAAATACATAATCCCCCCCCCCCCGCAGAAAATCCAAAATACACACACACACAATCAACCCACCCCAATTTGGAACCCGAATCATCCACTAAACATAAACAAACTGAAATCACCAAAAAGGGGCCTATGACATTCACACCAAAACTAAAATTAGGGGGGACGGGTAGACTGCCGTTCTATCCCCCCACACGGCGAGGCGGATTATTCTGCGGCCTATGCTATTAAAGTCCATAAAAAAAAACAAACCCTGCTGTGTCTCCTATACAAAATACCAAACGAAAACAATCCCCAAAACAATTAACACAGAACACAACTAAACACATGAAACACGCCCATGACTTGGTGAGGATGACCCATGCCCACCCCCCACCCCCCCGGACCCTTCACCATCAGTCTGCCCCTGGCGGCAGTCCACTTTCCGGAAAACAGCTGGTCGCCTCCACCTCGGAACGTCTTCTCCTCCACACCTCCGAGTGCTCCAACCGTCTGGGGTCGTGCCCACCTGTCTTCCTCTGGGCACGTTGTAACTCATTGGGATGGCGCCACGAGCCATCTGACAGCAGAAGATATTGATCGTGCCAATCACACATCACCTGCAGCTGACCCTGGTACCGTTCCATATCCTGCTTCTGTCTCACCTGCTTGAACCTCGCCTCCGCCCGAGCCCAGTCTGCGACTCCAAGTGGGGCCTTGCACGGCCTGCAGTGTTTCCACCTGGCACTCACTCTTCCAGTGCCACTCGGTCCTGCCCCGTTGGCTTGTAGCTCCGCTGCTGACCCCGCCCCTGTGGTCCCGTGTTCACCAGTCTTCCATGGCCGTGCTCTGGGAACATCTGAGACCGTCGTTTGGGCCCTGCTCATTGCCGCATGTCCTCCCCTATGCCGCCCGGTGCCCACATCCAGGGCAGCTCGGACACTGGCATCAGGGCCCTCTCGTGGCGACCATGAGTGTGACGCAGGCTGTCCACTTTCCGGAGTGTCCACCAACGGTTCATCCCACACTGCATCGTCCTGGACCCTCGGAACCGGTCGGTCTCACAGTCTGCCACCTGACCATTCTTCCCCAGCGCCGCTCCTGATGGAGAATCCAAGGCCATAAAATAAGTTGCAGCCCATGATGTTAGAACCGTAGACCATCACGATGAACTCCACGGTGGCCATCATTGCCGACTTGTACCAACCCATCAACGTGATGGTGCCCACCGTGGCCAACCGTCCTTCTCCATAGCCGCAAAGAGGCACTGAGAAACTTCCAATCCTGTAGTGAGGAAAACTGTCTGATTGTAGCCCAATTCAGCACAAAACTCTCCGCTCCCATGTCGACCAACATCGGCACCGGAACTCCATCCAAAATTACCGTACAGCGGGTTCGCCCATCAGAACTCGGGGACATCGTGTGTACCACCGTTGGAGTGGGACAAGTTGAAGTCCTGTGTGGGCTCTCTTGTCCAGCTGACTGGCACATCCTCGCAAAATGGTGGAGACGACTGTAATTTCCACAGTGCTTCCCTCTTGCTGCACACTCTCTGGCCTTGCGGTGGTGCTTCACGGACCTACAACCCATACACCTGGGCTTCTCCGGGGCAGACCTCATCCATACAGTGTTGGCCACTTCCACGCCGTCCACGACGCTCCCATCGCTGTCCGGGTCCACTACCTGTGCAGAAAAATGGGGGATCTTGAACCTCCCGGTGAAAGGTGCTCGCTTAGCTCCCGAGTTAGCTTATCTGTCGCTTCCACCTGCAGCACCAACTCGACAGCCCTAGTCAGCATCAACTCCCCTGGGAACGTGAGGAGCTTGGAGCGGACTGCAGCACAGGTGGTGTGTTTCGCCAACTGGACGTGTACCATTTCTTCTTCCAATGGCCTGAACCAGCACTCCACGGCCAACTGCCTTAAGTCCGACATGAACCGCTGGATCGGTTTGCCTACCTGTTGGCAGCGCTGTCTGAACTTAATCCGCCTAACAATGACATTGTCCGGTGCTCTGAAATGGCAGGCCATTAACTCGACCACTTCTTTGTACGTGCCTGCATCTCCAAGCATGCCCAAAATTCTTTGTCCCTCCATTCCCAGGTTGTGTACTAATAATGCACAAGCTCGCAGCTTCTCCATTCTTCCCAGGTCCAGTGCTACCATGTACATCTGGAAAGCCTCAGACCAATGAGGCCACGGGACTGGCGACTCCCCCAGAAGCTCCAGGGATGGACGAATTGGTGTTCCACACGCCTCCATGAGTCTACCTCTAGTCACCATATGTTATGTTGTAACTCATAAACAAGGACGAGGTCAGCAGTGGAGCTGAACACTGCTTTATTAACAAGCTGGACTCTGTACACCTGACCGCACATGCAGCCGCTTGGCAGAGGAAAGGCGGAAGAGACCGCCCCCGCTACCAGCAGCCCCTCTTATACCACCGGAGAAGGCAGAACCGGAAACCGGGGCCACCATCCCGTACCACACAAATAAAAGCTCCAATAATAACAGTATAACATGGAACAAATACATAATAGGTGCTCTTTGCACCCTTAACTCAACTAGAAGTTTTTGGTTGTCTGCTTTTAATTATCAATTTCATAACACTGCTTTTACATGAGTAGACTTTCTGTCTACTACAGGTACATCTCAAAAAATTAGAATATCATGAAAAAGTTCAATATTTTTTGTCACTCATTTCAGAAAGTGAAACCCATATATTATATAGATTCATTACACAGAGAGTGATATACAGTATTTCAAGTGTTTATTTATTTTAATTTTGATGATAATGGCTTACAGCCCATGAAAACCCCAAATTTAGTTTCTCACAAAATTAGAATATTACATAAAATTAATTAAAAAATAGTTTTTAAATAGAAATGTTGGCCAACTGAAAAGTATGTCCATGTATACACTCAATGCTTGGTCGGGGCTCCTTTTGGATTAATTACTGTATCAATGTGGCGTGGCATGTTGGTGATCAGCCTGTGGCACTGCTGAGGTGTTACGAAGGTCCAGGTTGCTTTGATAGTGACCTTCAGCTCGTCTGCATTGCTGGGTCTGGTGTTTCTCATCTTCCTCTTGACAATACTCCATAGATTCTCTTTGGGGTTTAGGTCAGGAGAGTTTGCTGGCCAATCAAACACAGTGGTGCCATGGTCATTAAACCAGGTTTTGATACTTTTGGCAGTGTGTGTGTGTGTGTGGGGGGGGGGGGGGGGGCAAAAGTCCTGCTGGAAAATGAAACCAGCTTCTCCGTAAAGCTTGTCAGCAGAGGGAAGCTTGAAGTGCTCTAAAATTTCCTGGTAGATGACTGTGCTGACTTTGGTCTTGATAAAACACAGTGGACCAACACCAGCAGATGACATTGTTCCTCAAATCATCACTGACTGAGGAAACTTCACACTAAACCTCAAGCAACTTAGATTCTGTGCCTCTCCACTCTTTCTCCAGACTCTGGGACTTTTGTGGCGGCGCCTTGCATGGCAGCGGCCCTCTGATTCTGCACTTGGGGTGTGTGTGATTAACACAGTAGATAGGTAAAACACAATCTCGTTCTACTGTACATGATTGGTTGTACAGTTGAATGACAATAAGGGTAAAAAAAAAACAAAAAAACAAATGAAATGCAAAATTTACTTTAATCTGAACAGAGGTCATCTGCTGGTGTTTGTCCACTGTGTTTTATCAAGACCAAAGTCAGCGGAGTCGTCTACCAGGAAATTTAAGAACACTTCATGCTTCTCTCTGCTGACAAGCTTTAAGGAGAAGCTGATTTCATTTTCCAGCAGGACTTGGCACCCCCCCCACCCACACTGCCAAAAGTATCAAAACCTGGTTTAATGACCATGACATCACTGTGTTTGACTGGCCAGCAAACTCTCCTGACCTAAACCCCAAAGAGAATCTATGGAGTATTGTCAAGAGGAAGATGAGAAACACCAGACCCAACAACGCAGACGAGCTGAAGGTCACTATCAAAGCAACCTGGACCTTCGTAACACCTCAGCAGTGCCACAGGCTGATCACCTCCATGCCACGCCACATTGATACAGTAATTAATCCAAAAGGAGCCCCAACCAAGTACTGAGTGTGTACATGGACATACTTTTCAGTCGGTCCACATTGGCATTCAAAAACTATTTTTTTGAATTAATTTTATGTAATATTCTAATTTTTTAAGAAACTGAATTTGGGGTTTTCATGGGCTGTAAGCCATAATCATCAAAATTAAAATAAATACACACTTGAAATATATCACTCTCTGTGTAATGAATCTATATAATACATGGGTTTCACTTTCTGAAATGAGTGACAAAAAAATTAAACTTTTTCATGATATTCAAAATTTTTGAGATGTACCTGTATACCCACCTCTGATCATATAATTAAGTACGTGTGAGTTAATTACTATTAAGAATGTTTTTAGTGAAGTAGACTAAAAGATCCACAAAAACTAGACATCATGCAACGATCCAAAGAAATTCAGAAACAAATGAAAAGCAAAGTAATTGAGATCTATCAGTCTGGAAAAAGTTATAAAGACATTTCCAAAGCTTTGGGACTCAAACCACAGTAAACCACAGCAAACCACAGTGAGAACCATTATCCACAAATGGCAAAAACATGGAACAGTGGTGAACCTTCACAGGAGTGGCCGGCCAGCCGAAATTACCCCAACAGTGCAGTGACAACTCGTCCAAGAGCTCACAAAAGACCACACAACAACATCCAAAGAACTGCAGGCCTCACTTGCCTCAGTTAACGTCAGTGTCCATGACTCCACCATAAGAAAGAGACTAGGCAAAAATGGCCTGCATTTCAGAGTTCCAAGGCAAAAACCACTGCCGAGCAAAAAGAACATAAAGGCTCGTCTCAGTTTTGCTAGAAAACATCTTGATGATCCCCAAGACTTTTGGGAAAATACTCTGTGGACTGATGAGACAAAAGTTGAACTTTTTGGAAGGTGTGTGTCCCATTACATCCAGCATAAAAGTAACACAGCATTTCAGAAAAGGAACATCATACCAATAGTAAAATATAGTGGTGGTAGTGTGATGGTCTGGGGCTGTTTTGCTGCTTCAGGACTGGAAGACTTGCTGTAGTAACTGGAACCATGAATTTTGCTGTCTTCACTTTGTCAGACAGGTCCTGTTCAAGTGATTTCTTGATTGAGAACAGGTGTGGCAGTAATCAGGCCTGGGTGTGGCTAGAGAAATTGAACTCAGCTTTCCAAAGATTAAACACAGTTAATTTATGTTTTAATGGGGGGGAGGGGGGGATCACTTTTTCACACAGGGCCATGTAGGTTTGGATTTTTTTCCCCCCTTAATAATAAATATCTTCATTTAAAATCTGCATTTTGTGTTTACTTGTGTTATCTTTGTCTAATATTCAAATCTGATGATCTGAAACATTTAAATGTGACAAACATACAAAAAAAATGAGAAATCAGGAAGGGGCAATCACTTTTTCACACCACTGTATGTCACTCAGCTAGCTAGCTTCTAGCCTTTAGCCACCTTCGAGCTCAGAACAACGGCACTCACTTGGATGCATCTTCAACTGAATACAAGTCAGCCCTGGGGCTTAGCAGCCCGAGGAACTCTCTCGGGGGTCATGGGGAGCTGTCTGTGAGATTGGAGCAGAGTCCCGTGGAGTGGGACACTGCCCTTTCAGATCCCGGGGCCTGGCAGCTTGGCTCAGCTGCTCCCCCACAGAGCGATGGGGAAATAGATCCGATCCAAGCGGCACTTGCCACTCCGTGGGACATGGGAGTAATGGCACAAGAAGAGAATTTCTGTAAAACTTAAAACTTTTCTCAGTCACCAACATATGTAAGGAATATTGTAAGAGGTTTTCCGCTTGATGCACCAAGGATCTGGACCAGTGGCCGCTCTGACCCACCATCCCCAAGATGTGAACATTCGTCTCAAAAAATTAATGAAACAAAGTATCACTGGTTAACAGGAGCGTGTGGTTCCAGTGGTCAATAGGACATGACCAGTCCCTAGAGCACAACAAGCACATGTGAATGAGTGGCCAAACTCCAGCCAGCAGCCTTGGATCCCGGCCTGAGTCTGTCACGGCAACCAATGTGGACCGCCCAGGACGCCAGTGCCATGAGTTCACTGTAGAATCACAGCAAAATTATTAAAAAATAAACCAGAATCACACAAGATATGCTATCGATTGTGGATTAGTGAGCAGAGATTGCTATTAGGGTGACTAAGATCTGAATAAAATAACAACATAAATAACACTGCTATGCAGTGGAAACAACTTGGAACAACTTCTGGATACACTCGGAAAGGAATTAGGAAAGCTGAAACTGTGGTTTGATTCAAACAAATTAACGCTCAATTTAAGCAAGACAAAATTTATAGTCTTTAACAACCATCACAACTACCCAGTACCCAAACTCAGTGTAAATGGTGTAGAGATTGAAAGGGTATCCGAAACTAAATTCCTTCGAGTAATAATTGATAACAAACTGTGTTGGAAGCCACATATTAATTATATAAAAGGTAAAGTATCCAAATCAATTGCAATATTACACAGAGTGAAAAATTTGCTGAATCAACCCACACTATACACCTTGTATCATTCATTAATACTCCCATACATGACATATTGTAATGAAGTATGGGGAAATACATATAAAACAAACATATATCCACTCTTTATGCTTCAAAAGAGAGCTATTAGAATAATCAACAAAGCAGCTTACAGGGAACCAACAAACCCACTTTTTCTTAAACAAAAAACTCTCAAGTTGAAAGATCTGATCGACTTTAAAACCGCAATAATAATGTTCAAAGTGAAGAATCTATCACTGCCCGCAAATATCCAAAAGTTGTTCCAAACAAGGGAGAAACGATATCACTTCAGAGGAACATGTATATTTCAAAAGCCTACAGTGAGAACAACTACCAAGCAACACTGTATTTCAGTGCAAGGTGTCAGATTATGGAACGATTTTGGACCTGAATTAAAATCATGTACAAAGCTTGGACAATTTAAACAAAAACTAAAGGAAGAAATACTCCAAACATATTTACAAGACGACATGTAAACTCACATAAGGATTGACATTTCCAGCCTGTGTTGTGTTATAGCTTAGTTTTTCTTTTTTCTCTGTGACACTATGTCTTAGATTTGTTTTTGAATAGTAACCGCTTAACTTAGACTAGCTCAGTTTTCTTTTTCTCTCAGTCATATTTTGCTTAGCCTTGTTTTAAATTGTAATCGCTCTTGTCTTGTTTTCTCTTTTTTCTCCTTTGAATTCTTGGATGGAATATGGGTGGGCAATATAAGCTGCGGCTTCAGCCATCACCCATTTCGGATAACTCACGTGGAATTGTATAGTAGAAGGAGTCTTTGTCTAATTTGACCTTGTTGTTATATTATACAGTTTCTTTTAACCTGTAATGTACTATCCGAAATCCGAAATAAATTCATTCATTCATTCATAAGCCACGCTTGGTTTGAGCCTCCTAGTGCCAGTGTTAGCTCATGGACTAAGTTAGCTCAGGAGCTAATATCTTTAGCTCCTCTTCCATCTACACAACAGACAGCTAGGTGGGCCAATAATAGAGCGGTTAGCAGCTATCAAGGCTAGTGACGTTTACCTTTTAGTAACGTTTCCCATTTTTTGACGTAAAGGAAAAACCCTGGAACAGTCAAATAAAGGATAAAGGCTGTGTGTTTTCTTAAGAGAAGCGACTGTTTTGATATTTTTCAATAATTACGTGACCAAGATACATGGATGGTTGAAACCTACAAACGTACCCTTTTTAAGTCAATGAGCCCTTTAAGACATTTAAAACCTTTTAAGGATTGATGTACACCCATACAAGATAAGTGAAAATTCAAAAAAAAAAAAAAATCAGCTTTGCGACTTTGAATATTTACTTGCGATTTGTAACGAAGTATAAAAAATGACCACCTAACCCCATAAAAAATATCAACCGCATCCACACCCTGACTCTATCCAGCTATTCAAGCTTATAAAATCCTCTTTACAAATAAATATAAAAGCTGAACCATTTCCCAGCCTAATGAAAACATATCAGTCTCTTCATGCATGTACATCCTCTTTAAAACACAAAGCAAAACATAATCATAGGAAACAGATCAAAGAGGAGAAAAATCATTCATCTGAGAGGGAGGAAATCATTCACAGGAGTGCCTGATTTTATAGTCCTCGTGTTCTAATCACAGCAGATAACAATCAACCCCAACACTAAATCACCCTGAAACTACTGAAGTTGCATCTTTTTCTGTGGACATAGCTATTATTCTACCTCTGGGTAAACAAACATGGGGAAGAGCTATGTGATGGGCTTGTACTCTTGAATTGAGAGATTTCACTACGGCTCCATGACTCAGTGGAACTTGGCTTTCTGCCAGCAGGCCTGAAGCTGGGCAGGATCACAAACCAAACATACCGGAAAGGCTTTTAAGTCTCACCTTTGTGTGCCCCGAGTCTGAGAAAAGCTACCGGACTACAGCTGATCTGTGACCAGATAGAGCCAACAGATCTAACAAAGAGTGAGGAAGATAGACATAATGAGTCATGGTTTCATGTCCGGCTTTGATGATTACATAAATTCAGCTGAACTTTCTTAGACTAAATTTAATTGTAAAGAGAAGAGCCAAAGTAAAGCAAAGTTGGAGCGGACTGGATAAAGAAGACACAGGTGAATGAACCACATGAAGTAACGTATAATGAAAATGAATGTATTTACAGTTAAAGCCAAACTAAATTAACCACAAGTTAGAAAGAAACTGGAGGGTCAAATGAAGGTTAGTACCTACAGAAGACTAACAGATTGCCAGAAAGACAAATAAAACTTCAAGAGATGACACAAAAGTTTAGAACAAAGAAAAGAAGACTGAGTTAAAACAATAAAAAGTAAAAAGGTAAAAGACAGGGCACACAAGGAATTATAACAAAAGAAAAACAGAGCGAGGGGAGAAGCAAGGGCAAACTAAAAAAGCTTGGATAGAAAGAGGGACGAGGGGAGAAGGTGAGAGCCAACATGAGCAAAAGGGCAGGCTTGTTCTGGGTCTCTGGGGCCTCTTCATCTCCACACTTCACAGTGTAAAAATACAGCGGACCCTCCTACTGACTGCCTTTGATCCGACTGTGTGCCAGAGATGGAAACAGCAAGTATGTGTGTGTCTGTTAATAAATGAAACACTTTACTGATTAACTTAGAGAAAACCTGGAGGATTTTAATAAGTGAGCTAATCTCTTAACACGTGCTACTTAATTCTGATGGAGGTTTACAGTATGCAGAGTTGAAAAAGTGAAAACACATGAGAAGCTTTAAGGTATGGATTAGTACTTTGTTTGGATAAGCAGAGCTACGTATACTGTAAATTTTGCTGAGAGGTAGATATAAGATAGTATAGGATACTTTGACGCATGTGAAGTACAGAGCCACGAATAGAGAGCATTTAAGATGGATGTGTCATGTCATCATCTGTTGGTTTGTGAGCTATACACTATGTGGACAAAAATATTAGGCACACCTGTTATTCACAATGCAATTTTACATGGCTCATTACAGCTTCAGTTTACCAAGACATTTTGGTTAATTCTGTGCTTCCAACTTTGTGGGAACAGTTTGGGGAAGGCCCTTTTCTGTTCCAGCACGTCTGTGCCCCAGTGCCCAAAACAGAGTCCATAAAGGCATGGTTGGATGAATTTGGTGTGTGAGACCTCAACCCCATCAAACACTTTTTGGATAAATTAGAATGCAGACTGGAACCAGGCCCTCTGGTGTGTGGCCTTACAGATGCTCTTCTGGATGAATGGGCAGAAATTCCCACAAACACATTTCCAAAATCTTGTAGAAAGCAGAAGAGTGGAAGTTGTTTTTGTATAGCTGCAAAGGGTAAACCACCTCCACATTAATGCCTAGGGATTTAGAATGTGATGTCACAAAAGTAACATGCAGGTGGCCCAATAGTTCTGAGTTAGTTGTATTGGTGTTTTTTTCTCTTTTCAATTTATTCATTTTTCAAGAGCTGCTACATCAGTGTACCACTGTGATTGAGGTCAATGCATTCTTCCAATATTCTAATTTTAAACTATGCTTTAATATAAACTATCCACACCCATAAATTCAATGCCTGTTGTTAGTCATCAACTGCTTTGTTCTGCAACAGAAGGGCATTTCTACCAGCTTGTCAAATTTATAACATGCAAGCTGCAACTTGGAACATTTTCTTTTCTTTCTGCTTGATTTATTAGTTAGACACACACTGAGGTTAACTTATTTGCATTTGGCATGTGGCAATGATGTGTGAAAGAGGATCCTGCCAATGTGCCTGCCGTTAAGTTCCTGGATTCAGCGCAAATTATACAGTCAATGGATGAATGACACACCTATTTTCTATAAATCTTTGTCTACAATTAGAACAGCACATCTCATTCAAGTCTCTATTCCCATTTAAGTAACTTATTTTTATTACCTCCACCAAGGGAGGAGGTAATATTTTTACCAGTGTTGGTTTGTCTGTTAGCAACATTACTCAAAAAGTTCGGAACAGATTTTGATGAAATTTTCAGGAAAGGTGTGTAATGGCACGGGGAACAGATGATTAGATTTCAGTGGTGATCCGGACCACGATCTGGATCCACAATTTTCTGGGGGGGGGGGGGGGACAATAATAATAATAATGAGCTTCCCCTTTAAAGATGTGTCCATGGAGTTACGTTCACCTCCGCACCCATACACAGTATGTGATGGTTGACATTATTTCATCTGAAGACGCCAAGAAAAAGCAGGCAAGCAAGCAAACCGTGCGGTTTATGAATGGGCTTTGATGAAATTTTCAGGAAAGGTGTGTAATGACATGGGGAACAGATGATTACATTTTTGTGGTGATCTGGATCACCACCTGGATCCAGGAATTTTTAGGAAAAATCAGTATCAACTTTAAATTTTACTTTTGCTGGTACTTCAGAATTTCTGTAGCCATATTTATTTATTTATTTCAATAAATCTTATAGAAGGAAACTTGAATTACTGTTTTTTATCAATATCAAATGCAGAAATGTTGCATTTAGAAAAGTGCTGCATTTCTAACAATGTCATTTGGAGGAAATGAGCTGCTTGGGGGAGGTCTGTGCTCTCCGAGTGCTTTTCTAGTTGTTTTTGCTGCCATTTCTCTGCCTGTTAGCAGGATCACGCAAAAACTCATTGATGGCTTTGGATGATATTTTCACCAGAGGTGGCCCTTGGCCTCAAAGATGAACTCATTACATGTTGGAGGTGATCTGTGAGTGCATACCTCCACCAAGGACCTATCTTGCAATGTACAGATGGATGGAGATATGGGTGAACAAAGGGACGGAAGGGAGGACAAAGGGAGGGAGGGAGCCTTGGCGGAAGTATGCGCTCTCTGATTGCCCTCTAGTTCTTTTATGTAATCTCAGCATAAGATTAGTGTCAGAAATACAATTTATATATCTAAAGTTGGAAAACTATCTTGTCAATGATGATGTTGATAACAGCGGCTAATATAATTTATCAGTCAGTTTAGATCACTTGAAAATCATAATCACTGAGAAGCAAATAAAAGTGTGTTGTAAAATTAAGAAAATAAGAACATTCATGAGAGAGAGAAGCATGGAGCAAAGGGGAAAGAGGAAAAGTAATAACAAAATAGCAAAGAGAGAGGGGATAAGCTACGTGACAGTAGTGTCCAGTGAGCCTGGGGGGTGGGGGTGGAATGTGTTCCTCCACATCACACCTCACTCAAATAGACTGCTCTCTACTCTGTCAGAGCCAATTACTTACACAAACAGTCATCCTGACGTGTGTCTGTGTCTGTGTGTGGGCATAAACCCTCGCCCTCTCCTCAGTGACAATTTGCAAGGTGTTTATTGTGCAACTGGCTACTGTAGTTAATGAAATGGAACATATGGAATGTAAGGCATCTGTTATTTGTCACTTTATATATGTATATTAGGGGTGTAATGGTACTTGTATTCGTATTTTTCAGTACGCCACCCACGATATGGTACAGAGGTATATCGAGGTACAGACTATACTGAGTGATGAAAGGGTTATGAAAAGCTAGAGTGCCAAAATAATAATTCTGTAGGTAATCTCCCATTATGCTCTACACAGATTCTATACATATTCTGTTTGCATTCTCATGAACATATATGTTGTGTTAAACAGGAATTAGGCAGAGCTATAGAGCTCTCTCTCTCTCTCTCTCTTTTTATAGTCAGGTGTATCACATTAGATACACACCCAGATCCAACACTCACGTACACTGTTGATCGCACATTCTAGAAATAATGCCGTGAGCAGTGGATGGCCTGTTCACGTCAGAGTTAAATTGGCCAATCAGACAGTCACGTACAAGCCCATCCTACTGTACAGGGTTGGCCCAACCCGCCAACCCGAGAAGATTAATGTAAGCCGCACCCAGAAGTCGGGATCAGTCTGACGACGTTCCCTAGGGGGCTGCATCACACTGATCCAGCGCTGCTTGTTTTACATGTGATCTCCAAATAAATGTTACATCTTTAAATTAAGGAATTCTCCGGCTTGTTCTTGGATCTTTCAATCAAAGAATTGTGTATTTTTCTAACAGTGACGGACAGAAAGTGTAACTGTAATATCATGCCGCCTTCTCCTCCACTCCATTCTCCATCTTCGGCAGCCTGTCAACAGACCTACACTGCTGTCCATCCCGGTGATGAACGACTGAAGTTGGGTCACTTCTAAACATCACACCGGTAAGGTTAGCGAGTAAAGGTAGCGCTTCTTATTTTCAATGACTGTCTCAGCTTTAGAAAACTGATTAAACTGTTAGCATGTGCTAACATTACCTGTCAGACAATAATCTCTCTTGGATGATGGTTGCTGACGGCTGGGCTGTTTCATTTCTGTTGGTAACGTGTTAACTGCAGTAAGTGAGTGAATTACATGAGTAGCTTACTCTTTTTCATCTTGTCTATTATTACTGTGGTAATATAAGATAAGATAAGATAAGATAAGATAAGCCTTTATTAGTCCCACAACGGGGAAATTCCAGGATTGCAACAGCACAGGGATAGCAACACTCAGAGCAACAATCAGAAGGCAAGAAAAAAAAAAAAAAAAAAAAGCCCTGATTCTGAATATTAATGCATCTCAAGAAATTAGAATACCATGATTTGTAATTTAATTAAAAACATAGCCATAATTATCACAAACAAAATAAAACAGCTTAAATATTTCACTGTATGCACAGTGAAGGCTCACATTCCTGCACTGCAACTTAAAGCATTTGTAAACTGATATTTCTTTTAATTTTCATCTGAAGCCTGATTAAACTTTTAAACTTCTAGACCCAGCAGAGTTTCAAACAGGATGGACTAGTTTGTTATTTTCTTTTTGACTTTAATGGTGTTGAATATTCATATCATTACTCCAGATATTTGAGTTTTATATCTTTATTTTTGGGTTAAAAGACCAAACTTTAATGTCTGTTATTTCATTGTTTTGCTACAAACACTTCTGATTAAGCTGTCAAGTTCAAGTTTCCAACTCATGTTTCATGGGTCATTATTTTATTTAGCTATGGGAACTTTTTATAATAGGCTGTTCAAACTTCTATTGTTGCACTTGTCTGTATCATTCATTTTCTAAAACGAGAATTTATTCATTTTATTTTTATTTTGCTTATTTGATTTATTTACTGGAGAATTTACTGCCAGGCAGTTTGCAGTTTTTTGTCAATAAAGCTGTTCCCGCTTATGCAAAAGTTAAGCAGTTTTATGCTTTGCATTGCATTTCCTTACTGAAAATTAACCGAACCATGATTTTAGGTGTACCGTTACACCCCTAATATACAGTGGGGTAAATGATTATTTGATCTCCTGATAAATTTGTAGGTTTACCCCCTTACAAAGAAATAAGCAGTCCATAATTTTTATGGAAGATTTATCTTCTCAGAGAGAAAGAAGATTAACCAAAAATCCAGAAAAAAACATTAAATAAGGCTTATAGATTAATTTGCATTTGATTGAGGGAAATAAGTATTTAATCCTGTCATGATCAGGTGAGTGCACGCCCCCCTCCCTTTCTGTGGGAGGTTCATCATCTTGACCCCGGCTCCGCAGGTGATCAGCACACCTGCGTGAGTGGATGCACCTGCTGTCTCTGCCTTGCCAGAGCTTATAAGGACCAATTGGTGAATGCTCCAGTGCTGGCTCCTTGGGTATAGCTGCCATAAAAGCAAGCAAGTAAGTTATTGCACGTATACTAAGGAACCCTATCGTAATTCCTTTTCTCCTCCCCTTCCCCAAGTTGCTGCCATCTCTGCGGTGCATCTCCAGGGCTTGTTGTGCGCTCACCTGCTCCATCATCTTCATCATCGCACCAGGCTGCCTCTCTCCACCCGGTCAGACACTTCACCCAGCTCCACGCCTTTCCCACTCCCTGCCAGCTCCATCCCACTGGTTTGCCTGTTCCTACTGGGTTCCTCTGTCGGGTTCTCTGCTCGCCTCTCGTAAGTAGCATCCTTGTGATTCCCTATTCCTGGTCTCCCTCCTCTTACTAACCAGCTCTCGTCTCCCTCTTACAGGCTGGGTTCCCCTCTGGCGAGTGGCGTCTTTCCCTAACTTCGTGTCCCCTTTTCATTAATAAAATTGTGTTTAAACATAGCTTCTCTGAATCGTGTGTGTTCACTGATGTAGAACCCTGCACCTGAGCTGACCATTCTCTCTACCATGACAGAACGAGCCAGCCAGAACGTAGGCTCAGAAGGGACTGCATCAGTGGAGCACTCCGTCTTACACCGCCTCGACGTCACAGAGAGGCAGGTGACCACGATTACGCAGCAGCTGAGCATGGTCACCGATCATCTTAGCCATATGTCTCGTTCGGGTCCTGCCCCTCCACCTGCTGCCTCTGCTTCTTCCATCATTCGCCGAACTACCTCCGTTCCCTGACCGGCCCCGTACGCGGGGCAGGTGGGGAAATGTAAGGGATTTCTGTGCCATGTTTGGCTTTATTTGGGCCAGGTGGGCAGGGAGTATCCGGATAATATGCCCAAAATTCATTTCATGACCCTCCTGCTGCAAGACTGAGCCCTTAGGTTGGCTCAGTCTATTCTCGATAGCACGGAGGGCCCTAGTTATACTTTTGATAGGTTTGTTAGTGAATGCTCCCGCGCCTTTGACCGTATGGAGAGTGAAGGCAACATCATGAGCTGTCTCATGTCACTCTGCCAGGGGAGCCGGTCTGCCGCCGACTTCTCTGGAGTTTCAGGTCATCGCGGCAGACTCTGGCTTGAATGACGTTGCTTTACGCAGCACCTTCCTCCAGGGTTTAAATGCCAATCTCCACGACGACCTGTCGGTTCATGCCATTCCCTCCTCCCTGGATGGACTCATTGATCAGGCCGTCAGTTTAGACAACCGATACCGCAAGCGTGTGAAGGAGCGCAGGACCTCCTCCGGCCCGCCCGTTTCGCGCGCGCTTCTCCCAGCTACAGATACAGGTGGAGCACACTCTTCCTCCGAAGTAATGGTGCTCGGTTGAGCCCATCTGGCTAAGGAGGAGCGCCAGGGATGGAGGAGAACTGGTGCGTGCAGGTACTGCGGCTCTTTAGAGTGCAAACTGTTTAACTGCCACCTGAAGGCAAAAAGACACAGCCCATCAGTAGCCGTGAGGGGTCTGACAGGTGGGAATCTTATTCATCCCCCCAGTAACTTTTCCATTTCAGCCCTCATTTAGTTGCCGGGGGTCGAGAGGAGGGTGGTGGCATTAATTGATTCAGGGGCGGAACAAAATTTCATTTCTTCACGGCTCGTGCGGGAAGTAGGCATCCCCACAACTAAATTGCCTACTCCATTAAATGTTATGGCATTATCTGGTAGTAATGTGGCTTCTATTACCGAATGCACGGCGCCGATCTCCATCCTCCTTTCCAGGAACCACTAGGAGACTTTATCAAACTTTATTCTCCCTAGTTCATCCTCCCCGGTGGTTCTGGGGTACTCTTGGCTCCGGAAGCATAATCCCATTATTAATTGGGCACAAAATTCCATCTCTTCCTGGAGCTCTTTTTGTTTAGCATCCTGCCTCTGTTCAGGCAAGTGTTCACCGTCCCCGCCCATCTCCTCTCCTCTGGTGGAGCCGCCGGATCTCAGCCTCGTACCCGAGGTCTATCATGACCTTGGGGAGGTCTTTAGCAAGTTGAGAGCACTCTCTTTGCCTCCTCATCGCTCGTACAACTGTGCTATTGATCTCCTCCCGGGTGCGTGGCTGCCGTCCAGCCAGCTCTACAGCCTTTCTGGGCTGGAGAGGGAGGCGATGGAAAGCTACATCAAGGACTCTCTGAATGCCGGCCTCATTCAGCCCTCTTCGGCTCCTCTTGGGGCAGGGTTTTTCCTTTGTCGGGAAGAAGGACGGATCTTTGCACCAGTGTACTGACTACCATGAATTAAACACCATAACAGTCAAAGATAAATACCCTCTGCCCCTAATCAACTCCACGTTTGAGCTCCTTCAGCGCACGTGGGTGTTCACCAAATTGGATTTGCGCAACGCATACCAGCTGGTCCGTATTTGCGAGGGGGACGAGTGGAAGACAGCTTTTAAAACACACTTGGGTCAATTTGAATATCTCGTGATGCCTTTTGGGCTCACCAATGCCTCCGCCATCTTCCAGCGCATGATTAATGACATCCTCCGCGATATGGTTATTCAATTTGTTTTTGTCTACCTTGACGACATTCTGATCTTTTCCCGCATGCCAGAGGAGCATGCAGTCCATGTCAGGGCCGTGTTACAGCGGCTCCTGGAAAACCAGCTCTTTGTGAAGGCCGAAAAGTGCGAGTTTTCCACCTGCTCCACTTCCTTCCGAGGGTTTATTGTTGCTGAGGAGGAGCTGAGGGCCGACCTGGCCAAGGTGAAGGCTGTGTTTGATTGGCCTAAGCCCCAGTCCTGCAAGGAGCTTCAACGCTTCTTGGGGTTTGCAAATTTTTAGCGCCATTTCATCAGGGATTACAGTGGGGTAGCACAGCCTCTGACTCAGCTGATCTCGGTCAAGGTGCCTTTCACCTGGTCTGAGGCAGCCGAGCGGGCCTTCTCCAAATTGAAGGGCCTGTTCTCCAACACCCCCATCTTGACCCAGGTCGACCCTCAGCTCCAGTTCATTGTAGAGGTGGACGCTTCTGATTCGGGGGTGGGCGCTGTCCTCTTGCAGCGCATGACCTCCGATCAGAAGTTCCACCCATGCGCGTATGTCTCTCAGTGGCTTACGCCGGCCAGAGGAACGAAAACATAGGGGACTGAGAGCTCCTGGCCATTAAATTGGCTCTTGAGGAGTGGAGGCACTGGCTGGAAGGAGCAGCCCATTACATCATAGTATGGACTGACCATAAAAATTTATAGTATCTTCGGTCGGCCCGCAAATTAAACGCCAGGCAGGCCCGCTGGGCCCTATTCTTTCTTAGATTCAATCTTAACATCACTTACAAGCCTGGCTCTCGCAACATCAGAGTGGCTGTCGGCGGACCAGGTGCCCTTAAAGACAGAGTCCCGGAAATTATCATCTCACTTCCTGGGCCTGTTTACTATCTCCCGGGTCATCAACGATGTGATGGTCCACCTGGAGCTTCCTCCGACGCTCCGCATTCACCCCACATTCCACGTCTCGAGGATCAAGCCCCTCTCCGCCAGTCCTCTCTGTCCCCCCCCCCCCCCCACCAAAGCCGCCTCCTCCTCCTCGGATCCTTGACGGCCTGACCACCTACATCGTCCAGAGGATTCTGGACGTTCGCTGTCGAGGCTGGGGGCTGCAATACCTGGTCCACTGGAAGGACCACGGCCCCGAAGGAAGGTCATGGATCCCCGGCTCCCACTTCCATGATAAGGGGATGGTCCGAGCCTTTCAAGCTCATCCCAACAAGCCCAGTGGGCCACCAGGAGGTGCCCCTTGGGGGGGGGGGGCACTGTCATGATCCAGTGAGCGCGCGCCCCCCTCCCTTTCTGTGGGAGGTTCTTCATCTTGACCCCGGCTCCGCAGGTGATCAGCACACCTGCATGACTGGATGCACCTGCTGTCTCTGCCTTGCCAGAGCTTATAAGGACCAATTGGTGAATGCTCCAGTGCTGACTCATCGGATATAGCTGCCATGAAAGCAAGCAAGTAAGTTACTGCACGTATACTAAGGAACCCTATCGTAATTCCTTTTCTCCTCCTCTTCCCCAGGTTGCTGCCATCTCTGCGGTGCATCTCTGGGGCTTGTTGTGCGCTCAACTGCTCCATCACCTTCATCATCGCTCCAGGCTGCCTCTCTCCACCCGGTCAGGTTCAGGTTCAGGTTCAGGTTACTTTATTTGTACCCGTAGGTAGATTTGTTTTGCAGTCTGGTGACATCCATATTTACAAGCCACTAATTACATTCAACATAGACACAAACACAGGCACACATGAAGCTGACTATAAACATGATAAAAAATACTCAAGGCTCCATCAATCAGGGTATAAAAAGACAAAGAGATGAGGGAAAAACCAGAGGTAAGAGAGAAGGGTCATATTAAAAGTTAAAAACTAGTCAAAGAGGTTAAAAAACTCAAAGGTCTAAAACCCAATAAAATATTTAGAACCCAAGTGACATCCTACAAAAATAAGTAAATATAAAATGAAGTTAATAAATAGGTACCTAAATTATATATATATATATATATATATATATATTTACAGCTTGCTCAACTCTTTGACAGCAGCAGGGACAAAGCTGTTTTTGTAGCGCTGGGTTCTACTTTTTGGGACAGCAAACCTCCGTCTTGAGGGAAGAAGCTGAAAGTGGCAGTGCAAAGGGTGGGAGTCATCATTTAAAATGGAGGTAGCAATCCTCTGTACCTGTCTGGTGTACAGGGATGTCAGGCTCAGCTGTGACTCACCAAGCAAACGACTGGACCATCTAACTACCTGATCCAAGGATTTCCTCTGTTTCAGTTTTATCTGACCAAACCATGACACTAAAGAAAAGGATAAAACAGATTCAATAAAAGCCTGATAAAACATTGTCATTATGGTTCGGTCAACTTGGAAGCGTGCAAGTTTTCTCAAGCAATGCAAATGTTGCTGACCCTTTTTGCACACCCTTTCACAGTTCTCTTCTAAGTTTAAATTACTATCAATAATCGTCCCAAGATATTTGTATGATTGTACACATTCGGTGGTCTGGCCTTTTAGTATGGTGACTTTGTGCCTGGGAGTTTTCCTCCTAAAGTCAATAATCATGTCTTTAGTTTTTGTCGTATTCAGCTGCAGGTAGGAATCCTCACACCAGTGAACAAAATCATCAACTACTGGGCCGTGGCCACTCTCACCATCCTGGAGGAGACTGACAATAACTGAGTCATCAGCATACTTTATAATGTGTCTGTTGTCATGTCTGCTCCGACACATGTTTGTGTACAGGATGAAGAGTAGTGGTGACAACACACACCCCTGAGGAGAGCCAGTAGAAGAGCACTTTAGGTCAGACAATGTACCATTGACCCTTACTCTCTGTGTCCTGTTGGTTAAGAAATCCAGAATCCAACCCACCAGATTATTGCTCAAATCAAATTGTTGCAGGAGCCTTTCAACTAAGATATGAGGTTAGATTGTATTAAAGGCGGAAGAAAAGTCGACAAATAAAAGCCTGGCATGTGTCCCATTAAAATCCAGATGTTTAAAAAGCATGTTAAACAGAGTGACAGTGGCATCCTCCACTCCTTTGTGTGGCTTATAGGCAAACTGCAGAGGATCCAATGCATGCTCAGTCTGCCTTAGGACCTCACATCTGATCAGTTTTTCAAAAATTTTCATTAAAATTGAAGTCAAAGCAACTGGTCTAAAGTCGTTTACCGTTTTAGGACAGCTGGATTTTGGAACGGGAACAACCACGGCTTCTTTCCAGATCTTAGGCACATGTTGTGTCTGTAAGGACTTATTGAAAATGTAATAAAATATAGGACTCAGTTCATGTGCACAGGACCTTACCAAGCGCCCACATATATTATCAGGGCCCTGACTTTTGTTCACTTTTACAGCGCAGAACTCCCTTTTAACATCCTGCACCTCAATATTAAAGTGCTGATTGTCTTTGAGTTTCTGTTTCAAATCTTGGATTTCTGTGCTAAAATCAAAGGAGTCAAAACGACCATAAAAACAATTAAGAGCATTAGCCAGCTCTGTGTCTGAATTAAAACCATCTAAAAACACACGATTACTGCGCTCTGTGCTCTGAAGGCCTGCAATAGTTTTCATACTGGCCCAGGCTGAACCAAGTTTCTTTGTTGCCATCTTGCTTTCCAACTCTGATTTATAATTCTGTTTTGCTCTTAAAATTCCGGCCTTCAGCTCCTTTGTGGCAACCTGTAGCTCAGAAACAGACCCCTGTTTAAAGGCAAGTGCTTTCCTCTTTAAGCAGGATTTAACTGATTTTGTAACCCATGGTTTGTTGTTGGGCTATATTTTGACACGTTTACGTGGAACAATCTTAATTTCACAGAAAGCCATGTATGAGCATGTGACGTCAACCAGAGAGTCCAAATCATCCCCGCAGGCCAGTGTGAACATCTCCCAGTCTGTACAGTCAAAGCATTCCTGGAGGCAGTGCACTGAATCTTCTGTCCACACATCAATGTCTCTCGTCTCCACCTTGCCTCTACTGAGAGCAGTTTTATATGTGGGCAGCAAATGTACACAGTTGTGATCTGAGGATCTTAAAGGAGGAAGGGGGAGTGATTTATAGGCCCTCTCTATGGATCCATAGCACAGGTCCAATGTCTTTTTTCGCCTGGTTGGGCAGGAGACATACTGATAAAAGTTTTTAAGTGTCTTCTTTAAAGAAACATGGTTAAAATCCCCAAGAATGAAGTTTGGCGCCTCTGGAGAAATTGATTGCAGCTGCTGGATCACATCAAAGATGGTTCTGGAGGCGGAGTCAGCGTCTGCCCTCGGGTGAATGTACACAGTTGTGATGGAAAGTTGGGGGAACTCGCGAGGCAAATAAAAGGGGCGTAGTGACACAGACAGCAGCTCCACATCGGGTGTACAGATGCGCTCTCTGACCGTGACAGATGTGCAGTACTGCTTATTAATGTATAAACATACGCCGCCCCCCTGATGTTTCCCCGTTACCTCTTCCTGCCGATCCGAGCGCAGCGGGGCTCCAAAGCCGTCAATCCACAGGTCTGCATCTCGGTCATGCGCAGTAAGCCAAGATTCCGTGAACGCCAAGACACAGCAGTTCTTAAAGTCCTTCTGGTAGCGTACATTCCCTTGAATTTCATCCACCTTGTTTCTCAGAGACTGTACATTCCCAAAAAATATTGAAGGAAGAGGAATGTTACCAAACTGCCGTCTCCTAAGGCGCAATTTCACACCTCCATGCCTTCCGCGCTTCCTTCTGCCGTCTCTCTTTTCACCGCTATGTTCGTCTCTCAAAATAAAGTCTGGCAGTTGCGGCTTAGGCTCAATCACAGCCGCTGCATCAACCGTGTTTAAATGCAGCAACATGTCCCTGGAATAATGTATTCTGCCCGCCATTCTGCCCGCCATGGAGCCGAACACGTTTACTTCAGAGACAAAGAGCCAGAGGACAGATAGCAGCAGTGCAAGAAAGGGGAGGAAATCCATGTTGTAGATACCAGGGAGCTCTTCGCCATATAGACCACAAACACTCCAGGGCAGAAACGACACAGAGGATTTTGTAAAAACATATAAAAGTACATAAAAACACACACACAGACGACGCACTATTTCACCAGCTGCCGGTCGCTGCGTGCGCATGCGCCCACTAGACACTTCACCCAGCTCCACGCCTTCCCCAATCCCTGCCAGCTCCATCCCACTGGTTCACCTGTTCCTACTAGGTTCTTCTGTCGGGTTCTCTGCTCGCCTCTCGTAAGTAGCATCCTTGTGATTCCCTATTCCCGGTCTCCCTCCTCTTACTAACCAGCTCTTGTCTCCCTCTTACAGGCTGGGCTCTCCACTGGCGAGTGGCGTCTTTCCCTAACTCCGTGTCTCCTTTTGATTAATAAAATCGTGTTTAAACGTAGCTTCTCTGTGTCGTGTGTGTTCACTGTAGAACCCGGCACATGAGCTGACCATCCTCTCTATCATGACAAATCCCCCACCAACCAGCAAGAATTCTGACCCCCACAGACTGGTGATGCATCCATGAGGCACATAAATTAGTCCTGTCCCTTTAGGAAAGTACTCCTAACTCATTATGTGTATAAAAGACATCTGTTACAGAATCAGTCTCTTAAATTCAAATTTCTCCACCATCATGGACAAGACCAAAGAGTTGTCAAAGGACGTCAGGGACAAGATTGTAGACCTGCACAAGGCTGGAATGGGCTACAAGACCATCAACAAGAAGCTTGGTGAGAAAGAGACCACTGTTGGTGTGATAATTTGAAAATGGAAGAAATATAAGATAACATTCAATCGCTCTTACTCTGGAGCGCCATGCAAAATTTCACCGAGCGGGTTAAGGATGATTCTGAGAAAGGTGAGGGATCAGCCCAGAATTACACAGCAGGAGCTTGTTAATGATCTCCATGTAGTTGGGACCACAATCACCAAGAAAACCATTAGTAACACACACCATAATGGTTTGAGATCCTGCAGTGCTCGCAAGGCCCTTTGCTCAAGAAGGCACATCGAAAGTTTGCCAGTGACCACCTGAATGATTCAGAGAATATTGGGAGGATGCTTGGGATTATGTGGTGTGTTCAGATGAGACCAAACTTGAGTTCTTTGGCATCAACTTGACTCACTGCGTTTGGAGGCACAGAAATGCTGAATATGACCCCAAGCACAATATCCTCACTGTCAAACATGGAGGTGGAAATACAGTATTATTTCTCTACTAAGGGTAAAGGAAGACTTCACCACAATGCGAGGCCAATGAACTGGGCCATGTACCATAGAATCTTGGATGAGAACCTCCTAGCCTCAGCCAGAACACTGATGATGGGTGGTGGATGGGTCTTCCAGTATGACAATGACCCACAACATACAGCCAAGGAAACAAAGGAAAATAAAAAATAAACTTACAATAACCTGGTTGCATAAATATGCACACCTCATAACTGGGGATGTTGCTGTGTTCAGAATTAACAAATCACATTCAAACTCATGTTAAATGGGAGTAAGCACACACCTGCCACCATTTAAAGTGCCTCTGATTAACCCCAAATAAAGTTCAGCTGTTCTAGTAGGCTTTTCCTGACATTTTTGTAGTTACATCCTACAGCACAAGCCATGGTCCGCAGAGAGCATCCAAAGCATCAGACGGACCTCATTGTTCAAAGGTATCAATCAAGAGAAGGGTACAAAGTAATTTCCAAGTCATTAAATATACCATGGAACACAGTGAAGACTGTCATCATCAAGTGGAGAAAATATGGCACAGCAGTGCCATTACCAAGAACTGGATGTCCCTCCAAAATTGATGAAAAGACAAGAAGAAAACTGGTCAGGGAGGCTGCCACGAGGCTGACAGCAACATTGAAGTAGCTGCAGGAAATTCTGGCAAGTACTGGCTGTTTAGCACTTGTGACAACAATCTCCCGTCTTCTTCATATGGCTATGGGGTAGGGTGGCAAGATAGTAGTAGTAGATTAGTTTATTTGACAGGGACAGTGCAATAAACATAGACAATTAATCAAAGACAATCAATCTGATGTGTTGCACATGGAAGCCTTATCCTACGAGAAAAAAAAACACAAAACATCCAAGCCCGGCTACATTTTGCAAAAACACATTTGAAATCTCCCAAACGTATGTGGGAAAATGTGTTCTGGTCCGATGAAACCAAGGTTGAACTTTCTGGCCATAATTCCAAAAGGTATACTGTATTTGGCACAAACACACCACTGCTCATCACCAAAAGAACACCATACCTACAGTGAAGCATGGTGGTGGCAGCATCATGCTTTGGGGCCATTTTTCTTCAGCTGGAACTGGGGCCTTAGTCAAGATGGAGGGAATTATGAACAGTTCCAAATACCAGACAGTGTTGGCACAAAACCTTCAGGCTTCTGCTAGAAAGCTGAAGATGAAGAGGAACTTTATCTTTCAGCACGACAATGACCCAAAGCACACATCCAAATCAACAAAAGAATGGCTTCACCAGAAGAAGATTAAGGTTTTGGAATGGCTCAGCCAGAGTCCAGACTTGAATCCGATTGAACATCTGTGTGGTGATCTGAAGAGGGCTGTGCACAGGAGATGGCCTCCCAATCTGACAGATTTGAAGCGTTTTTGCAAAGAAGAGTGGGCAAATATTGCCACATCAAGATGTGCCACGCTGATAGACTCCTACCCAAAAAGACTGAGTGCTGTAATAAAAGCCAAAGGTGCTACAACAAAGTATTAGTTTAAGGGTGTGCATATTTATGCAACTAATTTATTGTAAGTTTTTTATTTTTTATTTTTCCCCTTAAAAGATTTCAGTTTGTTTTTCAATTGGGTTATACAGGTTATACTGTATGTCACATTAATGGTGGAAAAAGTTTTGAAATTATTTATTTTTACATCACAAAAATCTGTCATTTGAACAGGGGTGTGTAGACTTTTTATATCCACTGTGTGTGTGTGTTTATATTTAAGTTTTGGAATTAGATGAATTGTAAGAGGTTACCAAGTTTCCCAGCCAACTCTGGAGCTGGATCAGAGCCACCATTTGCTGCACCGGCGCCGTTTCTTGAACTGGAGTCATCTGAAGAGATACAGAGAGAGATGAAAACATCAAATAAGATTTGCAAACTGATAAATAATACATTAATACTTATTCATTTCAATGAATCTCTAAGTGTAAAAGCTGCTTAAAACAAGGGACCAGGAAGGGTTTTGCTATTTTACCTTTCTTAGGGTGAATTTATTAGCATCCATATTTTCATCTTTCAAAAAAACATGTAAACGTTGAATGTAGAAATCATACTGGTAAGCACTCTGTACCAGTAAAAGTGGAACAACAGGGATATGTGGACTTAAAGTGAGAAATGCAAGTCAAAAAGTAATGAACAAGTCGCTAGGGTAGGTAAAAGTTTATTATACCAAAACTGCAGCAGAATTGCTGAACCAAAAATTATACTTTAAAGCAGCACTTTTACTTTTTTGCTCTGGATAGGAAAACTTAAAAAAAAAAAAGACTACAACTATGGCAACTATAACCTCAGTCTCAATAGTCAATCACAGGGTGCTTGGTTGCTAGTGGCTACAGTTGTACCCTGTGATTGGCTGTTATGACTGAGGTCATACCCGCCATGGTTGTAGTCTTTTCAGTTTTCCTACTTAGAACAGAGCTGTTGCAGGCCATGCTGGGCCCCTCAGGCTATAGGAGAAGTGACATTCACCCATTCAAAGATTGATGTACCATCAAAACAATTTTGGAAACATTATTTTAAGGTGAAAATCCTACATATTGTTGCTTTAAAGCCCACACTGTACTCCCCACACACAATAATTTATTTTTTTAGCTGCTAATCACTTTTTGATTATAACCAAATTTCTTGTAAATAAGAAAGAAATAAGAAATTGAATATAGCAACCCAATATGTGATTGTAAGTACAGAAAAAGACAAGATTATGTCAAGCATTTAGGAGAAATGGTGGGATTTATTAGTGTTATAGTTACTGTGCTGTAGTTAACTGTGATTTGGAAAGAAATACAGAATTTATTGAGTGTCTTTTTTAGAGAATGCATTGTCTTCATATTGAAAAGCATTTGAGGGTGTGCAAAATATAAATTTTCAGCTCCGTTCATTTGTTTTTTGCACAAATATATGTCCTCACTAAAAAAACTGAAAAAGTTATGGGCAGATTTGGAATAAATTTTCAGATGTTGGTAATGGACCAAGCACCAATCAGTTAGGTTTTGGAGATGATCCAGACCAACATCTGAACCCAGGAATTTTTTAAAAATAAGATTTTACTTGTTTGTGAAAGAGCACTCACTCTGTTACCATAATAAATCCTTGGCAACAGTGTTTTGCAATTTTTGTCAGAAAAAAAAAAAAAAGAATTGTGGATGAAAGGACCACCAGTGTGTGTTCATAACTTTTCAAAAACCCGTATACAGTGCATCTAGAAAGTATTCATGGCACTTCACTTTTTCCACATTGTTATGCTACAGCCTTATTCCTAAAGGGATTAAATTTATTTTTTCCTCAACATTCTACACGCAATACCCCATAATGACAATGTGAAAAAAGTTTTTTTTTGAGATTTTTGCAAATTTATTAAAAATAAAAACTAAGAAATCACGGTGGTGCAGTGGTTAGTACTGTTGCCTTACAGCTAGAAGGTTCCAGGTTCGAATCCCCAGGCTGGCAGGGGTAGGAACCTTTCTGTGTGGAGTTTGCATGTTCTCCCTGTGCTGCGTGGGTTTACTCCGCAGGCTCCGGTTTCCTCCCACAATCCAAAGACATGCATGTTAGGTTAATTGGTTGTTCTAAATTGTCCCTAGATATCTGTCTCCTATAGGCTCTTAGAGTAGAGAGTTAGTGCTAGTGGAGTGGTCTTTGAGACTAGAAAAGCGCTATATAAGTACAGGTCCTTATCTCTTATATGTACATAAGTATTCACAGCCTTTGCTCAATACTTTGTTGATGCACTTTTGGCAGCAATTACCATTTGTTGAAAGGATATATGTTAGAAGGGTAGAATTTATATGTACGATTCATTATGTTCACTCTGGGACATTATGGGACACTATGGAATGGTGGGTGGGACAGCACTGTGTGTATCTGTGTCATTTGAGACTGGTTTTGATATATGGACTTCATTGTATGTTAGAATGGACAGGTGTTAATGTTGATCTGTAAAAAATACAGTAAATTGTTTACTTGGGGTCTTAAAGGTAGTAATTTGTATAAAATTCACATGGGTGTATCGATGTAAAAGAGGAGTTGGAATTAATAAGTGTTCACTTCTTCCTTCTCCCTTTCGAACAGTGTATACTGTAACTTTACTGCATTTGCTATTTGCTTGTTTTTTGTTATATTTTTTGTGTTCGAAATAAACTATCTATCTATCTATTACAGCCTCAAGTCTTTTTGAATATGATGCCACAAGCTTGGCACACCTATCTTTGGGCAGTTTTTCCCATTCCTCTTTGCAGCACCTCTCAAGCTCCATCAGGTTGGATGGGAAGGGAAGCGTTGGTGCACAGCCATTTTCAGATCTCTCCAGAGATGTTCAATATGACTCAAGTCTGGGCTCTGGCTTGGCCACTCAAGGACATTCACAGAGTTGTCCTGAAGTCACTCCTTTGATATCTTGGCTGTGTGCTTAGGGTCGCTGTCCTGCTGAAAGATGAACCGTCGCCCCAGTCTGAGGTCAAGAGTGCTCTGGAGCAGGTTTTCATCCAGGATGTCTCTGTACATTGCTGCATTCATCTTTCCCCTCTATCCTGACTAGTCTCCCAGTTCCTGCTGCTGAAAAACATCCCCACAGCATGATGCTGCCACCACCATTGGCGTGGTTATGAGCAGTGCCTGGTTTCCTCCAAACATGACGCCTGGCATTCACGCCAAAGAGTTCAATCTTTGTCTCATCAGACCTGAGAATTTTGTTTCTCATGGTCTGAGAGTCCTTCAGATGCTTTTTGGCAAAGTCCAGGTGGGCTGCTATGCACCTTTCACGAAGGAGTGGCTTCCATCTGGCCACTCTACCATACAGGCCTGATTGGTGGATTGCTGCAGAGATGGTTCTCCTGGAAGGTTCTCCTCTCTCCACAGAGGAAAGCTGGAGCTCTGACAGTGTGACCATCGGGTTCTTGGTTACCTCCTTGACTAACGCCCTTCTCCCCTGATCGCTCAGTTTAGACGGCCAACCAGCTCTAGGAAGAGTCCTGGTGGTTCTGAACTTCTTCCACTTATGGATGATGGAGACCACTGTGCTCATTGGGACCTTCAAAGCAGCAGAAATTTTTCTGAACCCTTCCCCAGATTTGTGCCTCGAGACAATCCTGTCTCGGAGGTCTACAGACAATTCCTTTGACTTCATGCTTGGTTTGTGCTCTGACATGCAATGTCAACTGTGGGACCTTATATAGACAGGTGTGTGCCTTTCCAAATCATGTTCAATCAACTGAATTTACCACAGGTGGACTCCAATTAAGCTGCAGAAACATCAAGGATAATCAGTAGAAACAGGATGCACCTGAGCTCAATTTTGAGCTTCATGGCAAAGGCTGCGAATACTTATGTACATGTGATTTCTTAGTTTTTTTATTTTTAATAAATTTGCAAAAATCTCAAAAAAACTTTTTTCATGTTGTCATTATGGGGTATTGTGTGTAGAATTTTGAGGAAAAAATAAATAAACAGTCTGTTCGGAGAAATTAAAATATATGAGGGAGGAAATTTGATGCCTTGGTAAAGGCTGCATTCTCTTGACTGCTTCCTAGGTCCATGTTAATAAGCCACAATATGTGCTTACATTGCTTTTAATAGTCATAGTGTATATTGACTCAGGTCTTTTGGTGTACAAGGGGTACTCTTGAAGACATTCTACGACACGGCGGTGGCATCAGTCATCACTTTTGGAGTGGTCTGCTGGGGCAACAGCATTACAGCAGCCGATAGGAAGAGACTGAACAAACTAATCAAGAAATCTAGCTCTGTCCTGGGGCAACGCCTTGACCCAGTGGAGGAGACAGGAGAGAGAAGGATGGTGGCTAAACTGTCATCTCTGCTGGAGTCCGAGTCCCACCCTATGCAAGACATACTGGACGCACTGAGGAGCTCATTTAGCAGTAGACTAGATCATCCTAGATGCGTGACCGAGAGGTTTCGCAGGTCCTTCCTACCTACGGCTGACAGCAAAAAAAACGTGACGACCTAATAGTATTGAATGCAAAAGACACAACAGACTTACACAAATGGTCCCCTCCAGTATACAACTAGGACAATATCAGTCGCTATGGAGGGTGACAATATGTATGGGTACATATTCATACCATGAAGGGCAACTAAATAGACGGGTATGCTGTTTAGTCCATCTACAGTAGCTACAATGCTCCGCACTGTGTATATATATATATATATATATATATATATATATATATATATATATATATATATATATATATATATATATATATATGTATGTAGCGGTTTGATTCAACCCCCACAACACAGAGACAGAACACAGAGACAGTCAGCTTGCACTCCTGGGTTTTTTCCGCTGCATGCTGCGTTTACAGCTGTGAGGTTAAAGTGTCATCCATGCATTGTGTTCATGCATCCTGTCTGTACCTCTGATATGCAAATGCCCAGATTGACTGCTGTGAATGTCTTTGATGTATTGTCTGAGTTGAGTATATATGCTGCACTGTGCTGTAAATCTGCCTCTCTTTCTGATTCTGCAACTGGTAGACACACACGTGTCTCCTCTCTTTGAGAGCTGGAGGAATGAAGCTGCAGCCTGCTCAAGCCATGGGCTGCAGCCGAGTTCTGATGAAGGCGGGTGATAATAACGCTATTTAAAAATCCAACGCTGCCTTTATTTTATCATCCTCTTCATATATATATATATATATATATCGTCGTCGGCCTCCGTCGGTCTATGATGACCATGGAAGAGAATCCTAAACGTCTACTCTGCTGGAACAGCACCGCCTGTGGCTGAACAGGCCGATGCGCGAATGGCAGTCCCTGTCACACAGGTCACACTTGTGGGTGGTCTCCGTGCTGCTGGGTATATATATTTATGTGTACGTATGTATATTTACTGCTCTTACTTTCTTATCTTCTAAATTATTGCTCTGAGTGTTGCTATCCCTGTGCTGTTGCAATCCTGGAATTTCCCCTATGTGGGACTAATAAAGGCTTATCTTATCTTATCTTATCTTATTGTTTACTTGAAGGTGAGAGTACCAACTTTATTCATGTAAGATCTGAAGTTCCCCAAAAGTACAGTTCTAGGGCCAGTACTGTTCCTGCCGTTTATAAAAGATCTTCCTGGTGGTCTCTCATTTGATGTCTGATTCTTTGCAGAAAATTGTATCATCTGCGGAGAGAGTTCAGTGAAAACGGACTGACTAGCTCTGCAAACTGAACAGGAAAAACTAAGCCAGTGGGAAGCCCAGAGGTAAATGTCATTTCACCCAAATAAATGTAAAGTATTATGAGTTATCAGAAACAAAAGAACCAGTTATACGTTATGTTAGCTAATGCAACTGGAAACCAGCATATCAATAATATATCAGATAAATTAAGTTAAACCCTCAGTTTTGTGTGGAGGAATATGCACATAGCACCAAAATTCATTAAATCTGTAGCATATACTAGTTTGGTGCCACCACAACTTGAATACGCCAGTACAGTTGTGCAGTGGAATCGATTACTGTCAACTATTGCAGAAGTCCAACTGACCATTGTCAAGGGTCATCCCTCAGCTGATTCTTTCAAAATTTGCTTGCAAGGGCTGAATTTTGAAGCAATTGCTTTATACTTCCACGTTATTTTTTTTTCTCCCTGGCTGTTAATCACACCAAGTGCTCACGGTGTGTGGAATATCCTAAAGAGGGCTTTGCACAGTATCAGAAGAAGCTTGTAATGGCTTGTTAAATCATCCAAGCCTACTAAAACCTATAATGAACTGTGCTTAGTATGTGTTTAAATTAACTTCTGTGTTTATTTTTCATCTGCTTTCTAAATAAATAAATAAAGCATGGCCCATTAAAACTGAGATATGAACCCAACCATGGATTTGCAGACATCCTTACACATCTAATCAAACTCTACAGCGGTTTTTCAGCTGCAGTGCTTCCACTGTGGTGTATCAGGTTCCCACCCTCGGTGGGTCTTCCAACACTGATTATCAAAAAAGACACAAACATCTCTGTCTGAACTTTCCCCATATAAAACATTTCAACATGGAGTGAATGGGGCCCTTAAAAACGTGATGGTGGGGAGGTGGGGTTGCCAATACAGTCCAATAACATGTCTAACAAGATACATGGTTGGCTTAAACCTTGAAACTTCAACCAAGACCTGATGGTAAGGTATGAAAGAAAAGAAAAAAAGAAATAAAGGAAGCAAACAGCCTCGGACCACCGGCATAACGTATAAATGTATGTGTATGTAGTTGTAAAAGGATGTTTATATTTCAAGTTGGTATAAAATTATCTTTTTTGGATTTCAGACCACCTGGAAGCTTATGGGTGTTGAATGCAGTGCCAAATGTCTTTAAAGCATCACTATCTGGATGATGGAATAAAAGATGCATTTGAAATGCAAATAGAAGGTATGACCTGCATCCTCAGAGCCGGTATTAATAGCATACTGGCATGCCACGTGGTGCAGACCCTACAGTATGTGTGTGTGAGTTGAATTCCAACATGGGTGTGTCGGTGCGTGTGTTCTGGCATTATTTCACTAAATGGTAACTTGAGGTGGTGGTATTCCTGTCAAACTCATACCTTCTTCTCTCTTTCGGACTCCCCCCTTCATGTCTCCCTTCGGCCGCATGCATGGAGAGTTCTGAGAAAGGGAAGGGTGTTTGAAGCCCACCGGTATGGGGGTCTAATCTGAAGGGGGAACAGGGTTTAACACTCTTACCAGAAAGCAAACCCTTCCCCCTGCCGAGCCCGTAAAACCTTGCTTGGCAGACCTCCTGTAAGACCATCTCACAAACAAGAGCTAGACCTGTTCATTTGTCCACACAGAGGCACATTTCCCAAAATATAAAAACCCACAGTTGTTTATAAGTTACAGTAAATCTATATAAACATGTTTAATGATAAAAACTAATAGACTGAAGAGATAATTAAAGATGATTTGACCAAGTTTAAAATATAACATTAAAGTTTGGCTGGGCGATTAACCAAAAAAATAACCAAAACTGACATTCAGACCCTCAAACCGACGTAATTTTGCCCATGGCGATTAATTCCCCCCACACTTTCCCCACTGTGTGTTTCACTGTCCCCTTACTTATGAGGCCTTAAAACACTTAATTTAATCCAGTATGAAATAATACTGCTTTGTGACAGTGAATAACAGTGCAGTGTTCTGGTACAAGCTGATATTTAATGTATTTAATGACTCTCCATGTAACGTGCAGGTACAGCCAGCAGCAGCTTGTTTAGCTCATCTCTCTTTTCCCCTGGAATTACCTCCCTAAATGAACAGATAAATAAAAAATAAATGAATTGTTGGCCCTGCAATAGACTGATGATCTGTCCAGGGTGTACCCTACCTCTCACCCAAAGCTGCTGGGATAGGCTCCAGTCAACCTGTGACCCAAAAAGGATTACGCGATTGAAGATAATGAATGAATAAATAAATAAATACATGAAAATCCACATTTAAAGAATCTATGTAGAAAACGAAACCGAAGGAAATGGTTCAAGTTTAATCATGACAATGATTTGAAGTCACATCTCCCAGTTTTAAAAGAAAAGAGCAAAGTGTTTACTATTTAGGATTTTAGCCAGGTCAGCATTTCTAGCAAACAGTAAGACCAGTCATGGCAGCATGGTGGTGCAGTGGTTAGCACTGTCACCTCACCACAAGAAGGTCCTGGGCTTGAATTTATGAGCTGGCAAGGCTTTCCCCATATTTGCCAGGTACAAAGTCAGGTTGAACATCATTAACTGGAGATTTTTAATTGCCCATAGATGTGAATGGTTGTCTGTCTGTGTTGGCCTTGCCATGGATTGGTGATCTGTCCGAGTTTGTATTCTGCCTCCTTACTGGGATAGGCAAGGACAAGGAATTGATTTTTTTTCAGATGTCAAAATGCCTCGTACTCAATCTAAAGCTCAAGAAAAAATTAAGAGCCCAAAGAGACCACTGTAAAATGATCACTTTATCTAGTTTAATCCTCCGCTTAATCCTTTTTGGGTTGCCGGGGGGGTTGGAGCCTATCCCAGCATCCCAGCATCTTTGGGAGAGAGGCAGGGTACACCCTGGACAGATCGCCAGTCCATTGCAGGGCCAACACAGAGAGACAGACAACCATTCACTCTCACATTCATAACTAAGGACAATTTAGAATCCCCAGTTGATGCAAATTAACCTAACCTGTATGTCTTTGGCCTGTGGGAGGAAACCAGAGTACCCGGAGTAAACCCACCCAGACACGGGGAGAACATGCAAACTCCTCACAAAAGGGTCACCAATGGTCTGGGGGTGGGATCGAACCCATGATGGTCAGGGGTGGAATCGATCCAGTGAACAATTTTGTTTTATTCTGCAGCCTGCTGAAAACCATGCACCCAAATTCCAAGTCAAAATATTGTCATTTAGAGCATTTATTTACAGTAAATGACAACTCACCAAAACAACAAAAATAGAAATTGCTTTTAGATATGCTTTTTGATGTGTTTTTAGATTAAATAATGCAAAGAAATAAGTTCATGTTAATTCTTAAACACTATAATACTTCTTGACACTCCAGCCAAAATCAAGTTTTTTGTTGTTAACATGTCTGTAACATGTTTCTTGTGATTTACATGACATACTGTATGTTGTACACTGATAAAAGTTTCTTTGTGTGTGTGTGTTTGTGTCTATATGTATGTGTGTGTAGGGGGTAAATTGTGTTTTATTTCAATGTGTGAAGCACTCTGCGTTGCACCTTTTTGTATGAAAAGTGTTATATGAATATAACTTTGATTGATTGATATTAAGAGCAAAATCATTCCAAACTCCCAAGTATGTGTTTATCTGCTGTTAATGTCTGTTTAAGCTCCACTCCACTAAAAAAGGCAGATTTGGACAGAGTGTTTGTAGCTATGTAAGTATTCCTGTTTAGCCTGATTTGTTATAACATTAACCAATCATCCATCCATCCATCCATCTTCTACTGCTTAATCCTTTTTGGGTCGCGGGGGGGCTGGAGCTGATCCCAGCATCTTTGGACGGGAGGCTGGGTACACCCTGGACAGATCGCCAGTCCATCACAGGGCCAACACAGACAGACAGACAACCATTCACTCTCACAGGTTCATACCTAAGGACAATTTAAAATCCCCGGTTGGTGCCAATTAACCTAACCTGCATGTCTTTGGCCTGTGGGAGGAAACCAGAGTACCCGAGTAACCAATCAGTCGGATACTATTGGCTACCTGGGGGGAAGAGGGAGGAGCCAAGGAGCAGCAGGACTGAGGCAAAGGGGGATGAAGGTGTCCGTTTTGCATAGCAAAGCAGTGGAGGAGGAGGCGACCAATCACGTTCAGGGGCAGCAGCAGCAGCAGAGAGAGGCAAGGGGGACCTGAGTTGAATGTCTCGCACAGCCACATTCAAATCGAGCTGCTCTCAGCTCATTTTCACTGCAAACGGGGCGCCGCGCTGTCTCGCTGAGCACAGCACCCCATCCACCAGCGACTGTGGCGAGCCGGCGCCAGGTCTGCTTACCAAAAGTGGCCCACTGGACGGCTCACATTCCAGCCTCCAAGCGGGGCCCGGCAGCGACTTTGTGTTACACCAAGAATGATCCTTCCTCAAGTTAGAATGCCTTCTTGGAGCCCTGGCTCAAAGTCCTCTTCTTCCAGCTACTGGTAGAATGGGTATGGTATTGGTGGAGGTAATTAGAATATTCATAGACCCGTGCATACTTAAGTAGCTGGAAGATGTAAAAAGCTCTTTCCAAGCAATTCTAAGACAATGAAATTTTTTTTGTTGACAAAAAGCCACAATATACTATTTTGGCCAATACACATTTGTTTTTGGTGGTGTTTTTGGTGTTTTTAGAGCTGTCAGAGTGCATCTTTACGTTTTAACTTAGGAAGAACTGAGAAACCTGTATTTGTGGAACAACTGAGTTTTATTCACAGCTTTCATGCATCTTACCATGCTTAGATGATCACCTAATCAGTACCTCCTTAAGTAGACTGAGGTGTTCTTGTGTTGGAATTCAACAGATACTCAAACTGAATGGCTGCCATACACTCAGAGATGCTAATTTAGGAAAGATTTTGCAGTGATTTCTTTTTTTCTTTTTTTTTTGTCAGAGCTGTATGTATACAAGCAAGCCATGTTCCACAGATGCATTATTTTCACATAATTTAACTGATAAGACCTGGAATGTTGCTATCAATAGAAAAAATAGTTTTAACTGTCATTTTTCTTAGAAGACTAAGGAAAATTGAAATATACTGTGTTCATACTTACCACACTGAAATTAATTATGCCTTTAGATAGACAGATGGGTAGATACATAGATAGATGTACTTTATTGATCCCAAACTGGGAAATTGCAGTGTAACAGCAGCATGACAGTAGACAACCAAATGATAGAAACACACACAGCATAATAGACAAAGGGATTACTCATGGAAAGTAAAACTACTAAAAAAGCTTATCTACATCATAGAAGAATAGATGGTAACCCACATAGATACATGAATCATACCCACTGTACAATGCAGGACTATCAGGAGCAGAGTGAGTTTACATATAAACTGTATCTTTACATACTGCATGTAAAAGCTTTCACAACATTCTTGCCCTTTTGATAGATTAAATCTTATCAAAAACATATTATGAAACTGATAATCTGTCAGCATGTCCACCATCCAGGGTTTTGATACGGTTTCTGCCAGCTGAGCCAGTTTAACACCTTTCTTCAGCTGTGTTATATGAGTGCAGGGTTAGGGTCGGGTTAACGTTTTGCTGTTTGTTTCAGATTGAATACACACATAGTAGAAAACATATTCGCTTCCCTGCTTCAGCTGTTTTCAATAAACAAAATGTTTTCTTCTGATCTCATTCCACCTTCTAATGTTCAGCCAGAGCCTTTGGCTGGTGATTAGAATACAAAAACACACACCCTAGTGCAGAAAAGTACACGCCAAGGCAAAGAAGTATCTAATTTATAGCAATGCAATTTTTAAACAGTGTATGTAGGTTATGCAGGTCTACTAATAAATGTTTAAACTGCTTTGAGTTCTTGAAATAACTTTTGGACACTGGATAAACTGTGGCAGTCTCACTCCTAACTTACCACATACAGATGTCAGGACCATTTGACCCACATTCAAACACAGTGGGCATGTGGATTGGGTGGCTGGACAAGTGGATTTCTCTACTTATTCTTTAAGTAACTGTCACAGTATAGACATCAGAACTTCACATGAACATGAACTTCTCCACTCCTGTGTTTGACAACTTTTGAAACTAACTAGCTTTTCTAAAGACACTAGTCGCTGTTTGTTTAGACATGTCTACTACCAAATGTCCACTGCTTTCAACAGGAAACGGGGATTCACAGATTAAAAATATGTGAAATTCATAAACAGTGTTGAGCGGTTCGACCAAAAATTTATATCACAGTATTTTTGAGATTGTGATGGTTTCAGGGAAAAATCACAGTATTGTGGAGGAACAAATAAGTTCAGGTGAGATGCGACGAGCTGGAAGGCTCAGAGATGGCAACAGGAAATTCTGATTTCAGCTGAAATCTAATTTGGTCGATTGACTTATGGGGGGGCTGGGGGGGCACAGCCCCCCTGAAGCTGGGAGGTTTTCAGTAAAACAGAAGTAATTTAGACTGAAAAAAATGATAAAAAAAAAAAATGAAATACTAGACTTAGATAAATCATTAAATTTAATGAAAAGTTAACTTACTTTTTCTTCAATGTTGTCTCACTGTCTTTAGTCCAACATATTTAACAGTTCTATAAGAGTTTATTACACTATTTACACTGGACTGCAAGACAAATCTACCTACGGGTACAAATAAAGTAACCTGAACCTGAACCTGAACTTTTCTCTCAAGCCAATTCCATCGGAACTTATTTTTGACACTTTTGTCTATTTCTAGCACTGATGACTCCTGATCCTTCGATAAAAATCTCATAATTCCGCTGAAAACAATACCAAAAGCTCAGAATTCCAACACGAACCAGGGATGTGATTTGGGGTTGGGGAAATTATCTGAAAATTCAGCAAGGGGTCTGGGGGACACAGTCCCCAGCAGGGTTCGGGCCAGAGCCCTGGTGGTGGTGGTGGGGGGGGCTCGGGGGGCAAAGCCCCCCGAAGCTCCTGGGTTTTTATGATTTTTAAGTACCAGAACTGTGCTTAAATGACATAAAACAAACAGCTGAATGCCACTTATTACTGTATAATATTGACTTATGTTTCAAGAAGATAACATTCCTAAACTAGAAAAGCACTTGGAGAGCGCAGACCTCCGCCAAGCGCCACAGTTCCCCCATACAGTGTTTAACATCATAAATATTAATCCTCCATTTATTTTGTGTGACTTTATAGATTCCTTGACCATGAAAAAAATGCCATTCGCAAGTGGCATATATTAGCTATACTGTGATGCTTGTTGCGTGTTTATTGCTTCATTTGTTCTTTTAAAAATTTCAAAGGTTCCCTATTTTTTAATTTTTTTGCACCATTATCCAGATTTATTCCATTTTCTTAGGTCTTAAATGTCTTGTAGAAGCTGTTGAAAACTTGTCCTGTATTATGCAAATTACTGAGATTCCCGTTTTGGAAATCCCAATAAGTAAAAAAATTCCTGGATCCAGACGGTGATCCGGATCACCACCAAAATCTAATCATCTGTAGGATACCCCATTTCTGACAATCTCTGAAAATTTCATGAAAATCCGTCCATAACTTTTTGAGTTATCTTGCTAAAAAACAAACAAACAAACAAACAAGCAAACAAACAAACAGACAGACAGACAGACAGACAAACCAACGCCGATGAAAACATAACCTCCTTGGTGGAGGTAAATATTCCAACAAGCATTATCCATCACATGCTTTAACATTTGATCAAATCAAAATCAGTTAATTTTATCTATTCCATAATAGAAATAAAATTCCAATATACCATTACTTTTTAAAATTTCAGCATTCATTTCAGATCACCAGTTTCAATCTCCATTGAGACTTGAGCAGTTCATTTTGCACAATCACTGATGTAGCCAAGTCTTAGAAATATTCAAAAGTTATGAGTCAATGTCCACTGTGCACTGTCAATTTCAAACTGTTTGGAATCATAAAAGGGGATGGTTAACTTTTACTACTGTTTCCTCCCCCGCGCAGCCCAGCTCATACAGCCGTTGTACGCCGCCAGTAACAGAGAGTTAATAGCTCTCCACCTCCACCTGGCCATACGCCACTTCCAGTCCTGCCTGAAAGGGCGCATCTTCACTGCGTTCGTGGACCACAAGCCGCTAACGTACTTAATGTACTTTATCTTCCTGGAAGATAAAATAAAGCGGAATTCGGCGAATTAGCAGAAAATCACATCCCTGAGAACACGCCGCCATGACTGTTTGAAAAAGCATACCATGAGCCATTTGATTGGTCCAATCGTTTGCAACTAGCAAACAGCAACTAGCAAGCAGTAGCTTGAACACAACACATCCGGGTTATCGCGGGAGACGACTTCCGGGGAAGCGCCAAGCGCTTATGTAATCATGTTGATTTTCGCTAAAATCGGTAACAATAAGGTACCTTACCCCCCTAAAATTTTCTCAACGGATTTAGACGATTCACAGAAATGATCAATTTGAAAATAAATCGGCGGAAATCCGCGGATCGGCGGAAAATTGCCATCCCTGAAGGTTTCAGAGTTTTATTTCCTCCATCATCATGAGACACACTGTAGCGCTGTGCACTGTGTTGTGCTGTGTGTGTCGTGTGCGTTGTGCTGTGTGTTCTCCTGAGGCATGTAAAGCAAGGTCTTTTATACATGTTACACAAAGAGAGAATGCATGGCACATTTGCATATTGCTATACATATCAGTCAATACATATCAATCGCGTGACCAACTGGCGCCCGGACTTCCTCTGCTTAATCCGGGGATGTATAACAATAGTCTATTGTTCTCGTTGTCCCCCCAGGGGTTCTCTGTCCGTGTGCAATCCCTGTTGAGCATGAATAGTATCAGTCTGCATTGTGCTGGGTGACCACAGTATTTCTTTAACTAACTAACTAACTAACTAACTAACTAACTAACTAACTAACTAACTAACTAACTAACTAACTAACTAATTTTGGCATGAGGGGGTGCTTCAGTTGGGATGTACTCTATACAAACATTTCTTCATTTATAATACAATATGAAGGAACCAATATGAGTGAAACACTTAAAGAAGGTAAACTACATTAATTATGCAAACTGTAACAAAATTGAAGCATTTTTTAAAAAAAAAAAAAGCGAATTTCCTTGAAACAAAGTATTTCAAGAATTTCTTGCTATTGGGGAAATAAGAAATGATCTTAATAAAGCAGATTATGTGTTTATGTATTATTCCACTCTCACTGGGGCCAGTCGGTCTTGTTGTTTTGCAGATGTTTTTTCCTCCCCATCCGCCCCTGTCCTCCATTCACACACTCTCTACACTTCCTTCAGATGATGGAAATATATTTCTGCTATTATGAGAAGGACAGTCAAATCGATTGTATTAAAATCACACAGGGGCACAACCAGGGCAGAGGGAGGACACACACCTTTACGTTAGTTCTGCTCCTTGTGACACTGGACGGCCACAAAGACACTGGCACCACTCCCTTTTGAGGAAGAAGGGGCTTGGCCGCAATGGCAGAGCCAGGAAATTTTCAATGGAGTTGCCAGGATGGACATGTGATCAATTTGGGGGGAACGAGAAATTGGCATGACCAGAACTTAATGTTTCTTGCAAAATAAGGGGTTATATAAAGGGGCTAACTCTTTAGTATTTACTGTATATATTCATACTTGCTATTAAATTTGTGTGCAAATTTGTATTGATTATTTTTTAGGAATTTTATGACGGGCCTCTCATTGAGAAGACAATAAATGACTTTGTACAATTTTGTAATGACAAAATGATGAGAACTTAGGCAATCTGTTCTATTCTTAAGTACAAACATCCCTCCCAATTGCTCTAAGAGTCTACTGGTGCATCTTAGTAAATCAGAATATTGTGAAAAAGTTAGTGTATTTTGAAATATCATATTATAATGCAGGGCGGCACGGTGACAGAGTGGTTAGCTCTGCGGCAGCACAGTAACTCACCCCTGGCCGGGGAAACCTGGGTTCGATCCCAGCCCCCGACCAACAGTGATCTGTGCGGAGTTTGCATGTTCTCCCCCTGTCTGCGTGGGTTTACTCCGGGATTTCTACGGTTTCCTCCCACATGCCAAAAACATGCAAGTTAGGTTAATTGGCATCAAACTGGGGATTGTAAATTGTCCTTAGGTATGACTGTGAGAGTGAATGGTTGTCTGTCTCTCTGTGTTGGCCCTGCGATGGACTGGCGATCTGTCCAGGGTGTACCCTGCCTCTCGCCCAAAGATGCTGGGATAGGCTCCAGCCCCACCCACCCCCCCGTGACCCGAAAAGGATTAAGCGGAAGATGAATGAATGAATGAATGAATATTATAATGCAAGGATTCTCTGTCTGTGTGTGCCATTCTGTCTGTTCTGTGCATATCTCTCGAACCGTTTGTCAGACTGACCTCAGATTTGATATGTGCTTTGCTGAGGTTAGGAGAGGATGCATCCCCGAATTTCAGTCTCACCGGATATGTGGAAGTTTAGGAGGGGAAATCTTTAATGAATGTCCATAGGGGAGCTATTAATGAACACAGAGGTAGAAAAGTTATAACTGCTGGGAGCTGGGGGCTGAAATTCATAGGGCAGGCTCTGGAAGCCAGTGGGATAAAATGTTAAAAATTTGGGCCCACTCCGAGCTTATAAGGAGGTTCAGAACTCCTTATGGGGTTCCTGCTGAACTGAACAACCCCTTACATGGTCATGTGACCGGAATGCTATGACTGAACAACACCTGATAAGGAGTTCACCAGGAACTGAACAATTACTTATATGGTCACGTGACCAGGCACTGCACTAGTATTTAAAAAGTTGAACTTTAATCTAATATTGATGACATATACAGAAATAGTGCTAGCCATTTTTATCTTAATTTTTATGACCATGTCTCTCTTTTTTAATGTTCTATAGAACAGGAACCTGTTGTAAAAGGTTCTTAACTGAGCCAGGCCAGTTGCTTGTAACTTTTGTTACTTTTAACCTTTCCTGCATAAATAATAGTATAGTTGTTTAAACTAGAGGGCACTCAGAGAGCGCATACCTCCGCCAAGGCTCCATCCCTCCCTCCCTTTGTCCATCCATATCGCCATCCTTCTCTACATTGCGAGATAGGGCCCTGGTGGAGGTATGCACTCATGGATCACCTCCAACATCTAATGAGTTCATCTTTGGGCCAAGGGCCACCTCTGGTGAAAATTTCATCCAAGTCCATCCAGTAGTTCTGGAGTATTATTGCAAACACTCTATGAGAAGATAAGAGCCTTGGCGGAGGTATGCATTCTCAGATTCTCACCAAAATGTAATGGGTTCCTCTCTAGCCCAAGAAGCACCTCTAGTGAAAATTTCATCCAAATCCATCCAGTAGTTTTTGTGTAATCCTGCTGCACAAATGCAAACAAAGCCCTTGGTGGAGGTATGCACTCTCAGATCACCAAAATCTAATTATCTGTTCCCTACGCCATTACACACCTTTCTTGAAAATTTCATCAAAATCTGTTCATATCTTTTTGAGTTATGTTGGTAACAGACAAACCAACCAACCACCCAACACTACCAAAAACACTACCTCCTTCCTTGGTGGAAGTAATAAATTACAATTCTTGACATTGTGATTTACTAACATATGTTGTCACACTGAGGCTGCATTCTGATCCACAGTGTACTTCAACTGTATTCCCTACTTCCTGCCCCATTCTCAGGGAATATCAGTTAAATTAACTGGCCTTCACAAAATTTCTCCATTTGAAACACCCTGTAATCATCAGCTCCCTCCTCTGTGTGTTACTACAGTAACCATAGACATGTACTGATACTATGGTGGATAATTCATATTTCTTAAATAAAATATTAATACAAATATATTTTTATGACAGTCAGTTGACATAAACAATAACCAACATCAATTTAGCTTGTTAAGAACATTAGCAACAATAGTTTGCTTTACTTGTATTTGAGGTGCAATGGCTTATGGGTAATCTTGTCGACTTCCAGTGAAAGTGATGTACCGTTGTTTACTTCATCCCTGCTCAGTTCTCAGTTCCCTTTGAACTGAAGACCATTCGCTCCCTTCGGTTTAGAATCTCAGTTAATATGGCGGAATACCCAGTGCAGTCCACTTCGGAGTATACTACTGGGTGATCGGAACGCACCCTGAGACTATGACCTCACACTGCTGCCATACAGGAAACACTGATATATAATGAAAAAATGATTTTAAATCAAAGTCTGATTTAATTATATAAACATGAATCCAACATACGTATGACAGCCTAACAACTTAGCTTTCTCTGATGGAGGACTACAGAAGTTTTTAATTTTTATTTAACCAGGCAGGACAGATTAAGAACACATTCTTGTTTACAACTGTGGCCTGGGGGGGGGGGGGGGGGGGTAAGGGGTAAGGGACAACTCACATTTATACCTCCCCAGTTGATGCCAAGTCAAGATTCAAGATTCAAGATTAATCTTGACAATTAACCTAACCTGCATGTTTTTGGCCCCTGTGAGATGAAACTGGAGAAATCCTGGGGTAAGTCCATGCAGACACGGGGAGAACATGCAAACTCCACACAGAAAGATCACCACTGGTCAGGGGGTGGGATTAAACCCGAGATTCCATGGCCAGGGGTGAGCTGCTGTGCCGCCACAGTGCTGCCCACTGCGCCACCGTGCTGCCCATGAAGTAAACTGGTAACTGACAAAAGAATGAACAGTAACAGAATAAACAGCCTTACTAGTCCATCTCAGTAAAACCCAGCCACAGGGGGTGCACAAGCCAGTGTACTCCTAGTGCCGGTCCCAAGCCCGGGTAAATGGGGTTGTGTCAGGAAGGGCATCCGACGTAAAACCTTTGCCAAATCAAACATGCAGCTCATGACAAATGACACTTTCATACTGGATCGGTCAAGGCCCAGGTTAACAACGACCACCACCAGTGCTGTTAACTGACAGGGTGCCAGTGGAAATTGAGCTACTGTTGGTCGAAGATCGAGGAGGAGGAGAGGGTGAAGGCGTGTTAGGAGGGAGAAAGAGAAAAGGAAAAGTACAAGTGTGGAGGTGAGAGTAGGGATGTTAAATGTAGGGACTATGACTGGTAAAGGCAGAGAGCTGGCTGATATGACAGAGAGAAGAAAGGTAGATATACTGTGTGTTCAAGAAACCAGATGGAAGGGAAGCAAGGCTAGGAGCATTGGAGGTGGATTTAAACTGTTCTACCATGGAGTAGATAGGAAAAGAAATGGAGTAGGAGTAATCTTGAAGGAAGAGTATGTGAAGAGTGTTCAGGAGGTAAACAGGGAGTCAGACAGAATCATGAGTTTGAAGCTAGAAGTCAAAGGTGTGATGTTGAATGTTGTCAGGGCATATGCCCCACAAGGTGGATGTCAGGTAGAAGAGAAAGAGGAATTCTGGAGTAAGCTGGATGAAGTGGCAGAGAATGTTCCCAGGGGGAAGAGAGTGGTGATTGCAGCGAACTTTAATGGGCATGTAGGTGAAGGGAACAGAGGTGATGAGGAGGTTGTGAATAGGTATGGTCTTAAGGAGAGAAATGTGGAAGGACAGATGGTTGTGGATTTTGCGAAAAGGATGGAAATGGCTGTGGTGAGCACATACTGTACTTCAAGAAGAGAGAGGAACATAGGGTGACTTACAAGAGTGGAGGAAGGTGCACACAGGTGGACTACATCTTATGCAGAAGGAGAAATCTGAAAGAGATAGGAGACTGCAAGGTGGTGGCAGGGGAGCATGTAGTTAGACAACGTTGGATGGTAGTCTGTAGGATGACTTTGGAAAGAAAAGGAAAACAGTGAAGGCAGAGCCAAAGACTAAGTGGGGGAAGTTACAGAAGGAAGAAGGTCACACAGAGTTCAGGAAGGAGTTGATACAGGCTCTGCGTGGTAGGGAAGAATTACCAGATGACTGGGAAAGTACAGCAAAAGTATTGAGGGAAACGTGTAGAAAGGTATGTGGTGTATCCAGTGGACAGAGGAAGGAAGACAAGGAGACTTGGTGGTGGTTTGAGAAGGTACAGTGAACCAGCCAAAGGAAGAGGTTAGCAAAGAAAAAGTGGGATAGTCAGGGAGACGAAGAAAGTAGACAGGAGTATTTGGAATCTAGGCACATGGCAAAGAGAGAGGTGGCAAAGACAAAGGCATATAGGGAGTTGTATGAGAGGCTGAACACTAAAGGTGCGTTCACACCAAACGCGAACGGGCAAATTTTTTGCACGGCACAATTACATTACAACTCAATGTAAACATGCGTACAGACATGAATCCCCTTTCTGAGGAAAGAAAGGGGATTCATGTTGCCTTTAAAACTTCACCTGTCAGAAGTTTTAAAGTTGCCTTTAAAACTTCACCTGTCAGAAGTTTTAAAGGCAACTTCTGACAGGTGAAGTTCTGCAGCTGTGTTCAACCTGCTGTGGAAATTCCCAAAATAACTTCATGCTTATGTTCAGCTGAAGGGCTCCTGGTCCTCCTGAGTCTGCAGGTGAGTGAGTCAAATTTTCAAAATAGTTTACTCTGCAATGTTGATACCTTTACTCCGTTGACGACAGAATCTCAAAGCTATCAGCTAGCTAGCTAGCTAGCCTGGGACGCGAACACACGACTGCGCAAATTTGAGCATACTCACGTCTTTCCATTGACTTTGAATGGATTTGCGCCACCCATTCGTGTTTGGTGTGAACAAACCTTAAGGAAGGAGAAAAGGAGTTGTATCAACTGGCCAGACAGAGAGATCAAGGTGGAAAGGATGTACAGCAGGTTAGGTTGATTAAGGACAGAAATGGTAATGTACTAACAAATGACGAGTGTGTGTTGAGAAGGTGGAAGGAGTACTTTAAAGAGCTGATGAATAAAGAAAATGAGAGAGAAGAGGATGGATGAAGGAAAGATAGTCAACAAGGAAGTCCCGAGGATTAGCAAGGCAGAAGTGAGGGCAGCTTTGAAGAGGATGAAGAATGGAAAGGCGGTTGTTCCAGATGACATACCTATGGAGGTATGGAGATGTTTAGGAGAGATGGCAGTGGACTTTTTAGCCAGATTGTTTAACACAATCTTGGAGAGTGAGAGGATGCCTGAGGAGTGGAGAAGAAGTGTTTTGATACCAATTTTCAAGAACAAAGGTGATGCTCAGAGCTGTAGTAATTACAGAGGCATAAAGTTGATCAGCCACACTATGAAGATATGGGAAAGAGTTGTTGAAGCCAGGCTCATAGGAGAGATGACAATCAGTGAGCAGCAGTACAGTTTCATGCCAAGAAAGAGTACTACAGATGCAATGTTTGCTTTAAGGCTGTTGATGGAGAAGTATAGAGAAGGTCAGAAGGAGTTGCACTGTCTTTGTGGATCTAGAAAAAGCATATGACAGGGTGTCAAGAGAGGAAGAGTGGTACTATATGAGAAAGTCAGGAGTGGCAGAGAAGTATGTGAAAGTGGTGCAGGACATTCAATTCAATTCAATTTCAATTCAACTTTATTTATATAGCACCATTTCACAACAACAGTCATCTCATAGCACTTTCAACTGTAGGGGAACCCCCACAGCTGCAGAAAGACCCAAGCAATCAGGTGATCCCCTGTGAGCAAGTGCTTGGCGACGGTGGAGAGGAAAAACTCCCTTTTAACAAGAAGAAACCTCCAGCAGAACCAGGCTCAGGGAGGGGCAGTCATCTGCTGTGACTGGCTCGGGGGTGAGGGGATAGAGAAGATGAAAAGAACAGACATGCAGAGAGCAAACAGCACGATGGGGACTCAATCTATGGGAGAGAACAAACAGATGCTAACGACCAGCAAAAAAAAAAAATATTTCATTGAGAGTGAAGAAAGGAGTGAGGCCCAGTGCATTATTGGAGGTCCCCCGGCTGACTAAATTTATTAGCAGCATAACTAAGGGAGGGTTCAGAAACACATGATCCCTCCCTAATTGTAGGCTATATCAAAAAGGAAGGTTTTAACCCTATTCTTAAAAACAGAGATCGAGTCTGACTCCTGAATCCAGATTGGCAGCTGGTTCCACAGGAGAGGAGCTTGATACCTGAAGGCTCTGCCTCCCATTGTACTTTTGGAGATTCTAGATATTAAGATAAGATAAGCCTTTATTAGTCCCACAATGGGGAAATTGAAGGATTGCAACAGCACAGGGATAGCAACACTCAGAGCAACAATCAGAAGGCAAGAAAAAAACAAGAGCAGCTAGTATACATATGTACATATTAATATATATATATATATATATATATATATATATATATATATATACACACACAGCGCGGCACATATTACAAGTAATCCTGCATTTTGGGAGCGTGGTACTCTGTTAGGATAATACGGTAGTATCAGATCTTTTAAATAAAGAGGGGCCTGATTGTTTAGAGCTTTGTAAGTAAGAAGAAGGATTTTAAACTGTATAAACATGTATGAGGACAGTGAAATGGTGGTGAAGTGAACTGTAGGAGTGACGGATGGATTCAAAGTAGGGGTGGGATTATATCAGGAATTGGCTCTGAGCCCCTTCTTGTTTGCCATGGTGATGGACAGGCTAACAGATGAGGTCAGGCAGGAGTCTCCATGGACCATGATATTTGCAGACGACATTGTGATCTGTAGTGAGAGTAGGGAGCAGGTGGAAGAGAACCTGGAGAGGTGGAAGTATGCTCTGGAGAGAAGAGGAATTAAAGCCAGTAGAAGCAAGACGGAATACATGAGTGTGAATGAGAGGGAGGCAAGTGTAACGGCAAAGATGTAAGGAGTAGAGGTAGCGAAGGTAGATGAGTTTAAATACCTGGGGACAACCATCCAAAGCAATGGAAAATGCACAAGAGAGGTGAAGAAGAGCGTGCAGGCAGGGTGGAGTGGGTGGAGATGAGTGTCAGGGGTGATTTGTGACAGAAGGGTAGCAGCAAGAGTGAAAGGGAAGATTTACAAGATGGTAGTAAGACCTGCTATGATGTATGGTTTGGAGACAGTGGTGCTGACAAAAAGACAGGAGGTGGAGCTGGAGGTGGCAGAGTTGAAGATGCTAAGATTTTCACTGGGAGTGACAAGGAGGGACAAGATTAGAAATGAGTATATCAGAGGGACAGCTGACGAGCGATTTAGAAATGAAGTAAGAGAAGTGAGGCTGGGATGGTTTAGACATGTGCAGAGGAGGGATAGTGGATATACTGGACAAAGGATGTTAAAGATGGAACTGCCAGTCAGGAGGAAAAGAAGAAGACCACAGAGAAGATTCATGGACGTAATGAAGGAGGACATGGAGAGGGTTGATGTTACAGAGGAAGGTGCAAAGGATAGGGTGAGATGGAGACAGATGATCCGCTGTGGCGACCCCTAAAAGAAGCAGCCGAAAGAAGACTAGTCCATCTCAGTAAATTACAAAAATGTGAACAAGGTTTTTTACAATATAATTAAAAAAGAATCTTTTTGTTCAATATTCATTACCTGCACACTGAAACACTTTAAGCCTTTTTTTTTCATTTAATTTTGATGAACATGGTTATAGTTTGTACCGACCTTAACACCTTCATGACTATTCTTAGTAAACTAAATAACTGGCTTTATTGCAAAGTCTGCTGTAATTAATAAAGCTATGACAGACATCTGAGTTATAATAATAATAATAAAAAACACAGAATCCATCAATCCATCCATCTTCTACCACTTAATCCTTTTCAGGTCGCGGGGGGGCTGAAGCCTATCCCAGCATCTTTGGGTGAGAGGCAGGGTACACCCTGGACAGATCGCCAGTCCATCGTAGGGCCTAAACACAGAATCATTTACCAAAATTTAAAATGATTCTGCCTGGTTGACTCTTATTGTTGTCAATTTTCCTGACAGAAAACATTCAAAAAGTTAATCTGACTCAAGTTAATATGTCTCAAAATGCATTAACATCATGTGAGTGTGGTGATCCGCTCTGCATGCCTGCTGTCTTAATTGTCTCCACAGCTGCGCGCACACCTGCTCCACTCATTAGGCAGCCTTCTTAAGGAGCACTGTCTCCTTCACAGGTTTATTTTTCAAAACAAATCATAGTGCGAGCAACTCAAAACGCTTTTTTTTTTTTTTTTGGTGTTCTTTTTAACCCAGCTTCACTTTTTTGTCTGGCTGCTTTATTGTTTCACTTAGTGGCGGGACTTTCAAGATGCTTCAGAATATGGGAGAATCCCGATACTTAGGCCACAATATAACATTATCATGATCTTGCATTATAACATATTGTGATTTCCCACACCCCATCTTTATCATTTCCAACTGCAGACATACCAGATAGATCTGCAGAGTCACACCTTTGCTGTGTTGACCTCACCAGACAGTGGACACTTAATCCCACCTAGTGGATTAAAAAGTTGATTTGTTTTTTACTCTGATGCAGAAAAACATGAGTTTGTATAACATCTAGCTATAACTGCAAGAAATCTCTGTGTGTGTGTCTGTTCCTCAGATATCTCCCAAACCGTTGGCGAGACTGGCATCAGAGTGCTCAAGTGCTTTGCTGAGGTTATGAGGGTGTGTATCCCCGAGTATGGAGTTGCTCCATGAAAATATGGAATTTTTATCAATAAAAGTTTTAGCCATCGCTCCATTTCTTCCTGCCCTGGCTTCTAGATGTGTGGGTGGGGTTTCAGATCGACTCCATACTGATTGGGTAATACGGCATCATGACCAGTCACCAGAGCACTCCGTAAACAAAACAAGGAAGTGAAAAGTGACAAATTTGACCAGAAAAAGAGAATACTGACAATTTAATGCTTAAAAAAATTATACCATAATGTTGCCGTGACTGCATTAGCTCTAAAGGATAATTCGGCACATCGATGGCTGAAATGCAAAACCTTCTATCTGCAGGATTTTCTGATTTGTGGATTTCACTTTGGATGATGAGAACAAGGCTGCTCATATTTGTCTGCAAGACAGTCTCACCCTTTACTGTGACAGAAAATCATTCTCATGAAAAAAAATAGCATAGCATTCTGCAAGAAAACAAAAGTTTTTTTTTAGTTTTCTCAAAAAAGTGCATTTTTCAAACAGAAGGTTTTGCGTTTCGGTCATCGATATGTGGAGAACATGAGGTGTGTGGGTGTGCGGGGGTGTAGAAGAGCAGCCAGACCGGCTTATCACAGTCCTTCTCAGGGAGCCAAGCTCAGCCTGCCCGATTAAACGGACGGAGTCTCGACTGCTGCTTCACCCGTGTGCCACTGCTGGCCTTTGTGGCACTGCAGGTTCAACATGGCGCTCCTCCCGGTACACGGCTATTTAAAAATTGAAAGTTAATAATAATAATAATACCATCATGACTGTGGAGAGGAATGGCCAGATCAATTGCATATCATATGCAGACACATATGCATGTGAAACAGGGACTGGGCAACAGTTATGAGAGGATTTCCCAACTGACTATACTGTAGTCTTTCTGGCTGGGAGGTTGTCCTCTCGGAGCGTCTCACAGTCTGTGGGACTTCTTTTTCAGGTTCTTTTTCTTCCACAGGTTCATCACAGGTACTTTTATCAGGTAAGTTGGTTTCACTTTCAGTTCCATTCTCATTGTTCGATGGTTCCACATTTGTTTCAGTTTCCTCCAGGTTTCCATCATTCGGTAAGTTGTCACATCGAGGTGAAGTGACATTTTCTATTTGGTTGTCATTCTCAGGTGAGTGAGTTTCAGCAGGAATGTCTCCTTTAAAGAATGTCTTTGGATGGGGAATTTCATAAACCCGAGTGAGCTTTATGGGTGTTTGGATTGGTTCTTCTCCATACCAATAGACATCTTCATTTTCTGGTTCTGAATGCTCACATTCATCACTTTGTTCAAGTGATTGTCTTGTCTTAGGTTTGCGGACACGTTTTGGTTGGACAGGTTCTTCTTCAACAGGGGCAAGAAAACCACAGGGAAGCAAGAGGTCACGATGAACGGTGCGAACAGGACCATCTTCTGTCTCAGGTCTTATAGTGTAAACAGGCAAGTCACCTGCTTGGCTCACCACAATGTGAATTTCAGTTTCCCACCTGTCTGCTAGTTTGTGCTTGCCTCTGAGGCGGACTGCTCGTACCAAAACTCTGTCGCCTGGTTCTAGTTTTGAGGGTTTCACTTGTGGTGTAATCTAAGTATTACATATGTGGAGCCACTAGGGGGCGACACAGACCGGATGTTGTCAGGTGTACAGCATGACGGATAATAATATGGCGGAGTTCGTGTGTTAATGTTGTTCCAGCCAGTTAATAAAGGAGGCTCCGTGTTCACCCAAAGCAGCAGTCTTTATTTATAAAAGAACCCAACACAACATGGTGTCAGAAGTTGGTGCGCTTTGAGGTGAGAAAAGTCAGCTTTGCAACCGGCTAGCGGCTATGCCAGACGAAGTTCAAAGGGCTGCAGCTGCGCCAATTGATCCGGTAATGGCGGCGGCTACTCCAGCGGCAACCTTCACCATAAAACCACCGGAGCCCTTCGACTTTGCGAGACCCCAAGAGTGGGAAAAGTGGATAAGACGTTTTGAGCGTTTTAGACTGGCAAGTAACCTGAATAACTCATCTGAGGCAAACCAAGTAAATACGCTGGTTTATTGCATGGGAGATGAGGCTGACGACGTGCTAAGAGGGCTCGAGCTAACGAGCGTGCAGCGCCAGCAGTACGATGCCGTTAAAACAGCCTTTGATAGACATTTCGTTCCCAGAAAGAACGTGATTTATGAACGAGCAAAATTCAACAAGCGAGTGCAACAGCTGGCAGAACCAGTAGACTCGTTCATAACAGCACTCTATGCGCTGGCAGAAAACTGTGAGTACGGTGCACTTCATGATGACCTCTTGAGAGACAGGCTTGTAGTGACTAGAAAAGCGCTATATAAGTGCAGGTTAGTTAGTTAGTTAGTTAGTGGGTCTGAAAGATTCGTCGCTGTCAGAAAGAATGCAGCTTGACAAAGATCTTACCCTAGCTAAAGCTATAACAATGGCAAGACAATCTGAAGAAATAAAACGACAACAAACTGACCTAAGAGGTGAAACTAGCATTAACAGAACAGCCGTGGATGCGGTACACATCAGAAAAGCCAAGCCAAATAAGTTCATAATCAAGGAACATAAACAGATTAAGTCCTCAAGGCCTCAGCAGACAAAACAAGACAGTAAAGTTTGTTGCAAGTGTGGCAAAGCACCAGCACATGCAGCAGTACAGTGCCCAGCTAAAAACGCGGAATGCCATAACTGTAAAAAACGTGGACACTATAGTAGAGTCTGTAGGTCCAACCCAACTGTGAATGAGGTCGCTGACAATGCAGACAGACTTTTTCTGGGTGAAGTGGATCTAGGGGAGGATCCATGGATGGCAGACATAAACGTGAGAGGAAATAAAGTGACTTTTAAGTTAGATTCCGGAGCGGACGTCACAGCGGTTTCTGACCAAACATTTGAAATCTTCAAGAAGAAAGATGAACAGTTGGAAAAGGCACAAAAACCACTCTACGGACCGGGTGGAACTGCACTAACTGTGTTAGGGTCTATGACAGAGACTATTACATACGGTGACAAGAGCGCTACTGAGAAAATCTATATTGTCAAAAATCTGCGCATGGCACTACTGAGTAGAACAGCTTCCGTGAGACTGAAACTAATTGCCAGAATTGACACTATAGACCAAGAGACAGTGAGAAAAGCGTACCCCAAGTTATGCAGTGGACTTGGGCTTGTTCAAAAGCCATACACAATTAAACTGAAACCTGATGCTAAGCCCTTTTCGCTCAAGGTGCCAAGGCGTGTGCCACTGCCGCTCATGGCTAAAGTGAAAGAAGAGCTCGAGAGGATGGAAAAGTTGGGAGTCATCAGTCGCGTGGAGCAGCCAACAGATTGGTGCTGTGGTATGGTTGTAGCTCCCAAAAAGGACAAAGAAAAGGTGCGTATCTGTGTGGACATGACACCTTTAAACGAGTCAGTGTGTCGCGAAAGATACATCCTCCCGTCTGTGGACCAAACGCTAGGCATGCTCACAGGTGCTCAGTACTTTTCAAAGCTTGATGCAAATATGGGATTTTGGCAAATACCACTGTCTAAAGAGTCGGCCTTTCTCACCACATTCATTACGCCATTTGGCAGATACCACTTCAACCGTTTGCCATTTGGTATTTCCAGTGCTCCTGAACATTTCCAAAACATGATGGTAACAGAGATTACAGCGGGTCTCGACGGAGTCGTCTGTCACATGGACGATATCCTGGTCTGGGGATCCACGAAGGAGCAGCATGACGCAAGACTGCACGCTGTCTTGAAGCGCGCGGAGAAAGCCGGCGTTACGTTGAATATGTCAAAATGTGAGTTTGGCAAAAGAGAGGTCAAATTTCTTGGGTTTATTGTTTCAGCAGAAGGAATGAGGCCAGATCCAGACAAAACCCAAGCTGTTCAGGACATGAAAGAGCCAAGCAACGTGAGTGAGCTCAGGAGCTTTCTCGGAATGGTGAACCAGCTGGGGAAGTTCATTCCGAACCTTTCTGAAAAGGACAAACCATTGAGAGACTTGCTTTCAACAAAGAACATGTGGTACTGGGGGCATGAACAGCAAAATGCGTTTTGTAATCTCAAACAAGAACTGTCCTCTGCTCCTGTATTGCAGCTCTATGACCCAAACAAACCACAGAAAATATCTGCAGATGCCTCTTCGTACGGATTGGGGGCAGTCATGCTACAGAAGGAGAGAGACGTGTGGTCACCAGTTGCTTACGCTTCTCGATCATTGACACCTACAGAGCAGCGCTACGCACAGCTGGAAAAAGAAGCGCTGGCTCTCACGTGGGCCTGTGAAAGATTCAATGACTTTATCCTGGGTCTGCACTTTGAACTAGAAACTGATCATAAGCCACTAGTGAGTCTACTGGGAGGACAAGCTTTGGATGCGCTTCCACCGCGTATACAGAGATTTCGTATGCGCCTAATGAGGTACTCATACACTATAAAGCACATCCCTGGCAAAAGTCTAACCACTGCTGACACGCTCTCACGCTTACCGCTCACAAACAGTGTTACTCACACAGACACAGATCTTATGGAGGACACTAACATTTATGTTGACTCTGTGCTAGAGGGACTCCCTACAAGCAGCAAATATCTTGCAGATCTCCAAGAGCAACTGCAGTCCGACAGCGTCTGTTCACAAGTCATGAAATACTGCACAGAAGGCTGGCCGGATCGTAACCAGCTACAGGGAGCGGTGAAGCACTACTGGTCTGAGAGAGCCGTTTTGAGTGTGCATAACGGACTACTACTGAGAGGCACGAGGTTAGTCATCCCTGCTAACATGAGAAATGCAGTTTTGGACAAGATACATGAGGGCCACCAGGGGGTGGTTAAATGCAGAGAGCGCGCCCGTCAGGCTGTATGGTGGCCAGGTTTAAGCAACCAGATCAGTGAAGTTGTACTCAAATGTAGACAGTGCATACAGGAAAGAGTTAATGTGAGAGAGCCTTTAATGCCCACAGATTTACCAGAAAGGCCATGGCAGAAGTTGGGAGCTGATTTGTTCACGCTACAAGACAAAAACTACCTGTTATTAGTGGACTACTTCTCTAGGTATATAGAGATTGCCCAGCTCAGCCCAACTCGCTCTGCCAATGTCATTGTGCATTTAAAATCAATGTTTGCACGGCACGGAATACCGGAGATACTGATCACGGATAACGGCCCGCAGTTCGCAAGTCAGGAAATGGAAGACTTTGCAAAGGAGTACTGTTTTGAGCACGTGACCAGTAGTCCCAGGTACCCCCAAAGTAACGGTGAGGCAGAAAGAACTGTCAGAACAGTCAAAAATCTTATCAAGAAAGCCAGTGATCCATACAGAGCACTGTTAGCCTACAGAACCACAGCGTTGGCAAATGGCTACAGCCCAGCACAGCTTCTCATGGGGCGTAGGCTTCGTACCACCCTGCCAATGCTTCCAGAGGCCTTGCAGCCATGTGTGCCGAATCTGCAACAAATTCGTCACATGGAAAAGGAGAGACGGATGAGGCAAACAGAATGTTTCAACAAAAGACACAGAACGAGAGATTTGGATAAACTGTTACCCGGAAACTCTGTTTGGATTACAGATGCAAAAGCACAGGGCACAGTGACATCTGTCCACAAAACTCCACGGTCCTATGTCATTAGTGGACCACAAGGGACAATCAGGAGGAATCGCACTCATCTTGTGCCTATGTCGATACCAGAGACTGAGATGGAACCACAACGGACCCAGTCAAATGGAAAAGACACTCCTACAGAAACTGCTTCTGAGCCCAATGCACAGGAAACACCAGGTGTTGTTAGAACCAGGTCTGGTAGAGAAGTAATTAAACCAAAGAGACTGGATCTGTAGAGTTGCATGCTAATATTTGTGAAAACAGAGTTGAGTTCTGAAAATGCCTTCTTTAAATAGAAAATAAGAGGCCTTTGCATAATATGTTCTTACATGGCAACAGTGTTGAAAAAAGAAAAAAAAAGAAATGTTATAGATTTGTAAAAGGGGGTGATGTGTTAAATTTATGCTGTCATAGTTAGCTGACAAAAGGGAACGGAAATAAGAATGTATTTTGTGTTTTCAGCTAAAAGGGGTCAACTTGGCTTCAGTAAGGGGGATGTGGTGTAATCTAAGTATTACATATGTGGAGCCACTAGGGGGCGACACAGACCGGATGTTGTCAGGTGTACAGCATGACGGATAATAATATGGCGGAGTTCGTGTGTTAATGTTGTTCCAGCCAGTTAATAAAGGAGGCTCCGTGTTCACCCAAAGCAGCAGTCTTTATTTATAAAAGAACCCAACACAACATCACTCGCGTATCAAATCTTGTTTTGTTTCTTTCAGCCATTTTGTTAGCATTTTCTGTTGCTAGTTTGTAGCTTTCTTGTAGAGTTGTCTTCAGTTTTTCAATGTACTGGGAATGTGACTTGAAACTTTTGTTGTGAAACGGGAGCCCAAATGCAAGGTCGATGGACATTCTTGGCTGACAACCGAACATTAACTCATACGGGGCAAAACCAGTAGTGTCATTTTTTGTACAATTGTACGCATGTACAAGTGGTTTCACATAGTTGTGCCAGTGAGTTTTGTTCTTTTCCTCCAGAGTACCCAGCATGCTCAATAACGTTCTATTGAAACGTTCTACCGGGTTACCTCTGGGATGATAGGGTGTCGTCCGGATTTTGCGAATGCCCATGATTTTGCAAAGTTCTTTTATAATATGGGACTCAAAATCGGGACCCTGATCACTATGTAACCGTTCGGGTATCCCGTAGTGGACTATAAAGTTGTCCCAAAGTGCCTTTGCAACGGTCTGAGCTTTCTGATTGCTGGTAGGGATGGCTATAGCGTATTTCGTGAAATGATCAGTTAGCACAAGCACATCCTTCGTGTTACTTTGATTGGGCTCAATGGACAGGAAATCCATACAGACGAGTTCAAGCGGTCGGGTGGACTTGATATTGACAAGCGGAGCAGCTCGTTCTGGAGCTGCTTTACGTCTTACGCAGCGATTACATGTCTTGATCTTCTTTTCAATATCCGCCGCCATGCGAGGCCAATAGAACCTTGTTCTGGCGAGATCCAAAGTATGCTCTGTGCCTAAATGGCCCATGTCACAGTGGAGGCTTTGAAAGACTGAATCGCAGAGCTGTTCAGGTAAGACGAGCTGGTAAGTAACATTTCCTCCGTCTTGACGAGTGCGGTAGAGGATGTTATTGCACATTTCAAGTCGACTGAGCTCTCGGAGTAACAAGTTGATGTCAGGAAGTTCAGTTCGTACAGTTGGTGGAACTTTTAGCCCAGTTTCAATTTGTGCAATCACTTCTCTTAAACAGGGGTCAGTTCTTTGTTCGTTTTTGATCTGTTCAGGAGTCATGTGGGGTACAACTGGAAGACCACCACAGCCATCTTCATCAGCGTAGCCATCTGGAATGGCGGCTACAGAGAGGGCTAATGAGTGAACCAAAGGGAAGGTGTTGTCTGGAGAGCTACAGACAAGGTGTTTTTCACATATAGCAGACACTACCTCGGAACTTAAACTGTTCTCAGAAAGAGACAAGTGAGTTTGAGTGAACTGCTGTATGCGGTCAAGCTCCTTTTGGGACACTGCGTTATCAAGTAACTCGCCATGTGGCCGTCTAGAGAGGCCATCTGCATCTGAGTTAAGCTTGCCTGCTCTGTATTGGAGCTTAAAGTTAAACATCGAAAGAGCAGCTAGCCACCTATAACTCATGGCATCCATCTTAGCAGTAGTTAAGATGTACGTCAGGGGGTTACTGTCTGTCACGACAGTAAAGTGATTGCCATATAAATAGTCTGCAAACTTCTCCGTTACTGCCCACTTTAGAGCGGCAGGGTAACGGGACTCACTTCTAGACAACGCCCGGCTTGCATAAGCTATGACCCTAGTCTGGCCCTCCTGCTCTTGATAGAGGGCGGCGCCAAGCCCTGTAGTGCTGGCGTCAGTATGGAGGGTATATGGCAACTGAGGGTCAGCGAAACCCAGGACAGGCGCAGTACTGAGCTTTTCAATGATGGTTTTGAATGCAAGATCACAGGAAGAAGTCCATCGCTCGCCAAACGGTGTCTTTGGGTCGTGGTACTGGGCAGGCTTAGCTTTGGTCTTTGTGCTTTTTCGCAAAGGAGGGTAGCCTGATGTTAAGTCAGTGAGGGGCTTAATGATGCTGGAATAGTTCTTAATGAACCGCCTATAGTACCCTGAAAAGCCTAAGAATGAGCGGAGCTGTTTGAGATCAAGGGGCACAGGCCAGGTACTTAGGGCTTTCACTTTTTTGGGGTCGGTCTCAACTCCTTTACTGGACACAATGTGACTGAGGTATCTGACAGAAGTTTGAAAAAATCTGCATTTCTCAGGGAAGAGTTTAAGCCCGTACTCTTTTAGGCGATTAAGAACTTTCATTAAGCGAGCCTCATGTTCTTCGGGTGTCTTGGAGAATACAATGATGTCATCGAGGGACACAATCACCTCATGCAGATTCATGTCGCCCATGCATTTCTCCATGAGGCGCTGGAACGTGCTGGGGGCGTTTGTAATGCCTTGGGGCATTCTATTGAATTCCCAAAAGCCCAATGGACATATGAATGCCGTCTTTGGTTTGTCCAGCTCTTCTACCTCAATTTGGTAGTACCCCGACTTTAAGTCGAGGACGGAGAACCACTGCGAACTGGTCAAGGTGGAAAACGTTTCCTCCAAGTTGGGGAGGGCGTAAGCATCTTTTACAGTCTGCATGTTAAGCTTCCTGTAATCAATACAAAGATGGACATCGCCATTCTTCTTTCGCACCACTACAATAGGCGAAGAAAATGGGGAAGTAGACTCTCTTATCATGCCTGCTTGTTGGAGTTCTTTGAGATGCTTACGGACCGCTTCCAGGTCATTTGGATGTATGGGACGTGCTCTGTGTTTGAACGGTGTTTCATCTGATAATTTGATTGTGTGTTTCACTTAATCTGTTTTGCCAAAGTCAAGATCGTTTTGTGCAAATACTTCGGGCATTTGACTGAGTTTTTCTGTTAGGTGCTCTTTCCATTCAGCGCTAATGGGGGAAGAGTCAAAGTTGAACTTCAGAGTGGACTTTGGTTCAGTTTTGGGCTTTGTAACTTTCACGGAGTGTTCTTGCGATAGGACTCGTTGATATGCACAGATTTCTCCAATGACACACTTCTGAGGGATTGTCACGTCATGTTCTCATGAACAATATATATATATATATATATATATATATATATATATATATATATATATATATATATATATATATATATATACTGTATATGTGTGTATATATACACTACCGTTCAAAAGTTTGGGGTCACTTAGAAATGTCCTTATGTTTGAAAGAAAAGCACTTTTTTTCAATGAAGATAACTTTAAACTAATCAGAAATACACTCTATACATTGCTAATGTGGTAAATGACTATTCTAGCTGCAAATGTCTGGTTTTTGGTGCAATATCTACATAGGTGTATAGAGGCCCATTTCCAGCAACTATCACTCCAGTGTTCTAATGGTACAATGTGTTTGCTCATTGCGTCAGAAGGCTAATGGATGATTAGAAAACCCTTGTGCAATCATGTTAGGTCTGCAATGCTGTAATTGCTGCAAATGGAGGATTCTTTGACAAAAGCAAAGTTTGAAGGAAAAAATTATTATTTCAAATACAAATCATTATTTCTAACCTTGTCAATGTCTTGACTATATTTTCTATTCATTTTACAACTCATGGTGGTAAATAAAAGTGTGACTTTTCATGGAAAACACAAAATTGTCTGAGGTGACCCCAAACTTTTGAACGGTAGTGTGTGTGTGTATGTATTTATATATATATATATATATATATATATATATATATATATATATATATATATATACAGTATATATATATATATATATATATATATATATATATATATATATATATATATATATATATAAAATCTATCAACTAAAAAGCATATTATAAACCCATCTAAAGTTACAGCTGTCCTCACTACCAACTTTTGGGGCTGCAAATATTCTGTCCAATCTTTTTTCTCCCTTAATAAACTTCACCAGTGTTTTATGTAGCACTGTGACGTTTCTAATGTCACTTTTTTGTGTGTGCAACTTTTTTGTCATAGTTTTACAGATTTTCTTGTAAATCAGACATTTTTTTTCTTGTAAATTTGCCTACTTTTTGTATAAAAATGCAGTATTTCCCCCATGTTGTTTTCCGCCTAAATTCAGTTTCTCAAAAAAGTAGCATTTTTCTCAAATTTGCATTTTTTTCATGGAAAATAAGCCTTTTACCTTACATATTTGCAGAATCATTTAAATTTCTGAATTTAAAAAAAAATTGACTATCATCAAGTTCCTACTTTCTTCTTGTGAATTTACACTATTTTCTCCTAAAATTGCAAGCTTTTTTTTTCTGGTAAATTTGGTAAAGGTAAATTTGTTATTTACCTTTTTTTGGGGAGGGGGGGATACCTGAATCCTAAATTTGAAAACTGAATGTCATTGTAAAAAATTAAATGTCTAGATAATGAATCCAGAGTAAGTTTTCAAAACCAGGATGATTTCGTCACAAATCTACCCCCAGATTTGCTATTATTTCATGAATGAAACGGCACACCTAAGGTATGGTGTGCTGTGTTCATAATGTCTCTGCTGGCAAGATAACTGTTACTTTTGTCATAGTCGTTCATTCATCTTCTTCCGCTTAATCCTTTTCAGGTCGCGGGGGGGCTGGAGCCTATCCCAGCATCTTTGGGCAAGAGGCAGGGTACACCCTGGACAGATCGCCAGTCCATCGCAGGGCCAACACAGAGAGACAGACAACCATTCACTCTCACAGTCATACCTAAGGACAATTTAGAATCCCCAGTTTTGATGTCAATTAACCTAACTTGCATGTTTTTGGCATGTTGGAGGAAACCGGAGAAATCCCGGAGTAAACCCACGCAGACACGGGGAGAAACATGCAAACTCCACACAGATCACTGTTGGTCGGGGTCTAGCTGATTAAATCCCAGTAGTGTCCTTAGTTAATGTGCTTGGTAAGAAATAGCCACATGGTGGCAAGTAGTGACATCATAATTTAATGAAAAAGCATTAGTCCTGTCAGAATAAATGTGTTAATCACCACAACTGATTAATAACAAAATAAAATGAGTTAAGAATAATGGTGATTAAGCCTCATTCAGCAGCTAGATTAACCTCAGTTAATACTGACTGCACTGTTAAGACACTATTAAGAAGGAAGAAGGGCAAAAATCTAGCATGAATTACATCCTCCAAAATTGTCCATGAAGTACCTCTTTTAAATCATTTGAACATTAACTGAACCTTTTTCTATCAGGAGCAAGAATGGAGAACTTATAATGTTGTGAACAACACCAAGTACGTGGCGGTAATGCACCTGTCAGCTGGTTGCCAACCGCCAATCAAATCTAAAAGAAGAAGAAGAAGGAGCAAAAATGTGGCAGCAGCAGGGTGAATCAAGAATGAGAGGAGGTAAAGGTAACCAGAGAGGCACAAGAGGCACACATAACCAGGTAACAATAGTCAAAACTTGATTTCTGCTAGTGCTGAAATACTTACATAATGGGTATTAAGTAGGCTTGCTGCTTCATAGTGCATAGACTATTACAAGGCTGAATATAGATTTGGTAAATTAGGGAAATAACTTTTACAGCTGTTACTAATATGGGAATGCCTAAATAAAGGGGTAAATTAGCCTTGTCCTTTTAGCAAAGTTAATGATTTTGCGCTCTTCCTCCACACTAGGATACATGCTGTATACTGTCATTTGTTTTGCTTAAAAAGCCATTTTCCTTTAAAAATGAAAAAGAGGACATTGGAGACAACTGCCTGTACTGATGACCTGACAGTCCTATAATAAAAAGATTTTTTTAATCCTTATATGGGCAGAGATCTCAAGCCCCCCAATGTTTGAAACAAAGTTATGCCCTTGGATGGGTGTCATGTTTACTATGAAACGGAAGCCGTCCGTGTGATACCACTCATGAAAGTGTCTAAACAGCTTGGTGAAATACTGTTTACCCTGAACCCATCAGCAACACCTGTACCACATAAGCTACTAGATTATAACTATGGTCAAATTGGCAGCAGCATTCACCCTCTTACACTTACACACCCTTTGAGTTTTTGCGTTTTTCACATAATTACGTCCACCAAGAAGGTATTGTGGGTGGTTTGTTTTTTAGTAGGATTATGTAAAAACTACTACATGGATTTTGATGAAATTTTCACCAGAGGTGGCCCTTGTGACAAGGATAAACCCAATAGATTTTGGAGGTGATCAGAGAGTGCATACCTCCACCAAGGTCCTTTTTTTGTGTACATCGGGATTACACAAAAACTACTGGACTAATTTTGATTAAATTTTCACCAGAGCTGGCTCCTGGGCTACAGATGAACCCATTAGATTCTGGAGAGGATCCAAGATTGCATACCTCTGCCAAGGTAGATGGAGGTATGGAGGGACAGACAGAGGGATGGAGGGATGAATGGATGGAGCCTTGGCAGAGGTATGGGCTCTCTGAGTGCCCTGTAGTTAAGGCAAGGCAAGTTTATTTGTATGGCACATTTCATGTACAAGACAGTTCAAAGTGCTTTACATAAAACATTACAGCAAGTTGCAAAAGGACTACATAAGAATTTAAAAGCAAACTAAAAATAAAACAAGATAAAATAGAATAAATAAAAGTGCAAGAAATGAAAGTTACAGTGTATTGTGGGAGATTATCAATTGTTCTACTGAAAGGCCACAGCAAATAGGAAAGTTTTTAACTTCGATTTGAAGCAGCTGAGAGTTTCAGCAGCCCTGATGCTTTCTGGGAGTTTGTTCCACACGTGAGGAACATAAAAACTGAACGCTGCCTCATCATGTTTGGTTCTCACTCTGGGCACAGATAGTAGGCCTGATCCTGACGACCTGAGGGCTCTGGGTGGTTCATAATGGACCAGAAGATCTGAAATGTATTTTGGCTCTAAACCACTGAGAGCTTTATAAACCAACAGCAGTATTTTGAAATCTCCTTTCTCCTTTCTCCCTCCCTTCCCCATAAATGGCGACCGCATGGAAAACGCCCCCGCCTTCAGGTTCCTGGGCACTCACATCTCCTCTGACCTCTGCTGGATTGTCAACACCAAGGCCCTGGTGAAGAAAGCCCAGCAGCGGCTGCACTTCCTCAGTATTTTGAGGAAAAACAACCTGGACCAGAAGCTGCTGCTGGCCTTCTATCACTGCTCAGTGGAGATCGTGCTCACCTACTGTCTGGGTGTGTGGTACGCCACATCCACGGCCAAGGACAGGAAAGCTGTGCAGAGGGTCATCAACAGCACCCAAAAAATTACTGGCAGCCCTCTGTCCTCCCTGGAGGACATCTCCAGATCCTCCTGTCACAGAAGGATCAAGGCCATCACAGGAGACCCCTCACATCCCTCCCATCACCTGTTTGACCTGCTTGCCTCTGTATGATGGTTCAGATCGATCAGGTCCCACACCTCCAGACTGACAAACTGTTTCTTCCCCTGGGCCATCCGAACTGCAAACAGTCAGAGGCCCCACCCCCCTCCCTCTGAACGTTCATATGCTCAAAACCAAGGACCTTTTTAATTATCACAATAACTCAACCTGTCTTTACACTCCGCACTTTCATGTTCATTGACCCATCCGTGAAACCACTACTGTGTATATTTTTCCATAATCCTTGGGCCATTTTACTCAATTGTGTGTTCAATTGTGTGTCTGCACTTTGCACCCTAATGTACATAGTTCCACCCACATAGCCACTACCAGACCTGTGTATATTTCCATAATCCTGGGTCATTTTTATTTTAATTTTAATTTAATTTTTATTTCAGTCGTGTGTGTTCGGTAACCGTGTTTTATCTAATCCTTCTCTCCTACTTTATTGCGCAGTAGCCTGGTAGAGCACCCACAATTTTGTTGTACTGTACTACTGTACAACGACAATAAAGTCTATTCTATTCTATTCACCCCTTTTCCTCAAGCTTAAATATACAGCCTCTGTGCCCTTTATCTGCTAATCTGGGAAGGGGGAGGGGGTCAACAGACTGCTACATTTTGCCCATTCACTACCCATGCAGGCCTGTGTGTGTATTTGTATAAACTCTTCTTGTATTTGCTTTCGGGTCTTTAGAGAAAAGGTTGCAATCGCACATCAACACGCTAAGAAATATGAGTCCTCCCAGTGAAGAGTGAGTGTTTGCTTCTATGAACGTGTCCGGGAAGGGCGGGGGGGGGGGGGGTGGCAGTGTTTTCCTTAAGGGTCATGTCCTACCAGGTCTTAATAGAGAGACATTGGATATGTGGACAGAACCTTGATGTGTATATGTGTTATAGCTGATGTCTGCAGGGAGAGAAATGGATGTTTCCGTGTCAGCTTCCACTGACCGCTGGTTGCTGTAGCACACGGGCCAAAACCAGCAGTCCCTAAGTGAGTTTGTGTATCTGACAAACTCTACAACCACTGTTAGTCCCCAGAAATTGACCACGGTTACAGTTTCAAGGTTAATTTGGCTGCTATTTACTTTCCAGTATTTTGGTTTTAATTCCTAATTTAGAAAGGAGACACATAGTTCGGTTAAACCTCCCTCCCAAGAATATTTACTTTTGCTTAATCTTTCTTTAAATATCATTGTGGTTTGCATTTCTGACCAAAACTGTTTAACCAAAAATTTTAACCGCACTGCATGCTGTGTAAGTGATCAGAAATACCACAAGATAAACTTATCCTTTACACGGACTTCTATTTGACTAATTTTAACTTGACACAGTCCAAGAAGGTGAATCTGAACGTTGGAAAAAAAAAATTGGATCACAGGATTGGTGTACTGCATGCATACTTTCAATCATATTTGGTGGATTTTTGACGGAGTTTTATATTTCACACTTCACAGAAACAGTTTGTCTTACCACTAGAAATGTAAGAGAATAGGCAATCAAATTTTATTCTCATTTATAATATTTTTAAAGACTAAAAACATGGCATCCTCATGTTATCCCTGAATGCTCAAGGTCAATTATTGCTGTTCGTTATGCAGCAAAATTGAAGTTTGGAACAAAGTTGCAGTCGGTGCAGAGCACTTTCCTTCCTCATCAGGGGGTCTCTCCATAGGTTCACTTTCAGTAGTCTCTTTTGTGGAGGTCTGCTTCGCTTAATATCACCCCTACCTGCACCTGCAAGCCTCCTGTGGTGTAGGATGGGGGCACATCAATTGATCATACAAGATGATCAAAAACAACCCCCCGTCTGTGCCTACCTCCAGACTGGACAGCCATTTGACCCCCACTAGCTGAGTTTATTTATTTTGAATCTAACTAACCAATACTATTTTTTTTAACTTGGCTTTAATTGCCTTCACACTTTAATTTTAGAATTTTTAAAAACATTGATCTGATGCATGATCTTTCTTTTTTTTTTCCACAATATCTTTATTGAACCTTTTTTTTTTTTTTAACAAACATGATACAAACAATCAAACACTAACTCTAAAGTACTACAAAAAAAAAAAAAATGCACTAAAAACACCAACAACCACCAACAAAATCAAGTCTTCAACAATGCTCCTCTGTTTAGTCTAGACAATCCAATACATAAGTATACATATTATGTTCACCAGTTTGGAATTTACAAGGTCCACACACATCATTCACCTTCTTCTTCAAGAGTTATGTTTAAATTTTTTACATAATCAATAAAAGGTCTCCATATATTCTCAAACACAATTTCCTTTGATTTCAGTATATATGTTATTCTTTCTAATGGAAGGTTTGTTAACATCTGTCTTAACCACTGAGTCACATCTGGTCTATGAGTCTTTTTCCATAATAGTGCAATACATTTTTTGGCATTAAGCAAACTGAGGTCTATGAATGTTCTTTCACTTTTATTAAAATTATGCTTTTCTGGGTACAGACCCAACAAAAACAGTTTAGGATTCAGTATGATTTGTTTTGAGATTATTTTTTCAATTGTTACCCTCACCTCTTCCCAAAACATTCTTATTAATCTACATTCCCATAAACAATGAAATAGGGTTCCTTTACTTTCCATGCATTTTGTGCATGTATCTGGTATATTTTTGTTATATCTATTTAACTCCTCCGGTGTAACATACATCCGCATTAACCATTTGAAATGTATCAATTTAAGGCGTGCATTTATTGATTTGGTTTGAGCTTCTGTACAAGCCAATTCCCATTGTTCCTCCGAAATTTCAATTTGCAGATCTTCTTTCCAGTAGTTTAATCTTTTCAGTGAATTTTCACTTGAAGATAGTGTCAATGAGTTATAAAACTCTGAAATAATACCCTTTCTTTTACTATCTTTCATCATCATTTTTTCCAAGGATGAATAAATAGGTCGAGTGAGAGCTTTATTTTGATTTGATCGAATAAAGTTTCTAAGTTGAAGATATTTAAAAAAATGTGTTCTATTGAGATTAAATTTGATCCTCAGCTCTTCAAAAGACATTATGTTGTCTGCACATGGCAAATATAAATCCTGAATCTTTTGTATCCCTTTTAAATTCCATACTTTAAATACAGCGTCCGCTCTCCCTGGTTTAAAATATTGATTACCCCATATTGGACTAAATTGTGACAATAACTGTGGTTCTTTTAAATAGTTTTTAGCTTCACACCATATTTTGATCATATGCTTTACAAATGGATTTTTAACTTGTTTTTGTAATTTTTTTGCCGAATCTGAGTATATGAATATGGGAAGAGGTAAAGGTAAATTGTATGATTCCATTTCAGTCCAGTGAGGGAGATCATTTGATGAAAAATAATATGTCATAGACCTCAGTTGTGCCGACCAATAATACAACATAAAATTTGGACATTTCAGACCTCCACGATCAAATGGTAAATATAATAAAGACAGACGTAATCTAGCCCTCCTGTTGTTCCATATAAATTCCACTAACTTTTTTTTTATTCTTGAGAATAGATCTAAAGGTGGTGATAAGGGAATGTATTGAAATAAATAAAGTATTTTAGGTAAAATATTACTTTTAAGTATATTGATTCTCCCGATCATCGACATTGGTAGTGACATCCATCTCTGAGTTAACTCATTGATATCTGACATTAAGGCTTCATAGTTGACGCTGGCGACTGATTCTAGCTTAGGCATAATTTGGATTCCTAAATATTTAAACTGATTTACAACATTGAATTGATTTGCCTCAGGGGCTGGGTAATTTCTCTGGGTCTCATTTAGCATTAATATTGAAGATTTAGTTTTATTTATTTTATATCCTGATATTTCCCCAAAATTCTTTATTAAATTCAACAAGGTTGGAATTGATTTTTTTAGATTCGACATAAACAAAATTATATCATCGGCGTACAGGGAGATTTTATGTTCTGTTGGTCCAACTTTAATTCCATATATTTGTGAATGTAAACGTATCGCTATCGCTAAAGGTTCAATTGCCATAGTAAACAGTAAAGGTGAAAGTGGACAGCCTTGTCGACATCCTCTATTGATTTTTATTGGTTTTGAAATATTGTTATTTGTTAGGATTTCTGCTGCAGCATTATTGTATATTATTTGAACCCATTTTATGAAATTATTTCCAAGTCCAAACCTTTGTAGGACTTCAAAAAGAAAGGGCCATTCAACTCTATCAAAGGCCTTTTCGGCGTCCAGTGATAGGAGAGCTGTATCCGGTGCTTCTTTATTAAAATAAATAATATTAAATAGTCTTCTTACATTATGGAAGCCTTGTCTACCCTTTATAAAGCCATTCTGATCTCGATTAATAATATTTGGTAAAATTTCTTGTATTCGTCTTGCTAAAATTTTACAGATTATCTTAAGGTCGGCGTTTAATAGGCTTATTGGTCTCATATTTTCACATTTATTAGAGGGCTTACCTGGTTTTGGCAGCAGTATAATTAAGGCATTATTTATGTATGATGGTAGATTATTATTTTGAAATGCTTCTAAAACCATTTCCAAAAAAGGTTTTATTAATTTATTCTTAAATTTTTTATAAAGGTCAACTGGAAGACCATCTGGTCCTGCACTTTTTCCTGATTTCATATTATCAATGGCTAGCCCAACTTCTTCTTGACTAATTTTAGACTCCAATATCTCCCTGTTTTCATTTGGTATACACGGTATAGATAGTTCGTTCAAAAACCCATTTAGTTTTGTTAAATCAGGTTCATTTTTGGTATCATATAATTTTTCATAGTAATCTCTAAAGGCTCTATTAATTTCTAAAGGATCTATAACTACCTGTCCGTTACTTATAATACTGGTAATTGGTGTTTTAATTTCCAATTGTTTAATCTGCCATGCTAATAATTTTCCTGATTTTTCACCTTGTTCATAAAAAGATTGTTTCAATCTTAGAAGACTCGAGGCAGCTCTATTCGCTGATTTTTTGTCGTATTCAGCTCTCAAAATCAGTAATTCATTCTCCAACCTTGGGTCACTTCCTGCATACACTTTTTCCTGAAGACTTTTTATTTTATGTTCCAATTTAGCTCTCTCCTCTCGAGTCTTCTTAGATTTTGATCCTGTATAACTAATAATATGTCCCCTAATAAAAGCTTTGAAAGCCTCCCACTTTACACATGCTGATGTTTGTGTAGTATTGATGTCAAAGAACTCGTCTATCTGTTTTTCTATATACTTGACAAATTCCTCATCCTGAAGCCATTTATGCTGAAATTGCCATCTACCTGATTCCTTTGTCAATTTTTTATCTACATATATTAGACAACAGGGTGCATGATCAGAGATCACGATGTTATCATAAAAGCAGTTTTGAATCTTGGACCTTAATTTTGTGGAAATCAAAAAATAATCAATACGTGAGAATGTCTTGTAGGTACTGGAATAACAAGAATAGGCTTTAACTTGTGGTTTCATTTCTCTCCATATATCTAACAATCTCAATTCTTTCATAAAATGATTAATAGTCATCCTACATCCAATGTGCGTACAATCCAGTCCTGTTGATCTATCCACACCTGGATTCAATGTACAATTAAAATCCCCTGCTATTATATGTTGCCCTGTAAGTGATGATAAGATGAGAAATAAATTAGCAAAGAACTTCTGATCATCTATATTGGGACCATATAAGTTCACAAGATTTATATTTTCTAATAGCAAAGAACCTTGAATGATTACATATCTTCCAAATTTGTCTCCAATTACATTTTTTCACTTGAAAAGGAACTGATTTATGTATGAGAGTCATAACTCCCCTGGCTCGGGATGAAAATGAAGAGGTGAATACACTTCCCTGCCATCTACTCCTAATTCTTTTAACATCCTCCTCTATCAGATGAGTTTCTTGTAAAAACACAATTCTTGAACCCATGTCCTTTATTTTATTCATAACTTGTTTAAGTTTTTTAAAATTTTGTAGACCTCTGCAATTCCATGAAGTTAAATTAAGATTAACACTTTGGTCCATGATCAATAGAGAGTTTGGGATTACCTTGCAGTGTAAACATGCTCATACAGAGAAGCAAAAACATGAGTGGTTGAACATTCATCCTACAAACTACACACAAACAAATTTCCCCTTCCCACACTTGTGGCAAACCCCCCAAAATCAAAAGAAAAATTCTGTCTCCCGATATAGCCATCGACCGTTCCACACCCACGGGGAACAGCCTAAGCCACTCCTTCTTCATCCTCCCAATCACCCTAACTCTACTGCTTTTAATGACGTAACATTAACTCTCCTCTGAAGTTTTCCAACTTAACTCCAAAATTTTTAACAACTTTGTACATCATAGTTTTTTTTTTTTTGTTTTGTTTTTTTAATATATAATACAATCTATATTTTGTAAACTTACTATTTACTTCAAGTCAGTCAGATGCCTGTGCAAATGCTTAATTATTCTACCTTATATTTTGTTCATGCTTAGCTCCCACCAGTCTCTTCTTCTTCTTTGATCTTCTTGATGAACTCCTGCGCCTCCTCTGGGGTCTTGAAGATGTGGGTTCTGCCCTCATACGTGGTCAGCAGTCTCGCAGGATAGATTACACCATGACGAATCCCAAGGTTGCGCAGCTCCTTACGTACGGGATCAAACTGCTTCCTCAATTGCTGGATTCCTGTGGCCAAATCTGGGTAGAACCGCACCTGCTGGTCCTGGTGTTTAATCTCTCCTTTTTTAGCTCGTGCAGCGTTGAAGATCTTCATCCTGTCTCTGTTGCTAAGAAACTTCATAATTAAGGTCCTCGGCGGTCCCTTATCTCTCCGTGGGCCAATACGATGTGCTTTTTCCAGAACCACTGCTGATTGCAACTCCTCGCTGCCCAGCACCTCCGGAATCCACTTTTCCAGAAAGGAACATACGTCCCGACCTTCTGATTCCTCTGGAAGACCCACCAGCCTCAAATTATTCTGTCTCGACCGAGATTCCAAATCCAAAATATTATCTTCCAGAGATTTATTTTTTTTTTCCAAAGTGCGCACCTTTAATTGAAGACGGGTGACGTCATCTTCAGCACTAGCGAGACGGAGCTCCATCTGCGCCGTTCGTTCTACACAGTCACCCAATTCCTTTCTTATTCCTTCCAACGCTGTCATAATCCCATCAAATCTAGAGGAAAAGTCCGCTCTCATTGAACTCATGGCAGCCATCAGCGCATCTGCGCCATTCCCCGCAGATATCGCAGCGTTGCCAGCCTCCTCCGCCATATATGGAGTTTTGTTTACTGCGTCACAGACCTGAAAGTCCGTTAATTTGGACTGTTTCGGCGGCTCGCTTTTTCCTTTTCCTGGTTTTCCAGCCTTAGGCTTCGCCGACATATCTTCGCCCAAATGCTGGGATACGTTCTGTCCCAAATGAGAGAGTTATTTGCCGATTTTTTTTTTTCCAGGAGCAGAGCAGAGCGAGACACGTCCGTCCTACGTGGCAGCCATAACCGGACCACTGATGCATGATCTTTCTAGAATTAATTTGAATCTTAACGTTTATTAACTGTAATATCTGGTCTGACCAAAATAGCTGTGATTAGGCTTTTACTATGATGGAAAAGTCCTTTATAGTAGTGCATTAGCCTTTGAAATCCAAGTATTGAGGTCAAAATGATATGTTGTCTGTTTTAACTGTGTTCCTGTAAAACATATCTCTGTGGTGTTTTATGTCCAAATTCAGGCATATTCCATTGTTCTGGGTCAGTGTTGACTTTCTTTTAGCTAACAAGAGAGTTAATGCAGAAATAAAACAATGTAGTACACCGTAATTTGTACACAGAACACCAAAACAATATATTTTGCTGGAAGCAGTAAACGCAAAAGTTATGCCAAAGTTGCGCCATTTTAATTTCATTACTCAGATTTTAAAAGGCTCCCAAAATGTTCCCTTTGACCTGAGATCTCTGGTCCATTGAATAAATGCCTGTTTGTATAAAGGAACATATTTTAACTTTTTTAAATATACAAGGACAATTGTCTTTAGATATTTTTAAGAACAACTGTAAAATGTTCAAAATCCTTCACTGTGGTGTTCATCACTTGAAATTTAATACACCACTCTTCAGTGGGGTTCAAATCTACAATTTTCTAAGCCTGTCTACTTTAACAGGAACAGAATAAACACCATGAGTCCTTCAGCAGTTGGTCGGCCTGTCAGCACAATGACCCCCTGCTAAAACACACACTGTCATTATAAGTCCATCAGCCCAAGAACACTCTGGAACAATGAAACCACATTGATGTGGGGTCCTTTTGTATGCAGAAAGCATATTATTGTGGGTAATGGAATAACATTTTTTGAATCTGGAAGGCTAAAAACAGACAAGCTCCCCCTCTGCTTTTCCCCGTCTCATCTCAACCCCACATTCCAAAAATGCCAATCTTTCAAACCATTTAAAAAATATTTATGTAGATTTTGTTAAGGCATGCCACAACATTATAGGCATTGTCATTGTAAGTAAGCATTATATTTTGACATTCTAGCTCCAGGTTGGACAAGTAACACAGTAGATATTCAATGGGAACTAAAGTTGACACGGTGGTGGCATCAGCCATCACTTTTGGAGTGGTCTGCTGGGGCAGTGGCATTACAGCAGCCGATAGGAAGAGACTGAACAAACTGATTAAGAAAGCTAGCTCTGTCCTGGGGCAGCGCCTTGATCCGGTGGAGGAGATAGGAGAGAGAAGGACGGTGGCTAAACTGTCATCTCTGCTGGAGTCCGAGTTCCACCCTATGCAGGACGTACTGAATGCACTGAGGAGCTCATTTAGCAGCAGACTACATCATCCCAGGTGCACAACCGAGAGGTTTCGTAGGTCCTTCCTACCAACGGCTGTCAGACTGTACAACCTAAGCAGGGCTGCTCGCAGAGATAGCAAAAAGACGTAACAAACTAATAGTTTTTAAATGCAAAAGATGCAATAGACTTACACAATGGTCCCCTCCGGCATACAACTAGGAAAATACCGGTCGCTATGGAGGGTGAGAATATGTATGGGCACATAATCATACCATGTAGGATAACTAAGTAGAGGGTTATGCTGTTTCATCCCATCTAGCAACAATGCTCTGCACTGTGTGTGTTTATATATTTACATATTTATTCCATCTAGCTACAATGCTCAGCACTGGGTGTGTTCATATTTATATATCTATATATTTATTCCATCTAGCTACAATGCTCCGCACTGTGTTTTTATATATCTATATATTTATTCCATCTAGCTACAATGCTCCGCACTGTGTGTGTTTATATACTTACATATTTATTCCACCTAGCTGCAATGCTCCGTACTGTGGGTGTTTATATATTTACATATTTATTCCATCTAGCTACAATGCTCTGCACTGTGTGTTTATATATTCATATATTTATTCCATCCAGCTACAATGCTCTGCACTGTGTGTCTGTGTGTGTGTATATATATATTTTATAGTAATATGTACATATGTATATTAGCTGCTCTTGCTTGCTTGTTTTTTTTTTCTTGCCTTCTGATTGTTGCTCTGAGTGTTGCTATCCCTGTGCTGTTGCAATCCTGGAATTTCCCCGTTGTGGGACTAATAAAGGCTTATCTCTTAGTTTTGGATGTCATTGTTTAAGTTATTAGAAGTTCATGTAAACCTCAATGAATAAGTGGGGTGCAAGCAAAGCCAAAACTACTAGCTACAGACAAGAATATCCATGTGAATAGCAACACATATTGTTTTTTTTATCAAATAAGAGGAAAAAAGTCATATTGCAAACACATTTATAGAGAAACAGCCAGCATCCAGGTGCTTATATATATGCTTATTAACGTTACTGTTCAGCTAATGTTCAGTTGAGAGCATGATTTGGGTTATTGTTTATTCTCCTTGGCTTCGGTAACACAACTGAGATGCTTATACTTAATGTTATGCTATATCTGAGGATCTCCTTGTGACTGGTCATAATTCTTTTGGTTAAAACAAGAACAGCAACACTGTACAGTTAACCCAGGTGGGTCACCTGTTTCTTCAGATTAACAGCTAGCTTACTATGTCAACATGGATGGGCTGTTGCTAAGGGCCTCTTTACACAGACGGAGATCGTTGGGTGACCATTGAGAAATCAAAAATTGGGCTGATCTCTCAATGATCTCCTAAAGCTCCAAAAAAGCTATTTCTGTGTAAATGTTTGAGACATCGTGTGATCAAAAATTCAATTTTGAAAGGTCCTTGAGAGATCATTGAGAACCCAGGAGAGATCCAAAACAATCTCTCAGCAATCACCAAAGGGAAGCACTCTTTCAGAGAGCTTTCAAGGAGTGCTCAATAATCTCATCGATCTCCCAATTTTTTCTCAGCCATCTTTCAATGATCTCTATTGGCCTTTCATTGAATGCTAAGGGCCCCTTTATACAGCATGGGGATTGTTGAGAGATTGGGTCAACTTTTAATGTCTGGGATCTTCTGGGACATCTTTGTCTGTTTTGGACTGAGTCAAAACTTTGAGGAGACTGTAAGGACTGTGAAGATTATTGAAGATCATTGACAGATCAAAAATTGGCCTGATCTGTCAGCGACCTCCACCCTTGTGTAAAGGGGGTATAAGCGATCCCTGACTGATCTCTCAGCCATGTCTACCTTTGGGGTGGAAAAATATGGCCTTCATTTAAAGATAGCTTATAGATCATTGGCAGATTGTTGAGCAATCTGGCCATTTTTTCATCTACGATCTCATAGATCTCCTAATGATATCTCACTGATCTTTCAATGACCATAACTGAGGCACGCACAACTATTGCTGACCGTGTGTGCAACCAGAAAGGCCATATACTGCATGTGCATTCATGGCTGAGCACAACCTATCACTCATGTCGAGGCCAGGAGATGAACTAGTGAAAAAAAATATTCAAGTTCTGTTAATAGGGTCAAATAGTGCACATCATTCATAGTGAATTGGCCTTAAGGGGAGACTAAAGAAAACAGTTTGATTCAAGGCAAGCAGTTGATGATCTGAGGGGCCCATTATATGATAAATACGGATTACTGTGAGCAATGAATAATCCAAAGCTAATTTAGTAAACATAAAAATAAAAAATTGGGGTATGCAATTGAGCATTCTCTTATTTTTAAGTTTATCTGCAACAATTTTAATTGCACTAACTTGTAAAAAAAGATAACATTTAGTATTTGCTGCTATTCTGTCTGATTTTACATTAAATCAAGTACATTTCTTTTAAGTTAAACAAGGAAAATGATGATGATACAGAAAATTATTTCATATAACTAAAACATAACAATGAAAAAAAAAGCACTACTCTTCCCCATGGTACCAACAAAATTGAACAAATGTTGTGTATTGGTGCATGTAAGGGTCCAGGTGTCCACACGTGTCCTTTATTCTGCAGAACCACTTTCCACATACACACATGTCATTGAGATTTACACTGGTGCCTGTGCAGATGCTGTGCAGTCGTATGGAAATCATTACAATTTGTGCTGCTACAGTCCCCTATTAACAACATGAGAGAGAGAGATGGTAAAAAGGACTGTGACAGGGAAAGAGAACGAACGAGACGGGATCTGACTGAATTCATGCCGAGGTCAAGAGGCAGCAGGAGAGAAAGATGAAACGATAGATTTGGAAAGAGAAAGTACTGAAAGAGATTTATTAAGTGTAACCATATGACAGACTATCACACACTCCAGTTAACGGTTGCTATGTATGAGCGACAACACCGGCTTACAAGACAGATTAACTGCTTGTACGGGTGTAAGCCCACACTATTAAGTGGCCAATAATGACATTGGTGATGTGAGTTTGAGGTGATGACTCCTTTCAATATGCATCAAATCATAAATTCACACATTCACACATTTTCTAAGTGAAGAAATCCTCATGGACTGAAAGTCTTTTACTGGTTTGCATTAGAACACATTAGTCCCACACTATCCGACCCACACAGGCACACACCAACACCTGACGGCGTTTCAGTTCCAACCCCCCCCCACCCACCCCCCAACATAACCACCCACCCCTTTCCCCCTGGCCTCCTTCACCCAGGCCAAGACAACAACAAAGTTTTTACGAGTGCAACTTTACGATGTTATTTACAAATGTGATTACACAACGTGCCAATCCGGGCTTTCTGAGACTCTGAACACATGTCAACATTTGGACGTGAATTACTTCCAGCTTTCAGACTTTTTGGTACAAACCTGAGTGTGAGCAACACACACATGAAACTTATTCATAACCAAATGATGTGTGGATGATCATCGAGTGCTCATAATTGGCAGATGTTAAAGAGTAAAGGCGAGCTTAAGGAAGCTCAGGCTCCATGTGTGTATGAGGGGGTTATATTTGTAATACTGGATAGAAATACAGGCCATCTTTGAAAGAACTTACTTTCATAATCATAAGTTCAATCTGTTTCTGACTAATGGTGGTTATGCCTAATTATTTTGTGGAATGTTACCTCTGTTCTTCTCAACCACTTCCTGGAGTGTATTCATCAGTATCTGCAGTGTTCTAATGCAGTTTTGACATTAAGCAGAAATTAAGCTACCTCCAATGGCTGTGGAAATAATGACATGAAGAAAAATATGGCCGAGGGTTACAGTTTTAATTTGTGTAACAAGGCCCACAGTTCATCCAAATCCTCACCATAAATATTACTCCATCCATCTTCTTCCGCTTAATCCTTGTCAGGTCGCGGGGGTGCTGGAACCTATCCCAGCATCTCCGGGCGAGAGGCAGGGCACACCCCGCACTCAATTAACCAAACTTAATTAAAACTATTTTCAGCATCTAACCCTAGTCATTATATTAGCTTTAACCATCTGAAAATATGTATGTAATGCCTGATGTAATCAAATCAGAAGTGAATCTCAATCATGGAACTGAAAATGAATACAGACAGCAGTGCCTAAAGGTCAAGATGTGGACATGAACTTGAGACTCCCCTTGTAGTACCTCTTCTCAACCAGGATTTAAGTACCCATCTCCATCTTTGAGACCAGGGGTGGGTTCAGAATACTGATTCTTTTGAATCTGAATCAATTCTCAGATTCAAATTGATCCCCGTTTGAATGAATCGATATCAACTCACAAAATCCATGGATTGGTCTTTTAATATAACGCTTTTTTGTGTATGTGAAACTTGCAAGAGGCCTCTGGGATGGCTGAACTCTCGTGTGATTCAACATTTATGCAAGAGTTCAGCTGTGAGTAAGTGTGGATCACCATGGCTACACACAGTGTGCAGTCAATGGCACCGCCAAGCCCAAAGGCAGACAGAACCTCGGATTCAAGAACTGCAAAGACAGCTATGAGTTTACAAAAGCAAAGTCGCATGCAAGACCTGCAAAGCGGAGGTAAAATACAGCAAATCTCAGAAAATGATATGACTCTAGTGAAAATGCTCAACCAGAAGCAAACTACACTGGAAAACAACATCAGCTTCAAAGCCAGCAGCCACCTCTGTGTGTAAAAAACCCCCCAAACCAAAACAAAATAAAAAAACAATGGAGGCTATCGCAGCTTTCATAGGTAAGAATATACACCCGTACAGTGTTGCTGAAAATGGTGGCTACCGAAAAATTAAATATGCCACAACCAGGCTACGATTTACCGACATGCAAACATTTCATTGGAATGGTAATCCAGAACTTGTATTAAGCAGTAAAGTTAGACTAGGGGACAAAAACCGTAGCTGCTTCATCCATCCAGGTGGATGCCCTCAATGTCCCCTCTGGGGATCAATAAAGTATACAAAATCAAAAAAATCAAATCAAAAAAGATGGCAACTCATAAAAATGAGTAGCCCAGCACAGGCATAGGTACGCTGATCTTATGTTTCCCTGACTATAATGGAAATGTAAACAAATTTTTTGCTTATGTATAAGCACTGAATTATATACATATACAGTGGGAAAAATAAGTATTGAACACATCAATATTTTTCTCATTTAACATTTTTCTGATGGAGCCATTGACCTGAGATTTTCACCAGATATCAGTAACAACCCAGTAATCCATACATACAAAGAAATCAAGACAACTGTGTCCACAAAACAAGTTATACTATATTTAATAAAGTGGAATGACACAGGGAATAATTACTGAACACATGAAGAAAGAGAGGTGTAAAAAGGTATAGAAAGCCAAGAAACCAGCTGAAATCCATCAGAATTTAGGAAGCCATCCCATCCCCCATCAATGCAAATTAATTTCAGCTGATTAAGTCCTGATCGATACCCTTTGAAAAGGTCTGTGAATATCAGATTGTCACACCACAAAGAACTCATGATGGGTAGAAGCAAAGAGCTCTCTCTAGACCTTTGCATCTTTATTGTTGCAAAACATAATGATGGCATTGGTTACAGGTGCATTTCTAAACTGTTGAATGTTCCCGTGAGCACTGTTGGAGCCATCATTCAGAAGTGGAAAGAATATCATTTTACCATAAACTGGTCACGACCAGGAGCTCCTCACAAGATTTCTGACAGAAGAGTCAAAAGAATTATCAGAAGAGTTATCCAAGAGCCAAAGACCACTAGTGGAGAGCTCCAGAAAGACCTGGAGTTAGCAGGTACTGCTGTTTCAAAGAAAACAATAAGTAATGCACTCAACCGACAAGGGCTCTATGCCCGCTCACCTTGCAAGACTCCATTTAGTGAAGAAAAAGCATGTTGAAGCTCGTTTAAAGTTTGCTGCACAACATTGAGCAAGCCAGTAAAATACTGGGAGAATATAATCTGGTCAGAGGAGACCAAAATTGAACTTTTTGGATGCCATAACACACAGCATGTTTGGAGGAGAAATGGCACTGCACCTCAGCCCCAAAACACCATACCAGCAGTGAAGTTTGGAGGTGGAAGCATCGTGGTGTGGGGGTGTTTTTCAGCACATGGTACAGGCAGACTTCATATAATTGAAAGAAAGATGAATGGACAAATGTACAGAGACATCCTTGATAAGAACCTGTTGCAATTTGCCAAGATGCTGAAGATGAAACAAAGGTGGACATTTCAGCAAGACAATGATCCCAAACACACAGCCAAAGAAACTCAACTGGCTCCAAAGAAGGAAAATAAAGCTGCTAGAATGCCCCAGTGGTAATTCACATATTTTCACCTGATCTGAATCCAAGTGAAAATCTATGGAATGAACTGAAGATCAGGGTTCATAGAAGACACCCACGGAACCTTCAAGATTTGGAGACAGTTTGTGTGGAAGAATGGGCTAAAATCACTCCTGAGCAATGCCTGCACCTAGTTTCTCCATACAGGAGGTGTCTGGAAGCTGGTATTACCAACAAAGGCTTTTCTACTAAATATCAAATTAATTTCACCAAGCGTCTTCAATAATTATTCCCTGCGCCATTCCACTTTATTAAATATACAGTAACTTGTTTCGTGAACACAGTTGCATCGATTTCTTTGTATGTGTGGATTACTTGGGTTGTTACGTACTGATATCTGGTGAAAATCTCAGGTCAATGGCTCCATCAGAAATACGTTTAATGAGAAAAATGTTGATGTGTTCAATACTTATTTTCCCCGCTGTGTATACACACACACACACACGCACGTGCGCACGTGCACGCACGCGCGCGCGCGCACACACACACACACACACACACACACACCTACCTACCTCAAAAAGTTAGAGATATTTGGCTTTTGGGTGAAATTTCAAGATGCACCCAAAATGCATAACTTGCTGCTCTCTAACAAGGTATTTAATGGCAAAATTCACAACTGGTGTTTGAGCCAAGAATTGACCAATAAACTTTCTGGTTCAATTAGAATTGCTATTTAAACAGTCCCCTTCATTATGCTGTTCACATTTTGACATCATGAGACCAAGACAACACCTAACAACTGATCAACACTACCTCACCATTGCGAGGCTTCAAACAGGATGTTCTCAGATGGAAGTGGCCACTGAGCCTAGAGTGTCACAATGTCATCAGCAGGTTGCAACAGAAATACAGAGTGACTGGAAGAGTCACATAAAGGCATAGAAGTAGACGTCCTTTGGCTACATCCCATGCTGATGACCACTTCATTGTAAGCAGTGCCCTGCGGAACCGGCTGATGAATGCCACTCAACTCCAGGCCCATTTAAGGGAGGTGAGAGGAACCTGAGTGTCACATCAGACCATTTGAAACCATTTACATCAGCGTGGTCTGTGTGCTAGACGACCTGCAAGGGTACCTGACCACACCACCAGGTACAGGTGTCATTTTAGGTGCATCCTGAAATTTCACCCGAAAGCCGAATATCCCTAACTTTTTGTGAGTAGTGTAAGTTAACACTTTGAAGCCTTTTTTTTGCTTTTGCGTTCAGGAGAAATATGTCAGCATAACCTTGGACAGAATCCTGTGTGATCATCAATAAATGCTGACCACTCATAATTACATTTGTTTCCACCAGCAGCATTAGTCCTGCTTTTCTAACCTTGTGTTCAGCTGGTTCAGCAAGTTCTGCTTGCAACTGTAACAAAATTCAGTGTGTGTATTTTTCTGTCTGGTTGGAGGCATTGGACACTTCAGCCTTATCTAACCAATAATCCCCATCTTCTCCACATTCTCTATCTGTAATCTCTCCTTGCTGAAGGGAATGCTGAGTGTGCAAGTTTCTACAGTGAAGTCAAACAGAGAATGTTTCATGTGCAGACTAAACAAAAACAGTTTAAGAACAAGCGGTTTGTATCGTAGCATCGTGTTAGCAATGGCGCAGGAGAAATAAAGACTAAAGGTGTATACATCTATGGATGTGGATATGAGTGTGTGTATGTGTTTAACTCTAGGCAGAGCTCCGTTTCCTGAAGCCGCACAGCATGCAGTTTGATCTTGTGCCATGAGTGGACTCTACACACTAATTACAGCCACCTGTGTGTACGTATATATACACGTGTGTGAGGTATGAGTGCTGCATGAGGGAGAAGGGTGATCGTGTGGTCATGGATAAAAGCAACCTGCTGTTTCATTCTGTCCACACATGCACACAAACATTTTCAGGAGGAAAATGATGCAGCGTCATACTTTAAGCAGTCAGGGTTCCTGTTTTCTACTCTTAACTATCTCTGCACGTGTGTATGAGATGTTGGAGCCACGATAGCGTCTCAGAACCATGCAGCTGCATGTCTTCATGTCTAGTTGTCAATTATCCCTTTAAGGTCTTATTCACTAAAACATGGTGTTAGGGCTGTGCGATATGACAAAAACTTTATATCCCGATACAAGTAATCTTATATCCTGATAATGATATGTATCCTGATATACTATACTTTTTCTCTAAATTCCATAGTTAGATACTATAACCACATAAAATGGACCATACTTTTTTTAACATTTTAAATTACATACTGAAAAAACCAATTGTGCAAATTTATGTCATGAATTTTATGGAAATTTTTTCACTGATAATTTTGCAGTGTTTGTCATGATGCTGAGCATGAGTGGGGAACTGTGCTCAGCCTTCCTGGTTATTTAAGTCTATTTAGTTCATTTTCTGTATCTCTTTAGCTTGAGTTATTTTGTATTTGCGTTGGTCTGGGCTGTAGTTTGTTATTTGAGTTTTCCATTTGTTCTGTTTGATTTTCATAAAGTTCAGTTTGGGTTGTCGGGGTCTTCTGTATTATTCTGTGGTTATAGATTATCTGGCCTTATTTATTGTATTGCCCTGTGTTTATATTTGAGCCTCCTCTGTCCTTATCCTCTCCTCTCCTGTGGTATTTTGGTTTTCATGTATTTTATATTATTTGCATCCCTTGTATTATCTTGTCCTCACTTTAGATCTTCTTTTGTATTGCTATACTAATCATGATCTGTCTTTGTTTCCGGTCTGCGCTTTTACTTGGACAGTCATTATTTGCCTCCTCCTGTCAAAGTCTGTTTGCAGGCTTTGACAGCTGTCACCTGTTTGATTAATTACCCCTCGCCCTTGTACCCACACCTGCAGTCATTTGTGCCATTTTCTTATGCCCTATTTAGAGCCTGCTGTGCTGCCTCTCGGCTCAGCGGCGTAATCTCTATGTCAACCGGGAATCCCCCAGCTTTTAATTCTCGTTATTCTGGACGGAGCCCCCGTCTGCGCCGGCGTTTCTGCACGCCCTTCTCCCCCGTTTTCTCCGGTCTTCGTAAGTGTAGTGTTTTGTGTTATTTTTGTGTGTTCACTAATAAATTGCAAACTCACAGCCTGCGTCTGACGTCCTCAGTCTGCCCGTGAAAAGGGCGAATCATGACAGTGTTTTAATGAAATTGTATTTTTAATTTACATTTGAGATTTGATGCTCATAAATTTGAGGTTTTTCCTTCTAAATCATACCATATGAATAAAAAGTAAACATTAATAAGTTAAATATTTCTTGAGCCAGAGGCAAATAGCAATAACTTGGAAAAAATGTTAGTCTGAAAATGAGAAAATTATCCATTACTGCCATCTACAGATATAATTAGCTGTTAGTTTACTTTAGTGCAGTTATCTTTATTAAGCATCATGCCTGCAAAAACATCAATAAATAAAAAAGTAACTGAAACAAATTAATCAATAAAAATTTAAATGTAGATCCACAGCCTGAAGATTGCCATTCTGGCCTGATTTAAACCTGTGAAGTTTACATCTTTGTAAAAATATTTCAGATTGGTCATGGTCTAAGAATCAAAGGCATAAAAGGTAATGTAAAAAAAAATGCAAGTGATGATTTCAACTTTATTCATTCTTGCTACTTGACTATTTAAAACAATTAGAAATCAAGTAAATTACATTAACTGCCAATTTGCTCCTCCAACACATTTTATTATTTATTTTGTGTGTATGTGACACTACCATGCACTTTTGCAGCTTTAATATACTGTATTTTTTCAGACAAAACTAAGAAACTCAGAAGTAATTTAACGCAAAGAAATGAGGGCCTTTAACTCTGTTTCCTATTAGCAACAACTTAGCATCATCATTTAGCATTTGCTGTTTTATAGTGATAAGAGTAAGATGGTGTTAATGTTACTTACCTCTAATTAAAACGGGGTTAATGGACTATTCCTCTCTGATGCAACACAGTGGAAAACAGTCCCACATCCCTGGCAAACAGAAGTAGCGGCTATTTGACCAAACTATTAGTTTGGTTTGGAGTTAGCTGCTGTGCTAACTGCCGGAGTGAAGCCTAGCAACTGGCACACATGTGGGGGAAAGGCAGAATGGACAGAAGCCAGTTTTAGTCTTTCAGGATCTTTTTCTCACTGTCACGGACAAATGATTCAGTCTTCAGTAACAAACCATCTTCGTGCTATTGGCTGTGATGTTTCAGTCCCCACCCAGAGTGTGAGCCCAAGATATTAGCTTCAGAGCTAACAGCCCTACTATAAAGCTAGATTACCAAACATGGTTTTTATTGTAAATTTCTTTAAATTTCAGCCATCCCACAAGAAATCTTTGTTCCTATCTTGTTCACTAATCCAGGTGATAATATAACTCGTGTCATTCTGGCTTATTTTGTGATTTTTTTTTTTTAACCTTTATTTATACAGGGGGTTCCACTGAGAGGCAACTGCTCTTTTTCACGACCTGTTCACATTCACACTTGGAAGTGGCCCAGTACAACCACAGACTGACCTGTGGCCATTGAGCAGCTCCACTGGAGCAGTTGGGGTAAAGGGCCTCGCACAGAGGAACCACAGTGCTACATTGTCTGTCCCATCCAGATCTGATCCTGCCGGTCCAGGGATTGAACCAGCGACCTTCGGCTCATCAGTCCACATCCTTAACCATCAGGCCACCACTGCCTCCAAGTTGACTATATTTTCACCATCATAGTTGGTAGATCAAACTGTTAGCATTAGCTTGGCTAGGCAGTCAGAGTTGATCTGTCTAACCACATTTAAACCCCCCTGGGTTGCAACAGGCTGATTGGGCAGGCTGCCAAGTGTTAGCTTAAATGTCTGATCATGGCCGGTTTTGATCACTATTTTTTAAAATTCTATCCACTTTTGCTGGAATCCTTGTTCATCTACCAACATCTGACACTTCTTTAAGATGAATTTACGTTAGCTGACTTAGGCTGTGCTTGCTACCTGAACAAGGAGCTAGCCAACTAACATTAGAAATATCGTATCAAAAACTGATATAAGTGATAAAAGAGGGAGAGTGGGGTGAACTGGAACTCATGAGCATTTCAAGAAACTTCTAAAATGAGCCATTCTGATAAGGGCTGCAAAAGATGGGTCAAAATGGTGCTGCAACAAATAAATAGATAAAGGCAATTGGACCCAAGCATGTCAAAGACATTTGATTAGGACCTGTTTTAACATTAGTGTTTTAACATTAGTGCATTAGATATATCTGAGCTGCGGGACACCTTCACTGTGCGGTGGTAAGTGGCGGAGCTAACAGCGGAGAAGCTGACCGAAATTCCGGCCGGATCGGACCTCAACTGCAGCGGCGGAGCTCAGCGGAGGAGCTAGCTGAGGCTTCGGCCGGATCCGAGGTCGGCTGGACCAGATACTGGTAGCACCAGAAATTATCCTGCTATCATCAGCTGCAGGATCCACCGGGAGAGCTTTGGCTTTACTGTCAGATACCTGCTACCAGGCTACGACCCAAGCTAACGGTCTCCGTTAGCCACCGGGAGAGCTTCGGATTCACTGCCTGATAGAACAACGCTAGCTGGAGGCCTCCACTAGCAACCGAGGGAGCATTGGCCTCCTCGGCTTCACCGGCAGATCCAGTTACCCAATTACTAGTCAACAGGTGAGCTTCTCCCTTGATTCTAATCAAACTAGTCATTATGCCTCCAAAAAAGAATCAGACACATGGAGAGGAGCTGGAGGAGATTAAACTCTCACTAAACTTTATGTCTGAAGAAATATCTAAAATGGCTAAACAACAAACGCTGTTTGTTAACCTTATGGAACAAGTGCATGAGTTAAAGGCTGAAATTGTGGACAAGGACAAGAAAATTAAATTCTTAGAAAAATGTGTGGATGAACTAGAACAACATACAAGAATGGATGACGTCATTGTGAGCGGTCTGAACACCAGACACCGCTCCTATGCACGTGTGACAGCTGGAGTTGGTAACCAGGATGGGCAGGATGAGACATTGGCTGAATCACACACTCTTGAGCAGCAGGTATTAACCTTTTTCAATTCTAAAAACATTGTTGTGGACAATGAGACTATTTCGGCTTGCCACACGTTACCCAATAAAAACAGTAAAGGAAAACCAGCGATCATCATCCGATTCGTCAGTAGGAAAGCAAAAATTGATCTTCTGCGACAAGCAAAAAAAAACTGAGGAACGGCTGTCTACATAAATGAACATTTAACAAAAAAGAACTCCGAAATAGCTAGACAAGCCAGGGCCCTCAGAAAACAAGGAAAAATACAGTCGACATGGACAAGAAACTGTAAGGTGTGGATAAAACTGCTTGGCACTCCAGAAGACGCTGAAGTAGTAATGATTAGAGAAATGGAGGAATTGGACAGATTTAAACCTTAGCCCTGATTCAGGAATAACGGTGCAGTAATCATGAGTGGAAATTTTGTGTTCTTTTCCTTTTTTCTTCTTGGTGTACATGGTTGTCATAAATTATGTTTAGTACTTTAGTCAATCATCCCTCCTCATTTGATGATGAAAGTGTAGTGGGGCAAATTGAAGCTGGAAATTTTGTCAATACTGAGCAGCAACCACAAGACATTTTAGGAAATATTGACCCAGACAACAACTATTTTAATCATATTAATAATAAGTGTGTTTATTATGAAGAACAACAATTAAATGGAATTATGAATTTGGATCAAACATTAACAATAATACATATTAATAGTAGGAGTCTCTATGCAAACTTTGATAGTATTAAGGAGTTTTTAAATCAATTTAATACACCATTTAGGATTATTGCAATAAGTGAAACATGGATTAATGAAGAAAAAGATGTAAATTTTGAACTATATGGATATGAGTTGTACACACAAAATAGGAAATGTAAAAGTGGTGGTGGGGTAGCACTGTATGTTGATAGAAAATTAAAAAGTAAAAAAGTAGACAGTATGACATCAGCAGTGAATGAAAGTATGGAATGTTTAACAATTGAGATTACGATGGAAAAAAGAAAAAATATAATAGTAAGTTGTATATATAGAGCACCGGGATCTGATATGGAAAAATTTAAAAATTGGATGGAAAAGATGTATGCAAAAATAAGACAAAAATATTTTTATTTGTGGTGACTTTAATATAGATTTAATGAAAACAAAACAACACAAACCAACTGAAGATTTCTTAGATACAATGTATAGTTTAACCTTATTTCCAAAGATTACAAAACCTACGAGAATAACGACACACTGTGCTACCCTGATAGACAACATTTTTACCAATGTTATTGTATATAATATGGTGAGTGGTATAATAATTGATATTAGTGACCACCTGCCTGTATTTGTTTCTTTAGATGTTAATTATGGGGCTAATGAGAGTAAGAATAATAATAAACTATGTAAAAAGATTATCTATAAAAGAATACGAACAGAAGACAGAATCAGTGATTTAAAAGAAGACAATGTTACAGAATTGGGATGTTGTCTATAGAGAGAAAAATGTGGACTTGGCATATGATAAATTTATTGATATATTTAAATTATTATATGATAAACTGTCCAATTAAAGAAATTAATAAAAAACACATATACAAAAATTGCCCATGGTTAACCAAAGGGTTACAAAATGCTTGTAAAAAGAAAAATTATCTCTATAAAAATTTTATTAAATTAAGAACTAAAGAATCTGAAAAAAGATATAAAACGTATAAAAATAAATTAACTGAAATAATACGAACTAGTAAAAAATTATACTATAGGAAAATGTTAAATGAAAATAAAAATAATATAAAAGGAGTCTGGGATATATTAAACAAATTAAAGAAAAATGGAACTAAGAAAATGATATATCCAGAGTATTTTACTGATAATTGCTGTGATATTTATGATAAGAATATGGTAGTAAATAAAATGAATAAATTTTTTGTAAGTGTTGGGCCAGAGTTGGCAGCAAAAATTCCAAATCAAGGAAGAGACACCATGAGTGAGACTTTGATTGGAAGTAACCCTGGGTCAATTTTTCTTACAGCGGTGGATGAACTAGAGGTAAAATCTGTAAAGTGTAAAAATAAATTATCTACTGATTGTGATGGTATTGATATGGCACTAATAAAAAGAACTGTTGATGGTATATTAAAACCATTCACATATATTTGTAATTTATCATTTCAAACTGGCTCATTCCCACAGAAAATGAAAATAGCAAAAGTAATACCATTATTCAAGCAAGGAAATAACACCAATACACAAACTACAGACCAGTATCACTTCTCCCACAATTTTCAAAGATTCTGGAAAAACTTTTCAACAACAGATTAGAAAACTTTTTAAGTAAACAGGATGTGCTGAATCAGAACCAATATGGGTTTAGAGCCAAGAGTACAACATCATTGGCGATAATGGAAGCAACAGAGGAAATAATAAATGCATTAGATCAAGGAAAATATGCAATTGGTGTGTTTATAGATTTTAGAAAAGCATTTGATACAATAAATCATTCAATACTTCTGCATAAATTGCAAATGTATGGTATTAGGGGAATGGCTCTGAAATGGGTTACAAGTTATCTATCTGAGACAACAATTTGTGAAAATGGGAGAATATCTGTCTGGGTGTATGGGAATTGCCTGTGGGGTCCCCCAGGGGTCAGTATTGGGCCCCAAATTATTTAACATATATATAAATGATATATTCCAAGTTTCTAAATTATTAAAAATATTATTTGCTGATGATACTAATATATTTTATTCTGGAAATAATTATAATCAACTAATCCATACTCTAAATAATGAATTAAATAAGCTAAAAAAATGGATGGATTGTAATAAATTATCACTAAATATAGATAAAACTAAGGTAATGATATTTGGTAATTGTAAAAATAAAGAAGAGATACACATTCATATAGACAATGTAGTTATTGAAAAAGTTAAGGAGATCAAGTTTTTGGGTGTAATACTGGATGATAAAATTAGTTGGAAACCACATGTCAGATACATACAAAATAAAATTGCAAAAAATATTGCAATTATAAATAAAATTAAGCAGGTCCTAGATTATAAATCACTTCATATTTTGTATTGTTCATTAGTACTTCCATACTTGACTTATTGTATAAAGGTTTGGGGTAACAGTTATAAAAGTAAACTTAATTCATTGTTAATATTACAAAAAAGGGCAGTCCGTGTTATACACAAAGTCGGGTACCTCGAACATACTAATTTTTGGTTTTTACATTCGAAGTTATTGAAATTATGGGATCTGGTTCATTATTACACAGTACAATTAATGTTTAAAGTTAGTAAAAACCTCTTGCCACACAATATACAAAATCTTTTCAGGGAGAGAGAAGGGAAATATAATTTACGGGGGAATACAAAATTTAAAATGCACTTAGTAAGATCTACACGGAAGAGTTTTTGTGTCTGTGTGTGAGGTAAAATTGTGGAATGGGTTGGGGGAGAAACACAGGCAATGTCCAAATATCCACATATTTAAATCAACATATAAAGAAATGATTTTTGAGCAGTATGAGAATGAAGGGCAGTGATGTTACATTGTGTCTTCAGTGAGGGAAGGTTGTTGTTATGTTGATTGTGAAGGTGATGGTGTTGTCTGTGTTTGTATTGAACATGCCAGAAGTGTGTTTATTGTTGTTGTAATATTGTTGGATGTTGGTATTGTTGTCAATATGGACTGTCATTGTTGTGTCATTTTTGTTGTATAATTTGACTATGGGTGTATTATGGTGAATGTGGTTGTGGGATAATGATGATTATGAGTAATACTGTAATTTGTTGGGTGTGGAGAAGGAGTGGGACTGTATAAGCGTTGGCTTCTTCCCACTCCTTTTGAACATTTTATTTTTGGTTTGTTTTTTTGTTGTGTTTTGAACTCTCCTTTTTTTTTTCAAGAATGTTCAAATAAAAATCAATGTCAATAGTGCAGTGAATTGGAGCTTTAAGCCAGGACAACACCAGTTCAGTTTTTGAAGCTTCGACTGGACAATTTTGGGAGTCAGTGTCTTTCTTTTTGTAAAAGATATTATATTTTGAAATTATGGGGATCAATCAATACAGGTCAAACAGAGCCACAGAAGATACCATCTCTGCTGCTCTCCATCCAGCCCTCACCCACCTGAACTCAAAGAACTCCTGTCTGTGAATGCTGTTCTTGTTCATTCACAATCATCACAATCATCAACACAATCATCCCCCAGCACCTAATACAAAAACTCAGACACTTGGGACTCAAAACTTCTCTCTGTAACTGGGTGCTGGCCTTTCTCACAGGAAGGCCACAGAATGTGCGGGTCAGCAGCAACACCTCCAAGACCATCACACTGAGCACAGGGGCCCCACAGGGGTGCGTGCTTAGCCCACTGCTCTTGACCCTGCTAACCCATGACTGCGTACCAGCCTACAGCACCAATCACTTCATCAAGTTTGCAGATGACACAATGATGGTGGGCTTCATCACCAACAATGAAGAGGCCAACTACAGAAATGAGGTGAGCCAACTGGTCCAGTGGTGTAAAAACGATAATCTGTTCCTGAACATGGGAAAAACCAAGGAGATTATGGTCAACTTCAGGAGAGGACACACACAGCATTCTCCTCTGACCATCAAAGGAACAGCTGTGGATAGAGTGAGCAGCACCAAGTTCCTGGGTGTGCACATCTCCAAGGACATCTCCTGGTCCAACAACACCGCATCACTGGCCAAGAAGGCTCAAACTCGCTTCTATTTCCTCCGCAAACTGAGGACAGCACGAGTCCGACCCCCCCCATCATGTGTTCATTCTACCATGGAACCATTGAGAGCATCCTCACTAGGTGCATCATGGTGTGGTATGGAAGCTGCACTGCCTCCTGCCTGAAGACTCTACAACACACATGTACGCAGCCAGCAAGATCACCGGTGCCCCTCTGCCCTTCCTCTTGGATATCTACCACACCCGCAGAGCCCACAGAGCCATCACCATTGCAGGTGATACCTTCCACCCTTCACACTCCCTCTTCAGCCTCCTGCCCTCAGGGAGAAGGTACCGGAGCCTCCAGACCCACTCCACAAAACTGCTAAACAGCTTTGCTCACCAGACCATCAGGATCCTGAACTCTGCACCCCCCTCCCCCCGCCAAAGACTGTAACACACTCACACAGACAATAACCCTATCTCAGCTGTTTGCACAGAAAGACTCGGCATACCAACAGTACCACATCTGGTGCTGTATGTCTTTGCACCTTACTGCTACCATTTGCACAAATGCCATAGCTGCTGTCTGTCATTGCAATACTGATCATACGCATTCCAAACTATCACTGTTTGCACCTACTCCACCGCACTGAACTTGCACTGTGGTTATTATGGCGTTACTGTACATAGGATTGCTGTTTCTCCTTTTTTTTATCTTCATTTGCACTATGGGTAGCATTACTGTACATAGACTGCTGTTGTTGTTTTCATCCTTACTACTTCTTTTCTTATATATTACACACACTACCAAGACAGAGAGAAAGGCATTTCAATTCTCCTGTATGTCCTGTACATATAGAAGTATTGACAAATAAAAATGAATCTTATTAATGAAGTCTTTAAATTAACAGCCAAGAAAATTTACCCCGAACTGTGAGGTCATCAGAGCAAAGAGCCATTTTACTATGACTTCTGTACAACCAGACCTCTTTGCCCCTTTTCCACTAGTACCTGTTTAGCCCGATTCAGTTCAGTTCGATCCGCTTGTGTTTCCATTACACTGGAGTACCACTTGATGTGGCATTTGTTACAGGGAGGCGGCGCAACCCTCCCGTTACGTAAAACAAGCGACCTAGGCAAAACACAAGATGGCAGGATACTTACAGTCTTTCTTTTGCCAGAGTAAAGGCAAAAAAGGACAGCCAGAGAAGGCAAAAGGCGGCGAGACAACACACTCTGGAAAAGTACTGGAGCGTTTAGGAAGCCATGAGGATACGAACTACATCACATATGAAGGTAAGCTAATGACTGCTAATGCTACTTTGCTTTAAGTCTGCCGTACTACATTGTAATGTCGGCAAGTTATCGCTATTAGGTACTAAAATATGTATTCTGTGTGTTTGTGTGTTTCATATGGCTCTCTTGTGGCAAAATTATCGCTTTAACCGTGGGTCTGAGCGTTCAGCACAGGCTCCCAGTGATGAGATGTCATCCCAGCTTCACAAACGTGCAGTGGTTACAGAACTTCAGAATGTCTGTAGAAATGTTTAGCTTCCTGTGCTACAAATTGCTCTGATCTGTGTGAAAATCATGGAGACTGTTGAGACATCATGGGATGGACCTGCTCCAGCCAGTGGTATCGTGACAAAAAGTGATCAGCTGCCAAAACTTGATCGCCAGGTGCCATATTGTAGTTATGGGGTTATATTAGCCGTAAAATATATATTTCAACGGGTAAACAGTACTGAGTTAGGTATAATAAGATATATTTAACAATTATGATGCATTTTAAGCCAAAACAAACTAGATCTAGGATTAAAAGCAATTAAAATAACGCAGTCACAAGGTTAAATGGAGAAATACATGGATTTACTGGATATACAGTATATCATATCGAGTATTGCTGACTACATGTAGACACTGTATAAATATATATTCTCTGCATCAACAATGAATTATACATGTATTCATTTAGTATAGCACTAGGAATTTTGACAGTAAACCTTTGTACTTCTTGCAGATGTATCTCCACTTTTGTTTTATGTGTGAAGGTTACCACCAAGTGACATAAATTAAGTACTAAAAGATTGGAAAAGCTGTCTAAGAACAATCCAGCAGTTTGAGAAATCACTTTTGGTGTGGTGTAAGTCTGCCAACAGAATTATGAGCCATAAAGCAGTTGGTGTTAAAATGTTAAATCCCATTAAAGCCTAACCCAGGGGTGGCCAATCATGTGCCATGGAGGGCCAAGACCCTGCAGACTCTCTCTTCTACCCAGTCTCTTCAGCAGGTGTTGTCACTGATCAGCAGTCAGTAGAAGAAATTCAGTGTAATCTGTTGGTGAAGACACTGGTTGGAGGTAAAGCCTGCAGGGTCTTGGCTCTCCATGGCACATGATTGGACACCCCTGCCCTAATCCATTATTAGAAAATACAGATGCTAATATGGCCCAGAATTCCTCCATATACTGGTACTATCACTAAAGTGTGCAGAGTCTTCTGCACTGGCACATCCAGCAATACAGTCTTCAGTAAATAAAATAATTATTTTTGGTTACTTTTTCTTAAAAATGAGCCATTATTTTCAACGTCACTGAAAAATGGTTTGTACTGTTGACTCTTTTCCCACCGGTGTCTTAACAGACAAAATAGAAAATCATGATGCAAATACACACAGTAAGTCACTAAATTGTTTATTACAATCAGCAGCAAATTCCAGATTATTTAGAATGTGCAAAATTCAAACTGTAAACCCCCCCCCAAAAAAAAACTTAGAATGGGTCACACACGCCGGCTACATTGCCTCACTGAGAAGCAACTGGATGTGCCGCTCACACTGGTCCCGGTTTAGCAGATCTTCAGCCTGCATCTCTGTAAACAGTGACACAAGGTCCGGTTTGGGGTGGATCGTTTTCTTCTAGCCTAGACGAAGGAGAGAAATGGGTGGTAGATAATTAAAGCAAGTTTAAAACATATTTGGGAAATACACTTGTTGCTCAAAGCCAGTGGTGGAATGTGACAAAAAAGTACTTTGTTGTTGTATTTAACCACAATTTTCACGTAGCTGCGCTTCAGTAAAGTAGATTTAACAAGGGCTAGATTACATTTAAAATCATTTGTTTTTACTGTGGCCTCAGCAATCAGAATGAATTGATACCTTCAGTTGAATGGAATCTAGTACTTTAACTGAGGGTGTGCATCCCCAAATAAATTTTATCAATAAAAGTTTAGCCACCACTCTGTCACCGCTGTGTCGCCCTGGCTTGGTGTGGGCGGTGTTTTGCACTTGTATTGCTAAAATATGAAAGGATGCACTACAGTGGGTCTCAAATATTTGCAATGTGTCCTGTTATTATAGTACTGCACGAGTTCATTGACGATAGACTATAAACTACACATACAAACTAAATTATAATGGTGACTGAACAACTCCCATTCCCCAAAGTGCAAGATACACTATTATGAATATAACTCACAAAGGATCACACAAGTAATCTGACAAAATAAATAAATAAACAAGCGGTTTATTTTACAGTGGCTAATATTGGATGCCCCATTCATTTTCAATTATTCTGTAATTAATATTCACACAATCAAATAAATCTCAGCTCAGTCCCTTTCATATTAAGTGGAAATTGTGCTACTTTAATTTTGGCACTTTACCTATACTTTAACTTAAAAAGCAAAGGATTTGAGTACTTTGCCACCACTACTAAAAAAATAACAGGATGTGCAACTTACCACTCAGAACACATTGCTGTGTCGTGCTAAATGTTGTCAGTGTCACAGCAGATGCTGGTCGGACTCTAGAACGAAAATACACACAACTGAAGTACATGCACAGCACGAAAGTGCAACATATTAAAAAAAACACCTTTTTCACCAGGATTACCAGTAGCTTATTTCATCAGATATTGTCAACACAAGCGCAAAATACAAGGAGAGCATGGAGTTAGCATTGACGGCTTACTGGTTAGCTCATTAGCTGCACACAAGAGACAACGTTTTTTCTGTTCAAAGTGAAGTTTCCACTGCTGGGATAAATAACGTAAAAGATGCATAATATCACATCATATCACATCACTCACCATCCTCTATATCCTAATATCACGGCTTTCAACTGCTGAAGATGGGTGCTCCCGCAGCCATAAATTCATTTCGGGTGGCTCCGTCTAGTTCCCTCTGGATTCTCTCATCAGCCGAAAGGCACAGAAAACTCTGCTGGACCGCGGTGTTGACCTCTGTGGGTCTGATTTCTGTGAAGCCATTCTATCATTGTTGTTTATACTGACGCTTGCTTGCTGGCTCACGGACGAATCTTTGCAAATGGCGGCTCAAGATTCTGTAATTCAGCCTTCAAACATCGCTTTCATGACGTTATGCCTGGACCAATCAGTGGCCTGCAGTCTTTTGACGTCGCATTTTCAGGTTGGTACGGCACACTTAGAACCACTTTGGAGTAGGTCTGAAAAATCGGGACCGAAACCGTTACAGTTCCTAATGGAAAAGCCTACAAAGCATACCGAACCGAACCAAACAGGTACTAATGGAAAAGGGCCACTTTTTAAGCCTCTGTCTGGGCATCAGAAAGTACAGTACATCCATGATTTACATAAAGTTTCTGGAAGGACATTTTTTTTTAAAGGATACCTTCATTTTCCATTCCATTGTTCCACAACAGAAATGTCTTGCATGTTGATATTTAACTAAAAATATGAACAGCTGGCAACTGCACAGAAACCTCAAAACACACATGCAACCACAAACATAACAGAATCAATTGAAATTTAAAGTTCTGGTCTTCTTGTATTTCACCCCTTAAGAATTTCACTGTCAAGTTTTTTCCCCCTGACAGCATCTGGCTTGTGTTGAATAACTAAAAACTGCCATTGAGAATAGAAAAGCCCTTAAAGTTCCCAGTTCCTCTCAACAAAATCCTCAATTAGTGCACACTTCCAGGTAACTAATTTAAGCCAGAGAGCAGGATTTTTTGGGGAAAACTGCTCAGCAATAAAATGTTGTTCCATGAAGTAAATCATACTACCCCACAGGCTGAAAATATTTTCAGACCACTCGAACTGTTCTCTCCGTTCTCACTCTAACCATGACTGTTTCCTAAATAAATCTCTAGTAACAAGGTAGTGATATCATCCGTCAGTCAACGAACAGAATGGAGAGAGAGAACCAAAAAAAAATCTGATATAGTTCATGTTAAAAACAACACTGACAAGGTGATATTCTGACACGATTTTAATCTCCTACTCATTGCTTTTGTTTGAACCAGTGCAGAAGCACTTGGAAACAGCTTAATTAAGATCGGCTGTGTGCAAAATTTCACTATTAATCACTCGTTCCCTATTCCCCATTGTATATAACGGAAACTCAACACAGTAGTTGAGTAATAAACTGGCATTTTGAATAATTAATGACAGATGCAGGAGTGCGCAGAAACCTTGTAAAATGCAGAGCATCACCGTTTCCACTGTTGTCACGTTTCCTGCATTTAAAATGAAGGCTGTGGTCAAAAATGGAGCAAGTGCTTGAAGGTCAATGTCTGTTTCAGTGTACATTTGTATGGTAAGTGATGTTACTACTATGGCCCTCTAAAATATACAGTGGGGTAAAAAAGTATTTAGTCAGCCACCAATTGTGCAAGTTCTCCCACTTAAAAGATGAGAGAGGTCTCCAATTTTCATTATAGGTATACCTCAACTATGAGAGACAAAATAAGAAAAAAAAATCCAGAAAATCACATTGAAGGATTTTTAATGAATTAATTGGTAAATTCCTTGGTAAAATAAGTATTTGGTCAATAACAAAAGTTCATCTCAATACTTTGTTATATACCCTTTGTTGGCAATGACAGAGGTCAAACGTTTTCTGTAAGTTTTCACAAGGTTTTCACACACTGTTGCTGGTATTTTGGCCCATTCCTCCATGCAGATCTCCTCTAGAGCAGTGATGTTTTGGAGCTGTCGCTGAGCAACACAGACTTTCAACTCCCTCCAAAGATTTTCTATGGGGTTGAGATCTGGAGACTGGCTAGGTCACTCCAGGACCTTGAAATGCTTCTTACGAAGCCACTCCTTCATTGCCCGGGTGGTGTGTTTGGGATCATTGTCATGCTGAAAGACCCAGCCATGTTTAATCTTCAATGCCCTTGCTGGTGGAAGGAGGTTTTCACTCAAAATCTCACGATACATGGCCCCATTCATTCTTTCCTTTACACGGATCAGTCATCCTGGTCCCTTTGCAGAAAAACAGCCCCAAAGTATGAAGTTTCCACCCCCATGCTTTGCAGTAGGTATGGTGTTCTTTCTCCTCCAAACACAACAAGTTGAGTTTTCACCAAAACGTTCTATTTTGGTTTCATCTGACTGTATGACATTCTCCCAATCCTCTTCTGGATCATCCAAATGCTCTCTAGCAAACTTCAGACGGGCCTGGACATGTACTGGCTTAAGCAGGGGGACACGTCTGGCACTGCAGGATTTGAGTCCCTGGCGGCGTAGTGTGTTACTGATGGTAGCCTTTGTTATTTTGGTCCCAGCTCTCTGCAGGTCATTCACTAGGTCCCCCCATGTCGTTCTGGGATTTTTGCTCACTGTTCTTGTGATAATTTTGACCCTACAGGGTGAGATCTTACGTGGAGCCCCAGATCGAGGGAGATTATCAGTGGTCTTGTATGTCTTCCATTTTCTAATAATTGCTCCCACAGTTGATTTCTTCACACCAAGCTGCTTACCTATTGCAGATTCAGTCTTCCCAGCCTGGTGCAGGTCTACAATTTTGTTTCTGGTGTCCTTTGACAGTTCTTTGGTCTTGGCCATAGTGGAGTTTGGAGTCTGACTGTTTGAGGTTGTGGACAGGTGTCTTTTACACTGATAACGAGTTCAAACAGGTGCCATTAATACAGGTAACGAGTGGAGGACAGTGGAGCCTCTTAAAGAAGAAGTTACAGGTCTGTGAGAGCCAGAAATCTTGCTTGTGTGTAGGTGACCAAATACTTATTTTACTGAGGAATTTACCAATTAATTCATTAAAAATCCTTCAATGTGATTTTCTGGATTTTTTTTTTCTCATTTTGTCTCTCATAGTTGAGGTATACCTATGATGAAAATTGGAGACCTCTCTCATCTTTTAAGTGGGAGAACTTGCACAATTGGTGGCTGACTAAATACTTTTTTGCCCCACTGTAGTATGACTCAAAGATATTTTTTCTACAACCAAGCAAAGTAAACTTTTGCAAAATTGAACATTCCTACACTAATTCCAATTTAGTGGTAAAGCAAAATGATTTTCTTAAAAACTGTTAATAATAGCATATTATGATATTACATACGTTTATGACATTTAAAAAAGGTGTTAATGTCTTATCCCTGTTTGCAGGTAGAACACTTGAATGTAGTGGTAGAGCATCCGCCCCACGACTGTGATGCTCTACCACTAGACCACCACTCTGGTAAAAATAATATGCCATATAAGAATACCAAAAGTTTCCCACAGATACCTGAGCATTCCAGGGAACCTTGGTTGAACAACACTTTATCAACAGACTAAAATCAATATTATCATTGGCAATGTAGTTGTCCAACTATAGCAGAGTGGAAGGAAGAAGAGACTCTAATAGCAGAAATTTCTCAAAAGAGAGATGGTGGCTAAGCTATCATCTCTGCTGGAATCCAAGTTCCACCGCATGAGGGACACGCTGAGTGCACCGAGCAGGTCGTTCAGCGGCAGGCTGCTCCATCCAAGGTGCACAAGGGGGAGGTTCCACAGGTCCTTCCTACCTGCTGCTGTTAGACTTGCTAATGTGTGCTGTTCATAGAAACCGCACATAACATTATTTCTTGCACAAATAAGTAACTTTATTTCCAATCCACTGTTAATATCATTATTATTGAAGGTTGCAAAAGCACTGTATTTATGCAACTGTGAAATATACTGCTAATATACAGTGGGGCAAAAAAGTATTTAGTCAGCCACCAATTGTGCAAGTTCTCCCACTTAAAAGATGAGAGAGGTCTCCAATTTTCATCATAGGTATACCTCAGCTATGAGAGACAAAATGAGGGGAAAAAAAATCCAGAAAATCACATTGAAGTATTTTTAATGAATTAATTGGTAAATTCCTCAGTAAAATAAGTATTTGGTCACCTACAAACAAGCAAGATTTCTGGCTCTCACAGACCTGTAACTTCTTCTTTAAGAGGCTCCTCTGTCCTCCACTCGTTACCTGTATTAATGGCACCTGTTTGAACTCGTTATCAGTATAAAAGGCACCTGTCCACAACCTCAAACAGTCAGACTCCAAACTCCACTATGGCCAAGACCAAAGAGCTGTCAAAGGACACCAGAAACAAAATTGTAGACCTGCACCAGGCTGGGAAGACTGAATCTGCAATAGGTAAGCAGCTTGGTGTGAAGAAATCAACTGTGAGAGCAATTATTAGAAAATGGAAGACATACAAGACCACTGATAATCTCCCTCGATCTGGGGCTCCACGCAAGATCTCACCCCATGGGGTCAAAATTATCACGAGAACGGTGAGCAAAAATCCCAGAACCACATGGGGGGACCTAATGAATGACCTGCTGAGAACTGGGACCAAAGTAACAAAGGCTACATCAGAAACACACTACGCCGCCAGGGATTCAAATCCTGCAGTGCCAGATGTGTCCCCCTGCTTAAGCCAGTACATGTCCAGGCCCATCTGAAGTTTGCTAGAGAGCATTTGGATGATCCAGAAGAGGATTGGGAGAATGTCATATGGTCAGATGAAACCAAAATAGAACTTTTTGGTAAAAACTCAACTTGTCGTGTTTGGAGGAGAAAGAACCCCATACCTACTGTGAAGCATGGGGGTGGAAACATCATACTTTGGGGCTGTTTTTTTGCAAAGGGACCAGGACGACTGATCCGTGTAAAGGAAAGAATGAATGGGGCCATGTATCGTGAGATTTTGAGTGAAAACCTCCTTCCACCAGCAAGGGCATTGAAGATGAAACGTGGCTGGGTCTTTCAGCATGACAATGATCCCAAACACACCACCTGGGCAACAAAGGAGTGGCTTCATAAGAAGCATTTCAAGGCCCTGGAGTGGCCTAGCCAGTCTCCAGATCTCAACCCCATAGAAAATCTTTGGAGGTAGTTAAAAGTCTGTGTTGCCCAGCGACAGCCCCAAAACATCACTGCTCTAGAGGAGATCTGCATGGAGGAATAGGCCAAAATACCAGCAACAGTGTGTGAAAACCTTGTGAAAACTTACAGAAAACGTTTGACCTCTGTCATTGCCAACAAAGGGTATATAACAAAGTATTGCGATGAACTTTTGTTATTGACCAAATACTTATTTTACTGAGGAATTTACCAATTAATTCATTAAAAATCCTTCAATGTGATTTTCTGGATTTTTTTTTTTCTTATTTTGTCTCTCATAGTTGAGGTATACCTATGATGAAAATTGGAGACCTCTCTCATCTTTTAAGTGGGAGAACTTGCATAATTGGTGGCTGACTAAATACTTTTTTACCCCACTGTATATTTCAAAGGTTGCGTTAACTGAAAACTGTCCTTCATTGGCAGATTTTTTTTTCAGCAGTGACAGAAAAATCTGAAAGCCGTCTATCATTTTGACAGATTATTTTGAGGGTGATCTAATTAAAATCAATTAAAATGACACATAAACAAAAGTCTAGCGCAACATGTGATATATAGTTAACTGCTTGTATATATTGTCTTGTCTTATTTTTATTGTATATACTGTTTCTGCCTTACTTTCATTATTGATTAATGCTCTGAGTGCTGCAACCCCGTAAATTTTTCCATTGTGGGACAAATAAAGGTTTATCTTATCTAAAAGTGAAACTGCCAAGAATCAACTTTTTTTTAACATGTCTGTAACATGTTTTTCTATGACTTACAAAACATATCAAGAGCAAAATCACTCAAATGTCTCATGTATCTGTTTTTTGCTTTAAAGTTTCACTTAAGTCCCACCGCTTGGAAAAAAAAGGCAAATTTGGACAGAATGTTTTTGGCGATGTAACTGTAATGGGTCTGTAATATTGAGCCAATTTATTTTTATTTATTTTATTAATTTATGAGTCCCACAATGGGGAACTTACAGGGCATCCACCTGGATGGATGAGGGAGCCACGGTGCAGCGCCAATCCCTTCACCATTCCCACATTCACACTAAGGACCACTTTAGAGTCTCCAATTAACCTAACTTGCATGTTTTTGGCCTGTGGGAGGAAACTGGAGTACCCGGCGTAAACCCACACAGACACGGGGAGAACATGCAAACTCCACACAAAAGGGTCACCGATGGTCAGGGGGTGGACAGATCCTGGCTTTTGAAGGAGGAGGAAAAGTGAAAAGATTTTAATACGAAACTGTAAGACAATTAAAAAAAATTTTGTTGGGAAAAAAAGGGCCTAAAACACCACTTTAGACAATGCAGATTTGTTTTAATAGGGGATTTATATCCACCAGAGTGCATCTTTAAAATTTGAAACATCTCTAATGATTTGAAGCGTCAGAACGTGGACTGGGCCCCATGTCCTCACCCTAAGTTATGGCTTTGTTCCTTGTTTTCAGGGCATGGGCCCCCGCCCACGTCTTCAATTTAAGTTTGTATTTTGGTTTTTTTCTGTATTTATTATGCCTCGGTGAAAATGAAGGCATACAATAATCACTGAGTGCATCTGTTTATGGCTGTGTATGTGTGTCCGTCTCCCTGTTTCAGCTTGCCCGGCCAAAATTAAGTGGAACTAAAGGCTTGTATCATTATATCACCATATTTTCTCAACTTTTAATTTGTCAGAACTTCAAAATAATACTTTGTTTATGAAATAAACACAAAAATACCTCACCTTTACTGTCAATGGAATGGTACTGTGCATGTGCCCGGAAACTCCCGCCAGAGGAAAGTACTGAGCAATCCGCCAATACTGGGTGAACAAATGTTTGTCTTTTTGCCCGTCTGTTTTCTTCCTCTGCCACTAAATAGCAAAAGCTCCTGTTCGTCTTGATTATCATTGTATTCACGTACTTCCATCGCTTTCGCTATTTAAAATGTCTGCCACCATGCTCTTCTTTGTGTTTGGATTGCAGCTATTCAACTCATGTTGGTGGCTCTTGGCTGCTGCCGACAGTATGGGCATGTGAACTGCAGATTATTTTTTACTGCACATGTGTGTACTCCAAAACTACTGGATGGATTTTTACCAGAGGTGGTCCTTGGGCTAACGTTTTGGTAATGATCTCAGTATGCATACCTCCACCAAGGGTCTTATCTTCTCAATGTTAGCAAGAATACTCCAAAACTACTAGATGGATTTGGATGAAATTTTTATCAGAGGTGGTCCTTGGGCTAGAGAGGACCCATAACATTTTGGTGATGATTCGAGAACGCATACCTCCACCAAGGCTCTGGCACCAAGGCATCAGCACTATGTGCTTTCATTATTATTCATTATTTTGTCTGCATTTGTGTTCCGTAGGATTTGTTCCCTGCTCGGTTCTCAGTTTGGTCATGATTATTTATTATTATTATCCTGGTTTTTCTTTCAATGAAATGAAATGAATGAATACTTTATTGATCCCCAGAGGGGAAATTGAGGGCATCCACCCGGATGGATAAAGCAGCCACGGTACGGCGCTATCCCTTTACCATTCACACACACATTCATACCTAGGGCCACTTTAGAGTCTACAATTGACCTAACCTGCATGTTTCTGGCCTGTGGGAGGAAACCGGAGGACTCCCGGAGTAAACCCATGCAGAGACGGGGAGGACATGCAAACTCCACACAGATCAGTTGGTCAGTGGCTGGGATCGAACCACGGATCCCATGGCCAAGGGTGAGTTGCTGTGCTGCCACAGTGCTAACCACTGCACCACCGCACCGCCCGTCTTGTCTCCCCTGATCCCTTGTCATTATGTTTCATGAGTATCCCCTGTCAGTAATAGTCTTTTCATCGCTGTCGTATTCTTAGTCCTTGGTTGTTAGCATTATTATCATTATTATTTTTCAGTCTGGTTTATTAATATCATTATCTGAGTCATGTTTAGGTTTGCTCATCATTATTCCTGTCTTTATCTGTAGTTTTGGCTTGGTTTTATTGTGACAGCACCCTGAGTTATTGTCCATCTGAGCCTAGTCCCATCCTTGATTGTTCACACCTGATTATAATTATGTTTTACCTGTCCGTTTGTTATTTAAGGGACGCCGTTCTTCACGTGGGCACAGCGTCCTCGTCAGAATTGGCGTGAGTCCACGCTTCTGCTCAGCCTATATTAAGTTTAGTTGATTCCTGTCTAGTTTGCCTGTCTGTGCCTGGTTTGGCTTTATCATTTTCTACCCTTGAGGCGCATCAGAGTGACCAGCTTTTAAAATAATCATTTTGAACTTGAGTCTGGCGTTTGCGGCTTGTCTCCAACACACACACCCTGACAGAAGGACATCGTCAGATGAACCCAGCGGACTCTAAGTTTTCTTTAATGGGCCTCAATGAAAAGGAGGTTTAGGCTGTCTCCTTATTCGGGAGCCTCATCGAGGACGCCCACTCCTCCGACATGCCAGAACGAGTCCTCAGTCTCTTGGAAGGCGCCTCCTGAGTCGCTGAGGATTTTCCCACACTTCAGAGTTGCCCCCGGCTCGATGGACTCCTGCACACCCTTCCCTATCTGCTGGTATTGGTCCAGGGGCTGGTGGAGAAGCTGCCGGTGGTTGAAGAAGATCGGGGGGGGGGGGGGAGCAATGGTGAGTTGAGGGGAGATGCGGCTCGCGCCAGCGCCGGCAAACACAGCAGCCGGCATTTTGCCACCACCGGAGGCACAGTGGACCTCCGTATCCTCCTTCCTCCATGCAGTAACTGCACTACACCATCGGGCAGTGGCTCCTCGTTGGACGAGCTCTGTGAACTCCCAGGAGGAGTCGTCTGACTCTCCAGCGGCAGCAGAACCGGGACAGAGGCAAATACCTTTCCTTTCTTTAACATCCACCATAGAAAGGTCTTGTCCTGTTCCTGTTGAGCGGGCTCAGCAGCAGCCAATTACCACCACTGCTGAACTCTCTCCACCATTATCTGTCATCTCTGCTGCCGTTGTCATCCCTTCAGCTTCACCTACATGTAACCCTTGCCTTATGTCAATTAGGTAAGGGAAATTATTAAGTGTAGACCAGTTGCTAGGTTCGTAAGGGTTACAATAAGGAATTAAAATGAGTGTGGAATGAAATAGCTGGAGGCAAGAAATGAGCAATAATGGTTATTTGTAGGGATAAAGTGAACAATATATACAGACAATTTACAACTATACAAATATAACAATGGCCGGTATGAAATAAAACCCCAAAGATGTCCTACTGAGCTCAGTGTTTGTTTGTCCTTTTGGTTTAGTCGGTTGACCAGTCAAGATATCTTGTATCTCCAGACTCAGGTTTCTTTTCCTCTTTTAAAGCGGCAGCTTGAGTTGTTACCACTTCAACGTTGTGCACTGGAGAGAGGAAGGATGCTCTTCAACCGAGATCTTGGTTCAGATCTCGGTTCAGTCTCAGTTCTGGTCTCGGGTCAGGCTCGCCATCTTCATTCGGAGAGAATCCAGGATCCAGAAGGTTCTTAATCGGTAACCAAAAAAACCTAGCCTGCACAACAATAATGGTATTATTGTTTACAGCTAGAGTATTTCATTTTCCTATCTCTTCTTATATAACACTATAGCTTAGTGTTTAAATTCTTCCCTCATATTACTATTGTTACAATCCAGTAATATAGTAATATCTTACAATTCACATTTCACATCTTACATGCATGTGTTCTTTTCTCACAATCTCTCTGGTAGTACATGAAATACTTTTTTTTTTTCTCATGTAACCAATTAAATAAATTTCTCTTCTTCTCTTTACATCATTTAACCATGAAATTATGATTAATCCCTTTTAACCTTGTCTTTGTAAATCATGAAATGAATTACAATTAATTTATCACATGACCAGGGACTATACTGTCCCATTACTTCCAATATTCCCTTTTAAAATCAGTAAAACCCTGTCTGAGCTACTGGGTTTAGCATAACCTATGAATTTACATAGGAGACCAACACAATGTGCTTTTAGCATCAAACTACACATTACATTCGACAGAAATAGCGCATAAGAACTAAAAGTACTTCAGCATACTGTTGGGAACTGAAATCACATTTAGGAAAACCATACAGACACAAAAATAGCCTTTTCCATTGCTTTTAAACAGAAAAAAAATCCACTCGTGATTAGCATTGCGCTAACATTAGCATGTATTGTTTAGTACACACTCGGTTTTCACTCACTAAGAAGAGGTATCAGTGTGAACACAGCAAAAGTCACAGCCTCACGGCCTCTCAAGCTTGTGCTCCCATCAACTTAAGACAATAAAGGTTTCAAATTAGCGTTTGGACAGTGTTTAGATTTATTTATAGCACCTTTCTGTATTAACTCACCAAGAAGATCCACAGGTTTTTACACGGACTGTCTCCAGCCTCTCTCGTTCGTTCTCAAAGCGCAAAAGACTGGGAAATGGATGCGTGCCTCGGCACTCTGCTCGGAAGGCGGGACTAATATTGCTCCCAACGAATGAAAAGACCCAGATCACCCAACGTGACCATGAAACGGGAATTTAAAAGTTGGATAATGAGGATCACACTTCCTCTTCGCAAAATAATCATTTTTCAAAATAAAATCACACAACTGTATTAATACAATTGACATCTGAGAAAAAAAAGGGTAATTTTCTCAGCTGGGTTACATACATCTTCTCTCTCCTTGTTCCCAAGTGCCTCGTCTGATGTGCCACCTGCAGTGTCTGGGTTCACCACTGATCGGTCAGCATCGGTGGCTCCTGAAGCCAGCACACTCCAACCAGCCGCTCCAGAGGTCGGTGCGCTGGCGTTTCCCATTTCCGAGGCTGGCACGCATCCGCCGTTTGTCTCAGAGGCTGGCGCACATCCGGCATTTGTCCCAGAGGCCGGCGCACTCCCGCCGTTTGCTCCTGTACTCAGCGCACCCCAATCATCGGCTCTTGAGATCAGCGCATAACCGCCGATGGCTCCAGAGAGTACTGCGGAGGTCAGTGCGCTCTTGTCATCTCTCACTGAGGCCAACGCTTAACTGCTGTCAATGGTCGCTGAGCTGGAGGCTCTCCTGCTGCAGCCTTCTGAGCTGGAGGATCCTCTGGTGCCGTCCCCAGAGCTAGAAGCCCCTCTGTTGTCTGTTCCAGAGGCCAGCGAGCCTCTGCCATCAGCCGCTAACAGCGATGCACTCCAACCGTCAGCCCCTGAGGTCAGCACACTGCTGACACCCTCTCCAGAGGGCTGCACGTTGCTGTCACCTGTCCCTGAAGTCAGCGCGCCCCCATCACCAATACCTGAGGTTAATGTCCAACAATTATCTGTTCCTGAGTTCAGCATGCATCTGTCAGCTGTTTCTGAGGGCAGCATGCCACAGCCACCTGCTATGGAACTATAAGCTCCTTCTTTACTGGCTCCAGAACTAAAAACTTCCCTGTCACCAGTTTCTGAATTAAAAGCTCCTTCATTACTGGCTCCAGAGCTAAAAGTTCCCCTGTTATCGGTTTCTGAATTAAAGGTTCCTGCATTAATGTCTGTGCCAAAAGCTCCTGTATTGTTGTCTCCAGAGCCAAAAGCTCCTGTATTATTGTCTCCTGACCCAAAAGCTCCTATATTATCGTTTCCTAAGCCAAAGACTTCTGTATTGTTGTTTTCTGAACAAAAGGCTCCTATGTCATTATCTCCAGAGCAAAAAACTCCCATATTGTTATCAACAGAGCTGCTTTGTTTCAACCTTCTGAGCATGAAGCCACCCTGTTATCACATCCTGAAATTAAAGCGCCCCTACAGTCATTTCTCAACCTATCTTGCTCCCTAGTCTGGTGGTCCAGGGACTCCGGCAGACTACCCGATTTGCTTTGTTTTCTGGTCTGGGGGCCCATGGACTTCAGTAGATCCCCTGACCTGCTTTGATTTCCGGTCTGGGGGCCCATGGACTTGGGTAGGCTCCCCGACCCGCCTTGTTCTCCAGTCCGGTGGCCCAGGGACTCTGGAAGGCCACCTGACCCGCTTTGTTTTGAGTTTTGGGGCCTTGGACTTTGTTTGACCCACGGACTGTGCTCTTGTTTTGGACTATGTGTGTGTGTGTGTGGGGGGGGGGGTGTTTCGGCCCACCTGGCCTTGTACCCCTACCAGGGGTACACCTGGGGTCTGAGCCTAGCTCCATCCTTGATTGTTCACACCCAATTGTAATTATGTTCTACTTGTCTGTTTGTTATTTAAGGGACGCCGTTCCTCACCTGGGCATAGTGTCCTCATCAGAATTGGCGTGAGTCCACGCTTCTGCTCTGCCTGTATTAAGTTTAGTTGATTCCTGTCTGGTTTGCCTGTCTATGCTTGGGTTGGCTTTATTATTTTCAGCCCTTGATCTGCATCAGGGTAACCAACTCTTAAAATAAAGATTTTGAACTTGAGTCTGGCGTTTGGGTCCTGTCTCCATCACACACCCCCTGACATGAAGTTGATTTTTTCCTCTTTAATTTTCTATTGCTTCATGTAATTTCTTGTATATTTTAAATGTATTAATGTAAATCTGTGGCATTTTATATCATCAATTTGCCACATTTTCTTCTTGCCAATTTGTGAGGTTTTTCTATAAATGTTGGTATTTTAACTTTACTTTCATTTAAACTGGACAGTAAGAATACTTGATTATCAGATTTGACAACCAAATACCAATGTAGCAAATCCAGATAATCAAATCTTTAGGTACAGCTCTAAATTTTTTAATTTTCATTTGAGCTTTTTGTGTTTGTGCTGATTGGAGCCTAAGAAAGTTAATTTTCTGGTGTTTTCCTACTGCTGACCCTTGCTCCCACTTAGGAAGATAGGTTAGATTTCTTTTCACCTTTGGAGATCAATAAAGTGTCATATAACTAAATATACTGACCCTGAATGTGATTCTTTGTGTAACAAATGTCTCACTTTGGCAGTGGGGTGAAAGAAAGAATTCAGCTTTGTTGCTTCCAGCTGAGAAAGCACAAATTCACCCCGTTCAATCTGTATCTGATCCGTTATCTAAATACACAATACAATACGTGACTAACATGCCACATCTTATGGGATGTTAATAAGCCCAGATCCATTTTCAGAACCTGAAGTCAGGCATGGCCATTTACCCTTGGTGGTTGAGCTTACTTTAACAGTGCGGCCTGGGTTTGGTTAGGATACGAAAACGGACTGAAAACCCAACGGTGGGGAAACACATACAGCACCTTATGCTCTTTCAGCACTGAACATGGACTATGTCAGAGTGTAAAATATCCACGGGGTGATGAAATAACATACAGGCACAAGTGGTTCCACATACTCACTCATAAACATCACACAGCAACAGAATTTATGAGTTCTGAAAACATACAGTTAGAGAGTGGGTTTTCACTTTCTGTGTGTGTGTGAGTGAGTTAATACAGATTATGCATGACTGGGCAACACGAGCATCTGGTTGTTTATTTGGATTTTTAAAGCCTCAGAATAAAAATAAAGCATTTAATTGTCTTTTTTTCGCCCCCACGTTCCCATCTGTGTGTGACTGTGGTAGCGGATAAATCTTTGCATGTGCCGAGCGTGTGCTCATTCCCGTTGCTGTTTTACATCACTGTTCACACTTCAGCGATAGAGCGGCAGGGTCAAGCACTGAACACAGACTGTGATTAGCCTAAAATGGAGACGATATGGACGCCACGCAGGAATCTGGCAAAGGTATAGCTGGAGCCTAAAGCCTGGGCTGTAAATGATCCAGTCAAGGTCAGAAATGATTCAGTGGAATTACTGAATTACTTCACGTCCGCTGCGTGTGTGTGTGTGTGTGTGGGGGGGGGTGAACAGGGAACTCTGAGATCACAGATGTGGAAACAGAGTGTGCCATTACTATATACACAGGCTATAGTGTTTAGGATGTCCAGGAAGTCCTATTGAACCAAAACTGTTTATAAAAAGGTGGACATAACCACTGTGACATCACCCAGTGCTTTGAAGCTTACATTTTACCTTGAACACTAAGCTAGTTAGTGCTATTAGCAAGCTGTATCTGTAGACAGTATGGGGCAACACAGAAAATATATAAATCAGCAGTGTGCCATGCAGGAAAAAAGAATTTGTGCCATATATGGTTTGTCCCCTCCATTTCAT